>OX387194.1:16535377-17875368 GCA_947561395.2 Buxus sempervirens | reverse complement strand
TCGTGGTGTTTTAGCTGCTCCAACTGCTATTGCTCCAAGTGTTGATGCTCTGAGTAGCATGCATTGAAAACCATAGAGAAGAATGGACTAGACACCTTTGCGAAGAAGGCCGGAATAGATCTACAAAAAGAATGACATGGTTCCCATTTGTTTCTTACTGGCAGGAATTTAAATTCTAATTTGTTGTATTTATTTTCCTATTGTGACATTTTTCTTTTCTATGAAATTTGAATTCAGCTTAAGAAGAAGTTAATACAATACATGGCTTCATGAGATTTACTTGGAATTTCTTTTCTTCTAGTTATAAGGTTAAAAGGTTACTTTCACACTGAATGGGAATCAAATTTTACTTGATGCGAAATACCCATTAAACTCGAATTGGAATCAAGTTTCTTCATTCTAGTTTCCAATTATATTTCAGACCATAATTCAATACATTAAGTGAGAAATAAAATAATAGTTAATACCATAGAAAACATGCCTTCATGTCTTGTATTTTTATTGATGATGTGCTGATTATAGATAAAATGACAGTTATTGGATGATTTGAAAAATATAAAGTTATGTGCATGGTAAACAACTCAACTCATGCATTGGAAGGTCTTAAGGATACTCATATATGTTAGAAGGAAGTCTAGAAGGAATCGGAATGAAGTAAGAAAAGATCGCAATTTTTATAAGAGAACTAACGAATTAAACGTTCGAGCGGTGTCGAACGTGGCTCTCATGTTCGATACGTGAGAGCATATTGTGAGGTCTCGTTCGAACGCGGCTCTCATGACAAGTTAAATACGACCGATCGTTCGAACGATGCTTCTAACGGTTTCGAACGCTACTCTCTGGTTTGTCTACAATAAGAAATGCACCTGTGGCGTTCGAACGACAAGTCTAACGTTTTGAAACGCTACTTGAAAACATTACTCTCGGGTTTCCTTGAACTTGATATTAACAATGAACGTTCGAACGGCGCCTCTAACGGTCTCGAACGCTACTCTCGGGTTTGTCTACAATAAGAAATGCACCTATGGTGTTCGAACGACAAGTCTAACGTTTTCAAACGCTACTTGAAAACGCTACTCTCGGGTTTCTTTGAACCTGATATTAACAATGAACAATCGAATGGTGCCTCTAACGGTCTCGAACGCTACTCTCGGGTTTCCTATAAATCAGAACTGCATTTGTGGCGTTCGAACGACACATCTAATGTTCTTTTACGGTACTCTCGGCTTTCTCTACAATTGGAATTAACACTGCAAGTTTGAACGGTGCCTCTAATGAGGTGTATTTGCAAGTGAAGACAGATGTAACGGAGGGTCCCACGAAGCTAGCGGAAGCCATTAGGGATGATGCGGAAGTTGTAATATGCACCACGGGATTGTTCGAGACGAGATTGGAAATCTCATGCTCCAATCAACCCCTCCTGCTCGGTTTCTGCACGCCATGGCCAATGCGAAGATCACGTCTACAGCAACCAAGAAGAAGGGGAATTCAACTAGAGCAGCTGCCTTGGGTATGTGAGAATTAGGCTGTAACATGTTGGGATGGTGATATCATGGACTTCAAGCGGCATCTGAAGAGCAAGGCTGGTTTATCGAACTGAGTTTGTTGGGAGGCGGCTTGAAAAGTCTATTTCATAAGGCGAATGTTATTCATATTACAATGTCGGATGATCTATAATTGCAACATGCAGTTCTCTCAAATTAGTGAAGTGAGCAGGGTGTGGGCATTTCATACGAGTTTGACAGGTCTAGTTTCTTCTGCTTGCCGATGAGATGACCTCATTTTTGTTTTCTCCTTCGTTAGGAGGCCTTAATGTTGGAGATACATAACAAGTTATCTTTTTTCAATTTTTTTTTCTCCATTAAATGGGATACCTCTATGTGACTTTTTCACAAACAGTCAATCTGTCTTTAAATTTTGGCAAAACTGCGTGGAGAAAAAATATAGTGAAATAGAATCAAGTTTCACAAAACTACACCACTAGGAGTTTCTGTTACTTGAAGTCTTGAACTGCAAACTAAGTATACCTCACAACAAAAGAGCAGAGTTGAGTGAAAGACTTTGAAAATCAAAATCAGACTCTTATTGGCTTGGGGATGAGGTTGAGAAGATCTCTAATATGGGGATCTTAACACCTATTTGAATAAATATTATATCCTCATAAAGACATTCTATAACAAAACTCAAAAGAGAGCTCATTCATGCACCTAACAAAGTCTAAGCCACAATACAATACTCTACCACCCTTTAATAATAGTGGTTTACAAAAGATAACAATTTAAAGCAAACTCTATTCCAAATGGCCACAATTGTTCTAAAAGAAAACTCAACTTTCAATTTAAATTTTGGATCAAATGAATAATTTCCAATACTCAGGTATAGCTCTTGCATTAACAATAATTCCTTTGTTACTATCATTTATGGAAAGGTTAAGTAGCGTAGTAACCGCATGCTCCTGTGTCCGATGGTCAGAGGATGAGAGTAGTTTAACAAGTGAAATGGCTCCTGCCTCAGCAATGCATATCCTGTTATCTGCATTTCTCTTTGCCAGCAATCGGAGCTCACCAGCAGCCGCCATATGCTCTTCCATGTTCTCACTTGATAATCTATGCAATAAGGCATCAATGGCTGCTCGATCACAGTCTGAAGCATAGCCGCCTGACTTCCTATTTCTACAACTCCCTTGATTTTGTGGCATTTCAACACCATTGCTCTCGCACCACTGAGCAATTAAACTCTTCAAGACGTAGTTAGTCGAGGCTAAAGTCTAGTTTAACCTGTCCAGTAGAGACGATGACAGGGTCTTTCATCAATTCAAGAGATATTGGGCATCGAAAATCATCCGGGATAATTGGAGACCTGTGCTTAATCAAGCTTTTATCTGTCTCAGAAGTGTCAGCTTCATGGTTGCCTGCTATGACAGAGTCCTTTAGTTTTTTAAGCAATGATGACATTTTCTCAAGGTCATCCCCAGGATCACCACTACTTGATATAACCATTTCATGTAGGGCAAGGGACTCTTTCTTGAGGTCGTTGATAGTCCTGAGTTGCAGCTTTTTTGAAAGTCTTCTTAGGATGGCTTGATCAGGGTCCTTCTCTTTTCACGCATCCACAACCATCACGACATTAGGCAATTAAGTAACGTGTTTAAATCGCAAAGATTTCAAATTTTTTACTTTGAATAACTTGCAAAGATCAACCTAATGAAATAACAAATCAAATAACATAGTCGGAGTTTAACCTTTTCAAAAATTCCAAAATTCCAAACAAACATAAGACAACTAAGAACAAAACCTGAAATCAAATTTCCTCAAAACGCGAATCCAGTAATCAACAACAGATATTATAGATCATACTCAAGAATCAAATTACCAAAAAAAATTCAGTAAACAACTACAACTCCCAAAGCTAAAACTACTACATAGCGAAGGAATACATAACCCAAATCACAGAAAGCAAAAGAAACTAGGAAATTTTATACAAAACAAAAAACCCTAAGATCAATAAACCCACCAGCAGCTACTCTCAGAGAAGGAAAGTCAAAAAAATCCGAACCTCGAACCTTGATGGGGAACCGAAAGCAGTATTTACCTGGCAGTGGTCGTGAGTTCAATTGTTCTGATGAACGCGTTAGAGAAAGAGAGAAGTTGGGGTCCTTCAGGACAAACCTAACATCCTCTAAATTCTCCTCGTACGTCGGTCGTTAGCGAATAGAGAAGTAAGAGTGAGACTAGAACACACGACTCACCAACCAAATCCCCAACAGAAAACAAACTTAAAAAAAAAATCCCGGAGTTAATTGCTAATAAACGAAACCCAGATCCCAGTTTCAGCTCTTTCTTCCATAGAAGCGATCAAATTAAAACCCTAACTTCGAAACGTTGACTGCGATAAAAATTCCATCACTTGGACGATCAAACTCTCACACCAACCAATCCATTCGATTCATTTCTGTGTACATTTCAGTTATTTCAAACAATTATAGCAGTTTTTGTGTAGATATCAAAAACCCAGAACGCAAGAAATATCTGAATGTTCATTCCACAAACAACAAATTCCAAAAATAAATAAAAAAAAAATCTAAGAAGAAGAAACAGTACCAGATTCGTCTAACCATTTGATATAAGAGAAACAATTGTGAGAAGAATAAAAAAGGCCAGGGCTCAGAAATATCGTCAGCTTTCGTCCATTGCTTCACTCAGTCGCCTAAGGGAAAATGATGATCGCGCAACCGAAAAGGAAATGACGAAGAGGGAGTTTTGAATATTTCCAAAATTTTGAGTTCTTTTACGCACGCGGTTTACATTCTCGAACGACGGTCGAACCAGACATTTCTCTGACTAACGGAGAGATGAGACGGACGAACCTAACGGACCATTGCGAACGGCCATTGCCGTTCACTGAAGAGAGACGTTAGGGGGCTAGGACGCGTGTCGCGCAATGGGGGCACGCAATACCTTTAGTTACACCATTAGACACAGAAGATGCGGGTCGATAAGAAGCCTTCCGTGCAGTGGGGTACAGCCCACATAACGCGGGTTCATGCGGGACCCATCTTCTTTAGGGCGTCATGCCCTTTGTATTTTTTTTTTAAAGTAAGAGAAATAGGAGAGACAGGTGGCGGCTCCATATAAAAAAAACGAATTGCCTGTTGTGTGTTTTTTTTTAAGAACGAATGGGAAAAAGGTTGGTGTTTTTGTGGTGCTCTGAGAGAAGAAGAAATACGAACACATAACTCTGTTACAGAGTCTTTGAGGCCCAACAAGTGGTATCAAAGCTGAGGTTGTATTAGTATAGGAATATTGTGGGATTGGATGAAGAACTCTACAGGTTCCATGATTAAACTCAGTGCTTCTAATTACTCTATTTGGATGTCTATGATGGATGATATCCTTTATTGTAAGGATTTGCATGAACCTAGGGGTGCTCGGCGGGCTGGCCTGGCACGGCCCAGGCACGCCCTTGGATGTCTATGATGGAGGATATCCTTTATTTTTAGGATTTGCATGAACCTAGGGGTGCTCGGCGGGCCGGCCCAGGCATGCCTGGGGCTTGCCAAGCGGGCCGCGGGCTCGACGTGCCATGGGCCGCCTGTGCCACGGCCCGTTTAGCCGGAACCCCTGGCCCGGCGGGCCAAGGGTATTAAAACCCTTTTTTTTATAAAATAAATCAAGAAAATCTCAAAAAATCACAAAAAATTCTGAAAAATATTTTTATTATTCACAAAATTGTTTTACACTTATTGGGATAGATTTTGCTCAAAAAAAAAAAAAAAAAAATTACACCCATTAAAGACTTAAAGTAGTCTAATTAAAAACCATGGACTTAACAAATATATTTAATTGGAGATTTTATGACAGCTTTTTAGGCTTATTTATACCTAATTATTTTCTTAATTTTGATTGATTATATAAGAGCTTCTATAATTATATTTTCCAACAATCATGGGGGTATCCTTAATTTTTAGTTAAAATAATTTAATTATGATACTATTGATGCAAGAAGTTTCTATGTTCGAGTGGTTAAGGAGACAGGTTTCAGATTTGTTGGGCCAGGTTTGAACCTTGCTATCAACAATTTTTGGGTTTATTTAACCTAGTTGGGCGTGCCGCGTGTCCTGGCGGGCCGTGCCTAAACGAGCCGCGGCCCCAGGCCCCCCAGCCCGGCATGGCTCGATAAGCACCCCTACATGAACCCATTGAAGGTTTTAATGCCAAGCCAAAGGATATGAGTAATGGTGACTGGCAGAGGATGCATAAGAAGGATATCAGGGATATCGAGTATATCAGACAATGGATTGACCTTAATGTTTTTCACCATGTATCTCAAGAGACAAATGCCTACAGTCTCAGGAAAAAGCTAGAGGGTACTATGAGAGAAAAACAAACCAGAACAAAGCCTTTGCAATCAGGAGGCTTGTGAACTTGAAGCTAAGGGAGGGAAGATCTGTTGTTGAGCATTTAAGTGAATTCCAAGACTTGGTGAATCAGTTGACCACAATGAAGCTAGTGCTAGATGATGAGTTGCAGGCACTATTGTTGTTGAGCTCTTTACCTGACAGTTGGGAGACTTTAGTAATGTCACTCAATAATTTTGCTCCTGATGGGGTGTTACAGCTTACTCTTGTGAAAGATAGCTTGTTGAATGAAGAGACAAGGAGAAGAGACATGCATAAAGACAGTGCACAAGCTCTTGTTACAAAGAATAGGGGTAGAGGTATGAGTAGAGGTCCTAAGGGACGTGGTTCCTCAAGAAATCGGTCAAGTACAAGAGGAAAAATAAAGTGATTCCACTGTAATAAAGAGGGTCATATGAAGAAACATTGCAAGCTTTGGAAAAAGAAGTTGAAAGAGGAAAAAAAGCAGAAAAAATGCCAACAATGAAGACACACTACTTGTGTTTCAGATGAAGAGGTTGCAATTCTTTGTGTTGGAGAGGATTAGTGTTGTCATGCTTCAGATCCCTATTTGGAGTGGACTATTGATTAAACGTGTTCATGCCACGTTACTCCAAAGAGAGAGCTCTTCATTACTTACAGAGTAGGAAAATTTGGCAAGGTGAAGAAGGGCAATAATAGCTATTCTGACATTGTTGGGATTGGTGATATTTATCTTGTCACTAATGTTGGCTGTACCTTTACATTAAAGGATGTAGGACATGTTTCAGATTTGCCTTTGAATTTGATCTCCATTAATGCTCTTGATATTGCAGGGTATCATAATTGTTTTGGCAATAGGAGTTGGAAACTCTCAAAAGGGTCAATTGTGTTGGCTAGAAGAAAGCTTTGTTGCACACTTTCCAAGATACAAGTAAAGTTGTGTCGTGGTATAGTGAATGTGGCTAAAGAGGATGCTTTACCAGATTTGTGGCACAGGCGGTTGGCTCACATGAGTGAAAAAGGATTGCAGATTTTTGGAAGGAAGTCCTTCATTTCTTTCCCTAAAGGTACGTCATTAAATCCTTGTGATTACTGTTTACTTTGAAAGCATCATAGAGTTTCTTTTCAGAAAACCTATAGTAGAAAACTCAATGTACTGGACTTAGTTTATTCTGATTTGTGTGGTTTCATTGAGTCGGAGTCCTTAGGTGGCAATAAATATTTTATTACTTTTATTGATGATGCTTCATGAAAAGTGTGGGTTTATGTTTTAAAAACAAAAGACTAGGTATTTCAGTGCTTCAAGCAGTTTCATGCTATGGTAGAAAGAGAAACAGGGAAGTGGTTAAAGTGTCTTCGTACTGACAATGGAGGTGAGTATACGTCTAATGAATTTGAGAACTACTATTCCGAGCTTGGCATTAGATATGAGAAGACAGTATTTGGTACCCCATAGCATAATGGTGTGGCAGAAAGGATGAACTGCACTATTGTTGAGAAGGTCAGATGCATGTTGAGGATGGCTGGATTGCCTAAGTCATTCTGGGGTGAAGCTGTTTTGACTGCATGCTACCTAATTAATAGGACTTCATCAGTTTCCTTTGGATTTTGATACTCCAGAGAAAGTGTGGAAAAGGAAGGATGTTTCATATTCTCACTTGAAGGTGTTTGGGTGCAAGGAATTTTCACATGTGCCTAAGGAATAGAGGACAAAGCTTGATGATAAAGCCATTCCTTGCATATTTATTAGCTATGGAGATGCATAATTTGGCTACAAGCTATGGGATCTAGAAAAGAGGAAAATCATCAAAAGTAGAGATGCCGTTTTTCATGAAGATCAGATTGTGGCAAACTTTGAGAAAGATGAGAAGCCAAGACAAGCAGTTGAAAGTGTTCTTGACCTTACACCTATCTATATATCTCCACATAGTACCACAGATGGGGAAGAGATGCAAACTGAAGATGGAGATGAGCCAGTTGTTGATGAGGATGATGTATTTGAGCAAGGAGAGCAGTTTACTCTGCTTGAGAGTGTTGAGCAAGGGACCATCCTGCTACAGCAGAGCCTCAGGTTAGGAGGTCTACTAAAGAGCATCGTCCATCATCCAGATACCCTGATTAGAGTATGTTTTGCTTAATGAAGAGGGGAAACCAGAGTGATTTCAGGAAGTACAGACTCACAAAGACAAGCAGAGCTGGGTGAAAGCAATGCAGGAAGAGATGAATTCTCTACAGAAGAATGACACTTATGAGTTGGTGGAACTTCCTAAAGGTAAAAGGGCTCTTGGAAATAAATGGGTGTTCAAGCAGAAAATGGATGGTGAAAACCTAGTGAAGCACAAAGCTTAGTTGGTGGTAAAATGCTACAGGCAGAAGAAAGGTATTGACTTTGATGAGATATTTTCTCTAGTTTTCAAGATGAGTTCTATGCCAGTTGTTTTGGGCTTGGCAGCTGTAGACACCCCAAATTGCACAATAAAAATGATGAATAATTGGCAAAAATCATTCTTTCCTTTGAAACCAGCACAAAATTTGAGAAATATGCATTTCTTCTTGTATCCGACAACTCAGGTCGGATACAAGCATATCCCCTTATGTCCGACAACTTATGTTGGATACAAGTAGGCATTAGTGTATCCGACGACATATGTCGGATACATATAGGTGCTCGTGTATCCGACCTGATATGTCGGATACAAGATTTTTGCTCAAAATTAGGGTTTTCCGAGAGTTTTCACTTTTTACCATCATATCCTTCATTAAAGGAGTGGAAATCTCGGAAATGGCCTTAGGGTTAAGGTTGGTGGGCTCTAGACATTATTTTGTGTCTACCATCATGCAAACCCTAACCCTAGCCTTTGCCTATAAATAGAAGGCTCCTCCTTAAGCAAATGACCAATAAGTTGGAGATTCAAGAGCTCCGAGTGAAGAAGGGAACTGCTGCCGCACTGCTCCCAGAACCCAGGTAAGCCTAAAACCTTCTTTAATTTTTCTGTCTTACATTCTAGATTTAGTTCTCTTCTTCTACCTTTTTGTAGACTAAGGCCTAATCTGTGTGTATAAAAACCCTTCCTCTACTCAAAGTACCTCGAGACTCCCCCTAGCCGTAAAACGTGAAGGCGGGATCTAGGGGAAACGAGACTGAGGATTGATCCTAGTGTTAGAACCTTGTTGAATAACCTTTTGATTCTATGAAAACTATTTCATATTCAAAGTACCCCAAGATTATCTCGAAGAACCGTTAAACGGGGAGAGAGAACTAAGGGAAACAAGAATGGAACGGAACCCTAGGTTGTTCTAGAACCCCATTTGATTGACATGAATGCATGCTATATGTTGTTATATTATTGAAGAATGGATTTTTACACACACACACATAGCAGGTTCGGCTTATATTTCGGATTTATTGCATTCATTGTGATAGATCTGGAATGAATAGCCCCAAGCAATTCTGGAATATATTTCAATGATTTTCGAATTGATTTCAATCAAGCTTATCTTGAGTATTGAAGACCTCTAGGTCTAACCTCTCGGTTTTGGGCATTTTTGCTCACTTTTGGGGTTTTTGGCATATTCTCTCTAATCGGAGAGAATGGTGAGCCAAACTTGTGCCCCATTTCTTCCTAGAGGTTCTTCAATATCTTTTTAAAATGATTTTGATTTATCTTGCACGGATTCCACACACCTTATTACTGTTTTGAGTTAATTTTCTTTAAAAAGGCTTAACTTGACAACAGCTGTACCCCAACTTCGGACACTCGTAACTTCATCGTTCGGATGAATTTTGGAGTGATTCTAGAGCCATTGGAAAGGTGAGGCTGTCTAGCTTATTCCTGTAAAATTTCATTAATTTTTATCTAGCGGAATTTTGACACCTCTCAGTCGAAGTTGATAGGTCAGTTCAGGTCTGATTGTAGAACCTGTCACTTCGACTGAGCGCCATGTGTTCGTTTTAAGTTCGATTCAAGTGATTCTTATTTCTGAGTTTTCCTTTGGAAGTCTAATTTCATATTCAGTTGGTTTCATAATTTTTTGACTCCATTTGTGTCGTTGGTAACAGATTTACTCAAAACTGCTCAACAACACTTTTCTGGATAAATCTGTGATCTTTGGAGCCTGTTCGGGAGACCACCCAAGGCACGTCCGAATGAATTTTTGTATGAGGCTAGTTTTATTGGAAAGATGGCCATACAGAATTCATTCACACCAAATTTCATGGATTTATATGGAGCCGATTTTTCTAAATGATTTTCCAAACTTGCCCACTTGTCACTTTTAACTATCTCCTGCAGCAGATTTCAAAGGAGAATAACTCCTAGGATTTTAACCGGAATTAGTTGAAAATTTGCATGAGTCTTCTATTTATCATAATATTTCAAATGGATTTGGTTGGATTCAATCTAAACTAGATTTGAATGATTTCAAGACAATGACTCTATCTTTCACCGAATTTTCCGGATTTGACTCAACTTGGTTTTGTGCAATTTTTGCTTTGATTTCCATCTATTGGTGATATTACAGAGGTGATATTGACATAAAAGAGGATCTAGAATTCATTTGGATTTCTCATGTGAAGGTATCATACATTTGTTTAATCCTTTCTCAAGGTTTTGATTATTTTAGCAAGCTTTCTCATTTTTGCATGAAGAACACTTGGCAACCACCTTGTGTGGGTGAATGGGGGTGCCTAATACCTTCCCTTGTTCATAATCTAATCCCCTTACCCATCTCTGGATTTGATTTTCAAGTAGAGTTATTTTTACTCTAGTATTTGCCTTTTAGCTCCTTTTGTTTATTTTGAATCTTTTGGGTGTCCATTCACACCTTAAAAATTGAATGGTGGCGACTCTCCCATTTCTGTTGAGCCCGTGTGTTGACGGAGGGAATCATCTTGGTGATTTTTCCATGTCTCATAACTGGCGACTCTGCTAGGGACTTGTGGATTTAAGCCATTTTGTGTATTTGTTCATGGTTTTTTTTTATTTTTGAATGCTTGCTACTTTCCCTATTTTATTTGTGCATATTGCTGTATTTCAAATCTGATTGGGATGCTTTGAAATTTACATGGATAAAGGCATGTGTATATTGTTTGATTATGCCTAGAATCATGTTTATGGTCTTATCTCGGTGTACATGCCTACTTGTTGTATTTTTATACCTTGCTTTGGGGGGTTTTAGTGCCATGTTTTTAGCATGAAAATGAAGTGCATGAATTCAGTAAACTCAATGGGCATTTTTGGGGGTTTCCGAGCATGTTTTCCCCAATTCAAACCTTTCTTGTGCCATATTTTTAGTTATTGAATTTCTAGGCTTTGATTTGGGTATGAATAAGGCATGTTGAGCACAAAAATGAAGAATACAAAATCTGGAAATTCAGTGGCTAATTTTGGGATTTTTCAAGCATGTTTCCCTTAACAAAACATTTTTTGTACCATATTATTAGGTGCTGTATTTTAGGTTTTGATTTGGGCCTACAACAATGTAACTTGAGCATAAAAATGAAGAATACAAAATCTGGAAATTTAGTGTAGTTTTGGGAATTGTCTAGCATGTTTTACCTAATCAAAACCCTTCTTGTACCATGACAAGTAGTTGCTGGGGTTTTTAGGCCTTGATTTAGGGTATAAATAATGCACTTTGAGCATGAAAATGAGAACCATAAAACCCAGAATTCAACAAAAATTTTGAGGAATTTTCAAGCATGTTTTCTCCTGTCAAATGCTCCTTGTACAAAATGCCTAGTTGCTGTATTTTTTAGGCTTCAATTTGGGTAGGAAGAATGCACCTTGAGCATGAGAAAAAAACATGAAATCTGGAAATTTAGGTAATGCTTTTAGGGTTTCAAGCATGCTTTCCATGTTTAATTGTTTGTACAATGTGATAACATGTTTTGGGTGTCACTTTTGTGTATATGATGATCATGAGGATGTTTGGGTGTTTACTATCTTGTGCTTGTGTTTTCAATTCCAATATGATTGTCATATTTGCCTTGACTTGAAATTGTATGCATGGCTACGAAAAGAGTGGCAAGGGGCTGGGACGTTGTGAATGTACCTCAAAATTCAAAATGCACTTGAGCACTATAAACACTTTGCACAACCTACCCATTACCTATAGGAAGTTGAACCTGAATGTGTGTAGCTTGGCGCACCAAGGTCGTTACTTCGGAAAGCGAAAGTGAAAACATTTACCTTAGAATTTGAGTCAATGATGTGATGACAATGGGATCTGTGATTCGATTCCGGGCATCACTAGACTTGAGTTCTAAGTTGCCAATTATGCCAAAACCCAAAAACCATACGCTTGAAGGTGGAGAAACACGTTTTCAGCTAAAAGTACACAATTGCGTTTGGGGAATTGGGTGTAAATGTGGGAAGGCCGTTTGCATGTTCACAGGCCAAGGTATAATATGAATACCATATTGAAGGTAACACAAGGTGGCAAGGTAAAGCCATGTTTTCTTTTTATTATCTTCATGCAAATTAAAAACCATGGTGTCCATATGGTTGGGAGGAAATTTTTCCCAAAAATGTTTGTAGCCTAAGGTTGGTGTGACCCATAGGAAGAGTCTCTAACTCTGCTTGGAAGTTATCCTACCCAAAGTCTAGGCTAGAGGCAAACAAGTGTACAAAATCCAACAATTGGTGTATAACTTTGGAGGGTACAAGTACCCTCATGAATTTGTGAATTATAGCAAGTATGATGTCAAAGCCTAATTTGGGGTTGAATTTAAAGGTCAAGTCAAGGTGAACATCAAGTGGGAATGAAAATAACATGATCTGGTGAAAAAATGAGTCAAAAAGGGCCATTTCGGCATTAACCGACAACTCAGGTCGGTTAAACTAAGTCTTCTTCTTATCCGACATAACTCATCGGCAAAAAGGGTATATGCTTGTATCCGATCATTTATATCGGATACAATAAGACATTGCCTTAGCTGACATATCATGTCAGATACAGCCCGAAAATTGTCAAATTGATTTTTCAGCCCAATTCTTTTGAAGATAAAATGCCTAAGGCACTATAAATAATCTGTGAGCACCCAAAGAGGATATGGAAAGATAATTCAAAAAAAAATATTTAAAAAATAAAAAAAATAATAATAAAAATAGAAAAAAGCTCACTAAGGGTTTAACCTAATGTTGAAACACAAATCTACATTTTACCCTCAAGATTCATTAGGGCAAACTGAGGTGTCATATTTTTTGATACCCACTCACCTCAAACATATTTCAATCAAACTTTTGAACTTGAAAACTGAGAAAATTCAGCAAATAAAAAAAATAAAATAAAATAAAACCTTTGGTTGGTCTTTTTCGTACCAATCAAAATCAAAAATTTGTGGGACACTTGGAAGCCCTAGAATATTCCAAGACACCTTTGGTTGGTTATTTTTTCCAACCAAATCAAAACATTTGTGGGACACTTGGAAGCCCTAGAATATTCCAAGAAACCTTTGGTTGGTTATTTTTACCAATCAAATCAAAACATTTGTGGGACACTTGGAAGCCCTAGAATATTCCAAGACACCTTTGGTTAGTTATTTTTTCCAACCAAATCAAAACATTTGTGGGACACTTGGAAGCCCTAGAATATTCCAAGACACCTTTGGTGGTTATTTTTTTCAACCAAATCAAAACATTTGTGGGACACTTGTGTTCACCTAACCTACTTACCTACATTTATAGGGGTATGACTCAGGTTAAATGGAAGCTAATATGTTTCTTTGCTTTTCCTTGCCCAGGTATATTTACTTGCAATCATTGCTCCCGTGACCAGATCCAAAGCCCGAGCAATGAATACTGAAGAGAACCAAGCCCAAGCTACTGTTCCTGCTCAGGACTTTGCTCAGCTACAAGAGCAGGTGGCCGGACTAGCCAAGATGCTGGGAGACTTATTGGCGGCTCAAGCCCAACAGGCCCAGGCCCAAAACCAAGCCTTGACTTCCAACCAAGCACCACTACCTCAAGCCTACATTCCACCTCCAGCCCAACCCATACCTGAACCCATTTCTGAGCCAGTCCCTGAGCCTATTTTGATCAGGGAAAATACTATGGAATATGAGAAAGAAATGGAAAAAGAAAAAGCTCGAGAAGAGATGGAAAGAAAAATGCTACACAAGATAGATAGGATCCGGGAAGAACTCAAGGAGGTGAAGTGGGGAAACAGCTACGGAGGTACAACCTTCGATGACTTATGTATGTACCTAGATGTATGCCTACCAGCCAAGTTCAAGTGTCCGGACTTTGATAAATATGATGGCACGGGCTGCCCAATGAGACACTTGAAACTGTACTGCGGGGCTTTGTGCCAGCTTGGCTGGGATGACGGCATACTAATCCAACTCTTTCAGAGGAGTTTGACAGGGTCAACCCTGAGGTGGTTTGCCACTGTGGACCATGGCAGGATTAAGAGGTGGAAGGACTTGGTCGACGCCTTCTTGGACCAGTATAAATTCAACTCGGAGATTGTGCCCGACTGGTACAACATAATGAGAATGAGCAAAGGAAAAAAGGAGTCTGTAAGGCAGTATGCCAAGAAGTGGAGGGAGGCTGCCTCCCAGGTCAGGCCGCCTATGCTGGAACTCGAAATGATATCAACGTTCATGGGTACGCTAGGGCAGCCCTTCTATAATCATCTGGTGGGTCAGATCACCAGATATCAACGTTTGCGGCCCTGGTACAGGTGGCAGACCGGATTGAGGAAGGGGTCAGGTCAGGAAAAATTATTGAATACTCTACTTTGACCGGGCAATTTGATTCCTCCGCTTCCCTAGCACAGAAGAAGGGGGCTGGGTTCAAGAAGAACGGGGCCAGAAAAGAAGGAGAAGTGAACCTGGTACAGGCTCCTCCCTCCAAGAAACCACTCCATGTCAACATCTCTGCACCCCAACAGGCCCAGCAGGCCCAGCAAGCCCAGCAGTCATATCAGATTCCACTTAATGTCAATTTCTCCCCTTCCATGCCTGCAAACCCAAGGAGGACATTTACTAAGGAAGAGAGGGAGGCCTGGTTAGCAACAAGAAGGAACCGAGTTTTCACGCCTCTTTCAGTATCTCTTTCCCAACTGTTGCCAACCCTGCTGAAAGGGGAATATGTGACCTTGAAGGAGCCTAGCCCGAATGCCACAAAGGGAAGGAATTTCGATCCGGCAGTCACTTGTGATTTCCACATGGGTGCACCAGGGCACTCTACAGATATTTGTTGGGTTCTGAAGCATGCGGTCCAGGATCTATTGGATCAGAAGGCCTTGGTTTTTAACACTGCTGCGCCCGCCCCATCGGGAAACGATATCGGCCAAAACCCTCTGCCGTACCACAATGGGGCAGGCCCGTCCAACTCCATCACTGCCATATTTGCCAGGAGAAGGGCCTTTGACCCCTCTCAACTCATAGCTTTGGTAGGGACCTCGGTCAAGGTCCATTTTTTTCAAGAGAAAGAAGAAGAGGAGGTCAATGTGGTCTCCCAGAAAAATGATCATGCTGCTAAGGACATTAGCTCCTCTTTGAATCGGGTCTCCTCTCTTATGGCCCAAATAAACATTGCAAGGCCTCCTTTGGTCTTCAATTGCAGTCCACCCACCTGTTCTCCAGCCAAGCCATTAAAGGCTCCATTGGTCGTCAACCTTGACCACACCACTGCTTCCATCACGTCTTCGGTTCCAACAAAATCCAAGCTCCAAACCTTGGTTGTAAACGTTCCTTCATCCTATAATATCCCTAAACCGGCCCATACATCCCGGTCCAAACTCCAGCCGTTGGTGGTTAATGTCCTTAAATTGGCCTATTCTGAGGCAGCTGTACCATGGAATTATAGCGAGGGGGTCACGGCTACGGTTCCAGTGGTCAGGAGCCAGAACTAGGAAGAGGTGAACCTCATGACGAGGTCGGGGAAATGTGTGGAAGGAGTAGTGAAAGAAAAATAGACAGAGGTGGAGAGAGAGAAAAAAGAAACAGAAGAAAAAAGAAAATTAAAAGGAAAAACAAAAGTAGGAGAAGACACCCCCCAGGGTGGAGAAAATGAGGCATCAGACCTCATAAAAATTATAAAAAAAAGTGAATTCAATCTTGTGGATCAGCTAAACAAGGTCTCAGCCCAGATTTCAATACTGGGCCTTTTGCTGAATTCTGAAAAGCATAGGGACGCATTGTTAAGGGTGCTACAGAGTGCACATGTATCCCAGACTATTGATCCGGACTAACTAGGCAAAATGGTTGGTCAAATCTTGTCACATAATGTGATAAGTTTCTTCGAAGGTGAGATTGCTCAAGTGGGTGTTATCATGTTGACCCTTTGCATATCACAGTGCTTTGTAAGGGCAGTATGATTGCACGGGTTTTAATTGACAATGGGTCGGCGTTAAACGTCTACCCGTTAATCACTTTTGTCAAGCTTGGTCTAGATCAGTCGAAGATCAAGCAAAATGGGAGGATAGTGAGGGCTTTTGACAGCTCTAAGACACACTCCCTAGGGGAGATTGAACTGCCGGTCACAATTGGACCGAATATTTTCAACATCACATTTGAAGTGATGGATATTCCAGCAGCCTTCAATCTGCTCGTAGGGAGGCCGTGGATACATTCGGCTAGGGCAATACCATCCACGCTCCACCAAAGGGTGAAATACATAAGAGGGCAAAGGGTAATAACTGTCTTAGCTGAGAATTTGGTGCCTCCCATTGTGTCACCTGATTTAACTGCAGAGAAAATGGTAAGGAAAGTGATGGAGAAATACCACTTTCACCCAGGAAAAGGCCTGGGGATTAATTTACAAGGGATGGTGGAGCCAATCAGGGCCAAGAAGCTGATCCCTAAAGTAGGGTTGGGATTTAAACCCAGAGGATAGAGAAGAATGAAGCATGAAGAAGGAGAGAAAAGAAGCAAAGGAAAAGTCCCTCATTTAAGGGCAAATTTTCCTAAACCCTTCTATACAATCCAACTATTTCCTCCCATGGACCAGTCCAAACCTCCCTACTGCAACATCAACCCATACCAAAAGCCATCTGTTCCAACCCTGCAACCCTACAACCCATTTCCTATACTGGGAACAGCGGATGGGCCTGGGCCACAGCCAAAACAGCAGGCGGACTTCTCCGAAGAGGTTAGGGCTTTCTTCGCCATGACTGAGGGCGATGAGACATAAGCAGAGATGGACTTGCCATTCATTGACTGGGCAGCAGTAAAGATTCCAGATGAGGTCATATCTGGACTGAGCCCCGTAGAAGAAAAGGGCAGTACTCACCCGGTGATGATGGCATCGGATTCTGGGTTTGAGGAGCAGGTTTGCACAATTTCCCCTGCTCCCAAAAATTTTGTATTGAACAATTGGGAGGAAACTCCCCTTACCTTTGAAGCAGCGTTTGTTTGGCAAACTGATGTAGCTTCCAAAAAAAAAACTCCAATAGTGGAATGCCATTTCCCTGAAGGTCCTAATGGGCCTTCATCTTTAGGGGAATTATGTTTAGAAGGCTCACAAAAAAACCAAAAAGATTTTTCTATTTTTTCTAGAAAATTTAATTTTTTCAAAAAGGTCCAAACCACTTATGAACCATATAAGCAAACTGAATTGGACTAGCTTAAATATGACTTCGACCTTGAGTTTGACTTTGACCTCATGGGGATCGAAGAAGAGACCGAGGTCGAAGAAGAAGACGTTCCAAAAGAAATTGAATATCAATTGGAACATCATGAAAGGGGCTCCAACCTAATATTGAGGAGACCATCTCAATAAATCTTGGGACCAAAGATGACCCAAAAATAGGGAAAATCGGGGCATGTTTGTCTAATGTGCAGCGTGATGAAATGACACGGTTCTTGGCAGATTACAAAGATGTATTCGCTTGGTCGTATCGAGACATGCCGGGGTTGGACACTGACATGGTGGTGCACAAGTTGCCAATTTTGCCAGGCGTTAAGCCAATTAAGCAAAAGCTGAAAAGATTGAAACCTGAATGGACTCTGAAGATCAAGGACGAAGTGGTCAAGCAATTCCAAGCAGGATTTCTGGCAGTTTCCACATACCCTGAGTGGCTCACAAACATAGTGCCAGTACCAAAGAAGGACGGGAAAGTCAGAATATGCGTGGACTATAGAGATCTGAACAAGGCAAGCCCAAAGGATGATTTTCCGCTTCCACAAATCGACATTCTGGTCGATAATACTGCGGTACATAGCCTATTTTCGTTCATGGATGGCTACTCAGGGTACAATCAGATCAAAATGGCTAAGGAAGATCAAGAGAAAACAGCGTTCATCACACCTTGAGGCACCTTCCACTATACAGTCATGTCGTTTGGGCTTAAGAACGCTGGGGCAACATACCAGCAGGCCATGACAGCACTATTCCATGACATGATCCATAAGGAGATGGAGGTCTATGTGGACGATATGATTGTCAAATCATGCAAAGAAGAGGACCACTTGATCAATCTAAAGAAAGTGTTTGATCGTTTCAGGAAGTACAGTCTACGGCTCAACCCGGCTAAATGCGTCTTTGGGGCTACATCAGGGAAGTTGCTGGGATTTATTGTAAGTCAAAGAGGAATTGAAATTGACCCGGCTAAAGCCAAGGCCATAATTGAAATGCCATCACCCAGAACAGAGAAGGAGGTTATGGGCTTTCTTGGAAGAATTCAATATATAAGCCGGTTCATAGCACAACTCATTGCTTTCTGTGAACCAATTTTCTAACTTCTGAGGAAGGATAACCGGACGGTCTGGAATGACGATTGCCAATAGGCCTTTAATACAATAAAGAAGTATTTGCTGAACCCACCTGTGCTAGTGCCACCAACTCCAAGAAGAACACTGATCCTGTACTTGTCAGTGTTGGAAATATCGATGGGATGTGTCTTGGGGCAGCATGATGAGACTGGTAGAAAAGAAAAGGCAATTTACTATCTGAGTAAAAAATTCATGGAATATGAAGCCAAGTACTCACCATTGGAAAAGACCTGTTGTGCTCTAGTGTGGGCAACTCAGAGGCTAAGGCATTACTTCCTTAGTCACTCCACATTATTGATATCCCGGATGGACCCTCTGAAGTATTTATTTGAGAAACCGGCACTAACTGGCAGAACGTCAAAGTGGCAGCTGCTACTATCCGAGTTGACCTCACGTATGTCACTCAAAAGGCGATTAAGGGTCAAGCCATTGCTGATCACCTGGCCGCACATCCTTTGCCAGAATACCAACCTTTGAAGACCAACTTTTCGGATGAGGCAATTCTGTTTATTGAAGAAGAGGAAAGTGAGAGTTCTTGGCAGATGTTCTTCGATGGGGCCACCAACATGAATGGAAATGGAATTGGGGCAGTCTTGGTCAAACCAGATGGGTCACACATCCCGATTGCAGTGAAGCTGAGATTCCAATGCACCAATAATATTGCAGAGTATGAAGCATGCATAATTGGATTGCAAGCCGCCATAGATCATGAAGTGGAGGAACTTGACGTATACGGAGATTCGAGTCTTATCATCTTCCAAACAACTGGTGAATGGAAAACCAAGGATCACAAATTGATCCCCTATCACCAGTATTTGGAAGAAATAAGCACAAATTTTACTTGAATTTCCTTCAATTATATGCCAAGGGCCAAAAATCAGTTTGCGGACGCTCTAGCAACATTGGCTTCCATGGTCAGCATGCCAGAAGGGGTAGACATCAAGCCACTGGAAATTGAGGTTAGAGATGAACCGGCTTATTGTCTTGTTCTAGAGGGAGCACCAGAAGAGGAAGCACCATGGTTTCAAGACATCAAAAAATTCTTGAACGATCGGAGTTTGCCAGAAAATGCCACTGCCACTGAGAAAAGGACAATACAGAGATTGGCTGGTCAATTCCTACTAAGTGGTGGACATTTGTACAAGAGATCATATAATGACATTCTACTTAGATGTGTTGCCAAGGCTGAGTTAGAAAGGTTAATTGAGATGGTACATGGAGGAGTTTGTGGACCCCATATGAATGGACACATGCTTGCAAAGAAGATTCTAAGGTTAGAATATTACTGGTCAATGATGGAGCACGATTGCTGTATACATGTCAGGAGGTGTCATCAATGTCAGATATCTGCAGATAACAAGCATGCACCCCCAGGTGAGTTGCACAACATGACATCACCATGGCCCTTTTCCATGTGGGGCATAGATGTCATTAGCATGATTTCCCCTAAGGCATCGAACGGGCACAGATTTATCTTGGTAGCGATCGATTATTTCACTAAGTGGGTGGAAGCAGCCTCATATGCGAATATCACAAGCAACCATGTTATTAAATTTTTGAAGCACAATATCATTTGTCGCTATAGACTGCCAAGTGCCATAGTATTAGACAACGCTTCAAATATTAAGAACAAGGACATGAAGAAAATCATTCAGAAAATGGTAGTGAGTTACAAGGATTGGCATGAAATGCTACCACTTGCTCTACATGCCTACAGAACCTCAATTCGGAATTCAACTGGGGCAACCCCGTATTCCCTGGTCTATGGGATGGAAGCAGTTTTTCCAGTAGAAGTAGAAATCCCATCACTCAGAGTGCTCATGGAGGCTGAATTGGAAGAAGCTGAATGGATACAGTCAAGAAGAGATCAACTCAACCTGATAGAAGAGAAGCGTTTGAAGGCGCTTTGTCATGGCCAATTGTACTAGAGGAGAATGGCCCAGGCCTACAATAAGAAAGTGAGGCCCAGAACTTTCCAGGAAGGAAACTTGGTGCTAAAGAAAATTTTACCATTTTTGAAAGATCCTCGTGGTAAGTTTAAGTCCAATTGGGAAGGGCCTTATGTTGTCAAGAAGGTCTTGTCAGGGGGTGTACTCATCTTGACAGAAATGGATGGGACAGATTTTCCTGAGCCAATTAACTCTGATGCGGCAAAAAGGTATTTTCCTTGATTGAATATCACTAGGAAGTGATTCGAGGCCATTTTTCTTTATTTCCCTCAAATTTTAATCCCTAGTCTAGCCAAGTCAAGCCGGTTCGTTTCTTTGATAAACCTAAACCAGACTTACAGTCTTATATTGGGGCAAAACAAATTGGGGCAAGGCCAATTGGGGCAAAAATAAGGAAAAAAGAAAAAAGAAAAAAGAAAAAAGAAAAAAAAGCAAAGAAAAATGGCAAATGAAAGCCAAGTGTGAAAAGAGAGGAAAATGACACATTTTGGGGAAGTGGGGCAAAATTCATCATGACTATAAGTCCGGTCGACCTATTTCCACATTTGGAAAATTTTGAGCCTTTAATACCTTTTATTTCATAAACCGAGCCTAGCCTTTGTTTCGTCCTATTTCTAAGCCCTCAGTGATCTTAGTTTGTTCATTCAAGTTTCAGAGTAAGATTGGTAATGACGGAATGCGAAAGCCGGCCCTAGTGAAAACCGTAACTAGCGCTAGGGGCAATATTGGCAAGAAGAAAAAAAAAGAGAAGAAAGAAAAATCAGAGGTTGAGTTGATCATGGAGATCTAAGCTTGAAGTAAAATCAGCATGAATACTGAGACTGAGCAGATTGGGAATAAAAGGGGTCGAACATGGATGAAAAGCCATTTGGGGATGACTCTAAAGGTCCTAAGATAGACAGATTTGATCCCTCCTTATTACTTGGATTACCCTTTTTATTATTTAACCTGGTTTTTAATTCCTTTAATTATGGATGATTAAGTATATGGACCAAATTTCAAAAAAATAAAAAAATAAAAAAATATATAAAAAGAAAAACTATACTTTGGCTAGTGATGAGAAATCAAATACTTTTCATAAAACCTTTGTTTTTACAAGCATCTGAGCATTCTGAGGCCAATAATATAAAAAATTTATTTTAATTAAATCCTTTGTCTTTCCACTATTGGAGTTTAATTTCGTACAAAGGTATGAGAAAAAAAATGTGCAGGAAAGAAGGCTAGTCTCTATCCCCTAGCTGCTCCTCAAGTTCCCAAATCCGAGCTGCCTGAGCTGCAATAACCCCAGAAGCCCCCTCTGCGGCGGGATCACTCAAGAAGGAAATGACCTCATCCGAAAGAGTCTGCCTTATCCTTATGCTCCTAAGGCTGGCTAAAGCATCCTGGTGCTTCTGCTGCAATACTCGGATTTCAAAGCGGCGAGCCTGCCGCTGCTCCTCAAGTTGCTTTTCCATAGCAAGACGACGGGATACCTGCTCTTCAAGTTGCCTCTCCGTATCAAGGCCTCGTATCCTAAGCTCCTGGGCCTCTCGTACCCATATCTGCTGAAGTCGCTTATGAGAGGCTCTCTCAGACTCCAGGATGTCTTCATAAGTAGGAGCCAAAACTGCAGGAGGATCTTCGGGTACTGGGGCCTGACTCTGTATCTGCTCCTTGATCCAGAAGAGATAGTCCTTCACATGAGACTCTGAGAAGACTGGGCTCCGCATGAAACGAGCATAGGACCACTCCCTCATCAACCAAGCATTCAGTTTCATAGTGGTTGGTGAAAGTGGCCCAAGATGGTCCTCGTATCCACTTGGGATTATAATCCCTTGGGTCGCTCTGAACTGATGAAGAACCCGCAAAGGAAGGTAAAGCACAGCATGACTCAAGCTAGCCAGAACCAAAAAGTTGCGGTCTCGAAAGCTGATCACGGTCTTTGCATTGGGCTGATAAGTACCAGGCCACCTCACCTGATCATCCTGGAGTGTAGCCAAGAAAGTAAACCAGCCCTGTTTACCTCCTGGAATGTCAGGGCACCCCCGGTTGCTCATCAAGATGGGAACCTTCAAGCTTGGGAAGAAGTGTCGATTGATCTCCTCAATCTGACTTAGGTGGTCAAGTAACCAAAGTTGCAAAGGAGGAGGGATATGTCAGTATATTGTAAAGAAAAAAAAAAAAGCAAGCAAAAGAAAAAAAAGCAAACAGAAAAAAAAAGAGTTTACCTGCAGGATAGAGGCACATGATAGGAAGCGTTTCTTCTTCCTGTAGTAACAGTCAGTCAAAGCCTGGTACATCCTTTCAAAAATCATAGGGTCCAATCTCTCCTGCTCCCTAGCCTGGCATACAACTGAGATAAGGGCCAAGTCGACCTCATCATCATCCCGTGGAAAAAGCAGTTGGTTAACCATTATCAGGGTTAAGGCATTGAACCTGGCTTCCTTGTTCTCCCCCCTCAAGAGCTTCTCAGTCAGAAAAGACTTGGACAAAGTCAAAAGGGTGTCAGAATCTCCTAAATCCTTCTTCCTTATACCCAGGAAAGTAGAAGCCTCTTTCTTGTAACTAGGCCTAAGGGGTGGGTTCACTACCTTCTCTGCAAACCTCAAGCCCAGGATAGTTTCAACCTCCTCAATGGTGGGGGTCATCTCATGGTCTCCAAAACGAAAAAGGTTTAGGTCGCGTACCCAATGACCAATCATAGCTCAACAATCTCCCACTTGAAAGGAATCCTTGGGATAAGCAGAACATGGCCTAGATGGGTGGAATCCTATTTCCTCTCTTCATCAAGAGTCATAGTATTAACGCACATAGTGTAGAATGAATCTACAGGGTTATACCTAGTGAGGTTAGGGGGTTTTGATCTAAAAGGTTGTTTGGCAGGGGAGGCTGCGTGGACAGATAACAATGGGGCTGAAGAGGATCCGGAATCTATTGGAGATGATGGGAGCGTGTTAAGAATCAATGGGAGGAAGAAAAAGGCGAAAAAGGGGTTTTCTAAACTCAAAAACTCGTAAAAAATACTCAAAGCCCGAGGCTGGTTGCATTTATAGCATGTTTTAATGTATCCGATATATCAGATCGATGCAAAGGATTCCCTTCATATCCGACGAACAATGCCGGTTACAAAAGGAACTCTGTGTATCCGTTATAACATGCCGGATACAATAAAATTGCAGTGTATCCGATCTGATATATCGGATATAAGAAAAAAGCCAAAAAAAAGAGAAAAGGGAGAAAAATCTGAATTTTTTACCTGTTTCACCTGTGTACAAGTTATAATTGCATGAAAATAAGAAGGAAAAGAGGGCAAGACAAGAGAGAATAAATAAAAAAGTTTTTTCATATATAAGCAAGTCTCTTTGTACAATGATAATGCAAAAAAATAGAAATCCTAATAGACTGCTCCTGTGCAGGATCACCCCGGCGTCCTCTACCCCATGCTCCTCTACGGCCTCTCCCTCGGGATGGTCGGTGCCTAGAATATGCCAGAAGGTGCTCGGCCATGTAGCGCGATCTCCAGCCCACAATGGACTGAAGCTAATACTCCAAGCAGTAGTCCGAAAGGTCAGGAGGCGGGTCAGGAGTAGAATCTGGTGAGGAAGCCTCAGGCTCAGCAGGAACCGGCTCAACTGGACCCTCAACTACAGCAACCTCCGCTCCCGCAGTGTAAAATCCCAAATTTTAATGAAATTAAAATTTATTATTTTAGTAATTAATTAATGCTAAATTGGAAAATTTTGCAAAGTTGGAGATCGAAAGGGTTCGATCGGACCCTCGAGTGAACCGGATGGAGATAATTATAATTAATTATGTATGAGAAATTGTTAGGATTTTAAATTAAATGAATTGTGGTGGTTACAAATGGGGCTCCATGAGTTACTAAATAAATAAGGTGCTGGTCTAGGGTATTCGGTGGAGTGTAGCAATAGGTGATCAAGATTTAGGTTGCTGAAAGCAGCAACTATTTAAGTAACTGCCGTTTAGCTATTTAGTTTTTTGGCATTTGAGCAACCAACGAGAGATCTTAGAGAGGAGGAGAAGAAGACCTATGGTGTGTGAGATAGATCTGAGAAATTGGTGGTGATCAGAAGGAGTTTATTTTGATAGTTTAATCCCTGTTCAAGCGAAGTTGAAGATGCCTACAGCAGCAGTTCAATTCGTCCAAGAGCTGCTAATCTTAGCTAAGTTGATCTGGAATTCAGAAAATTGGTTTGATCAGATCTCGAGTGGAGATTCCAGAGCTTCAATTAAGAATTTGAGATTTCAGCAATCCGAAATCAGTATTAAGAGTTTCTGGTTGAGGTGATGAAGTTTCTCAATCTGCGGCAGTGACTTAGGGCATCAAATCTAAATTTCGGTGAAGGAATGGTAGCTGAGGTGCTGTCGGATTAATGGAGGTTTCAGATTTGTGATGAACATCATTACAGGTAAGTGCATTATAATTAATGAAGAATCTGTGGGGGTTATGGTTCAAATTCGAACTATAAGTCAGATCTGGAAGGATCTGAACAATCTCTCTCTTTTGCAGAGAAAGGGCGAGTAGTTCATTAGGAAATTACTGCAGATTTTTCCTTTGAATAAATATATCTCCAGCAACTTGAAAATTTTGTTTCAGGTAAGTAGCTATCCTCATTTTGGATTTGAATGGTTAAAATTGGAAGAAAAATAAATTGTGATATGATAATGAACATGCAAAAAAAATTCGAACTCTGTTTTTCTGCTGTTTAGGTGCTCATGTTATTCAGATGTTATGGTTGCTGCGATCAGATTTTCAGGGCAGTTTTGTGGTGGTAGAATTACTATGGTTATGCTAAAGCTGAATTCTAGCTAAAATTATCACGTATGGCATATGTGGAGTAAGAAATTCATACTGCTGTAACAGGATTTTAATTGGGAAAACTTGGCCTAAATGACTAACGTATGTGGTTTGATTAGTGATTAAGAAAATTTCGATTGACTGGTTAAAGATGCATAGGTAGTTAAGATGGTTCTAGGTTAAAACTTGAATGACAAATGGATATTAGTATTGTTGAGTTTTACTAGTTGTGAATGAGTTGGAGGAAAGGAAGATCTGGAGCTGAGTACAAAAAAATTCTGATGTTGAATATAAGAGGTCCTGGCGCTGAGCACAAGGGACCTGGTACTGAGTACAATGTGTTGCTGCATTGGTGGTTTTTTTTTGAGTATTTATTTATCTACACTTTGGTGAGTCATGTGGGAGAAGGCCTTAGGGATGATGAGTGAGAGCAATCAAGAAATTATGTGTTAAACTCAGTAGAGTAAGTCATGCATAACAGAACTCAGCAACAGTTTCACTTTCTCTATTATTTCCTTGGTTGCTCTAGTAGAAGATATGTATGCTATTTGGTATTAATGTTTACTTTAGGTGTTTTCAATATGAGGAAAGAGATTATTAACAGAAAAGATAGAACAAATTATTTAATATGTGATAACATAGTCATGGATGTATAATAATCTCAACAATTAGATTGGGGCTGTTAAGGTTATAAGAGGGGTCTGGGGTTTCGTAAATTAAATTCGAAACAATCTAGTAGCATTAACAAGAGGGTTAGATTTCTGTAGAAACAAGTGTGAAGACTAAGGATTAGATCAGGGTTCAGTAATTTTGCAGGTTTAGTATTGATGGTTACAATAATAAGGAATGTGAGTGCTGCTGGAAAAATGTTTTCTGCAGTAGTAGTGTATAGCACCTTCGTTTAGGCACTATTGATCCTACTTAGTAAGGTAAATTGGAAGTTATTTTGAAGCTTACTCCAGAAATTTTTGTAGTATATTGATGCAAGGAAATACTAGATTATGGGCATAGAAAATTCTGTTGACTAACAGGGAGTAGCTATGATAATTTCTGATGCATGAGTTAATGTTAACTCTAAATTAATTGTATCTAGGAGCTTATTGCTGGTATCAAGTAAAGCAAACAGTACCTGTTTAGTATATGTATGTTGGGCATTTTATTAGAATGCTGAGACCCTTTCCAATGCATACAATTTATTGCAAGGTGGTAATCAAAGGTTCAATCCTAGTCGAAGGGGTTGGGTTTATGCTGAATTATGAGCTGGAGCCAACTTTCCCAGAGGTTAGTTCCAGCATCATAACCACAAATGTGGGCAGCGGTGGAGTAAGCCAACAACCAATATTCTACGGTCAAAGTTGGTAGTTATGTAGTTAAATCCATGGTATTTGATAATATAAAATGGTCAATGATGATTAGGTGCAGCATTTGGTAGAAAGGCATCGTAAGTGGAAATTGTTCCTTGTGTAGAGTGCTGCCACCTTTATAGAGGTTGATGGCCAGCTCCCTTTTAGCTACCTTAAATCAGAAATGGTAGTAACTATAAGGAAGGGAAACTTAGGAATTGGTTAAGAACTCCAAAAAGTGTAAACTAGGTAAGTGGGAGCTAAGCATAGGTGCTGGAGCTGAGGTTTATATGGGTAAGTATGTTAAGTAGGAAAGGATATTTAATCATGGTCTTGGGAAAGATGTTAGGAAAATTGAATTATGATCAACTTTTATACTTGGAAACTGTAGAATACATGGGAACTTGCTGATAGTAATAAATAAGAATAATTACAGGAGGTGGAGTGGAGTAAAGAGCACAAATTAGATACCTATTAGGAATTGTCACTGCTGAACCAGATTTTGGTTAAATAAGAATAACATTTTATATTTCGGCATGTAAATTTCTATTTTGAACTAAAAGAAATTAATAACAGTTTGTTCAATAATAACAATTAAATTCAGGTTTAGACACTCAATTTTGTCGGTTTAACCGAGATTGAACAGTTTTATCAATTTTTTTACAACCAAGGAACTTTGTGCAATATTTCGGAAAAAGAGAACTTTAAAACAAATCGTTTTGGGAAATAAATCTGTTTATTGGTCTATCATTTCAAATGAGAAGATGTTACTTAATTTCTGTGTATCTCAAAATGAGATGGGACCTATCCAGGTATCTTGAATTGAGAATTTGTGTTCTTCCATGTATCTTGGAGGGCGATGATGATTGATTAGCACTACTGAAATATGTCAGTTATTTTATTGTTGATTTGAGTCTAGATGGCATAGCTCGGTGTGGATCCACCTTTGTCAATTTAAGAGCTAGGTAGTGGAATAGATTGATCTTTGCTAGCTGTAATACCTTGTTCGCGCACGCGTTTCCATCGTGTAGCTCGATGAGGCCTTCTCTGTATCTGGTTGGCTGCGGCTATGTTAGGATAGTACATGCCAACCCATTTCTGTATCTGAATGGGTTCTCCCGCAATAAGTCGATGACCGTGTAGCTCGGCTTTGCACATAAGCCGGGAGGTGGCATAGTGAGCTTGGTTTTTACACTAATTAAAGGCGGTTTATTTCATGAGTCCACCGGGGACTTACTTCTAATGATTGCACATTTTTGATTTCGGATACAGTGGTTGTAATATTTTTCCTTTTATCAGTACATTGTGGTTTTGGATTATTCGGTTTAACCGATAAGGTGAGTTATCGTTATTTAAGCATGTTTAATTCGGAAGCATGTTTTAAAACTGTTAATAAATATTTTATGCATGCCTATGCTACTTACTGGGATATTCGTATCTTATTACGTTTTGTTTTGTTTTTAGATTCTGGTAAGGACAACACCAGTGGGTATATGCTTGGTTCATGTGAGTTAGTCTTGGTTATAGTTTTTTTTTTGTTGAGCTTGGGTTATAGTGCACTCTGATTATCTAGTTATTGATTTATTCATGTCTTCCTTCACTCTGATATTGCTATCCTGGGTTATATATTAACCTTCGGAGATAAGTTACGGTTTTCTCTACGTAACTTGGATCCGGGGGCGTTACACGCAGCTCCAGAAGGCCTAGCAGTAGCAGAAGAAGGGCCAGGAACAGAAATATTTGGGTCAATGGGAATAAAGTCAGAAATTGAAGCGTCAAAATAAACCAAGGAGAGGAAATTAAAGAAAACTTACCAGGGACCTCAGGAGCAGGATCAGGAGCCGCCACAGGAGGTGAAGTGCCGGCAGAATCTGCAGCAGCAGCAGAAACCATAGATACAACCGGGTCGGCAACCGGAATGTCTACAGGATCCACAGGAGCCCTAGGATCCGCAGGAGCAGCAAGTGTAGAAGGTGCAATAGGATCAGGAACAGCAGCTGGGGCGTCATCAGGATCAACAGCCCGAGCCGGAGATGGATCAGGAACAGGAAAATCGGGCTTAAAGGTAGCATCTTGATCTGGGACTGGACCCTGAAAAAGCCAAAATAGTTCATATCAGAACAACAGAAACATGGAAATGAAAGAGATAAATTATAAAGAACTAGATACCTGGCTAGCCCTAAGCTCAGCAATCTGAGCCTCCAGCACTCTGATCCGGGCATCTCTCTGGGCCACGACCGCATCATGCTTGGCAATCAAATCATCCACAGCGGCCCGCTGACTCAGTAACTGGTCCTGAAAAGCATTCAGCTCATATACCTGCCAACAAGAGCGGAATTAGAGTCATGAATATAGAATTGAAGGAAATAAGATGGAAAATGAAGATCACAAAACTTACAGTGTCATCATGGACCCGGATATAAATCCCGCCAATCTTTGTCACCCGGCACGAGTGGGTCGATCCATCAGGCACCCAATAGACACCCTCCTGATCCACTCATCATAGTCTCCAACTACTATAAGCCCCTCCGCCTCCTGATACTGATCAAATTGATCAATATCGAACCCAGGAAGGAGTGTATCGGGACCCACAGGAGGAGGAGGAACTGGGATACGAAGTACGCCTGTGTGCTGATAGTACAGGCGCTCTCCTAAGTACATCACCCTACCAAGCCTCCCAAGGAAGCACTGGTAGGGCTGGCGTCGGAGATCTCGGTCAAAAGCATCCTTTACTATCATCTCACGGGCCACTCCAATATCCACATCATCGAAGCGTGCCAGGAGGAGCTGCAAAGAAGAAAAAGATGGTCGGATACAGGCAAGGTATAGGAAAAGAAATAAAAGAGAAAGGGGCAAAGAATTTACATCAGATCGTCGGGCACGGTCCAAGTGAACCCGAGTAGTACGGGGCTGACTCCTATCCGCATCTCGGACCTGGGCCAACCACCGTAAAGCCACAGGGAACTTCGCAACATCAGGTACTGGGGACGGGCGGAAGTAAGTCATATAGGTGTACATAAACACCTGGCAAAAGAAAAATCAGTCAAAGATAAAGAAGATAAAGCCCAAGGAATGAGGCAAGACAGATGAATTTAGTACTTGTAGGATCTGCCATAAGAACCGGCAGCTAACTCCATCACCTCTCGGAGCGGCCAGGCCTTGAACTACTCGGCACAATCCCGCCAAGATAGTCCCATATATAAGCCGACCCCATGCTAACTGTCGGGTCTGATGGAGATCTCTCAAAGCATCCAGAAAGAGAGGACTAACACTGGTCGTGTCCTCCTGGAAAAAGCAGCTCCTGAGCATCAGCAGAAACACATGCCAGAAGATGGGTGCAAAGGCTGCATCCTCCACGGTAATGGTCGCGTGTCTCCCCTCATAGTGTCGGGTGAGGCTCTCCCGCAGCCAGCTAATGGAAATACGACCCCTCCTCCCATCCCAAGCAGCATTAGGCAGGTCCTGGTATCCCAAGAGAAGGCCGATGTCCGCCACTGAAGGCCGATCCAGCACGATAGTCCGCCCCATCAGAGGAATGCCGGTGATCATCACAAAATCAGAGGGACGGATCCCCAGCTCCACATCCAGCAGATGAAAGGACTGAGTCTTCGGAAAATAACGCTCCATCATGGTAAAGATGAGGGGACGATCGGCTCGGAATGAAGGGATACAAAGAAAGTAGTCAAGATGGCACCGACCAAACTCGCGCCTGAGTGCCGGGGAAAGCGTCAGAACCAACTCACTGAATCTCCCCCAACTGCCTCGCAGATGGGAAGGAGGATACGGAAGAGGAATCTTGGCCTGGATGCACATGGAGGGGTGGCTATCCAAACCACTAAGGAGCTCTGTATCATGAACAGACGCCCTCAACTTCACGGAGACCCCTAGGCGGAAAGCTGCAGCAACACCCTCCTGACTTGAAGCACCGACCCGTCCTCGGCCTCTCTCTTTAGCTCGGCCCCTCTCGCCAACTCTACCTCCGCCTCTCTCTCGGGCTCTGCCCCGACCTCGAGCAGGAGCAACAACGGGCTAAAATTCAAAAAAGAAATGTGAAGGTCTATGTAGGAAGAGAATAGAAGGAAGGAAAAGAAGAATTTGAATCCCTACCTCGGCAGAACCCTCTCCAGTGGATCAGAAAGGATGGCACTCTGATCAGAATCAATCCGAACTCGGGACGAAGAGGGCTGATCAACTGGATCAACCTCCTCTCGCACGTGAGAGCAACTCCTAGCCATCTACACAGGGAAGTGTTTTATGAATTTCAGTGCAAATTTATCAGAAATTTTACCTTGCTCTAGGTTTCAGTTCAAATTTATCATTAATCTCACTTTGCTTTTGGATCTAGTTTCGGCTCAAATATGATTTTTTTTCAAAATTATCATGAATTGTGTCTCGAAGGAATTTTATCTCATTTGTGTTATCTACAAAGTTTTTTGGGAAGGGATGGATATTTCTGTTTTCTAATTCTAAAACATTTTTTCCTAACCCTAAAAGATTCCTACAAAGCTTAATATTTCCTAATATGTTGTGATTTCAAGATATGGGAAAATTGAGGGCCAAAGGATCAAAAACAGGAATTGCAGACAAAGCGGCAGAAAATCAAATTGGCAAGCCATGTCAGAAAGTCAGGATGAATTGGAAAAAAAAAATTTCACAACAGTGTATTAAAAGTGGGCAGTCCACCATCAATAATTCATCAAAAGCTTTGGCAAAACCGGAAAATCATGCCATGAGCATTCATCACCAGTAATGCAAAAGCAAAGTAAAAAGGCCATGCAATCAGCAATTCAATAAATACCACCGGCAGTCAGTGTTAAAAAACCACACCTTAGGAAGGGGCAGGATCAACTTGAAAGTCAAAGCACATTTCAGGAAAACAGACATGGCATCAAGTCTGAAAAATTCTATCATCAGCAATATTGGAAATGCAAAATCATGCCGTGAACAATTCAGTTGGGAATTAGAACGGGTAATCCAATGTTCTTGAGATAAAGACATAGGCTTGCAAACAAATTTCAGAGATTATCAAAACCACAAGCTCAAGTTCTCGGATGAGCATCAAAAGAGAAAATGCAGCAAAAAGAAAAATTATGCTGATCACTGTCAATTTCGGCAGGAACAATGAGGAAATATCACCAGCAGGACAATCTTAAAGAATTGCAGCAAATTGGATCAAAATTGGGAGATCAAAGCTTGTTCTAGCATGCAATCAGAAAATCAGCAATCTAGAAAACCAAAGCATGAGAAGTATACAAAACATGCAACCAGTAAATCAAGTTCGGCATGGCAACACCAAGCTACAAGAGAGAATTGACATGTTTAAGGCATCTCAAATTTTGCAAGTGTTCTCAAGTAAATGCTAGCAGTGTTTGGCTAAAATTCTAACAGAAGACATGGTAAGCATCAATTATCGAAAGAAAAAAAAAATTACTTGAAATCAGGTGGAATTTGGTATTGCCGAAGGATTGCTTACTACCACTGTTAGAGTGGAAACCGAAACTTGATGGTAGAGAATGGTGAGTAGAGCTCAAGCAATCGCCGGAGGTTTGCACTCCAATGCTGAGTGGTGGAATCGTCGGAAATCAGAAAAAAAGGGAAACAAGCTAGGGCTCGGCCACTGTCGTGAATGGGCGTTCACCAGGAAATTGCCGGAGTCAAAGGCGTCGGCGGTGTCAATAGGAGTCGCCGGAATCTAGAGAAGTTGCCGGAGAAGAAGGGAATTGAATGCCGCAGTCGAAGAAGGAGAGATGTTTCTGGGGTTTGCAATCTGAGAAGAAGAAAAGAAGAGGAAGAGTCGCGGTCTCGCGCGACTTATATAAATAGGTGTATCCGACGAAGTATGTCGGATACAAATAGAGGTCTTCTTATCCGACGAGCTACGTCGGATACAAAAGAAAAACAAAAAAAAAAAAAGAAAAAAAAGGAGAAAAAGAAAAGAAAAAAGAAAAAAAAAAGAAAAAGAAAAAATGAAAAAAAAAACAAGAAAAAGAAAAAGAAAAAAGGGTGCTACAAAGTCTGCTATTTTCACAAAAAAACCCTATTTTTGGCTTAAAATCCACGTCATAGCCACGAGAGCTCTGTGAAATTTGGGACAACTTGGGGAAATGTGTTGGTCAAGAGGAAAGTATTCATTTAATTTTTTACTTGGTTTGATGAAAAAAATCAGTTTTCAAAGATCACATTTTGGGCTTAAAATCCACTTCATAGCCACGAGAGCTCAGTGGAATTTAAGATGTCTTGGAGAGATGCCCCCTTAAAGTTAGGGCTTTTTGGCAAATCTTCACCCAAAAATTATTTTGCAAAATTGAATCGAACCAAGCAAATCATGGTTAAGGGAGTGCAATTTGGGCTTGTCTAATCTTTGCAGCTCATTGCTTTGCAACTCCCGCAAAGAGGGGCAGTTGTAGACACCCCAAATTGCACAGTAAAAATGATGAATAATTGGCCAAAATCATTCTTTCCTTTGAAACCAGCACAAAATTTGAGAAATATGCATTTCTTCTTGTATCCGACAACTCAGGTCGGATACAAGCATATCCCCTTATATCCGACAACTTATGTCGGATACAAGTAGGCATTAGTGTATCCGACGACATATGTTGGATACATATAGGTGCTCGTGTATCCTACCTGATATGTCGGATACAAGATTTTTGCTCAAAATTATGGTTTTCCGAGAGTTTTCACTTTTTACCATCATATCCTTCATTAAAGGAGTGGAAATCTCGGAAATGGCCTTAGGGTTAAGGTTGGTGGGCTCTAGACATTATTTTGTGTCTACCATCATGCAAACCCTAACCCTAGCCTTTGCCTATAAATAGGAGGCTCCTCCTTAAGCAAATGGCCAATAAGTTGGAGATTCAAGAGCTCCGAGTGAAGAAGGGAACCGCTGCCGCACTGCTCCAAGAACCCAGGTAAGCCTAAAACCTTCTTTAATTTTTCTGTCTTACATTCTAGGTTTAGTTCTCTTCTTCTATCTTTCTGTAGAATAAGGCCTAATCTGTGTGTATAAAAACCCTTCCTCTACTCAAAGTACCTCGAGACTCCCCCTAGCCATAAAACGTGAAGGCGGGATCTAGGGGAAACGAGACTGAGGATTGATCCTAGTGTTAGAACCTTGTTGAATAAGCCTTTTGATTCTATGAAAACCATTTCATATTCAAAGTACCCCAAGATTATCTCGAAGAACCGTTAAACGGGGAGAGAGAACTAAGGGAAACGAGAATGGAACGGAACCCTAGGTTGTTCTAGAACCCCATTTGATTGACATGAATGCATGCTATATGTTGTTATATTATTGAAGAATGGATTTTTACACACACACACACACATAGCACTTGTTTTGTCGGATTCGACTTATATTTCGGATTTATTGCATTCATTGTGATAGATCTGGAATGAATAGCCCCAAGCAATTCTAGAATATATTTCAATGATTTTTGAATTGATTTCAATCAAGCTTATCTTGAGTATTGAAGACCTCTAGGTCTAACCTCTCGGTTTTGGGCATTTTTGCTCACTTTTGGGGGTTTTGGCATATTCTCTCTAATCGGAGAGAATGGTGAGCCAAACTTGTGCCCCATTTCTTCCTAGAGGTTCTTCAATATCTTTTTAAAATGATTTTGATTTATCTTGCACGGATTCCACACACCTTATTACTGTTTTGAGTTAATTTTCTTTAAAAAGGATTAACTTGACAACAGCTGTACCCCAACTTCGGACACTCGTAACTTCATCGTTCGGATGAATTTTGGAGTGATTCTAGAGCCATTGGAAAGGTGAGGCTGTCTAGTTTATTCCTGTAAATTGTCATTAATTTTTATTTAGCGGAATTTTGACACCTCTCAGTCGAAGTTGATAGGTCAGTTCAGGTTTGATTGTAGAACCTGTCACTTCGACTGAGCGCCATGTGTTCGTTTTAAGTTCAATTCGAGTGATTCTTATTTCTGAGTTTTCCTTTGGAAGTCTAATTTCATATCCAGTTGGTTTCATAATTTTTTGACTCCATTTGTGTCGTTGGTAACAGATTTACTCAAAACTGCTCAACAACACTTTTCTGGGTAAATCTGTGATCTTTGGAGCCTGTTCGGGAGACCACCCAAGGCACATCCGAATGAATTTTTGTATGAGGCTAGTTTTATTGGAAAGATGGCCATACATACTTCATTCACACCAAATTTCATGGATTTATATGGAGCCGATTTTTCTAAATGATTTTCCAAACTTGCCCACTTGTCACTTTTAACTATCTCCTGCAGCAGATTTCAAAGGAGAATAACTCCTAGGATTTTAACCGGAATTAGTTGAAAATTTGCATGAGTCTTCTATTTATCATAATATTTCAAATGGATTTGGTTGGATTCAATCTAAACTAGATTTGAATGATTTCAAGACAATGGCTCTATCTTTCACCGAATTTTCCGGATTTGACTCAACTTGGTTTTGTGCAATTTCTGCTTTGATTTCCATCTATTGGTGATATTCCAGAGGTGATATTGACATAAAAGAGGATCTGGAATTCATTTGGATTTCTCATGTGAAGGTATCACACATTTGTTTAATCCTTTCTCAAGGTTTTGATTATTTTAGCAAGATTTCTCATTTTTTCATGAATAACACTTGGCAACTACCTTGTGTGGGTGAATGGGGGTGCCTAACACCTTCCCCTGTTCATAATCTAATCCCCTTACCCATCTCTGGATTTGATTTTCAAGTAGAGTTATTTTTACTCTAGTATTTGCCTTTTAGCTCCTTTTGTTTATTTTGAATCTTTCGGGTGTCCATTCACACCTTAAAAATTGAATGGTGGCGACTCTCCCATTTCTGTTGAGCCCGTGTGTTGACGGAGGGAATCATCTCGGTGATTTTTCCATGTCTCACAGTAGCTAACTTAGATCTTGAGTTTGAATAGTTAGATGTGAAGATTGCGTTTCTCCATGATGACTTGGAGTAAGAAATCTACATAGTTCAACCAAAAGGATTTGAAGTAAAGGGGAAAGAGTACATGATTTGCAAATTGAAAAAGAGCTTTTATGGGTTAAAGCAGGCTCTAAGGCAATGGTATAAGAAGTTTGACTCATTCATGGTGGGTCATGGTTATACTAGGTTAAAGACAAATCTCTGTGTGTATGTAAGAAAGTTCCCTAACGGTAAGTTCATTATTCTTTTGTTATATGTAGATGATATGTTGATAGTGGGACAAGATGTTTAGTTGATTAGCAGTTTGAAGGTAAAGATGTCTAAGTCTTTTGATATGTGAAAGATCTTGGTGCAGCAAGACAGATTTTGGGTATGAAAATTTCTCGTGACAGGAAAGCTAGGAAGCTATGGTTGTCACAAGAGAAATATATTGAGAGGGTACTTGAAAGATTTAACATGAATCAAGCCAAACCAATTAGTACACCTCTTGGTGGTAACTTCAAAGTAAGTAAGAAGGCTTGTATCTCTACCAAGGAACAGAAAGATAGCATGGCAGCAGTTCCTTACTCCTCTGCAGTTGGGAGTTTGATGTATGCTATGGTTTACACACGTCTAGACATTGCCTATGCTGTTGGAGTTGTTAGCATGTTCCTTTCTAATCCTGGCAAAGATCATTGGCAAGTAGTGAAATGGATTATTAGATACTTGAGAGGTAGCTTGAAGATGTGCTTGACTTTTGGCGGTTCAAAACCAGTTTTGGAGGGTTTTACAGATGTAGATATGGCAGGTGACCTTGATGGTAGGAAATCAACTTCAGGGCACTTGTTTACTTTTGCGGTGGGAGCTATCTCATGACAATCAAAACTGCAGAAGTGTGTTGCCTTATCTACCACAGAAGCTGAGTATATTGTAGCTACAAAAGCAACGAAAGAGATGCTTTGGATGAAACGGTTTCTCCAAGATTTGTTGAAGCATGATGCGTATGTGGTTCATTATGATAGTCAGAGTGCCTTAGACTTAAACAAGAATGCTACTTATCATTCACTTACAAAGCACATATATGTGAGATATCATTGGCGATGCCAGGCAATTGTGGAACAGTTGTTATTGCTAAGGAAGATTCATACTGAGAAAAATCTAGTAGACATGATGACAAAGATTGTTACTAGAGAGAAGCTGGAACTGTAAGACCCTGATTTTTGGTGAGTTATTTATTTATTTAGTTATTTATTTTGATATATAAACTGTTTTATCAGGTGATTTTTGTGGTTTGAGGGCTTAGCCCATACTCGTATGTACAGGCGTTATATAGCCGTTTTTCTGAAAAAATTATATTATTATTATTATTATTATTAAAGTATAGAGTCTGCTTATTAACGTAAGTGGATGCGGAACATGTAGGGTTTTTCAGTGGGCCAGCGTGCATGGGATCAAGGAAATGGGAGAGGGATCGAGCGGCGTATGTATCAAGGTAAGTATACTAAAAAGGGAAAGTAGGGTTTTGGGGTTTATGAGAATACGCGTACCATACTTACGGAAATATTTTCGTTAGTCTGGATATCAGGAGAACTGAGCGATTTCGGCTGGAGTGGCGATTAGGGCTCTGCTCGTGAAGAACAAGCATCGCAAGGGCTAAGGGAAGGATTTTGGAGTTGAAGTTCAGTGGGTTATTTCTCTCTGCTCGAGAAGATTTGTTTGAATAGATTTTTCATTCGCGTGCGTGGCCGGAGTAGTGATCGGCCGAGGTTTTAGTATTCTGGAATAAGCGCTTTCAGGTGAGTAGCACTGATTTACAACTGGGGTTTTGTGTTTTATGTTTTCACGAGATTATTCTGATGCATGGTTGTAGTTTAAATGATCTCTGAGTTTTTTTTAGTTTTCTGGAACGACATGAAACAGAGTCGGAGACTGAGATTTATCTTGAAATTAAATCTATTTAGATTAAATCCAAAAGTGATTGGGAAGTCTTCTGGGAGTATTAGGAGGGTATTGGAGCAATAACAGACCTAAACAAACCAGCCAGAATTGGAGATCTCGAATATACAGAGAACTGAAAATCGCAGTTGGTATCCGCGAACCTGGCGCTCACTTGCGTTCACCTAGGAGGTAGGCGCCTAGTTAAGATTATTCTTACCGCTGAGCTCGCGCGAACCCGGCGCTCAGCTCGCGCGCACTCGAAAACCCGGCGCTCAGCTCGCGCGAACCCGGTGCTCAGCTCGCGCCTATCTCGCGCTCACTTAGCGTCGAGTGAGCGCAAGGTACATTTTACCCTGTTTTTCTTACCGCCGACCGACGTTCACCTGGCACCCACTTCAGGAAGTGAGCGCATACCCTATTATACTTACTGAAATGGAAATTGTGATTTAACCAAGAGTAATTGGGTGTCTTAAGGGTTAAACCACTTCACTATTCACTTGTTTGGGAACCTTGGAATCTACTTTGCCTATGAAATTATTAGAGGAAAATTTAGTGAACTTCTTAAAAGCTTCCAAGTTGAGTTTAGGTTATTTATGAGTGTTGTGCCGGATACCAAACCACTAAGAGTTACCAGTTACATTTACTCTGTTTTATACACTGTTTTGATTGAGGAGTTATTCTATTCTGGTTTCACTTGTTTGGAAACTTTAAATGTATTGTAAAGATTTCCTTGGTATGAATGAATTGAGTTTTGTTTCTAAATGGCATGTGTTACGGAAATGAGAAAATGCTGAAAGTACTTGAGGTACTGCTTGGTCCAGAGGGACAGGTGATGAACTGTGATGGGTTTTACATGATGTGGAATGAATGGTTTTACTTTGATATTGGAATTGTGATTATACGATGTTTTACTGTTTTGGTCTAGCTTGTCCTGGATCCAGATGTTTAAGCTTAGTAATGTGATGTTATTGTTGGTTGTTGGAATTGCATGGCCTTGTGTGTTGCCACGACCGGTGTAGAGCAGCCAGAAACCCTGAGTAGGCCTGGTTGTCAATGCAGAAACCCGGGGAGTAGGCCTGCATTGGATGACGAAATCCTGAGTAGACCGTCATTTCAGAGTTCCGAAACCCTGAGTAGGCCGGAACTGTGTACATGGAGGTGTGGAGTGTCTACTTGGCATGTTTAATTTATCAACTAAACAATAGTCATGACATTGACCAATCGATGTGTTGCCATACTTAACTGAGATGTGATGTGTTTGATTAGAACAAGTTTTGATTTCAACTTGGGAATTGATGTTGGTTGTTTAACCGTATTGAGTGTTTGTCGATGCATAGTTTAAAATTGTGGTCAACTATTTCTGCATGCATGTGCTACTCGCTGAGATATTCGTATCTCACTCCGTTGTTTTGTTTTGTTTGTTTTTCAGATACTCGTGGTGAGGCGATTACTGGGGTAGATCCTACTGAGGCTTATAGGGAGGAGGATTACTATTACCTTCCTTAGACTTGTAGGTTATCTTGTTCTGAATTTGAGAACTTTGAATAATTGAGATGTGTTAAAGTTAATTGGGGTTGAACCATATGATTCTAGTTCAGTTTTAAATGTTACAATTTTGGATAAATGAAATTGTGCACTTTGTCAGGTTTTAGCTAGATGATTATCCAGCGATCATAATTGATAAGCGATCCTTGCCTAACCTCCGTGAGACGTGTTATATCTTTATTGAACAACACGGATCCGGGGCGTTACAGGAACTTTGTGCCAGATTGGCTGGCACCTAATCTTGCTAGCTAGTTAGAGTACAGTCTCCTTCCTTTGTGGGCTAGAGGGGGAGATTGTAGTGGGGTCCAGCCCACATAAGGTGGCTTCATGTGGGACCCATATTTTTTAGGGTGTCATGCGCATTGGCTTTGTTTTTTGAAAAAGTAAGAGAAATAGGAGAGAGGTGGCGGCTCCATCATTGAAGAGAAAAAAGGAAAAAGAAAGGACTCTTGTTTTTTATTTGGAGAACGAACTAGAAAAAAGGATGGTATTCGTGTGGTGCCCTGACAAGAAGACGAAATACGAACACGTAACTCCATTAAAGAGTATTTGGGGCCAACATTTCGCACCCATTATATAAACCCTTCTTCTCATTTTGGCCTCTCATGCTTAATTTTAAATGCTTCTTGGAGCATGGTTTTTTTACGTTGTCTCTCATTTTGGATCCACTATAGTGTGAATTAGCACTTTTTTGGAGATTTTTCACCTGAAAAATGACCATTATGTTCCTTGGTCTTGATTAATACATAACTTGGCAATTTGGACTCCAATTCGAGCACAGATTTTTGTGTTGCACTCGTCTGGAGACATTCTATCAAGTGGGCCAATGCTTAAGAAGCAATTGGGCCTCGATTTTTGTGCTCAATCCTGGATGCAAAATTTTGGTGCTTACACCATACAAGATGCATGGAGATCTACGAGTCTCATGCTTTTTGACTGACAACTTCACTGGATTAATTCTTTGCTTTCTTCAAATTTACATTGACTATGACATTCATTCATTATTTTAATTAATTGTTCGGTGACTTGGATGATTTAATTCATGATTTGATTGATTTTGTGATTAATTCATGTACATATTCAATTCTCTTGCATTGTTCCATTTTTAATCATTTTGATATTCATATCATACTGTCTCTTTTGTTAATGATCGTTTGGCTTGGGTTGCAAGATAAATTTGTAGCTTTGTCTTGTTCTTCATTTTTAAATACACATGAGCACTTGTATAGCCCATTAGAAAAATCATCCAACTCAATTATGATCAAACCCCGATGTACGCAGCTTGGTTCATCAAGGTTGTCTCTTCAAAAAACAAAAGTGAAAGCATTCAACTCAATTTTCAGCTAACAATGTGCTTCTATTCATGCACTAGATTTAAGGTGACCTTTAAGCCAAAACACAAACCCATCCATGAAGATGCAAATTAATTACATATGTTTTTCGGCCAAAAGCAAACCATATGCTGTGCAGGGGTTATTAAAATTCAATCAAGTTGTGGCATGATATGAGTATTTTTGTGAGGAAATAAATTGAATTATATCTGCTATATTTGGTGTGATTCCGTTGAAATATGCTTTTGAGTTCACCTAAAGAGTCCATTTAATCTGAAAATTCTCATTTTCCCAAAAATCTTCTCATCATTTCATACAATACTTACCCATGGGAAGGTTCCAAGACCCTTTAAGATGCTTTATGGATGAAGGAAATCCAATGTCCAAATTTATACAATCATTCATATGATGTACTTTTGGAAGGGGTCAATATATCCTGATATATTTGCATGAAAATGGTGCTTTATGTCCAATTTTGTTGAAAAGAGTGGCTCATATTCTGGGTCCAAAGGGGAGGGACCTAATGGCCTCTATGGGTGGAGTGTAATTTAAGGTTTAGTGGAATTTTTACCGTACACAGTGGACATAGGCATACTGCCAACGATTTAAAAACTGCGAGTTCTTATTCTTCTTCTTCATCTCTATTTTTTTATTCACGCACGTTACACGATTCACGACAATTTTTCAGGGAGGCACGACGAGGAGATCATGAGGAATGAAGCGGACATGTGAGTGTGTAAATTGCCCATTTTAAAAGCAAATTGCCCATTAGGGGAGGGACCTAATGGCCCTTATGGGCGGAGTGTAAATTGCTCATTTGCATTTTACTTTTATATAGGGCAGTTCTATCATTATTTCTGCATGGTTTCAATTTTAATTAACTAACTCCAAGTGATGTGTGAGCACCTCCCTAATCAAATATTATCCAAATCGAAGGCTCAAAGATTGACCCAAAGAAAGAATCAGATCCATAGAATCCAAATTAGTCTCTCAATCACATATTCGCCAATCAGACCATAAAAGGCACCAAGAGGAGAAAAACTAAGTTTTAGGAGTGGTTCTTAAAAAATCACCGTTGTTAATCCCACAATTATCCACTCCTAATTGTCGTTTTTTTTCTTTTTCTTTTATAGTGAAAAAATCATGAAGATTGTTATGTTTGTTGCCAGACAAAAGTATTTGTAAATATAATCAAGGAGGATGAAGCGAGAAAAACTATATCAAGCAATATTTTGCTCCAGACAGTCCTTGTGACACGTTTCATGGGGTTATTTTGCTCTGTTACAAATCGAGCAATATTTCTAGTAGCATGAGTAGAATAGAACGAAATGTCAAGCAAAATGGGCAAAACACTACTTTTTTTTTAAAAAGAATTTATGTTTTCCTATTTAAATAGACAAACACTTGAAATTTTGTCCAAATCAAACGAAATTACAAATGGCGCAAACACAATTTCCATAAAAAAAAAAAAACACTCACTTTTATATGTTTTTGGACGTTCTACCTAGAGCCGGTAAAGAGTGAACCGAACAGACGGGTCAACCCGATTATAAACGGGTTGGGTTGACCCGTTTATTAATTGGGTTAGGTGTAGGTTGGGGTTTTCCCAAACCGCCCGTAATCGGGTCAACCCGATTACAACCCGTCGACCTGACGGGTTACCCGATTAAAGTATTGACAAACATTTAGGTTTTCTTCCGCTGCTCCAAAATCGTTTTATCTTCGCCTCTCGCTATCTTGCCAGTCGCCGATCGCCCTCTTCTTCCTCTTCGCGGTCTCGCCAGTCGCCAGTAGCAGAGCAAGAAAGTTGAAACACAGTTTTTTATAGCTGGTTCGTGATATTTTGCAAGAGATGTTTGAGTTCAGTATAACATGAGGGAAGCGGACCAAGCGGTAGATTTCTATTTCTTACAGGTCATAACTCTTCTCGATGTAACACGGTGAGTTCAGAGATCACAGAAAGCAGATGTTGATCATAACGAAGGCAACTAAAAAAAAGAAAGGGAAGAAGAAAATGACAGAGAGCCACCTCGAGCTGGAATATTCGAAAATTTTTCCTGTTGCAGAAAAGATTATGAGAGCAACCTCAGCGTCACAAAGAATTGATAGTTCCTCAGCCTTCTTAAAAAGCCCTCTTCTCCTTCTAGAGAAGGTCACCTGTCTGGCCGTGGTGTTGAGAGTGGAATTTGGAGAACTCGAGCCCGGTTTCTGTTCTTGATGCAAGAGATTTCATACGTGATTCCCAAACTACTTTAGCAGGTAATCCTTAAAAATTTCTCTTTTCCTCAAAGATCTGCAGATTCAATCCTTCAAAAGTTTCTCTTTTCTAAAGAGAAACTTTCTGCTTCGTGCTTCAAAAATTTCTACAGATTCGTGCTTCAATCCTTAAGAAAATTTCTGCTTCGTGCTTCAAAAATTTTTGTAGATTCGTGCTTCAATCCTTAAGAAAATTTCTGCTTTGTGCTTTAATCCTTTAAAAAATTTCTCTTTTCCTCAAAGATCTGCAGATTCAATCTTTCAAAAATTTCTCTTTTCTGCTTCGTGCTTCCTAGCAGAGGAAGATTCGAGATCGGCTCCTTCGAGTCTAAGAAGGAAGCTATCACCCGAACTTACAAATTTCGAATACCCAACTCTTGGGGAGGAATTCTCAAATTGGATGAAGATGACGTGGATGGATCAAATTGGACATCCGGGGAATGGTCGAAGTTGGAAGATATAGAAGAGATTGTCTTGAGCTCGAGCTGCAAATCTTGAGCAGATTTTCAATGTGTTTTATTATTTTTTTTTGCAAAAAAAAAATAATCGGGTTGAACCCGATTAGTGACGGGTTGGGTTTTTTCCAACCCGCCGTTAATCGGGTTCAACCCGAACCGACCCGATTAACTTCTAACCCGATTGAACCGATCCGAACCCGACCCGTTGTTAGCTCTAGTTCTACCATTACGGTCTAAATTTCATTTCATGCCCTGGACGGATCTCTGAGCAGCTAAATCTTGAAATAAAGAGTGAAAAAATAATAACAATATTTAATAGGGAAATTTGCAGAAACATCCCCTGAGGTTTCTGACAAATACAATCAGACCCCCTCAAGTTTAAAAACGATCACTGACCTCCCCTGAGGTTCGTGCATTAGACACTTACACCCCCTACCATCACTTAAACGACTAACGTTGTTTACCACTTGAAAATAAGGACCCAAACGCCCTTGGGTTTTCTGCGTGAGTCACTTGCATCTAAGAAACACCAAACACCTTCTGCCCTTGTAAGTGTCTCTTTGAACCGTGAAGATGGTCGGCGAGGGTTCCGTTGGGGACGTAGTCGTAAACGAGGAGCAGTCCCCTTATCGCTATAGTAACCAAGATGTCAACTTGGTTAGTGGTTACTGTAGGATAATGTTGTGAGAGAAAAAGAGAGCGAACCCGCAAATGAGAGGAAAAGTTTCGTCCAGAAGCAGAGCAAGGAGAGGTTCAAAATAGATGGCAGCACTATCAAGCTCCTCCGCTCACCCAGCTGAATTAACCAACTGGCTTCAAACAGTAACATCCTCCCTACCAAGTGGCAGCTCTCTAAAACAATCCAAGCAAATCCATGCTTGCATTATTCGTAATGATCTACCTTAGTATCTCTATGCCAAGCTCTAACTCTTATGCACTAAATCTGACTCTCCTTCCACAAGTGCTTTCGATTATGCCATGCTTGTCTCTGAGCAGCAGATATCTCAAGAACCCACTTGTTTTATGTGGAATACAATGATCAGACTATGCAGTACTGGTTCAACCAACCAAGCTGTATCAGTGTACACAAGGATGAGAATGCGAGGCATGCTACCCAATAACTACACCTTCACTTTCATCATTAAGTCTTGCAGTGCTGACTCTTAATTGTGCTTGCTTGGGCGTGTAGTCCATGCCCAAAGTGTGGTGTTTGGGATACCAGATTCTGATGTCCATTGTTTACACATCATTGGCTAACATCTATGCTAGTGCTGCCTAGGGAAATGTCGAGACAAAGAGGAGCTTATTTGATAAGATGCAATACAAGACTGCTGCAACTTGGAATGCCATGATTTCTGGGTAGGCAAGGAAGGGGGACATCAAGGCTGCTGTGGAACTCTTCAACAAGATGCCTGAGAAGGATGAGCAGTCATGGAATGTCATGGAATGTCATGGTCTGTGGATACTCAAAGATCGGTAAGTTTAACGATGCCAGTAGATTAGATTATTCCAAGGAATGCCTACAAAGACTCCCCCAACATGGAATGTAATGATTGCCTCCTAGGTTCTTGCTTCAATGCCTGCTGAAGCTCTGGCTCTATTTCATCGAATGCAGCTCATCGGGTTGAGGTCTGATAGGATCATAGTGATCAATGTGCTTCCAGCTTGCGCTCAATCATGTGCTTTAGAATCAGGGGAGTGGATTATGTGGAAAGGAATAGGCTTGATGTAGACACCGCAGTGTGCAATGCATTCATCGATATGTATTCCAATTGTGGTTGCATCGATAAGGCAATTGCTGTCTTCAAGGGGATGATTGTGCGAAGCTTGGTATCTTGGAACACAATTATATCTGGATTGGCAATCATGGTAGAGGCAAAGAAGCCATTGAGCTGTTCAAGGAGATTGAGAGTGGAGGCATGGTGCCTGATTCAATCAGTTCAATCCCCAGTTTCAGAACGTTATCTAGATAATCCAAGACATCAACTTGGCATCCCTCCTCCAAGATTGAGTGATGCATACGTTCGTAGCCAGGCAAGAGACGAAGTGGTTGCTTGATGAGATCGCATTGCCAAGGCAAAGATTGCAATTTGGGAGAATGAGAGGACGGCAAGGTTGGAGAAGCGAAAGCCGAGAACAAGAAGGAGCAGAGAATCGAAAAGGAGAGCCAGAGAGGTTGATAGAACGATTAGGAATAGAAGAGAGTAAGGATTCAGAAGAGCACCTAGAACGAGCGGCACCATTAATAGATGGGTTATTAGGGGAGGGAAGTAGGAGCTGGAGTTGGGGTCATGACGAAGGAGAGAGAAGGATAAGTCGTTAATGGAGATGACGGCATGAGGTGAGGAGCACTTGATTTGGAAAGAGGGGTGGCCACAGCTAGGCGATGAAGCAAAGGGAAACTCTGGAGTAAAGCTAAACGGTGGACATGGAGATCGCTTTGGTGGTGAAGAACATGCGTTGGTCGTGATAGTCAGGCGAAGGAAAAGTGGGAAAGATATAACAACGGCGAGAGTTGTAGACTGCAGCGCCGCCATTGTCGGAGGCATGGATGACAAATCACGATTGAGAATCATCAAATGGGGAAGAAGAGAAAGATCCGCTCCGATCTAATATAGAAGAATAGATGCAATAACTCATGTAGGTAAACTAAGGGCATTTGGGTCTTTATTTTCAAGTGGTAAAAGGCGTTAGTTGTTTAAGTGATGGTAGGGGGTGTAAGTGTCTAATGCGCGAATTTCAGGGGAGGTTAGTGATCGTTTTAAACTTGAAGGGGTCTGACTGTATTTGTCAGAAACCTCAAGAGGTGTTTCTACAAATTTCCCTATTTAATAATAACTCTTTCGCTAGTAGTCAACTTTTTTTCTTGCTAGAAAGGTCTCAATCAGTGTTTTAAGTTTTGGCGTGCTGCTGAAATTTCGAATTTTGGCCCCCGACGATGTGTTTTGCCGGGGGAAATCGCCAGGGTAGTTTCCCTGGCGATTCTTAGCGAAAATTCGTCGAAACTCAGCGAATTTTTTTTGAGTTTCTGCGTTTTTTTTTTTATCGTTTAAATCGCTCGCACGTGTGCCATCGCACGCGTGCGAGCAACTTTAGAAGAAAAGTCGCTCGATTTGGGTGAAATTTCGCCCAAATCGAGTGACGAAGAGGGGAATGACGAACAGCTTCTAGGAGGCCATTTTTTGTCCGATTTTAGCCAGATTCAACCTCTGTTTCATGTTATTTTCATTACTTTACATGATTAGAGTGATTTGAGAGTGTTTTGTGTGGATTTAAAGGGGATTCAAGCCATCTTGCAATGCTCACCTTAGGTATGATTTTTGAATGTCGTTTTTATTTTTTATTTTTGTTGATCTACAGTTCATCAAATGCTATGATTTCATGATATGTGGTAGTCCGACACTCGATCTACAGATGGGTGTCGGCGTTTTATTTTTTTTATAAGAAATTTATTTTTTTAGCAATTATTAAATCCGAAAATTTATATAATTTGTTTTTAATTCATTAAAATTACATAAACATTGTATTATATTATGATAATTATATATGATATATCGGGACACCCGATCTATAAATGGGTGTTCCCGGATTAATTTTTAAAAAACTTATTATTTTTGTGAATTATTAAATCCGAAAATTGATAAATTACTTATAAAATTAATAAAAATAGATAAGTACTCAAATTAAATTCATAAATTTGATTGATTTATTGTAGAATGATTTATTTTAAGGAATCGGAGTTTATATAATTTTTTTTATATATTTATGATTTTTTTGAATTAATTAATCTGAAAATTAATAAATTATTCATAAAATTAATAAAAATAGATAACGACTCAAATTAAATTCCTAAATTTAATTTGTTTATTATAGAACAATTTATCTTGAAGAATCAGAGTTTTTATAAATTTTTATATAATTATGAAAATTAATAAATTATTCATAAAATTAATAAAAATAGATAACTACTCTAATTAAAATTATTAAATTCATAAATTAATTTGTTTATTATAGAACAGTTTATTTTGAAGAATAGAAGTTCTTATAATTTTTTATATTTAAATTTTTCTGAATTATTAAAAATATTAAAATAAGGCAAAGAATTGGAATAAATCTAAAAGTTAATATAGTTTATAAATTATAAATAAGAAAATATAATTAGTTGGTATTGGTAATTTTAGTATTGTGGAATGTGGATTAATAATCATAATTTTTTGTTGTACTCTGTCACTATGCAGGGGTTCGGATTCCAGTGTGTAGCGCTTCTTGGTTAGCCTGTTAGAGACAGACAGTATGGCATCTGGCAGTGGTAGTGGAGGGGACCACCCTAGTGGCAGGAGGCAGGATATTGGCTGGGCCCATGGCACCAGATTCGAGGGAGACAGAAATAAGACTGTCTGCAACTATTGCTAGCAAATCATAAAGGGTGGTGGAGTATCACAGTTGAAGCAGCATTTGGCGCACGGCTACAAGAATGTGGCCAACTGTCCTCGAGTCCCTCCAGAGGTTAAGAAGCAGATGATAGAGCACTTAGAGTTAAGGAGTGCATCTAGGGAGGAGAAGAGGCATGCATGGGAGGAGGTTAGACGTAGATTGGCAGAGCCTTTCCGACCCTCTGTGGCTGATGATGATGATGATGGTGACACCGTGTACCCAGACGATATAGTGATAGAGGCAGAGAGGGCAGCATTCAGAGTCTCAGTGCGCATCTTTGCAATCTGAGTTTGAGAGGAGAGAGACTGGGAGGTACGGATTTCACAGTGGTGGTACCTCTAGAGGAGATGCAGATGCAGCTGATGTTGATGCTCCTAGACATAGGGCTGGGGCTGGTCCTGGACTCACTTGTTCTTAGAGCACCAGGATGCCCGATTATCCTATGGAGCCGAGTATGTGGCGTTCAGCTGGTGGCAAGCAGAAGAGATTGAAGGAAATGTGGAGCAAGGGCAATGTCAGGCAGAAGATGGGGAAATTCATATCCAAAATTTTTTTTATCTTCAATCACATTCCAGCGAATGCAGCAGCGAGCCCACATTTCAAGAACATGGTTGATGCTATCCAGGAGTTGGGTCAGGGAGTCTTGCCTCCTACGCCTCGGGAGATTATGGGTATGTACTCGGATGAGGAGGAGGTAGAGATGAGAGATTTTATTACATCCTTACAACCCCATTGGCAGCAGTTTGGAGTTACCATCATGTGTGATGGATGGACAGGTCCTACTAAACTATCCATCATTAATTTCATTGTGTATTGTAGAGGCAGGGCAGTGTTCTTGAGATTTGTTGACGCATCACACAATATCAAGGATGCGCCCTATATTACTGTCTTATTAGAGAGGGTGATAGAGGAGGTTGGCCCTGAGCACGTGGTTCAGATTGTGACAGATAGTGCCAGTGCATTCAAGAAAGCTGACGAGACATTAGAGGCGCGGTATAACCTCTATTGGGTGCCTTGTTCTGCACATTGCATTGAATTGATGCTAGAGGAGATTGGCAAGAGAAGCAATGTGCTTACGACATTGAGGGATGCACGAGCACTCACCACATTTGTGTACAACCACAATTATGTACTAGCGAAGATGAGAGAGAGATGTGGTGGGGACATAATTCGGCTAGGGATTACCGGATTAGGAACGAACTATATTGCATTGGAGAGTATTCTAAGCCACAGGCAGGGATTGAGATCTCTATTTACTAGCGAGGATTGGACGAGATGTGCTTAGAGTTGCAAAGATATGGGGAGGAGAGTAGAGGACATTGTTTTGTCCAGCACTTTTTGAAAGCATGTGCGAGAGTTGATTGATATACTACAGCCCATATACTGTGTACTGAGGATACTTGACACAGATGCCTATTCTACGGTAGGATCCATATATAAGTGTATGGCGGTGATGAAATCTCAGATTAAGGCCGCTGCACCCAAATCATATCAGTGGGTACTCAAGATTGTTAAGGATAGATGGTTCAAGTCGCTAGCTCATCCTCTGCATTCAACAGGTATAATTATAATTCTATTTGAATCATTTATGTTCAATCATGTTTATAATTATATTTTAATTATTATACTAATGTTTTTTCTTGTGATCGTCAATGTAGCATATTATTTGAATCCAAAGTATCATTATAAGGAGAACCTTGGCACACACAGCGACCTTTGCGCTTCGGTCCACCAGGTCTTCATGAAGTTGGGGCCCTATTCAGAATCAGTTGGGGAATTTGGAAACGAGGTAGGGCCGTAGCATTTAACTTGACTTATGTTATGCATATCACTTCTTCTTAATAGTTATATTAAGTATTAACCCTTTCAAATTATTCTACTACCAGTTGATACAATTTAGAGATGTGATGGGCTCGTTCGGTTTGACTACGGCGATTGCATCGAGGACGCAGATGATGGGGTGTAAGTGACAAGGGATTATGAATATTAATATTTTAAATTTCTAATTTCTCAAAAAATGTTAATATTTTTTATTTGTAAATCCAGGTGAATGGTGGGCGATGTATGACACAAATGCCCCCACAATGAGGAAGCTAGCATGTCGAATATTGGCTCAGACAGCATCCTCTTTTGCTTTTGAGCGCAATTGGAGTACATTTGCACTCATGCATATGAAGCAAAGGAATCGGCTAGCATATCAGAGGTTATAGAAGTTGGTCTTCTGCCATTACAACATGAGGCTAAGGACGAGGCAGTTAGAGATAAAGCAGCGCACCACCGCTACGACTGTGAAGGATCCTTTAGATGTGTTATTCAGTAATGAAGTTGGTAAGGAGGATCCATTCGCAGAGTGGGTTAGATGTGTTGAGATGGATGAGCATAATGGTAGTCATAGCCCAGTCATTGCATACACTGCAATGATGGGCATCGATGTGAATGGAGTGTAATGCCCCGGATCCGGGTTACATGAAATAAACCATAACTTGTCTCCGAAGGGTTAATTTTCTACACAGGATCGCTATATCAGAGTGAAGGAAAGCATGAAATAAACAATAATATAATCAGAGTCAACGAAAATTCCCCAACTCACCTGAGCCAAGCATATACCCGTCGGTAACGTCTTTTCCGAGATCTGAAAACAAAACAAAACGGGTGAGATACGAATATGTCAGCAAGTAGCACATGCATACTCAATTCATTTTATTTTATTTCTAAAACATGCACGATTAAAAATATAACTCGGCGATTAACCACAGATAATCCGATTAATTCGGCAAAGCAATATCAAACCACATAGTACGGTGGGACTCGTGAAATTTAACCAATTTGTAAGGTTAAGTTCTAGCTCCAAATAGTTCCAGTCTGGGAACCTTTACCAAAACTGATGCCTCTGCATAATTTGATGCCTCTACAATAACTGATTCCAATATCATCGTCTCTCGGTGGAAATCACAATACCTCACCCTCGTTAGGGTGGAAAGGGATAACATTCCAATTTGAGAACCATTGTTGCACTGACAAATCTGCCGTCAATAATAAACCTCAGCCCCTTTGGGGTGGAAGGGGAGCTGCTGCAGCACTTCCCTCATGGAAGGCCTCTTTATATGGAGGAAACACACTAGGGTAATTTGATTTGCAGCACTTCCCTCATGGAAGGCTTCTCCATATAAAGGAAATGCATGAAGGAAGCTAGACTTTAACCAAACAAATTAGACGGACTTCACTTACTAGCTAAATTATGGATTTATAACGAGCTAAGCCATAAATAGCTTAAAATTAAACCAACAAATAAACAAAGGTCTCAATTCAAACCAAAAGTAATTCGTCGAATAAAGCAACATACAGACAAGTGTGATCAAGCATAATATGCAATTGCAATACCAACTCTCGATATGCAGACAGTACTCAATTAAAGCCTTCGTGAAACAATCAATATATTCAAATCTAGCTCAGCACAATAATTTCAATACAATTCCACTAAAATAGATAACACTTCAAATCTGGAGTTTCTTAAGTTAAACACATTATTTAGAAAATAAATCCAGCATTGAAACTTCTGATTAAACACAAAACAAAAATAACAGCTCTTAACTTACTCATTTCATCAATTTCCTTTCAATTTACAACCCACAGAATATAACTAGTGACTTATTAAGAAAACATATTCAGAATAATATTTAGGTCATGCCATAATTACAGCTACTACAATGCGGTTAAATTATCTCAAGGGTTTCCTAAATTACCAATTCTCTTAATGTATAATTTCAGATTTGCTAATTTCTAATTATTTATCCCAATACCAGTTAATTCTAAATCCTTATTGTTAAATTATCCCTTATAGGTTTCTACTAACACTTGGACGCCAAATGAACCTAGATTAACTCAATTCGATAGGATTAGCAAGCTAGAAATTTAGTGATACTCAAAAGACAAATCTGCCGCACATGATTGTTATTGGCAAATCTGGTAATGAATCGACCAAATTTAGTGAATTAGACTTAAATTACATCATCGCTGAAAACCGAAACCCAACCAGATTATCTACTGGTGGTTTGCCCCATATTAACTTGGAAGAAGGAATTCACTTAAAAAGCCCCTACAACATATTGCTAAGGTTTATCAAGGTTGCATGGGTTGGTATCAAAGGAGAGCAACCTGAAAATTTTGGACTCAATAGCAATAGCCGCACCTGATTATGAAATAGGGACTGGGCGCCAACTACGTTTGGCTTACACAAATAATCAACTAGCATCCACCATAATATTATACTCACACTTAGATTGTAACGCCCCAAAGCTGGGTCAATGAAAAACCGACCTTGACCTAAATCCGGTTCGTCACTGTAACAACCCGAATTCAGCCCAACAACCGAATTTGAGATGCTACTGGCCCATATCAAATAATAATCAATAAATAACCAGACTGAAAAGTTAAATAATCCTTTATTCAATATCTATCAGAGTGCGGAAAACATTATTGTGCGGAAGTGTAGCCTAACATCATCATAAAATAAATAATCCAATCCAAGTCAACGGGTTCAAGTCTGGTATAAAAAGGTACTAAACTCTCAATCTCTCAGATATATTAAAACCGAATATAAAAGGATCAACTATCAAATAACTCCATAAAAATATCATCTATCCTCAACCTCAAATCAAATATGGGTAGAAATAATCCTCCGGAGTATAGCCCACAAGATCACTCTGGTAATCACCACTATGATCCCCCTCTCGCATATTAGCTGAAAATAACATAAAGAAGTAGGGTGAGATACAAATATTTCAGTAGACAACACATGCATGCTATAAACAGTTCATAATCAATAAAATAGATTTTCATGCTCGAATAAGCAATTTTGAGTAAACAGGCTCGTATAAACATTCATATCGATCATGGAACACAAATCAGCATGTAAAACAGTTTAAGTATTTGTGAACAGATAAAGTATATCAAGATCATGATTCAGAAATCAATAATAGAATCCAATATAAATCCTGGATGTACTAAACAGTCACATCCAACCATAACATTCCAATACATGCATCCTGCATGTGAACAACATCAGAAATAAGTGTGTGCGGGGTCGCACAGCGGGGCGCATGGATTTGCGTGCCTCTGGGAGGGTAAAACGGGGAAAAAGGGAGTCGCCACCGCCTGATGGGGTGCAGGCGGACACCTGGGTGCCTAATCTTGTCCATTGGGCTGGTCTGCGGCTTGAGATTCTGAGAAAGGTCTCGGTTGCGGTCTGGGGAAGTCCGTAGACACCCAGACCACCCCGTCAGATGACGGGTCCCGTGGGTTCCCTGGTTTAAGTCAACTCACTTTGGTTCTCACCCGATTCCTATTCCAGCATGTCATTTGGTTGAGTCTGGCAGGACCACCTGAGTGGTGTGGGTCCCTTTAATTGCTTTTATCTTGCTTAATTAGGTGATCTGAGTCTGATTGGGTGGGCCCCATTGGAAGGTCCACGGTGTCTTTGGTGGGCTTAGTCAAGCCCAAGTACCCTTGGTGGGCCTCTGTCTAGTCCTAGGAGGCCCTTTGGGCTTAAGTTAAATGAATTGATTTTAATTATCTGTTCAAGTTAGGGTTTTAAGTGATTTTCATGCAAAAGTGGGTCGGCATTGGTATGCGGGACCCTGGGTGGGCCCCATGATGGTTGCCAAAGTATTTTTAGATTATCTTGTTTAAATTTGCCAAAGTTCCCTAGACATTGGGCTTGGGGCCCGTGGTCAATTTTTGGGCTTGAAAGCCCAAATTCCTTGAAGCTTAGGGATTGCACCCTTACTCGGTTCGGTTAATGGGCTTGGCGGGTCTGATAGGCCCTAGCCCTTGGTCTCGGCCAAACCATGCTATCTATCACACATTACATTCCACAAATCAAGTTCGGGTGGGCCGCATTGGGTTTGGCCCGCCCGGTTGGGTTGGATTGCTTAAGTTGCTTATTTTCATGCTTCAGGGTTTGTTGGGCTTGGTGGGCCCCGTTGGAATGCCCACTGATGTACCGCGCTAGATCGGCGGTCCATGTCCCATGTTGGGTCTCTGGGTGACCCGGAAACCCTACTGGTTCATCAAGTTTGGTTGGAAATATCATTCAAACATGGCAAAGATCACAAGATATTCCAAAATGGCATTTCTACCATGTAGCCGACATTACTTGTTGGCTACACACAAGCCCTAGGTGATCCGACCTGAGTTGTCGGATCACCTTAAAATGGCACCTTTTCAGGGCTTTGCAATTAGGATGGTTTCATGGCCTTCCTAGGGGGTTTCTTAACTACAGCAAGTGGGAAGAAGGAGGTCATATAGCTGTTGCCTCCTCACTTCTTCTCAACACCATATAGCAATAAGGTAGGGGCCTTGGCACCCCTACCTGGGCACTTCTGGGCTACTAACCAACAAGCACTCAAAGTCAATCGGCTAGGTCTCCATGCTATGTAGATTAATCACAAAATCAGCATGCTGTAAAGCGTGGAACAGCAGCAATAAAAAAAAAGCAGTTAATATGAAGGGATTAGACATTGCCAAGTGAGTGAGGGTTGCATAGGGTAGGTGGGGGAGGGTTTACCTTCACACATAGGCCTTGGGGTCATCCTAGGGAGGCAAGTTGATAGCCAATCTTGCTAAGACAGATGCTACCCCAGGTGGTTTTATGCATGCTAGAAATCAGCGAAGACAGAGGGGGAGGGGAGCATGCTTTCCTGGGTTAAAGGAATAAACTTGGGGAAAACCTAGGCACTTGGGTTGGCCTGCTGGGGATCTTGGGACAGCAGCTAGCAACAAGGGTTTTGGGAAGGCTCAAACAGCAAAAATAAAGGGGGGTAAAGGGGTTCATGCTCATGGTGGAGATAGCATGAAAAGGGATAGGGGTACTGCTGCTGCCTACAGCAGCAGCTCACATGGGCCACCACAGGGGTCTGCGGGTGTGGGGACATGGTCCAGGATCAAAACAGCAAATGGTGGGGGGGGGGGGGGGGGGGGGGGGGGGGCACATATTCACAATGATCCAATAAAATAAAGGCACCTCATGCATGCACTATTAAGAGATAATATTAAAAAAAAAACCTGCTGTAGGTAAAGGCACAGCGTCGACTAAATGGGGGTTTAACATGTAATAGGGGCTGGAAATACATGGATGTTAGGGGGAGGGGTGCATGCATGTAATGGGCTGATGGGCTGGGCTTGGTCTTAGGCTTCAGGCCTGCTGGGACAGCAGCAAATAGTGAAAGTTTGCTACTGTCTCCAGCAGCAACTCAACTGGATCACAGTACGGGGAGCATGACGATGGCTCACCATGCTATACATATATAAAAAAACAGCAAGCCGGGAGGGGGAACACGCGTCCATACCAAAGAAAAAATACAGCAAGTTACAGGGGGATGGGAGCATGCATTCATTTGTAAAGACAGTAGATTAGAAGGGTAAGGGAAGCATGTTAGACACAGCAAAACAGCAAGTTAAGGGAAGGAGGGACCCTGCTTGGCATTTCCAACAGCAGCAAAATAAAGGGGGAAAGACACTAACAAGCAGAGATTACATGCTTGCTATAACTACCATCAAGAACAGCAAACAAAGAGAGGTACGGCCAGCAGAGAAAATTCCCAGAAAAATTGTGAGAAAAAGTGAGAGAGAAGAAGAAAAAAAAAAGAAATCAAGAAGGGAAGTGGGGGTTTAATATAGGGGTACATTGGATGAAGTGATAGAGGAACAAGCTCCCCTTTATTGAATCACCAAGGATCTCCCAACAGCAAACTTGGTGGCCTAACATGGAATGACCAAGCTTCCCATCTTCCCATGGGGTCGTGCATGGGTCTCCCTCACCTTTGGAAACCTCCATGCTACCAAAAAAAATGAAAGAATACTCATGAAATACAGATCTTAAAACAGATTCATGCTAGGGGAGAAGACCAACTAAAAAACATTTCAGAAAATTCTCATTTTAATATATGTGTAATACAAAGTGGCGAGGAACCTCACCTGGTGGTTTTTGAGCTTTGGAGCAGTGTGGAAACACCTCCTTGTAGCTGGACAGCAGCCAGAAAGTCCCTTGGTGCACAGGCATTACTCCAACAGCAACAAACCTCCTTTAGTTTGATTAAGAAAGTGAAGAAGAAGAAGGAAACAAGGGTGGGATGGTCTTGGAAGAGAGTGGGAAGGCAATGGGGGCTAAGGGAGCTGAGAAGAGGGAGGTTCGCACCAAAACAGGTGGGGGAAGAAAGCTACAAACCAGCAAAAGGAGCCAACCTCGGGCAAGAGGGGGTGCTGCCCCTTTTATAGACAAACATATGGTATCCGGCCTTGGAGGCCGGATACACTATATTCCATGTGTATCCGTCCTCCAAGGCCGGATACACTAGGCTTTACTTGTATCCGACATTAAATGTCGGATACAAGACATAATAATTTTGAAAATTCAATTTCGCCGTGAATTTGTCAGGGAATCGGCGCGAATCTCGCTAGAAAATCTTTTGTATCCAACATTTGAGTCCGGATATAAAGAGAAGAGTGTGTATCCGACATTTAATGTCGGATACAAATCGGATATTTACAGATTTAGTCCCTGGATTTTTGCAAATTCATCCGATACACTTGAATATTAGCAGATTTGGTCCCTGCAAATTTTTGATTTGATCCCTGAGATATTTGACATGTTTGGATATTTAAAGATTGCCCCCCGAGATATTTTCCTGCGCCACTCGCCACGTGTGCAGCCTTTTGCTAGGTGTGTAGCTTTTTGGGTTTTGCTGCTCGGAAACTTCGATAGCTTATATCTTCTTCATCCGGACACCGATTTGGGCAAACTTAGTTGCGTTAGAACCGTATCGGAGCCCTTTATCCAATGACATAGGGCTAAGCACCTGGCTCGGGGTTCGGCAAAAAGTCAACTTTCGGCTCCCCCTCAAGTTTGACTGGCCCATAGATCCTTCATCCGGACTTCGATTCCAGCAAACTCAGTTGCGTTGGAACCGTGTCAAAATTCTCTATCCATTAAGATAAAGCAAGGTGGCCAATTATCATTTGATCAAAAAGTCAAATTTTCACCCCTTAGGGTTTGACTTTATGCCTAGGGTTTTACATTTTCGGCTCTTCTGGGAGTGCAAAAATGAGGTGCTTACAATAAGTGTTTGTGATCTCAGTATCATTGTAGGACTCACAAAGAAGGATACGCGTTTGAGATGACCATAAACGATATGCTATACCACCGTACGACTTATGGGCGACTGTGAGACATGGAAAATCAATTTAATGACTTCCTAATCATCACACGGGATTGGTTAAAAACAAAGAGTTGCCACCATTATTTCTAGGTGTGAATAGACACCAAAATCTCAAATAAGCACAAAAAGGCCAATTTAGGGTAAAAATAACCCTATTAAAAAAAACATCCAGAGATGGGTAAGGGGATTAGGTTATGAATAGGAGAAGGTGTTAGGCACCCATATTCATCCACACAAGGTGGTTGCCAGGCATTGTTCATGTTTTTCAAAGGAAAAAAGGCTTTCTTATCAAAACAAAAGTGAAAGAAAAATAAAAGAATGTATGGCTTTTTCTATGTGAATGATCTAATTAATTCTGGGCCCTTCTTATGAAAACAAGAACCATTTACTTGGGTTTCATGATTGACTGAAATCAAGATAAAGAAAACAAATCTAAAGTGAAATTTAAAAAATCTGGCTTCAAGTTAAATTCTAGAAATCTAGAAAAAATATTATTTTTATAAAATATTGTAGAATTGAAATTGAACAGTCCAGGACATAGATATAGCCCAAATTTCACATAAGATCAAGAAATTAAAACCAAACATACCCACGTTGATGAAGAACATTAAAAGGGGAGAACTTAGACCGTAGGGTCTTCTCTCAAAAGTAAAAAAGGACTCAAAAGCCACCTCATGAAACCCTAGAAGTTATTTTCAGGCTTCTGAATCCAGACCTATCATATAGATCATGAAAGATCTTGGATCTTAGCCTATTATCACAAAAATCGAGAAAACAGTGCTGTAGGTGCAAAGATGTGAAAATCCAAATTTTAGAAAAAATGAGGGTCTCATACTATAAACATCATGGATTCATATGATTCATTCAGATTCAACATAAAACCATTAAAACATGAACAGGATATTCAAAGCAGCCATATCTCACAGATCAGAGCACATAGAGGTTTACCTTACGTATCCACCTGTTCTCTTTTTCCCTAGCTCTTTCTTCACGTTTTACAGCTAGAGAGGATTCTTGAGATACTTAGAGATAGGTTTGGGTATACAAACACAAAAGAGGCCTTATTCTACAGAAAATAAGAACAACAGATTATGGGGTGCTATTCTAGAGATCCACCTGTTCCCCTTTCCCCTAGCTCTCTCTTTACGTTTTACGGCTAGAGAGGATTCTTGAGGTACTTGGAGACAGGTTTAGGAATACAAGTATAAGAAGGCTTTATTCTATAGCAATGGAGAAGATTAGATTACTTCTAGAATTGAAAATAGAAAATAAAAGGGAAAAGGGACTTACCTAGATTGAGCAAGCAGAGCAGCAGGGATTCCTTTCTTCACTTGGAGCTCTTCAGACTTCAAAATTAATGGCGCTTTGCTTGAGAATCTGCCCTCTATTTATAGGCAAACCCAGGGGCATGGTTGGTTCAGAAGGATATACCATGATCCCCCAGATTGGATTGAAAAATAGGGATAATGCCAATCCATGGCCAACAAGGATAAATAGTATAATTCGAATAAATAAATAAATGAATTCGCTTATCTAGAGAGATATTTGGATGCAGATAAGGCTCAGAAATCGAGCAAAGATAAAATTCGCACAAAAACCTTGCGCCCGTATATACATTGCGGGCAAGTGCTTCTCGCATTCTTAATACGGGCATTGCATGCCCGTATACTAATTTCGGGCGCGACCAGCCCGCAGATACAATATGGGCACTGCCTATATGATGAAATTTGCCATTGTCATTGGCTTTGAGTGTATTTAAAGTCTCTGCTGCATGAACTATATTTGCTTGATTTGACTTGTTCTTGGATGACCCAATTTCACTTAGCATGCTGTTTGCACCTGTACATGCTTTCATGTTCATCTCAATGTTCTGATTGTAGCAAATGCAAATCAATGCCTGATTTTTGCTTCAAAAACCTTAGCTTGAGTTGAACACTTGTATAGCCTGGTATGAACTGGTCCCTGATCCAATTGATGTTAAAACATCCTATCCAACTGTTCCGGCATGAACATAATAGATTTCTGAATTTTGCATTTCTTCTGTTAGCCCAGTATCAACACAAGTAGGCTTGAACTTCTATTCTGAAACCCAATAAAATTAGATGATCAGGTATTTTAGGAATACAAAAGATATGAACATTTTTCTTTTCCCAAAAAGAAATAATAAAGTTTCCCAAAAAATAAAATTTTGGAGCCCTGAAGGAAGTCCCTTCTGGTAGAATCTCGATTCGGTTGTACTTCTGAGACATTTTCCTTTTTTACTTTTCACTGTTCAATCCTGCAAACAATTAAACTTGGTTAGAATGAAGGACAAACAATAAAATTTTACAGAAAGAAATAACACATCATCTCCCTGTTTGGAACCTGCAGATGGCTTTCATTCGTTCAGCTCCTAGGGATCCTGTTGATGAGCCCTCTTCCTCTAGGGTTCGGAGGGATCCCACTGATGTGGCATCTTCTTCGGGAGCAGCGAGGGATTCTGATTCTGATATCCTAGATCTTCCTTCTAGGGATTCGCGTGAGGCGACCCCAGAGGTATACCCTAACCTTTCTGAATTTCAAATTCCTTCTCAAAATTCATCGCCTTGATCCTTTCTTCCTTCCAATTATTTCCTTAGCCGGCAGTTGAGGCTCCAAGCAGAGGTGGAGGCCGTAGCGGGCGATGAGGTGGAGGTAGAGATGGAGGCTGTGATAAGGGCCATAGAGGAGGCCGTGGCAGGGAGGAGGCTCGGACTAGGGTTGAGGTTCCTGAGGCGGTCGCAGCACAGGTTAGGGATATTGACCTTTTACACGGCTTGAGGACTCATCCATCAGCCTGTATTAAGGCGGATATCCCTTTAGTGTTTCCCCTATCTCATTACCGAGGGAGCTGGGCCAACTTCATTAGATTTCTCGGAGACTGCAGTTCATCCTTTCGCCGAGAGTTGGGCTTGTATGGTTTCGGCCTCTTCATCACCATCCCGGATGTATGCTTGGATCGAGCTCTTATTGCAGCGATGCTCGAGAGGTTCTTCCCAGAGACGTTGAGCTTCCATTTTCTAGATATTGAGATCGGGATCCGGCCGTCCGACTTCACGCTCATCACAGGGATTAGGATGACTGGAGATATTATCCCTGAGATGGTGATGCCAGATGCTGCAGAGATTGCTGCCTATCTCGGATATGTGGTATTGCCTCCGGAGGCCTGAGATAGAGGGAGACCTAGATTGTCTCTGACTTGGTTGACAGAGACCTTCCGGAGGAGACAGCTTGGCCAGCTTGCTGCCAGTCATACATCTTTCCCCTTTGCCTTCCGCTTCATCTTCCTGTACATGATGGGCTCCTGTTTCTTCCCAGAGGACACGACATTTTTCAGTCCTCATTTTTTGAGTTTATTGGGAGATCTGCAGCGGGCGAGGAGGTACGCTTGGGGCCCGCTTATTTTTGGCACCATTCTGGCTGGCCTGCGCCGATCAGTTAGCGGCCTCTCTACTTCTTGAGGAGCCGGAGTTGGGTGCAGATTCTTCTTGCCTTTTTTGTAGGTGAAATACCTATTTCTCTATTTTTTTTCTTTCTCTTTTTCTCCTTTGTTATTCTTCTGACTTTTTTTTTCTTCTTTTGCAGTTTTTTGCTAGGGTTTATATTCCCTTCTTCCGCCCTACCTCTACGATGCTAGAGGAGACGTATCCTATGGCTCGTAGATGGTGTCATGTGGAGCATGACTCTGAGAAGAGTCGGCCTAGGTCTGCCCGGGCTCATCTGGACAGGCTGTATCGGACCGAGGTAAGCCTCTTTAGTTCTTCCTCTCTCTCTCTCTTTTTTTTTTCTTTCCGGAATCACATGCCTAATACTCTTTTTTGTCTCTCATCTGGTAGTTCCCCAGATGGAGGACATTGATGAGGTGCTGGCCCTGCATGTGGCTAGGGATGATGCGTTTGCCCCTGACCAGAGACGTCAGCGCTACCGGTTCTTTATTGGTCAGATGGGCAGCATCTGGTATTGTGGCGAGCGCTTCTTTTATCAGCACATTGGAGAGTCTCGGATTCCTGCCATCCCTCCGGATACTATTCCTTCTTTCTGACTTGGTATTTCTGACACATTTTCTTCTATTTCAGGAGACTCAGTTGGCAGAGATTAGAGCTCGGTATGCTGATATAGAGTGACAGCGAGATGCCGCTATTTCTGAGCGGGACGCTCTCTTTATCACCATTGCCGACCTCAGGGGCCAGCTTGCTAGGGCACAGGGCCAGGCGGGTCCTTCTGGTGCACAGGACCTGGCGGGTCCGTCTCATACTCAGGTTAATTCTTTCACCCTTTTCAATTTCTGCTTCTTATATCTGCTTATCCTGCTCTGATTAGAATTCTTCTTCTTATTTTCAGGATGATCCAGCCAGCCCTTCTAGGTCACGTGCTTCATCACTTCCTATGAATCTTCGTGGCGAGGTTTTCTTCGTGGCACGAGTAGAGTTTGTGACCTCTTTTGGATCGGTAGAGGTGCCTGTAGCAGAGTCTGAGATCGAGACCGAGGTTGCACCTACTGCTGCCCCTACTACCGAGGACGTGCCAGAGTCTGCTCCAGCACCAAAGACCGCTCCTGATGCGCTTGCTGAGATGGATATGGAGTCGGCCGGGGATGCTATTGTGGTGGAGCCTATCGATGAGGCTGTGGTGATAGAGGAGGCCTCTGTTGAGCCTGTGGAGCCTAGGCCTAATGCTGATGCCCCTGGGGCGTCTGTTCCTGCCCTCGAGTCTGCGGCTAGCGGGAGTGCAGAGCCTGCTGCCGATCCTGTGACTGGGCCCGTCCTTGCGAGTTCTGATGTGGAGTCTGCGGGATATGTAGGTACCTCGGGGTACGTTCCTCTTGATCATCCCACTGCTGGCCTTGTGCCTTTATATATGTGGTATGATGTTCAGTCTATTTTGAGCTGGATGACTCGTAGCACTGCCCGTCGCCTTGTGGCAAATGTTTTTGAGCGCCGGCGTCCTTCAGGCAACGGTCGAGGCAGAGGACGTGGTTGTGGCCGCAGGGGTGGACCTGGACAGACAGACTGATGTACACTTTCATATATATATAAAAGAAATTTGATTCATTTTTCTTCATTTATGCTCTTTTCTCTTTCATTTCTAGCTTTTTCTTGCATGATATATGTTAAAGTAGGGACAGGTGAAGCCTGGGAAAGCATTAAAATTGAAATTCCCCATTTCTTGCATTTTTTTCTTAAAAACTGTATTTATATTACGAACAAGTAGTGCCCGTAATGTTAATGCGGGCGCAAGTGCCCATAATTTTGTTGCGGGCACGCGGTGCCTGTAATTTCTTTGCGGGCGCGCGGTGTCCGCACTTTCCATATGGGCACGCGGTGCTCGTATTGTAAATACGGATTTTATTGCTTTTTCGATTTTTCTATATAAACTCATGGGGAACATCATTGTGACGTTTTTAATAGTTTGAAAACTCCCTGAGCCCTCCGTTTTTTTGCTTTCCTTAGCTTCTTTGGTGCTTCCATGGCTTCCTTTGCACAGTTCTCTTCTGCTGATGAAGCTCCTCCTGCAAGACAACCTGTTAGATCAAAACCTCATAATTTCACTAGGTATAATGTTGTGGATTCCTTCTATGATAGGTGGGTTAACTCTATGACCTTGATGAGGAAATTCGCTGGGATTCCATCCACTTAGGCCACATCCTACACATCCCTAAAATTCCCTTTAAGTGGGAAATCATTGAGGCTTTTATTGGGCACTGGGTACCTGAATTGAATCTCTTCCGCTTTGATGACAAAGAGATGACTCCTACCATTGAAGAAATTGAAACCATCATTGGCCTAAGGTTTTCTGAAAAAGTTGTGAACTCGTCCCTTAAGCCTAGCTACAAAAAGGAGGCATCCACCTTCTTGGGTATAGGGAAGAAGGACCTAGGGGGTTCTAACACACTGCTGACCTTGTCCAAGACCTTTCTGACTGAAAAACTTCTAAGGGGTGAGGACAAGGATGCCCGATTTAATGCTTTGACTTTGATAATGGTCAACCAGTTGCTCTTTCCACGGGGTGACGACCAGGTCGACTTGGCTCTCATCTCAGTTGTTTGCCAGGTTAGGGAACGTGACAGATTGGCCCCTATGATCTTGGCAGAGATATACCAGGCCTTGACTGACTGCTATTTCAGAAAGAAGAAACGTTTCCTTGCATGTGCCCCTATCCTACAGGTAAAAGAAAAATATTTTTTTTCTTTTTTTTTTCTCTTTTTCTTTTCTTTCTTTTCTTTTGAAATAAATTAAAATACTCCCCTTTTCTGTAGCTTTGGTTGCTTGACCACCTGAGTCAGGTTGAAGAGATAACTCGCCGCTTCTTTTCCAAGATTGAAAGTTCCTGTTTTGATGAGCAACAAGGGGTGTCCTAACATCCAAGGTGGCAAGCAAGGTTGGTTCACTTTTTTGGGTACTCTCCAGGATGATAAGGTGAGATGGCCTGGCACTTATTAGCCCAATCCAGAGACAGTGATCAGCTTCAGAGATAGGAACTTTCTGGTTCTAGCAGGCTTGAAATCTGCTGTTCTCTATCTTCCTTTGAGGGTTCTTTGGCAGTTTGGAGCGACCCAGGGGATCACGATCCCAACTGGATATGAGAACTTCCTTGGGCCACTTACACCAGCTACCATGGGGCTAAATGCTCGGTTAATGAATGAGTGGTCCTATGCTCGCTTTCTGCGGGGTCCGATCTTTTCTGAGTCCCATGTGAAGGACTATCATTTCTGGATCAAAAAGCAGGTGCAGAGTCATGCCCCAGTACCAGAGGATCCTCCTGCAGTTCTTCCCCTACTTATGAAGACATCCTAGAGTCTGAAAGGGCAACCCACAAGCGGCTTCAACAAATATGGGTACGAGAAGCCCAAGAACTCAAAATAAAAGGTATTGATCTGGAGAGGTGACTTGAAGAGCAGCTGTCTTGCCGCATTGCTATGGAGAAGAAACTTGAGGAACAAAGACAAGCTCGTCACTTTGAAGTTCGAGCGATGTGGAAGAAATATCTGGATTCCCTGGCTGACCTTAGGGCATTGAAGATCAAGCAATCACTTTCAGATGATGTCATCTCCTTTTTGAGCGATCCAGATGTAGAGGGAGCTTCTAGAATCATTGCAACTCAGGCGGCTTGGATTAGGGAGCTTGAAGAGCAGTTAGGGAATAGGGATTAGATTCTTTTTTCTTTTTTCTTTTTTTTTTCTTTCTTTTTTTTCATACTTTTATACAAAAGCAAACTCCAATAGTGGAAAGACACAGAATTTAATTCAAAAGTAGGTTTTATATTATTGGCCTCAGAATTCTCAGATGCTTGTAAAAACAAAAGTTTTATGAAAAGTATTTGATTTCTCATCACTGGCCAAAGTATAGTTTTTTTTTGAAAGCTGATCCAAAACACTTAATCACATATAATTAAAGGAATTAAAATCAAGTTGAATAATGAAAAGGGTAATCCAAGCAATAGGGAGAGACCAAATCCATCTATCCTGTGACCTTTAGAATCATCCCCAATTGGCTTTTCCTCCATGACTGACCCTGCTAATTTGCTCAGTTTCTAGTGATCATGTTGATTTCAAACTTAGACCACATGATCAATTCAACCCTTGATTCTTTTTTTTCTTTTTTTTTCTTTTTGCCAATATTGCCCCTAGCGCCAATTACGGTATTCACTAAGGCCGGCTTCTACATTCCGTTATCACCAATCTTATTCTGAAAGTTTAATGAATATACTAAAATCACCGAGGGCTTAAGAATAGGACGAAACAAAGGCTAAGCTCGGTTTATGAAAGAAAAGGTATTAAAGGCTCAAAATTTTCTAAGTGTGAAAATAGGTCCACCGGACTTACAGTCGTGACGAATTTGACTCCCTTCCTCAAAATGTATTCTTTTTTTTTTTTGTATTTGGCTTTCATTTGCCACTTTTTTTTTTTGTCTTCTTTTTTTTTTTTTTTTTCTTTTTGCCTCAATTGGCTTTGCCCCAGTATAAGACTGTAAGTCCAGTTTAGGTTCATCAAAAGACAAGTAGGCTTAAATTGGCTTGACTAGGGATGAAAATTTTGGGAAATAAAGAAAAAATGGCCTCGGATCATTTCCTAGTAATATTCAATCAAGGAAAATACCTCTTTACTGCATCAGAGTTAATTGGCTCAGGAAAATCTTTCCCATCCATTTTTGTTAAGATGAGAGCACCCCCTGATAAGACCTTCTTGACAACATAAGGCCCTTCCTAATTTGGTTTGAATTTTCCATGAGGGTCTTCCAAAAAGGGTAAGATTTTCTTTAATATTAAATTTCCTTCTTGGAAAGTTCTGGGCTTCACCTTCTTATTGTAAGCCCGGGCCATTCTCTTCTGATACAATTGGCCATGACAAAGCGCCTTTAAACGCTTTTCCTCTATTAGATTGAGTTGATCATGTCTTGACTGTATCCATTCACCTTCTTTTAATTCAGCTTCCATTAGCACTCTTAGTGAAGGTATTTCCACTTCCACTGGTAAAACTGCTTTCATTCCATAGACTAAGGAATACGAGGTTGCCCCAGTAGAAGTTCGGATCGAGGTTCCGTAGGCGTGTAGAGCAAGTGGCAGCATTTAATGCCAATCTTTGAAACTCACTACCATCTTCTGAATGATCTTCTTTATATTCTTATTAACTGTTTCCACTGCCCCATTCATCTTTGGTCTGTACGGAGCTGACTTGTGGTGGGTAATCTGAAACTACTCACACATCTTCCTCATATCTTTGTTCTTAATGTTTAAAGCGTTGTCTGATACTATGGCACTTGGCAAACCATAGAGACAAATGATGTTGTGCTTCAAAAACTTAAGAACGTGGCTACTTGTGATGTTTGCATATGAAGCTGCTTCTACCCATTTGGTGAAATAATCGATTGCTACAAGTATAAGCCTGTGTCCATTCGATGCCTTTGGAGAGATCATTCCAATGACGTCTATACCCCACATAGAGAAGGGCCACGGTGATGTCATATTATGCAACTCATTTGGAGGTGCATTCTTGTTATCAGCATACACTTGGCATAAATGGCACCTTTTGACATGTATATAGCAATCGTGCTCCATCGTCGACCAGTAATATCCCAATCGCAAAATCTTCTTGGCAAGCATGTGCCCATTCATATGGGGTCTACAAACTCCTCCATGTACAGTCTCAATTAACCTTTCTGACTTAATCTTGGCAACACATCTGAGTAGGATATCGTTGTGTGATCTCTTGTACAACTGTCCACCACTTAATAGGAACTTACTTGCCATCCTCTGTATTGTTCTTTTCTCTGTAGAAGTGACATTTTCTGGCAGACTTCGATCGTTCAAGAAATTCTTAATGTCTTGAAACCATGGTGCTTCTTCTTCTGGTGTTCCATCTAGAACGAGGCAATAAGCAGGTTCATCTCTGATGTCAATTTCCAGTGGTCTAATATCAACACCTTCTGGCATACTGACCATTGAAGCCAATGTTGCTAGAGCATCTGCGAATTGGTTCTTGGCCCTTGGCATATAGTTGAAGGAAATTCGAGTAAATTTAGTGCTTATTTCTTCCAAATACTGGTGATAGGGGATCAATTTGTGATCCTTGGTTTTCCATTTGCCAGTTGTTTGGAAGATGATAAGACTCGAATCTCCATATACATCAAGTTCCTCCACTTCATGGTCTAAGGCTGCTTGTAACCCAATTATGCATGCTTCATATTTTGCAATATTGTTTGTGCACTGGAACCTCAACTTTACTGCGATTGGGATATGTGACCCATCCGGTTTGATCAAGACTGCCCCTATTCCATTTCCATTCATGTTGGCGGCCCCATCGAAGAACATTTGCCAAGAGCTTTCACCTTCTTCTTCTTCAGTAAATAGTATTGCCTCATCAGGGAAATTTGTCTTAAGAGGTTGGTATTCTGGTAAAGGATGTCCAGCTAAGTGATCAGCAATGGCTTGACCCTTAATGGCCTTCTGAGTGATGTATGTGAGATCAAATTCAGAGAGTAACAGCTGCCACTTTGCCGTTCTGCTAGTTAAAGCCGGTTTTTCAAATAGATACTTCAAAGGATCCATTCGGGATATTAGTAAGGTGGAATGACTAAGGAAATAAGACCTTAGTCTCTGAATTGCCCACACTAAAGCAGAACAAGTCTTTTCCAAAAGGGAATACTTTGCTTCATATTCCGTGAACTTTTTACTTAGATAGTAAATCGCCCTTTCCTTTCTGCCTGTGTCGTCATGCTGCCCCAAGACACACCCCATTGATGTCTCCAAAACTGAAAAGTAAAGAATCAGTGGTCTTCCTGGAGTTTGTGGCACTAGCACAGGTGGGTTCAATAAATATTCCTTTATTGTGTCAAAGGCTTCTTTTCAATCATCATTCCAGATCGTTGGGTTATTCTTTCTAAGAAGCTTGAAAATTGGTTCACATATAGCAGTGAGTTGTGCTATGAACTGGCTTATATACTGAATCCTTCCAAGAAAACCACGAACTTCCTTCTCCGTTCTAGGTGATGGCATTTCAATGGTTGCTTTAGCCTTAGCTAGGTCAATCTCAATTCCCCTTCTACTTACAATAAATCCCAACAATTTTCCTGATGTGGCCCCAAAGATACATTTTGCAGGGTTAAGCCTTAGACTGTATTTCCTGAGTCGGTCAAACACCTTCTTCAAGTTGATTAAGTGGTCTTCTTCTTTACATGATTTGGCTATCATATCATCCACATAGACCTCCATCTCCTTATGGATCATATCATGGAATAAGGCTGTCATGGCCCGTTGGTAGGTTGCCCCAGCATTCTTAAGCCCAAATGGTATGACAGTGCAGTGGAAAGTACCCCAAGGTGTAATGAAGGCTGTTTTCTCTTGATCCTCCTTAGCCATCTTAATCTGATTGAACCCAGAGAAGCCGTCCATGAACGAGAACAGCTATGTACAGCAGTGTTGTCCACCAAAATGTCGATGTGTGGAAGTGGAAAATCATCCTTTGGGCTTGCCTTATTCAAGTCTCTGTAGTCTACGCACATTCTGACCTTTCCATACTTCTTTGGTACTGGCACTATATTTGCAAGCCATTCAGGGTACGTGGAGACTGCCAAGAATCCTGCTTGGAATTGTTTGACCACTTTGTCTTTGACCTTTAATGTCCATTCAGGCTTCAACCTTCTCAACTTCTGCTTAACTAGCTTAACATCTGGCAGAATTGGTAGCCTGTGCACAACCATATCAGTGTCTAACCCTGGCATATCCCGATACGACCATGCAAATACATCTTCATAATCAGCCAAGAACCGTGTCATTTTATCACGTTGCACCTCAGATAGGCATGCCCCAATCTTCACTACTTTTGGGTCATCTTCAGTACCTAGATTTATTTAGATGGTCTCCTCAATATTGGATTGGACCCCCTTTTCATGACGCTCCAATTGATATGTGATTTCTTTTGGAAGGTCGTCTTCTTCGACCTTGGTCTCTTCCTCAACCCCCATTAGGTCAAAGTCGAGCTCGAGGTTGAAGTCATACTCAACCTGATCCAATTCCGTTTGCTTATAGGGTTCATAAGTGGTTTGGACCTTTTTGAAAAATTTAATTTTTCTAGAAAAAAATGGGAAAATCTTTTTTTGTTTTTTGAGAGCCTTCTAAAAAATCTTTTCCTGAAGACGAAGGCTCATTAAAACCTTCAGGAAAGGGCATTCCACTAATGGAGTTTTTTTTGGAAGCCATGTCTGTTTGCCAAACAAACGCAGCTTCAAAAATAAGGGGAGTTTCCTCCCAATTGTTCAAGATAAAAATATCTGGAGCAGGGGTAATAACACAAGCCTGCTCCCCAAGCTCAGGGTCCGCATCCGAAATCACCAGTACTGGGTGAGTTGCATCGCCCGCTTCTGCTGTAGGGTTCGACCCAGATGGAACTTCTACTGCAGCCCAGTCAATGAAAGGTAGCTCATCTGCTCCTTCTTCTTGATTGCCTTCAGTCATGGCAAAGAAGGCTCCAACGTCCTCAAAAAAATCCTGCCCCTGTTCTGACCGCGGTCCAGGCTCACCCAATGCTTGTGGAGGTGAAGGTGGAACATATGGTTGCGAGGTTGGGGATTTGGGTTTTTGGAATGGGTTAATGTTATAATCTGGAGGTTTGGACTGATCCTGGGGTGGAGACAGTTGAATCATATGAGAAAGTTTAGGAAAAGTTTCCCTGATATGAGGGAATTTCATGTCTTCCATCTGCTTCTGTCTTCTCCAATTTCTTGGCTTGGACCCCAATCCTGCTCTAAGGACCAGCTTCTTAACCTTTACCGGTTCTATCCTTCCTTGTAGGTTAACCCCCAGACCTTTTACAGGGTGGAAATTGTACTTTCCCAGCACTTTCTTGACCATTTTCTCAGCACAAGTCAACTTTTCTTCTTTTTCCTGATACCCCCCAGGTATAAAATTGATAGTTTCAAACATGAAAGAGTGAAATGCCATCTTGTCTGCAGTCATTTCCATGTTTATGTAGGGTACATCAGGGGACCACATGAGAGGAACCAAATTTTCAGCTAGAACTGTAATCACCTTTTGCCCTCTAATATATTTGACTCTTTGGTGGAGGGTAGATGGTATAGCCCTAGCCATATGAATCCACGGCCTTCCTAGGAGTAGGTTGAAGGTCACCGGTATATCCATCACTTCAAATGTGATGTTAAAAATATACGGTCAAATAGTGACCGGCAGTTCAACCACCCCCAGGGAGTATGTTTTAGAGCTATCAAAGGCTCTTATGATTCTCCCATTTTGTTTAATTTTATTTTGCTCAAGACCGAGCTTTACAAAGGTAATTAGCGGGCAGACGTTCAGAGCCGACCCATTATCGATCAAGACCCGGGCTATCCTACAACCCTTACTGAGCACAGTTATTTGCAAAGGATCAACATGATGGTACCTTGCTGGGCTGATCTCAGTTTCAGAAAAAGTTATGACATTATGGGATAAAATCTGCCCAACCATCTTGCCTAGTTGGTCTGTTAAGTACCCTTAACAGAGAGTCCCTATGTTTTTCAGAATTTAAAAATAATCTCAGTATTGAGATCTGGGCAGGGACTTTGTTTAACTGCTCGACAACATTGAACTCACTCTTTTTAATGATTTTGATGAGGTCAGCAGCCTCAATGTCAATTACCTGAGGGGAATCTTCCCCTACCTTGGCCTTTCCTTTATTTTTCTCTTTCTTGGCTTCTTCCCTTTCCTTCTCAGTCTCCTTTTGTTTCTCTCCCTCACCTACACACTCTCCTGAGCTCATCATGAGGTTCACTTCTTTTTTACTTTCTACCTCAACTGTAGGAAATGTGGTGGTGAAGCTTTCGCTATAGTTCCATGGTATAGCTGATTCAGAGTAGGAAAGCTTAGGGACATTTATCACTAGTGGGGGAAGTTTGGACTTGGATGAGGAAGTTTGAGTAGGAGGAACATCCACAACCAAGGGTTGAACTTGCTTTGGTTGCGGGAACGAAGGGTTAACTGACGTAGTGAGATGGTCACAGTTAATGACCAGTGGTAGTTTGGACTGAATGGGTGAAGCAAAAGTGGATGGACTGCAATTGATAACCAAAGGCGGTTTGGCTATATTCATTTGGGCCATGAGAGATGAGACCCGGTCTAACGAGGAGCTAATGTTCTCGGTAGTACGATCATTCCCTTTTGAAATCACGTTTACCTTTTTGTCCCTATTTCCTCTGTCAAAATACACTTTGACCATTGTCCCTATAGGAGCAATTAACTGAGATGGGTCAAAGGTTATTTTATCAGCAGAAATGAACCCTATTACATTAGATGGGCCTGCCCCATGATGCTGAGGCAAAGGGTTTTGGCCAATGTCCGTTCTAGGAGGATTGGGAGCCCCTGTATTAAAAGACAGGGTATTCTGGTCAAGCAAGTCTTGAATGGCATGTTTCAAAGGCCAACACTTGTCAGTAGGGTGCCCAGGTGCACCCATGTGGAAATCACAAGTGGTGGAAGGGTCAAAATTTCTCCCCTCGGATACATTCGGATTTGGTGCTCTTAAGGTAATATAGCCTGCTTGCAATAAAGTTGGTAGCAGCTGGGAGGGGACATTGGAATAGGGGTGAAAACCCTATTTCTCCTTGCTACGAAATAGGCATCCCTTTCCTCTTTAGTAAAAGCCCTCTTTTGGTCTGAGGGTGCTGCTGGAACATTAACCCTCATGGGGGCCTGGGTAGATGGAGCGGATGGAGTAGAAAAATGAGCGGGTATATTGATTTGTATGGGCTTGTTAGGGCCAGATGGTGGCTGCACCATGTTCACCTCCCCCTCTTTCTTATTCTCATTCTTTTTTATCCCACTTCCTTTCTTCAGATTGGGGTCCTGCTGACTGACCATAGCAGAATGGTCAATTATTTTACCCGACCTAATCCCGTCTTCGATTCGATCGGCCACTTGTACCAAGGCAGCAAAATTAGTGGTGGTCTGACCCACAAGGTGGCTGTAGAATGGTTGACCTAGTGTACTGATGAAAGTGGAAATCATCTCTTGCTCTAGCATAGGTGGCCTGACCTGAGAGGCTGTCTCCCTCCATCTCTTGGCATATTGCCTTATAGATTCATCCATTCCCTTATTCATTCTCATTACATCGTACCTATCTGACACGATCTCTGAATTAAACCTGTATTCAGCTAGGAAGGCGTCTGCTAGGTCCTTCCATCTTCGGATCTTTCAATGGTCTAAGGTGGCAAACCACCTCAAAGCAGTTCCAGTCAAGCTCCTTTGGAAGAGCTAACTCAGAATGCCCTCATCCTGACCGAATTGACATAGGGCCCCGCAGTACAACTTCAGATGGTTCATGGGGCAGCCAGTGCCGTCATATTTGTCCAGGTCCGGGCTCTTGAACTTGGCTGGCAGGTTAACATTAGGGTATAGGCACAAGTCTTCAAAGTTGGTGCCTCCAAAGTTGTTCACCACTTTTACCTCCCTCAGTTCATCTTGGATCATTTCCAGTCTATGCATGAACTTCCTTTCAACCTCCACTCATTCCCTCTTTTTCTTTTTCTTTCTCAGACTCAACTATCTCATCCCTGATCAGTATAGGTTCAGGGATGAGACATAGGTTCATAAATGGGTTCAGGCATAGGTTGAACCGGAGGTGGAATGTTGATTTGGGGTGGAGGTGCTTGGTTGGAAGTGGATGCCTTGTTCTGGGCTTGAACTTGTTGGGCCGGCACCGCAAGTAAGTTCTCTAGCATTCGGGCTAGTCCTACCACTTGTTCCTGTAGCAGGGCAACATCTGGGTTAGGAACATCAGCTTTCATTTTCAATGGGATTCATGGTGTGAGCTCTTGATCTGGTTACAGGAGCTATGGTTGCAAGTGTATTGGTACCTGGAAAAATAAGGAAAATATCAGTACCAATTTGATCTCAGTCGCATACCTATGAATGCCTATATGCAGGTTAGGTGAACACGAGTTTGGATTTTTTTCTTTATTTGCTTTTTTTTATTATAATTGTTGGAATATTCTAGGGCTTCCAAGTGTCCCACAAAAATTTCAATTGATTGGTACGAAAAATACCAACCAAAGGTTTGTTGGAATATTCTAGGGCTTCCAACAGGTCCCACAAAAAAGAGAAAAGAATCTAAAATTCAGAGGCTTTCAGAGGCCCAAGGGTAAAGTATGAAATTCAAAGGCTTTCAGAGGCCCAGGGGTAATGTCTGAAATTCAAAGGCTTTTAGAGGCCTAAAGAAAAAGATCTAAAATTCAAAGGCTTTCAGAGGCCCAGGGATATTTGAGAAAAGTCTGAAATCCAAAGGCTTTCAGAGGCCCAAAGATCTGAAATTCAAAGGCTTTCAGAGGCCCAAAGATTTTTGAAAAAGGTCTAAAATTCAAAGGCTTTTAGAGGCCCAAAGAAAAAAATCTGAAATTCAAAGGCTTTCAGAGGCCTAGGGGTAAAGTCTGAAATTCAAAGGCTTTCAGAAGCCCAAAGAAAAAGATCTGAAATTCAAAGGCTTTCAGAGGCCCAAAGATTTTTGAAAAAGGTCTGAAATTCAAAGGCTTTCAGAGGCCCAAAGAAAAAAATCTGAAATTCAAAGGCTTTCAGAGGCCCAGGGGTAAAGTCTGAAATTCAAAGGCTTTCAGAAGCCCAAAGAAAAAGATCTGAAATTCAAAGGCTTTCAGAGGCCCAAAAGATCTGAAATTCAAAGGCTTTCAGAGGCCCAAAGATTTTTGAAAAAGGTTTGAAATTCAAAGGCTTTCAAAGGCCTAAAGAAAAAAATCTGAAATTCAAAGGCTTTCAGAGGCCCAAAGATTTTTTTTTTCAAGAAATTTTGTTTCACATTTTTATTTTATTTTGTTTTTGTTTTTCTTTCTGAAACATTTTATTCAAACTCATTTCCCTTTATCATCACTTAAAGGTGAAAGGAACAAGATTTGGTGGAAAAAAACTGTTAAAATTGAATTTTCCACAAAAACCGGATATACAGTACGGTCTGGCCTTGCTCGCACTTAAATTGCGAGCGAGCCGTGACTGTATAGCCAACACGGGCGAGACCAGCCCGTATACTAAATGCGGTTTACGGAGCTTTTTTTTCTTTTTTTTCTGTTTTTACATGATTTGATTACTTTGATTGCTCATCCAAACATACGGTTCACCCTTGCAAGGCTTCTAAACCATCCCACAGTGGACTTTGGTCCTATTTACATGAATGCTTCATGAGGGCACATGTTCCCTCCAAATTGGACACCATGCTCAGAATTTGGTACCTTGGGTTGCCTCTCATATGAACTCAGGGTATGATTAATTCTGATAAGAGTTGAAACTCTTCCTATGGGTTACACCAATTTTAGGATACATGCCTATTTGGGCCAATTTCATCCCAAACAGATGGACACCATGACACCCAATGACATCAAAATAATGCAAAATTTAAGGCTACCTTGTTACCTTGTTTACCTTCAATATGGCATCCGCATTATGCCTTGGCTTGTGAACCATGCAAACGGCCTTCCTTCAATTACAAACCCATATCCCAACGTAATTGTGTACTTTAGCCAAAAACGTGTATCTCCACCTTCAAGCGTAAGGGTTTTGGGTTTTGGCTTAATGGCAACTTAGAACTCAAGCCTAGTGATGACCATAATTGAATCACAGATCGACATTGTCATCACATCATTAGCCCAAAGTTCTAAGGTGAATGTTTCCACTTTCGCTTTCCGAAGTATCGACCTCGTTGCGCCAAGCTACACACATTCGGGTTCAACTTCCTATAGGTTATGGGGAGGCTGTGTAAAAGATAAATGTGCACAGTGCATTTATAAACAATAGGTGCATTCACAACGTCCCAATCCCTTGCCACTCTTTTCGCAGTCATGCATATACAAACCAAGGCATAATAGGAAAGCACATTCAAAGTAAACTAATACAAGGAAACAAAGAAATCCTATAGCACCTAAAACATGCTCACAAGAATCACCCAAACATGCAAACATATGATCATGTTATACAGCCAAAATACATCATGGAGAACATGTTGAAAATTAAAGCATGCTATTATTAAAATACAGCAAGAAATCAGCATGGTTTAGCAAAACGAACCTCCCCTATGCATGTTTCTAGAAACAATCCAATAAATTAGAATTAAGCATGTTTCTACCCCCATGAACTTTTAAGCAATAATTTAGATTTAAAACATAGCAAACATGCTTAAGATCACAGAATAGCAAGCAAAACCGTAGAACATACCAAACATGCTCAAAGAACACAAAATATCAAGCAAATAAAAAACATAAAAAACATGAACAAATACACCAAAAGGCTGAAATCCACAAGTCTCCAGCAGAGTCGCCAGTTGTGAGACATGGAAAATCAATTTAATGACTTCCTAATCATCACACGGGATTGGTTAAAAACAAAGAGTCGCCACCATTCTTTTTAGGGTAAAAATAAGCACAAAAAGGCAAATTTAGGGTAAAAATAACCCTATTAAAAAAACAACCAGAGATGGGTAAGGGGATTAGGTTATGAACAGGGGAAAGTGTTAGGCACCCCTATTCATCCACACAAGGTGGTTGCCAGGCATTGTTCATGTTTTTCAAATAAACAAAGGCTTGCTTATCAAAACAAAAGTGAAAGAAAAATAAAAGAATGTATGGCTTTTTTCCATGTGAATGATCCAATTAATTCTGGGTCCTTCGTATGAAAACAAGAGCCATTTACTTGGGTTTCATGATTGACTGAAATCAAGATAAAGAAAACAAATCTAAAGTGAAAACATAAAAAATCTGGCTTCAAGTTAAATTCTGGAAATCGAGAAAAAATATTACTTTTATAAAATATTGCACAATTGAACTTGAACAGTTCAGGACATAAATATAGCCCAAATTTCACATAAGATCAAGAAATCAAAACCAAAAATACCCACGTTGATGAAGAACATCAAAAGGGGAGAACTTAGACTGTAGGGTCTTCTCTCAAAAGTGAAAAAGGACTCAAAAACCACCTCATGAAACCCTAGAAGTTATTTTCAGGCTTTTGAATCCAGATCTATCATATAGGTCATGATAGATCCAGGATCTTAGCCTATTATCACAAAAATCGAGAAAACAGTGCTGTAGGTGCAAAGATGTGAAAATCCAAATTTTAGAAAAAATTGGGATCTCATGCTATAAACATCATGGATTCATATGATTCATTCAGATTCAACATAAAACCATTAAAACATGAACAGGATATTCAAAGCAGCCATATCTCACAGATCAGAGCACATGGGGGTCTACCCTACGGATCCACCTGTTCTCTTTTCCCCTAGCTCTCTCTTCATGTTTTACGGTTAGAGAGGATTCTTGAGATACTTAAAGATAGGTTTGGGTATAAAAACACAAAAAAGGCCTTATTCTACAGAAAATAAGAACAACAGATTATGGGGTGCTATTCTAGGGATCCACCTGTTCCCCTTTCCCCTAGCTCTCTCTTCACGTTTTACAGCTAAAGAGGATTCTTGAGGTACTTGGAGACAGGTTTAGGAATACAAGTATAAGAAGGCTTTATTCTATAGCAATGGAGAAGATAAGATTACTTATAGAATTGAAAACAGAAAATAAAAGGGAAAGGGACTTACCTGGATTGAGCAAGCAGAGCAGCAGTGATTCCTTTCTTCACTTGGAGCTCTTCAGACTTCAAAATTAATGGCCCTTTGCTTGAGAATCTGCCCTCTATTTATAGGCAAACCCAGGGGCATGGTTGGTCCAGAAGGATATACCATGATCCCCCAAATTGGATTGAAAAATAGGGATAATGCCAATCCATGGCCAACAAGGATAAATAGTATAATTCGAATAAATAAATAAATGAATTTGCTTATCTAGAGAGATATTTGGATGTAGATAAGGCTCAAAAATCGAGCAAAGATAAAATTCGAACAAAAACCTTGCGCCCGTATATACATTGCGGGCAAGTGCTGCCCGCATTCTTAATACGGGCATTGCATGCCTGCACACTAATTTCGGGCGCTACCAGCCCGCAGATACAATACGGGCACTGCCTATATGATGAAATTTTGTGCATTTTTGACCTGTTTCAAATCCCAATTACATATTTTCAATTATTTTCTCATTTTGTAGTGCAATTTGGGGTGTCTACTGCGACGCTACTAATGATATCCAAACCCGCGAAGATCACCTTAGATAAGAGCCATAGTCATCGACTTATTGCACATGAACTCAACCGAGTTGGCAAGTACCACCAGCATGCAGCACCAGAATCATTACATGGAGATGGTCGCTTATTCACATGTATAGGGAATCACCAGCGGAGCATCGGGGTGTCCCTCCAGGCATAGGATCCTCCAGGGCAAACCAATTTGCAAAGGAAGCACGTTCGCAACAGGGAGTAACTCAACCCAAATGAAATATCCCTTAGCTATCTAGCCAAAACTATGGATCCATAACTAGCTATGCCCACTAGACACCAACAATCCCTAGGGACTAATATTTCCGTAAGTAATAATGCCTAGCGGCATATAATGGTTATATCTGTAATTTCCTTCCTTATTGGGTTAACTGGGTTCAAGATCTGATATGGAATCCTGTATATCATATTCTGGTTAATAGTATAAATTTACATGTCACTTAATTAATTAATTCAAGTTTACAAATTCAGTTCATCCAAACTTTTGTTTCTTGCTATTTACAAATCTTGGCCACTAATTACCCTAAGTACCTTCCTATTTTTCTCCTTTTATAAAACAGGGAATTGGTAATTTATTTTGGTCATAAAACATCTTATTTAAAGGTTAAAATTGATTAAAAATAGTTTAGAATTGAATCAGGGGTTAAAAATACGAAAATCTGCATTTTCTACACAGAGCGCTCAGGATCACTCATGCAGTCTAGGGTAAGTGGTAGTTCAAATTCGATCGCCCACGATAAGTCAATAAGCGGTCTCGGGCGGTCTAATTTTTTCAATGAGCGCCTGGGAGCGCTGAGCACAATAAGCTTGGCGGTCTCCCAAAAACGAACATACAGTTTTTCAAAACTTGATTTTTCACGTTCAAGATCATTCTAACATACTTATAAGGTTGTTATCAAACTAAATACATGATTATACACTACAAAAACATGCAATAGGGATTAAACCAATCGTGAATACAAAATGAGCGATAAAACACAATGCTACCTACCTCTATCGTGCGTTCTCCTCTTCCTTCTCTAAACTGTAGTGCTCACAGATGCAAGGCACTCTCCAGATGATGAAGAACACAAGACAAACGTCCTCCCTTCTTCCTCCTTCTTCTTCTCTTCTTCTTCTCCGATCGTTCTCGGTCTCTCTCTCTCTCTCTTTCTCTCTTGCGGCTTACGAATACGAGCAATACGCTTAGAATACCATTCGTATTCCTTTAGGTTATTTTAATGTATTTATATACCTCCTATCCCACGCAACATACTTATATAAAACTCAATGTACCTTGCCCAATCACAACTCATCAGAATTAAACTATTGATCATACCTCGATATCTCATGATCAGATGGTTGGATCTGCGCCCAACTCTGGATCTCCACTAATTATAATATCACCTACATTAATAAAATATTTCTATCAATAATAATCCTCAAGAATATTAATTATTAATTTACTTTTATATTTAGGAAAATTCGGGGTCTTACATAGATAGTCCCCATAGGTTAGCATTTTCAAGTTAAAACCATTAATTACTAATGGAACAAAATCAGCCCCAATTGCTATTACATTTGTACTGGAATCCCATTTAGATACAGGATACAATCTGCTCCAGTATTCCCCTATTAGTTAATCCTCTATATGAAGAATTCAGATTTGCTATCATCCTCTAAGTGATCTCAATATATACTACTCCATAGACATTATTGTCAAAAATAAATCTGCATAGATTACTAACAGTTCTAAATTTCTCCATTAAATTCTTGAGTAACTCAAGTGGGGTTATAAAATATATTTGACACAATTTAAACTCAAAAGAATCTCAACTAATGTGCTGCAGAAAATTATGACATGTCTTTAGTGTTATCTCTCCCAATAATTCTCCTAAACCATAGCACTAAGTTGGCTTCCATAAGATTCTACTGAGTATAGATGCTAATTAAGACTTAGATGAACTCATGTAAACAAGTTTGAGAAGCCTAAACTATATTTAATCTCAATTAATACAAACTCAGCCGCACATGGTTCTTAGATTTAGTGTTGGCGTTGACTCGGGGCTGACCCGGAGAGGTTGGCGCCAATCAGCCCACCCAAAAAAAATGAACTAGCGCTGACCTCAAAGAGGTCAGCACACCTTGGCATCACTTGGCGCCAAGCACATTTCATGAACAACTTGCGGCTAATAAAAAATTTCATGAATTGAACCTTATTCCTCCATTCAAATCCCTTCTAACACCCTGATAAACATCCAAATAACACATCTAAACCTTTTCTAATTTAATTAAATTAGAACTCATAAGACTCATGGATCAAATGCCCCTTTCATGACCAAAATATAACAATTTCGTTTAATTCATTTCCAGATCTTTAGATGATCTCAAACCATAGGAAAAACATGACAAACCAAAGGTGCTACTTGCCTTTTGATTGCTGGAATCCAACTTCACCAAGATCAGCAATGAAAATCGATTGTTCTCCACGACCAGAACCTCTCCACGATCTGAAATTTCTGCAGAAAATTTTCAGAACTAATCCTCTTTAAATCTGAACCAATCCTCCACAAAATTTTGATGGAAAAGAATCAAACTAACCTAATCTAACATTAATCAACTTACCTGATTTGAATCTGAAATGATATTTGGATTAAATCTCTGATCTAATAGATCAGACACCCCCTTCCTCCATGAACAATCCTCTCTTCCCTTTCGCTACTTCAGATCCGATAGATTTAAACTCACTTTTGAAGATCTGATTTTTTACTCAGATTTTGATTAATCTTCTGCTGTTCTACTTTTCTCCAGCAACCAAATGGGACTCTAAAAATCCACTTCCCCAACAGCAATGGAATTCCAAACACCACATGCTCTCTCAAACTCTTCAACTCCCTCTTTATGATCCGCCGCAGTGCAACTCCATCGAAATTCCTACCCCGACATTCCATTAGCCCTTGATCAAGTGATTTGCCACCCAACCAAATATAACACCATTTAATTATATCTAATAAAATTTTCCGAACACTATTATTGACTATTGAGACTATAACATGACATCTCTTACCCACATTTACATAATCTTCGAATTGCTGAAATTTCCAAATTGCCTTTGTGACACTTCACCCTAAACCAATAAATTACAATATAATTATTGCTTCTTATTTTTATAATTAGAATTTCTACCCGGATTCATCCGAGAATTCCGGTTTAACCACTTAACCCCTTTTTTTTCTGAACTTTCATCATTTAAATAAATTAATAGTCTTAAAAATCAAAATTTTAATTATTATTAAAAATTTTGGATTTTACATGCAGCTATGGAAGAGGGGGGGGGGGGGGGGGGGGGGGGAGAGGTTAGCGGAGACTCACTAGATAGATACGTTAGAGTTGTTCCTTCCTCCGTTACTGCGATGACATCAGACCCAATCCCAACCCATAGACATGTTGAGTCATCATTATTAGAAGAGGAGGAGACAGATGAGGATGATGAGTCCGGATCATCAGATGATGATGATGGAGATGGTGGTACTAGTGGTACTCATGGTGGTATTGGCACCAGTGGCCCAGGTTTGAGCCATTTTACTGGAGAGGCGGCTTTCCATCATGCCACACAGGATATTGACCATGGGCTTAGAGGTTATGATGAGAGTGAGGCATATTCCTTTCAGAGGAAGAAAGGCAAGGAAAGACAGCATACAGGGATGCATGATGATTCGTCCTCTGTAGCACAGAGTTTTAGATCTTTAGATGTTGGAAGATCATCGAGTTCTTATGGAGAGAAGTATCCATCATAGCTGAGCCAGGGACACTATCCAGTCTACTATCCTCAGCAGATTGGGCCAGCAAATTCATCAGATAGTAATAGTTACGGTACATCATACAGATATCCTGGAGCACACATGTAAATATTTGATCCATTTGGGATCTTTCCAGTGAACCCATATTCGTATGGTTATTATGATATACCTATACCTATTATTATTAAAGCTGTAGTAGTAGCCCTTCCATACGAGCATCTTGGTTATCCTACGCTGTCTCCTCCGTCACCACCACAGCCAGAGCCAGATCGCTGCTACTATTATGATGATTTCCCTCTAGTTGGTATCATGGCTCACATGACACTGAAGGAGTATGAACAGCATGTCCATTCATATCAGAGAGAGTACAGATTTCGGATGGGATGGAAGCGTTACTGTCATTTTATTAGCGAAAGAGCAGGGCTTGAGCCGCATCATTCATTTCATTGCTGATTTGACGGTATGATTGTATGTTTTTTACTCTATATATTGTTGTTTTAGTTTAATTTAAAATTTGGATCATATTTGTCATTTTTGATTTAAGCACAGTGCACAGCTTTACCCCGATGGGACTGATCATTACATTTACATGTCACATTGTGTTTACATGATTTTTTGAAGTATATAACTGCTATTTGTAGTAATTTAAGTGCAATTGTACATGCAAATGCAATTATTTCACATATTATTGTTGCAAATCTTTCATTTTGGATTAAAAAACAGGGAAAAAAATTTTCTGGCAAAATTTCGGAAATTTCTCTCAATTCACCGGAAAATCATTTTTTCGGCAAAGCCGCCAAAATGTCGTTCGGTGCCCTGGGCGGCACGCCCAACGGCAATAAATCAGTAAACCTTGGTCTCAATTAGTGGCAGAGTTCCTTTTGGAAACATCCTTACAAATCATGAGAGCAAATCATATAAGATCTTCTGTCCCTGCCTTTATCAGTCTCATTGATTGCCAAGCTTCCTCCTCCGTTGGCATGTGAGAGAGTTGTCTATCATTACCAAAAAAAAAAAAAGTGAGAGAGTTGTCTATGATGGCAACTCTCTTGTGTTTTCCAAACAAAAAAACTGAAGATTTGAGTCTTAAAAAGAAAAAAGATTTGAGAGCAATCACTCCCATAAGTCACTAACCTACTTGAAGCTGAAGATTCCAAGGACCTTTTGTGAGACCCTGCTAGTACGTACCGTAAGAGTTTTTGTGGAGCTACATGAAAGATTCATCGAATCATGCCAAGAAAAGGCTGACAAATCACTCTCGGATGAGCTGTTAAATGAAAATGATAAGGACGTACCAAAAGGTTTGAGCTGTTTTTCAAGTTGAATATTGCATTCAATAATTTAACAAAAGAAACCCCACGTCTACATGTTAGGTATGCATATGGACCCACCACTTCATATTCAATCATTTGTGTAACCTCCATGCGAAGACTTTCGGTTTGTGTAACCACCATGCGAAGACCGTTGATTGGTGGAAGGGAAAATTAACTTTTAGTGATATTTTTTGAAAACAATTAAAATTCAGTCAGTTCAGTGTGCTAAACGTTTATCAACATAATTAAATTTTAATAAAAATTTATTAGGAATGACAACAGTAAACCGAATTGAACCAAACCTATTACGGTTGGTTTTGGGTTGTCCTTAAATGGTTTCGATTTTATTTTGGTTTATGCTATATATAACCGATACGGTTTTAATCCAATTTTGGTTTTAAGACCAAACCGAATCGAACTGAACCAATTATACATTACATATGATTAAGTTAGATCATCATATGGGGATTGTTCGGTTGATCCTTAAATCCGATCAACTCAATCGAACCGTATCTATTAAGGTGGTTTCGGGTTTGCAATAATCAGTAATGATTCGGTTTTGGTTTTACACTTAAAAAACGATGGCGTTTTCGATTCGGTTTTTGTTTGGAGTATATTTAATTGGTTTGGTTTTGCTTTTTGTCAAAACTGGACCATTATCATGCCTACATCTTACTACTACAAACCAACTCTTCCAATAAGAATAAACTTATATCACACGCTCAAATGGTTGTATAAATTAGTGCATGGTGTTGATAGAAAGTATAAATCATTTTATTAACATGTATAAGCCGCTTTATTGATTTGTCATGCGAACGAGTGTATAAGGGCATTCTTGGAAGAATTTTGTTGGTTATAGTACAACTCTTCCAATAAGAATAAACTTATATCACACGCTCAAATGGTTGTATAAATTAGTGCATGGTGTTGATAGAAGGTATAAATCATTTTATTAACATGTATAAGCCGCTTTATTGATTTGTCATGCGAACGAGTGTATAAGGGCATTCTTGGAAGAATTTTGTTGGTTATAGTACAAAGTCGCTAAAATGTAATTATTTTAATAAAGGTTTCTTAAAAATTTCTCCAAGAGTTACTGACTGAATATTAATTATGTCAAGAAAGTATCACTAAAATTTAATTTCCCCACACAGGTCATCGTGTGGGAAATTTTTTCTATAAATTCAGAGGAATCACCGTTCGCTGCACCGCGTCCTGCTTTTCTCTGTTTGTCTCTCTGTTTTTTTGACACACTTGACGCCATGGATGCCGAGCAAAAAAACATGGTGAACGATCTCATGCAGAAGGGGCTCGTTCCTGACGATGAGCTCCGACGGATTCTCAGGAATCAGTGTGCAAAACGTCTCCGTGTTGCTTATAAGCCAACCCACGCCCAACAACTAGCTGAGCTGCTCAAACTGGTGAAAAGTACTCTCTCTCTCTCTCTCTCAACTTTACGCAGTTTAGAGCCATAATTGCCAGGTGGCAAAAGAATTTCCCTAAATAGAGAGACAAGTCTTTCAAAGACCTACTGATAGATCACATATTTGGGGCTGTTATTAACTTCATTTTTACTGGGTTGGAAGTAGAAGCAATGGTTTCACAAATTTTCACTGAATTAATGGATTCACCATGCAGCTCTTCGGCAGATGGACATCGCATGTGAGGTGGATTCCCTGAATTCACATACATATGATATGCCCATGTCCTTGATGAAAAGTGTGTTTGGGAGTACTTTAAAAGACAGGTTAATTCTTTTGATCGTTTCTTATCTCCATCATATCCTGTTGATTCATTTATTAAAATTCTGTTCTACCAAAAAAAAAGAAAAAAAAATTTATTCAAATTCTGTTCATCATTTTCTTTCTTATATATTGATACTGTGATAACTCTTCTGTCCCTTTTAAGATTTCTCAGATGTTTGTGGCAGATGCTAGAATTGTGGGAACAAGTTGATGGGTTCCTGAAGCCATTTTGTTGGCTAAAATCCAAAGCTATGATACTCCAGAACCATATAATTGGGGAACTTAAATAGCATCAAGCTCTCTCCTAACATATTTTTGTACATATATATTAATTGTAGCTTATTTACGGAAGCCAACTTGCTCACACCTGCAGTAAATTGGTTTATCTTTCAATCTAATTTACCAAGTCTCAATCACAAAAATTTTATGAACTTTTGTTAGGACCCATTGATGGAAAAGGTTTTGAATGTAAAACACTATTGGCCAATACTAATCCAAAAGAAGCAAAAGCATAATTTTCACCTTCAAGTCAGCAGGACATAACATGGGTTTGGCTTTTTAATTAGTACTAGGGGAATGCAAGCGCTATGTGTGTGGCAAAAGAATTAGAAACAAAGAAGGGCCTTTTGGGAATGCTATGTTATGCAGGAAATTAGTTATAATACTCGTATATGTGGCAGTAACAAACCTTGGTATTGAAGGAAATTGGGAAAACATTATAGGACATTTTGGGTATAAAATGTCAGGCAAAAATGGGGTTGGCTTTATATGATAGTATAGATGAGCTAATCTCATCCTTTTTTTTAGGGGGTTTACATTAGATAAAATATGAGATTTTACCTAATTTTCACCTATTGTATATTCAATTAATATTTACAGCTGCTGTTATTTCAAAGATGAATCAATGACAATAGATGAAGCAGAGATAGCAATGATGGATCTATATTGTGAGAGGGCACAATTAAAAGATGGTCAGCATATTCTTGACCTTGGTTGTGGATGGGGAGCTGTGACAATATATATTGCTCAAAAATACAAAAATTGTCATGTTACAGCGATTACGAATTCGATCACGCAAAAGGAGTTCGTGGAACAAAGAAGCAAGTAAGTCTGTTTCATTTGTATGATTATTTTTTTTTATTAGCTTGAACTAAACATGTTGATTTTCGTTTAAAAGATATTAAAATACATTATAGTCTTTGTTATTTAATAATTGATTTTGAAAATCTTTCAGGCTTCTTAATTTGTCAAATGTAAAGGCTATATTAGCAGATATTTCAACACATGAAATGGACAATACTTTCGATCGAGTATTCGTTGTCGAGGTTCTTGAGGTACATTTGTGCCTCTTCTCTCTAATGGAATTAATGCATTACATCTAAGAGTGAAAGGAGTCAAAACCATCTATTTTCTTCTTCTTCTTTTTTTCTTTTTTCTTTTCTTTTTTTTTTTTCAGCATATGAAGAACTATGAATTGCTTCTAAGAAGGATATCAAAATGGATGACAAATGATGGGCTTCTTTTCGTGCAACATATCTGTCATAAAACATTTGCTAATAATGGCGAGGTGCGCTAAGTTATTTATGCAATAATTAATCCAAATTCCTGCTAACATTTCCACCTAATTTTTTTCTTTTAATTTCATGTTAATTTCCTTCTTATGTTGAATGTTATTATTATCGAAAAGATAATATTTAAGCTTTCCCAAAAAATTATGCTATAGCAGATTCAAGGAGATGATTGGCACCTTGAATGTATGTTCCCTCCTGGAACCTTACTTGTACCTTCAGCCAACTTGCTACTGTATTTTCAGGTGAGATACCCAATTCTAAGTACTTAATATTGCATTATAAGTTCAAAATGTTCATTCCATCACTTTTTAAGGGGTGGTTAAAGGAAATAAAGGTCCTTAACTTCATCTTGGAATTTTTCTTTTGCTTGACAGGATGACTTGTCTGTTGTGAACCATTGGACTTTGAGTGGGAAAAATTATCAGCGTACTTGGTGAGAGAGAACATGAATATTACTTTATATTATTCATCTCTTTTCTTGGTTCTTGGTTAATAATAACATTATTCTAATTACTAAAATATCTTACAGCATTGAGTGGCTTAAGAGACTGGACGCTCATGCGGATACTGCTCTTGGAACATTCTCTGGCAAGAAGGAAGATGCTAGAAAAATGACTAAGTATTGGAGGTTCTACGGTATTATGACAGCAGAAACATTTGGATACAACAATGGTGAAGAATGGATGAGTTCTCATGTTCTGATGAAGAAGAAATTACATGGCTTTATGAATTAGAGCCCTTTCCTTTGTTATGTGTTTATTTTGATCAACAAGAAGTTGCAATTTCCATACTAGTGTGTATGGACTTGTAAAATAAAGTATGTGCTTCAATATTTTTCCTTTTAACCATTGTGTTGTTAATTAGGAAGAAGTTGTAGCCTCTATGCATGCATGTATGTAGACATGGATAATAAACAAAATTTTAATTTTTCCCTTTACTATATATTAGTGACTTGAATAATAAATGTTAGGTGACAAGAAGTTCCAATGTTCATGCATACATAGGCTTGGAAATATAATCTGTATTTGTCCTTTAATTTTTTTTTCTATTTTTCATGATGATCTTTCTAGAAAAATACTCAGCAAATTTTCTATAAAAATACTTCTCATGTAGGCAATATGCATTGAACAACCTTCCATCTTTCCTAGCCCAATTAGGTAATATGAATGATCATAATATTCTTAATATAAGCTTAGCTCAATTAGTGCCAAAAAGTCTTAATTAACATAATAAAATAGTTTGATAGGACATAATTTCAATACATATAACACATTACATGCATGCACTTACAAGCATGTATAGTATGCACGTGCCATCCACTAGTATTACTAACTAAAACTACTAGGGATAAAGCATTTCGTTATTTTGTAATTGTATTAATTTGATTTGTAACATCCTATGCCTTGTCTAAATTAGAAATTAGATTAATTAGACTGAACTCAACCTTGACTTCTTACCAAAGTTGGCTTCCTTATAGGTGTAATAACTTTTGGGTTGATCATTCTTCATCATTTTGGTTCATGTTAAATGAATCCAAACCAAATTTATATACCGGCCGAAATCTTCTGCAATTAATGGCTTCAACATATCATCTTAATGAACAACTCTTAATCTTATTAGCTAAAGGCATGGATGTTATTTTATATCGATATTTAATCGATGTTATTGCTTACAAGGGTATGTACTGTAAAACCCTGGATTTTCCTAAAAATAAAATAAATAATTAATTAATTAAGGAATAAATTAGAGAAAATACTAAGAGTAATAATAGTTGAAGAATCGAGAAGAAATTTAAAGGTTAAGTAAGGAAATTAAGGAGAAGGGCAATTTGGTCATTTCCAATTTGTTAAATTCATTAAAGGGATAAAATAATTAATTATTAAGCTAATAAACTAAACTAGATTAAATTTTAGTTTAGTTGAATTTAAAATAGTGAATTTAAGGTTTGAGAGAAGGAATGAGGACCTACTGGTAATTATATTATTTAGGGTCCTTAATATTGGTAATATGGGAGAATAACAAGTGTCTAATTAAAATTAAAATTTAAGGATGAGAATTAGTACAAAATTAATTAGAAAACTCTTTAAAGGAGAGTTTAAAGGAAATAATTGGGAAGAGGAGTAAATGAAGAAATAGTTTTAGAAATTAAAGAAAGGCTAACCTAATTAGGGTTGCTGAATGGTTAGACTATAAAAAGAGAAGTTTAGAGGAGTTTAGGGTTTTGGAAATAGACTAAAATGAAGGAAAAAGAGAAGGGAAATTCGTGCCTAGGTCTAGAGAAAATAGGGGAAAGAAGAGAGAAAAGAAAAGAGAGTTTTAGGAAGAAGTTGTGATGCAGATGGTCAACCAGCCAAGTTCGAATGGAAATCTAGAGAGATCCAGCCGTTGGATCGACCTGAAATTTTGAGGTTTTGATTTACACATGAGGGACTTCAATCTGAACGGTGGAGATTGGATTTGAAGAAGTCTAAAGGGGTGTGATCGAGCTCAGAAAATGGGTGCACAGTTAGGGATTTTCGGCAGATCTGACTTCATACAATGAGGCAAGTAGCAAACCTCTTTGAAATTGGAGAACCTGCATGATTTTCATGTGATTCAGATGTCTAATCATAGTTTAATCTGATTTCAATTTCGTTTGAAGAGTTGGGTGATTTACAAACTTGATTTTTGCTTTGTACCTTCTTTAAGAACCTAGAAAAGTATTAATCATGAGAGATTAAATTTAGAAAGAAAAACCTAGATAAATTTATAGTTAATGGGATTAGATTAGGGTTGTCTCAGAAGTAGTTTAGAATATAGTTCACATGTTTAGAGACAAATTAAAACTATAGAAAATTTAGATATTTCGGAAATATGTAAAACTTAGAAAAAACTAAGAAATTTGGCCGAGTGCTTGAAAAATCGCTTGAGCGCCAACACAGGCGCCCCGCCTGTGTATTTTTAACAGAATCCAATTCTTTAATGCCTGATAGACTGCTCGAGCGACATTACGAACGGTAGAAGAAGGAACTTACCAGTATAGAATGCCCGATAGACCGCTCGAGCGCCCATTCAAGCGACTTCTGTCAGAATTTCCAGATTTTTGATATTCGAGCTCAAATCCATTTTTAATGATTTTTCTTGAAATTTTAAAGTTGTAACACTTGCAATTAGGGTAATGTGAGATGTAGGAAGTGACAGAATTAAATTTGGATTAAAGGATAGTAATTTGGGACGATGATTGTAAAGAATAAATTTTTGGAGAGGTTATGAGTAGAAAGAGCTCACAACCTATTTAGATTTAATTTTGGGCAGTTCCACCTATTCCTAAACTTCACCACAGACCTAGATTTACCTTTGTAAGAGTTAAAAATCAAAGATAATAAATTTTGACACCTTAGGTTCTTAAAAGGAGAACTCTGGGTATTCTTTAGTGAATATCTAGAATAATAACCAACTAGGGGATGAATCTTAGTAAATCATAAAATACTGATTTGACCAATAACCTAACACTTCCATATGGGTAAATTAGGAGTGTTCACACTAATAAAAGTACAGTTTAATAATTAATCAAAGAATTTGACATATTTTGGTAAAGATGACATGGTTTCATACTTATCTTGTTTTAAAGACTTGGAACTCTGTTTAAGACCTGATTTTGGTTATTTTAAATATCTGTTGGTTTGCAACCAAGATTTTGGTGATGATTGTGGACACATTATTCGACACGTTGGTGCTCCTCGTATGGGGTTTCTTATTGACATGTTTATGTCTCCTCGTATGGGGGGTTTGTTCTTGATTTATGCATTATCAAGTTATTAAATGTTTTTTATTGTGAGTTGTGTCTAGCGGGCAGTGCTTAGTATGGATCCATAGCTTAGCTAGGAAGTGAAATGAAATTGTCTGGTAAGTTATACCTGTTAGTTTTTCCCTAGTATGCATTTCGTCGTGTTTTTCGACGAAGGCAGCAATCCAGACCATCGTGTTATCTCGACCTGGTCTTAGCCGAGTTTGTTCGGTATTGGTTTATTTTGGGTTACCATCGTGTGCTTTAATGAGACATCAGCTTACACGAGCTTTATATTGGTCATGTTTTAGTTTACTTGTGACTCGCACATGAGAGCTATATTTTGGCCGTGCTTGTAGTTCATTTGTGACTTGCACATGCACTAGTATTAGCCGTGTTTGTTGAGAATCCATATATCTATGATTAGATTGGTATTCCCTGGGTTACTTATTTGCAGTTAATTGGATTGTACGTGCCAGCCTATCCGTGTATTTCGGGGGTGATCCACATTGATGGTTGACGGAGGAATGGATGAACCGTGTTTTTCTCGGTTCCATTATCAAGTAAACCGTGAGTTGGCGACAATGGGGGCAGGAATACCTTATTAAATGGTTTCAGATCATGAGTCTTGTCATGTCACACATGTTTGGTTTGGTTTGATGATTGCTTAGAATATAGTTATCGTGATTTTGTTTTATCGTTCACCTCATGACTTATTTTGTGAAAATTATGGACTGTTTTACCTCATGCACATTGCTACTTGTTGAGATTTATTCTCACTCCAGTTTTCCCCAATTTTCAGGTACTCTTGGTGAGGACAACAAGCTTTGGGCTAGTTTGTAAAAGGGGTAGTATTTTTTGTTGTAAAGTAGTTTATGAGCTTGAGAAGAACTGTAGATGTTAAACCTTAATTATTAATTAACTTTATTTCATGTTTCCGCATTTTACTCTGATAATGAATTTAGTATAAGTTTTAAATTATTCTATATTTTAGTTGCTTTGGCCACATTTAATAAATCCTCGGGTCGGGAAATATTGACTTGGAACCGGGGCGTTACATGTACTGACAAATAATTGATAGGAGATGGCAAACTAATGATATTTGATATAATATTTTAATTGACTTCTTTAAGGGTTAATTAAACGAAATTATTCTTACTTTAAGCACCAAAATTTTCAACATCAAAACTTACTAAGCTGAGAGTCATAATCTGGCAGACATAAGAGCCAAAAATGTGATTTAAAAATAAGCTGATTTGGTCATAAATTTCATCACCATTGAAAGGAGGGATTCAAGAGGATTACAAAGCCAATGACTATGCATGAATTGGAGTCCGGATAAAAAAGATATGGCCGAAATAGTCTCGATGGCATTTTTATAAATTTTTACATGTTGCAGCTACCACATGGCAAAATGCACGAGATTTTTGTATGCCACTATAGACACCCCAAAATTGCACGATTTTTGATAAATCTTCATGAAAAGAAATATCTTATTGAAATTTTCAATTCTTAGAATTGGCTTTGAGATCCTTAACCCATTTGAATCCAAAACCATAAAGGAAAAGGCCCATATTCAATCTTTTTCGCAAAGTCAAACTTTTCCGGTTGAATTTTGTTGACTTTTGACCCAAAAAATGAAATATTTTTTAAGGCAAGATTTCAAGATAATTTTTCCCGGTAATTATGTTTTTAGCAATGTTATTGCACAAATGAATTTTTTGAGCCTTTAAATCTTGACAAATACTTTAGTATTAACATGTTGAATTTTTTTACCGAACCTGAAAAACCGGAATTTAGCCTTGAACTAGAAAGTTTACTTTTATTCACTTGGAATTTGAGTTTGAAACTATTTTTAATGGATTCAAATGGAGGAGGGAGGGGTTTGCTTATTTACATGTAATATCTTAAGTAAATGGAGATTAAAAAATACGAGGACATTTACTTAAACAATATTACATGTAAATAAGTATTGCCTGTGCAGGTAAGGGTCAGGGCTATATAGAAGCTGTGTAGACAGTCATTTTTATCCTGAACCAAAAACTTAGTTCGGTTAAACTCAATTTTATTTAACCAAAATTAAATTTCGGTCATGAATTTTTTATTTATAACCGAAAATTTATTTGGTTATACATATATTTGATTATGTATAACCAAATTCCCTCAATTCATGCCTTAGACTTGAATTGGAAGGATCTAGACACACTTTTGTGTCTACCCTTGGGATATCCGTGCCTTCGCTCTTGCCTATAAATAGAGGGTTTCTCCTCTAGCAAAGGGCTGGAATTCTGAAGATTGAGAGCTCTTGAAAAAAAAGGGAACCTCTGCCCAATTCTCCACTCAAGTTCTCAAGCATTCAAGGTGAGTTCCTTTGGATTTTCACACTCCAGAGAAAGTATGGAAAGGGAAGGATGTTTCCTATTCTCACTTGAAGGTGTTTGGGTGCAAGGCATTTACACATGTGCCTAAGGAACAGAGTACAAAGCTTGATGATAAAGCCATTCCTTGCATATTTATTGGCTATGGAAATGTAGAATTTGGCTACAAGCTATGGGATCCAGAAAAGAAGAAAATCATCAGAAGTAGAGATGTGGTTTTACATGAAGACCAGACCTTGGCAAACTTTGAGAAAGTTGAGAAGCCAAGACAAGAAGTTGAAGGTGTTCTTGACCTTACACCAATCTTTATATCTCCACATAGTGCCACAGATGGGGAAGAGATGCAAACTAAAGATGGAGATGAGCCAGTTGTTGATGAGGATGATGTATTTGAGCAGGGAGAGTAGTCTACTCTGCTTGAGAGTGTTGAGCAGGGGGAGCATCCTACAGTAGAGCCTTAGGTTAGGAGCTCTGTTGTGTTTTGTTGTTTTTAAAGGGCTCAAAATTGTGTCTCCTTGTATTTGTCTTATGTGGGAACAATAGTCTCACATTGCAAATTTAACAAAACTTCCTTGTGTTTATTAAGAATAGTGAGCCCTAAAGGGGTGCAACCCCTAAAGTGAGATATTATATGTTGTTGTTGAGCTGGGGTGCCTTTAATTCACGCGCGCGCCACCACCGGTCTGGTTGGTCGGGTGTGGTGAGGCAAGCGAGCGTGTGTGTGTGATAATTTTTCATTTCCCTTTAATTTGTGATAATTTTTCTTACCTTAGTTTTTGTTTTTCATTTACTTAATCTAATTTTTTACCATTAAGTTTATTAACTTTTTTAATGTTTATTAACATTTTAACGTTATGAAGAGAAAACGATTCATCTTTTCTCTTCCTTGTTTTAAAAAGGGGAAAAATCGAGGGTTTAGAGCATCTTCTGCTCTCGAACAGAAACCCTCTTGCTATTGCATCTTCTTCTTCTTCATTTGTTTGTTTCAACAATCTATCAGAGTGACACTGCCATAGTGTAGCACTCCAGATCTGGGTTTGCCCTATCACGGCACCGACCCGTCCCTGAGACCTACTTATGGGCCCAATAGAACTTGATAAACACAATTACCTGGGCAATTACAATGTAATCATCAGAGTGCATAACTAAAGAAGCATGGAATAAAAATTTTTCATCCAACAAAAGATCGCTTGTATAACAACTCCAAAAGATATGATATCTGTGTATACACATTTACAACTAAGGCAACTAAATGCTCACGAAATCCCTCTCAATATATATAGACATATACAAAAGGTATCTTCCAAGAGTTTAAGTCCAAAATGATTATCTACATCCCATTTACAAATCCCCAGAATAGAATACAACATCATAAAGAGAATCCTACTATGGGTGGTAGTAGTCCTCTAGCCTGTACTCAAGCTCACCTTCAATGTCTGCCCCAGTACGTGGCTAAACAAGCGAATCTGAAAACAAATCCGGTAAAACAAAACACGAGTGAGACCTAAAGTTCCAGTAAGCAGCAAACATGCATGGATAGAAACAATTTATGCAATTTTATAATATCATGATAATGTTCACAAATATATAGTACCTAATGTAAACTAAAACAACTCAATCGGATAACCCATGAAATCAAATCAACAAATACAATCAAATAGTGTAAGCATGTCTTGGTCGGACTCGTGTGTTAATGTGTCTGTAAATCGAGATAACCACCCCTAGCCGATTTGCCACCTCATGCCTCGAAGGTAGAAGCCGTGCACGGTCCTCGCCATAAGTGGAGCACTTACGCATGGGCAGGCAAGAACAACCCAGTCAACTGTAACCATCCAACCATAGCACATGCACAAGGAAACCTCGCCGATCCCACACGATGGTATGGGTTGAGACAACCCAGTCAACTGCGACCATAACACCCACACACCCACACACATAAGGAGACCTCGCTGATCCCATATGGCGGTACTGGTTGTCGTAGCTCACTATCCCACAAGAAAGCCTCACCGATCCCACACGGTGGTACGCGAATGTGGCCTAGGTGTTATCTCGACAAGCCATCACTAATACACTAACTAGATTGACCATGGATTCATAACCATCTCTATGCCCACTAGACTCAATACAAACTAATGTTAAACCATTAAAACAATTTTTTATAAAACCAATCTCATAAAGGCACCACTTGCCTAAAGTACAAAACCATATCAAGTGAACCTCATGTTCATTTTCCTTTAAATCCCTAGGCCTCACTGCCTTTCGGGTTATCATGGGCTCTCAGCCCCTTTGCAAGTCCATAAGAAGCCTCAGTTTCATCATTCAATCACAAAAGAGTTCTCAACCTCGCTTTCATAAATCCAAATCAATCAAAACGAATGTCATAAAATCTTCAAAACACATTTTGGATGAGTGAGATAGTCTTAGGATTCCCAATAAGGTCACCATACAAAAAATCAATGGATTTCGAGATAAAAAGTTTTGGACCTAAAAAATATTCTAAGTCTGGTTAAAAACGTTGACTTTTGGGTATATAATTTTTCTAGACAAAACCACGAGGGGTTTCAGGCACAAGTTCTAGTTGTAGTCTAATGAAGAGTAAACAAATCTTCAGGAATTTTTTTGGGCTTCTGAATCACTCATTTGGGTATCAAACTCAAAAAGTGGTTTTTGATGAAAATCGGGAAAACTGGAAATTTAAGCATGAACTGGAAAGTAGACTTTTTATTGGTTGGGAATTGGTTCTTGGGAGTATTTTTAATGGTTCCAAATGGAGGGTAAAACCTTACTTACATGTAAAGACTTAAGTAAATTGAGCAATAAATACACAGGACATTTGTCTTTCATGTAATAAGGGTGCTGTGTAGGAGGCTTAGGTTGTTTGGGAAAGGTTTGGGGAAGAAAAGGGTGAAGAATTGTCAAAAACAACACCCATGATTAGTTCCTGGATTAATTGCCTAAGGGTGATTAGTCTTGACATTCGCGCGTTCAAGATGGACATTTGCGCTTCCAGGACAAAAAGTGCCTGATGTTCGCGCGTGCTCTTGGACATTCGCGAGACTAATCCTATCCTTAACAAAAACTGATTTTTGGGAGGTTTGGCACAGGATTAATCGCCACATCGGGTTTTCAAATATTTTTGGCTATTTTCTACACAAAACTCATACAAATCATTCCAATCCTTTCCAACACCAAATGATTGGAATGATCATAAATCATCCCAACATACTTAGAAACACCTTCCAAAACAAAGATTCATCCCAAACTCACATGAACACAAATCTAACACATGAAACCTCATTCAAAACACAAAACTCAAACCAAAATGTGAAATAAGATCAATTTAGGTTGCAAACCCATAGCAGATCAATAGAAAACAAAACAAGAGTGTTATACAACCAAAACCTACGAATTTTTGAAGCAAAAACAAACATGCAAGATCATTTCTTCAAATAAATTAAACCCTAGAAAGAGAATACAAATTTTTGTAATACATTTTATTTTGAAGGGTTTGCTACTTACTTGTGTAATGGAGAAGCACAACTTCTCTTCAAGCTCTCCTCTCCTTCTTCTTAAAGCTTTCAAGCAAGCTCCCACAACTTCTTCTCTTGTTCTATATGTCCAAGATAAGAGGAAGGGTTCTCAAAACACTAGATATTTTAGTTAAGGCATCCTTTTATATGCCCAACTTTTGGTCTTTCAAATCTGCCCATAAACAAAGCTTTTATTCCACTAAAACCCTAGGGGGTACCTAAGGCATACTAGGGGGTACCTTAGTGTTAAATAGAGGTACTTTAGTGTTATTTGAGGGGGTGTGAGACATGGGAAAAAATCACCGGAAGATGATCGTCCCTCCGTCAACACACGGGCTCAACGCAAAAGTGGGAGAGTCGCCACCATTCATGATTTTGGGGTGAGAATGGACACCAAAGATTCAAAAGTAAGCAAAAATAGCCAAAAGAAACATTCTAGGATAAAAATAATCCTACTTGAAAATCAAATCCAGAGATGGGTAAGGGGATTAGATTATGAACGGGGGAAGGTATTAGGCACCCCCATTCATCCACACGAAGTGGTTGCCAAGTGTATATTCATGCAAAAAACAAAGTAAGAAAGCTTGCTAAAAATCATGAAAAAGCCTTGAAAAAGGAACAATGTATGATATTTTCACATGAAGATCTAAATGGATTTTAGATCTTCTCTTATGTCAATATCACTTCTGGAGTATTTCAAAAGATGGAAATCAAAGTAAAAGTGGCTAAAACCAAGTTGAGGCAAATCCGGGAATTTCGGTAAAAAGTATGCCATTTGCCTTAAAATCATCCAAATCCAATTCTAAATTGACCCAAACCAAATCCATTTGAAAGATTAGGGTAAATAAGAGTCCTATGCAAAATTTCACTTCATTCCGATGAAAAATCTAGGAGTTATGCTCCTTTGAAGTTGCTGTTGGGGATTTTTAAAAGTGATAAGTGGGCAACTTTGGAAAATTGTCTAGAAAAATCCACTACATAGAAATCCACGAAATTTGGTGTGATTGAAGTCTGTATGGCCATCTTTCAACAGAAACTAGCCTCATACAAAAATCCCTTCGGATGTGCCTTGGGCGGTCTCCCGAACAGGCCCCGAAGATCACAGATTTACCCAGAAAAATGCAAATGAGCAGTTCTGAGTAAATCGGCTACCAATAATTCAAATGGAATTCAAAAATTATGAAACCAACTGGATTTGAAAATAGACTCATAAAGGAGTACTCAGAAACAAAAATCACTCGAATCGGATTTAAAACGAACACATGGCGGTCCGTCAAAGTGACAAGTTCTGTACTTGGACCTGAACTGTCCACTCAACTTCGACAGAAAGGTGTCAAACATCGCCTAGATAGAAATTCATGAAATTTGGTGGACATAAACTAGACAGCCTCACCTTTCCCATGGTTCTAGAATCGCCCCAAAATTCATCCGGATAATGAAGTTACGGACGTCCGAAGTAGGGGTACAGGTGCTGTCAAGTTAAGCCACTTTTGAAGAAAATCAAATCCGAAAATTGACAAAGTGTGTGAGATTCGTGTGATATGAATCCAAAACCTTTGAAAAACATTTAAAAACACTCCAGAATTGATTTAGGCCATTTATTTGAGTTTTTATCACAATAAATGCAATAAATCCCAAATATGAGCCTATCCCGCCAAAATAGTGATATGTGTGGAAAAGTGAAAAAAACCAAGCAAGATCCATACACATGCATATAGATTCAACAAAATAGGTTCTAGCATAGCCTAGGGTTCCGTTCCATTATCGTTTCCCTTTGTTCTCTTTAAGATAATCAAGGGTACTTTGAATATGGAACGGTTTTCAAACATTCAAAAGCCTTACGCTACATGGGTTCCAGCACTAGGGTCAATCCCCAGTCTCGTTTCTCCTAGATCCGCCTTCACGTTTTACGGCTAGGGGAGTCTTGAGATACTTTGAGCCGGGGAAGGATTTCCACACATACAAACAAGGCTTTACACTACAGAAAGGTAGAAGAAGAGATCTAGATCTAGGAATGTAAAGACAAAAAATAAAAAGAAAAGTTGAGGCTTACCTGAGTGCTGGAGGCGATTCCACAGCGGTTTCCTTCTTCTCTTGGAGTTCTTCTTTGCGAGAATTCAAAACAAGAGTTGTGTCATTTGCTCAAGGAGGAGGCTCCTATTTATAGGCAAGGGCTAAGGTCATTGGTAGACAATAATTAATGTCTAGAACCCCTCCAACCTAAACCCTAAGGTTATTTCCGCGATTTCCCCTCATTTAATGAGGGACATGATGGTAAAAGTGAAAAGCTCTCGGAAAACCCTAATTTTGAGCAAACTTAAGGTATCCGGTATATCAGGCCGGATAACAAAGGGCTTTAAGGTATCCGGTACATGGTACCGGATACGCTAAGGCCCACACGTATCCGGTATGAGTATCCGGATACGGGAAAGGGTATTTGTATCCGGATTGAGTATCCGGATACAGATAAAAGTTTATTTTCTTCAAATTCTGTGCTGGCTTTCCAGGAGATAATGATTTTTGATGATTGTTTGTGCAATTTGGGGTGTCTACAACTGCCCCTATTTGTGGGAGCTGCGAAGCAGTGAGCTGCAAAGAGTAGACAAGCCCAAATTGCATTCCCTTGAGCATGATTTGCTCGGTTTAATTCAATTTCTGTAGAAAACCATTTTTGAGTGGAGATTTGCCAAAAAGCCCTCACTTTAAGGGGGCATCGCTCCAAGAGTTCTTAAATTCCACTGAGCCCTTTGTGGCTGTGAAGTGGATTTTAAGCCCAAAAATAGGATTTTTGAAAAACTGATTTTTTATCAAACCAAGTTGAAAATTGAGTGGATATCATCCTTTTGACCAGGCACATTTCCCAAAGTTGTCCCGAATTCCACAGAGCTCTCGTGGCTGTGAGGTGGATTTCGAGACAAGAATAGGATTTTTGAGAAAATAGAAATTGTAGCACAATTTTGCTCTTTCCTTTTCCTTTTCTTTTTTCTTCTTTCTTTTTTTCTTCTTTCTTTTTTTTTTTCTCTTGCTTCTTGGCTTTCTTTTTGCCTTTTTTGCTCTTTTTATTTTATTTTATACAATGCTGTGTTGACATATCTCTCCTCCTTTGCAGCTTTGGCTACTTGATCATTTGAGCCAGATTGAAGAGATCAATCGACACTTCTTCCCGAATCTGAAAGTCCCCTTGTTGATGAGCAACAGGGGGTGCCCCGATATTCCAGGGGGCAAACAGGGCTGGTTCATTTTCTTGGGCTCACTTCAGGAGGACCAGGTGAGATGGCCTGGTACTTATCAGCCCAACGCAGCGACCGTGATTAGCTTCCGTGATCGCAACTTTTTGATCCTAGCGGGCCTGAAGCATGCAGTGTTGTATCTTCCTCTGCGGGTCCTTCGTCAGTTCCGTGCGACCCAGGGGATTATCATCCCATGTGGATATGAGGATCGTCTTGGGCCTCTTTCTATGAAGCTGAATGCTTGGTTGATGAAGGAGTGGTCTTATGTCCGCTTTATGCATGGTCCAGTCTTCTCGGAAACCCATGTGAAGGATTATCTCTTTTGGATCAAGGAACAGATACAGACTCAGGTCCCGGTACCCGAAGATCCTCCTGTAGTCTTGGCTCCCACCTATGAGGACATTCTAGAGTCTGAGCGGGCTTCTCATAAGCGGCTTCAGCAGATATGGGTACGGGAGGCCCAGGAGCTCAGGATACAGGGCGCTTATCTGGAGAGGCAGCTTGAGGAGCAGATCTCACGCCGTATTGCCGTGGAAGAAAAGCTGGAGGAGCAGAGGCAGGCTCGTTGCTTTGAGGTCCGTATGATCCGGCAGAAGTACCAGGATACTTTGGCCAGCCTTAGGAGTATGAGGATCCAGCAGGCCCTTTCAGATGAGGTCATTTCCTTCCTGAGTGATCCCGCTGCAGATGGGGCTTCAGGAGTCATTGCAGCTCAGGCAGCTCGGATTCGGGAGCTTGAGGAGCGGCTAGGAGACTAGCTTTATTTCCTGCACATTTTTTATACCTTTGTACAAAATTGAACTCCAATAGTGGAAATACAAAGGATTTAATTCAAAATAAAGTTTTTATATTATTGGCCTCAGAATGCTCAGATGCTTGTAAAAACAAAGGTTTTATGAAAAGTATTTGATTTATCATCATTGGCCAAAGTATAATTTTTCCTTTTTATATTTTTTTTTGTATTTTTTTGAAATTTGGTCCATGCACTTAATCACCTATAATTAAAGGAATTAGAACCAGGTTAAATAATGAAAAGGGTAGTCCACAAAATACTGAGGGATCAGAACCGTCCATCTTAGGACCTTTAGAGTCATCCCCAACTGCCAAAACTGCCCCATTCTGCTCATGCCAACTTTTTTTTCAAGCTCAGATCTCCATGATCAACTCAACCTCTGATTTTCTTTCATTTTTCTTATTTTTTTCTTTTTGCCCTTTTGCCAATCTTGCCCCTAGCGCCAGTTACGGTTTTCACTAGGGCCGGCTTCTGAATTCCGTCATCACCCATCTTACTCTGATATTTGAATGAACAAGCTGAGATCACCGAGGGCTTAAAAATAGGACGAAATAAAGGCTAGGCTCAGTTTATGAAAGAAAGGATATTAAAGGCCCAAAAAATTTTCAAGTGTGGAAATAGGTCAACTGGACTTACAGTCATGATGAATTTAACCCTTTTCCCCCAAATTGCATTTTTTGCATTTTTTTCACCCTTGGCTTTCATTTGCCATTTCCATTGCTTTTCCTCTCTTTTTCTCACTTTTGCCCCGATTGATTTTGCCCCAATTTGACTGTAAATCCGGTTTGGGTTTATCAAAGAAACGAATCGGCTCAACTTGGCTAGACTAGGGATTAAAATTTTTGAAGGAAATAAAGAAAAATGGCCTCGGATCATTTCCTAGAAATATTCACTCAAGGAAAATACCTTTTTACCGCATCAGAGTTAATGGGCTCAGGAAAATCTGACCCATCCATTTTTGCTAAGATGAGTGCACCCCTTGACAGGACTTTCTTGACAACATATGGGCCTTCCCAATTGGGCTTGAACTTACCACGAGGATCTTCCAAAAATGGTAAGATTTTCTTCAACACCAAGTTTCCTTCTTGGAAAGTTCTGGGCCTCACTTTCTTATTGTAAGCCCGGGCCATTCTCTTCTGGTACAACTGTCCATGGCAAAGCGCTTTCAACCGCTTTTCTTCTATCAGGTTAAGTTGATCATGTCTCGACTGGACCCATTCGGCTTCTTCTAGTTCTGCTTCCATGAGCACTCGGAGTGATGGGATCTCTACTTCCACGGGCAAGACTGCTTCCATCCCATAGACTAGGGAGTACGGGGTTGCCCCAGTTGAAGTCCGGATTGAAGTTCTGTAGGCATGTAGAGCAAGTGGTAGCATTTCATGCCAATCTGTGTAGCTTACTACCATCTTCTGAATGATTTTCTTTATATTCTTGTTTGCTGCTTCTACTGCCCCATTCATCTTTGGCCTGTACGGAGCTGACTTATGGTGGGTGATCTGAAACTGCTCACACATTTTCTTCCTTCGTGTCCTTGTTCTTAATATTTGAAGCATTGTCTGATACTATGGCACTTGGCAGTCCATAGCGACAAATGATATTGTGCTTCAAAAATTTGATAACATGGTTGCTTGTGATGTTCGCATATGAAGCTGCTTCCACCCACTTAGTGAAATAGTCAATGGCCACCAGGATGACTCTGTGTCCGTTCGATGCCTTAGGGGAGATCATGCCAATGACATCTATGCCCCACATAGAGAAGGGCCAGGGTGATGTCATGTTGTGCAGCTCACCTGGGGGTGCATGCTTGTTATCTGCACAGATTTGGCATTGATGGCACCTCCTGACATGTACACAGCAATCATGCTCCATGGTTGTCCAGTAGTATCCCAGCCTCAGGATCTTCTTAGCCAACATGTGCCCACTCATATGGGGCCCACAGACTCCTCCATGTACAGTCTCAATCAGCCTTTCCGATTCAGCTTTGGCAACACATCTGAGCAGAATGTCGTTATGTGACCTCTTGTACACATGTCCACCACTTAGCAGAAATTTACCAGCCAATCTCTGTATTGTCTTCTTTTCAGTAGCAGTGGCATTTTCTGGTAAACTCCGATTATTCAAGAAATTCTTGATATCTTGAAACCACGGAGCTTCTTCTTCTGGTGCTCCCTCTAGAACGAGACAGTAAGCCGGTTCATCTCGGACCTCAATTTCCAGTGGTCTGATGTCTACTCCTTCTGGTATGCTGACCATTGAAGCCAAAGTTGCTAGAGCATCCGCAAACTGATTCTTGGCCCTTGGCATATAGTTGAAGGAAATTCGAGTGAAATTTGTGCTTATTTCTTCCAAGTACTGGTGATAGGGGATCAATTTGTGATCATTGGTTTTCCACTCACTAGTTGTTTGGAAGATGATAAGACTCGAATCCCCATATACGTCAAGTTCCTCTACTCCATGATCCATGGCTGCTTGCAATCCAATTATGCATGCCTCATATTCTGCTATGTTATTGGTGCACTGGAATCTCAGCTTTACTGCAATTGGGATATGTGAACCATCTGGTTTAACCAAGACTGCCCCTATTCCGTCCCCATTCATATTGGCGGCCCCATCGAAGAACATTTGCCAAGAACTCTCACTATCCTCCTCTTCAGTGTACAGAATCGCCTCATCTGGGAAGTTGGTCTTCAAGGGTTGATATTCTGGCAAAGGATGTTCAGCCAGGTGATCAGCTATGGCTTGACCCTTGATCGCCTTCTGGGTGATGTATGTGAGGTCAAACTCGGACAGTAGTAGTTGCCACTTAGCCGTTCTGCCAGTCAATGCCGGTTTCTCAAATAAATATTTCAGCGGGTCCATCCGGGATATCAATAGTGTGGAGTGACTAAGGAAATAATGCCTTAGCCTCTGAGTGGCCCACACTAGAGCACAGCAAGTCTTCTCCAATGATGAGTACTTAGCTTCATATTCTGTGAATTTTTTACTCAAATAGTAAATGGCCCTTTCTTTTCTACCAGTCTCATCATGCTGCCCCAAGACACATCCCATCGACGTTTCCAACACTGACAAGTACAGGATCAGTGGTCTTCCTGGAGTTGGTGGCACTAGCACAGGTGGGTTTAGCAAATACCTCTTTATTGTGTCAAATGCCTGCTGGCAGTCCTCATTCCAGACCGTAGGGTTATCTTTCCTTAGAAGCTTGAAAATCGGTTCACAGATAGCAGTGAGCTGTGCTATGAACCGGCTTATGTATTGAATCCTTCCGAGAAAACCACGAACCTCCTTCTCGGTTCTGGGTGCTGGCATTTCAATTATGGCCTTGGCTTTAGCCGGGTCAATTTCAATTCCTCTTCGGCTCACTATAAACCCCAGTAACTTCCCTGATGTAGCTCCAAAGACGCACTTAGCCGGGTTAAGCCGTAGACTGTACTTCCTGAGACGATCAAATACTTTCTTCAGGTTGATCAAGTGGTCCTCCTCTTTGCATGATTTGGCAATCATATCATCCACGTAGACCTCCATCTCCTTATGGATCATGTCATGAAATAGTGCAGTCATGGCCCGCTGGTATGTTGCCCCAGCGTTTTTAAGCCCAAATGGCATGACTGTATAGTGGAATGTGCCCCAAGGCGTGATAAATGCTGTTTTCTCTTGATCCTCCTTGGCCATCTTGATCTGATTATATCCTGAGAACCCATCCATGAAGGAAAACAGGCTATGTACCGCAGTATTATCGACCAGAATGTCGATGTGTGGAAGCGGAAAATCGTCCTTTGGGCTTGCCCTGTTCAAGTCTCTATAGTCCACGCACATTCGGACCTTCCCGTCCTTCTTTGGTACTGGCACTATGTTTGCAAGCCACTCTGGGTATGTAGAGACTGCCAAAAATCCGGCTTGAAATTGTTTGACCACTTCGTCCTTGACCTTTAAGGTCCATTCAGGCTTCAATCTTCTCAGCTTCTGCTTGACTGGCTTAACCCCTGGCAAAATTGGCAACTTATGCACCACCATGTCCGTGTCCAACCCCGGCATGTCCCGATATGACCAAGCGAACACATCTTTGTAGTCTGCCAAGAATTGTGACATTTCATTTTTCTGCACATCAGACAAGCATGACCCGATTTTTACAATTTTTGGGTCATCTTCGGTCCCAAGATTTATGGATATGGTCTCCTCAATATTAGGTTGGACCCCCTTTTCATGACGTTCTAATTGGTATTCAATTTCTTTTGGAACGTCTTCTTCTTCGACCTCGGTCTCTTCTTCGATCCCCATAAGGTCAAAGTCGAGCTCAAGGTCGAAGTCATATTCAACCTGGTCCAATTCGGTCTGATTATATGGCTCATAAGTGGTTTGCACCTTCTTGAAAAATTTAAATTTTCTAGAAAAAATAGAAAAATCTTTTTGGGTTTTTTGTGGGCCTTCTAAACATAATTCCCCTGAAGACGAAGGCCCATTAGAACCTTCAGGGAAATGGCAATCCACTATTGGAGTTTTTTTTTGGAAGCCGCGTCAGTTTGCCGAACTAACGCTGCTTCAAAGGTAAGGGGAGTTTCCTCCCAATTGTTCAGTACAAAATTTTGGGGAGCAGGGGAAATAGGGAAAGCCTGCTCTTTAAACCCAGCATCCGATGCCATCATCACCGGGTGGGTACTACCCTTTTCTGCTACGGGGCCCAATCCAGAAATGACCTTGTCTGGAACCTTTACTGCGGCCCAGTCAATAAACGGCAGTTCCATGTCTACCCCTGTCTTTTCGCCTTCAGTCATGGCGAAGAAGGCTCCAACATCTTCAGAATAGTCCACCTGCTGCTCGGGCTGTGGCCCAGGCCCATCTGCTGCTCCCAGTATTGGAGAGGGGTTATAGGGTTGTAGGGCCGAAACCAAAGGCTTTTGAAATGGGTTGACATTTCGGTATGGGGGTTTGGACTGGTCTATGGGAGGAGAAATTTGGATTATGTATGAGGGTTTAGGGAAGTTCACCCTCAGATGCGGGAGTTTTCCTTTGCTTCTGTTCTCCCCCTCTTTGTGTTGCATTCTCCTCCAACCTCTGGGCTTGAAGCCCAACCCTACCTTGGGGATCAGTTTCTTAGCCGTGATTGGCTCCACCATCCCCTGCAGATTGATCACCAGGCCTTTCCCTGGGTGAAAGTGGTATTTCTCCATCACTTTCTTGACCATCCTTTCTGCAGTGGTCCCCTTTTCTTTCTTTTTCTCACACCCCCCAGGTATGTAATTGACCGCCTCAAATTGGAATGAGTGGAATGCAATCTTGTCGACAGTTAGGTCCACATTGATCAAGGGTACATCAGGTGACACAATGGGCGGCACCAAGTTTTCGGCTAGGACTGTTATCACCCTTTGCCCTCTTATGTATTTCACCCTCTGGTAGAGCGTGGATGGTATTGCCCTAGCCGAATGTATCCACGGCCTTCCTAGGAGCAGATTGAAGGCTGCGGGTATATCCATCACCTCAAATGTGATGTTAAAGATATTCGGCCCAATCGTGACCGGCAGTTCAATCTCCCCTAGGGAGTGGGTCTTGGAGCTGTCAAAAGCCCTCACTATCCGCCCATTCCGTTTGATCCTTGACTGGTCCAGGCCCAGCTTGGTAAAAGTGATTAACGGGCAAACGTTTAACGCTGACCCGTTGTCAATTAAAACCCGTGCAACCATGCAGCCCTTACAAAGCACAGTGATGTGCAAAGGGTCTACATGATAACACCCACCTGGGCTGATCTCACCCTCTGAGAAACTTATCACATTATGTGACAAGATTTGACCAACCATTTTACCAAGCTGGTCTGGATCAATTGTCTGGGATACATGTGCACTCTGTAGCACCCTTAACAATGCATCCCTGTGCTTTTCAGAATTCAGCAAAAGGCCCAGTATTGAAATCTGGGCCGGGACCTTGTTCAGCTGATCCACAAGATTAAATTCACTTTTCTTTATTATTTTTATGAGGTCTGCTGCCTCATTTTCTGCACCTTGGGGGGTGTCTTCTCTCACTTTGTTTTTTCCTTTCTGTTTTCTTTTTTCTTCATTTTCTTTTTTTTCTTTCTCCACTTCTGTCTCTTTTTCTTTCTCTTCACCCCCTGCACATCTCCCCGACCTCGTCATGAGGTTCACCTCCTCCTGGTTCTGGTTCCTGACCATTGGAACCGTAGCCGTGATTCCCTCGCTGTAATTCCATGGTACAGCGGCCTCAGAATAGGCTAATTTAGGGATGTCAACCACTAGTGGCTGGAATCTGGACCGGGATGTATGGGCCGGTTTAGGGATTGTATGGGCTGGCTGCACATTTACAACCAAGGGTTGAAGTTTGGAATTTGTGGGGACAGAAGAAGTGATGGAAGCAGTGGTGGGGTCAAGATTGATGACTAGTGGAGCCTTAGACGGCTTGGATGGGGAATAAGTGGATGGACTGCAATTGAAGACCAATGGGGGTCTTGCAGTATTCATCTGGGCCATCAGAGAAGAGACCCGGTTTAAGGAGGAGCTTATGTCCTCAGCCGCAAGATTATTTTTTTGGGAGACCATGTTGATCTCCTCCTCTTCCTCTTCTTGGAAGAATCGGACCTGGACTGTAGTCCCCACAGGTGCTATGAGCTGTGATGGGTCAAAGGCCCTTCTGGTGGTGGATATGGCAGTGATGGAGTTGGATGGGCCTGCCCCATTGTGGTACGGCAGAGGGTTCTGCCCAATATCATTTCCCGACGGGGCGGGTGCAGCAGTGTTAAACACTAAGGCCTTCTGGTCCAACAGGTCCTGGACCGCATGCTTCAGCACCCAGCAGGTATCAGTAGAATGCCCCGGTGCACCCATGTGGAAATCACAGGTGACCGATGTGTCAAAATTTCTTCCCCTGGTGGCATTCGGGTTGGGCTCTTTCAGAGTCAAGTATTCACCTTTCAGCAGGGTTGGCAGTAGTTGGGACAGAGATATCGGGAGAGGGGTGAAAACCCGGTTCTTTCTTGCTGCGAACCAGGCATCCCGCTCCTCCTTAGAAAAAGTCCTCCTTGTGTTAGCTGGCACAGAGGGAGGAAAGTTGACATTCAGTGGGGTCTGGTACGACTGCTGGGCCTGCTGGGCCTGTTGGGGTGCCGAGATGTTCACATGAAGTGGCTTCTTGGCTGGAGGAGCCTGGACCAGGTTCACCTCCCCTTCTTTTCGGGCCCCCGTCTTTTTAAACCCGGCCCCTTTCTTCAGGGCCATGGAGGCAGAGGAATCAGACTGCCCAGTCAAAGTAGAGTAGTCTATCAGCCTTCCTGACCTGACCCCTTCCTCGATCCGGTCCGCTACCTGTACCAGGGCTGCAAAGTTGGTGGTGATCTGACCCACCAGATGGTTGTAAAAGGGTTGGCCTAGTGTGCCCATAAATGTGGAGATCATCTCCGGCTCTTGCATAGGTGGCCTGACCTGGGAGGCGGCCTCTCTCCACCTCTTGGCGTATTGCCGTACTGGCTCATCTTTGCCCTTGGTCATCCTCATCATGTCGTACCGGTCCGGCACGATCTCAGAGTTGAACTTGTATTGGTCCAAGAAAGCGTCTGCTAGGTCCTTCCACCTCCTGATTCTTCCATGGTCCACCGTAGCGAACCACCGAAGGGCTGACCCGGTCAAACTTCTCTGGAAGAGCTGGATCAGTATTCCATCATCCCGGCCAAACTGGCACAGGGCCCCGCAGTATAATTTCAGATGGCTCAATGGGCAGCCCGTGCCATCAAATTTATCGAAGTCTGGGCACCTGAACTTAGCCGGTAGACAGACGTTCGGGTACATGCACAGGTCCTCGAAGGTGGTGCCTGCATGGCTGCCTCCCCCCTTCACCTCTTTCAGCTCTGCCTGGATTCTTTCTATCCTCAGCAGCATTTTCTTTTCCATCTCATCCCTCGCCTTTTCTTTTTCCAGCTCTTTCTCAGACTCCGCCATATTTTCCCTGATCAGAATGGGTTCAGGGACTGGTTCAGAAATGGGCTCAGGCATGGGCTGAGCCGGGGGCGGAATATAGGCCTGAGGTGGCGGTGCCGGATGAGAAGTCGACGCCTGATTCTTGGCTTGGGCCTGCTGGGCTTGAGCCGCCAGTAAGTCTCCCAGCATTTTGGCCAGACCGGCCACTTGTTCCTGCAGTTGAGTAAAGTCCTGAGCAGGGACGGTAGCTTGGGCTTGGTTCTCTTCAGTATTCATTGTTCTGGCTTTGGATCTAGTTACTGGAGCAATGATTGCAAGTGTACCTGGGTTGAATGTACTTGAGATAGGAAAAACAAAGACACAAGTTAGCTTCCATTTGATTTGAACCACACCCCTATAAATGTAGACAGATAGGTCAGGTGAACACCAGTCAAAAATTTTTTTTTTTTTTTTTTGTTTTTTGTTTTTTTTGTTTTGAGTTGGAATATTCTAGGGCTTCCAAGGGTCCCAATTTTTTTTTTTTTTTGATTTGATTGATAAAAATAACCAACCAATGTTTTCATTTTTTTTTTGATTTGATTGATAAAAATAACCAACCAAAGGTATCTTGGAATATTCTATCCAAGTATCCCACAAATGTTTTGATTTGATTGATAAAAATAACCAACCAAAGGTGTCTTGGACTACTCTATCCAAGTATCCCACAAATGTTTTGATTTGATTGATAAAAATAACCAACCAAAGGTGTCTTGGACTACTCTATCCAAGTATCCCACAAATGTTTTGATTTGATTGATAAAAGTAACTAACCAAAGGTGTCTTGGACTACTCTATCCAAGTATCCCACAGATGTTTTGATTTGATTGATAAAAATAACCAACCTAAGGTGTCTTGGACTACTCTATCCAAGTATCCCACAAATGTTTTGATTTGATTGATAAAAATAACCAACCAAAGGTGTCTTGGACTACTCTATCCAAGTATCCCACAAATGTTTTGATTTGATTGATAAAAATAATCAACCAAAGGTGTCTTGGAATATTCTAGGGCTTCCAAGTATCCCACAAATGTTTTGGATTTGATTGATAAAAATAACCAACCAAAGGTGTCTTGGAATATTCTAGGGCTTCCAAGTATCCCACAAATGTTTTGATTTGATTGATAAAAATAACCAACCAAAGGTGACTTGGAATATTCTAGGGCTTCCAAGTATCCCACAAATGTTTTGATTTGATTGATAAAAATAACCAACCAAAGGTGTCTTGGACTACTCTATCCAAGTATCCCACAAATGTTTTGATTTGGTGTTGGAATATTCTAGGGCTTCCAAGGGTCCCAATTTTTTTGATCTTTTTTATTTTGATTTGATTGATAAAAATAACCAACCAAGGTTTTCATGGAATATTCTAGGGCTTCCAAGGGTCCCAATTTTTTTGATTTTTTGATTTTGACTTGATTGATAAAAATAACCAACCAAGGTTTTCATGGAATATTCTAGGGCTTCCAAGGGTCCCAATTTTTTGATCTTTTTTATTTTGATTTGATTGATAAAAATAACCAACCAAGGTTTTCATGGAATATTCTAGGGCTTCCAAGGGTCCCAATTTTTTTGATTTTTTGATTTTGACTTGATTGATAAAAATAACCAACCAAGGTTTTTTTTCTTCTTCAAATTTGCTGAATTTTCTCAGTTTTCAAGTTCCAGAGTTTGATTGACACATGTTTGAGTTGAGTTGGTATCAAAAAATATGACACCTTGGTTTCCTCTTTGATTTTCAAACTTAGGTTAAATCCTGAAAGAATATTTTATTTTATTCTTTTTTTCTTTTTTTTTTTTTTTTATATTTTTGTATTTTGGAACATTTTTTATGTTCTTTTCGGGGTGCCTAAGGATGATCCACAGTGTTTTAGGCATTTTATTCTGAAAACTTGGGCAGAAAAGCCAATTTGTGCATTTTTGAACGTATCCGGTATAACATTCCGGATAATAATATGCCTTATTGTATCCGGTCAACCTCACCGAATATCCGCATATGTCTTTGTATCCGGAAATATATACCGGATAGGATTAGGGTTGTTATTAACCGGCCTGAGTTGCCGGTTATTGCCGAAATGGCCCTTTTTGACTCATTTTTTTCACCAGATTTGATTCTTTTCATTCCCAATTGATGTTCACCTTAATTTGACCCTCAAAACTTGCCCCAAATTGGGCTTGGACATTATATTTGCAAAATCCCCAAATTCATGAAAAGAACATGGTTTTACCTTGCCACCTTGTATTACCTTCATTCAATATGGTATTCACATTATACCTTGGCCTGTAAAACATGCAAACGCCCTTCCCACATTTACACCCAATTCCCCAAACGCAATTGTGTGCTTTTAGCCGAAAACGTGTTTCTCCACCTTCAAGCGTATGGTTTCTGGGTTTTGGCTTAATTGGCAACTTAGAACTCAAGTCTAGTGATGCCCGGAATCGAATCACAGATCCCATTGTCATCACATCATTGACCCAAATTCTAAGGTAAATGTTTTCACTTTCGCTTTCCGAAGTCACGACCTCGGTGCGCCAAGCTACACACATTCATGGTTCAACTTCCTAATAGGTAAAGGGTAGGCTGTGCAAATTGTTTCAAGTGCTCAAGTGCAATTTTAAAATTGTGGTAACATTCATAACGTCCTAGCCCCTTGCCACTCTTTTTCGTAGCCATGCATTCAATTTCAAGCCAAGGTACAAATGACAAAGATCATGAAGCTAAATACAAGCAAGCAAGCACCAAATATACTACATATGCACAAAAAATATTACATGCCCAAAAAGTGTTCTACAAAACATGTCATTTGTACAAACAACCATTAAATCATGTAAGCATGCTTGAAACTCAAAAGCATTCCCTAAAATCCCAGATTTCATGCTCAAAGTGTACCATTTCTACCCCAAATTGAAGCCTAAAATTTTAGCACTACTTGACATGATACCAAAGTGTTTCAATGAGGTAAAACATGCTTAAGATCTCCCCAAAATACATTAAAATTTCCAGATTTTTTTCCTCAATTGGATGCTCAAGTGACATGGTTTTATGCCCAAATCCAAGCCTAAAACCCAGAAGCTAATAATATGACATAAAAAGCTTTTAGCTTGAGAAACATATGCTTGAAAATCCCCAAAATTCCCACTAAGCATTTCAGATTTTTTTCATTGTTTTCATGCTCAACTTATGTCATTCCACACCCCCAAGTTCAAATCATGGCATAAAACAACCATTAAGCACAAAAAGCATTATTCATGGGAAACATGCATGAATACTCAAAATTTACACCAAATTTCCAGATTTTGACATTTTCTTTTTTATGGCATAACAACTTGAATCAAAGCATGTCATCACAAAACACATCCAAATCATGTTTCAACATAGGCTTTGGATCCATACAAATTTCTAAGCATCCTAATCTGATTTGGAATACCACATTATGCACAAATAAAACAAACAAAATAGCAAGCATTCAAAAGTGATGAAAAAGCATGAATATACACAAAATGGCTTAAATCCACAAGTCCCCAGCAGAGTCGCCAGTTGTGAGACATGGGAAAAAATCACCGGAGTGATCGTCCCTCCGTCAACACACGGGCTCAACGCAAAAATTGGGAGAGTCGCCACCATTCATGATTTTGGGGTGAGAATGGACACCAAAGAGTTCAAAAGTAAGCAAAAATAGCCAAAAGAAACATTCTAGGATAAAAATAATCCTACTTGAAAATCAAATCCAGAGATGGGTAAGGGGATTAGATTATGAACGGGGGAAGGTATTAGGCACCCCCATTCATCCACACGAAGTGGTTGCCAAGTGTATATTCATGCAAAAAACAAAGTAAGAAAGCTTGCTAAAAATCATGAAAAAGCCTTGAAAAAGGAACAATGTATGATATTTTCACATGAAGATCTAAATGGATTTTAGATCTTCTCTTATGTCAATATCACTTCTGGAGTATTTCAAAAGATGGAAATCAAAGTAAAAGTGGCTAAAACCAAGTTGAGGCAAATCCGGGAATTTCGGTAAAAAGTATGCCATTTGCCTTAAAATCATCCAAATCCAATTCTAAATTGACCCAAACCAAATCCATTTGAAAGATTAGGGTAAATAAGAGTCCTATGCAAAATTTCACTTCATTCCGATGAAAAATCTAGGAGTTATGCTCCTTTGAAGTTGCTGTTGGGGATTTTTAAAAGTGATAAGTGGGCAACTTTGGAAAATTGTCTAGAAAAATCCACTACATAGAAATCCACGAAATTTGGTGTGATTGAAGTCTGTATGGCCATCTTTCAACAGAAACTAGCCTCATACAAAAATCCCTTCGGATGTGCCTTGGGCGGTCTCCCGAACAGGCCCCGAAGATCACAGATTTACCCAGAAAAATGCAAATGAGCAGTTCTGAGTAAATCGGCTACCAATAATTCAAATGGAATTCAAAAATTATGAAACCAACTGGATTTGAAAATAGACTCATAAAGGAGTACTCAGAAACAAAAATCACTCGAATCGGATTTAAAACGAACACATGGCGGTCCGTCAAAGTGACAAGTTCTGTACTTGGACCTGAACTGTCCACTCAACTTCGACAGAAAGGTGTCAAACATCGCCTAGATAGAAATTCATGAAATTTGGTGGACATAAACTAGACAGCCTCACCTTTCCCATGGTTCTAGAATCGCCCCAAAATTCATCCGGATAATGAAGTTACGGACGTCCGAAGTAGGGGTACAGGTGCTGTCAAGTTAAGCCACTTTTGAAGAAAATCAAATCCGAAAATTGACAAAGTGTGTGAGATTCGTGTGATATGAATCCAAAACCTTTGAAAAACATTTAAAAACACTCCAGAATTGATTTAGGCCATTTATTTGAGTTTTTATCACAATAAATGCAATAAATCCCAAATATGAGCCTATCCCGCCAAAATAGTGATATGTGTGGAAAAGTGAAAAAAACCAAGCAAGATCCATACACATGCATATAGATTCAACAAAATAGGTTCTAGCATAGCCTAGGGTTCCGTTCCATTATCGTTTCCCTTTGTTCTCTTTAAGATAATCAAGGGTACTTTGAATATGGAACGGTTTTCAAACATTCAAAAGCCTTACGCTACATGGGTTCCAGCACTAGGGTCAATCCCCAGTCTCGTTTCTCCTAGATCCGCCTTCACGTTTTACGGCTAGGGGAGTCTTGAGATACTTTGAGCCGGGGAAGGATTTCCACACATACAAACAAGGCTTTACACTACAGAAAGGTAGAAGAAGAGATCTAGATCTAGGAATGTAAAGACAAAAAATAAAAAGAAAAGTTGAGGCTTACCTGAGTGCTGGAGGCGATTCCACAGCGGTTTCCTTCTTCTCTTGGAGTTCTTCTTTGCGAGAATTCAAAACAAGAGTTGTGTCATTTGCTCAAGGAGGAGGCTCCTATTTATAGGCAAGGGCTAAGGTCATTGGTAGACAATAATTAATGTCTAGAACCCCTCCAACCTAAACCCTAAGGTTATTTCCGCGATTTCCCCTCATTTAATGAGGGACATGATGGTAAAAGTGAAAAGCTCTCGGAAAACCCTAATTTTGAGCAAACTTAAGGTATCCGGTATATCAGGCCGGATAACAAAGGGCTTTAAGGTATCCGGTACATGGTACCGGATACGCTAAGGCCCACACGTATCCGGTATGAGTATCCGGATACGGGAAAGGGTATTTGTATCCGGATTGAGTATCCGGATACAGATAAAAGTTTATTTTCTTCAAATTCTGTGCTGGCTTTCCAGGAGATAATGATTTTTGATGATTGTTTGTGCAATTTGGGGTGTCTACAGGGGGTACCTTGGTGTTTCAAAGGGTTTTCCTTAGCTATTTCAAGGGGTATACTTTAGGGATGCTTAGGGGTACCTTAGTTATTTGAGGAAGGTACCTTAGTTATACAAGAGAATGCCTTACGTATATAAGGGAGTACTTTAGTTATACAAAAGGGGGCCCAGGGGGGGGGGGGGGGGGGTGGGGGGGTACCTTAGTTATATAAGGAGGTGTACCTTAGGTAAAACCAAGGGGTACCTCAGGCAAACACATAGGGGTACCTTAGATAAATCAAGGAAGTACTTTAGGTAAAATAAGGGGGTACTTTAAGTATTCAAATTGGGTACCTTAGGCAACACATGGGGATACCTTAGGGATATAAGTGGGGTACCTTAGGTATAATTTAGGGGGTACTTTAGGTGTACTTGGGTGGTACCTTGGGTAATACTTGGGTATACTTTAGGTATACTTTGATGGTACCTTGAGTAATACTTGGGTGTTACTTTCGGTATTCTTATGAAGTACTTTAGGTACACTTAATTCTAATTTTTTAGAATTTGATTTTCAATTCACTAAATCTAATTGGAGGATATCTTAGCCAATTGTAATTAAGACATAATACTAACTAAGCTTACCTTAATAACTTCAATAAAGCTCAATTTGATTTCCCTAAATCCTCAAATATAATCCACATTTACCTCATCTTCATATCTCAAGTACTTAATTAGTCTAATAATCACACTTTAGATAATTAATCTTAATAAATAAAATATAATCCAGGTCGGGGTTTTATACATAGAGTTCGTTCTTGCCTAACATTGTTGTGCGACTTGTGTAAAACCCTGGATTTTCTTAAAATAAAGTAACTTAAATAAGCCTAAATATTGAAAAGTTAAGATTTAATTTAGGTATTGGAAGAATAATATTATGATCCAAAAAGATATTAGTAACTAAATAAATAAACAATAATTTTGAGTAATTAGGAATTTAAATAGTGGCTTCATTTAAATAGGAAAGAGCAAGGTTGATTTAGGTAATTTGGGAAAGTGACTTAAATAGGAATGTTGGAGAATATAGGTATTAATCCAAGTGCATTATATGGTTAAGATTGATGTGAGGAATAAAGAGGAGAATTATTGGAAAAAGATTCAAAGGTTAAGTATGGAATTACAAGGAAAGGGAATTTTAGTCATTTTCCAATTATCCAAATTAATATATTGAGTAAGTAAATAATTATTAGATTTGAAATATTTAAGTAGACTTAATTTGGGGTTAGGTTTGAATTTAAATAACAAATTACGGCTTAAAAGTAGGAAAAATGGTATATTGGTGATTATGGTTGATAAGGAACCTTAAATTTGAGGATAAGAGGAGCTTTGTGGTGTTTTAGTAATATTTTAAAATGAGAAATTAAATTATCAAGAAAATAAATTAAAATAAATCCTTCTTTTATATGAGATACTTAAAAGAGGAATTAGAATGATGGTTAAGATAGGGAGGTTTCCAATTAAGAGTGGGAATCCTATTTAGAAGGTCTCCAAAACCTATTAGGACTTCTAATAAAGAGTGCTTATAAAAGGGGAGATCTAAGAAAGGTTTAAGGTTTTTAGCACGTAAAAAATAAGGAGGAAAGAGAGGGAAATTCGTGCTAGGGCTTTGGAGAAAAATAAAGGGAAGAAGAGAATGAGAGAAAAGAGAGGGAAGAAAAGAAAATAGAGGTGCTGCAGAGGTCCGACCAGCATACTTTGAACGACGATCCTCAGAGATCTAGTCGTTGGATTGTCATGAAATTTGGCGGTTATGATCTATATATGAGATACTTTAATCTGAACAGTGGAGATCGGATTTGGAGGAATCTAAGGTGGTGCGAACTAACCCAGAAGTTGGTGGAAATTCATATTTAGAAAGAAAAAGGAGTTGCAGAGATGGCCGACTAGCCAACTTCAAACGACGAGATAGGAAGCTCCAACCGTTGGAATGGGCTGAAATTTTAGGGTTTTGTTCTACTCATGGAATACTTCAAACTGAATGGTGGAGATCTAAATTGGACAAGTTTAGGGGGGTGCAGTCGAGCTCCAAAAGTGGGCACAGAAGAAGTTCTGAAAAATCTGGGTTCATCAAAAAGGCAAGTAGCAAACACTTGAAACTGGAGGAACTGCATGTTTTCTTGTGTTTTTGATGATTGATCATATTGGTTTTTAAATTGGATTTCATTGGAAAAGTTAGATGATTATAAAACTTTGATTTGGTGATTTGAATCTCTCTTTAAGAATCAAGAAAAGTGTTGTTCATGGGTGGTTTGATTTAGAAAGAAACCTTAGTTAAATTTTAATCACCAAGATTTGTTTAGGATTGTTTTAGAAGTAATTTGGAATGAAATTTAGATGTTTAGAAACAGTTTAAAACCATAGGAATTTGAGAAGTTTTGGAAATTATGAAAAACCCAGAAAAACTGAGTTTTGGGCAGAGCGCTAGAACAGTTGCTCGAGCGCCCTATCTGTATACCTTAAACCAAAAAATTGGAAACAAGTCGCTTGATACACTGTTCGAGCGCAACCACGGGTGACCTGCCTATTTATCTAAAACAGAACCTGAAATTATGGCCACTATGGCCGCTAGAACAGTCGCTCGAGCGCCTCTTCGAGCGACCGATGTTAGAAATTCCAGATTTTGGGAATTGTGTCCAGATTTAATTTTTAATGATTTTTCTGTAAATTCTAAAGTTGTAACACCTGTAACTAGGTTAAATTGAGATGTAGGAAGTGGCAGAATTTAATTTGAATTAAAGAATAGTAATTTGAGACGATGATCGTAAATATGAAACTTTTGGAGCTATTTTAAGTAAAAAGAGGTCACAACCTATTTAGATTTGATTTTGGGTAACCTAACATACTCTTAAACTTCAATATAGACCTAAGTTACCTTCTGAAAGGACTAAATAACAGAGTTAATACCTTTTGACACCTTGGGTTCTAGATAAAGGAAAGTTGGATGTTAATAGACAATAGAAATAGAAAAGTTTTAATCAAGAGTTAGGAAATTTGTTAATGTCTTGATTTATTTCCCTTTAAACAAAACTTGATTTTAGAAGTTCCTACACCTGTATTTGAACTATCTGAGCATGCTTTGAGCTACGAATGATTTATGTATATACTTGGATTATTTTGCCGTTGAAACCTGGAGTTTGGACATATGACTTGGTACATCTTGTGTTGGTTTTTGGGTCACTAGTGTGACAAGGCTAGTGCCTGATTTATTGTTTCCCGCATGAGCGGATTTAGTGATGTAGATAAGGTTTTGTATTTGGTGGGTGTTATTGAGAAGTATGTCCATTCCCTGGTTTGGTTTTCCACAATCGTGTGGGTTTCGCAATTATATTATTAATCATGTGAGTTTCGCCATTACATTATTAATTGATATGTTATTAAGTTATTATGAGTTTTTGGTTGTGAGTTGTGTCTAGCGGGCTTAGCTCTTAGATGGATCCATTAGAGTAGCTAGTAAATGAAATTGTTTTCTGGAGTTTCTTATTCTGTGCTTGAGGCATTCCATCATCTCGAGGATGGTACCGCTCCTAGATTGATCGGTCGCTACGTTACCCATTCCTGGATTAGTTGGGTCGTACATGCGAACCCATATGGAATAGCCAGTTTGCGGGTCGGCTGGTTATTGATTATTGGTTGGTGGTGGGTTTTTCCGTTGGTGTTGAATAGCCAGACTGCAGGCAGCTGGTCTACCGTAAGTCGGTGAGGTAGCATATTGTCACACGTCTGTAGGGCTCTGTTTACGATTCCATTAGTCCTGTGATGTCACAGACATGGTATGCTGTGTGCCATGATTTCTCTATATTATCATTTTTCTTGTTGATGTTGTTGTTGGTTTAATCGTACACCTCATGACTTATTTTATATAAACATGGACTGATTTCATGCATCCACCTTACTACTTGTTGAGATTTATTCTCACTTTAGTTTCTCCCATTTTTCAGGTACTCTTGGTGAGGACGTCAAGTTGTGGGTTAGTTGTAGTTGGGTAGTCTATATAGATGTAGGATTGCTCATGTAATTGAAATCCTTGTATATCATAATTGTTGATTAATAAAGAGAATTTGAATTCAAGTTTCCACATTTACTCTGATTATAAAGTTAGAAAAAGTTTTAAATTATTCCATATTTTAGTTGCTTTTGTTACTTACCATAACACCTCGGGTTTTGGGAATTGGACCTGGAACCGAGGCGTTACAACTTGCTGGTAGGGATCTGAGTCCATTGAATAGATCCAACGGACTCAGGGGGTGCTGAAAGGCTTTAAGCACAAGGACTTTTGAGCCACGCCTCCATCTCCTAACGATAAGTTTTCATTTGATTTAAATAATTTTGTTTTCATTCTCCTTTCTATTCGCTTCTATTGCAATTCTGCTCGTGTTTAGTCGTCACATAATCTGTTATCATTTGTCTGTCAACTCTTAATTCCTATTTCTAAATTTGTCTATTCGTGCATCTGTGGTTTCGTTTCCATTTCGTTTTGTATCAGATTTTTGTTTTAGTTGTTTGTATCAGAATCTGTATTTCTGTCATGTTTATATCAATTCCCTCTTAAAATCGTAATTCACTATTTGTTGTTAATTTTGTTATCTTTGTCATTGATCAGTGCTATAGTGTCTTGCTTCGTTGAATGCTGTTCTGAAGCAAAAGTTACTAATAAATCTCATAAATCAGTAACTAGAGAAACAAAACTTCTAAGTTTAATTCATAGTGATTTAGCTGATATGAAAAATACCATGTCTAGAGGAGGTAATAAATATTTTATTACTTTCATAGATGATTATAGCACATATACAAAAATTTATCTACTAAAAAGCAAAGATGAAGCTGAACAAGCATTTATAAAATATAAAAATGAGATAGAAAATGAGTTTAATGAGAAAATTAAAAGACTTAGGACTGATAGGGGTGGAGGGTATGAGTCAAACCCCTTTCAAAAATTCTATGAATAAAATGGTATAATCCATGAGGCTACTACTCGATACTCTCCAGAGTCTAATGGAGTAGTTGAGAGGAAGAACAGAACCCTTAAGGAGATGATGAAATCCATGTTGATTAGTTTTGGTTCACCTTCAAACTTGTGGGGGGAGGCAATTTTATCTGCCTGTTTTATCTCAAATAGAATGCCCCACAAGAAAACTGGAAAAACCCCATATGAACTTTGGAAATGGCACATTCCCAACCTTAGTTATATTATGGTATGGGGTTGTTAGGCTAAATTAGGTCTTCCAAAAATTAAAAGGAAGAGGATAGGTCCTAAGACTATAGACTATGCATTTATAGGTTATGCTGAACACAGTGCTCCCTACAAATTTCTTGTTTTAAGAACTGTGGATTATAATATAGTGTTAGCTAATTCTATAATAGAGTCTAGAGATGCAGACTTTTTTGAGTCTAATTTCCCACTTAGACCAAAGTCTGTGAGAGGTTCAGATGAGGCTTCTTCAAGCCAACCTAGAGATGAAATTCCTGAACCCATTCCTCAACCCGAAATTGAACCAAGAATAAGTAAAAGAATTAGAAAAGCCACTAACCTAGGTGATGACTTTTACACCTTTTTGGTAAATGGTGACCTTGTAACCTATGAGGAGGCTATGCATTCTCCAGATGCAGTATTTTGGAGAGAAGCCATCAACAGTGAGTTGGATTCCAATATGACTAATCATACTTGCGAGTTGGTTCATTTGCCACCAGGAAATAAACCCATAGGTTGCAAATGGATATTTTAAAAAGAAAGTTAAAACTGATGGTTCAATAGATAAATATAAAGCTAGATTGGTGGCTAAAGGATTTAGTCAGCAAAAGGAAATTGATTATTTTGATACATATTCTCTAGTAGCTAGAATAACAACTATCAGAATTTTAATAGCATTAGCTTCAATTAATAATCTAATAATTCACCAAATGGATGTAAAAACTGAATTTTAAATGGTGAATTAGAAGAAGAAATTTATATGAAACAACCAGAAGGATTTATAGCAGCAGGTAAAGAAAATAAAGTGTGTAGGTTAGTTAAATCCTTATATGGTTTAAAACAAGCACCTAAGCAGTGGCATGAGAAATTTGATAACGTGCTTGTTGAGAATGGATTTCATATAAATGATTCTGATAGATGTGTGTATTCTAAATTTAATAATAATATTGATGTGATTATATGTTTATATGTAGATGATATGCTTATTATGGTCACTAATTTAGAAATAGTAACCCATACTAAGAAATTTCTTTCTTCTAAATTTGATATGAAAGATTTAGGAGAAGCTGATGTCATTTTAGGCATCAAGATTATTAGGGAGTCAGGCAGTATTAAATTAACCCAATCACATTATGTAGAGAAAATCTTAAGGAAGTATGGACACTTTGATTTTGATCTTCTGTCCTCACCTTATGATGCTAGCATACATATAAAGAAGCGCACTGGTGAGAATCTTTCACAAATGGAGTATGCTAGAGTGATTGGTTCCTTAATGTATATGATGAACTGCACCAGACCTGATATTGCATATGCTGTAGGTAGCCTGAGTAGATACACACATTGTCCCAACTATGAGCACTGGAATGCATTAGTTAGGGTATTGAGGTACCTAGAGGGTACAATTCATTATGGATTATACTACTCAGGATACCCTACAGTTTTGGAGGGCTATTGTGATGCCAACTAGGTAACTGGGCATGATGAGTCTAACTCACCAAGTGGCTATGTTTTTATCTTAGAAGGTGGGGCTGTTTCATGAAAATCATGTAAATAGTCTTGTAATGCTAAATCCACCATGGAAGCTGAGTTTGTAGCTTTAGAACTAGCTGGTGAAGAGGCAGAGTGGTTGAGAAACCTTCTGCATGATATCCCTTTATGCACGAGACCAGTACCTCTTATTACCATTTTGTGTGATAGCCAGGCAGCAATAGCTAAGGCCCAGAATAAAATTTACAATGGTAAAAAGAGACATATTAGATTGAGGCATAATATTATTAGACAATTACTTAGTGATGGGGTAATTGCATTGACATATGTGAGGTCAGTTGGAAATTTGGCAAATCCACAGACAAAGCCTATGAGCAAGAAGCTCGTAATTAGTACATCGAAGGGGGATGGGTCTAAAGTCCATGGAAATGAACAACCCGTGATGGAAACCCAATCTATGTGAATGGAGATCCTAGGAAGTAGGTTCAATGGGAAGAACAAGTCACCTGAGTTGTTTGTAAAGCATTAAAAGTTATTTATTTTGTGAGAAACCTATCCCTATGATGTGAGTAGTGCAAAACTGCAATGTAAGTGAGGTTAAGTTATAAAACTCTTAATAATTCCATATCCTTTATAGGTGGTGTGTTTTAGTTGTGGTTTACACACTTGAGCGCTCACGAGAATTGGGGCTAATCCTCTAGAGCGCTCACGAGACCAGCAGGCGCATGGTCGTATAGGCACCAACCCGATTAGAACTCAAAGGCAGGTATTCTAGTGTGTGGACTGCAGAGGTAGTTGGTTCATGCCAAAGAGATTAGGTTTAAGAATTTATTCCACCAGGTTTCTGTGAAACTTATTTTGTAAGTTCTAAGTGTCGGTTCAAGTCCAAAAGACACCGGCATTAATGCACATTAGAATTTTAGTCACTCTATCAATTTTCACAAATTTTGGGCCCTGTGGGGGGAATTGTTGTGTTTTGTTGCTTTTAAAGGGCTTAAAGTTGTGTCTCCTTGTATTTGTCTTATGTGGGAACAATAGTCCCACATTGGAAGTTTATCAAAACTTCCTTGTGTTTATTAAGAATAGTGAGCACTAAAGGGGTGCAACCCCTAAAGTGGCATACTATATGTTGTTGTTGGGCTCGGGTGCCTTTAATTCACACGTGCACTAACGCCGCCGCCGTTTGTCCGGTTGGTCGGGCATGGCATGGCGAGGCGAGGCGAGGCGAGCGTGTGTGTGTGATGATTTTTCATTTCCCTTTAATTTTTCTTAACTTTGTTTTTGTTTTTCATTTACTTAATCTAATTTTTTACTATTAAGTTTATTAACGTTTTTAATGTTTTAATGTTATGAAGAGAAAACAATTCATCTTTTCTCTTCCTTGTTTTAAAAAGGGGAAAAATCGAGGGTTTAGAGCATCTTCTTCTACTCTCGAACAAAAACCCTCTTTGCCCTTGCATCTTCTTCTTCTTCATTTGTCTACTTCAACAATCTATCAGAGTGACACTGCCATAGAGTTCATTTTTGCACAGCATTGTTGTGCGACTTGCTAGTAGGGATTTGAGTCCGTTGAATGCTGGAAGCTAAGGCATCATCACCCACGCACCGAGGAATAGATCCAACAGGGGGTTGCTGAAAAGCTTTAAGCACAGGAGCTTTTGAGCCACGCCTCGGTCTCCTAACGATAAGTTTTCATTTGATTTAAATAATTTTGTTTTCATTCTTCTTTCAATACGCTTCTATTGCAATTTTGCACGTGTTTAGTCGTCACATAATCTGTTCTCATTTGTTTGTCAACTCTTAATTCCTATTTCTACATCTGTCTATTCGTGCATCTGTGGTTTCGTTTCCATTTTGTTTTGTATCAGATTTTTGTCTTAGTTGTTTGTATTAGAATCTGTATTTCTGTCATGTTTATTTTAGTTCCCTCTTAAAATCGTAATTCATTGTTTGTTGTTAATTTTGTTATCTTTGTCATTGATCAGTGCTATAGTGTCTTGCTTTGTGATTGTTTCGTTTTAGTACCCAGATTACAACAAGGCCTAATAGAGAGCATCGTCCATCATCCAGATACCCCAAATCAGAGTATGTTTCTCTTACTGAAGAGGGGAAGCCAGAGTGTTTTCAGGAAGTGCAGACTCACAAAGACAAGCAGAGCTGGGTGAAAGCAATGCAGGAAGAGATGAATTCTCTACAAAAGAATGACACTTATGAGTTGGTGGAACTTCCTGAAGGTAAAAGGGCTCTTGGAAATAAATGGGTGTTCTAGTAGAAAATGGATAGTGAAAAGCTAATGAAGCACAAAGCTCAGTTGGTGGTAAAAGGCTACAGGCAAAAGAAAGGTATTGACTTTGATGAGATATTTTCTCTAGTTGTCAAGATGAGTTCCATTCAAGTTGTTTTGGGCTTGGCAGCTAGCTTAGATCTTGAACTTGAATAGTTAGATGTGAAGACTACATTTCTCCATGGTGATTTGGAGGAAGAAATCTACATAGTTTAGCCAGAAGAATTTGAAGTAAAGCGGAAAGAGCACATGGTTTGCAAGTTGAAAAAGAGCTTGTATGGGTTAAAGTAGGCTCCAAGGCAAGGGTATAAGAAGTTTGACTCATTCATGGTGGGTCATGGTTATACTAGGACAAAGGCAGATCACTGTGTGTATGTCAGACAATTCCCTAATGACAAGTTCATTATTCTTCTATTATATGTAGATGATATGTTGATAGTGGGATAGGATGTTCAGTTGATTAGCAGTTTGAAGGCAAAGATGTCTAAGTCTTTTGATATGAAAGATCTTGGTGTAGCAAGACAGATTTTGGGTATGCAGATTTCTTGTGACAGGAAAGCTAGGAAGATATGGTTGTCATAGGATAAATATATTGAGAGGATACTTGAAAGATTTAATATGAATCAAGCCAAACCAATTAGTAAACCTCTTGGTGGTCACTTCAAACTAAGTAAGAAGGCTTGTACCTCTACCAAGGAAGAGAAAGACAGCATGGCAGCAGTTCCTTACTCCTCTACAGTCTGGAGTTCGATTTATGCTATGGTTTATCCACATCTAGACATTGCCTATGCTGTTGGAGTTGTTAGCAGGTTCATTTCTAATCCTGGCAAAGATCATTGCAAGCAGTGAAATGGATTCTCAGATACTTGAGAGGTAGCTCCAAGATGTGCTTGACTTTTGGCGGTTCAAAACCAGTTTTGGAGGGTTTTACAGATGTAGATATGGCAGGTGACCTTGATGGCAGGAAATCAACACTACAAAAAAAATGTGATATAACGACACTAATATAAGGGCACTTATATAAAAGTGCCCTTATAAGTGCCTTAATACGGCATTTTGTATGCAAATGCCGTTATAAAACAATTTATTGCGGCATTTCTTAGAAAAATGCCATTATAAAACGATTTATTACGGCATTTTCTAATTGAATGCCCCTATTAAACATTTTGTTACGGCATTTTCTAAGAAATGCCATTATAAAACAAATTATTACAGCATTTCTTATTAAAAATGCCTCTATAAAACAAATTATTATGACAGTTCTCCATCAAATGCCACTAAACAATAATTCGTAGAATATTTTATTATGGCACCTTATTATAAAATGCAGCTATAAAATTTAAAATAATTATTAAAAATAAAGTATATTTTTGGGAAACTTTGTTTTAGTAATGTTTTTTTAGAATAATTTAGATTTAGTCATGCAATTATTTGAAATAAGATTTGTTCTTAATTATTTAAACTAAACTTAATTAATTGCTAATTAGGAAGATTTGGGATGACTAAATATGAATTAGTTTTAAAAATACCCCAAAAAAACAAAATTTCCATTTTTCTTTTCAATCTGCTACGAACGACCTAAACAAAATGAAACTTTGTTCCGTTTTTTTTTTTCCGTTCTTCTTCTCCAAAGGTAAAGAGAACCCCAAAAAAAACACTAATCCTCCCTTTTATTTTCTTGCCATTGGTTTTCCCCCCTAGTTTAGGGCCCTCATCTCGCCATTGGAAGAACATATCTTCTCTGTGTCTGTTTACTTTAGGGCCGCCGCCCTCTTTACATCTAGATATCGATTGCAACTCATTTCCAGATCTGTTCAAATGATCTGTGCATCTCTTGTTTGATAGGATTCGCTCGTGATTGCAGTTACTCTCGATTGCTACTCGTTTCCAGATCTATTCAAATGATCTGTGCATTTCGTGTCTAATAGGATTCCCTCGTGATTGCAGTTACTCCCGGCGGATTTGTGACGAGTTCGGCCTTCTAGCTGATCTGGCAAGGTGCGTCGTCAATTTTTGTACTACTTCATTTCAATGCAATAGTTTTTAGTTGAGAAGTATTACTTTAATTTTGAGTTTAAATTTTCCTACTCTGATTTGGCAAGTTGAGAAGTATTAGTTCAGAAATTTCTGATTTCTCTCAGGAGGAAATTGAATTAGACTTGTATTTCATGGAATTATAATTCATAGGATCAAAGTTCTAACAGAATTTTTTTTTCTTTTGACCCCTTACGACCATTTGGGAAATGATATCAGATAGTCATTGAGTTTTAACAAAGAAATGATGGTAGTGACCAATGGTTATTGCTGAAAGTGATAATTGTTGTCTGGCCAGGGTAATAGTAATAGCCAGTTGGTGGTGGCTGATGGTTTTTGGTGGTTATTGCAGTGTCCAAAGTGTTGAGATAGTGTCAGATTAGTTGGTGGTGATCTCTAAATAGGAAATGACTAAAATATAATTCCATTAGGAGAGAAATGAATATGGTTAAAAGGGATGAGTTGGGATCTGTTTTGCTGAACTTTGGACCACCATATTTCATCCATTTCAAGGTAGTCCAAAGAATTTAATTGCTTTATGGAAAGTGGAAACTCTTGGGAATCTATTGCTTACAGTTGCTTCCAACCTCGTATATCTTTTATTAGCAGTGACTCAACCTATCAAAGTCCTCTTCTTCCTCAAATGATGAACCAATAATTCTTGTGTCATAAAGATATCAGTGCTTTACCTTTTTGGAAAAAATTTAATTTTGTGTGGAAGATATTATTTTCTCTGTAAATGTAGTCAATCTATTACCTAGAAATTTATAATTATGCTTTGCTAGGCATTACTTGAGCTACAGTTCTATAATTTTACACTTTTTCAGCCATGCTACTTTCAAGAATAAGAACAGTATTGGTATGGCTAATGTTTAACAGGTCTATCATAATTCTCCACTTTTTCAGCCTTGCATTTTGCATATCATTTCTGCTCTGGGTTGCTTTTCTGCACATTTTCTGTCAATTTATTTAAGCCACCTATATTTGCTATTTCATTTCAACTTCCATTAACTCCAGCTACTTTCACCTCTGCTTTGCAATCCATCATTTCAGTTACTCAAATCTCTCTGCTTTTTCCATTTCTTTGATTAGTAACAATACTAATAGTAATATTAGAAGGACATTATCATGATTGAATCTCTATCTAAAGACCAGTATCACATTCATCATCTAGAGAACCCCACAACTTGTGTTTAATAATCATGGCCTCTAGGTTTTTCCCGCCCTTCTTCAGGTTCCTATCAAAACTGAACTGACTGTTGTACTCACCATCTTCTCTATATTCCTGAAGAAGAAGGGCAGGAAGAAGTCAGAATGCTTCCATAAGCCTTGTATTTTAATGCACTTGCATGGGCATGAATCTCTACAGGCCAATACTTGATTACTATATGGAACCATAAATCACAGTTAATTTAAAATCTAGGTCAGAAGGAGAATTTTTCTTAGCTTCTTTTGTTACAGCAATTAATTTATATTAATTTATTTTTATTTATGCATGTAAAGTGAGAAGTGGTGCTCTTATATGGATCGAAGTTGGATTTATAAAGAAAGGTACATCAGTTATTGATATATATTCAGTTATAATTCAAAAAAATTGAATAATATTGATATATTGATGCTATAAGTATTGTGTTTTTTTCTTTCCCTTTTGGTTTTGACTTAGGTTTAGTGATGACTATGTGGAAGGAGTTAAGTACTTCCTTGAATTTGCCTTTGCTAATGGCGAAGTCAATGAAGGCAAATTGAGGTGTCCATGCACTACATGTAACAATGTGTTGTTTCACGATAAATAAACTATGGGGATTCACTTGTTTCATCATGGGTTTGACAAGCATTACATAGAATGGTATTATTATGGCGAGTCTATGCCAGAGATGATCTCTTACAGTGACCCTTTTATGGATGATGAAAATGATGTGCGTGGAGAAGGAATTGATATGAAAGATTTATTGCATGATAGATTTGGAATCTCAAATATGGATGAAGAAAGCAATGAAAGTGATATTTCTAGAAAATTTGTGGAAGACTCTGAAAAGGAATTGTATCTTGGATGTAATAATCACTCAAAATTATCATTTGTGTTGAGGTTGTACCACCTAAAGACCAGTGGTAGATGGAGTGATAATTCTTTTACAGGCTTGATTGAACTCTTGCTAGAATCCTTTCCAGAAGGTTGTACATTGCCAGAAAGTTTTTATCTCACAAAAAAAATTGTGGAAGATGTCTTCCTAGTCTTGGACATCTTATTAATTGCCACATCCTTAATTCCCTCATAGAAGTGCTTTGATGGTTTATGTTGTTTTCTTTTTGAAGTCTACTTTTAATATCATATCTAGTAGTTTCTTTGATGATTGTCTCTGTGGTTTTAATTATTTCTTGTGAACACCTTAAGCAAATAAAATTTCCTTTCTACAGGGACTTGCAGGTTTTCATGGCCATGGTTGCAGCAATCAATAACAAGTATTTGCTTTGATGGTTTTAGTTCTCTCTCTATCTCTCTATGAAAATGTTGATCAAAGAGGAGGAACTTAGGAAAGGTAATCAGTCATTACTCATCCTATTCTCTAGATCTAAAAACTTGCTTACTTCCTAATATTTGTATAAATATTTGCATGTATGTGCATTTTGATGTAAATGCTGATTTATATATGATACCATGTTTCGTGCATTCTATTGGTCAAAAAATTCTCTGAAATTATATTTGATGTTTATGTTTCTTTCCTTTCCCCTATAATTGGTTTGCCCTTATATCTGCTAAATTTCCTTATTCTTCCATGCAAGGGTCTGAAAACAGGACTGTATTATCTGTGATCACGAGATGCAGCTGAGGCTATGAAGTTCACTGTTGATATCTCTGTTCTCAATGTAGTGGCTATTCTTCTTGCTAGTTGTTGTCATTGTTATTTGAATAACTTGTTATTTAGTTCTTATGCATCAATTTCTGATATAAATTGGTCATTGGTGTCAATGCAGGGGAATTCTTCTGCAGTGGATGATAATGTCAATATGGCACATGCGGTATGTTCAGAATTCTTCTGAAGTGGCCCCTTATGATTTTCTTTGCTATTTATGGTTTGTGAACCTTCTGCTATTTAGTTCTTATGCATCAATTTCTGAATAAATTCTCATTGCACATGTTTGGATAATAGTTATGGAACAAGGGGGCAGCTAAACTATCTTCTCATCCTTTTCTGGAGGTAGCAATGAAAGTAGCTGGAGGAATTTGCTTCATGATTGAAGCAAAGCTTTCTACTGGGCCCTCTATATGCAGTATCCGTCGACATGGTGACAATAGTCGTTTGCATGATGTAGGTGTCAGTGTTGCAAGTGGTAATTTTCTTGCAGCCAAGGTGAGGGATATATATTTTTCCAAGTATAGTATTTAATGCATCAGCTCTGGCAAAAATTTGAATCCCACTCTTGTTTATTGAATCCTTTGATTTGTCTGTTCATTCTGTTCTTGTCAACATTGTGTACCTTGACTTTTCATTATGTTATTGTGTATAATTAGATTTACAGTTATCAACTATTTTATATGTTATTCTTTTCCAGTGAAGAGAAGTTGTTGAAGGCATTGATTATGGAGCAACGGGTGAAGTAAAGAAAGTAGATGTTGTTCACATAAGGGAGAGGCTTGATGGAGATTGTGTTGTAATATTAAGTAATCTGGGCCATTCCAGCTCTGGGGAAGTTTTGAATTGCAAGTATGCTAAATAGCCTTTCATTAGGTATCTCTAGTTATTTGCCCTGTGGGTTGATTCCAGAACAACCTTCTGAAGATTATATTCTCTTATAAATTATACTCAATTCATGACATTGCATGTCTGAAAGAAATTTTTATTTATCATTACTTAGCTTCTTTTTTCTTTTTCTTTCCATTTTTCTAATCTAATTCCTTGTCATCTCCTATATTTTATTTTATGCTTTGTAGTCTACTACCTATTTCTCTATCATGTCATCTCAATCTATCTCCATTTTCATCCCTTCATTTCTGCCTTCTTGCCTGTTTAAGAGTGTTTTCTGGTCCCTGCAGCTAGCTTGGTGATTAGGTTTTGTTTTCTTCCATCTTCGTGAACTAATCATTCCGGTGTGTGGTATCCTGGTTTTGTTCTTGTGAGTGATGGAGGATATATCAGAATAGTTTCAATAACTTGCCATTCCATCCAGATATGGCAGGGTTTATAGACTGATATCACGATTGAGATTTTTACTGATTTTGGAGTTGTCAAATGCAACTCCTAGCTTGATGGCTGTCAAAAATCTAGTCGAGAGAGTCTGGAAATCTGTCCTTGTTTTATCCTTCTTGCAGATTTCTTCTGCCAGATTTTTAGTGACGGCTTCGGAAAAGGAGATTGAAGCCATCCTTAGTTCCTAGCCTTGGTATCGAAATGGAAGTTTATGCTTTTTAGCTCAAGTTGGTGGTGCTAAGGAAGCGGATAAGTACGTGTTCAAGTCAATGACAATATGGATGCAAGTGCACCATTTGCCCAGAGAACTAGTGGATGCTACTTTTCTCAAGAGGCTGGGAGATGAATTCGGTAAAGTGCTTGAGCTGGAGATTCCTTGCTAGGATTTTGGGGGGGGGGGGGGGGGGGGGGGGGGGGGGGCGGGAATTAATATACTTTTAGCGGCATTTGGTGGTTGTCGTTAAAAGCCTTCAAGTGTTGATAAACTTTATTATGACACTTTAAAAAAATGCCGTAATAACTTATATTTTTACGGCATTTTTAAATGCCGTAAAAAGTCACTTTATAGCGGCATATTCTAAAGTGTCGTTATAAGTTGTTGCTATAACATAATGCAACACCACTTGAAACGACACTTTATCAAAATGCCGTTATATGTTATAATGGCATTTTTCTATATTATAAGGGCACTTTGAAGTGCCGTAATAAAAAGACTTTTTTTGTAGTGCAACTTCAGGGCACTTGTTTACTTTTGTATGAGGAGCTATCTCATGGCATTCAAAACTGCAGAAGTTTGTTGCCTTATCTACCACAGAAGCTGAGTATGTTGTAGTTACAGAAGCAACAAAAGAGATGCTTTGGATGAAACGGTTTCTCCAAGATTTGTTGAAATAGGATGCGTATGTAGTTCATTGTGATAGCCAGAGTGCCTTAGACTTAAATAAGAATGCTACTTTTCATTCACGTAAAATCACATAGATGTGAGATATCATTGATTAAGCCAGGCAGTTGTGGAACAGTTGTTACTACTTAAGAAGATTCATATTGAGAAAAATCTAGCAGACATGATGACAAAGGTTGTTACTAGAGAGAAGTTGGAACTTTGTGCCAGTTTGGCTAGCACAGACTCCTGCTAGCCATTTAAAGTACAGTATCCATCCTTTGTGGGTTTGAGGGCGATATTGTAGTGGGGTCCAGCCCACAAAACGTGGCTTCATGTGGGACCCATATTTTTTAGGGTGTCATGCCCGTTGTCTTTGATTTTTTGAAAAAGTAAGAGAAATAAGAAAAAGGTGGCGGCTTCATCATTGAAGAGGGAAAAGGAAAAAGAACGGCTCTTGATTGTTGTTTTTTTTTTGGGAGAACGAACCAGAAAAAGGTTTGTATTGGTGTGGTGCTCTAGGAAGAAGACGAAATACGAACACGTGGAGATTTCGCACGCATTACGTGGAGATTTCGGAAGCTTTCCGATTCAATGTTCATAAGAATCCGCTTGCCGTGTTGCTTCAGAAACGTTTATATTTGATTTTGGAGAAAGCTCGGGGCCAAACCACTGAGAAATAGGCCAACATAGATGCCAAAAATGGTTGAGAGAATCAGCCATTTGTTTTCCTTAATTTGGGTGACAAATTACTCTAAAATCCCCCAAATACCTTTCTATGTTCAATGGGATTGTTCACTTCGAATTTTTGGAAGGTCTGGGTTGCCGAAACGGCAACTTTTAAATTTTGAGAATGTAAAACCACCAAATGGCTATTGGGGTGCTGTTTTGAAAATTTGATGAATTGTTAAGGCAATTTAGAAATATTAGAAAGCTCATGGCTAATATGATATTTTATTTTTTGCCTTTCTTTCATTTTAGACTTTCATTTCAATTAACCCCTTCTTCTCATTTTGGTCTCTAATGCTTAATTTTAAAAGCTTCTTGGTGCATGGTTTTTACATTGAATCTCATTTTGGATCCACTATAGTGTGAATTAGCACTTTTTGGAGATTTTTCACCTGAAAATGACCATTTTGCTCCTTGGCCTTCATTAATACATAACTTGGCAATTTGGACTCCAATTTGAGCACAGATTTTTGTGTTGCACTCGTTTGGAGACATTCGACCAAGTGGGCCAGTGCTTGAGAAGAAATTGGGCCTCAAATGTGACCTCAATTTTTGTGCTTAGTCCTGGATGCAAAATTTGGGTGCTTACACCGTGGAAGATGCATGGAGATCTAACCATTCTCATGCTTTTTGACTGACAACTTCATTGGATTAATTCTTTGCTTTCTTCAGATTTACATTGACGATGACATTCATTCATTATTGTAATTAATTATTCGGTGACTTGGATAATTTAATTTATGATTTGATTGATTTTGTGATTAATTCATGTACATATTCAATTCTCTTGCATTGTTCCATTTTTTAATCATTTTGATATTCATATCATACTTCATCTGTTTTTTTATTGATACATTTGTAGATTAGTCTTGTTCTTCATTTTTAAATATACACATGAGCCCTTGTATAGCCCATTAGAAAAATCACCCTACGCAATTATGATCAAACTCCAATGTACTAGCCTGGTTCATCAAGGTTGTCTCTTCAAAAAGCAAAAATGAAAGCACTCAACTCAATTTTCAGCTAACAATGGGCTTCTATTCATGCACTAGATTTAAGGTGGCCTTTAAGCCAAAACACAAACCCCATCCAAGAAGATGCAAATTAATTACATATGTTTTTGGCCAAAAGCAAACCATATGCTGTGCAGGGTTGGTTAAAATTTAATCAAGTCGTGGCATGATATGAGTATTTTTGTGAGGAAATAAATTGAATTATGTCTGCTTGTCTTCATGTTGCTGTGATTCCGTTGAAATAATGCATTTGAGTTCACCTAAGTAGTCCATTTAATCTGAAAATTCTCATTTTCCCAAAAATCTTCTCATCATTTCATACAAAAATTACCCATAGGAAGGTTCCAAAACCCTTTAAGATGCTTTATGGATGAAGGAAATCCAATGTCCAAATTTATACAATCATTCATATGATGTCCTTTTGGAAGGGGTCAATCCTGATATATTTGCATGAAAAGGGTGCTTTATGTCAAATTTTGTTGAAAACAGTGGTTCATATTCTGGGTCAAGGGGGAGGGACCCAATGGCCTCTATGGGTGGAGTGTAATTGAAGGTTTAGTGGAATTTTTACCGTACATAGTGGACGTAGGCACATTACCCAACCACTTGAAAACTGTGTGTTCTTATTCTTCTGTATCTCTATTTTTCTATTCACGTTACACGATTCGCGACAATTTTGCAAGGAGGCACAATGAGGAGATCATGAGGAATTAAGTGGACGTGTGAGTGTGTAAATTGCCCATTTTAAAAGCAAATTTGTAATATTTGGCCTTTGAAGACTGTTTTTATATATTAGGGAAAATTACACTTAGACCCCCTGAGTTTTAGTGCGTGGACACTTAAACCCCCTGTGTTTTGAAAGTGATCACTAACACCCCTCTAGTTTTGTGAAATGTACACATAGCACCCCTGCCGTTAACTTCCTCTTAACGGTGTTAACAAATTTATAAAAAATGACCAAATTACCCTTACAAATAATAGAAGAAAGGGAAAAAAAAGGAGGGCGTTGGGTTTCTTCATTCAACGAAATTGTCGCTTGGAGAAGGAAAAGACTTCACCCTGCTTACAACATGGTGAAGACGAACCTACGTTCGCACACTTCCCCAAATGCCCCCCCCCCCCTTTTTTTTTCCTTTCTTCTGTTATTTAAAAGGGTAATTTGGTCTTTTTTATAAATTTGTTAACAGCGTTAGGAGGAAGTTAACGGCAGGGGTGCTATGTGTACATTTCACAAAACTAGAGGGGTGGTAGTGATCACTTTCAAAACACAGGGGGTTTAAGTGTCTGCGTGCTAAAACTCAGGGGGTGTAAATGTAATTTTCCCTATATATTATCATGATTGTTAATAACATTTTATTATTAACTAAAATTTACCCCTTTTACTCTTCGTGATCCTCATTTGCATTTTACATTTATTTAAGGCAGTTCTATCATTATTTCTGCATGGTTTCAATTTTAATTAACTAAATCCAAGTGATGTGTGAGCACCTCCCTAATCAAAGATTATCCAAATCGAAGGCTTAAAGATTGACCCAAAGAAAGAACCAGATCCATTGAATCCAAATTAGACTCTCAATCACATATTCGCCAATCGAATCGTAAAAGGCACCAAGAGGAGAAAAAACTACGTTTTAGGAGTGGTTCTTAACAAATCACCGTTGTAATTCCCGCAATTATCCATTCCTAATTGTCGTTTTTTTTCCTTTTTTTTTTATAGTGAGAAAATCATGAAGATTGTTATGTTTGCTGCCAGACCAAAGTATTTGTAAAGATCTTCAAGGATAATGAAACCAGCAAAACTATATCAAGCAATATTTCACTCCAGACAGTCCTTGTGACACATTTCATGGGGTTATTTTGCTCTGTCACAAATCGAGCAATATATCAAGTGGCACAAGTAGAATAGAACAAAATGTCAAGCGAAATGAGCAAAACACTACTACATTTTTAAAAAAAACAAAATTATTTTTACCTATTTAAATGTACAAAACACTTGAAATTTTGTCCAAATCAAACAAAATTACGAATAGCGCAAGCCAAATTTCCTCAAAAAAAAACCAAAGAAACTCACTTTTATATGTTTTTGAACGTTTAACCATTATGGCCTAAATTTCGTTTCGTGCCGTGATCGGATCTTCGAGCTAATAATAATTCTTTCGCTAGGAGTCATCTTTTTTCCCTGCCAGAAAGGTCTCAATTAGTGGCAAAAGATCCTTTTGAAACATCCTTACAAATCACGAGAGCAAATCAGTCAAGATCTTCCGTCCTTCCCTTTATTAGTCGCATTGGTTGCCATTGATTGCCAAGCTTGGCACGAAGATTTCAGAGGAATCACTCCTGTAAGTCACTAACCTACTTGAAAGCTAAAGATTCCAAGGACCTTTTGTGTGACCCTGCTAGTACGTACCGTAAGATTTATCGAATCATGCCAAAAAAAAAAAGGCTCACAATTCACTCTCGGATGAGCTGTTAGAAGAAAAGTTAAGGACGTACTTTGTTTTTTTGGGTAATGAACGTACAAAAGGGATGAGCTGTTTTTCAATTGAATGTTGCATTTAATTTAACATAAGAAACCCACGCGCGTGTATATGTCAGTTATGCACATGGATCCATCACTTCATGTTCACAAACATTTGCGTAACCTCCACGTTCACAAACATTTGCGTAACCTCCACGCGAAGAACGTTGGTGGGTACAAGGGAAAATTAAAATTTAATGATACTTTTTAAAAATATTTAAAATTCAGTTAGTTCTCAGTTTAACCTTATACGAAACTTCTATCAAAATAATTAAATTTTAGTAAAATTTTATTAATAATGACAACCCTAAACCAAATCGAACCAAACCTATTACCGTCGATTTTAGGTTGTCTTTAAATGGTTTTGGTTTGATTTTGGCTTATGTTATATAGAACCGATACAATTTTAGTCTGGTTTTGGTTTTAAGGTCAAACCAAATCCAACCGGACCAACTACACATTAAATATGCATGTTTAAGTTATATCATCATATGGAGATTGATCGGTTAATCCTTAAAACTGAAAAACTCAATGGAGGAGTATATTTAATTGGTTTGGTTTTGCTTTTTTTCAAAACCGCACCATTGTTGTGCCTACATTTTACTACTATAAACCAACTCTACCAATAAGTATAAACCTATATCACATGCTCAAATGGTTGTGTAAATTAGTGCACAGTATTGATAGAAGGTATAAGTCATTTTATTGACTTGTACAAGCCGTTTTATTGCGTGAACGAGTGTACAAGGACATTCTTGGAAGAAGTTTGTTGGTAATAGTACAAAGTCACTAAAATGCAATTATTTTAATAAAGGCTTACTAAAAATTTCTACTAGAGTTACTGACTTAATATTAATTATTTCCAAAAAGTATCACTAAAATTTAATTTCCCCTTACAAACAATGGTGCGGAAATTTTCAAAGGAATCGTCGTTCGCTGCACCGCGTCCTGCTTTTCCTATGTTTGTCTCTGGTTTTTTTGACACACTTGACGCCATGGATGCCGAGCAACAAAACATGGTGAACGATCTCATGCAGAAGGGGCTCGTTCCTGACGATGAGCTCCGACGGATTCTCAGGAATCAGTGTGCAAAACGTACTCTCTTTCTCTCTCTCTCTAAACTTTACCCAGTTTAGAGCCATAATTGCCAGGTGGCAAAAGAATTTCCCTAAATAAAAACACAAGTTTTTCAAAGACCTATTGATCACATATTTGTGGACTTGAAATCTACTGGAGCCCTTGGCTGGAAGATCTGCTGGTCCAACAGTGACATATGTGTCCACATAGGTACATGAAGCCTATGTATACATACCTTCCACCGTTGGACCAACAGATCTTCCAGCATGAGGGACCAGCTGATCATATAGCCTCATATTTGAGGCTGCTATTAACTTCATTTTTATTGGGTTGGAAGCAGAAGCAATGGTTTCACAAATTTTCACTGAATTAATGGATTCACCATGCAGCTCTTCGGCAGATGAACATTGCGTGCATGTGAGGTGGATTCCCTGAATTCACATACATATGATATGCCCATGTCCTTGATGAAAAGTGTGTTTGGGAGTACTTTAAAAGTTAGGTTAATTCTTTTTGATCATTTCTTATCTCCATCATATCCTTTTGATTCATTTATGCAAATGTTGTTCATCATTTTGTTTCTTATTAATAAAATGTCAGGCAGAAAACATGGGGTTGGCATTAATATGATGGTATAGATGAGCTAATCTCATCCTTTTTTATTTTGTTTTCAACTTAAATGGGGTTAGCAAAACAAAATGATACAAATATATGAAATTAGATTTGCAAAAATATGAGATTTTACCTAATTTTCACCTATTGTATATTCAATATTTACAATTATAACAATGATGGATCTATATTGTGAGAGGGCACAATTAAAAGATGGTCAGCATATTCTTGATCTTGGTTGTGGATGGGGAGTTGTGACAATATATATTGCTCAAAAATACAAAAATTGTCATGTTACAGCGATTACGAATTCGATCACACAAAAGGAATTCGTGGAACAAGGAAGCAAGTAAGTCTGTTTCATTTGTATGATTATATGTGTTTCATTTGTATGATTATATGTTTTTATTAGCTTGAACTAAACATGTTGATTTTCGTTTAAAAGATATTAAAATACATTATAGTCTTTGTTATTTAATAATTGATTATGAAAATCTTTCAAGCTTCTTAATTTGTCAAATGTAAAGGCTGTATTAGCGGATATTTCAACGCATGAAATGGATGATACTTTTGATCGAGTATTCATCGTTGAGGTTTTTGAGGTAAATATGTACTTCTTTTCTCATATGTATTGTAAACATGATGTGAGGAGGGCAATGGCCCAAATTGAGTTATATGACATGAAGGGCATTTGCCCCAAATGATAATCTGTGGTGTGATTGGTATCTGTGGGTAGTGTGTGCGGTTCACTTCCGTCGAGGGTAGTGAACTAGCATCCTCCACAAAAGTGTATTGGTGGGTAGTGTGTGCGATTTACTTCCGTCGAGGGTAGTGGTAGTGAACTAGCATCCTCCACAAAAGTGTATTGGTGGGTAGTGTGTGCGGTTCACTTCTGTTGAGGATAGTGAACTAGCATCCTCCACAAAAGTGTATTGGTGGGTAGTGTGTGCGGTTCACTTCCGTCGAGGGTAGCGAACTAGCATCCTCCACAAAAAAGCTTGAAATTGTGAGATATCTGGTTCATCAAATGATATGAGTTATATGGAGGGCAGCGGCCCAGGTTCTATGAGAAATAAAGGAGGGCTTGGTTCAAGATTGACTCGAGTAAGGCCATGGGCTACCCTAGAGCACTTTCCATGCAAGGGTGCATGTTGTATTGTTATTATTTCTGTTCTCTATGGTTGTATCATTCCGGCACCAGTAACATCAGTGGTCGGTGTCCATTTGCTACGGGTAATCAGCAATAGATATCTATACGTCATGGGAAATTGGCATAGATGCCTAGCCACCTTGTAGAATCGATGAAGCTAGTGAGGTCATGTGCATTATATACTAAACATCCTAGATAACAAGTGATAAGATTGAATACATGATTTGCTATTAAATGGATTACTTATACACCGAGGCACATGCATGCACTATTTGTATGACACTAAGATGCCGTGGATTTTGTAGCATTAGAACTACCCGCATGCCATGGTTTTATCGAAGGATATTTGTATCAACTGTGTTTTCACCGTTTATGCATGTGTCGTTTACTGAGACATTCGTCTCACAGTTATTTTATATATTGTTTTTCAAATCCGTCGACATCCGGTGTAAAGGACCGGGCTGGGGGATAAAAGCAAGGAGAAAGTTATTGGGTATAAAGAGGAAAACTTGTATAGACCTACTTAACGTTTATTTTTGTTGTATATGATTGTTGTATATTTTTGGACATGTGAACCTTACATTTAAGAGGAGTGATTAGTCACCCACATTTTGTAAATATCTTGAAGTCCTTAGGACTTATTACATTTTAACTTCATATAAGCACACTTTTGATACACACATGTATGAATTGTATATCACTGGCACTTGTTAGGAAAAGTTTTAAATCCTTCGCATTTTATCAAGTACAATGGCCTACTTGTCATGGTCTGGGATGGGTTTCTGCCTTGGAGGGGCAGACCTAGTTCCGAGTCGTGACATTGACCCAAAGAAAGAACCAGATCTATTGAATCCAAATTTGACTCTCAATCACATATTTGCCAATCGGAGAAAAACCTAAGTTTTAGGGGTAGTTCTTAAAAAATCACCCTTGTAAATCCCACAATTATCCACTCTTAATTGTTGTTTTTTTTCTTTTTTTCTTGTTTTTTTTTTGTAGTGAGAAAATCATGAAGATTGTATTGTTTGCTGTCAGACTAAAGTATTTGTAAAGATCTTCAAGGAGAATGAAATAAGCAAAACTATATCAAGCAATATTTTGCTCATGACAGCCTTGTAACACATTTCATGGAGTTATTTTGCTTTGTTACAAATCGAGCAATATTTCGAGTAGCTTGGGTAGAATAAAACGAAATGTCAATCGAAATGGGCAAAACACTACTACTTTTTTTTAAAAAAAAAATTATGTTTACCTATTTAAATAGACAAAACACTTGAAATTTTGTCGAAATCAAACGAAATTACGAATAGCGCAAATGAAATTTCCTCAAAAAAAAAAAAAAAAAAAAAACCAACGAAACTCACTTTTATATGTTTATTGACGTTTTACCATTATGGCCTCAATTTCGTTTCGTGCCCAGACGGATCTCCAAACAGTTAAACCTTGAAAGAAAGGGTGTGAAAAAACTAATAACAATATTTAATAATAACTCTTTCGCTAGTAGTCATCTTTTTTTCCTCTGCCAGAAAGGTCTCAATTAGTGGCAAAGAGTTCCTTTTGGAAACATGCTTACAAATCACGAGAGCCAATCATGTAAGATCTTATCTCCTACCCTTTATCAGTTTCATTGACTGCCGAGCCACTCCCATAACTCACTGACCTACTCGAAGCTGAAGATTCCAAGGACCTTTTGTGGGACCCTGCTAGTACGTACCGTACCAAAAGGCTGACAAAAAAAGGATGAAAAGTATGCACATGGATCCACCACTTCATGTTCACAAACATTTGTGTAAACCTCCACGCGAAGAACGTTAAAAGGGAGAATTAAATTTTAATGATATTTTTTGAAAACAATTAAAATTCAGTTAGTTCTGAGTATTACCGGTGCGAAACTTCTATCAAAATAATTAAATTTTAGTAAAATTTTATTAATAATGACAACAATAAACCCAATCGAACCAAACCTATTAAAGTCGGTTTTAGATTGTCTTTAAATGGTTTTGGTTTATGCTATATAGAACCGATATGGTTTTAGTCTGGTTTTGGTTTTAAGCTCAAACCAAATCCAACCAAACCAATTACACATTACATATGCATGTTTAAGTTAGATCATCGTATGGAGATTGTTCGGTTAATCCTTAAAAATGATAAACTCAATCGAACCGTATCTATTAAGGTGGTTTCGGGTTTGCAATAATCAGTAATAGTTCGGTTTTCGTTTTACTCTTAAAAAGCTATGGCGGTTTTGATTTGGTCTTGGTTCAGAGTATATTTAATTGGTTCGGTTTTGGTTTTACTCTTAAAAAACTGTGGCGGTTTCGATTTGGTTTTGGTTTGGAGTATATTTAATTGGTTCGGTTTTGGTTTTACTCTTAAAAAACTATGGCGGTTTCGATTTGGTTTTGGTTTGGAGTATATTTAATTGGTACGGTTTTGCTTTTTATCAAAATCGAACCATTTTCATGCCGACATTTTACTACTATAAACCAACTCTACTAATAAGAATAAACTTATATCACATGCTCAAATGGCTGTGTAAGTTAGTGCATAGTGTTGATAGAAGGTGTAAATCATTTTATTGACTTGTACAAGTCGTTTTATTGCGTGAATGAGTATACAAGGGCATTATTTCAAGAACTTTGTGGTAATAGTACAAAGTCACTAAAATGCAATTATTTTAGTAAAGGTTTCTTACAAATTTCCTAGAGTTACTGACTTAATATTAATTACTTCCATAAAGTATCACTAAAATTTAAGGAAATTTTTTCTACAAATTCACAGGAATCGCTGTTCGCTGCACCGCATCTTGCTTTTCCTCTGTTTGTCTCTCTGTTTTTTTACGCACTTGACGCCATGGATGCCGAGCAACAAAACATGGTGAACGATCTCATGCAGAAGGGGCTCGTTCCTGACGATGAGCTCCAACGGATTCTCAGGAATCAGTGTGCAAAACGCCTCCGTGTTGCTTATAAGCCAACCCACGCCCAACAACTAGCTGAGCTGCTCAAACTGGTGAAATGTACTCTCTTTCTCTCTCTCTCTCAACTTCACGCAGTTTAGAGCCATAATTGCCAGGTGGCAAAAGAATTTACCTAAATAGAAAGACAAAGTCTTTCAAAGACCTACTGATCACATATTTGAGGCTGCTATTAACTTCATTTTTACTGGGTTGGAAGTAGAAGCAATGGTTTCACAAATTTTCACTGAATTAATGGATTCACCATGCAGCTCTTCGGCAGATGAACATTGCATGTGAGGTGGATTCCCTGAATTCACATACATATGATATGCCCATGTCCTTGATGAAAAGTGTGTTTGGGAGTACTTTAAAAATCAGGTTAATTCTTTTTGAACATTTCTTATCTCCATCATATCCTTTTGATTCATTTATGCAAATGCTGTTCATCATTTTGTTTCTTATTGATAAAATTTCAGGCAGAAAACATGGGGTTGGCATTAATATGATAGTATAGATGAGCTAATCTCATCCTTTTTATTTTGTTTTCAACTTAAATGGGGTTAGCAAAACAAAATGATACAAATATATGAAATTAGATTAGCAAAAATATGAGATTTTACCTAATTTTCACCTATTGTATATTCAATTAATATTTACAGCTGCTGTTATTTCAAAGATGAATCAATGACAATAGATGAAGCAGAGATAGCAATGATGGATCTATATTGTGAGAGGGCACAATTAAAAGATGGTCAGCATATTCTTGACCTTGGTTGTGGATGGGGAGCTGTGACAATATATATTGCTCAAAAATACAAAAATTGTCATGTTACAGCGATTACGAATTCGATCACGCAAAAGGAGTTCGTGGAACAAAGAAGCAAGTAAGTCTGTGTCATTTGTATGATTATATTTTTTTATTAGCTTGAACTAAACATGTTGATTTTCGTTTAAAAGATATTAAAATACATTATAGTCTTTGTTATTTAATAATTGATTTTGAAAATCTTTCAGGCTTCTTAATTTGTCAAATGTAAAGGCTATATTAGCGGATATTTCAACGCATGAAATGGATGATACTTTTGATCGAGTATTCATCGTTGAGGTTCTTGAGGTACATATGTACTTCTTTTCTCTAATGGAATTAATGCATTAATTAATTATAAAAATGGAAGGAGTGATAACCATCTTTTAAATTTTTTTTTTTCAGCATATGAAGAACTATGAATTGCTTCTAAGAAGGATATCAAAATGGATGACAAATGATGGGCTTCTTTTCGTGCAACATATATGTCATAAAACATTTGCTAATAATGGCGAGGTGCGCTAAGTTACTTACCCAATAATTAATCCAAATTCCTGCTAACATTTCCAGCTAACTTTTTTCATTTTCATGTTAATTTCCTTCTTATGTTGAATGTTATTATTATCTAAAATATAATATTTAAGCTTTCTCAAAAAATTATGCTATAGCAGATTCATGGAGGTGATTGGCACCTTGAATGTATGTTCCCTCCTGGAACCTTACTTGTACCTTCAGCCAACTTGCTACTGTATTTTCAGGTGAGATACCCAATTCTAAGTACTTAATATTGCATTATAAGTTGAAAATTTTTCATTCCATCCCTTTTTAAGGGGTGTTTAAAGGAAATAAGGGTCCTTAACTTCATCTTGGACTTCTTTTGCTGGACAGGATGACTTGTCTGTTGTGAACCATTGGACTTTGAGTGGGAAAAATTATCAGCGTACTAGGTGAAAGAGAACATGAATATTACTTTAATTATTCTTGTCTTTTCTTGGTTCTTGGTTAATAATAACAGTATTCTAATTACTAAAATATCTTACAGCATTGAGTGGCTTAAGAGACTGGACGCTCATGCGGATACTGCTCTTGAAACATTCTCTGGCGAGAAGGAAGATGCTAGAAAAATGACTAAGTATTGGAGGTTCTTCAGTATTATGACAGCAGAAACATTTGGATACAACAATGGTGAAGAATGGATGAGTTCTCATGTTCTGATGAAGAAGAAATGACATGGCTTTATGAATTTGAGCCCTTTCCTTTGTTATTAGTTTATGTTGATCAACAAGAAGTTGCAATGTCCATACCAGTGTGTATGGACTTGTAAAATAAAGTATGTGCTTCAATATTTTTTCTTTTAATCATTGTGTTGTTAATTAGGAAGAAGTTGTAGCCTCCATGCATGCATGTATGTAGACATGGATAATAAACAAAAGTTTAATTTTTCCCTTTACTATATATTAGTGACTTGAATAATAAATGTTAGGTGACAAGAAGTTCCAATGTTCATGCATACATAGGCTTGGAAATATAATCTGTATTTGTCCTTTAATTTTTTTTCTATTTTTCATGATGATCTTTCTAGAAAAATACTCAACAAATTTTCTAGAAAAATACTTCTCATGTAGGCAATATGCATTGACCAACCTTCCATCTTTCCTAGCCCAATTAGGTAATATGAATGATCAAAATATTCTTAATATAAGCTTAGCTCAATTAGTGCCAAAAAGTCTTAATTAACATAATAAAATAGTCTGACAGGACATAATTTCAATACATATAACACATTACATGCATGCACTTACAAGCATGTATAGTATGCACGTGCCATCCACTAGTATTACTAACTAAAACTACTAGGGATAAAGCATTTCGTTATTTTGTAATTGCTATTGTATTTCTATTAATTTGATTTGTAACATCCTATGCCTTGTCTAAATTAGAAATTAGATTAATTAGACTGAACTCAACCTTGACTTCTTACCAAAGTTGGCTTCCTTATAGGTGTAATAACTTTTGGGTTGATCATTCTTCATCATTTTGGTTCATGTTAAATGAATCCAAACCAAATTTATATACCCGGCCGAAATCTTCTGCAATTAATGGCTTCAACATATCATCTTAATGAACAACTCTTAATCTTATTAGCTAAAGGCATGGATGTTATTTTATATCGATATTTAATTGATGCTATTGCTTACAAGGGTATGTACTATAAAACCCTGGATTTTCCTAAAAATAAATAAATAAATAATTAAGGAATAAATTAGAGAAAATACTAAGAGTAATAATAGTTGAAGAATCGGGAAGAAATTTAAAGGTTAAGTAAGGAAATTAAGGAGAAGGGTAATTTGGTCATTTCCAATTTGTTAAGTTCATTAAAGGGATAAAATAATTAATTATTAAGCTAATAAACTAAACTAGATTAAATTTTAGTTTAGTTGAATTTAAAATAGTGAATTTAAGGTTTGATAGAAGGAATGAGGACCTACTGGTAATTATATTATTTAGGGTCCTTAATATTGGTAATATGGGAGAATAACAAGTGTCTAATTAAAATTAAAATTTAAGGATGAGAATTAGCACGAAATTAATTAGAAAACTCTTTAAAGGAGAGTTTAAAGGAAATAATTGGGAAGAGGAGTAAATGAGGAAATAGTTTTAGAAATTAAAGAAATTAAGGCTGACCTAATTAGGGTTGCTGAATGGTGAGACTATAAAAAGAGAAGTTTAGAGGAGTTTAGGGTTTTGGAAATAGACTAAAATGAAGGAAAAAGAGAAGGGAAATTCGTGCCTAGGTCTAGAGAAAATAGGGGAAAGAAGAGAGAAAAGAAAAGAGAGTTTTAGGAAGAAGAAGGTGTGATGCAGATGATCGACCAGCAAAGTTCGAACGAAAATCTAGAGAGCTCCAGCCGTTGGATCGACCTGAAATTTTGAGGTTTTGATCTACACATGAGGGACTTCAATTTGAACGGTGGAGATTGGATTTGAGTAAGCCTAAAGGGGTGTGATCGAGCTCAGAAAATGGGTACACAGTTAGGGATTTTCGGCAGATCTGAGTTCATACAATGAGGCAAGTAGCAAACCTCTTTGAAATTGGAGAACCTGCATGCTTTTCATGTGATTCAGATGTCTAATCGTAGTTTAATCTGATTTCAATTTCATTTGAAGAGTTGGGTGATTTACAAACTTGATTTTTGCTTTGTACCTTCTTTAAGAACCTAGAAAAGTATTAATCATGAGAGATTAAATTTAGAAAGAAAAACTAGATAAATTTATAGTTAACGGGATTAGATTAGGGTTGTCTCAGAAGTAGTTTAGAATGTAGTTCACATGTTTAGAGACAAATTAAAACTATAGAAAATTTAGAGATTTCGGAAATATGTAAAACCCAGAAAAAACAAAGAAATTTGGCCGAGCGCTTGAAAAATCGCTCGAGCGCCAATACAGGCACCCTGCCTGTGTATTTCTAACAGAATCCAATTCTTCAACGCCTGATAGACTGCTTGAGTGACATTACGAACGGTCTAAGAAGGAACTTACCAGTATAGAACGCCCGATAGACCGCTCGAGCGCCCATTCGAGCTACTTCTGTTAGAATTTCTAGATCTTTGATATTCGAGCTCAAATCCATTTTTAATGATTTTTCTAGAAATTTTAAAGTTGTAACACCTGTAATTAGGGTTATGTGAGATGTAGGAAGTGACAAAATTAAATTTGGATTAAAGGATAGTAATTTGGGACAATGATTGTAAAGAATAAATTTTTGGAGAGGTTATGAGTAGAAAGAGGTCACAACTATTTAGATTTAATTTTGGGCAGTTCCACCTATTCCTAAACTTCACCACAGACCTAGATTTACCTCTGGAAGAGTTAAACATCAAAGATAATAAATTTTGACACCTTAGGTTCTTAAAAGGAGAACTCTGGGTATTCTTTAGTCACTACAAAAATGAAGAGAATTAGCGGCACCTTTTAGCGGCGGTAACCTAATTCCCGCCTCTAAAGGCACTATTACCGGCGGTAAAAGCACTTTCCGCCCCTAAAAATTCTTTTACAATTTTTTTTCGCGCGGAAATTTTATGGCGCGCATTTTTTCAGCGCGAAATAGCCTTTAGCGGCGGTACCTACCGCCGCTATAGTACGTTTATACCGGCGGTAACATATCTACCGCCGGTAACAAGTTGGCGGGAAGGTCCCGCCAAAAAAAGCCTTATTTCCGGCGGTAGCAGTCCGCCGGTAATAACACTTTTAGCGGCGGTAAGCTCATTACCGCCCCGAAAAGCCATATATTAGCGGCGGTATATGCCTTGCCGCCCCTAAAAGACCCTTTTAGCGGCGGCAAGCCAATTACCGCCCCTAAAAGTAGGTTTTCAGAGGCGGTAGTGTCTTTACCGCCCCAGAAGAGACGTTTTAGCGGCGGTAATATCTTTACCGCCCCTAAAAGTCCATTTTAGGGGCTCTAGAGCGACTACCGTCGTAAAAAAAAATTGGCTTGGTGAAATAATGTGCACGTTTTACCGGCGGTTTTAAAAACCGCCGGTTAAAACCCTGTTTTCACGTCCTTTACCGGCGGTTAAACCGCCGGTAAAGGACTTTTTTCATTTTTTTTTAAAAAGCTCGACTGCTACTATGTTGGACATTTAGCGGCGGTATATACCGCCGCTAAAACTCAATTTTTAGGGGCGGTAAGCCAATTACAGCCCTTAAAAGCGAGTTTTCAGAGGCGGTAGTGTCTTTACCGCCCCTAAAAGTCCATTTTAGGGGCTCTAAATCGATTACCGTCGTATTCAAATTTGTCGATTACCGTCGTATTCAAATTTGTCGTGGGTGAAATAATGTGCACGTTTTACCGGCGGTTTTAAAAACCGCCGGTAAAACCCTGTTTTCACGTCCTTTACCGGCGGTTAAACCGCCGGTAAAGGACTTTTTTCATTTTTTTTTAAAAGGCTCAACTGCTACTATGTTGGACCTTTAGAGGCGGTATCTACCGCCGCTAAAACTCAATTTTTAGGGGCGGTAATTCAATTACCGCCCCTAAAAGCCGGTTTTCAGAGGCGGTAATATCTTTACCGCCCCTAAAAAATCTGCTTTTAGGGGCCGTAATGGACTCACCGCCCCTAAAAATGGATTTTTTAGCGGCGGTAACCGTATTACCGCCGCTAAAAGACATTTATTAAAAAACCATAAATTATTTTTAGTGGCGGTAAACAAGTTACCGCCGCTAAAAGACCATTTCTAATTATACAAGCGGGACTTTTCCCCGCGTTTCAATTTTGAATGTACATTTAGGGGCGGTAATTACCGCCGCTAAAAGTTTAAGCGCCATTTTCAAATTGAATTCAACTCGTGGGCACGGAAAATATAAGGTTTAGCGGCGGTAATCTATGTGCCGCCGCTAAAACTCAACTCTATAAAAACCCGCCGAATCTCTTCTTTTCTTCAAGGTATGTTTTCTTTCTTTCTCTTCAACTTCTCTCTCTCTCTTTCTCTCTATCTCTCTCTCTCTCTCTCTCTCTTTCTCTCCCTCTCCATCTCTCTCTCTATCTCTTTCTCTCCCTCTCCATCTCTCTTTCTCTCCCTCTCCATCTCTCTCTCTCTCTCTTTCTCTCCCTCTCTACTTCTCTCTCTCTCTTTCTCTCCCTCTCTACTTCTCTCTCTCTCTCTCTCTCTCTCTCTCTCTCTTTCTCTCCCTCTCCATCTCTCTCTATCTCTATCTTTATCTCTCTTTCTCTCCCTCTCCATCTCTCTCTCTCTATCTCTCTCTCCCCTCTCGGTTATGCTGCTGAAGGACAGCAGCAAATTTTTTTTATTTTTTAATATGATTTTTAGCGGCGGTATTTCCCGCCGCTAAAAACATGATCTCATTTTTTTATTTTTTAAAATGAGTTTTAGCGGCGGGAAAATACCGCCGCTAAAAGCCGGAAATACCGCCGGTAATGAGTGATAACAATAGCGGCGGTAATCCACCGCCGGTAATGAATGGGCAATAGTGGCGGTAACTTACCGCCGGTAATGAGTGATACCAATAGAGGCGGTAAGATACCGCCGGTAATGACTGTGAAATAGCGGCGGTAACGTTACCGCCGGTAATGAGTGAGCAATAGCGGCGGTAAGTTTTTTACCGCCGCTAAAAGCTTTAGTGACGGCATCTTTTACGGCAAGACCAGTTACCGCCGAAAATGTTTTTAGCGGCGGTAATTGTTGTTTTAGCGGCGGTATCTTACCGCCGCTAAAAGTGTCCTTTTTTGTAGTGAGTGAATATCTAGAATAACAACCAACTAGGGGATGAATCTTAGTAAATCATAAAATACTGATTTGACCAATAACCTAACACTTCCATATGGGTAAATTAGGAGCGTTCACACTAATAAAATTACAGTTTAATAATTAATCAAAGAATTTGATATATTTTGGTAAAGATGACATGGTTTCATACTTATCTTGTTTTAAAGACCTGGAACTCTGTTTAAGACCTGATTTTGGTTATTTTAAATATCTGTTGGTTTGAACCAAGATTTTGGTGATGATTGTGGACACATTATTCTACACGTTGGTGTCTCCTCGTATGGGGTTTCTTATTGACATGTTTATGTCTCCTCGTATGGGGGTTTGTTCTTGATTTATGCATTATCAAGTTATTAAATGTTTTTTATTCTGAGTTGTGTCTAGCGGGCAGTGCTTAATATGGATCCATAGCTTAGCTAGGAAGTGAAATGAAATTGTCTGGTAAGTTATACCTGTTAGTTTTTCCCCAGTATGCATTCCGTTGTGTTTTTCGACGAGGGCAGCAATCCAGACCATCGTGTTATCTCGACCTGGTCTTAGTCGAGTTTGTGCGGTATTGGTTTATTTTGGGTTACCATTGTGTGCTTTAATGAGACATCGGCTTACACGAGCTTTATATTGGTCATGTTTTAGGTTACCTGTGACTCGCACATGAGAGCTATATTTTGGCCGTGCTTGTAGTTCACTTGTGACTTGTACATGCACTAGTATTAGCCGTGTTTGTTGAGAATCCATATATCTATGATTAGATTGGTATTCCTCGGGTTACTTATTTGCAGTTGATTGGATTGTACGTGCCAGCCTATCCGTGTATTTCGGGGGTGATCCACATTGATGGTTGACGGAGGAATGGATGAACCGTGTTTTTCTCGGCTCCATTATCATGTAAACAGTGAGGTGGCGACAATGGGGGCAGGAATAGCTTATTAAGTGGTTTCAGATCATGAGTCCTGTCATGTCACACATGCTTGGTTTGGTTTGATGATTGCTTAGAATATAGTTATCGTGATTTTGTTTTATCGTTCACCTCATGACTTATTTTGTGAAAATTATGGACTGTTTTACCTCATGCACATTACTACTTGTTGAGATTTATTCTCACTCCAGTTTTCCCCATTTTTCAGGTACTCTTGGTGAGGACAACAAGCTTTGGGCTAGTTTGTAAAAGGGGTAGTATTTTTAGTTGTAAAGTAGTTTATGAGCTTGAGAAGAATTTTAGATGTTAAACCTTAATTATTAATGAACTTTATTTCATGTTTCCGCATTTTACTCTGATAATGAATTTATTATAAGTTTTAAATTATTCTATATTTTAGTTGCTTTGGCCACATTTAATAACTCCTCAGGTCGGGAAATATTGACTCGGAACCGGGGCGTTACATGTACAGACAAATAATTGATAGGAGATGGCAAACTAATGATATTTGATATAATATTTTAATTGACTTCTTTAAGGGTTAATTAAAAGAAATTATGCTTACTTTAAGCACCAAAATTTTCAACATCAAAACTTACTAAGCTGAGAGTCATAATCTGGCAGACATAGGAGCCAAAAATGTGATTTAAAAATAAGCTGATTTGGTCATAAATTTCATCACCATTGAAAGGAGGGATTCAAGAGGATTCCAAAGCCAATGACTGTGCATGAATTGGAGTCCGGATAAAAAAGATATGGCCGAAATAGTCTCAATGGCATTTTTATAAATTTTTACATGTTGCAGCTACCACATGGCAAAATGCATGAGATTTTTGTATGCCACTGTAGACACCCCAAAATTGCACGATTTTTGATAAATCTTCAAGAAGAGAAATATCTTATTGAAATTTTCAATTCTTAGAATTGGCTTTGAGATCCTTAACTCATTTGAATCCAAAACCATAAAGGAAAAGGCCCAAATTCAATCTTTTTTGCAAAGTCAAACTTTTCCAGTTGAATTTTGTTGACTTTTGACCCAAAAAATGAAATATTTTTTAAGGCAAGATTTCAAGATAATTTTTCCCGGTAATTATGTTTTTAGCAATTTTATTGCACAAATGAATTTTTTGAGCCTTTAGATCTTGACAAATGAATGTTTACTTTTTATTCACTTGGAATTTGAGTTTGGAACTATTTTTAATGGATTCAAATGGAGAGGGAGGAGGGGTTTGCTTATTTACATGTAATATCTTAAGTAAATGGAGATTAAAAAATACGAGGACATTTACTTAAACAATATTACATGTAAATAAGTATTGCCTGTTGTAGACACCCCAAATTGCACTGCCAAATGAGAAAATAATAAAAACATGTAATTAGAGCTTAAAACAGGTCAAAAAGGCCTAAAAATAGAATGAACAGGCTTTGCCCGTATTGGCTTCACGGGCCGATCTCGCCCGCAAAATATCTACGGGCAGGCGCGCCCGTAGTATCAATACGGTCACCATTGGACCGTAAATCATTTACGGGCATTAAAGACACGTGCAAGTTTTGTCCTTCTCTCGATTTCCGAGCTCTATTTGAAGTCCAATATATCTTTAAACGAGCGAATTACGTCTTTTATTCGCTCAAGTCACCTTGGTTGGCTATGGATGGGCATTATCTCTGTATTTCACTTTATCCTGAGAATCAGGATATATCCTTCTGGACCAGCCTTGCCCTTGGGTGTGTCTATAAATAGAGGCTCATTCCTCTAGCTAAGGGCCACGAAATTTTGAGTCCAAGGAATTCTAAGAAGCTACAAGAGAAGGAAAGGAATCCCTGCTGCTCTGCCTGCTCAATCCAGGTAAGCCCCCTATCCTTTTTTATTTTCTGTCTTCAATTCTAGAAGTAATAGGATCATCTCTATTGCTGTAGAATAAGGCCATATCTATTTTGTATTCCTAAACTTGTCTCCAAGTACCTCAAGGGTCTCTCTAGCCGTAAAACGTGAAGAGAGAACTAGGGGAAAGGGGAACAGGTGGATCCTTAGAATAGAACCCCATATATGTTTTTTTTCTAGAATAAGGCCTGTGATTGTGTTTGTGTAACCAAACCTATCTCCAAGTACCTCAAGAGTCTCTCTAGCCGTAAAACGTGAAGAGAGAACTAGGGGAAAAGAGAACAGGTGGATCCGTAGGGTAGACCCCCATGTGCTCTAATTTGTGAGATATGGCTGTTTTAAATATCTTAATCATGTTTTGATGCTTTTTATGATGAATCTGAATGAATGACATGAGTCTATGATGTTTATAGCATGAGATCCTCTCTTTTTGTCAAAATTTGGATTTTTGCCACTTTTGCACCTACAGCACTGTTTTCGTGATTTTTGTGGTTTTAGGCTAAGATCTTGGATTTATCATGATCAATATGGTAGATCTGAATCTAGAAGCCTGAAAATAAATTCTAGGGTTTCATGAGATTGTTTTTAAATTGTTTTTCATTATTGAGAGAAGACCCTGCGGTCTCAGTTCTCCCCTTTTGATGTTTTTCATCAACGTGGGTATCTTTGGTTTTTATTTTCTGATTTAATGTGAAATTTGAGCTTTATCTATGCCCTGGACTATTCAAGTTCAATTTTGAAATATTTTATAAAAATCATATTTTTCTAGATTTCTAGAATTTTGACTTGAAACCAGATTTTTGGATTTTTCACTTTAAATTGATTTTATTTGATTTTATCTTAATTTTATTTTGATCATGAAACCCTAGGAATGGTATGATCATGTTTGATAGTTCTGGATCAATCAGACTATTCATATGAAAAAAACCATATGTTTTTGCCTTTTTTGTGGTTTTGTGTGATTTTTATAGCAAGCTTTTCCTTTATTTTAAACATGAACAATACCTGGCAACCACCTTGTGTGGATGAATAGGGGTGCCTATCACCTTCCCCTGTTCATAACTTAATCCCCTTACCCATCTCTGGTTGTTTTTTTTAGGAGGGATATTTTGCCCTAAAATTTGCCTTTTGTGCTTATTTAATATTTTGGTGTCCATTCACACCTAAATTGAATGGTGGCGACTCTTTGTTTAATATGATCCCGCGTGATGATTGAGGAAATCATTAGATCGATTTTTTCCCATGTCTCACAACTGGCGACTCTGCTGGGGACTTGTGGATTTGAGCCTTTTGGTGTTTGTTCATGTTTTTGATATTTTGATTTGCTTGCTATTTTGTGTTCTTAAGCATGTGGAGTATGTTTTAAATCTGAATTATTGCTTAAGAATTCATGGGGGTAGAAACATGCTTAATTTTGATTTATGGGATTGTTTCTACAAACATGCATGGGGGAGGTCCGTTTTGCTGAAATATGCTTATTTCTTGCTATATTTTGAGGATAGCATGTTTTAATTTTCAGCATGATCTCCATGATGATTTTGGGTGTATAACATGATCATATGTTTGCATGATAGATGATTTTTTTTATGAGCATGTTTTGGGTGCTATAGGATTGCTTTATTTACTTGTTTATTTTAAATATGCTTTCCTATTATGCCTTGGTTTGTTTATGTATGGCTGCGAAAAGTGTGGCAAGGGTTTGGGGCGTTGTGAATGTAACCTATGTTTACAATGCACTGTGCACCTGTTATTTTTTTTACACGGCCTACCCTTAACCTATAGGAAGTTGAACCCGAATGTGTGTAGCTTGGCGCAACGAGGTCGATACTTCGGAAAGCGAAAGTGAAAACATTCACCTTAGAACTTTGAGCTAATGATGTGATGATAATGTGGATCTGGGATTCTGGTCATCACTAGGCTTGAGTGCTAAGTTGCCATTAAGCCAAAACCCAAAACCCCTACGCTTGAAGGTGGAGTTACACGTTTTTGGCTAAAGTACACAATTACGTGGGAATACGGGTTTGTATGATTGTGGGAAGGCCGTGTGCATGGTTTACAAACCAGGGCATAATGCGGACGCTATATTCAAGGTAAACAAGGTAACAAGGTAATCCTATTGTTTTGCATTATTTTCATGTCATAGGGGTGTCATGGTACCCATGGGTTTGGGATAAAATTGGTCCCAAAATATGCATATTTTCTAAAAGTTGGTGCAGCCCATAGGAAGAGTTTCTAACTCTGTTTAGAATCAATCCTACCCTATGTACACACAAGAGGCAACAAAAGGGTATCAAATTCTTGAGTATGATGTCAATTTGGAGGGTACATGTGCCCTCCTAAGCATGTGTTTTAGCAAAAAGGCCAAGCTCCACTCTGGGACAGTTTAGGAGCTCTGTACTGGGTGAACCGTATGTTTGGATGAGCAATTAAAGTGATCAAACCACTAAAAACTGGAAAAATATAACAAGGTTCCGTAAAACCGCATTTGGTACACGGGCTGGGCTTGCCCGTATTGGTTATACGGGCTAGGCTCGCCCGTGGATTGCATACGGTCACAGCTTACTCGTAATTTGAATACGGGCAGGGCTGGACCGTACTGTGTATACGGTTTTCTCGGAATATTCAACTTTAATCAGTTTTTCCCACTAAAATCTTCATTTAACCTTTAAATAATGATAAAGGGAAACAAGTTTGAATAAAATGCTTCAAAAATATATATATATATATATATATATAAAATATATATATAAAAAAAAAAATAGAGAAGGGTTCCTTGGGCTTCTGAAAGCCTTTGAATTTCAGACTTTTTCAAAACTCTTGGGCCTCTGAAAGCCTTTGAATTTCAGATTTTTCAAAAAAATCCTGGGCCTCTGAAAGCCTTTGAATTTCAGACTTTTTTTCAAAAATCCCAGGGCCTCTGAAAGGCTTTGAATTTCAGACTTTTTCTCAAAAAACCCCGGGCCTCTGAAAGCCTTTGAATTTCAGACTTTTTCTCAAAAAACTCCGGGCCTCTGAAAGCCTTTGAATTTCAGATCTTTTGGGCCTCTGAAAGCCTTTGAATTTCAGACCTTTTTCTTTTGGGCCTCTGAAAGCCTTTGAATTTCAGAACTTTTGGGCCTCTGAAAGCCTTTGAATTTCAGACCTTTTTCTTTTGGGCCTCTGAAAGCCTTTGAATTTCAGACCTTTTTCTTTTGGGCCTCTGAAAGCCTTTGAATTTCAGAACTTTTGGGCCTCTGAAAGCCTTTGAATTTCAGACTTTTATCAAAAAAAAAAAAAAAAAAAAACCCTGGGCCTCTGAAAGCCTTTGAATTTCAAACTTTTATCAAAAATCCTTGGGCCTCTGAAAGCCTCTGAATTTCAGACCTTTTCCAAAAATATCCCTGGGCTTCTGAAACCCTTTGAATTTCAGACCTTTTTTCAAAACCCCTCGGGCCTCTGAAAGCCTTTGGATTTCAGATCTTTCTCTCTTTTGTGGGACCTGTTGGAAGCCCTAGAATATTCCAACAATTCAATTCAAAAAAAAAAAAAAAGAGTAAAAGAAAATAAAAAGAAATAAAATAAAAATAAAAAATAAAAAAATAAAAAAAGAAAAAGAAAAAAGAAGCAAATAAAGAAAAATCCAAACTCGTGTTCACCCAGCTTGCACATAGGCATTCTTAGGCATGTGAATGAGATTAATTGAGCATTGATATCTTTTCCTTTATCTTGTATCCAGGTACTAACACACTTGCAATCATAGCTCCTGTAACCAGATCAAGAGCTCGAGCCATGAATCCCATTGAAGATGAAGTTGATGCTCCTCATCCAGATGTCGTTCTACTCCAAGAACAAGTGGCAGGACTAGCCCGAATGCTAGAGAACATACTGTCAGTACAGGCCCAACAAGTGCAGGCCCAACAAATGCAGGCCCAGAACTAGGCATCCACATCCAACCCTGCACCTCCAACCCAAGTCAACGGTCCACCTCCAGTGCAACCAACTCCTGAACCCGTCTATGAGCCCACCCCTGAACCTATACTGACCAGGGATGAGACAGCTGAATCAAACAAGGAAAAGGAGAGGATAAGGGAAGAGGTTGAAAGAAAGTTCATGCATAAGCTAGAAATGATCCAAGATGAACTTAGGGAGGTCAAAGGGGTAAACAACTTTGGGGGCACCAATTTTGAAGACCTGTGCCTATACCCCAATGTTAACCTGCCGGCCAAGTTTAAGTGCCCAGACTTGGACAAGTATGATGGCACTGGTTGCCCCATGAGCCACCTAAAGTTGTATTGCGGTGCCCTATGCCAGTTTGGGCAGGATGAGGGTATCTTGATCCAACTTTTCCAAAGGAGCCTGACTGGAACCGCATTAAGATGGTTTGCTACTCTAGACCATGGAAAGATCAAAAGATGGAAGGACCTAGCCGATGCATTCCTAACTCAATACCGGTTCAATTCAGAGATCATGCCAGATAGGTACGACGTCATGAGAATGAGCAAAGGAAGGGAAGAGACTGTAAGGCAATATGCCAAGAGGTGGAGGGAGACGGCCTCCCAGGTCAGGCCACCCATGCTAGAACAGGAAATGATTTCTACTTTCATAAGCACTTTGGGTCAACCATTCTACAGCCACTTGGTGGGTCAGACCACCACTAATTTTGCAGCTTTGGTTCAGGTGGCTGACCGAATTGAGGATGGAATAAGGTCAGGTAAGATAATTGACCACTCTGCCATGGTTAGTCAGCAAGACCTTAATCAGAAGAAAGGAAGCGGGACAAAAAAGAATGGGAACAAGAAGGAGGGTGAGGTAAACATGGTACAGCCACCATCTGGCCCTAACAAGCCCATACAAATCAACGTACCCGCTCATTTTCCTACTCCATCTCCACCTACCCAGGCCCCTATGAGGGTTAATGTTCCAACAGCACCTTCAGACCAAAAAAGGGTTTTTACCAAAGAGGAAAAGGATGCCTATTTTGCAGCAAGGAGAAATAGGGTTTTCACCCCTATTCCAATGACTCCCTCTCAATTGTTGCCCACTTTATTGCAAGGAGGGTATATCACCTTAAGGGAACCTAATCCGAATGCATCGAAGGGGAGAAATTTTGACCCCTCCACCACTTGTGATTACCATATGGGTGCACCTGGGCACCCTACAGACAAGTGCTGGCCTTTGAAACATGCTATCCAGGATTTACTAGGCCAGAATACCCTGTCTTTCAATACAGGGGCTCTCAATCCTCCAAGAACCGATATTGGACAAAACCCACTGCCCCAGCATCACGGGGCAGGCCCATCTAATGTCATAGGAGTCATCTCTTCTGACAAAATAACCTTTGACCCATCTCAATTAATTGCTCCCATAGGGACAACGGTCAAAGTATATTTTGACAGGAGAAGTGAAGGCAAAGAAATAAATATGATTTCAAAGGGGAATGATAGTGCTGCAAAGAACATTAGCTCATCTTTGGACCGGGTCTCATCCCTCATGGCCCAGATGAACATCACCAAGCCACCTTTGGTCATTAATTGCAATCCATCCACTTTTACTCCGCCCATTCAGTCTAAGCCACCATTGGTCATAAATTGTAACCCCCTTAGTGCATCAGTCACTTCTGCAAACCCCCAACCAAAACAACTTCCTCCATTGGTTGTTAATGTTCCTATTACTCAGACTTCCATCGCCAAGTCCAAACTTCCCCCATTGGTGGTGAATGTCCCTAAGCCTTCCTATATTGAATCGGCTGTACCATGGAACTACAGTGAAGCATTTACCACTACATGCCCTGCAGTTGAAAGCAAGGAAGAAGTAAACCTTATGATGAGGTCAGGAAAGTGTGTAGGGGTGGAAGAAAAACAGAAAGAAACAGAGAAGGATAAAGAAGAAGAAAAAAATAAAGGCAAGGCCAAAGTAGGGGAAGAGGCCCCTCAGGTAACTAACAGTGAGGCTGCTGACCTCATGAAGGTAATAAAAAAGAGTGAGTTCAATGTCATCGAGCAATTGAACAAAGTCCCTGCCCATATCTCAATTCTGGGACTATTGTTAAATTCTGAAAAACATAGGGACTCGTTGTTAAGGATACTCCAGGGGGCCCATGTGCCTAAAAACATTGAACCAGACCAACTAGGCCGGATGGTTGGTCAAATTTTATCCCATAACGTCATAACCTTTTCTGAGACTGAAATCAGTCCAGCAGGGTACCATCATGTTGACCCATTGCATATTGCTGTGCTCAGTAAGGGTTGCATGATAGCCCGGGTCTTGATTGATAATGGGTCAGCCCTCAATGTCTGCCCGTTAGTAACCTTTGTTAAGCTCAATTTGGAGCGAAACAAAATAAAGCAAAATGGAAGAATTATAAGAGCATTTGACAGCTCTAAGACACACTCCCTAGGGGAGGTTGAACTGTCGGTCACAATTGGACCGTACATTTTCAACATCACATTTGAGGTGATGGATATACCTGCGGCTTTCAACCTACTCCTAGGAAGGCCATGGATTCATACGGCTAGGGCCATACCATCTACCCTCCACCAGAGAGTCAAATACATTAGAGGGCAAAAGGTGATTACCGTCCTGGCGGAAAATTTGGTTCCCTCCATGTGGTCCCCTGATGTACCCTGTATTAGCATGGAAATGACTGCAGATAAGTTGACATATCACTCTTTTCAATTTGAAGCTGTGAATTATATACCTGGGGGGTATCAGGAAAAAGAAGGAAAATTGACCTGTGCTGAAAAAATGGTCAAGAATGTGCTAGAAAAGTACCATTTTCACCCTGGAAAAGGTTTGGGGGTTAACCTGCAAGGAAGGATAGAACCAGTACAGGTTAAGAAGATGGTCCACAGAGCAGGATTGGGGTCCAAGCCAAGGAAATGGAAAAGTCAGGGGCAGATAGAAGCTATGAAATTCCCGCACATCAGGGAAACTTTTCCTAAGCTGTCTCACATGATTCAGCTGTCTCCTCCTGAGGATCAGTCCAAACCTCCATACTACAATATTAACCCATTCCAGAAACCCAAACCCTCCACCATACAACCATATGTTCCACCTCCACCTCCACAAGCATTTGGTGGGCCTGGGCCACAGGCAGAACAGGAGCAGGACTTTTCTGAGGACGTAGGGGCATTCTTTGCCATGACAGAAGGCGACCAAGAAAAAGTAGCAGAGGAGCTACCTTTTATTGATTGGGCTGCAGTAGAAGTTCCATCTGGAACTGGCCCTACCGAAGAAGCAGGCAATGCAACTCACCCAGTACTGGTGATCTCAGATGCAAACACTGAGCTTGAGGAGCAGGCTTGTATCCCTGCCCCAGATTCTTTCATTCTGAATAATTGGGAGGAAACTCCCCTTACTTTTGAAGCCGCGTTTGTTTGGCAAACAGACATGGCTTCAAAAAAAAAAACTCCATTAGTGGAATGCCCTTTTCCTGAAGGTTTTAAGGAGCCTTCGTCTTCAGGGAAAGATTTTGTAGAAGGCTCTCAAAAAACACAAAAAGATTTTTCAATTTTTTCTAGAAAAGATAAAGTTTTCAAAAAGGTCCAAACCATTTATGAACCATATAAGCAAACGGAATTGGATCAGGATGAGTATGACTTTGACCTTGAGCTCGACTTTGACCTAATGGGGGTGGAAGAAGAGACCGAGGACGAAGAAGACGACGTTCCAAAAGAAATCACATATCAATTAGAGCGTCATGAAAAGGGGGTCCAACCCAATATTGAAGAGACCATATCTATCAACCTAGGGACCGAAGATGACCCAAAAATAGTGAAGATTGGGGTATGCCTATCTGAGGTACAGCGGGATGAAATGATACGATTTTTGGCTGATTATGAAGATGTGTTTGCATGGTCGTATCGGGACATGCCGGGGTTAGACACAGATATGGTGGTGCACAGGCTACCCATTCTACCAGATGCAAAGCCAGTTAAGCAGAAACTGAGAAGGTTAAAACCTGAATGGACATTGAAGGTTAAAGATGAAGTGGTTAAGCAATTCCAAGCTGGATTCTTAGCAGTGTCCACATACCCCGAATGGCTTGCAAATATAGTGCCAGTACCAAAGAAGGATGGAAAGGTCAGAATGTGCGTAGATTATAGAGATTTGAATAAGGCAAGTCCAAAGGATGATTTTCCACTTCCACACATAGACATCCTGGTGGATAACACCGCTGTACATAGTCTATTTTCATTCATGGATGGGTTTTCTGGGTATAATCAGATTAAGATGGCTAAGGAAGACCAAGAGAAGACAGCCTTTATCACCCCTTGGGGTACCTTCCACTACACTGCCATGCCATTTGGACTTAAGAACGCTGGGGCAACCTACCAGAGGGCCATGACAGCCTTATTCCATGATATGATCCATAAGGAGATGGAGGTTTATGTGGATGATATGATAGCCAAATCATGTGAAGAAGAAGACCACTTGATCAACTTGAAAAAGGTATTTGACCGGCTTAGGAAATACAGTCTAAGGCTTAACCCTGCTAAGTGTGTCTTTGGGGCTACATCAGGAAAATTGTTGGGCTTTATAGTAAGCAGAAGGGGAATTGAGATTGACCCAGCTAAAGCTAAAGCCATCATTGAAATGCCATCACCTAGAACCGAGAGGGAAGTTCGGGGTTTTCTTGGAAGGATTCAGTACATAAGCCGGTTCATAGCACAGCTCACCGCTATCTGTGAACCAATTTTCAAACTTCTAAGAAAGAATAACCCGACAGTCTGGAATGATGATTGCCAAGAAGCCTTTGACACAATAAAGGAATACTTATTGAACCCACCTGTGCTAGTACCACCCACTCCAGGAAGGCCATTGATTTTATACTTGTCAGTTTTGGAGACATCAATGGGGTGTGTCTTAGGACAGCATGACGATACAGGCAGAAAGGAGAGGGCAATTTACTACCTGAGTAAGAAATTTACAGAATATGAAGCAAAGTACTCTCCATTAGAAAAGACTTGTTGTGCTTTAGTATGGGCAACTCAGAGACTAAGGCACTATTTCCTTAGTCATTCCACCTTATTGATATCCCGAATGGACCCTTTGAAGTATCTATTTGAGAAACCAGCTTTAACTGGCAGAACAGCAAAGTGGCAGTTGTTGCTCTCTGAATTTGACCTCACCTATATCACACAAAAGGCCATTAAGGGTCAAGCCATTGCAGATCACTTGGCTGCACACCCTTTACCAGAATACCAACCCTTAAAGACCAACTTCCCTGATGAGGCAATCCTGTTTGCGGAAGAGGAAGAAGGTGAAAGCTCATGGCAAATGTTTTTTGATGGGGCCGCCAATATGAATGGAAATGGAATAGGGGCTGTATTGATCAAGCCAGATGGGGCACATATCCCAATCGCAATGAAGTTAAGGTTCCAATGCACGAACAATATAGCAGAGTATGAAGCATGCATAATTGGGTTGCAGGTTGCCTTAGACCATGAAGTAGAGGAACTTGACGTATATGGGGATTCGAGTCTTATCATCTTCCAAACAACTGGTGAATGAAAAACCAAGGATCATAAATTGATCCCCTATCACTAGTATTTGGAAGAAATAAGTACCAAGTTTACTCGAATTTCCTTCAATTATATGCCAAGGGCCAAAAACCAGTTTGCAGATGCTCTGGCAACATTGGCTTCAATGGTCAGTATGCCAGAAGGGGTTGATATTAGACCATTGGAAATTGAAGTCAGGGATGAACCAGCTTACTGCCTTGTTCTAGAAGAAACCCCAGAAGAAGAAGTACCATGGTTTCAAGACATTAAGAACTTCCTAAATGATCGGAGCTTGCCAGAAAATGTCACCTCTACAGAAAAAAGAACAATACAGAGGTTGGCAGGACAGTTCTTACTAAGTGGTGGGCAGTTGTACAAAAGATCACACAATGATATACTACTTAGATGTGTTGCAAAAAATGAGTCAGAAAGGATAGTTGAAACTGTACATGGAGGAGTGTGTGGACCCCATATGAATGGGCATATGCTTGCCAAGAAGATTTTGCGATTGGGATATTACTGGTCAACTATGGAACATGATTGCTATATGCACGTTAAAAGGTGTCATTTATGCCAAGTGTACGCAGATAACAAGAATGCACCCCCAAGTGAATTGCACAGTATGACGTCTCCGTGGCCTTTTTCTATGTGGGGTATAGATGTCATTGGAATGATCTCTCCAAAGGCATCAAATGGACACAGGTTTATACTTGTAGCAATTGATTACTTCACCAAGTGGGTAGAGGCAGCTTCATATGCAAACATTACAAGTAGCCATGTTCTTAAGTTTTTAAAGCACAACATCATTTGTCGCTATGGTTTGCCAAGTGCCATAGTAACAGACAACGCTTCAAACCTTAAGAACAAAGACATGAGGAAGATGTGTGAACAATTTCAGATTACCCACCACAAGTCAGCGCCTTACAGACCAAAGATGAATGGGGCAGTGGAAGCAGCGAATAAGAATATAAAGAAGATTATTCAGAAAATGGTAGTGAGTTTTAAAGATTGGCATGAAATGCTGCCACTTGCTCTACATGCTTACAGAACCTCAATCCGGACTTCTACAGGGGCAACTCCATACTCCTTAGTCTATGGAATGGAAGCAGTTTTACCAGTGGAAGTGGAAATACCTTCACTAAGAGTACTAATGGAAGCTGAATTAGAAGAAGCTGAATGGATACAATCAAGACATGATCAACTCAATTTAATAGAAGAAAAGCGTTTGAAGGCACTTAGTCATGGCCAATTATATCGGAAGAGGATGGCCAGGGCTTACAATAAGAAGGTAAAGCCCAGAACTTTCCAAGAAGGAAATTTGGTATTAAAGAAGATTTTACCCTTTTTGGAAGATCCTCGTGGAAAGTTCAAACCAAATTGGGAGGGGCCTTATATAGTCAAGAAGGTCCTATCAGGGGGTGCTCTCATCTTAACAGAAATGGATGGGAAAGATTTTCCTGAGCCAATCAACTCTGATGCAGTAAAGAGGTATTTTCCATGAATGAATATTACTAGGAAAGGATCTGAGGCCATTGTTCTTTATATCCCAAAATTTGAATCCTTAGTCAAACCAATTTGAGCCTGTTCGTCTTTTCTGTTAAACCTAAACTGGATTTACAGCCTTATACTGGGGCAAAGCCAATAAGGGCAAGGCCAATAGGGGCAAAAAGAAAAAAATTTGAAAAAAAAAAAAAAAGGAAAAAAGAAAAGAAAAAATAGGGGCAAATAAATGCCAAATACAAAAGAAGGGGAATGGGATTGAATTCACCATGACTGTAAGTCCAGTTGACCCATTTTCACACTTAAGAAATTTTGAGCCTTTAATACCTTTTCTTTCATAAACCGAGCCTAGCCTTTGTTTCGTCCTATTATTAAGCCCTCGGTGATTTTAGTATATTCATTCAACTTTCAGAGTAAGATTGGTGATGACGGAATACAGAGGCCAACCCTAGTGAAAACCATAAATGGCAGTAGGGGCAAGAAGGGCAAAAAGAAAAAAAAGAAAAAAAAAAAGAAAAAAAGAAAAAAAAAGAAAAGAATCAAGGGTTGAGTCGATCATGTGGTCTAAGTTTCAAATCAGCATGAGCACTGGAAACTGAGCAGATTAGCAAGGCCAATCATGAAGGAAAAATCATTAGGGGATGATTCTAATGGTCACGGGGTAGACAAATTTGGTCTCTCCCTATTGCTTGGACTACCCTTCTCATTATTCAACCTGATTTTAATTCCTTTAATTATATGTGATTAAGTGTTTTGGATCAGCTTTCAAAAAAAAAAAAAAAACTATACTTTGGCCAGTGATGAGAAATCAAATACTTTTTCATAAAACTTCTGTTTTTATAAGCATCTGAGAATTCTGAGGCCAATAATATAAAACCTATTTTTGAATTAAATCCAATATCTTTCCACTAATGGAGTTTGCTTTTGTAAAAAAGTATTGAAAAAATGAAAGAAAAAAAAATGATGAAAGAATCTAATCCCTACTCCCTAACTGCTCCTCAAGCTCCCTAATCCTAGCTGCCTGAGTTGCAATGATTCCAGAAGCACCCTCTGCATCAGGATCACTCAAAAAGGAGATGACCTCATCACAAAAAGAAAGCTTGATCTTCAACGCCCTAAGGTCAGCCAAGGAATCCTGATACTTCTTCCGCATCACACGGACTTCAAAGCGACGAGCCTGCCTTTGTTCTTCAAGTTTCTTCTCCATGGCAATGCGGCCAGACTTCTGCTCTTCAAGCTTCCTCTCCAGAACAAGGACTTTTATCCTAAGTTCTTGAGCCTCCTGTACCCATATTTGTTAAAGCCGCTTATGGGTTGCCCTTTCTGACTCCAGAATGTCCTCATAAGTAGGAGGAAGAACTGCAGGAGGATCCTCTGGTACTGGGGCATGACTCTGCACCTGTTCCTTGATCCAGAAGTGATAGTCCTTCATATGGGACTCAGAAAAGACTGGACCCCGCAGAAAGCAAACATAGGACCACTCTTTCATTAATTGAGCGTTTAGCCCCATGGTGGCTGATGTAAGTGGCCCTATAAAGCTCTCATAACCTGTGGGGATCATAATTCCCTGAGTCGCTCCAAATTGCCGAAGAACCCTCAAAGGAAGATAGAGAACAGCAGATTTCAAGCCTGCTAGGGCCAGAAAGTTTTTATCCCTAAAGCTAATCACTGTCTCTGGAGCAGGCGGATAAGTGCCAGGCCATCTCACTTGATCATCCTGGAGAGTACCCAAGAAAGTGAACCAGCCTTGCTTGCCACCTTGGATGTTAGGACATCCCCTATTGCTCATCAGAACAGGAACTTTCAATCTAGGAAAGAAGCGGCAAGTTATTTCTTCAACCTGGCTAAGATGGTCAAGCAACCAAAGCTGCAGAAAAAGGGAGTATTTCAATTTATTTCCAAAAAGAAAAAAAAGAAAGAAAAAAAAAAGAAGAAGAAAAAAAAAAGAAGAAAAGAAAAAAAAAGAGAGAAAAAAAAAGAGAGAAAGAAAAAGAAAAAAAAAAGAAAAAAAAAGAAAAAAAAAGAAAAGAAGAAGAAGCAGAGAGAAGAAAAAGAAGAAGAAAGGAAAGAAAGAATAAAAAGAAAAAAAGAAAAAATATGCATATTTTTTACCTGTAGGATAGGGGCACAGGCAAGGAAGCGTTTCTTCTTCCTGAAATAACAGTCAGTAAGTGCCTGATATATCTCTGCTAGGATCATAGGGGCCAACCTCTCGCGTTCCCTAACCTGACAGATAACTGAGATGAGAGCCAAGTCAACCTGGTCATCACCCCGTGGAAAAAGCAGCTGATTGACCACTACCAGGGTCAATGCATTAAACCTAGAGTCCTTGTCATTACTCCTCAGAAGTTTTTCAGTCAAAAAGGTCTTGGACAAGGTCAATAGTGCATCAGAATTTCCTAAGTCCTTCTTCCCTATACCCAAGAAAGTGGAAGCCTCTTTTTTATAACTAAGCTTTAGGGGTGGGTTCACAACTTTTTCAGAAAATCTTAGGCCAAGGATGGTTTCAATTTCTTCTATGGTGGGAGTCATCTCTTTGTCATCAAAACGAAAGAGATTCAGTTCAGGTACCCAGTGGCCAATCAAAGCTTCAATGATTTCCCACTTAAAGGGAATTTTAGGGAGGTGTAGGATGTGCCCTAAGTGGATGGAATCCCAACGAATCTCCTCATCAAGGGTCATGGAGCTAACCCATCTATCATAAAAGGAATCCACAATATTGTACCTGGTAAGATTAGGAGGTTTTGATCTAACAGGTTGTCTTGCAGGAGGAGATTCAACGGCAGGAGAAAGCGGCGTAGGGGAAGCCATGGAAGCGCCAAAGAAGCCAAGGAAAGCGAGAAAAGACGTGCTCAGGGAGTTTTTCAATTAATAAAAGTGTCACAATGATGTTCCCTAGGAGTTTATATAGAAAAAATCGTAAGGCAGTAAATTCCGTAATTATACTACGGGCAAGGCGCGCCCGTATAGAAAATACGGACACGCCTGACCGTGAAAACTTCACGGGCAGAGTGCGCCCGTAGTAACTTTACGGGCACAGCCTGCTCGTAGAATAAATACGGTTCCGTCAAAAAAATGCAAAAAAATGGGAATTTTTAATTTCTTTGGTTTTCCTAAGCTTCACCTGTCCCTGTTTTAACATTCATCAGATAATAAATACTGTAAATAAAGAAGAAAGAACACAAATGGAAATAAAACAAACTTCTTTTATATATATGAATGTTTACATCACTTTTGCCAAAAAATACAAAGGTACATGGAAGAATCCTAATCTAAGGGCCATGCAGGTCCACCCCTATGGCCACGGCCTCGTCCTCTGCCTCGACCACGGCCTGTAGATCGCCTGCGCTCAAAGACATGCCGCACAATATTGCGGGCTGTGCTACGCGTCATCCTGCTCAAAACAGACTTAATATCATGCCACATATATAAAGGCACAAGGCCAGCAGTGGGATGATCAGGAGGGACGTACCCTGAAGTATCTACATATCCCGTAGAATCAGGATCAGAATCTGTACGGGAAGAATCCGTAGAAGGATCAGCAGCAGCAGGCGTCTCCTCTATAGCCTCCATAGCAGGACCAGCAGGAGCAGATGTCCCAGGTACATCAGCATCCACCTCAGGCACAGGATCAAATGTAGCCTCTTCCATCACCACGGCCTCCACAGTAGGCTCTACCACAGCGGCATCCATAGCCGAATCCATATCTACATCAGCAGATGCAGCAGGAGCAGTCTCAGCTACTGGGGCAGACTCTGGCACGTCCTCAGCAGCAGGTACAATATCAGCCTCGACCTCAGGCTCTGCTGCAGGAACCTCCACTGGACTGGGAGACGTCACGAACTCCACCCGTGCTACAGAAAACACCTCATCCCGGAAATGCATAGGCATGGGTGAAGCAGGTGAAGAGGGGCCAGCTGTGTACTCCTGAAACTAAGAGAAAAATTCAGTCAGAACAAGACAAACAAATACAAAAGCAGGAATGGAAATAAAAGAAGAAATTAACCTGAGTATCAGATGGACCCGCCTGGTCCTGTGCATCAGATGGACCCGCCTGGTCCTGTGCATCAGATGGACCCGCCTGGTCCTGTGCATCAGATGGACCCTCCTGGCCCTGGGCTCTGGCTAGCTGCCCCCGGAGATCTGAAATAGTGATATAGAGGGCGTCCCGCTCAGCGATCGCTGCATCACGCTGGCGCTCTAAATCAGCATAGCGAGACCTGATCTCTGCCAACTGAGCCTCCTGAAATAGCAAAGAAAGAAGTCAGAAAAAAATGCTAATGAAATAGAAATAGAAGATCAGAAAAGGAAGAAGGCATACCGTAGTGTCATAGGCCCTAATCACTACCCCTCCTATCTCCGTGACTCCGCCACGGACAGGCATGGGTGACATCAAGCACCCAACAGAAGCTCGCCTGAACCAGGCATCATAGTCACCCTCCTCTAATAATGTCTCTGCCTCAGTCCAATCTAAGAACTGGGCAGGATCAACAGGCATAGGAGGATAGAAAGGAGTAGTATCTGGCGGGATGGCAGGAATCCGCGGCTCTCCCACATGCTGAAAGAAGAAGCGCTCGCCACAATACCAGATGCTGCCCAGCTGACCAATAAAGAACTGGTATCTCTGTTGTCTCTGGTCAGGGACAAATGCATCATCTCTAGCAGCCTGCAGGGCTAGCACCTCATGAATGTCCTCCATCCTGGGGACAAATAGCTGAAAAACAGAACATGACATCAGATATGCGATCCAGAAAGAAAAGAAAAGAAGAAGTAGAGGAATTAAAGAAGGTTACCTCAGACCGGTACAACCTGTCCAAGTGGGCCCGGGCGGACCTAGGACGACTCTTTTCAGAGTCGTGCTCTACACGACACCATCTAAGTGCCATGGGATATGTCTCCTCAGGCATCGTAGAGGTAGGGCGGAAATAGGGTATATAAACCCTAGCAAAAAACTGCAAAAATAAGAAAAGAGTTAGAGGAATAGAAAATGAGAGATAAGGAAAAGAGAAAGAGAGACAAAAGAAAAGAAATAAACATTTCACCTGCAAGAAGGGCCAGAAGAACCTGCACCCAACTCCAGCCCCTCTGGAAGTAGAGAGGCCACTCACTGATCGGCGCAGGCCAGCCAGAATAGTACCAAATATGAGTGGGCCCCAGGCGTACCTCCTCGCCCGCTGCAAATCTCCCAGAAGACTCAAGAAGTGAGGACTAACTGAAGTCGTGTCCTCTGGGAAGAAGCAGGATCCCATCATATACAGAAAAAGAAATCTGAAGGCAAATGGAAACACATGGTCACCGGCAGCAAGCTGGCCAAACTGCCTCCTCCCGAAAGTCTCTCTCAACCATGTCAGAGACAATCTCGCTCTCCCTCGATCCCAGGCCTCTGGAGGCAGCACAATATATCCAAGATAACCAGCAATCTCATCAGCCTCTGGCATCGTCATCTCAGGAATAACATCACCGATCATCCTAATCCCGGTGATGAGCGTGAAATCAGAAGGCCGGATCCCAATCTCAATATCTGGGAAGTGGAAGCTCAGTGTCTCTGGGAAAAACCTCTCCAACAATGCGGCAATGAGGGCCCGATCTAAGCGTACGTCCGGGATAGTGATAAACATGCCGAAACCATACAATCCTAGCTCCCGACGATAGGCCGAACTGCAAGCTCTCAAGAATCTAGTAAAGCTGGCCCAGCTCCCTCTATAATGGGACATCGGATACTCCAAAGGGATATCCGCCCTAACGCATGCTGAGGGATGAGTCCTCAAACCATGCAGAAGATCGGTATCCCTAATCTGGGCAGCCACCTCCTCAGGGATCTCAACCCTGGTCCTGGCCTCATCTCTGCCACGGCCCCCCTCTGCGGCCTCCTCTATGGCCCTCATCATGGCCTCCATCTCTGCCTCCAGCTCTGCGCCTGCTACGGCTCCTATCTCTGCCCGAAGCCTCAACTGCCGGCTAAAGGAACAATTGAAAAGAAGAAAGGATCAAGGAGATGATTTTATAAAAAGAATGTTAAAATCCGAAGGGTTAAAGAATACCTCTGGGGTCGCCTCATGCGAATCCCCAGAAGGAAGATCCGGGACATCAGAATCTGAATCCCTCTCAGCCCTCGAAGACGAGGCCACATCAGCAGGATCTCGCCTAACCCTCGAAGAGGAAGACTCATCTGCAGGATCCCTAGAAGCTGATCGAAGACGAGCCATCTACGGTTCAAATCAGGGAGATGTTAATTATTTCTTGTTGAAATTCTTAATTGTTCGATTTTCATTTTAACCAAGATTAATTGATGTGCAGGAAAAGAGGAAAATTGGAGAACGGAAGAAAATGCTTCAGATACTCCTAATCAAATCAAGAATCAACTGAAGGAGTTTATAGTTTTCTAGAAATATTTTGTGTAGAGATTTTAATTTATTCCTTTATATTTTCTAAAGATATCTAATCAAGTATTTTTACTTGGTTTCAGGGCAATCAAGGCAGTGAGTTCATGCCAAAGTAATGGGATGGAATGTTCTCACAAAAAGGAATATGGCCTAAAAACAGGAATTCAACCAGAACAAAAATCAAAGATAGGAATTCCCATTCAAGAATCAGAGGAAGGTAGAACATCAATCATGGTTTCAAACATGGAAGTTAGGATACGGAAACATTAGCATATGCAGTATATGTTCAAAATCAGAATGATGCAACAGTGAATACACCCAGCAATTTGAAGACTTATTCAAAGCATCGTGTATTCGGGGTCATAGAATCATGCAGTGTGGAACTAGGCAGCAAAAATTTGAGGATTCAAAGGCTTAAGTTCAGATGGAGCATTGGCAGAAAAATTCGAGCAACATAAGTCACAAAAGAGCTCAATTTAACAATGGCAAAGAGGAATTATAAATCTGACGAAAGCATGCTGAGTGACAAACTAAAGTCAACAATCAGTAAACATCACAGATTAAGAATGAATCATTCAAGAGTCAGAAAAATGCAAGCATCATTTCGGCTATAAGAAAAATCAGCAGGTCACAATGATGCACAAACCAATGATGGAAAGTTTAATCATTCCAGAATTCAAGAGCATAGAAATTTCGAATCGAATCCGGTTAAGGAAGACAAAGTAAACAGTTGATGCAATCAAGAACAAAAATTTCGTTCATGGGTTCTACTGTTGCATACATTATTCAGAAAAAGGTTTCGGCCACTTACTTGGTATAGTCGAAATGGAGGAATCAAATAGGAAGCTCTTACTTTACCGAAGCTCCAACAAGGAATATCCACAGTCGATTGATAGAAGAGGAAGAACTCCCAAGACTTGATCACAGCCACGGCAATGCTCAATCCAAGAACAGTCGCTGGAAATAGGAAGTCGCCGGAGTGCTCAATACAGTCGCCGGAAGTGGTGGACGTCGCCGGCGAAGTCGTGCGAGATGTCGGACTGTTGGAGAAGAAGAAGAGGACCGGAGAAAATAGCATGGGCAGCAGAGAATTAGGGCACGGTGCGAGCAGAAGAGAAATGGTCGCGGTCGCGAGTTTAAGAAGAAGAGTAAAATCCGTAACATCAGTACGGGCATCAGACGCCCGTGAGCCCATTACGGTCCCGGTCGCCCGTGAACTCTCTACGGGCAGGTATGTCCGTAAGCCAAATACGGGCGAAGCCAAAAAAGCATATTTTTATCATTTTCTCACAATTTTTAGGAGATTAATGTTTGTATTAGTTGTAAGTTGCAAGGATTGCCACCTTACCCACTTTTATTTAAAAAAAAATTTTTTTTCTCAAATCTCACTTCATAGCCCACAAGTGCTCAGTGAGAGGAGAGAGGAGGATTTGGCCCTTAAGCTGAGGGATTTCTTAGCAAATCTTCCACAATCAATTCTTTTTTTCAAAAATCATCCATTTAATCCTTGCAAAGTGCAATTGATTATACAAATTTTCAGAAAGTGCAATTGGTGGGTCTTTTTGCTCTCTGCTTGTAATTGGTTCCAATTACCAGCAAAGAGGGGGCAGCTGTAGACACCCCAAATTGCACTGCCAAATGAGAAAATAATAAAAACATGTAATTAGAGCTTAAAACAGGTCAAAAAGGCCTAAAAATAGAATGAACAGGCTTTGCCCGTATTGGCTTCACGGGCCGATCTCGCCCGCAAAATATCTACGGGCAGGCGCGCCCGTAGTATCAATACGGTCACCATTGGACCGTAAATCATTTACGGGCATTAAAGACACGTGCAAGTTTTGTCCTTCTCTCGATTTCCGAGCTCTATTTGAAGTCCAATATATCTTTAAACGAGCGAATTACGTCTTTTATTCGCTCAAGTCACCTTGGTTGGCTATGGATGGGCATTATCTCTGTATTTCACTTTATCCTGAGAATCAGGATATATCCTTCTGGACCAGCCTTGCCCCTGGGTGTGTCTATAAATAGAGGCTCATTCCTCTAGCTAAGGGCCACGAAATTTTGAGTCCAAGGAATTCTAAGAAGCTACAAGAGAAGGAAAGGAATCCCTGCTGCTCTGCCTGCTCAATCCAGGTAAGTCCCCTATCCTTTTTTATTTTCTGTCTTCAATTCTAGAAGTAATAGGATCATCTCTATTGCTGTAGAATAAGGCCATATCTATTTTGTATTCCTAAACTTGTCTCCAAGTACCTCAAGGGTCTCTCTAGCCGTAAAACGTGAAGAGAGAACTAGGGGAAAGGGGAACAGGTGGATCCCTAGAATAGAACCCCATATATGTTTTTTTTCTAGAATAAGGCCTGTGATTGTGTTTGTGTAACCAAACCTATCTCCAAGTACCTCAAGAGTCTCTCTAGCCGTAAAACGTGAAGAGAGAACTAGGGGAAAAGAGAACAGGTGGATCCGTAGGGTAGACCCCCATGTGCTCTAATTTGTGAGATATGGCTGTTTTAAATATCTTAATCATGTTTTGATGCTTTTTATGATGAATCTGAATGAATGACATGAGTCTATGATGTTTATAGCATGAGATCCTCTCTTTTTGTCAAAATTTGGATTTTTGCCACTTTTGCACCTACAGCACTGTTTTCGTGATTTTTGTGGTTTTAGGCTAAGATCTTGGATTTATCATGATCAATATGGTAGATCTGAATCTAGAAGCCTGAAAATAAATTCTAGGGTTTCATGAGATTGTTTTTAAATTGTTTTTCATTATTGAGAGAAGACCCTGCGGTCTCAGTTCTCCCCTTTTGATGTTTTTCATCAACGTGGGTATCTTTGGTTTTTATTTTCTGATTTAATGTGAAATTTGAGCTTTATCTATGCCCTGGACTATTCAAGTTCAATTTTGAAATATTTTATAAAAATCATATTTTTCTAGATTTCTAGAATTTTGACTTGAAACCAGATTTTTGGATTTTTCACTTTAAATTGATTTTATTTGATTTTATCTTAATTTTATTTTAATCATGAAACCCTAGGAATGGTATGATCATGTTTGATAGTTCTGGATCAATCAGACTATTCATATGAAAAAAACCATATGTTTTTGCCTTTTTTGTGGTTTTGTGTGATTTTTATAGCAAGCTTTTTCCTTTATTTTAAACATGAACAATACCTGGCAACCACCTTGTGTGGATAAATAGGGGTGCCTAACACCTTCCCCTGTTCATAACTTAATCCCTTTACCCATCTCTGATTGTTTTTTTTAGGAGGGATATTTTGCCCTAAAATTTGCCTTTTGTGCTTATTTAATATTTTGGTGTCCATTCACACCTAAATTGAATGGTGGCGACTCTTTGTTTAATATGATCCCGCGTGATGATTGAGGAAATCATTAGATCGATTTTTTCCCATGTCTCACACCTGTGCAGGTAAGGGTCAGGGCTATGTAGAAGCTGTGTAGACAGTCATTTTTATCCTGAACCGAAAACTTAGTTCGGTTAAACTCAATTTTATATAACCGAAATTAAATTTCGGTCATGAATTTTTTATTTATAACCGAAAATTTATTTGGTTATACATATATTTGATTATGACCAAAATTGGCCAAATTCCCTCAATTTAGGCCTTAGACTTGAATTGGAAGGATCTAGACACACTTTTGTGTCTACCCTTGGGATATCCTTGCCTTTGCTCTTGCCTATAAATAGAGGGTTTCTCCTCTAGCAAAGGGCTGGAATTCTGAAGATTGAGAGCTCTTGAAAAAAAAGGGAACCTCTGCCCAATTTTCCACTCAAGTTCTCAAGCATTCAAGGTGAGTTCCTTTGGATTTTGACACTCCAAAGAAAGTATGGAAAGGGAAGGATGTTTCCTATTCTCACTTGAAGGTGTTTGGGTGCAAGGCATTTCCACATGTGCCTAAAGAACAGAAGACAAAGCTTGATGATAAAGCCATTCCTTGCATATTTATTGGCTATGGAAATGTAGAATTTGGCTACAAGCTATGGGATCCAGAAAAGAAGAAAATCATCAGAAGTAGAGATGTGGTTTTACATGAAGACCAAACCTTGGCAAACTTTGAGAAAGTTAAGAAGCCAAGACAAGAAGTTGAAGGTGTTCTTGACCTTACACCTATCTTTATATCTCCACATAGTGCCACAGATGGGGAAGAGATGCAAACTAAAGATGGAGATGAGCCAGTTGTTGATGAGGATGATGTATTTGAGCAGGGAGAGTAATCTACTCTGCTTGAGAGTGTTGAGTAGGGGGAGCATCCTGCTACAGTAGAGCCTTAGGTTAGGAGCTTTGTTGTGTTTTGTTGTTTTTAAAGGGCTCAAAATTGTGTCTCCTTGTATTTGTCTTATGTGGGAACAACAGTCTCACATTGCAAGTTTAACAAAACTTCCTTGTGTTTATTAAGAATAGTGAGCCCTAAATGGGTGCAACCCCTAAAGTGAGATACTATATGTTGTTGTTGGGCTGGGGTGCCTTTAATTCATGCGCGCGCCACCACCGGTCTGGTTGGTCGGGTGTGGCCAGGCAAGCGAGCGTGTGTGTGAGATAATTTTTCATTTCCCTTTAATTAGTGATAATTTTTCTTAACTTAGTTTTTGTTTTTCATTTACTTAATCTAATTTTTTTACCATTAAGTTTATTAATTTTTTTAACGTTTATTAACATTTTAACATTATGAAGAGAAAACGATTCATCTTTTCTCTTCCTTGTTTTAAAAAGGGGAAAAATCGATGGTTTAGAGCATCTTCTGCTCTCGAACATAAACCCTCTTGCTATTGCATCTTCTTCTTCTTCATTTGTCTGTTTCAACAATCTATCAGAGTGACACTGCCATAGTGTAGCGCCCTAGATCTGGGTCTGCCCTATCATGGCACCGACCCGTCCCCGAGACCTACTTATGGGCCCAATAGATCTTGATAAATACAATTATTTGGGCAATTACAATGTAATCATCAGAGTGCATAACTAAAGAAGCATGGAATAAAAATTTTTCATCCAACAAAAGATCGCTTGTATAACAACTCCAAAAGATATGATATCTGTGTATACACATTTACAACTAAGGCAACTAAATGCTCACGAAATCCCTCCCAATATATACAGACATATACAAAAGGTATCTTCCAAGAGTGTAAGTCCAAAAAGATTATCTACATCCCATTTACAAATCCCCAGAATTGTAGACACCCCAAATTGCACTGCAAAACAAGAAAATAATGAAAAAACCTAATTGGGAATTAAAACAGGCCAAAAATGCATGAAAATCAATAATTTAAGCCTTGCCCGTATTGTATTTACGGGCTGAGCGCGCAGCGCCCGTAATACATATACGGACATCACTAGACCGTAAATCATTTACGGGCGCATTAGATTTGTGCGAATTTTATCCTTTCTCGATTTCTGAGCTTTATCTTCAGTCCAATATATATTTAGATGAGCGAATTATCTCTTTATTTCGTTCAGATTATCCTTGTTGGCCATGAATGCGTATTATCCTTTTGTTTAACTCAATCTGAAACTCTACCTTGCCAAACCTTGGACCAACCTTACCCCTGGTTTTGCCAATAAATAGAGGGTCTCTTCTTAAGCAAAAGGGCACGAAAATTTGAAGTCCAAGGATCTCCAAGAGAAGAGAGGAATCCCTGCTGCTCTGCCTGCTCAATCCAGGTAAGTCCCTTTTCCCTTCTATTTTTGTCTTCAATTCTAGAAGTAATAGGATCTTCTCCATTGCAGTAGAATAAGGCCTTCTTTTATACTTGTTTTCCTAAACTTGTCTCTAAGTACCTCAAGAGTCTCTCTAGCCGTAAAACGTGAAGAGAGAGCTAGGGGAAAAGAGAACAGGTGGATTCGTAGGGTAGGCCCCCATGTGCTCTAATTTGTGAGATGTGGTTGTTTTGAATATCCTAATCATGTTTTAATGGTTTTATGTTGAATCTGAATCAATCATATGAATCCATGATGTTTATAGCATGAGATCCCCACTTTTTTTTTTATAAAATTTGGATTTTTCACATATTTGCACCTACAGCACTGTTTTCGTGATTTTTGAGATATTAGGCTAAGATCCTAGATCTATCATGATCAATATGATAGATCTGGATTTAGAAGCTTGAAAGTAACCTCTAGGGTTTCATGAAGTGGTTTTTGAGTCGTTTTTCATGTTCGAGAGAAGACCCTACGGTCTAAGTTCTCCCCTTTTGATGTTCTTCATTAACGTGGGTATTTTTGGTTTTGATTTCTTGATTTAATGTGAAATTTGGGCTATATCTATGTCCTGGACTATTCAAGTTCAATTTTGAAATATTTTATAAAAATCATAATTTTTTCTAGATTTCTAGAATTTAACTTTAAGCCAAAATTTTGAAGTTTTCACTATATTTTGGTTTTATTTGATTTTATCTCAATTTTATTTTGATCATGAAACCCTAGGAATGGTATGATCATATTTGAAAGTTCTGGATCAATCAGGCTATTCGTATGAAAAAACCATACACTTTTGTTTTTTTTGTGATTTTTATAGCAAGCCTTTTTTTCTTTATTTTAACATGAACAATGCCTGGCAACTACCTTGTGTGAATGAATAGGGGTGCCTAACACATTCCTTTGTTCATAACCTAATCCCCTTAACTATCTCTGGTTGTTTTTTTAGAGGGTTGTTTTTACCCTAAATTTGCCTTTTTGTGCTTATTTGATATTTTGGTGTCCATTCACACCTAAACAGAATGGTGGCGACTCTGTATTTTTTAACCAATCCCGCGTGATGATTGAGGAAGTCATTGAATTGATTTTTTCCCATGTCTCACAACTGGCGAATCTGCTGGGGACTTATGAATTTGAGCTTTTTGGTGTTTTAGTTCATGTTTTTGACATTTTTGGATTAGCTTGCTATTTTGTGTTCTTAATCATGTTTGGTATGTTTTAAATTTGATTTATTGCTTAAGAGTTCATGGGGGTAGAAACATGCTTAATTTTGATATATAGGATTGTTTCTAGAAACATGCATAGAGGAGGTTCGTTTTGCTAAACCATGCTGATTTATTGCTGTATTTTTATAATAGCATGTTTTAATTTTCAGCATGATTTTCATGATGTATTTTGGCTGTATAACATGATCATATGTTTGCATGATTTGGGTGATTTTTGTGAGCATGTTTAGGTGCTATAGGATTGTTTTGTGTATTTGTTTACTTCAAATATGCTTTCCTATTATGCCTTGGTTTGTTTATGCATGGTTGCAAAAAGAGTGGCAAGGGTTTGGGACGTTGTGAATGCACCCAATTTTTACAATGCACTGTGCACATTTTATTTTTTACACAGCCTACCCTTAACCTATAGGAAGTTGAACCCGAATGTGTGTAGCTTGGCGCAACGAGGTCGATACTTCGGAAAGCGAAAGTGAAAACATTAACCTTAGAACTTTGGGCCAATGATGTGATGATAACGTGGATTTGTGATTCGATTCTGGTCATCACTAGGCTTGAGTGCTAAGTTGCCATTAAGTCAAAACCCAAAACCCCTACGCTTGAAGGTGGAGTTACACGTTTTTGGCTAAAATACACAATTACGTGGGAATATGGGTTTGTAATTATGGGAAGGCCGTTTGCATGGCTTACAAACCAGGGAATAATGCGGATGCCATATTGAAGGTAAACAAGGTAACAAGGTAATCCTAATTTTTACATTGTTTTCACGTCATAGGGGTGTCATGATTGCCATGAGTTTGGGATAAAATTGGTCCCAAATATGCATGTTTCCTAAAATTGGTGTAGCCCATAGGAAGAGTTCTCAACTCTGTTTAGGATCAATCCTACCCAATGTTCATACAAGACGCAACCAAAGGGTACCGTACCCCTGAATATGGTGTCAATTTGGAGGGTACATGTGCCCTCCTAAACATGTGTTTTTGCAAATAGGTCAAAGTCCACTTTGGGACAGTTTAGAAGCTTTGCAATGGGTGAACTGTATGTTTGGATGAGCAATCAAAGTGATCAAATCATATAAAAACTGAAAAAAAAACAGAAAAAAGTTCCGTGAACCGCAGTTATAACACGGGCTGGGCTCGCCCATATTGGTTATACGGGCTGAGCTCGCCCGTGTTAACTATACGGTCACAGCTTGCTCGTAATTTAAATGCAGGCAAGGCCGGACCGTACTGTATATGCGGTTTTCGCGGAAAATTCAATTTTAATCAGTTTTTCCCACTAAATCCTGTTCCTTTAACCTTTAAATGATGAAAAAGGGAAATGAGTTTGAATAAAATGCTTCAAAAAAAAATATAAATAAAAAATGTGAAAGAAAATCCTTTGGGCCTCTGAAAGCCTTTGAATTTCAAACTTTTCTCAAAAAATCCCTGGGCCTCTGAAAGCCTTTGAATTTCAGACTTTTTCTCAAAAAATCCTTGGGCCTCTGAAAGCCTTTGAATTTCAGATCTTTTTCTTTGGGCCTCTAAAAGCCTTTGAATTTCAGAAAATCCTTGGGCCTCTGAAAGTCTTTGAATTTTAGACTTTTCTTAAAAAATCTTTGGGCCTCTGAAAGCCTTTAAATTTCAGACTTTTTCCAAAAATATCTTTGGGCCTCTGAAAGCCTTTGAATTTCAGACCTTTTGCAAAAATACCCCTAGGCCTTTGAAAGCCTTTGAATTTCAGACGTTTTCCAAAAATATCCTTGGGCCTCTGAAAGCCTTTGAATTTCAGATGTTTTTCTCTTTTTGTGGGACCTATTGGAAGCCCTAGAATATTCCAACAATTCTAAAAAAAAAAAAGAGAAAAAAAAGAAGCAAACAAAGAAAGAAACAAATCCAAACTCGTGTTCACTCAGCTTGCACATAGGCATACATAGGCATGTGAATGAGATTAAACTGGTCCTGATATTTTTCTTTATCTTTCTCAATCCAGGTACCAATAAACTTGCAATCATAACTCCTGTAACCAGATCAAGAGCTCGCACCATGAATCCCATTGAGACTGAAGCTAATGCTCCTCACCCAGATATTGTCCTGCTACAGGAGCAGGTGGCAGGACTAGCCCGAATGCTAAAGAACATACTGTCGGTGCAGGCCCAACAAGTGCAAGCCCAAAATCAAGCATCCACTTCCAACCCAGCACCTCCACCCCAAATCAATATTCCACCTCCAGTTCAACCTATTCCTGAACTCGTTCATAAAACCACCCATGAACCTATACGGATCAGGGATGAGACAGTTGAGTCAGACAAAGCCAAGGAAAAGGAAAGAATGAGGGAGGAAGTTGAAAGGAAGTTCATGCACCGACTGGAAATGATCCAAGACGAACTAAGGGAAGTAAAAGGGGTGAACAACTTCGGGGGCACCAATTTTGAAGACTTGTGCCTGTACCCTAATGTTAACCTGCCGACCAAGTTCAAGTGCCCAGACCTGGACAAGTATGATGGCACGGGCTGCCCCATGAGCCATCTGAAGTTGTACTGTGGTGCCTTATGCCAGTTCGGTCAAGATGAGGGTGTTCTAATTCAGCTCTTCCAAAGGAGCTTGACTGGAACCGCTTTGAGGTGTTTTGCCACTTTAGACCATGGAAAGATCAGAAGATGGAAGGACCTAGCAGATGCCTTCCTGGCTCAATACATGTTCAATTCAGAGATCGTGCCAGACAGGTACGACGTAATGAGGATGAGCAAAGGAAGGGATGAATCCGTAAGGCAGTATGCCAAAAGATGGAGGGAGACAGCCTCTCAGGTTAGGCCACCTATGCTGGAGCAAGAGATGATTTCTACCTTCATCAGCACATTGGGCCAACAATTCTATAGCCATTTGGTGGGTCAGACCACCACTAATTATGCGGGTTTGGTACAAGTGGCTGACCGAATCGAGGACGGGATCAGGTCAGGTAAAATAATTGATCACTCTGCTATGGTCAGTCAGCAGGACCCCAATTTGAAGAAAGGAGGTGGGTTGAAAAAGAATGGGAACAAGAAAGAAGGGGAGGTTAACATGGTGCAGCCACCATCAGGCCCTAACAAGCTCATACAAATCAACATACCTGCTCATTTTCCTGCTCCATCTACCCAGGCCCCCATGAGGGTTAATGTTCCAGCAGCACCCTCAGACCAAAAGAGGGCTTTTACTAAAGAGGAAAAGGATGCCTATTTCGCAACAAGGAGAAATAGGGTTTTCACCCCTATTCCCATGACTCCTTCTCAGTTGCTTCCCACTTTATTGCAAGCAGGGTATATCACCTTAAGAGAGCCCAATCCGAATGCATCCAAGGGGAGAAATTATGACCCCTCCACCACTTGTGATTTCCACATGGGTGTACCTGGGCACCCTACTGACAAGTGTTGGCCTTTGAAACATGCCATTCAGGATTTACTGGACCAGAATACCCTGTCTTTCAATACATGGGCTCCCAATCCTCCCAAAACAGACATTGGCCAAAACCCGTTGCCTCAGCATCATGGGGCAGGCCCCTCTAATGTCATAGGGGTCATTTCCTCTGATAAAATAACCTTTTACCCGTCTCAGTTAATTGCTCCTATAGGGACAACGGTCAAAGTTTATTTTGACAGAAGAAATAAGGAAAGAGAAATAAATATGATTTCAAAAGGGAATGATAGTGCTGCTAAGAACATTAGCTCTTCTTTGGACTGGGCCTCCTCCCTCATGGCCCAATTTAATATTGCAAAGCCACCTTTGGTAATCAATTGCAATCCATCCACCCATTTTTCATCCGCTTTATCAAAACCACCATTGGTTATAAACTGTTACCATCTCAATACATCAGTCACTTCTGTAACCCCTCAACCAAAACAACTTCCACCATTGGTTGTAGATGTTCCTCCCACTTAGACTTTCACATCCAAGTCCAAACTTCCCCCATTAGTGGTAAATGTCCCTAAGCCTTCTTACTCTGAATCGGCTGTACCATGGAACTACAGTGAAGCCTTTACCACTACATCCCCTGCAGCTGAAAGCAAGAAAGAAGTAAACCTCATGACAAGGTCAGGAAAATGTATGGGGGAGGAAGAAAAGCAGAAAGAGATCGGAAAAGAAAAGAAGGAAGAGGAGAAAAATAAAGGAAAGGCTAAGGTAGGGGAAGATGCCCCTCAGGTAATTGACAGTGAGGCTGCTGACCTGATTAAACTAATTAAAAAGAGTGAGTTCAATGTTGTCGAGCAGTTGAACAAAGTCCCTGCCCAGATCTCAATACTGGGCTTATTATTAAATTCTGAAAAACATAGGGAATCTCTGTTGAGGGTACTTCAGGGGGCCTATGTGCCTAAAAATATTGAACCAGATCAACTAGGCCAGATGGTTGGGTAGATTTTATCCCACAATTTTATAACTTTTTCTGAGACTGAAATCAGCCCATCAGGGTACCATCATGTTGATCCTTTGCACATAGCTGTGCTTAGTAAGTGTTGCATGATAGCCCGGGTTTTAATTGATAATGGGTCGGCTCTGAATGTCTACCCACTAATAACATTTGTTAAGCTCGGTCTGGAGCAAAATAAAATCAAACAAAATGGAAGAATCATAAGAGCCTTTGATAGCTCTAAAACACACTCCCTAGGAAAGGTTGAACTGCCGGTCACTATTGGACCGTATATTTTTAACATCACATTTGAGGTGATGGATATACCTGCAGCCTTCAACCTACTCCTAGGAAGGCCATGGATTCATACAGCTAAGGCTATACCATCTACCCTCCACTAAAGAGTTAAATATATTAGAGGGCAAAAGGTGATTACTGTCCTAGCCGAAAACTTGGTTCCTCCCATGTGGTCCCCTGACGTACCCTACGTAAACAAGGAAATGATTGCTGACAAGATGGAATTTCACTCTTTCCAGTTTGAAACTGTGAATTTTATACCTAGGGGATATCAGGAAAAAGAAGGAAAGTTGACCTGTGCTGAGAAAATGGTCAAGAATGTGCTGGAAAAGTACAATTTCCACCCTGGAAAAGGTCTGGGGGTTAACCTACAAGGAAGGCTGGAACCAGTAAAGGTTAAGAAGCTAGTCTCTAGAGCAGGATTGGGGACCAAGCCAAGGAATTGGAAAAGACAGAGGTAGATGGAAGACATGAAATTCCCTCACATCAGAGAAACGTTTCCTAAACTTTCTTATATGATTCAACTGTCTCCACCCCAAGATCAGTCCAAACCCCCATACTATAACATTAACCCGTTCCAGAAACCCAAGTCCTCAACCGTGCAACCATATGTTCCACCCCCACCTCCACAAGCATTGGGTGGGCCTGAGCCACGGGCAGAACAGGAGCAGGATTTCTTTGAGGACGTTGGAGCCTTTTTTGCCATGACTGAAGGCAACCAAGAAGAAGGAGCAGAGGAGCTACCTTTCATTGATTGGGCTGCAGTAGAAGTTCCATCTCAGACCAGCCCTATAGAAGAAGCAGGCGATGCAACTCACCCAGTGTTGGTGATTTCAGATGCGGACCTTGAGCTTGAGGAGCAGGCTTGTACCCCTGCCCCAGATTCTTTTGTTTTGAACAATTGGGAGGAAACTCCCCTTACTTTTGAAGCCGCGTTTGTTTGGCAAACAGATATGGCTTCCAAAAAAAACTCCATTAGTGGAATGCATTTTTCCTGAAGGTTTTAATGAGCCTTCGTCTTCAGGAAAAGATTTTTTAAAAGGCTCTCAAAAAACACAAAAAGATTTTTCGATTTCTTATAGAAAAGATAAATTTTTCAAAAAGGTCCAAACCATTTATGAACCATATAAGCAAACGGAATTAGATCAGGTTGAGTCTGACTTCGACCTCGAGCTCGACTTTGACCTAATGGGGGTTGAGGAAGAGACCGAGGACAAAGAAGACGACCCTTCAAAAGAAATCACATATCAATTGGAGCGTCATGAAAAGGGGGTCCAACCCAATATTGAAGAGACCATATCAATAAACCTAGGGACCGAAGATGACCCAAAAATAGTGAAAATTGGGGTATGCCTATCTGAGGTACAGCGGGATGAAATAATACGGTTCTTAGCCGATTATGAAGATGTATTTGCATGGTCGTATCGGGATATGCCAGGGTTAGACACGGACATGGTGGTGCACAGGCTACCAATTCTACCAGATGTTAAGCCAGTTAAGCAGAAATTGAGAAGGTTGAAACCTGAGTGGACATTGAAGGTCAATGATGAAGTGGTTAAGCAATTTCAAGCCGGATTATTGGCAGTTTCCACGTACCCTGAATGGCTTGCAAATATAGTACCAGTACCAAAGAAGGATGGAAAGGTCAGAATATGTGTAGACTACAGAGACTTGAATAAAGCAAGCCCAAAGGATGATTTTCCACTTCCACACATTGATATCTTGGTGGACAACACTGCTGTACATAGCCTGTTCTCATTCATGGACAGCTTTTCGGGGTACAATCAAATTAAGATGGCTAAGGAAGATCAAAAGAAAACAGCCTTCATTACACCTTGGGGTACCTTCCATTGCATTGTCATGCCATTTGGGCTTAAGAACACTGGAGCAACCTACCAAAGGGCCATGACAGCCTTATTCCATGATATGATCCATAAGGAGATGGAGCTCTATGTGGATGATATGATAGCCAAATCATGTGAAGAAGAATACCACTTAATCAACTTGAAGAAGGTGTTTGACCGACTCAGGAAATACAGTCTAAGGCTTAACCCTGCAAAATGTGTCTTTGGGGCTAGATCAGGAAAATTGTTGGGCTTTATAGTAAGCAGAAGGGGAATTGAGATTGACCAAGCTAAAGCTAAAGCAATCATTGAAATGCCATCACCTAGAACGGAGAAGGAAGTTCGTGGTGTTCTTGGAAGGATTCAGTACATAAGCCGGTTCATAGCACAGCTCACTGCTATCTGTGAAGCAATTTTCAAGCTTCTAAGAAAGAATAACCCAACGGTCTGGAATGACGATTGCCAAGAAGCCTTTGACACAATAAAGGAATATTTATTGAACCCACCTGTGCTAGTGCCAGCAATTCCAGGAAGACCACTGATTTTATACTTGTCAGTTTTGGAGACGTCAATGGGGTGTGTCTTGGGATAGCATGACAATACAGGCAGAAAGGAAAGGGCGATTTACTATTTAAGCAAAAAGTTTACAGAATATGAAGCAAAGTATTCCCCTTTGGAAAAGACCTGTTGTGCTTTAGTATGGGCAACTCAGAGACTGAGGCACTATTTCATTAGTCATTCCACCTTACTGATATCCCGAATGGACCCTTTGAAGTATCTATTTAAGAAACCAGCATTAACCGGTAGAACAGAAAAGTGGCAGTTGTTACTCTCTGAATTTGACCTCACCTATATCACACAGAAAGCCATTAAGGGTCAAGCCATTGCTGATCACTTAGCTGCACACCCTTTACCAGAATACCAACCTTTGAAGACTAATTTCCTTGATGAGGCAATCCTGTTTACTGAAGAAGAAGAAGGTGAAAGCTCATGGCAGATGTTCTTTTATGGGGCCGCCAATATGAATGGAAATGGAATAGGGACTGTTTTGATCAAGCCAGATGGGGCACACATCCCAATCACAGTGAAACTAAGGTTCCAGTGCACAAACAATATTGCAGAGTATGAAGCTTGCATAATTGGGTTACAACCAGCCTTAGACCATGAAGTGAAGGAACTTAACGTATATGAAGATTCGAGTCTTATCATCTTCCAAACAACTGGTGAATGGAAAACCAAGGATCACAAACTGATCCCCTATCACTAGTGTTTGGAAGAAATAAGCACTAAATGGTCAGTATGCCAGAAGGTGTTGATATTAGACCACTGGAAATTGAAGTCAGAGATGAACCTACTTATTGCCTTGTTCTAGAAGAAACACCAGAAGAAGAAGTACCATGGTTTCAAGACATTAAGAATTTCCTAAATGATCGGAGTTTGCCAGAAAATGTCACTTCTACAGAGAAAAGAACAATACAGAGGTTGGCAGGTCAATTTTTACTAAGTGGTGGGCAGTTGTACAAGAGATCACACAATGATATCCTACTCAGATGTGTTGCCAAGACCGAGTCAAAAAGGTTAGTTGAAACTGTACATAGAGGAGTTTGTGGACCCCATATGAACGGGCACATGCTTGCCAAGAAGATCCTGCGATTGGGATATTACTGGTCGACGATGGAGTACGATTGCTATATACATGTCAAAAAGTGCCATTTATGCCAAGTGTATGCTGATAACAAAATGCACCCCCAAGTGAATTGCACAACATGACATCTCCATGGCCCTTCTTCATGTGGGGTATAGACGTCATTGGAATGATCTCTCCAAAGGCATCAAATGGACACAGGTTTATACTTGTAGCAATTGACTATTTCACTAAGTGGGTAGAAGCAGCTTCTTATGCAAACATTACAAGTAGCCATGTTCTTAAGTTTTTGAAGCATAATATCATTTGTCGCTATGGTTTGCCAAGTGCCATTGTATCAGACAATGCTTCAAACCTTAAGAACAAAGATATGAGGAAGATGTATGAGCAATTTCAGATTACCCATCACAAGTCAGCTCCTTATAGACCAAAAATGAATGGGGCAGTGGAAGCAGCAAATAAAAATATAAATAAGATCATTCAGAAGATGGTAGTGAGTTTCAAAGATTGGCATGAAATGCTGCCACTTGCTCTACATGCCTACAGAACCTCAATTCGGACTTCTACAGGGGCAACCCCATATTCCTTAGTATATGGAATGGAGGCAGTTTTACCAATAGAAGTGGAAATACCTTCACTAAGAGTGCTAATGGAAGCCGAATTAGAAGAAGCTGAATGGATACAGTCAAGGCATGATCAACTAAATTTAATAGAGGAAAAGCAGTTAAAAGCGCTTTGTCATGGCCAATTGTATTAGAAGAGAATGGCCAAGGCTTACAATAAGAAGGTGAAGCCCAGAACTTTCCAAGAAGGAAATTTGGTATTAAAGAAGATCTTACCCTTTTTGGAAGACCCTCGTGGAAAATTCAAACCAAATTGGGAAGGACCTTATGTTGTCAAGAAGGTCCTATCAGGGGTGCTCTCATCTTAACAGAAATGGATGGGAAGGATTTTCCTGAGCCAATTAACTCTAATGCAGTAAAGAGATATTTTCCTTGAATGGATATTACTAGGAAATGATCTGAGGCCATTCTTCCTTATTTCCCAAAATTTTCATCCCTAGTCAAGCCAATTTGAGCCTGTTCGTCTTCTTTGATAAACCTAAATCGGACTTACAGTCTTATACTGGGGCAGGGCCAATAGGGGCAAAAAGAAAAAAAAAGAGAAGAAAAAAATAGGGGCAAATGAAAGCCAAATGCAAAAAAAGGAAAATGGGATTAAATACATCATGACTGTAAGTCCGGTTGACCTATTTTCACACTTAGAAAATTTTGAGCCTTTAATACCTTTTCTTTCATAAACCGAGCTTAGCCTTTGTTTTATCCTATTCTTAAGTCCTCGGTGATTTTAGTATATTCATTCAACTTTTAGAGTGAGATTGGTGATGACGGAATGCAGAAGCCGGCCCTAGTGAAAACCGTAATTGGCGCTAGGGGCAAAAAGAAAAAAAAAAAGAAAAGAAAGAAAAAAAAAAGAATCAGAGGTTGAGTTGATCATGTGGTCTAAGTTTGAAGTCAGCATGAGCACTAGAAACTGAGCAGATTAGCAGGGTCAGCAATTTGGGGATGATTCTAAAGGTCTCAGGATAGACAGATTTGGTCCCTCCTTATTGCTTAGACTACCCTTTTTATTATTCAACCTAATTTTAATTCCTTTAATTATATGTGATTAAGTGTTTTTGGATCAGCTTAAAAAAAAAAAAGAAAAAAAAAACTATACTTTGGCCAGTGATGAGAAATCAAATACTTTTCATAAAACTTCTGTTTTTACAAGCATCTGAGAATTCTGAGGCCAATAATATAAAACCTATTTTTGAACTAAATTCTTTATCATTCCACTATTGGAGTTTGCTTTGTATAAAGGTAAGAAAAAAAAAAAGATGAGAAAAGAATCTAAGCCCTATTCCCTAACTGCTCTTCAAGCTCCCTAATCCGAGCTGCCTGAGTTGCAACGATTCCAGAAGCTCCCTCTGCATCAGGATCGCTAAAAAAGGAGATGATCTCATCTGAAAGTGATTGCTTGATCTTCAATGCCCTAATGTCAGCCAGGGAATCCTGATATTTCCTCCGCATCGCTCGGACTTCAAAGCGACAAGCCTGTCTTTGTTCTTCAAGTTTCTTCTCCATGGCAATACAGCAAGACCTCTGCTCTTCAAGTTGCCTCTCTAGATTAATACCTTTTATCCTAAGTTCTTGGGCTTCTCATACCCATATTTGTTGAAGCTGCTTGTGGGTTACCCTTTCAGACTCCAGGATGTCCTCATAAGTAGGGGGAAGAACTGCTGAAGGATCCTTTGGTACTGGGGCATTACTCTGCACCTGCTCTTTGATCCAAAAATGATAGTCCTTCACATAGGACTCAGAAAAGACTGGACCCTGCAGAAAGCGAACATAGGACCACTCATTCATTAATTGAGCATTTAGCCCCATGGTGGCTGGTGTAAGTGGCCCTAAGAACTTCTCATATCCAGTTGGGATCATAATCCCCTGGGTCGCTCTAAACTGCCGAAGAACCCTCAAGGGAAGATAAAGAATAGCAGATTTCAAGCCTGCTAGAACCAGAAAGTTCCTATCTCTGAAGCTGATCACTGTCTCTGGATTGGGCTGATAAGTGCTAGGCCATCTCACCTGATCATCCTGGAGAGTACCCAAGAAAGTGAACCAGCCCTGCTTGCCGCCTTGGATGTTAGGACACCCCATATTGCTCATCAAAACAGGAACTTTCAATCTTGGAAAGAAGCGGCGAGTTATCTCTTCAACCTGATTCAGGTGGTCAAGCAACCAAAGCTGCAGAAAAGGGGAGTATTTCAAAAGAAAAGAAAAAAAAGAAGGAAAAAAAAAGAAAAAGAAGAAAAAAAAAGAAAAGAAAAAAAGGAGAAAAGAGAAAAGAAGAAAAAAAAGAAGAAAGAAAAAAAACAGAAGAGAAAAGAGAAGAAGAAAAAAGAAAAAAAAGAAAAAAAAAATATATATATATATAATATTTATTTTTTTACCTGTAGGATAGGGGCGCAGACAAGAAAGCGTTTCTTCTTTCTGAAATAGCAGTCAGTCAAGGCCTGGTATATCTCTGCCAAGATCATAGGGGCCAACCTCTCACGTTCCCTAACCTGGCAGATAACTGAGATGAGAGCCAAGTCAACCTGGTCATCACCCCGTGGAAAAAGCAACTGATTGACTACTATCAGAGTCAAAGCATTAAACCTGGCATCCTTGTCCTCACCTCTTAGAAGTTTTTCAGTCAAAAAGGTCTTGGACAAGGTCAATAGTGTATCAGAATTTCCTACGTCCTTCTTCCCTATACCCAAGAAGGTGGAGGCCTCCTTTTGTAGCAAGGCTTTAGGGGTGGGTTCACAACTTTTTCAGAAAATCTTAGGCCAAGGATGGTTTCAATTTCTTCTATGGTAGGAGTCATCTCTTTGTCATCAAAATGGAAGAGATTTAATTTAGGAACCCAGTGTCCAATCAAAGCTTCAATGATTTCCCACTTAAAGGGAATTTTAGGGATGTGTAAGATATGGCCTAAGTGGATGGAATCCCAGCGAATCTCCTCATCAAGGGTCATAGAGTTAACCCATCTATCATAGAAGGAGTCCACAACATTGTACCTGGTGAGATTAGGAGGTTTTGATCTAACAGGTTGTCTTGCAGGAAGAGATTCATCGGCAGAAGAGAAATGGGCGAGGGAAGCCATAGAAGCACCAAAGAAGCCAAGGAAAGCAGAAAACGGAAGGCTTAGGGAGTTTTCAAACTTTTAAAAACGTCACAGTGACGTTCTCCATGAGTTTATATACAAAATTCGAAAAGGCAGCAACATCCGTAATTATAATACGATCATGGTGTGCTCGTATAGAGAATACAGACACACTGTGACCGTGGAAAATTTACGGGCAGAGTGCGCCCGTATTAACATTACGGGCACGGCTTGCTCGTAACCTAATTACGGTTCCTTCGGGAAAATGCAAAAAAATGGGAAATTTTAATTTCATTGCTTCCCTAGGCTTCACCTGTCCCTGCTTTAACATACATCAAGCAAGAAAAGCTGGAAATAAAGAAGAAAAGAGCATAAATGAATCAAACTTCTTTTATATATATGAAAGTGTACATCACTTTTGTCAAAGTACAAATACATAAATGAATCCTAATCTAATGTCTATACAGGTCCACCCTACGGCCACGGCTACGTCTTCTGCCTCGGCCACGGACTGGAGATCGCCGACGCTCAAAAACATGCCGTACAATATTACGAGCTGTACTACGAGTCATCCTACTCAAAACAGACTGAATATCATGCCACATATATAAAGGCACAAGGCCAGCAGTGGGATGATCAGGAGGAACTTACCCTGAAGTATCTACATATCCCATAGACTCGGTATCAGAATCTGTAGGGGCAGACTCAGTAGCAGGATCGGCAGCAGTAGGCGTCTCCTCTGTCACAGCCGGCTTCGTGGCGGGATCAGCAGGAATGGACGCCCCAGGAGCATCAGTATCAGGACCAGGCTCTGCAAGCTCAACAGAAGCCTCCTCTATCACCACGGCCTCCTCGGTAGGCTCTACCACAGCGGCATCCCTGGCCGGCTCCATATCCATATTTGCAGACGCATCAGGAGCGGTCTCAGGTGCTGGGGCAGACTCTGGCACATCCTCAGCAGTAGGTGCTATATTGGCCTCGATCTCAGGCTCTGCTGCAGGTGCCTCTACCGATCTAGGAGAAGTCACGAACTCCACCCATGCCACAAAGAAAACCTCACCATGAAGGTGCATAGGCACAGATGAAGCAGGTGAAGAAGGCGGCTGTGTCATCCTGAAAATAAGAAAAGAAATTTTAGTCAGAACAGGATAAGTAGATATAAGAACAGGAATGGAAAGAGGTGAAAGAATTAACCTAGGTATGAGATGGACCCGCCTGGTCCTGTGCATCAGAAGGACCCGCCTGGCCCTGCGCCCTGGCAAGCTGTCCTCGGAGGTTGGAAATAGTAATGTAGAGGGCGTCCCGCTCAGCAATAGCAGCATCTCGCTGGCGCTCTATATCAGAATACCGAGACCGGATCTCTGCCAACTAAGCCTCCTGAAATAGAAGAGAAGGTGTCAAAAAATGCCAAGATCAAATAAAATAAAAAAATAGAAGATCAAAAAGCAGAAGGCATACCGTCGTGTCATAGGCCCTAATCACTACCCCTCCTATCTCCGTGACTCCGCCACGGACAGGCATGGGTGGCATGAAGCACCCAACTGAAGCTCGCCTGAACCAGGCATCATAGTCACCCTCCTCTAACAATGTCTCTGCCTCTATCCAATCTAGGAAATGGGCAGGATCAACAGGCATGGGAGGAAAGGAAGGGGTAGTATCTGGAGGAACGGCAGGAATCCTATGCTCTCCAACATGCTGATAAAATAAGCGCTCGCCACAATACCAAATGCTGCCCATTTGACCAATAAAAAACTGGTATCGCTGACGTCTCTGGTCAGGGGCAAAAGCATCATCCCTAGCCGCATGCAGGGCCAGCACCTCATGAATGTCCTCCATCCGGGGAAGAACAGCTGAAAAACAGAAAAGGATATTAGACATGTGATCCAGGAAAAGAAAAAAAAGAAGAGGAATTAAAGCAGCTTACCTCAGACCGATATAGCCTGTCCAGGTGGGCCCGGGTAGACCTAAGACGACTCTTTTCAGAATTGTGCTCCACATGACACCATCTACGAGCCATGGGATATGTCTCCTCTGACATCGTAGAGGTAGGGCGAAAATAAGGAATATAAACCCTAGCAAAAAACTGCAGAAAGAAGAAAAAGGGTTAGAAGAATAGAAAAAGAGAAAAGAGAGAGAAAGAGAAAGAAATATAAGAGAAATAATTGTTTCACCTGCAAGAAGGGCCAGAAGAATCTGCACCCAACTCCAGCCCCTCGAGAAGTAGAGAGGCTGCTAACTGATCAACGCAGGCCGGCCAGAATGGTACCAAAAATGAATGTACCCCATGCATACCTCCTCGCACACTGAAGATCTCCCAAGAAACTCAAAAAATGAGGACTGACAGAAGTCGTATCCTCTGGGAAGAAGCAGGAGCCCATCATATACAAGAAGATGAAATGGAAAGCGAATGGAAAAGCTGGATGACCGGTGGCAATCTGTCCAAGCTGCCTCCTCCGGAAGGTCTCTCTCAACCAAGTCAGAGACAATCTCGCTCTCCCTCTATCCCATGCCTCCGGAGCCAGTATAATGTAGCCAAGATAAGAGGCGATCTCCTTGGCATCCGGCATCACCATCTCAGGGATAATATCACCGGTCATCCTAATCCTGGTGATAAGAGTGAAGTCGGACGGCCGGATCCCAATCTCGACATCTAGAAAGTGGAAGCTCAGTGTCTCTGGAAGAACCTCTTGAGTAGCGCTGCAATAAGGGCCCGATCCAGGCGCACATCCAGAATGGTGATGAAGAGGCCAAAGCCATACAAGCCTAGCTCCCGGCGATAGGCTGAACTGCAATCTCCAATAAATCTAATAAAGCTTGCCCAGCTCCCTCGATAATGAGACATGGGATACTCCAAAGGGATATCTGCCCTAATACACGCTGAGGGATGAGTCCTCAAGCCATGCAAAAGATCAGTATCCCTAATCTGGGCAGCAACCTCCTCAGGGACCTCAACCCTGGTCCTAGCCTCATCTCTGCCACGGCCTCCTCTGCGGCCTCCTCTACGGCCCTCATTATGGCCTCTGTCTCTGCCTCCACCTCGGCGCTTGCTACGGCTCCTGTCTCTGCCTGAAGTCTCCACTGCCGACTAAGGAAATAATCGAAAAGAAGAAAGAATCAGGGTGGGAAATTTTGTGAAGGAATGTGAAATTTCAGAAAGGTTAGAGTATACCTCTGGGGACGCCTCACGCGAATCCCCAGAAGGAAGGTCAGGAATGTCTGAATCAGAATCCCTCTCGGCCCTCGAAGATGAGGCCACATCAGCATGATCCCGCCGAACCCTCGAGGAGGAGGGCTCATCTGCAGGATCCCTAGAGGCTAATCGAACACGAGCCATCTACGGTTCAAATCAGGGAGATGTTCATTATTCTTGTTCAAACTTTTATTGCTTGATTATCATTTTAACCAAGTTTAATTGATTGGCAGGAAAAAGAAAAATGGAAAATGGAAAAAATACTTCAGAAGTTCCTGACCAAATTAGGAGTCAACTAAAGAAGATTAACCTTTTAATTTCAAGAAATTTTTTAAGAAGCTCAATTATCTTCTAGTGGCTTATTTTTCCAGTTGCTTATGCTTATTCATCTCTTTTTTTCGGGTTTCAGGACAATCAAGGCATGTTCAAACTAACATGAAGTTGTGAACAGAAGTTCAAGTCTATTGTGATAATAGGGAAAATGCCTAACAAATCTGGGCTTGTTCAGGTGAAAATTCAGAGATATGTTATGATCACGTCGGAACATTTGGATAGGATGTTCTAACATCCCATGCATCAGGGATCAGTTCATACCAGGCTATACAAGTGTCCAACTCAAGCTAAGGTTCAGACAGCATGCTAAGTGAAATTGAGTCACTCAAGAACAAATCAAATCAGGCAAAGCATGGTGCATACACATTTCTGGATTAAAATTAGCAGAAGCAAGAACCAGAGAAATACAGGCAGTTGGCATCAGCAAATACAAAAAATTTAGGGATTCTCGACGCAAGCAAAAAATTTCCCAAATTACAACATGGTTCAGATTATTACTTGAGTGTGGAAACAGAAGTCAAAATCAAGATAACAGAAATTGCAAAACAAGGAGGATTTCGGCCACTCAAGAAGCCAGTCACAGAAATGGCAAAGCAAAAAGGCAGAAAAATGAAGTCAAATAGGAATTGAGAATTTTTCAGAAATTCGGCAGCAGAGGAGCATTCCTGGTCGTATAGATATAGATAAAATTCTCAAACAATAAATGAGAAATCATGAACAGCAAGTCAAAATTTGTGCATGAACCAGATTCATCTAGTTATATGAATGCTATCACTGTTTGGCATAAACTGAGGATCGGCCACTTACCTGTCTCGATTGAAATGGGAAGTTTTGCAAGCTAAAACCTTACTCCACCAAAGCTTCAAGGATGATTTACGGTCGTTTGGGATGATTCGAAGCACACCCAAAAGCTTAATCACAGTCACGGCAGTGGAAGAAGAAGCAAAGAGTCGCCGGAGGAATAGTCGTCGGAGAAGATGATTGTTGCCGGAAAAGATGAAGACCGCTGGAAGTTGTGTGTCGTCGGAGAAGACAAGTGCCGACGGAGATCGAGAAGAGGACCGGAGAGAAGATTACAGTCGCAAGGAATTTAGGGCAAAGTGCGAGCAGAAATGGAGGAGTTCGCGGAAGCGGTTAAGTAAAACCCCAAAATCCTTAAAAGTAGTACGGGCAACAGATGCTCGTAAAGGTAACACGGTCCCTTTCGCCCGTGTTCAAATTACGGGCATAACTTGTCCGTAATATTAATACGGGCGAAGCAGAAAATTACATTTTTCATTATTTTCTCCACACTTTTCAGAAGATTAATGTCTATATTAGTTGTAAGTTGCAAAGATTGCCACCTTACCCACTTTTGTTTAAAATTTTTTTGTCTCAAATCTCACTTCATAGCTACGAGTGCTCAGTGAGAGGAGAGAGGAGGATTTGCCCCTTAAGGTTAGAGAGTTTTTAGCAAATCTTCCGCCACAAATTCTTTTTCTAAAATCATCCATTTAATCCTTTCAAAATGCAATTAGTCAGACAAAGATCTCAAAAAGTGCAATTGGTGGGTCTTTTCTCTCTCTGCTCGTAATTGGTTCCAATTACTAGCAAAGAGGGGGCAATTGTAGATACCTCAAATTGCACTGCAAAACGAGAAAATAATGAAAAAACCTAATTGGGATTTAAAACAGGCCAAAAATGCAAGAAAATCAATAATTTAAGCCTTGCCCGTATTGTATCTACGGGCTGAGCGCGCCCAAATTTTGTATACGGGCACTATGTGCCCGTAATACATATACGGACACCACTGGACTGTAAATCATTTACGGGCGCATTAGATTTGTGCGAATTTTATCCTTTCTCAATTTCTGAGCTTTATCTTCAGTCCAGTATATATTTAGATGAGCGAATTATCTCTTTATTTCGTTTGGATTATCCTTGTTGGCCATGAATGGGCATTATCCTTGTGTTTAACTCAATCTGAAACTCTACCTTGCCAAACCTTGGACCAACCTTACCCCTGGGTTTGCCTATAAATAGAGGGTCTCTTCTTAAGCAAAAGGGCACGAAAATTTGAAGTCCAAGGAGCTCCAAAAGAAGAGAGGAATCCCTGCTGCTCTGCCTGCTCAATCCAGGTAAGTCCCTTTTCCCTTTTATTTTTTGTCTTTAATTCTAGAAGTAATAGGATCTTCTCCATTGCTGTAGAATAAGGCCTTCTTTTATACTTGTCTTCCTAAATTTGTCTTTAAGTACCTCAAGAGTCTCTCTAGCCGTAAAACGTGAAGAGAGAGCTAGGGGAAAAAAGAACAGGTGGATTCGTAGGGTAGGCCCCTATGTGTTCTAATTTGTGAGATGTGGCTGTTTTGAATATCCTGATCATGTTTTAATGGTTTTATGTTGAATCTGAATCAATCATATGAATCCATGATGTTTATAGCATGAGATCCCCACTTTTTTTTATAAAATTTTGATTTTTCACATATTTGCACCTACAGCACTGTTTTCGTGATTTTTGAGATATTAGGCTAAGATTCTGGATCTATCATGATCAATATGATAGATCTGGATTTAGAAGCCTGAAAGTGACCTCTAGGGTTTCATGAAGTGGTTTTTGAGTCGTTTTTCATGTTCGAGAGAAGACCCTACGGTCTAAGTTCTCCCCTTTTGATGTTCTTCATCAACGTGGGTATTTTTGGTTTTGATTTCTTGATTTAATGTGAAATTTGGGCTATATCTATGTCCTGGACTATTCAAGTTCAATTTTGAAATATTTAATAAAAATCATATTTTTTTCTAGATTTCTAGAATTTAACTTTAAGCCAGATTTTTGAAGTTTTCACTTTATTTTGGTTTTATTTGATTTTATCTCAATTTTATTTTGATCATGAAACCCTAGGAATGGTATGATCATATTTGAAAGTTCTGGATCAATCAGGCTATTCGTATGAAAAAACCATACACTTTTGTTTTTTTGTGATTTTTATAGCAAGCCTTTTTCCTTTATTTTAACATGAACAATGCTTGGCAACCACCTTGTGTGGATGAATAGGGGTGCCTAACACCTTCCCTTGTTCATAACCTAATCCCCTTACCTATCTCTGGTTTTTTCTAGAGGGTTGTTTTTACCCTAAATTTTCCTTTTTGTGCTTATTTGATATTTTGGTGTCCATTCACACTTAAACAGAATGGTGGCGACTCTGTATTTTTTAACCAATCCCGCGTGATGATTGAGGAAGTCATTGAATTGATTTTTTCCCATGTCTCACAAGAACAGAATACAACATTATAAAGAGAATCCTACTATGGGTGGTAGTAGTCCTCTGACCTGTACTCAAGCTCACCTTCAATGTCTACCCCAGTACGTGGCTAAACAAGCGAATCTGAAAACAAATCCGGTAAAACAAAACACGCATGAGACCTAAAGTTCCAGTAAGCAGCAAACGTGCATGGATAGAAACAGTTTATGCAATTTTATAATATCATGATGATGTTCACAAATATATAGTACCTAATGTAAACTAAAACAACTCAATCGGATAACCTATGAAATCAAATCAATAAATACAATCAAATACTGTAAGCATGTCTTGGTAGGACTCTTGTGTTAGTGTGTCTATAAATTGAGATAACCACCCTTGGCTGATTTGCCACCTCATGCCTCGAAGGTAGAAGCCGTGCACGGTCCTCGCCACAAGTGGAGCATTCACGCATGGGCAGGCAAGAACAACCCAGTCAACTGTAACCATCCAACCATAACACATGCACAAGGAGACCTCGTCGATCCCACACGGCGGTACGGGTTGAGACAACCTAGTCAACTGCGACCATAACACCCACACACATAAGGAGACATCGCTGATCCCATATGGCGGTACAGGTTGTCGTAGCTCACTATCCCACAAGAAAGCCTCACCGATCCCACACGGTGGTACGTGAATGTGGTCTAGGTGTTATCTCGACAAGCCATCACTAATACACTAACTAGATTGACCATGGATTCATAACCATCTCTATGCCCACTAGACTCAATACAAACTAATGTTAAACCATTAAAACAATTTTTTTGTAAAACCAATCTCATAAAGGCACCACTTGCCTAAAGTACAAAACCATATCAAGTGAACCTCATGTTCATTTTCCTTTAAATCCTTAGGCCTCACTACCTTTCGGGTTACCATGGGCTCTCAGCCCCTTTGGAAGTCTATAAGAAGCCTCAATTTCATCATTCAATCACAAAAGAGTTCTCAACCTCGCTTTCATAAATCCAAATCAATCAAAACGAATGTCATAAAATCTTCAAAACACATTTTGGATGAGTGGGATGGTCTTAGGATTCCCAATAAGGTTACCATACCAAAAATCAATTGATTTCGAGATAAAAAGTTTTGGACCTAAAAAATATTCCAAGTCTGGTTAAAAACGTTGACTTTTGGGTATATAATTTTTCTAGACAAAACCACGAGGAGTTTCAGCCACAAGTTCTGGTTGTAGTCTAATGAAGGGTAAACAAATCTTCTGGAATTTTTTTGGGCTTCTGAATCACTCATTTGGGTATCAAACTCAAAAAGTGGTTTTTGATGAAAATCAGGAAAACTGGAAATTTAAGCATGAACTGGAAAGTTGACTTTTTATTGGTTGGGAATTGGGCCTTGGGAGTATTTTTAATGGTTTCAAATGGAGGGTAAAACCTTATTTACATGTAAAGACTTAAGTAAATGGAGCAATAAATACACAGGACATTTGTCTTTCATGTAATAAGGGTGCTGTGTAAGAGGCTTAGGTTGTTTGGGAAAGGGTTGGGGAAGAAAAGGGTGAAGAATTGTCAAAAACAACACCCACGATTAGTTCCTGGATTAATCGCCTAAGGGTGATTAGTCTTGACATTCGCGCATTCAAGATGGACGTTTGCGCGTCCAGGACAAAAAGTGCCTGACGTTCGCGCGTGCTCTTAGACGTTTGTGAGACTAATCCTGTCCTTAATAGAAACTGATTTTTGGGAGGTTTGGCATAGGATTAATCGTCAATTCCCAGGATTAATTGCCACCTTGGGTTTTCAAATATTTTTGGCTATTTTCTACACAAAACTCATACAAATCATTCCAATCCTTTCCAACACCAAATGGGATGATCATAAATCATCCCAACATACTTAAAAACACCTTCCAAAACAAAGATTCATCCCAAACTCACATGAACACAAATCTAACACATGAAACCTCATTCAAAACACAAAACTCAAACCAAAATCTGAAATAAGATCAGTCTAGGTTGCAAACCCATAGCAAATCAATAGAAAACAAAACAAGAGTGTTATACAACCAAAACCTACGAATTTTTGAAGCAAAAAAAACATGCAAGATCATTTCTTCAAATAAATCAAACCCTAGAGAGAGAATACGAATTTTTGTAATACATTTTATTTTGAAGGGTTTGCTACTTACTTGTGTAATGGAGAAGCACAACTTCTCTTCAAGCTCTCCTCTCCTTCTTCTTGAAGCTTTCAAGCAAGCTCCCACAACTTCTTCTCTTGTTCTATCCGTCCAAGATAAGAGGAAGGTTTCTCAAAACACTAGATATTTTAGTTAAGGCATCCTTTTATATGCCCAACTTTTGGTCTTTCAAATCTGCCCCTATACAAAGCTTTTATTCCACTAAAACCCTAGGGGGTACCTAAGGCATACTAGGGGGTACCTTTGTGTTAAGTGGAGGTACTTTAGTGTTATTTGAGGGGATACCTTGGTGTTTCAAAGGGTTTTCCTTAGCTATTTCAAGGGGTATACTTTAGGGATGCTTAGGGGTACCTTAGTTATACAAGAGGGGGTACCTTAGTTATAGGAGGAGGGTACCTTAGTTATACAAGAGAGTGCCTTAGTGCCTTACTTATATAAGGGAGTATTTTAGTTATACAAAAGGGGGCCGGGGGGGGGGGGGGGTACCTTAACTATATAAGGAGGTGTACCTTAGGTAAAACTAAGGGGTACCTCAGGCAAACACATAGGGGTACCTTAGATAAATCAAGGGAGTACTTTAGGTAAAATAAGGGGGTACTTTAAGTATTCAAATTGGGTACCTTAGGCAACACATGGGGATACCTTAGGGATACAAGTGGGGTACTTTAGGTATACTTTAGGGGGTACTTTAGGTGTACTTGGGTGGTACCTTGGGTAATACTTGGGTATACTTTAGGTATAGTTTGATGGTACCTTGGGTAATACTTGGGTGTTACTTTCGGTATTCTTATGAAGTACTTTAGGTACACTCAACTCTAATTTTTTAGAATTTGACTTTCAATTCACTAAATCTAATTGGAGGATACCTTAGCCAATTGTAATTAAGACATAATACTAACTAAGTGTAAGCACTTCATTTTTGCGCTCCCGGAAAAGCCGGAAATGCAAACCCTAGACAGGAAGTCAAACCCTAAAGGGTGAAAATTTGACTTTTTGATCAAGTGAAAATTGGCCACCTTGCTTTATTTTAATGGATAGAGAATCCCGACACGGTTCCAATGCAACTGAGTTTGCAGGAATCAGAGTCCGGATGAAGGTTCTGCAAGCCGGTCAAACTTGAGGGAAGCCGAAAGTTGAATTTCTACTATACCCCGATCCAGATGCTTACCCTTATGTCATTGGATATAGGGCTCCGATATGATTCTAACGCAACTGAGTTTGCCCAGATCGGAGTTCGGATGGAGAAGATATGAGCTGTAGAAGTTTCCGAACAGCAAAACCGACAAGTTGCACACGTGGCAGAAAGCTGCACACGTGGCAAGTTGCGCAGGAAAATATCTCTAGGATCAAATCACTAAATATCCAAACGTACGAAATATCCCAGGGACCAAATCTATGAATATCCCAGAATATCGGATTAAATCAAAAATATACAGGGACTAAATCTGAAAAAATCAGATTTTCTGACCATTTAGTGGCCGCATTAATTGTTTTTCAATCATTTTGCCTCTTGCGCAAGCAAGGCGAGTGCGAAATGCGCTTGGCACCAGCCAGGTGCCAACCCAACGGATACCCTTTTTCCCCTTCTATAAAAGCCGCACCACACCTCGTGCAACGGGTTAGGAAATCTTTTGGTCGAGAACTTTTCTTGGGTTGGGATTTTTTGGAGCTTTTTCTTTGGTTCGTTGGCTCCATTTGTTGTGCTCAAGCTTTCTTCCCTATCCGAAACCCCTTCATCTCAGAGGCTTCTGCCTCCACAAACCCCTCACACCAGTCCAAGACTATTCCGCCCTTCATTTCCTTCTCCTTCTCCATCTGCAATCAAGCAAGAAGTTGGGTTGCTGTTGGTGGAACAAAGGGACCTTCCAACTGTAGTAGGAGCTCCAGGGGAAGTCTATGTACCTCGAGAGAGTCTCGAAACCACTAGGTATCACTCCTTGACACTTTCTTTTTCACATATATAAAATCAGATACATGTTGCCATGTTTAGAAAGTTTTCTCAATAGATTGCATGCACTAAAATTCCATTCCCATGAGCACGAAAGTCTCTCAAGGTCCGGTGGACCACGTGTGTAATTTCATGGGACAACGAGAGTCGCGTTCACTATTGTTTGGGGTCCTTCACCTAACTGTTTTTGGGTTATCCCGTGTTCATTTTCAAGGGAGTGTGTTCTCTGTTAAGTAAGTCTTTTGTACCCCATATAAGCCCCCTCCTCTTCCCTTTCTCTAAATTTTTGTGAAGTTTAAGCACTCGTCTCAAGTTCAAATTTCGATAGGACTGTGGGTTTCGCACACTAATTAGAGTTCCACTTGAGGTCTTCTTACATGTATGTGATTTGCTGCTCCCCGTTTGCATGCATATTTTGGTGTTCTATTTCTGATCCCAGGAGACCCGGATCTGCTTGCTCAACCCCTGTATACATGTTTTTTGCTCTCTTATTTGTGTTGGTGTATGCTCCCTAACCCCTTTACCAGTTGCTGTCCTTTTATTTGTGTACCATGTCCAGCATGATCCCTTCCCCCATTCACCTGCAAGCATGCTCCGTTATAGAGGCTAGATTAAACTTGAAGCAGGTTAGAATAGTTTGGATTTATGTTTAAGCATCTTTTGGGAGTCTAAGGGACTCCGGGAATGTGTTACAGAGAAACCAAGCCAGTCTCTGAGAAAAAGAAAAAAAACAGAGAATCGTATTTATTCAAAGGCATGCGTTGAGCTCGCGCCTAGCTTGCGCTAAGCTCGCGCCGAGCTCGCGCGGGGCGTTTTTGCGTCCGCCGAGCCCGTGTCGAGCTCGCGCCTTGCGCGCACGAGGGCCCTTTTTGTTGCTTTCCAGTTCTGCCTGGCTCCCGCTGACCTTGCGCCTAGCGCCTAAGGTCAGTGCACCTTCTTAAAAAAATGCCGAATTGCTTGTATTTTGGAAAACCTGAAAATGCCCTTTTACCATGCCGCGTGGGGCTTTGCCCCCCGCACCCCCCAACCCTATTGTTCTCCGCGCGTCCAACTCATTCCTTGGCGGGGGGAGGAACCTCGCCCCATGGGCTCCACTACGCTTCACCCACAGGAGCCCCAGGTCCCTCCCCTTGGACCCAGAATAGTGAGCCTATCTCCCCTAATAAATGTCATTTTTCTATATTCTCTGTGATTTTTGCTGGATGCGGGTGGCTTCCCAAATTGAACCAAATGAACCAATAGGGTTTCCGGGTCACCTGAAAACCTAACATAGGACTTGGACCCTCGGTCCAATTTTATTTCCAGTGGGCCTTCCAACGGGGCCCACCAAGCCCAATGAACACAATGGAATGTATGCATGTAATCTAATCAAGATAAATGAATTAATTGATCAACCCGGGCGGGCCAAACCCAAAGCGGCCCACCCGAACTTGTTTTGTGCAATATGATAGGTTTAAAATGTATGGTTTGGCCGAGACTAAGGGCAAGGGCCTATTGGGCCCGCCAAAGCCCACCAATCGAACCAAGGAAGGGTATAAACCCTAACCTCCCGTAGCTTGGGCTTTCAAGCCCGAATCAGGACCACGGGCCCCAAGCCCAATGTCCAAACCATTTTCTGGCAGACTTAAAACAAGATAAATCTAAAGCACTTTTGGAAACTATCATGGGGGCCCATCCAGGGGCCCACAAACCAAAGCAGGCCTACCTTTTTGCATGTAAATCACTTAAGCTTCAAATCTGAATCCTAATATAAAATCAATTTGCTTAACCAAAGCCTAAAGGGCCTCCTAGGCTAGACAAAGGCCCACAAGGGCACATGGGCTCAACCAAGCCCACCCCGGACACTGGGACCTTCCAACGGGGCCCACCCCATCAGAATCAGTTCATCTAATCAAGCAAAGATAAAAGAAATTAAAGGACCCACACCACTCAGGTGGTCCCGTCAGACTTAACCGAGTTAGATGAAGGATTAGGAATCGGGTGAGAAAACAAGTGAGCTGACTCAAACCAGGATAAACCTAAGGGACTCGTCACCCAACGGGGTGGACCGGGGTGTCTACGGACTTCCCCGGACCACAACCGAGACCCTACTTAAAATCTCAAAGCTGCAGACCAAGCCGTAATAGACAAGATTAGGCACCCAGATGTCCGCCTGCACCCCATCAGGCGGTGGCGACTCCAAATTTTCCGTGCCGCGTTTCCGACGCACGCACACTAAGCTTACCTTAATAACTTCAATAAAGCTCAATTTGATTTCCCTAAATCTTCAAATATAATCCACATTTACCTCATCTTCATATCTCAAGTACTTAATTAGTTTAATAATCACACTTTAGATAATTAATCTTAATAAATAAGATATAATCCGGGTCAGGGTTTTATACATAGAGTTCGTTCTTGCCTAGCATTGTTGTGCGACTTGTGTAAAACCCTGGATTTTCTTAAAATAAAGTAACTTAAATAAGCTTAAATATTGAGAAGTTAAAATTTAATTTAGGTATTGGAGGAATAATATTATGATCCAAAAAGATATTAGTAACTAAATAAATAAACAATAATTTTGAGTAATTAGGAATTTAAATAGTGGCTTCATTTAAATAGGAAAGAGCAAGGTTGATTTAGGTAAATTGGGAAAGTGACTTAAATAGGAATGTTGGAGAATATAGGTATTAATCAAAGTGCATTATATGTTTAAGATTGATGTGAGGTAAGAGGAGAATTGTTAGAAAAAGATTCAAAGGTTAAGTATGGAATTACAAGGAAAGGGTATTTTAGTCATTTTTCAATTATCCAAATTAATATATTGAGTAAGTAAATAATTATTAGATTTGAAATATTTAACTAGACTTAATTTGGGGTTAGGTTTGAATTTAAATAACAAATTACGGCTTAAAAGTAGGAAAAAGGGTATATTGGTGATTATGGTTGATAAAGAACCTTAAATTTGAGGATAATAGGAGCTTTGGGGTGTTTTAGTAATATTTTAAAATAAGAAACTAAATTAGCACGAAAATAAATTAAAATAAATTCTTCTTTTATATAAGATACTTAAAAGAGAAATTAGAAGGATGGTTAAGATAGGGAGGTTTCAATTAAGAGTGGGAATCCTATTTAGAAGGTCTCCAAAACCTATTAGGACTTCTAATAAAGAGTGCTTATAAAAGGGGAGATCTAGGAAAGGTTTAGGGTTTTTAGCAAGTAAAAAATAAGGAGGAAAGAGAGGGAAATTTGTGCTAGGGCTTGGGAGAAAAATAAAGGGAAGAAGAGAATGCGAGAAAAGATAGGGAAGAAAAGAAAATAGAGGTGCTGTAGAGGTCCGACCAGCATACTTTGAACGACGATCCTCGAAGATCTAGTCGTTGGATTGTCATGAAATTTGGCGGTTATGATCTATATATGAGATACTTTAATCTGAACGGTGAAGATCAGATTTGGAGGAATCTAAGGTGGTGCGAACTAACCCAGAAGTTGGAGGAAATTCATATTTAGAAAGAAAAAGGAGTTGCAGAGATGGCCGATTAGACAACTTCAAACGACGAGATAGGAAGCTCCAACCGTTAGAATGGGCTGAAATTTTAGGGTTTTGTTCTACTCATGGAATACTTCAAACTGAATGGTGGAGATCTAAATTGGACAAGTTTAGGGGGGTGCAGTCGAGCTCTAAAAGTGGGCACAGAAGAAGTTATGAAAAATCTGGGTTCATCAAAAAGGCAAGTAGCAAACACTTGAAACTGGAGGAACTGCATGTTTTCTTGTGTTTTTGATGATTGATTATATTGGTTTTTAAATTTAATTTCATTGGAAAAGTTAGATGGTTATAAAGCTTTGATTTGGTGATTTGAATCTCTCTTTAAGAATCAAGAAAAGTGTTATTCATGGGTGGTTTGATTTAGAAAGAAACCTTAGTTAAATTTTAATCACCAAGATTTGTTTAGGATTGTTTTAGAAGTAATTTGGAATGAAATTTAGATGTTTCGAAACAGTTTAAAACCATAGGAATTTGAGAAGTTTCAGAAATTATGAAAAACCCAGAAAAACTGAGTTTTGGGCAGAGCGCTAGAACAGTCGCTCGAGCGCCCTATCTGTATACCTTAAACCAAAAAATTGGAAACAAGTCGATTGATACACTGTTCGAGCACAACCATGGGCGACCTGCCTGTGTATCTAAAACAGAACCTGAAATTATGGCCGCTAGAACAGTCGCTCGAGCGCCTCTTCGAGCGACCGATGTTAGACATTCTAGATTTTGGGAATTGTGTCCATATTTAATTTTTAATGATTTTTCTGTAAATTCTAAAGTTGTAACACCTGTAACTAGGTTAAATTGAGATGTAGGAAGTGGCAGAATTAAATTTGAATTAAAGAATAGTAATTTGAGACGATGATTGTAAATATGAAACTTTTGGAAATATTTTAAGTAAAAAGAGGTCAACCTATTTAGATCTGATTTTGGGTAACCTAACATATTCTTAAACTTCAATATAGACCTAAGTTACCTTCTGAAAGGACTAAATAACAGAGTTAATACCTTTTGACACTTTGGGTTCTAGATGAAGGAAAGTTGGATGTTAATAGACAATAGAAATAGAAAAGTTTTAATCAAGAGTTAGGAAATTTGTTAATGTCTTGATTTATTTCCTTTTAAACAAAACTTGATTTTAGAAGTTCCTACACCTGTATTTGAACTATCTGAGCATGCTTTGAGCTCCGAATGATTTATGTATATACTTGGATTATTTTACGGTTGAAACCTAGAGTTTGGACATATGACTTGGTACATCTTGTGTTTGTTTTTGGGTCACTGGTGTGACAAGGCTGGTGCCTGATTTATTGTTTCCCGCATGGGCAGATTTAGTGATGTAGATAAGGTTCTGTATTTGGTGGGTGTTATTGAGAAGTATGTCCATTCCCTGGTTTGGTTTTCCACAATCGTGTGGGTTTCGCAATTACATTATTAATCATGTGAGTTTCGCCATTACATTATTAATTGATATGTTATTAAGTTATTATGAGTTTTTGGTTGTGAGTTGTGTCTAGTGGGCTTAGCTCTTACATGGATCCATTAGAGTAGCTAGTAAATGAAATTGTTTTCTAGAGTTTCTTATTCTGTGCTTGAGGCATTCCATCATCTCGAGGATGGTACCGCTCCTGGATTGATCGGTCGCTACGTTACCCACTCCTGGATTGGTTGGGCCGTACATGCGAACCCATATGGAATAGCCAGTCTGCGAGGCGGCTGGTTATTGATTATTGGTTGGTGGTGGGTTCTTCCGTTGGTGTTGAATAGCCAGACTGCAGGGCGGCTGGTCTACCGTAAGTCGGTGAGGTAGCATATTGGCACATGTCTGTAGGGCTCTGTTTACGATTCCATTAGTCTTGTGATGTCACAGACGTGGTATGCTGTGTGCCGTGATTTCTCTATATTATCGTTTTTCTTGTTGATGTTGTCGTTGGTTTAATCGTATACCTCATGACTTATTTTATATAAACATGGATTGATTTCATGCATGCACCTTACTACTTGTTGAGATTTATTCTCACTTCAGTTTCTCTCATTTTTCAGTTTCTCCCATTTTTCAGGTACTCTTGGTGAGGACGTCAAGTTGTGGGCTAGTTGTAGTTGGGTAGTCTATATAAATGTAGGATTGCTCATGTAATTGAAATCCTTGTATATCATAATTTTTGATTAATAAAGAGAATTTGAATTCAAGTTTCTGCATTTACTCTGATTATAAAGTTAGAAAAAGTTTTAAATTATTCCATATTTTAGTTGCTTTTGTTACTTACCATAACACCTTGCTAGTAGTCATCTTTTTTCCCTGCCAGAAAGGTCTCAATTAGTGGCAAAGAGTTCCTTTTGGAAACATCCTTACAAATCACAAGAGCAAATCAACTAAGATCTTCCGTCCTTCCCTTTAATAGTCGCATTGGTTGCCATTGATTGCCAAGCTTGGCACGAAGAATTGAGAGGAATCACTCCTATAAGTCATTAACCTACTTGAAGCTAAAGATTCCAAGGACCTTTTGTGGGACCTGCTTGTACGTACCGTAAGATTTATCAAATCATGCCAAAACAAAAGGCTGACAAATCACTCTCGGATGAGCTGTTAGGAGAAAAGTTAGGCTTAGGATCCTCTGTGAAGCGGATCCTCTGTAAAGCAGAGGATCGTCTGTGAAGCGCAATCCAACGGTCCAAACGTTGGATCAAGTTAAATGAAGGATATCAAATATGGGGTACCTCAGGCAAACAATGGGGTACCTCTATCAAATACCATGATACCTCAGGCAAACATGGGGGTACCCGATCATCTTCATGAAGATACCTTCGGCCTAACATTGGAGTACCTCTGTCAAATACGGGGTACCTCAAATACCCCACTATAACCCGAAGCTACCTCCCTAAATCGTGGTTGATACCTTCCAAAATAAGTTTAAAGTACCCCACTATAAGTCCAAGGTGCCCTTATGTAAGTCTAATATACTCCCATATAAGCCTAAGGTACCCACCATGGTAAGCCATATGCAATCACCAAAAATAGTCTAAGGTACCCCCTTCTAAGCCTAATGTACCCCAATATAAGCTGAAGGTACCTCCCTACAGAGGATCGGACCAAATTAATTTGATCCGTTGGATTGCACTTCACAGATGATCCGCTTCACAGAGGATCCGTTTCCAGGACGTACTTTGTTCTTTTGGGTAATGAACGTACCAAAGGGATGAGCTGTTTTTCAATTGAATGTTGCATTCAATTTAACAAAAGAAATCATTAACAAAAAAAATAAAAAAAATTTAACAAAAGAAACCCCACGTGTATATGTGAGTTATGCACATGGATCCATCACTTCATGTTCACAAACATTTGCGTAACCTCCACGCGAAGAACGTTGGTGGGTAAAAGGGAAAATTAATTTTAATGATACTTTTTGAAAAATTTAAAATTCAGTTAGTTCAGTTTAACCTCGTACGAAACTTCTATCAAAATAATTAAATTTTACTATAATTAAATTTTAGTAAAATTTAATTAATAATGACAATCCTAAACCAAATTGAACCAAACCTATTACAGTCGGTTTTAGGTTGTCTTTAAATGGTTTTGGTTTGATTTTGGCTTTACGATGAGCTCCGTCGAATTCTCAGGAATCAATGTGCAAAACGTCTCCGTGTTGCTTATAAGCCAACCCACGCCCAACAGCTAGCTGAGCTGCTCAAACTGGTGAAATGTACTCTCTTTCTCTCTCTAAACTTTACGCAGTTTAGAGCCATAATTGCCATGTGGCATAACAATTTCCGTTTAGAGCCATAATTGCCATGTGGCATAACAATTTCCCTAAACTTTACGCAGTTTAGAGCCATAATTGTCAGGTGGCATAAGAATTTCCCTCAGGCTCTATTTGTTTCATCGGAAGAAAATTTTCAAAGTGTTTGGATGTAACATGGAAAATATTTTAGAATTTTATTTTTTTTTCTTTCCTTATTCAAATGCAACTAAAAACAGCTCCCCTAGGAACTAAAGTGGCTTGAGCGCTTACTTTCCATACGAATTTTAAATCCTTTGCTTCCATAACGTTTCTACCCTCTTATAAAAACAACTCTTATCTAGCTCCAGCAAGTTGGATATGCGATGATAATGGTCTTATCATCCATGATACATAAGATGGATGGCATATTTGAGCCGCATACTATTGTTATCTTGTTAAAAGGTAGTGGTAGCATAAGAACCTTCAAAGTGAACCAATACAAGTAAAAGAAATTGCCAACTAATTACATGTGGATTCTTCTCAACAAAAGAGATAGTCTTTATCGGAATAAACACTAATAAACTGCAAAAAATAAGAACCAACCATTCTAAACAAAAGACATAAGTCTCAAAGCATAGAAGAGCTAGTCCTTCTAACAAGAAAATAAAAGATAGCAAAGCTCACAAAAGAAGTTAATGCACACAACCCCCACCAGTACATACAAAACTTTCAGTTCCTGAATATGAACATTACAGATGATACATGAATGCCTACAATCACAAGAAGCTTCTTAACCCTTCCTCATTCATATTGTTCTTTTCAATAACATTATTTACAGAAAACAGCAGGCAATTATGTTACAGAATCGAAGATCTTCGCAATTGTGTTCACAAAAAGGGAACACCAACAACAACCTTTGAACACAATACCCAGCTACTCTTAAGTACCCCGTTTACATACCTCATGTTTGAAGACAACTTGCACATCTTACAAAAAATAAAATAAAAAGAAAATAAATAAAAGATCACAAGTCTTGGATGTACAATCATTGCGGTAGCAATCTGCAAGTCGGGCAATACCACTTTCCTTTGAATCTTGTACCGGGTGTAAGTCCAACGCATGAATAATGGAACCATTCACCTCCTTGACACTGTAAATGAAGATATCAAGTTTTGATTACCACAAAATTTAAAGGTGTATAAGTAACAAAAGTAGAGTTGTGATCGTAGGGCTCAGATATCTTATTAAAACAGTTGATGTAACAAAGCTATTTTAGGTTACCAAATTACCATCCTCTTGGTTCCCAATTGTAGGGTATGGGATGGTCAAGGATATCCTGTACTTGTGGTACCTCTCACTGATAACCAATTTCAAGTTTAAAACCAAAATATATCACAGCAGTAAAAAAGATTGGAAGTCTCATAAAACAGTAACACAACATATAATATATCTTGCTGTGCAGGTATATGTTATTATAAAAATCAAAAATAAATAAGAATCTCATTTCCTTACAAGACATGTACTTTCACAAGGACGACCATAACTTAATTGGGAAACCCTGAGAGAAGAAAAATCCCTTTAATTTATCTCTTTATACAATAACTACTAGCTCAAAAAAAGATGTGGTCATTGAAGTTTCTGCTCTGAAAGAGCCTAGGGTTGTAACTTTTGTAGGAACTTACTGTGAGTAGATTTGTAACTTACAAATCTCCTCTCCAAGCTATTTCTAGATAATATGATGCTTGAAAGCTACTGAACATTGCCTGTCTACAAAGAAGCCCGTTGTAGTAAGTTTAAGGACAAAATAAATTTTGGATAGGCTTTGCCTTAGCATCAACCTGCCACAGCTAGCTTGGATTTATTGAGTGCAAGTCCAACTGATACTTTTAAAAACTAGACCTACTCTGGCCCAAAATAGAGTTGGGAACACCAGTTTTGAACAGGCCCAGCCAGGGTAAACCCCATTAATCACTCAAAAAATTTTTGGTAAGCGAATGGATGTATGTGAGCCCAATCCTGCAGTTTTTATAAGCAAGAGAAGAAGAGAAAGAACCAACCAAAGTAGCAACAATTTTAGGCCAAAAGACAGTGGAAAATAGTACAATTATCAGAGAAAAAAAATGTAATTGAGATGTGTTACCCTATTCACAAATAAAAACTACATGGAGTGACCAAAAAATGTCAGTAGAAGGAGCTTGGTAGGGTTGCAACTTTGGATGGGATGACTCAAGGCCCAATCGATCGGGAGGCTAGCTCCTTTTCATTGATTAGGTTTGTGTTGTCATGAATCTGACATAAAAAAAGATTCCAAACCCTTATCCAATAAGCAACAAACTCAGTAGAAATCAAACAGACTGTGACAATCAAATGCAGTTGGGGTTGGCTAACAACATACCCTCTTGGATTTGACTAGAGTTCCAAATGTTTCTTCAACTTGAAAACCACGGAATGCCCTGTTTATTTTGGTTTCCTTCGACAATTTTCTCATTGGATGTGTAAGACCGAATCATACTTTATAAGAATAAAATTATATCACATGCTCAAATGGCTGTGTAAGTTAGTGCATAGTATTGATAGAAGGTATAAGTCATTTTATTGACTTGTACAATCCGTTTTATTGCGTGAATGAGTATACAAGGGCATTCTTGGAAGAACTTTGTTGGTGATAGTACAAAGTCACTAAAATGCAATTATTTTAGTAAAGGTTTCTTAAAAATTCCTAGAGTTACTGACTTAATATTAATTACTTCCATAAAGTATCACTAAAATTTAAGGAAATTTTTTCTACAAATTCAAAGGAATCGCCCGTTCACTGCACCGCGTCCAGCTTTTCCTCTGCACCGCGTCCAGCTTTTCCTCTGTTTGTCTCTCTGTTTTTTTGACACACTTGACGCCATGGATGCCGAGCAACAAAACATGGTGAATGATCTCATGCAGAAGGGGTTCGTTCCTAACGATGAGCTCCGACGGATTCTCAGGAATCAGTGTGCAAAACGTCTCCGTGTTGCTTATAAGCCAACCCACGCCCAACAACTAGCTGAGCTGCTCAAACCGGTGAAATGTTCTCTCTTTCTCTCTCTCTCTAAACTTTATGCAGTTTAGAGCCATAATTGCCAGGTGGCAAAAGAATTTCCCTAAATAGAAAGATAAGTTTTTCAAAGACCTACTGATCACATATTTGTGGACTTGAAATCTACTGGAGCCCTTGGTTGGAAGATTTGCTGGTCCAACAGTGACATGTGTCCACATAGGTAAATGAAGCCTATGTATATACACCTTCCACCGTTGGACCAGTAGATCTTCTAGCGTGAGGGACCAGCTGATCATATAGCCTCATATTTGAGGTTGCTATTAACTTCATTTTTATTGGGTTGGAACTAGAAGCAATGGTTTCACAAATTTTCACTGAATTAATGGATTCACCATGCAACTCTTCGGCAGATGAACATTGCGTGTGAGGTGGATTCAATGAATTCACATACATATGATATGCCCATGTCCTTGATGAAAAGTGTGTTTGGGAGTACTTTAAAAGTCAGGTTAATTCTTTTTGATCATTTCTTATCTCCATCATATCCTTTTGATTCATTTATGCAAATGCTATTCATCATTTTGTTTCTTATTGATAAAATGTCAGGCATAAAACATGGGGTTGGCATTAATATGATGGTATAGATGAGCTAATTGTAGACACCCCAAATTACACCATGAAAATGATGAATAATTGGCAAAAATCATTCTTTCCTTTGTAACTAGCACAAAAATTCAGATTTAAACATTCTTTATTGTATCCGACACAAGTCATCGGATACAAGCAAACTTTTTTCTATCCGACAGAAGTCGTCGGATACAAGCAAGTATCATTGTATTCGACAACATGTGTCGGATACAAAAATGTTCACTTGTATCCGACTTGAGTTGTCGGATACAAGGTTTTTGCTTAAAATTAGGGTTTTCCGAGAGTTTTCACTTTTTACCATCATATCCTTTGTTTAAGAAGTGGAAATCTCGGAAATGACCTTAAGGTTAAGTATGGGGGATTCTAGACATTATTTTGTGTCTACCATTAGGGTTCCCCCTAACCCTAGCCTTTGCCTATAAATAGGAGGCCTCTCCTCAAGCAAATGGCCAAGAATTTTTGAGAAGAGTTGGATATTGAATAGCTCCAAGTAAAGAAGGGAAACCTCTGCCCCATTGCTTCCAGCACCCCCAGGTAAGCCTAAAACCCCTTTTCCTTTATGTTCTTAAATTCTAGAAATAGATTTTTCTTCTACCTTTCTGTAGAGTAATGGCCTAATCTGTGTGCTTGAAACCCCTTTCCCTACTCAAAGTACCTCGAGACTCCCTCTAGTCGTAAAACGTGGAAAGGGATCTAGGGGAAACGAGACTGGGAATTGATCCTTAGTCTTAGAACCCACTTGAATGGCCTTTTGATTCTATGAAAACCATTTCATACTCAAAGTACCCCAAGACTATCTCGAAGAACCGTAAAACGGGGAGAGAGAACTAAGGGAAACGAGAATGGAATGGAACCCTAGGTTTTTTAGAACCCCATTTGATTGATATGAATGCTATATGTTGTTATGTATGTGATTGAAGAGTTAATTTGTACACATGCACTTGTTTTGTCGGAATCGGCTTGTATTTGGATCTATTGCATTCATTGAGATAGATCTGAAATAAATAGCCTCAAGCATTTCTTGGATGTTTCATATTGATTTCAAACAAGTTTATCTTGAGTATTGAAGGCCTCTTGGTTTAACCTCTCGAATTTGGGTATCTTTGCTCCATGTTAGGGTTTTTGGCATATTCTCTTCAATCGAAGAGAATGGTGAGCCAATTTTGTGCCCTATTTTCTCCTGGAGGTTTTTCAATACCTTTTGAAATAATCTTGATTTATATTACACGGATTACACACACTTGATCACAGTTTTAGATTGATTTTACTTAAAAATGGCAAAACTGGACAACGTCTGTACCCTAACTTCAGACACTCATAACTTCATCCTCTGGATGAATTTTGGAATGATTCCAAATCCATGGGAAAGATGAGGCAGTCTAGTTCATGTCTGTAAAATTTCATCAATTTTTATGAGGTGGATTTTTGAAACCATTCAGTCGAAGTTGATAGGTCAATTCAGGCTAGATTGTTGAACCTGTCACTTTGACTGAGCGTCACATGCTCGATTTAAGTCCGATTTGAGTGATTTTGATTTCGGTGTTTTCCTTTATAAGTCTACTTTAAAATCCAATTGGTTTCATAATTTTTTGATTTCATTTGTGTCTTGGGTAACAGATTTACTCAAAACTGCTCAACAGCATATTTCTGGGCTAATCTGTGATCCTTGGGGCCTGTTTGGGAGGTCACCCAAGGCATATCCGGATGAAGTTTGGTATGGGGCTAGTTTCATTTGAAAAATGGCCCTACAGACTTCATTCCTGCAAAAATTCACGGATTTACATGGAGCCAATTTTCCTAAATGAATTTCCATAGTTGCCCACTTGTTACTTTTACCGATTTCCAACAGCAGATTTCAAAGGAGAATAACTCTTAGGATTTTAACCGGATTTAAATGAAAATTTGCATGAGTCTTTTATTTATCATAATCTTTCAAATGGATTTGTTTTGGTTCAATTTAAATTTGATTTGAATGATTTCAAGACAAATGGCTCTATCTTTTACCGAATTTTCCGGATTTTTCTCAACTTTGTTTTGTTCAAGTTTTGTTTTGATTTCTATTTAATGGTGATATCCCAGAAGTGATACTAACATAAAAGAGGATCTGGAATTCATTGGATTTCTCATGTGGAAGTTTCATACATTTGTTTAATCCTTTTTCAAGGTTTTTGATTATTTTAGCAAGCTATCTTATTTTTGAGCATGAAAAACACTTGGCAACCACCTTGTGTGGGTGAGTGGGGGTGCCTAACACCTTCCCCCATTCATAATCTAATCCTCTTACCCATCTCTGGATTTTATTTTCTAGTAGAGTTATTTTTACTCTAGTTTTTGCCTTTTTGCTTATTTTGATGATTTTTGGTGCCCGTTCACATCTAAAATTGAATGGTGGCGACTCTCCCATTTTTGTTGAGCCCGTGTGATGATGAAGGGAATCATCTAGGTGATTTTTCCATGTCTCACACTAATCTCATCCTTTTTTATTTTGTTTTCAACTTAAATGGGGTTAGCAAAACAAAATGATACAAATATATGGAATTAGATTAGCAAAAATATGAGATTATACCTAATTTTCACCTATTGTATATTCAATATTTACAGCTACTGTTATTTCAAAGATGAATCAATGACAATAGATGAAGCAGAGATAGTAATGATGGATCTATATTGTGAGAGGGCACAATTAAAAGATGGTCAGCATATTCTTGATCTTGGTTGTGGATGGTGTGAGACATGGAAAAATCACCGGGATGATTTCCCTCCGTCAACACATGGGCTCAACGTAAAATAGGAGAGTCGCCACCATTCAGATTTTGGGGTGTGAATGGACACCAAAAGATTCAAAAATAAGCAAAAAGAGCTAAAAGGCAAATACTAGAGTAAAAATAACTCTACTTGAAAATCAAATCCAGAGATGGGTAAAGTGATTAGATTATGAACGGGGGAAGGTGTTAGGCACCCCCATTCACCCACACAAGGTGGTTGCCAAGTGTTGTTCATGCTAAAAAATAAGAAAGCTTGCTAAAATCATTAAAACCTTGAAAAAGGATTAAACAAGTATGTGATATTTTCACATGAGAAATCCAAATGAATTCTAGATCTTCTTTTATATCAATATCACTTCTGGAATATCACCAATAGATAGAGATCAAAGCAAACATTGTATAAAACCAAGTTGAGTCAAATCCGGAAAATTCGGTAAAAGATAGTGCCATTTGTCTTAAAATCATTCAAATCTAATTTAAATTGAATCAAACCAAATCCATTTGAAAGATTATGATAGATAGAAGACTCATGCAAATTTTCAATCAATTCCGGTTAAAATCCTAGGAGTTATTCTCCTTTGAAATCTGCTGCTAGGGATAGTTAAAAGTGACAAGTGTACAAGTTTGGAAAATCATTTAGAAAAATCGGCTCCATATAAATCCATGAAATTTGGTATGAACGAAGTATGTATGGCCATATTTCAGATGAAACTAGCCTCATACAAAAATTCATCCGGATGTGCCTTGGATGACCTCCCGAACAGGCCCCAAAGATCACAGATTTACCCAGAAAAGTGCTGTTGAGCAGTTATGAGTAAATCTGTTCCCCACAACACAAATGGAGTCAAAAAATTATGAAATCAACTGGATTTGAAACTAGACTTCCAAAGGAAAACTCAGAAACAAGAATCACTCAAATCGGACTTAAAACGAACACATGGCGCTCAGTCGAAGTGACAGGTTCTGTAATCAGACTTGAACTGACCTATCAACTTTGACAGAGAGGTGTCAAAAATCCGCTCGATAGAAATTCATGAAATTTTACAGGCAGAAACTAGACAGCCTCACCTTTCCCATGGCTCTAGAATCCCTCCAAAATTCATCCGGAGCATGAAGTTACAAGTGTCCGAAGTTGGGGTACAGCTGCTGTCAAGTTAAGCCCTTTTAAAGAAAATCAATTCAAAACAGTGCTTGAGTGTGTGGAATCCATGCAAGATAGATCAAAACCATTTTAAAAAGATGTTGAAGAACCTCTAGGAAAAAATGGGGCACAGGTTTGGCTCACCATCCTCTCCGATTGGAAAGGATATGCCAAAAACCCCAAAAAGTGAGCAAAAATGCCCAAAACCGAGAGGTTGGACCTAGAGGTCTTCAATACTCAACAAAACTTGCTTGAAATCATGTTGAAAAGCAACAAAAAATATCCCAGAATTGTTTGGGGCTATTTATTCCAGATCTATCACAATGAATGCAATAAATCCAAAATATAAGCCGAATCCGACAAAATAAGTGCTATGTGTGTGTGTGTAGAAATCCACTTTTCAATTATATAACAACATATAGCATGCATTCATATCAATCAAAGGGATTCTAGAACAACCTAGGGTTCTGTTCCATTATCGTTTCCCTTAGTTCTCTCTCTTCGTTTAACGGTTCTTCGAGATAATCTTGGGGTACTTTGAATATGAAACGGTTTTCATAGAATCAGAAGGCTTATTCCAACAAGGTTCTAACACTAGGATCAATCCTCAGTCTCGTTTCCCCTAGATCCCGCCTTCACGTTTTACGGCTAGGGGGAGTCTCGAGGTACTTTGAGTAGAGGAAGGGTTTTCATACACATAGAAGATGCCTTATTCTACAGAAAGGTAGAAGAAGAGAATTAGACCTAGAATGTAAGAACAAAAAAATAAAGAGAGGTTTGAGGCTTACCTGGGCTTCTGAAAGCAAGACTGCAGCGGTTCCCCTCTTCACTCGGAGCTCTTTGATCTCCCACTTATGGCAAAAGTTCTTTGCAAAAGTTGTTGGCCATTTGCTTAAGGAGGAGCCTCCTATTTATAGGCAAAGGCTAGGGTTAGGGTTTGCATGATGGTAAACACAAAATAATGTCTAGAGCCCACCAACCTTAATCCTAAGGCTATTTCTGAGATTTCCACTCCTTTAATGAAGGATATGATGGTAAAAAGTGAAAACTCTTGGAAAACCCTAATTTTGAGCAAAAAGCTTGTATCTGACATGTCAGGTTGGATACAAGCAATTCTCTTTGTATTCGAAATTATCTGTCGGATACAATAAAGATCCTTTGTATCTGACATTACTTGTCGGATACAATAAAGATGTTTCGTATCCGACATTATCTGTCTGATAGAAAAAAAAGAAGCTTTTATCCGAATTTTAACACAGGAAATACTTATTTACATGTAATATCGTTTAAGTAAATGTCCTCGTATTTTTTAATCTCCATTTACTTAAGATATTACATGTAAATAAGCAAACACCACCCCATTTGAATCCATTAAAAATAGTTCAAGACCCAAATTCCAAGTGAATAAAAAGTCAACTTTCCAGTTCCAGGCTAAATTCTGGTTTTTCAGGTCCGGTAAAAAGATTCAACATGTTAAAACCAAGGTATTCGTCAAGATTTAAAATCTCAAAAAATTCTTTTATGCAATAACATGGCTAAGAACCTGATTACCGGGAAAAATTATCTTGAAATCTTGCTTTAAAAAATATTTCATTTTCTGGGGTCAAAAGTCAACAAAATTCAACTGGAAAAGTTTGACTTTGTACAAAAGATTGAATTCGGGCCTTTTCCTTTACGGTTTTGGATTCAAATGGGTTAAGGATCCCAAACCCAATGCAAAGAATTGAAAATTCCAATAAAATAATTCTCTCATTTAAGATTTATCAAAAATCGTGCAATTTTGGGGTGTCTACAGATGGGGAGCTGTGACAATATATATTGCTCAAAAATACAAAAATTGTCATGTTACAGCGATTACGAATTCGATCACACAAAAGGAGTTCGTGGAACAAAGAAGCAAGTAAGTCTGTTTCATTTGTATGATTATATGTTTTTATTAGCTTGAACTAAACATGTTGATGTTCGTTTAAATGATATTAAAATACATTATAGTCTTTGTTATTTAATAATTGATTATGAAAATCTTTCAGGCTTCTTAATTTGTCAAATGTAAAGGCTGTATTAGCGGATATTTCAAAGCATGAAATGGATAATACTTTTGATCGAGTATTCATCGTTGAGGTTCTTGAGGTACATATGTACTTCTTTTCTCATATGTATTGTTAACATGATGTGAGGAGGGCAGTGGCCCGAATTGAGTTGTATGACATGAAGGGCATTTGCCTAAATGATAGTCTGTGGTGTGATTGGTATCTGTGGGTATTGTGTGCGGTTCACTTCCGTCGAGGGTAGTGAACTAGCATCCTCCACAAAAGTGTATTGGTGGGTAGTGTGTGCGATTCACTTCCGTCGAGGGTAGTGAACTAGCATCCTCCACAAAAGTGTATTGGTGGGTAGTGTGTGCGATTCACTTTCGTCGAGGGTAGTGAACTAGCATCCTCCACAAAAGTGTATTGGTGGGTAGTGTGTGCGGTTCACTTCTGTTGAGGGTAGTGAACTAGCATCCTCCACAAAAGTGTATTGGTGGGTAGTGTGTGAGGTTCACTTCCGTCGAGGGTAGCGAACTAACATCCTCCACAAAAGCTTGAAATTGTGAGATATCTAGTTCATCAAATGATATGAGTTATATGGAGGGCAGCGGCCCAGGTTCTATGAGAAATAAAGGAGGTATTGGCTCAAGATTGACTCGAGTAAGGCCATGGGCTACCCTGGAGCACTTTCCATGCAAGGGTGCATGTTGCATTGTTATTATTTCTGTTCTCTATGGTTGTATCATCCCGGCACCAGTAACATCGGTGGTCGGTGTCCATTTGCTACGGGTAATCAGCAATGGATATCTATACGTCATGGGAAACTGGCATAGATGCCTAGCCATCTCTTAGAATCGGTGAAGCTAGTGAGGTCATGTGCATTATATACTAAACATCGTAGATAACAAGTGATGAGATTGAATACATGATTTGATATTAAATGGATTACTTATACACTGAGGCACATGCATGCACTATTTGTATGACACTAAGATGCCATGGATTTTGTAGCATTAGAACTACCCGTATGCCATGGTTTCACTACAAAAATGAAGAGAATTAGCGGCACCTTTTAGCGGCGGTAACCTAATTCCCGCCTCTAAAAGCACTATTACCGGCGGTAAAAGCACTTTCCGCCGCTAAAAATTAATTTACAACTTTTTTCGCGTGAAAATTTTATGGCGCGCATTTTTTCAGCGCGAAATAGCCTTTAGCGGCGGTACCTACCGCCGCTATAGTAAGTTTTACCGGCGGTAACATATCTCCCGCCGGCAACAAGTTGGCGGGAAGGTCCCGCCAAAAAAAGCCTTATTTCCGGCAGTATCAGTCCGTCGGTAATAACACTTTTAGCGGCGGTAGGCCTATTACCGCCCCTAAAAGATGGTTTTCAGGGGTGGTGAGATCCTTCCTGCCCCTAAAAGAAAGTTTTCAGCTGCGGTATATGCATTGCCGCCCCTAAAAGTCCCTTTTAGCGGCGGTAAGCCAATTACCGCCCCTAAAAGCACGTTTTCAGAGGCAGTAGGGTCTTTACCACCCCCAAAAGTCCATTTTAGGGGCTATAAGGCGTTTACCGTCGTAAAAAAATGTGCCTTGGTGTAGACACCCCAAATTGCACTGCCAAATGAGAAAATAATAAAAACATGTAATTAGAGTTTAAAACAGGTCAAAAAAGCCTAAAAATAGAATGAACAGGCTTTGCCCGTATTTTCTTCACGGGCCGATCTCGCCCGACAAATATCTACGGGCAGGCGCGCCCGTAGTACCAATACGGTCACCATTGGACCGTAAATCATTTACGGGCATTAAAGACACGTGCAAGTTTTGTCCTTCTCTCGATTTCCGAGCTTTATTTGAAGTCCAATATATCTTTAAACGAGCGAATTAAGTGTTTTATTCGCTGAAGCCACCTTGGTTGGCTATGGATGGGCATTATCTCTGTATTTCACTCTATCCTAAAGACCAGGCTATATCCTTCTGGACCAACCATACCCCTGGGTGTGTCTATAAATAGAGGCTCATTCCTCTAGCTTAGGGCGACGAAATTTTGAAGAATCAAAAGCTCCAAGAGAAGGAAAGGAATCCCTGCTGCTCTGCCTGCTCAATCCAGGTAAGTCCCCTATCCCTTCTTATTTTTTGTCTTCAATTCTAGATGTAATAGGATCATCTCTATTGCTGTAGAATAAGGCCATATCTGTTTTTGTATTCCTAAACTTGCCTCCAAGTACCTCAAAGGTCTCTCTAGCCGTAAAACGTGAAGAGAGAACTAGGGGAAAGGGGAACAGGTGGATCCCTAGAATAGAACCCCATATCTGTTTTTTTTCTTTTTTTTAGAATAAAGCCTGTGATTATGTTTGTGTAACCAAACTTATCTCCAAGTACCTCAAGAGTCTCTCTAACCGTAAAACGTGAAGAGAGAACTAGGGGAAAAGAGAACAGGTGGATCCGTAGGGTAGACCCCATGTGCTCTAATCTGTGAGATATGGCTGTTTTAAATATTTTGATCATGTTTTAATGCTTTTTATGATATATCTGAATGAATAACATGAATCTATGATGTTTATAGCATGAGATCCCCACTATTTTATAAAATTTGGATTTTTGCCACTTTTGCACCTACAACACTGTTTTCGTGATTTTTGTGAGTTTAGGCTAGGATCTTGGATTTATCATGATCAATATGATAGATCTGAATCCAGAAGCCTGAAAATAAATTCTAGGGTTTCATGATGTGGTTTTTAAATTGTTTTTCATTATTGAGAGAAGACCCTACGGTCTAAATTCTCCCCTTTTGGTGTTCTTCATCAACGTGGGTATTTTTGGTTTTTATTTTCTGATTTAATGTGAAATTTGGGCTTTATCTATATCCTGGACTGTTCAAGTTCAATTTTGAAATATTTTATATAAATCATATTTTTCTAGATTTCTAGAATTTAGCTTGAAGCCAGATTTTTGGATTTTTCACTTTAAATTGATTTTATTCGATTTTATCTCATATTTGTTTTGATCATGAAACCCTAGGAATGGTATGATCATGTTTGATAGTTCTGGATCAATCAGAATATTCATATGAAAAAACCATATATTTTTGCCTTTTTTGTGATTTTGTGTGATTTTTATAGCAAGCTTTTTCCTTTAATTTAAAATGAACAATACCTGGCAACCACTTTATGTGGATGAATAGGGGTGCCTAACACCTTCCCCTGTTCATAACTTAATCCCCTTACCCATCTCTGGTTGTTTTTTTTAGGAGGGATATTTTGCCCTAAAATTTGCCTTTTGTGCGTATTTAATATTTTGGTGTCCATTCACACCTAAATTGAATGGTGGCAACTCTTTGTTTAATTTAATCCCGTGTGATGATTGAGGAAATCATTTAAAATGATTTTTTCCCATGTCTCACAACTGGCGACTCTGCTGGGGACTTGTGGATTTCAGCCTTTTGGTGTTTGTTCATGTTTTTTTTTGACTTTTTGATTTGCTTGCTATTTTGTGTTTTTAGCATGTCTTTGTTTTGCTTGCTGTTTGGTGTTCTTAAGCATGTGGGATAGGTTGTAAATCTGATTTATTGCTTAAGAATTCATGGGGGTAGAAACATGCTTAATTCTGATTTAAAGGATTGTTTCTAGAAACATGCATAGGGGAGGTTTATTTTGATAAACCATGCTTATTCCTTGCTGTATTTTAATATGCATGTTCTAATTTTCAGCATGCTTTCTATGGTGTATTTTGGATATATAATATGAGCATATGTTGACATGATTTGGATGATGTTTATGAGCATGTTTAGGTGCTATAGGGTTGCTTGTTTGCTTATGTTTACTTGCTTAAATATGCTTTCCTATTATGCCTTGGTTTGTTGATGCATGGCTGCGAAAAGAGTGGCAAGGGTTTGGGACGTTGTGAATGCACCCTATTTTTACAATGCACTGTGCACCTTTTGTTTTTACACGGCCTACCCTTAACCTATAGGAAGTTGAACCCGAATGTGTGTAGCTTGGCGCAACGAGGTCGATACTTCGGAAAGCGAAAGTAAAAACATTCACCTTAGAACTTTGAGCTAATGATGTGATGATAATGTGGATCTAGGATTCTGGTCATCACTAGGCTTGAGTGCTAAGTTGTCATTAAGCCAAAACCCAAAACCCCTACGCTTGAAGGTGGAGTTACACGTTTTTGGCTAAAGTACACAATTACGTGGGAATATGGGTTTGTATGATTGTGGGAAGGCCGTGTGCATGGCTTACAAACCAGGGCATAATGCGGATGCCATATCGAAGGTAAACAAGGTAACAAGGTAATCCTATTGTTTTGCATTATTTTCATGTCATAGGGGTGTCATGGTACCCATTAGTTCGGGATAAAATTGGTCCCAAAATATGCATATTTTCTAAAATTGGTGCAGCCCATAGGAAGAGTTTCTAACTCTGTCTAGAATCAATCCTACCCTATGTTCATACAAGAGTCAACAAAAGGGTACCAAATTCTTGAGTATGGTGTCAATTTGGAGGGTACATATGCCCTCTCAAGCATGTGTTTTTACAAATAGGCCAAGGTCCACTTTGGGACAGTTTATAAGCTCTGTATTGGGTGAACCGTATGTTTGGATGAACAATGGAAGTGATCAAACCATGTAAAAACTGGAAAAACATAACAAGGTTCCGTAAAACCGCATTTAGTACACGGGCTGGGCTTGATCGTATTAGTTATACGGGCTAGGCTCGCCCGTGGATTGCATACGGTCATGGCTGGCTCGTAATTTGAATACGGGCAGGGCTGGACCGTACTGTGTATACGGTTTTCTCGGAATATTCAACTTTAATCAGTTTTTTTCCACTAAAATCTTCATTTAACCCTTAAATAATGATAAAGGGAAACAAGTTTGAATAAATGCTTCGAAAAAAAAACAAAAAAAAACAAAAAAGAAAAAAAAATAAAAAAAAATGTGAGAGAAAGGTTCCTAGGGCTTCTGAAAGCCTTTGAATTTCAGACTTTTTCAAAACTCTTGGGCTTCTGAAAGCCTCTGAATTTCAGATTTTTCAAAAAAAATATATATATATTGGGCCTCTGAAAGTCTTTGAATTTCAGATTTTTCAAAAAAATCCTGGGCCTCTGAAAGCCTTTGAATTTCAGATTTTTCAAAAAAAAAAAAAAAAAAACCCTGGGCCTCTGAAAGCCTTTGAATTTCAGATTTTTCAAAAAATTCCTCGGGCCTCTGAAAGCCTTTGAATTTCAGACCTTTATCTTTTGGGCCTCTGAAAGCCTTTGAATTTCAGAACTTTTGGGCCTCTGAAAGCCTTTGAATTTCAGAACTTTTGGGCTTCTGAAAGCCTTTGAATTTCAGACCTTTTTCTCTTAGGCCTCTGAAAGCCTTTGAATTTCAGAACTTTTGGGCCTCTGAAATCCTTTGAATTTCAGACCTTTATCTTTTGGGCCTCTGAAAGCCTTTGAATTTCAGAACTTTTGGGCCTCTGAAAGCCTTTGAATTTCAGACCTTTTTCCTTCGGGCCTCTGAAAGCCTTTGAATTTCAGAACTTTTGGGCCTCTGAAAGCCTTTGAATTTCAGAACTTTTGGGACTCTGAAAGCCTTTGAATTTCAGACCTTTTTTCAAAATATCCCTGGGCCTCTGAAAGCCTTTGAATTTCAGACTTTCATCAAAAATCCCGGGCCTCTGAAAGCCTCTGAATTTCAGACCTTTTCCAAAAATATCCCTGGGCCTCTGAAAGCCTTTGAATTTCAGACCTTTTTTCAAAAACCCCCCGGGCCTCTGAAAGCCTTTGAATTTCAGATCTTTCTCTCTTTTGTGGGACCTGTTGGAAGCCCTAGAATATTCCAACAATTCAAAAAGAAAAAAAAAAGAAGCAAATAAAAAGAAATAATCCAAACTCGTGTTCACCCAGCTTGCACATAGGCATTCCTAAACACGTGAATGAGACTAAATTGGCACTGATATTTTCTTTTTATTTTCCAGGTACCAATAAATTTGCAATCATAGCTTCGGTAACCAGATCAAGAGCTCGAGCCATGAATCCCGTTGAAGATGAAGTTGATGCTCCTCATCCAGATGTTTCTACTCCAAGAACAAGTGGCAGGACTAGCCCGAATGCTAGAGAACATACTGTCAGTACAGGCCCAACAAGTGCAGGCCCAACAAATGCAGGCCCAGAACCAGGCATCCACATCCAACCCTGCACCTCCACCCCCAGTCAACATTCCACCTCCAGTGCAACCAACTCCTGAACCCGTCTATGAACCCACCCCTGAACCTACACTGACCAGGGATGAGACAGCTGAATCAAACAAGGCTAAGGAAAAGCAAAGGATAAGGGAAGAGGTGGAAAGAAAGTTCATGCATAAGCTAGAAATGATCCAAGATGAACTAAGGGAAGTCAAAGGGGTAAACAACTTTGGGGGCACCAATTTTGAAGACCTGTGCCTATACCCCAATGTTAACCTACCGGCTAAGTTTAGGTGCCCAGACTTCGACAAGTATGATGGCACTGGTTGCCCCATGAGCCACCTAAAGTTGTATTGCGGTGCCCTATGCCAGTTTGGGCAGGATGAGGGTATCTTGATCCAACTTTTCCAAAGGAGCCTGACTTGAACCGCATTAAGATGGTTCGCCACTCTGGACCATGGAAAGATCAAAAGATGGAAGGACCTAGCCGATGCCTTCCTGGCTCAATACCGGTTCAATTCAGAGATCATGCCAGATAGGTACGACGTCATGAGAATGAGCAAGCGAAGGGATGAGACTGTAAGGCAATATGCCAAGAAATGGAGGGAGACGGCCTCCCAGGTCAGGCCACCCATGCTAGAACAGGAAATGATTTCTACTTTCATAAGCACTTTGGGTCAACCATTCTACAGCCACTTGGTGGGTCAGACCACCACTAATTTTGCAGCTTTGGTTTAGGTGGCTGACCGAATTGAGGATGGAATAAGGTCAGGTAAGATAATTGACCACTCTGCCATGGTTAGTCAGCAAGACCTTAATCAGAAGAAAGGAAGCGGGACAAAAAAGAATGGGAACAAGAAGGAGGGTGAGGTAAACATGGTACAGCCACCATCTGGCCCTAACAAGCCCATACAAATCAACGTACCTGCACATTTTCCTACCCCACCAGTGTCATCACAGGCCCCCATGAGGGTTAATGTTCCAGCAGCACCTTCAGACCAAAAAAAGGGTTTTTACCAAAGAGGAAAAGGATGCTTATTTTGCAGCAAGGAGAAATAGGGTTTTCACCCCTATTCCAATGACTCCCTCTCAATTGCTGCCCACTCTATTGCAAGGAGGGTATATCACTTTAAGAGAGCCTAATCCAAATGCATCTAAGGGAAGAAATTTTGACCCTTCCACCACTTGTGACTATCAGTAGGGTGCACCTGGGCACCCTACTGACAAGTGTTGGCCTTTGAAACATGCCATTCAGGATTTACTGGACCAGAATACCCTGTCTTTCAATACAGGGGCTCCCAATCCTCCAAGAATAGATATTGGACAAAACCCACTGCCCCAGCATCACGGGGCAGGCCCATCTAATGTCATAGGAGTCATCTCTTCTGACAAAATAACCTTTGACCCATCTCAATTAATTGCTCACATAGGGACAACGGTCAAAGTATATTTTGACAGGAGAAGTGAAAGCAAAGAAATAAATATGATTTCAAAGGGGAATGATAGTGCTGTAAAGAACATTAGCTCATCTCTGGACCGGGTCTCATCCTTCATGGCCCAGATGAACATCGCTAAGCCACCTTTGGTCATTAATCCATCCACTTTCACTCCACCCATTCAGTCTAAGCCACCACTGGTCATAAATTGTGACCCCTTTAGTGCATCAGTCACTTTTGCAACCCCTCAACCAAAACAACTTCCTCCATTGGTTGTTAATGTTCCTATTACTCAGACTTCCATCGCCAAGCCCAAACTTCCCCCATTGGTGGTGAACGTCCCCAAGCCTTCCTACATTGAATCGGCTGTACCATGGAGCTACAGTGAGACATTTACTACTACATGTCCTGCAGCTGAAAGCAAGGAAGAAGTGAACCTCATGATGAGGTCAGGAAAATGTGTAGGGGTGGAAGAAAAACAAAAGGAAACAGAGAAGGAGAAAGAAGGAGAAAAAAATTAAAGGAAAGGCCAAGGTAGGGGAAGAAACCCCTCAGGTAACTAACAGTGAGGCTGCTGACCTCATCAAGGTAATAAAAAAGAGTGAGTTCAATGTCATTGAGCAGTTGAACAAAGTCCCTGCCCAGATCTCAATACTGGGCCTATTGTTAAATTCTGAAAAACATAGGGACTCCTTGTTAAGGATACTCCAGGGGGCCCATGTGCCTAAAAACATTGAACCAGAACAATTAGGCCGGATGGTTGGTCAAATTTTATCCCATAATGTCATAACCTTTTCTGAAACTGAAATTAGTCCAGCAGGATACCATCATGTGGATCCTTTGCACATTGCTGTGCTCAGTAAGGGTTGCATGATATCCCGGGTTCTGATTGACAATGGGTCGGCCCTCAATGTCTGCCCATTGATAACCTTTGTTAAGCTCAATCTGGAGCGAAACAAAATAAAGCAAAATGGAAGAATTATAAGAGCATTTGACAGCTCTAAAACACACTCCCTAGGGGAGGTTGAACTGCCGGTCACAATTGGACCGTATATTTTCAACATCACATTTGAAGTGATGGATATACCTGCAGCCTTCAACCTACTCCTAGGAAGGCCGTGGATTCATACAGCTAGGGCCATACCATCTACCCTCCACCAAAGAGTCAAGTACATTAGAGGGCAAAAGGTGATTACCGTCCTGGCCGAAAACTTGGTTCCCCCCATGTGGTCCCCTGATGTACCCTGTATTAACATGGAAATGACTGCAGATAAGTTGACGTTTCACTCTTTTCAATTTGAAGCTGTGAATTATATACCTGGAGGGTATCAGGAAAAAGAAGGAAAATTGACCTGTGCTGAAAAAATGGTCAAAAATGTGCTAGAAAAGTACCATTTTCACCCTGGAAAAGGTCTGGTGGTTATCCTACAAGGAAGGATAGAACCAGTACAGGTTAAGAAGATGGTTCACAGAGCAGGGTTGGGGTCCAAGCCAAGGAAGTGGAGAAAACAGGGGCAGATAGAAGCTATAAAATTCCCGCACATCAGGGAAACTTTTCCTAAGCTGTCTCACATGATTCAGCTGTCTCCTCCTGAGGATCAGTCTAAACCTCCATACTACAATGTCAACCCATTTCAGAAACCCAAACCCTCAACAGTACAACCATATGTTCCACCTCCACCTCCACAAGCATCTAGTGGGCCTGGGCCACAGGCAGAACAGGAGCAGGACTTTTCTGAGGACGTAGGGGAATTCTTTGCCATGACAGAAGGCAACCAAGAAAAAGTAGTAGAGGAGCTACCTTTTATTGATTGGGCTGCAGTAGAAGTTCCATCTGGAACTGGCCCTACAGAAGAAGCAGGCGATGCAACTCACCCAGTACTGGTGATCTCAGATGTAGACGCTGAGCTTGAGGAACAGGCTTGTATCCCTGCCCCAGATTCTTTCATTCTGAATAATTGGGAGGAAACTCCCCTTACTTTTGAAGCCGAGTTTGTTTGGCAAACAGACATGGCTTCCAAAAAAAATTCCATTAGTGGAATGCCCTTTTCCTGAAGGTTTTAATGAGCCTTCGTCTTCAGGGAAAGATTTTGTAGAAGGCTCTCAAAAAACACAAAAAGATTTTTCATTTTTTTCTAGAAAAGATAAATTTTTCAAAAAGGTCCAAACCATTTATGAACCATATAAGCAAACGGAATTGGATCAGGATGAATATGACTTCGACCTTGAGCTCGACTTTGACCTAATGGGGGTTGAAGAAGAGACCGAGGACGAAGAAGACGACGTTCCAAAAGAAATCACATATAAATTAAAGCGTCATGAAAAGGGGGTCCAACCCAATATTGAAGAGACCATATCAATAAACCTAGGGACCGAAGATGACCCAAAAATAGTGAAGATTGGGGTATGTCTATCTGAGGTACAGCGGGATGAAATGATACAATTTTTGGCTGATTATGAAGATGTGTTTGCATGGTCGTATCGGGATATGCCAGGGTTAGACACAGATATGGTGGTACACAGGCTACCTATTCTACCAGACTCTAAGCCAGTTAAGCAGAAACTGAGAAGGTTAAAACCTGAATGGACGCTAAAGGTCAAAGATGAAGTGGTTAAACAATTCCAAGCCGGATTCTTAGCAGTTTCCACATACCCCGAATGGCTTGCAAATATAGTGCCAGTGCCAAAGAAGGATGGAAAGGTCAGAATGTGCGTAGATTATAGAGATTTGAATAAGGCAAGTCCAAAGGATGATTTTCCACTTCCACACATAGACATCTTGGTGGATAACACCGCTGTACATAGCCTGTTATCATTCATGGACGGGTTTTCTGGGTACAATCAGATTAAGATGGCTAAGGAAGACCAAGAGAAGACAGCCTTTATCACCCCTTGGAGTACCTTCCACTACACTGTCATGCCATTTGGACTTAAGAACGCTGGGGCAACCTACCAGAGGGCCATGACAGCCTTATTCCATGATATGATCCATAAAGAGATGGAGGTCTATGTGGATGATATGATAGCCAAATCATGTGAAGAAGAAGACCACTTGATCAACTTGAAGAAGGTATTTGACCGGCTTAGGAAATACAGTCTAAGGCTTAACCCTGCGAAATGTGTCTTTGGGGCTACATTAGGAAAATTGTTGGGCTTTATAGTAAGCAGAAAGGGAATTGAGATTGACCCAGCTAAAGCTAAAGCCATCATTGAAATGCCATCACCTAGACCCGAGAGGGAAGTTCGGGGTTTTCTTGGAAGGATTCAGTACATAAGCCGGTTCATAGCACAGCTCACCGCTATTTGTGAACCAATTTTCAAACTTCTAAGAAAGAATAACCCGACAGTCTGGAATAATGATTGCCAAGAAGCCTTTGAAACAATAAAGGAGTATTTATTGAACCCACTTGTGCTAGTACCACCCACTCCAGGCAGACCATTGATTTTATACTTGTCAGTTTTGGAGACATCAATGGGGTGTGTCTTAGAACAGCATGACGATACATGCAGAAAGGAGAGGGCGATTTACTACCTGAGTAAGAAATTTACAGAATATGAAGCAAAATATTCCCCTCTAGAAAAGACTTGTTGTGCTTTAGTAAGGGCAACTCAGAGACTAAGGCACTATTTCCTTAGTCATTCCACCTTATTGATATCCCGCATGGACCCTTTGAAGTATCTATTTGAGAAACCGGCTTTAACTGGCAGAACAGCAAAGTGGCAGTTGTTACTCTCTGAATTTGACCTCACCTATATCACACAGAAGGCCATTAAGGGTCAAGCCATTGCAGATCACTTGGCTGCACACCCTTTACCAGAATACCAACCCTTAAAGACCAACTTCCCTGATGAGGCAATCTTGTTTGCTGAAGAAGAAGAAGGTGAAAGCTCATGGCAAATGTTTTTTGATGGGGTCGCCAATATGAATGGAAATGGAATAGGGGCTGTTTTGATCAAGCCAGATGGGGCACATATCCCAATCGTAGTGAAGTTAAGGTTCCAATGCACGAACAATATAGCAGAGTATGAAGCATGCATAATTGGGTTGCAAGCAGCCTTAGACCATGAAGTAGAGGAACTTGACGTATATGGGGATTCGAGTCTTATCATCTTCCAAACAACTGGTGAATGGAAAACCAAGGATCACAAATTGATCCCCTATCACCAGTATTTGGAAAAAATAGGCGCCAAGTTTATTCGAATTTCCTTCAATTATATGCCAAGGGCCAAAAATCAGTTTGCGGATGCTCTAGTAACATTGGCTTCAATGGTCAGTATGCCAGAAGGGGTTGATATTAGACCATTGGAAATTGAAGTCAGGGATGAACCAGCTTACTGCCTTGTTCTAGAAGAAACCCCAGAAGAAGAAGTACCATGGTTTCAAGACATTAAGAACTTCCTAAATGATCGGAGCTTGCCAGAAAATGTCGCCTCTACAGAAAAAAGAACAATACAGAGGTTGGAAGGACAGTTCTTACTAAGTGGTGGTCAGTTGTACAAAAGATCACACAATGATATACTACTTAGATGTGTTGCAAAGACTGAGTCAGAAAGGATAGTTGAAACGGTACATGGAGGAGTGTGTGGACCCCATATGAATGGGCATATGCTTGCCAAGAAGATTCTGCGATTGGGATATTACTGGTCAACTATGGAGCATGATTGCTATATGCACGTTAAAAGATGTCATTTATGCCAAGTGTACGCGGATAACAAGAATGCACCCCCAAGTGAATTACATAGTATGACATCTCCGTGGCCTTTTTCTATGTGGGGTATAGATGTCATTGGAATGATCTCCCCAAAGGCATCAAATGGACACAGGTTTATACTTGTAGCAATTGATTACTTCACCAAGTGGGTAGAGGCAGCTTCATATGCAAACATTACGAGTAGCCATGTTCTTAAGGTTTTGAAGCGCAACATCATTTGCCGCTATGGTTTGCCAAGTGCCATAGTAACAGACAATGCTTCAAACCTTAAGAACAAAGACATGAGGAAGATGTGTGAACAATTTCATATTACCCACCACAAGTCAGCGCCTTACAGACCAAAGATGAATGGGGCAGTGGAAGCAGCGAATAAGAATATAAAGAAGATTATTCAGAAAATGGTAGTGAGTTTTAAAGATTGGCATGAAATGCTGCCACTTGCTTTACATGCTTACAGAACCTCGATCCGGACTTCTACAGGGGCAACCCCATACTCCTTAGTTTATGGAATGGAAGCAGTTTTACCAGTGGAAGTGGAAATAACTTCATTAAGAGTGCTAATGGAAGCTGAATTAGAAGAAGCTAAATGGATACAGTCTAGGCATGATCAACTCAATTTAATAGAAGAAAAACGTTTGAAGGCACTTAGTCATGGCCAATTATATCGGAAGAGGATGGCTAGGGCTTACACTAAAAAGGTGAAGCCCAGAACTTTCCAAGAAGGAAATCTGGTATTAAAGAAGATTTTACCCTTTTTGGAAGATCCTCGTGGAAAGTTCAAACCAAATTGGGAAGGACCTTATATAGTCAAGAAGGTCCTATCAGGGGGTGCTCTCATCTTAACAGAGATGGATGGGAAAGATTTTCCTGAGCCAATTAATTCTGATGCAGTAAAGAGATATTTTCCGTGAATGAATACTACTAGGAAATGATCTGAGGCCATTGTTCCTTATATCCCAAAATTTGAATCCCTAGTCAAACCAATTTGAGCCTGTTCATTTTTTTTTAAACCCAAACTGGACTTACAGCCTTATACTGGGGCAAAGCCAATAAGGGCAAGGCAAATAGGGGCAAAAAAAGAAAAAATTTGAAAAAAAAAAAAAGAGAAAAGAAAAAAATAGGGGCAAATAAATGCCAAATACAAAAGAAGGGGAATGGGATTGAATTCACCATGATTGTAAGTCCAGTTGACCCATTTTCACACTTAGAAAATTTTGAGCCTTTAATACCTTTTCTTTCATAAACCGAACCTAGCCTTTGTTTTGTCCTATTATTAAGACCTCGGTATTTTAGTATATTCATTCAACTTTCAGAGTAAGATTGGTGATGACGGAATACAGAGGCCAACCCTAGTGAAAACCGTAATTGGCACTAGGGGCAAGAAGGGCAAAAAGAAAAAAAAAAGAGAAAAAAAAAGAGAAGAAAAAAAAAAGAGAAAAGAATCAAGGGTTGAGTTGATCATGTGGTCTAAGTTTCAAATCAGCATGAGCACTGGAAACTGAGCAGATTAGCAAGGCCAATCATGAAGGAAAAATCATTAGGGGATGATCCTAATGGTCACGGGGTAGACAGATTTGGTCTCTCCCTATTGCTTGGACTACCCTTCTCATTATTCAACCTGATTTTAATTCCTTTAATTATATGTGATTAAGTGTTTTGGATCAGCTTTCAAAAAAAAAAAAAAACTATACTTTGGCCAGTGATGAGAAATCAAATACTTTTTCATAAAACTTCTGTTTTTATAAGCATCTGAGAATTCTGAGGCCAATAATATAAAACCTATTTTTGAATTAAATCTAATATCCTTCCACTAATGGAGTTTGCTTTTGTATAAAAGTATGAAAAAATGATGAATGGAAAAAGAAAAAAAAAGAGATAAAAGAATCTAATCCCTATTCCCTAACTGCTCCTCAAGCTCCCTAATCCTAGCTGCCTGAGTTGCAATGATTCCAGAAGCACCCTCTGCATCAGGATCACTCAAAAAGGAGATGACCTCATCAGAAAAAGAAAGCTTGATCTTCAACGCCCTAAGGTCGGCCAAGGAATCCTGATACTTCTTCCGCATCACTCGGACTTCAAAGCGACGAGCCTGCCTTTGTTCTTCAAGTTTCTTCTCCATGGCAATGCGGCCAGACTTCTGCTCTTCAAGCTTCCTCTCCAGAACAAGGACTTTTATCCTAAGTTCTTGAGCCTCCCGTACCCATATTTGTTGAAGCTGCTTATGGGTTGCCCTTTCTGACTCCAGAATGTCCTCATAAGTAGGAAGAAGAACTGCAGGAGGATCCTCTGGTACTGGGGCATGACTCTGCACCTGTTCTTTGATCCAAAAAAGATAGTCCTTCACATGGGACTCAGAAAAGACGGGACCCCGCAGAAAGCAAACATAGGACCACTCTTTCATTAATTGAGCATTTAGCCCCATGGTGGCTGATGTAAGTGGCCTTACAAAGCTCTCATAACCTGTGGGGATCATAATTCCCTGGGTCGCTCCAAATTGCCGAAGAACCCTCAATGGAAGATAGAGAACAGCAGATTTCAAGCCTGTTAGGGCCAGAAAGTTTTTATCCCTAAAGCTAATCACTGTCTCTGGAGTGGGCTGATAAGTGCCAGGCCATCTCACCTGATCATCCTGGAGAGTACCCAAGAAAGCGAACCAGCCTTGCTTGCCACCTTGGATGTTAGGACATCCCCTATTGCTCATCAAAACAGGAACTTTCAATCTTGGAAAGAAGCGACGAGTTATTTCTTCAACCTGGCTAAGATGGTCAAGCAACCAAAGCTGCAGAAAAAGGGAGTATTTCAATTTATTTCCCAAAAAGGAAAAAAAGAAAAAAAAAGAAAAAGAAAAAAAAAAGAAGAAAAAGAGAAAAAGAAAAAAAAAAGAAAAAAGAAAGAAAAGAAAAAGAAAAGAAGAAGAAGAAGCAGAGAGAAGAAAAAGAAAGGAAAGAATAAGAATAAAAAAAATATATATATATGCATATTTTTTACCTGTAGGATAGGGGCGCAGGCAAGGAAGCGTTTCTTCTTCTTGAAATAACAGTCAGTAAGGGCCTGATATATCTCTGCTAGGATCATAGGGGCTAACCTCTCGCGTTCCCTAACCTGACATATAACTGAGATGAGAGCCAAGTCAACCTGGTCATCACCCCGTGGAAAAAGCAGCTGATTGACCACTACCAGGGTCAATGCATTAAACCTAGGGTCCTTGTCACTACTCCTCAGAAGTTTTTCAGTCAAAAAGGTCTTGGACAAGGTCAATAGTGCATCAGAATTTCCTAAGTCCTTCTTCCCTATACCCAAAAAAGTGGAAGCCTCTTTTTTATAACTAAGCTTTAGGGGTGGATTCATAACTTTTTCAGAAAATCTTAGGCCAAGGATGGTTTCAATTTCTTCTATGGTGGGAGTCATCTCTTTATCATCAAAACGGAAGAGATTCAGCTCAGGTACCCAGTGGCCAATCAAAGCTTCAATGATTTCCCACTTAAAGGGAATTTTAGGGAGGTGTAGGATGTGCCCTAAGTGGATGGAATCCCAACGAATCTCCTCATCAAGGGTCATGGAGTTAACCCATCTATCATAAAAGGAATCCACAATATTGTACCTGGTAAGATTAGGAGGTTTTGATCTAACAGGTTGTCTTGCAGGAGGAGATTCAACGGCAGGAGAAAGCGGCGTAGGGGAAGCCATGGAAGCGCCAAAGAAGTCAAGGAAAGCGAGAAAAGACGTGTTCAGGGAGTTTTTCAATTAATAAAAGTGTCACAATGATGTTCCCTAGGAGTTTATATAGAAAAAATCGTAAGGCAGTAAATTCCGTAATTATACTACGGGCAAGGCGCGCCCGTATAGGAACTACGGACAGGCCTGACCGTGAAAACTTCACGGGCAGAGTGCGCCCGTAGTAACGTTACAGGCACAGCCTGCTCGTAGAATAAATACGGTCCCTTCGAAAAAATGCAAAAAAATGGGAATTTTTAATTTTATTGGTTTTCCTAAGCTTCACCTGTCCCTGTTTAACATTCATCAGGTAATAAATACTGTAAATAAAGAAGAAAGAACACAAATGGAAATAAATCAAACTTCTTTTATATACATGAATGTTTACATCACTTTTGCCAAAAAAATACAAAGGTACATGGAAGAATCCTAATCTAATGACCATGCAGGTCCGCCCCTACGGCCACGGCCTCGTCCTCTGCCTCGACCACGGCCTGAAGATCGCCTGCGCTCAAAGACATGCCGCACAATATTGCGAGCCGTGCTACGCTTCATCCTGCTCAAAACAGACTGAATATCATGCCACATATATAAAGGCACAAGGCCAGCAGTGGGATGATCAGGAGGGACGTACCCTGAAGTATCTACATATCCCGTAGAATCGGGATCAGACTCTGTACGGGAAGAATCCGCAGAAGGATCAACAGCAGCATGTGTCACCTCAGCATCCTCCATATCAGGACTAGCAGGAACAGAGGCCCCAAGAACATCTGCATCAACCTCAGGCTCAGCTGTAGCCTCCTCCATCACCGCAGTCTCCACGGTAGGCTCTACCACAGCGGCGTCCATAGCCGAATCCATATCTACATCAGCAGATGCAGCAGGAGCAGTCTCAGCTACTGGGGCAGACTCTGGCACGTCCTCAGCAGCAGGTACAATATCAGCCTCGACCTCGGGCTCTGCTGCAGGAACCTCCACTGGACTGGGAGATGTCACAAACTCCACCCGTGCCACAGAAAACACCTCATCCCGGAAATGCATAGGCACGGGTGAAGCAGGTGAAGAGGGGCCAGCTGTGTACTCCTGAAACAAAGAGAAAAATTCAGTCAGAACAAGATAGGCTAATACAAAAGCAGGAATGGAAATAAAAGAAGAAATTAACCTGAGTATCAGATGGACCCGCCTGGTCCTGTGCATCAGATGAACCCGCCTGGTCCTGTGCATCAGATGGACCCTCCTGGCCCTGGGCTCTGGCTAGCTGCCCCCGGAGATCTGAAATAGTGATATAGAGGGCGTCCCGCTCAGCGATCGCGGCATCATGCTGGTGCTCTAAATCAGCATAGCGAGACCTCATCTCTGCCAACTGAGCCTCCTGAAATAGCAAAGAAAGAAGTCAAAAAAATGTTAATAAAATATAGAAGATCAGAAAAGGAAGAAGGCATACCATGGTGTCGTAGGACCTAATCACTACCCCTCCTATCTCAGTGACTCCGCCACGGACAGGCATAGGTGACATGAGGCACCCAACTGAAGCTCGCCTGAACCAGGCATCATAGTCACCCTCCTCTAATAATGTCTCTGCCTCAGTCCAATCTAAGAACTGGGCAGGATCAACAGGCATAGGAGGATAGGAAGGAGTAGTATCTGGCGGGATGGCAGGAATCCGCGGCTCTCCCACATGCTGAAAGAAGAAGCGCTCGCCACAGTACCAGATGCTGCCCAGCTGCCCAATAAAGAACTGGTATCTCTGTCGTCTCTGGTCAGGGACAAATGCATCATCTCTGGATGCCTGCAGGGCCAGCACCTCATGAATGTCCTCCATCCTAGGGACAAATAGCTGAAAAACAGAACAGGACATCAGATATGCGATCCAGGAAGAAAAGAAAAGAAGAAGTAGAGGAATTAAAGAAGATTACCTCAAACCGGTACAACCTGTCTAAGTGGGCCCGGGCGGACCTGGGACGACTCTTTTCAGAGTCGTGCTCTACATGACACGATCTAAGTGCCATGGGATACGTCTCCTCAGGTATCGTAGAGGTAGGGCGGAAATAGGGAATATAAACCCTAGCAAAAAACTGCAAGAAAGAAGAAAATAGTCAAAAGAATAGAAAAGGAGAGATAAAAAGAAAGAGATAAAGAAAAAGAAGGGAAATAAGGTTCACCTGCAAGAAGGGCCAGAAGAACCTGCACCCAACTCCAGCCCCTCTGGAGGTAGAGAGGCCGCTCACTGATCGGCGCAGGCCAGCCAGAATAGTACCAAATATGAGCGGGCCCCAGGCGTACCTCCTCGCCCGCTGCAGATCTCCCAGAAGACTCAAGAAGTAAGGACTAACTGAAGTCGTGTCCTCAGGGAAGAAGCAGGATCCCATCATATACAGAAAAAGAAATCTGAAGGCGAAAGGAAAAACATGGTCACCGGCAGCGAGCTGGCCAAACTGCCTCCTCCCGAAAGTCTCTCTCAGCCATGTCAGAGACAATCTCGCTCTCCCCCGATCCCAGGCCTCTGGAGGCAGTACAATATATCCAAGATAACCAGCAATCTCATCAGCCTCTGGCATCGTCATCTCAGGAATAACATCACCGATCATCCTAATCCCGGTGATGAGCGTGAAATCAGAAGGCCGGATCCCAATCTCAATATCTGGGAAGTGGAAGCTCAGTGTCTCTGGAAAAAACCTCTCCAACAATGCTGCAATGAGGGCCCGATCCAAGCGTACGTCCGGGATGGTGATAAACATACCAAAACCATACAAGCCTAGCTCCCGACGATAGGCCGAACTGCAAGCTCTCAAAAATCTAGTGAAGCTGGCCCAGCTCCCTCTATAATGGGACATCGGATACTCCAAAGGGATATCCGCCCTAACGCATGCTGAGGGATGAGTCCTCAAGCCATGCAGAAGATCGGTATCCCTAATCTGGGCAGCCACCTCCTCAGGGATCTCAACCCTGGTCCTGGCCTCATCTCTGCCACGGCCCCCTCTGCGGCCTCCTCTATGGCCCTCATCATGGCCTCCATCTCTGCCTCCAGCTCTGCGTCTGCTACGGCTCCTATCTCTGCCAAAAGCCTCAACAGCCGGCTAAAAGAAAATAATGGAAGAATCAGGAAGATGTATTTTGGGAAAGGATAGGAAATTGCAGAAAGGTTAGAGTATACCTCTGGGGTCGCCTCACGCGAATCCCCAGAAGGGAAATCTGGGATATCAGAATCGGAATCCCTCTCGGTCCTCGAAGACGAGGCCACATCAGCAGGATCTCGCCTAACCCTTGAGGAGGAAGGCTCATCTGCAGGATCTCGGGAAGCCGATCTAAGGCGGGCCATCTACAGTTCGAATCAGGGAGTTGGTTAATTATTATTTTTTAATGACTTGATTTTCGTTTAAAACCAAGTTTAATTGTTTGTAGGATTGAACAATGAAGGATATAAGGAAAATGCTTTAGAAGAACAACCAAATTGGGATCCGACCAAAGAGAACTACATTCAAGTGCTCCAAAATTTGGGAGACCTTACCATTTTAATTGATTGTGTTTCTTATGTATTATACAACAAAAGGAAAAATGAGAAAGAAAAGAGAGTGCTTGTTAAAGTTTAGATTGAAATTTATTTTGCTTCTAAGATATCTAATGGGCTATTTTTACTTGTTTTTCAGGGTCTTCGAAGCATGATTAAAATAACATGAACAAGAGTCCAAAGCTTACAAATCTTGGCTAATTCAAGTGTAAATTCATGAAAACCATGAAAAGTATGCATAAAAAGAGATCAGATCAAAATCAACAAGTCATAGCAATGAGGCACAGGGAGATTTGGGGATTTATTCAGATACATCAAAATGTATGCCTCAAGAATCACTCATTGAATACATGTTGCTTGGGACATACAACAATTTGGGGGAGATTATTCAAAGCATTATTCAGAATCAGAGAATCATTCAATGTTGAACAATGCAGCAAAAGCAAAATTTTGAAGATTTATTAACTGGCAGGAAAATCAAAACAATGCAAGCCATGGATAGATACAAAAATTTAGGTTGCAATACTTGTGAATCAAAGTGCTCACATGCTAACAATGGCGAAGAAGAATCAGAAATTTGATGAAAGCATGTCAGGCGACAAGCTAAAGACAACAATACAGTAAACATCACAGATTAAGAATGTATCATCTCAGGAGCTGAAAAATGCAGTCATGAATTAGCATACATATCAGACAATAAATCATGAAATCAATCAAGATTCGGGAATTGTTTGTATAATCAAGAGCAGGTTGCATGTTTTAGAAAAGGGATCATAATTGAGGAAAAGTATGAAATCGTTCATGCAAGGATTATGTATATCAATGGACTGTTAGTCAAGAAAAGCCAATGGTCGGAGCATACCTGTTTAGGTTGAAATAAGGAATTGGCAAGGTAAAAATTGAAACTTTGAGCACACTCACGGATGATAATGGATATTTGGGGATGCTTTGAACGAAATCCCAAGTGATGAGAAGGTGCACTGGTCGGGCAATAAAGAAGCTTGACTCAAAGATGGCCAAAGCAAGTCTCGGCAGTCGCTCGAAATAAGGAGAAAAGAAGGTTAATGCCACCAGAGAAATCGGAGATCACCGGAGGGAACAGTAGTCGCCGGAAGCGGTGGACGTCGTCGGAGATGAAGTCGGACGCTTGGAGAAGAAGAAGCAAGGACCGGAGAAGAAAGCACGGTCGCGGAGGAAATAGGGCACAGTGCGAGCAGAGGAGAAATGGTCGCAGTCGTGAGCTTAAGAAGAAGAGTAAAATCCGTAACATCAGTACGGGCATCAGACACCCGTGAAAACACTACGGTCCCGGTCGCCCGTGAACATTCTACGGGCAGCGTCTGTCCGTAAGCACAATACGGGCGAAGCAAAAAACAGCATATTTTTATTATTTTCTCACAATTTTTAAAAGATTAATGTAGATATTAGTTGTAAGTTGCAAGGATTGCCATCTTACCCACTTTTGTTTAAAAAATTTTGTCTCAAATCTCACTTCATAGCCCACAAGTGCTCAGTGAGAGGAGAGAGGAAGATTTGGCCCTTAAGCTGAGGGATTTCTTAGCAAATCTTCCACAATCAATTCTTTTTTCAAAAATCATCCATTTTATCCTTGCAAAGTGCAATTGATTATACAAAAATCTCAGAAGGTGCAATTGGTGGGTCTTTTTGCTCTCTGCTTGTAATTGGTTCCAATTACCAGCAAAGAGGGGGCAGCTGTAGACACCCCAAATTGCACTGCCAAATGAGAAAATAATAAAAACATGTAATTAGAGTTTAAAACAGGTCAAAAAAGCCTAAAAATAGAATGAACAGGCTTTGCCCGTATTTTCTTCACGGGCCGATCTCGCCCGACAAATATCTACGGGCAGGCGCGCCCGTAGTACCAATACGGTCACCATTGGACCGTAAATCATTTACGGGCATTAAAGTCACGTGCAAGTTTTGTCCTTCTCTCGATTTCCGAGCTTTATTTGAAGTCCAATATATCTTTAAACGAGCGAATTAAGTGTTTTATTCGCTGAAGCCACCTTGGTTGGCTATGGATGGGCATTATCTCTGTATTTCACTCTATCCTAAAGACCAGGCTATATCCTTCTGGACCAACCATACCCCTGGGTGTGTCTATAAATAGAGGCTCATTCCTCTAGCTTAGGGCGACGAAATTTTGAAGAATCAAAAGCTCCAAGAGAAGGAAAGGAATCCCTACTGCTCTGCCTGCTCAATCCAGGTAAGTCCCCTATCCCTTCTTATTTTTTGTCTTCAATTCTAGATGTAATAGGATCATCTCTATTGCTGTAGAATAAGGCCATATCTATTTTTGTATTCCTAAACTTGCCTCCAAGTACCTCAAGGGTCTCTCTAGCCGTAAAACGTGAAGAGAGAACTAGGGGAAAGGGGAACAGGTGGATCCCTAGAATAGAACCCCGTATCTGTTTTTTTTCTTTTTTTTAGAATAAAGCCTGTGATTGTGTTTTTGTAACCAAACTTATCTCCAAGTACCTCAAGAGTCTCTCTAACCGTAAAACGTGAAGAGAGAACTAGGGGAAAAGAGAACAGGTGGATCCGTAGGGTAGACCCCCATGTGCTCTAATCTGTGAGATATGGCTGTTTTAAATATTTTGATCATGTTTTAATGCTTTTTATGATATATCTGAATGAATAACATGAATCTATGATATTTATAGCATGAGATCCCCACTATTTTATAAAATTTGGATTTTTGCCACTTTTGCACCTACAGCACTGTTTTCGTGATTTTTGTGAGTTTAGGCTAGGATCTTGGATTTATCATGATCAATATGATAGATCTGAATCCAGAAGCCTGAAAATAAATTCTAGGGTTCATGATGTGGTTTTTAAATTGTTTTTCATTATTGAGAGAAGACCCTACGGTCTAAATTCTCCCCTTTTGGTGTTCTTCATCAACGTGGGTATTTTTGGTTTTTATTTTCTGATTTAATGTGAAATTTGGGCTTTATCTATATCCTGGACTGTTCAAGTTCAATTTTGAAATATTTTATAAAAATCATATTTTTCTAGATTTCTAGAATTTAGCTTGAAGCCAGATTTTTGGATTTTTCACTTTAAATTGATTTTATTCGATTTTATCTCAAATTTGTTTTGATCATGAAACCCTAGGAATGGTATGATCATGTTTGATAGTTCTGGATCAATCAGAATATTCATATGAAAAAACCATATATTTTTGCCTTTTTGTGATTTTGTGTGATTTTTATAGCAAGCTTTTTCCTTTAATTTAACATGAACAATACCTGGCAACCACTTTATGTGGATGAATAGGGGTGCCTAACACCTTCCCCTGTTCATAACTTAATCCCCTTACCCATCTCTGGTTGTTTTTTTTAGGAGGGATATTTTGCCCTAAAATTTGCCTTTTGTGCGTATTTAATATTTTGGTGTCCATTCACACCTAAATTGAATGGTGGCGACTCTTTGTTTAATTTAATCCCGTGTGATGATTGAGGAAATCATTCAAAATGATTTTTTCCCATGTCTCACACTTGGTGAAATAATGTGCAACTTTTACCGGCGGTTTTGAAAACCGCCGGTAATAACCGGATAACACGTCTTTTACCAGTGGTTAAACCGCCGGTAAAGGAGTTTTTCATTTTTTAGAAAAAATCTCCTGCTACAAGAGTGGGGCCTTTAGAGGCGGTATATACCACCTCTAAATGTCTCCGTTTAGGGGCGGCAATCGTATTACCGCCCCTAAAAGTCCATTTTAGGGGCGATACGCGTATTACCGCCCCTAAAAGTCCATTTTAGGGGTGGTACCCGTATTACCGCCCCTAAAAGTCCATTTTAGGGGCTCCAAAGCGATTACCGTCGTAAAAAAAACTTGCTCTGGTGAAATATTGTGCACCTTTTACCGGCGGTTTTGGGAACCGCCGGTAATAACCCGATAACACGTCTTTTACCGGCGGTTAAACCGCCGGTAAAGACCTGTTTCATTTTTTAGGAAAAATCAAAGTTGGACCTTTAGAGGCGGTATATACCCCCCCTAAAAGGCTCCTTGTAGGGGCGGTAACCGTATTACCGCCGCTAAAAGTCCATTTTTAGGGGCTGTAACCAAATTCCCGCCCCTAAAAGCCATTTATTAAAAAACCAGAAATTACTTTTAGCGGCGGTACGCCAGTTACCGCCACTAAAAGACCATTTCTAATGGTTCAAGCAGGACTTTTCCCCGCGTTTCAATTTTGACTGTACTTTTAGGGGCGGTAATTACCGCCGCTAAAAGTTTAAGCGCGATTTTCAAATTGAATTCAACTCGCGGGCGCGGAAAATATAAGGTTTAGGGGCGGTAATCTATATGCCGCCGCTAAAAATTGACTCTATAAATACCCGCCGAACCTCTTCTTTTCTTCAAGGTATGTCTCTATCTCTCCATCTCTACTTCTCTCTCTCTCTTTATCTCCATCTCTACTTCTCTCTCTCTCTATCTCTCCCTCTCTACTTCTCTCTCTCTCTATCTCTTCCTCTCTACTTCTCTCTTTCTCTATCTCTCCCTCTCTACTTCTCTTTCTCTCTATCTCTCTTTCTCTCCATCTCTACTTCTCTTTCTCTCTCTCTCTCTTTCTCTCCCTCTCTACTTCTCTCTCTCTCTCTCTTTTTCTCCCTCTCCATCTCTCGGCATGTATGCTGCTGAAGGACAGCAGCAAATTTTTTTTTTATTTTTTAATATGATTTTTAGCGGCGGTATTTCCCGCCGCTAAAAAACATGATGTCATTTTTTTAATTTTTTAAAATGAGTTTTAGCGGCGGGAAATACCGCCGCTAAAAGCCAGAAATACCGCCGGTAATGAGTGGTAACAATAGCGGCGGTAATCGACCGCCGGTAATGAATGGGCAATAGCGGCGGTAACTTACCGCCGGTAATGAGTGATACCAATAGAGGCGGTAAGGTACCGCCGGTAATGAGTGAGCAATAGCGGCGGTAAGTTTTTTACCGCCGCTATAAGCGTTAGTGACGGCATCTTTTACGGCAAGAGGAGTTACCCCCGAAAATGGTTTTAGCGGCGGTAATTGTTGTTTTACCGGCGGTAAGCTACCGCCGGTAAAAGTGTCCTTTTTTGTAGTGTTTTATCGAGGATATTTGTATCAACTGTGTTTTCACCGTTCATACATGTGTTGTTTACTGAGACATTCTTCTTACAGTTATTTTATATATTGTTTTTCAGATCCGTCGACGTCCGGTGTAAAGGACCGGGCTGGGGGATAAAAGCAAGGAGAAAGTTATTGGGTATAAAGAGGAAAACTTGTATAGACCTACTTAACATTTATTTTTGTTGTATATGATAGTTGTATATTTTATGACATGTGAACCTTACATTTAAGAGGAGTGATTAGTCACCCACATTTTGTAAATATCTTGAAGTCCTTAGGACTTATTACATTTTAACTTCATATAATCACACTTTTGATACGCACATGTATGAACTGTATATCACTGGCACTTGTTAGCTAGGAAAAGTTTTAAATCCTTCGCATTTTATCAAGTACAATGGCCCACTTGCCATGGTCTGGGATGGGTTTCTGCCTTGGAGGGGCAGACCTAGTTCTGAGTCGTGACATTGACCCAAAGAAAGAACCAGATCCATTGAATCCAAATTTGACTCTCAATCACATATTTGCCAATCAGAGAAAAACCTAAGTTTTAGGGGTAGTTCTTAAAAAATCACCCTTGTAAATCCCGCAATTATCCACTCTTAATTGTTGTTTTTTTTTTTTTTGTAGTGAGAAAATAATGAAGATTGTATTGTTTGCTGCCAGACTAAAGTATTTGTAAAGATCTTCAAGGAGAATGAAATGAGCAAAACTATATCAAGCAATATTTCGCTCACGACAGCCTTGTAACACATTTCATGGGGTTATTTTGCTCTGTTACAAATCGAGCAATATTTCGAGTGGCTTGGGTAGAATAGAACGAAATGTCAATCGAAATGGGCAAAACACTACTACTTTTTTTTTTTAAAAAAAAAAAAAATTTATGTTTACCTATTTAAATAGACGAAACAGTTGAAATTTTGTCGAAATCTAACGAAATTACGAATAGCGCAAGTGAAATTTCCTCAAAAAAGAAACCAACGAAACTCACTTTTATACGTTTATGGACGTTTTACCATTATGGCCTCAATTTCGTTTCGTGCCTTAGACGGATCTCCAAACAGTTAAACCTTGAAAGAAAGAGTGTGAAAAAATAATAACAATATTTAATAATAACTCTTTCGCTAGTAGTCATCTTTTTTCTCTGCCAGAAAGGTCTCAATTAGTGGCAAAGAGTTCCTTTCGGAAACATCCTTACAAATCACGAGAGCCAATCATGTAAGATCTTATCTCCACAAATTCAGAGGAATCGCCGTTCGCTGCACCGCGTCCAGCTTTTCCTCTGTCTGTCTCTCTGGTTTTTTTGACACACTTGACGCCATGGATGCCGAGCAAAAAAACATGGTGAACGATCTCATGCAGAAGGGGATGGTTCCTGACGATGAGCTCCGACGGATTCTCAGGAATCAGTGTGCAAAACGTCTCCGTGTTGCTTATAAGCCAACCCACGCCCAACAACTAGCTGAGCTGCTCAAACTGGTGAAATGTACTCTCTTTCTCTCTCTCTCTAAACTTCACGCAGTTTAGAGCCGTAATTGCCAGGTGGCAAAAGAATTTCCCTAAATAGAAAGACAAAGTCTTTCAAAGACCTAGGCTGCTATTAACTTCATTTTTACTGGGTTGGAAGTAGAAGCAATGGTTTCAAAAATTTTCACTGAATTAATGGATTCACCATGCAGCTCTTCGGCAGATGAACATTGCATGTGACGTGGATTCTCTGAATTCACATACATATGATATGCCCATGTCCTTGATGAAAAGTGTGTTTGGGAGTACTTTAAAAGTCAGGTTAATTCTTTTTGAGCATTTCTTATCTCCATCATATCCTTTTGATTCATTTATGCAAATGCTGTTCATCATTTTGTTTCTTATTGATAAAATGTCAGGCAGAAAACATGGGGTTGGCATTAATATGATAGTATAGATGAGCTAATCTCATCCTTTTTTATTTTGTTTTCAACTTAAATGGTGTTAGCAAAACAAAATGATACAAATATATGAAATTAGATTTGCAAAAATATGAGATTTTACCTAATTTTCACCTATTGTATAATCAATATTTACAGCTGCTGTTATTTCAAAGATGAATCAATGGCAATAGATGAAGCAGAGATAGCAATGATGGATCTATATTGTGAGAGGGCACAATTAAAAGATGGTCAGCGTATTCTTGATCTTGGTTGTGGATGGGGAGCTGTGACAATATATATTGCTCAAAAATACAAAAATTGTCATGTTACAGCGATTACGAATTCGATCACGCAAAAGGAGTTCGTGGAACAAAGAAGCAAGTAAGTCTGTTTCATTTGTATGATTATATGTTTTTATTAGCTTGAACTAAACATGTTGATTTTTGTTTAAAAGATATTAAAATACATTATAGTCTTTGTTATTTAATAATTGATTATGAAAATCTTTCAGGCTTCTTAATTTGTCAAATGTAAAGGCTATATTAGCGGATATTTCAACGGATGAAATGGACGATACTTTTGATCGAGTATTCATCGTTGAGGTTCTTGAGGTACATATGTACTTCTTTTCTCTAATGGAATTAATGCATTAATTAATTATAAAAATGGAAGGAGTGACAACCATCTTTTAAATTATTTTTTTTTCAGCATATGAAGAACTATGGATTGCTTCTAAGAAGGATATCAAAATGGATGACAAATGATGGGCTTCTTTTCGTGCAACATATATGTCATAAAACATTTGCTAATAATGGCGAGGTGCGCTAAGTTACTTACGAAATAATTAATCCAAATTCCTGCTAACATTTCCAGCTAATTTTTTTCATTTTCATGTTAATTTCTTTCTTATGTTGAATGTTATTATTATCAAAAATATAATATTTAAGCTTTCTCAAAAAATTATGCTATAGCAGATTCATGGAGGTGATTGGCACCTTGAATGTATGTTCCCTCCTGGAACCTTACTTGTACCTTCAGCCAACTTGCTACTGTATTTTCAGGTGAGATACCCAATATATTCTAAGTACTTAATATTGCATTAATTATAAGTTGAAAAATTTTCATTCCATCCCTTTTTAAGGGGTGTTTAAAGGAAATAAGGGTCCTTAACTTCATCTTGGACTTTTTCTTTTGCTGGACAGGATGACTTGTCTGTTGTGAACCATTGGACTTTGAGTGGGAAAAATTATCAGCGTACTAGGTGAGAGAGAACATGAATATTACTTTAATTATTCTTGTCTTTTCTTGGTTCTTGGTTAATAATAACAGTATTCTAATTACTAAAATATCTTACAGCATTGAGTGGCTTAAGAGACTGGACGCTCATGCGGATACTGCTCTTGAAACATTCTCTGGAAGGAAGGAAGATGCTAGAAAAATGACTAAGTATTGGAGGTTCTTCAGTATTATGACAGCAGAAACATTTGGATACAACAATGGTGAAGAATGGATGAGTTCTCATGTTCTGATGAAGAAGAAATGACATGGCTTTATGAATTAGAGCCCTTTCATTTGCTATTAGTTTATGTTGATCAACAAGAAGTTGCAATGTCCATACTAGTGTGTATGGACTTGTAAAATAAAGTATGTGCTTCAATATTTTTCCTTTTAACCATTGTGTTGTTAATTAAGAAGAAGTTGTAGCCTCCATGCATGCATGTATGTATGTAGACATGGATAATAAACAAAAGTTTAATTTTTCCCTTTACTATATATTAGTGACTTGAATAATAAATTTTAGTTGACAAGAAGTTCCAATGTTCATGCATACATAGGCTTGGAAATATAATCTGTATTTGTCCTTTAATTTTTGTTTCTATTTTTCATGATGATTTTTCTAGAAAAATACTTCTCATGTCCTAGGTACTATGCATTGAAGGATCTTCAATCTTTCCTAGCCCAATTAGGTAATACAGCTTTCATTAGGTATATTTTGAATGGCACTCTTGTAAGCAATGGTTTAAGCATGTAAGGGATATTTAAAGGACGGCATTATATGAATGACCAAAATATTTTTAATATGAGCTTAGCTCAAATAGTGCCATCAAGTCTTAACATAATAAAATAGTCTGACAGGACATATAATTTCAATATATACTAATAACACCTTACATGCATGCACTTACACCCACGTATAGTATGCACGTGCCATCCACTAGTATTACTAACCGAAACTACTAGGGATAAAGCATTTCGTTATTTTGTAATTGCTATTGTATTTCTCTTAATTTGATTTGTAACCTCCTATGCCTTGTCTAAATTAGAAATTAGATTAATTAGACTAAACTCAACCTTTACTTTTTACCAAAGTTAGCTTTCTTATATGTGTAATAACTTTTGGGTTGATCATTCTTCATCATTTTGGTTCATGTTAAACGAATCCAAACAAAATTTATATACCCGGCCAAAATCTTCTGCAATTAATGGCTTCAACATATCATCTTTAATGAACAACTCTTAATCTTATTGGCTAAAGGCATGGATGTTATTTTCTATCGATATTTAATTGATATTATTGCTTACAAGGGTATGTACTAACAGATAATTGATAGGAGATGGCAAACTAATCATTTTTTTATATAATTTTTTAATTGACTTCTTTAAGAGTTAATTAAAAGAAATTATGTTAATTAAAAGAAATTATGCTTACTTTAAGCACCAAAATTTTGCACATAAAAACTTACTGAGCTGAGAGTCATAATCTAGCAGAAATAAGAGCCAAAAATGAGATTTCAAAATAAGTTGATTTGGTCATAAATTTCATCACCATTGAAAAGAGGGATTCGTGAGGATTCCAACGCCATTGACTATGCATGAATCAGAATTTGGATAAAAAAGATATGGCCGAAATAGTCTCAATGGCATTTTTATAAATTTTTACATATTGCAGCTGCCACAGGGCAAAATGCATGAGATTTTTGTATGTCACGTGGCAACAGAGAGATTGTTGGTAAAAGAAAAAACAAAAAATAAAAATAATATAATCATAGTAATATATAATAAAAATAATAAAAGTTCATAAGAAAATAAATGAACAAAAAAAAATCATTTAATGAGGACAATGGGCGTGTGTCAAATTCGGCTTCAAGCCCGATCGCTCATTCAAGGCATCGAAAGGTGCCACGACTTCTAAGCAACTCTCCTCTATAAATATAGGAGAGTTCTCAAGGAGGGGGACATGGAGAGAACTTAAGAGTGAGCTCACAGAGAAGCAAATCCGGAGGAAACCAAAAGGGTAGGGAAGGGGCCAGCTTAGAGGGAGCCCATGGAGCTGACAGAGAGTCACAGAGGAGGGGAGCTAGGAAGAGAACCGTCGACTGATAGCTTCAGGGAGCATGAGCTCCTGCAGGAATGACCAAAGTGCTACCAAAGTGAGTTTTTGAAGCCAAGTAGAAGTCTCTTTATGCAAGGTACAAGTTTTAAACAATATTATTTCCATGGTTTCCATCTGATGATCTAAATATGGTAAATATTTTGGAATTCGTAGCAAATTAAATGGTTTGAAAGTAGAGGACTGTAGTGAAAACAAATTGGAGAAAGATGATGATTTTTTCAATTACCCCAACTCAATCGTGTACATGATTATATATATTGAATAATACAGAAAATCTCAAAATTGTTACATTGTATCTACAAGAATAATCTACAACTGTTAGTGGTTGCTGATGGTTATCCTCCATGATCATTATCCTCATGGTGTGTAGACTTCAAACGGTTGAGGTTGTTGAGATTGATCTTATCTTCTTTAACAGCCCCCGCAAGCTCAATGGGGAGGAGTGAACGTTGAGGTTGGACTGAAGAAGAGAGAACCGAGGATGTAACAATGGTTTGGTTAGGATTTCTGTGGCCTGATCTTGGGTGGACAATAACTTAACTACAAGTGTACCTGCGATAACTCGATCGTAAACAAAGTGGTAGTCAATTTCAATGTGTTTGGTGCATGCATGAAATGCTAGATTGGAGGTCATATAAGTGGCACCAATATTGTCATACCAAAGTATTAGGAATCCGACCTGATTCCTAGAGATCGTGAGAAGCAAAGAAAACGACAGAAAGAAACAAAGAAGAAGAAGACAGAGATTTTACGTGGTTCACCTTAGAATAGGGCTATATCCACGGCTGCTGGTTCTGTTCACTATATTTTCTGAATGGTAGAAACTTACAAGGAGAAAATAATAACAAGGGAAATATAACCCTAATACAATGGAAATGCCCGAAATACCCTCTTGTGAATTTTCGCCTCGGGGGCTTTGCCCCCGAACCCCCACCTTACGAGTAAAGGGCAACGCCCCTTACAACCTCCCACGAACTCTCCGCGAAGCTCAACCCGCAACGGTTGTGGTTGGGTGTCCAATATGATTAGGCTCCACACAACTCAACAATCTCCCACTTAGAGACTGATCTCATCCAAGTTCTCAAGCTTCAAATCCTCAAAGAAACATAGCCGAAAAAAACAAACCAGTGACAATGATCCCAATCATCAAGTGCCCAAACCAACTAAAGCTCTACATAGCTTCAGTTTGTTAGAAATGACTGTTTTTGTTAACATATCAACTGGATTTTTACTTCCTGGAATCTTCTCAAGAGCCAATACTTTATCTTCTAATAGAGACCGAATGAAATGGTACCTCAACTGTCACTACAAAATAACAAGCTTTTACCGACGGTAGGATACCGCCAGTAAAAACAAAATTATCGCCGGTAATACTTTTACCGACGATAAGGCTTCCTGCCTGTGAGACATGGGAAAAAATCAATTTAATGATTTCCTCAATCATCACACGGGATTATATAAAACAAAGAGTCGCCACCATTCAATTTAGGTGAGAATGGACACCAAAATATTAAATAAGCACAAAAGGCAATTTTTAGGGCAAAATATCCCTCCTAAAAAAAACCAGAGATGGGTAAGGGGATTAAGTTATGAACAGGGGAAGGTGTTAGGCACCCCTATTCATCCACACAAGGTGGTTGCCAGGTATTGTTCACGTTTAAAATAAAGGAAAAAGCTTGCTATAAAAATCATAAAATCACATAAAAGGCAAAAATATATGGTTTTTTCATATGAATACTCTGATTGATCCAGAACATTCAAATATGATCATACCATTCCTAGGGTTTCATGATCAAAATAAAATTGAGATGAAATCAAATAAAATCAATTTAAAGTGAAAAATCCAAAAATCTGGCTTCAAGCTAAATTCTAGAAATCTAGAAAAATATGATTTTTATAAAGTATTTCAAAATTGAATTTGAATAGTCCAGGATATAGATAAAGCCCAAATTTCACGTTAAATCAGAAAATCAAAACCAAAAATATCCACATTGATTAAAAACACCAAAAAGGGAGAATTGAGACCGTAGGGTCTTCTCTCAAAAAGGAGAAACGATTTAAAAACCATATCATGAAACCCTAGAATTTACTTTCAGGCTTCTGGATTCAGATCTACCATATTGATCATGATAAATCCAAGATCCTAGCCTAAAACCACAAAAATCCACGAAAACAGTGATGTAGGTGCAAAAGTGGCAAAAATCCAAATTTTAGCAAAAAGTGGGGATCTCATGCTATAAACATCATAGATTCATGTTATTCATTCAGATATATCATAAAAACATTAAACATGATCAAGATATTCAAAACAGCCACATCTCACAAATTAGAGCACATGGGGGTCTACCCTACGGATCCACCTGTTCTCTTTTCCCCTAGTTCTCTCTTCACGTTTTACGGCTAGAGGGACTCTTGAGGTACTTGGAGATAGGTTTGGTTACACAAACACAATCAAAGGCTTTATTCTAAAAGAAAAAGAAAAAACAGATATGGGGTTCTATTCTAGGGATCCACCTGTTCCCCTTTCCCCTAGTTCTCTCTTCATGTTTTACGGCTAGAGAGACCCTTGAGGTACTTAGAGACAAGTTTAGGAATACAAAAACAGATATGGCCTTATTCTACAGCAATAGAGATGATCCTATTACATCTAGAATTGAAGACAAAAAATAAAAAGGGATAGGGGACTTACCTAGATTGAGCAGGCAGAGCAGCAAGGATTCCTTTCCTTCTCTTGGAGCTTTTGATTCTTCAAAATTTCGTGGCCTTTAGCTAGAGGAGAGAGCCTCTATTTATAGACACACCCAGGGGCATGGTTGGTCCAAGGTTTGGCAAGATAGAGTTTCAGTTTGAGTTAAACAAAAGATCATGCCAATCCTTTATCCACAAGGATAATTCGAACAGATAAATAAGAGAATTCACTTATCCAAGAGAGATATTTGGGTGCAGATAAGGCTCAAAAATCAAAAAGGTAAAATTCGCACAAAGACCCCCGTGCCCGTATATATATTACGGTCGTGCCCTGCCCGTATTATTAATACGGGCACGCCGTGACCGTGTATCAATTGCAGGTATGACTAGTCCGCAAACAAAATACGGTCATGACCAGTTTGGCCAGATTTTACACTTTTTTGACCTGTTTCAAATCCCAATTAATATTTTCAATTATTTTCTCATTTTTAGTGCAATTTGGGGTGTCTACACTGCCCCAAAAGATGCTGACGCTAAAGGTTTTAGCGGTGGTAAAAAAACAACCACAGCTATTGCTCTATCATTACCGACGGAAGCTGACTGCCACTAAAAATTATTTTCAATTAAGTCCTTCTCACTTTTATCGATAGTAATAATTGCCAGTAAATACGCTTTTAAAAAAATAATAAAATGACTTTTACTGGTAGGAATTACCACAGCTAAAAGTAATATTAAAAAAATCAAAAAAAACGAAGCCGTCGCTGGGTTGTTGCTGAACGGCAGCATAGAAACAGAGATTTAGAGAGAGAGAGAGAGATAGAGAAAGAGAGATAAAGAGAGAAAGAAAGAGTGAGAGATAGAGAGTGAGACCTGGAGGCTATTCTCTTTGCCAAAATCATGGGGCAAAAAAAATATGAGGAAATAAATTTGTAGAGAGAGAAAGAACAATATGTTAATGAGAGAATAAAGTTTTAAAGAAGAGTAAAACAAAGTGAAAAAGACAAGTTAGATTGCAAAGAGAAAACATACCTTTAGTTAGAGAGAAAAGACAAGTTGAAGAAGATTAGAGAGAAAGAAGAGACAAGTTGAAGAAGAAGAGACTCAGGTGTTATATGTAAAGGACACTTTTAGCAATGGTAGCATACTGCCCCTAAAAGTCGAATTAAATTTGAAAATTCATGCTTTTACTTTTAGCGGCGGTAGCTTACCGCCCTTAAAATTCAAGCCAAAATTCGGCCCATAATGCACACGGGAAAATTCCTGCTTTTACTTTTAGCGGCGGTAGCTTACCACCCGTAAAAGTCAAGCCAAAATTCAGCCCATTACGCACGCAGGAAAATTCCCGCTTTTACTTTTAGCGGCGGTAGCTTACTGCCCCTAAAAGTCGAATTAAATTTTAAGTTTGCGCTTTTACTTTTAGCGGCGGTAGCTTACTGCCCCTAAAAGTCGAATTAAATTTTAAGTTTGCGCTTTTACTTTTAGCGGCGGTAGCTTATCGCCCCTAAAAGTTGAATTAAATTTTAAATTCGCGCTTTTACTTTTAGCGGCAGTAGCTTACCGCCCCTAAAAGTCAAATTTTCTTTTCCAACCATTTTTCCAAGAAAAAAAAATTATTTTTATTTTTCTTACCTTTTAGGGGCGGTAGGGATCCTACCGCCGCTAAAAGTATTATTATCGACGAGAATTCCCGCAGCTGAAGGATATTTCGCTCGCAAGAAACTCACATGTTGGCCCCGCCAACTTTTTACCGGCGGTAGTTATATTATCGCTGGTAAAACCTTCTTTAGAGACGGGAATTCCCGCTGCTAAAGGAAATTTCGCGCGCAAGAAACTCGTGCGTTGGCCCCGCGAACTTTTTACCGGCGGTAGTTATTTTACCGCTGGTAAAACCATCTTTAGCAACGGGAATTCCCGCTGCTAAAGGATATTTTGGGCACAAGAAACTCGCGCGCTAGCCTCGCCAACTTTTTATCTGCGGTAATATAGCTACCGCCAATAAAACCCTCTTTAGTGACCAGAATTACGGTCGCTAAAGGCTATTTAGCGCGCAAAAAACTCGCGCCATAGGTTTTTCCCACACGAAAAAGGATAGGTTAACTTTTAGGGGCGGAAAGTGTCTTTACCGCTGCTAAAAGCGCTTTTAGGGGCGGAATTCCCTTACCGCCGGTAAAAGGTCACCTTCTATTCATCTTCGTTTTGTAGTGTGTAATGTGCTTGGTTCTTGAATGAAATATTGGATTTTTAGCAAGATTGATGGCACTTTGACTATCACAGTACAAAACACTATTCTCCTACCCCTTTCCTAAAATTAAGAAACCTTGTAACAAAATCATCTCCTTGCTAGCTTCCGTAATTGCAACATACTCTGCTTCTGTTGTAGAAAGAGCTACAATTTTCTACAATTGAGAGATCCAACTAACTCCAGTACCATTCAAGGTATAAATATACCCTATAGTACTCTTCCTGTTATCAACATCTTTAGCTAGATCAGAGTCAACATAACCCTGCAATTTCAAGCCCCCTCCTTTAAAGCACAATGTTGTATCTGTGGTACCCTGTAAATACCGAAAGATCCATTTCACTGCCTCCCAATGTTGATTTCCTGGATTACTCATGTACCTATTCACTACTCCCACTGCATGTGCTATGTTTGATCTAGTACACACAATTGTATACATAAGACTGCCAACTGCTAAAGCGTAGGGGGTTCTTTCTATGTAGGCACACTCCACCTTGGTTGTAGGTGATTGTTCTTTATTTAATCTCAAATGACTAGCTAAAGGACTGTTTACTGGCTTTGCATTTTGCATATTGAATTTGCTTAAGACTTTTCTAACATAGTCAGCCTGTGACAGCTTCAAGGTACCAGTCACTTTGTCTCTTATAATCTGCATTCCAAGAATCCGATTTGCAGCTCCCAAATCCTTCATTGCAAATTGCTCTGACAACATTTTCTTCACATTATTTACCTCTTGAGTGCAAGACCCTGCAATCAACATATCATATACATACAAAAGAAAAATAATAATACTATTGTCAGACCTTTTCACATAACAACAATGATCTGCTTGACATTGCAAGAAGCCAATCTTGTGTATGAATCTATCAAATGTCTTGTACCACTGTCTTGGGGCCTGTTTCAAACCATATAAGCTCTTTCGCAGCTTACACATAAGCTCATTTTTGCTTTCAACTACGAAACCCTCTGGTTGCTTCATGTAAATATCTTCCTCCAGATCACCATGGAGGAAGCCATCTTTACATCCATTTGCTCCAGATACAAATTCTCAGCAGCCACAATTCCCAGAACCAATCTGATAGTAGTTAACTTCACCACGGGTGAGAAGATTTCTGTGTAATCAACACCTTCCTTTTGTTGAAAACCTTTCACAACTAACTTGGCCTTAAACCGTTTGTTGCCATCAGTCTCTTCTTTTATCCTGTAAACCCACTTGTTATGTAAGGCCTTTTTTCCTTTAGGAAGTTTTGTCAATTCCCATGTCCTATTTGACATTAGAGAATCCATTTCATCTTGCATCGCCAACTCCCACTTGCTTGCATCCTCTGTCTGCAAAGCTTCATCATAACTTTCAAGTTCACCACCATCTGTTAACAGCAAATAATGAAGTGATGGTGAATATCTTTGTCGAATTTAGTGTTGTCTGGTTGACCTTCTAAGCTTAATAACTGGTGTGCTGGATTCTGCTTGTGGACTTGCTACCTCCTGATTGTTTTGAGTACTCCCCTTTTTATAAGAGTTAGTAATATCTTCTAACTCTACGTACTCAAAGTCTTTAACCTAAGCACTTACATTGTCAGAATCTACTGCTCCAAATCTGTCTTTTTACATAACCTGTTCATTGAATATAACATCTTTACTTCAAATTATCTTCCAATTCTGATCATTCCAAAATCGATACCCGAATTCATCACCACCATACCCAATGAAGGTGGACTTCACAGACTTAGCGTCAAGCTTATTTCTAGCAGTAGAATCTATATGCACATAAGAAACACAACAAAAGACTTTCAGAAAAGAAAGATTTACCTCCTTTCCGCTCCAAACCTCCTCTGGTATACGTTCACCCAAAGGTGCAGAAGGTCCTTGGTTGATTAGAAAGGTTGCCTTGTTAACTACATCAGCCCAAAACATCTGAGGTAACCCGGCATAAATCCTCATATGAAAGAATAGGAGACTACTCTACAGGTCCTCGATCTACAACAATTATGATCTTAACAATGCGGAAACATACACACAGAATTTAAACAGGAAACCTGAATCCAGATCCAGGAAAAACCTCGAGTCTATATGAGGCGACTAACCCTTAGAATCTCCACTATTAAATGAAAATCAATTACAAAGGAAAACACACTTAACCTTTACAATTGAACTGCAATTCACGATCAATCCAGATCGTAACAATCACCTCAGAGTCCACTGAGATGATCCAATGCAATAGGAATCCACCTATGCATCCAACAAGCTCGATCACCAATCCAGAAGATCATACGATCATATGAAGTTCCGAAATGAAGAAGAATCCTCAAACTTCAATTCCAGGAGATCTCTCTCAGATCTCCCCCTCACTCGATCACCGACTGTCTAAAGATGAATTGATTGAATCTCGAACACCTCAAGATCCAAATCGAATTGATCAAAAGAAAAAGTCATTCCAAAAAAAATACAGCTCGTCTATTTAAAGAAGAAAACTCAGATCGCATCGAGCGCTGGTGGCGTCGCCTTGCGATCGGGGTAGACGACTGGAAGCGAACTCAAGTCCTGCTCAAATCCAAATTGACCCAGTTAAGGGCGCGCTGCTAGCGGGAGGGAACGCGGCATGTGCACAGCTGATTTTTAGATTCTTCAATCTTGCTCTGCGCTACCAGCGGCGTGTCGGCGTCGCCTTACGACGCAGGTGCGCGTACTTTACTTTCACAGCGCTATTTCACTTATGCGCTGCCAGCGGAGTGGTAGCGGCGTTGTTCCTCGCAAGTGCCTTTACGAAATGTTCTTTATTTAGAAAACCTTACATTTCCTTGAGCTACTAGCGGCGTGGTAGCTGTGTGGCAGCATTACCTTCCTCTTTATTAAATTCACAGAACTTATATTTTGATTCTGCACATCTTGAAGATTATTAGAAGATATAATTTGTCAAACATTTGCCATATAAGGAGTGTGAGTTTTCACACTTACATCATACATCTAGCCTTCTCATTAAGAGTTCTGCTCATATGTTCTGCAACTCCATTCTGCTGAGGTGCTTCCTTGATGGGTTTTCTCCATCCTAATTCCATTGATAGCACAATATTCCTTGAATTCTGTAAGATTGTATTCTCCTCCATTATCAGATCACAATCACTTCAGCTTCAAACCTGTTTCATTTTCTATCAAGGATTTCAATTTCTTGAAAGCATCAAAAGCATTAGATTTATTTTTCAGAAAATAAACCCATACATTTCTTGTTGAATCATCAATGAAGGTAATATAAGAAGATGAGCCACCAAGGGATGAAACTGGAGCAGGCCCCCATAAATTAGTGTGAACTAGCTCTAACTTTTCTGCCTTCAGTGTTCTGCCACTCTTTGAGAATCCCACCTTTTTCTGTTTACCATAAATACAGTCTTCACAGAGACCGATATCGACTGATTTAAGTCCCAGAAGTTTTCCTTTTGAACAGAGTACCTTCATTCCCTTCTCGCTCATGTGGCCAAGTCTGCAATGCCATAGATCTGAATCTGCTTCTTTGTTTACAATTGCAGCAGTATCTCGGATACTGGTAGTCATATAGAGTGTGCCCGTCTTTCTTCCACGAGCCACTATCATGGCACATTTGGTGATTTCCCACAATCCACCCATGAAGGATACTGCATACCCTTCAACATCAAGTTGCCCAACAGAAACTAGATTACTTTTCAAACCCGGAATGTGTCTCACATTCTGCAGTAGCCATACACCTCCGCTAGGGGTCTTGATTCGAACATCTCCATTTCCCACAACACTCAAATGTTCATCATCAGCCAAGTAAACCTTTCCGAAATCACCACTAACATAGTTTTCCATGATATCCTTATGTGGGAAAGAATGAAACGATGCTCTTGAAACCAATACCCATGATTCAAACGGACTGTCCACACTGAGAATAAGAGCATCACTGATCTCTTTGATAACATTCAAAGATTGCTTGTCTTCACCTTTGTCAAACTTCTTCTTGGGTGCTTGACACTCATGTTTGAAGTGTCCTTGTTTTCCATAGTTCCAACACCTTGATGAACTCTTGGATTTTGACTTGCTTCTGTGTTTGGATTTTGATCTAGCATGGCCATTTTTTTTGTCTGTCATCCTACCTCTAGTCTTTGTGTTCAAAGCTAGTCCTAATGTTTGACTCAGTTCTCTTCTGCGAATATCCTCACTTAGAATTAGATCCTGCACATCATTAAAACTTAATTTTGTTTTTCCTGCAGAACTGCTCACTACTGTCACAGTGCCATTCTAGCTTTCTGGTAGAGATGAAAGAAGAATCAAAGCCCTAATTTCGTCTTCGAAATCAATATCCATAGAATTCATCTTCGAAATCAATATCCACAGAACTTAACTGAGTTGTGGCAGTGTTGAACTCGTTTAAATGTTCTGTCACAAAGGCATCTTCTTCCATTCTCAGATTGAATAGACGTCGCATCAGATATACCTTATTATAAGCAAAGGGTTTCTCGTACATATCTGATAGGGTTTTCATGATAGATGTTGTACTTGTCTCTTTCACAATTTTGAACGCAACTTTGCGAGTTAGCAATAGACGAATAACCCATAGGGCTTTTTTGTCCAAAATCACCCAATTTGTATCACTCATCTCTTTTGGTTTCTCTCCTATGAGAGGTAGATATAGATCCTTTCCATAAAAGTAATCTTCAATCTGCATCTTCCAGAACCCAAAGTCTATACCATCAAACTTCTCAATCTTGATCATTCCGTCTTCTACGGCCATTGCTCCCACTCAAACCAAAGCTCTGATACCAGTTGTTAGGAATCTGACTTGATTCTTAGAGATCATGAGAAGCAAAGAAAACGACATAAAGAAACAAAGAAAAAGAAGACATAGAGATTTTACGTGGTTCACCCCAGAATAGGGCTACGTCCACGACCACTAGTTCTGTCCACTATATTTTCTGAATGGTAGAAACTTACAAGGAGAAAATAATAACAAGGGAAATATAACCCTAATACAATGGAAATGCCCAAAATACCCTCCTGTGAATTTTCGCCTCGGGGGCTCCGCCCCCAAACCCCCACCTTACAGGCAAGGGCAACCCCTTGTGAGCTCACCGTAGAGCTTGATCCGCAACGACTGTCTCTGGGTGTCTAGTATGATCAGGCTCCACATAAATCAACACAAAGTATTGGTGGATGTGTGCGAGGAAAGCCAAGTTCCTTGAGAAGCATTTGAATCCAAGTGAGTTCAACAGTGGTATTGGCAATGGCACGATATTTGGCTTCCGTGCTTGAGCGAGAAACTATGGGTTGCTTCCTAGAGCTCCAAGAGATCAAATTAGGGCCCAAATAGATGTAAAACCGCTAGTAGAATGACGGTCATCGGGACAACCCCCCCCCCCCCCCCAAAAGAGTAAGCATCAGAATAAGCATGAAACTACAATGAAGAGCAACGTCGGAGAAGAAGTCCATGGGTAGCCTTGGATTTAAGGTAGCGGAGTATGCTCTTAACAGCTATCCAGTGTTGATCAGTGGATCGTTTCATGTATTGGCAAACATGATTAACAACAAAGGCAATGTCCAAACAAGTGATTGATAAATATTGTAATGATCCCATAGTGCTACGATAGAGTGTTGGATCAAAAAATTGATTGCCAGAAAATTTCATTAACTTGTTTGAGGAGGACATAGGAGAAAATATTGGCTTTGCAAGAGAAATCTTTGTGCGATCCAATAGGCTACAAATATAACGATGTTGGCTGAGAAGAAGACCATTGGGCAGTTTGGTAGCCTCTACGCTGAGAAAATAATTCAACTCACCTAAGTCCTTCACCAAAAAGTCCTTGCTAATAGTAGTTAAAAATTGTGCAAGAACTGCATCATGAGAGCAAGTGAGGATGATATCATTGTAGATGACCGTTTTTATACTTGACACGTCACCTATATTATTTGTCATGGATTATTTATCCGATAAAAATGATAATTAAATGTGGCATAATTTGTTTAAATTAAATATGAAGCTTATTTGGCATATTGGAGTAAAGATCTCCGTCTTGGGCAAAAGCCCATTAATGGAGGGGGGTTATTTGGCAGTCCTTAAGGCGTGGCGGACACGGGCATGGGACTCATTAGCATGCAGTGATGAGCTTTGGCATGCCAACCTAGAATGATGTAGACGTCAAGTGAAATATTTTCACATGCTGATATGTGGGACCCACTGTACCAATAGGAAAGCTCCATTATTTATTGTATTTAAGAAATAATAATAATCTCTTATTATTATCTGAACCTAGACATTTTTATGACCAGATTCGTGATACACATTAAACATGCCCAAAGCTCCAGATCGTGACAAGTGTCACAATCTTGGAGACCCACACTTGCTATAAATATGAGAGCCCTTGTTCATTTGGGGCATCCTGGATTCTTGAGCTACTAAGAACAAGACTTCACTTCTTTTCTCTCAACCTTCTCCAAGTTTACTAGAAATTCTCTAAGTCCTTCAAATTTCTTTGTTTTCATCATAAAAGGAGCTCTCTAGCTTGGTATATGGAAGGATCATTTGAGTATCTCCCATCTCTCATTCTACCCATTGCCTACCTGTCACATCTTATCGACTCCTCCCTCTCTTCTGTTTAGAAATGGCATGGGAACGGCTGCTGATTCGGTGGTTTAGGCCAACATCGGACATACCTCTCATACTTAGAATCAAGATTTAAAGACATGTCATCAGCATTTCAACATCGTGGAGATGACATTAGACACGTGGACGTGAATTCAGAAAAGGCACCTACATTTTCTGGCAACTCCATTGGGGAGGTAAAGTCACTAACAAAAGAAATCTTCGAGGAATCGGCGATATGGCGGGAACTAGAAGAACGTGAGGTGGAAAAAGTGATATGGCACTAGTTGCATTTGGAGGAAGTTCTAAACATCAACAAGCTGCAACGCATGATGAGAGTGCGAATTCACACCCAGGACAATCTGCTCAGAATATCGGCAAACCGGCAGAAACTACTTCAGAACTGGCTCAAATACTGGCGGTGTTTCATGATTTGAATGGACGCGTTGAGGAGCTCTTCCACATTATCCACACCAAACAACCAGGGGAGCCTCCGCATATTGATGAATAGCATGCTAAGCAACAGAAGATACCCTCAAGCTCGGTTGCTAGTAAAGAAGAGGTGAAGTCTGGTGATTATATCACCATGGCAGAATTTGAAAGCTTGCTAAAAAGAGAAAGGAGCCAACATGAAGATGTAGATCTGTCATACGACTACCACCCACCATATCCTATTGCAATACTTGAGAAGCCATACCCGAAAGACTACATGGTCTCGAAGTTCACTCGTTATAATGTAAAGACTGGCAATGCGAAGTAACATGTCTCAAGATTTATCGATGCTCTTGGTGCACATGCCAATGACAAGGACTTGTGGCTTAGAGAATTCTCTAAATCTTTATCAGAGAAAGCTTACACCTAGTATTTGAATCTAGAGCAAAGCAGTATTAACACATGGGAGGAGATGATGAAAGTCTTCTTTCAAAAATTCTTCTTGGTGGAGGAGAAGATGACACTCATTGATTTGAGCCGAGAGCAGTAGAAGTCAACGAAGGGAATTATTGACTTTATCAAGAGATTTCACACCATGGCACTTTATTGCCATGAAGCCATCACTGAAGAAAGACTTTTCCAACTCTGGATAAGTAGAATGAGCCACGATTACATGCCATTCTTAGAAAATCAAGATTTGATAGTTTTACTAAACTTCTTGAATCAGCACGTCGTATAGCATCGTCAGTAAAGGTGAGCCTACTAAAAGAAAGCATCGTACAGAGGAGTCACGACGTCCATTAATCACGTGGCACCGACCAACAAATGTGGTATAGAAGCCAGTCAACAAGGAATGGTTTATTGATCTGCCACCCTTCCCTTGCAAGCTAGAACAAGTTGAGGCCATCTCTGACCAATGGATATTAGATAGGGCTATCAAGCTGTCTTTTGTTGAAAAGTTGCCAACTGATGCTAACAAGAGGAATCCTAACTACTGTAAGTTTCACCGCACCACTACTCATCCAACCACTACCTGCTAGTCCCTTAGGCGAATATTCAACTTACAATTGAGAGCTGGTGAGCTAGATCTACCTGATGCTGAGGTACATGTCAATCCCTTGCCAAAGCATAAAGGAAAGGAGCTCGTATCCATGATTCATGGGCAACATAATTTAGAAGAAGAACTGTGGTAGAGCGGAGGTTATAAAGCCAGTTTGCCAAATGTAGCAGAAGAAAAGTTGGCAAATTTAGTCAAATTTCAAACATTCTTCGATGAATTGGGCTTTACTGAAGCCATGAAGAAGAAGGCCGCAAAAGCTTTAGTTGCTGTTGCCGCCAAGGAGTATAGCTCATGCCAATGGTTCTCCCTGGAAAAAAGTGTCTCAATAATCATCTTTAACCCAGAAGACATGGTCGTTGCAAAAGAAGACCATAATAAGCCACTTTATGTCACAGCGAGAATCAACGGAGTGGAAGTTGGTCGAGCTTTAATTGATCCCAGATCATTGATCAACTTAATATCACTAAGAATGGTGAGATTAATCCATTTTATTGCATCATAGATCAAGTGAAAGCCTATAGAGGTTAGCGGTTTTGCCAATCAATCAATGATGACTGTCGGGTTCATAGATGTACAACTGGAGATTGGCCCATTCAGGGGCATAACCCAACTTCATGTTCTTGATGCCGAGACAACCTATCATGTATTAATTGGGAGACCTTGGATACAAAATTCAGGTTAGTCCCCTCAACTGACCACCAGTGCATCAAAGGAGAATGGAGGAATAAAGAGGTCCACGTCCCAGCAACTATCGACCCATTTTTGGACGACGAAATTCAAGTAGTAGGCACTCAAGAGCATTCACATGAAGAGCTTGTTATCACACCAGGACCTATCCGTGCATTGTCCCTGCAAGGATTGGACGACCTCTAGAAAGGAAGAGATATTTAGACACAGCCCACTGTGTCCAAGTCAAAATCAAAGGTCACTTGTTCGTGGGAAAATGACGGCAAACTCAATTTACCATAAACACTATCATGATCTTCATCCTCTCAGTATCGCCACGTCAGGATTAAAATGCCTGAAAAAAGATACGTCTATAGATTTTGATGGTGTATGGGGCCCTTCGGCGACAAAGCCGAGAGGATAGCCCCACCCCAAGCAGAAGACGTAAGATGTCAAGTTGAAAACTCTGAATTGCTTGAAGCCCCAGCATACTTGCAAGATCATAATAAACTAGAAAATGAAAAGCTTGAAGTTATCAACTTGGGGACTGAGGACCAGCATCGTCTAGTCTCTGTAAGCTTGAGTTTAGAACTTGCGGAGAAAGAACAACTAATACAATTGTTGCAGAAATATCGAGACGTCTTCACCTGGGAATATTTCGAGATGTCTAGCCTTGACCCAACTCTCGTTACTTACAAGCTTAATGTTATCAATATATTTAAGCCCGTCAAGCAAGCCCCTAGAACATTTCATCCTGACACTAAAGTAAAAATCAAGACCGAGATCGAAAAGCTGCTTGACGCCAGTTTCATCAAGCCTATACAGCATCCAACTTGGCTAGCCAATATTGTCCCTATCAAAAAGAAGAATGGCCAAATTAGATGCTGTGTCGATTTTCAAGATTTGAACAGAGCCTGTCCCAAAGATGAGTTTCCCCTGCCCAACATGGACTTACTAATAGACTTAGCTACTGGGCACGATATGTTTTCATTCATGGACGGGTTTAGCAGACACAACCAGATCAAGATGGCAGTAGAAGATGCAGAAAAGATGGCATTCCGAACACCAATTGGTAACTTCTACTACACAGTAATGTCGTTCGGACTCAAGAATGCTGGAGCTACTTACCAAAGAGCCATGACGACTATTTTTCATGACATGATGATAAAGAGGTAGAAGACTATGCTGATGATTTGGTTGTGAAGTCTAGAAGAAAGGAAGATCACTTGGGAGATTTGAAGAAGGTATTCGAACGATGCAAGTAATACTGTTTGAAGATGAACCCTTTGAAATGCGCCTTTGGAGTTTCGTCAGGAAAATTCCTTGGGTTTGTCATGCATAAACATGGCATTGATCTAGATCTAGCCAAGGCCGAAGGAGTAAAAAAGATGACAAGGCCGACAAATGTTCAAGAGCTCAAGTAGTTCCTTGGCAAAGTCTCATATATTTGAAGGTTTCTACCAGGCTTGGTTTAGCACACAGTGCCCTTGATGGCACTTCTAAAGAAAGAAGCATCATTTATGCGGAGTAAAGAATGCGAGCGTTCCTTTGGCACAATTCAACAATTATTGGTAATTCCTCTCACAATGATGGCGCCGATAGCTTGACGTCCTCTATGCTTGTATCTTGCTGCAACTGAGACAGCTATTGGAGCATTACTAGCACAAGACGATGACAGTGGCAACGAGCGTCCGATTTACTATATTAGTCATGTAATACATGGTGCTAAGTTGAGGTATCCAAAGATTGAGAAGCAATGCTTAGCTCTCATCCATGCTGCACAAAAGCTTCGTCATTACCTTCTATCTCATCCGGTACACTTAGTGATGTGGTCTGATCCAATCAACTATCTCCTTTCTAGGCCAAGCCTATCTGGAAAAGTTGCCAAATGGCTTTTGTAGTTGTCTAAATATGAGATAACTTGTATATCACCAAGGGCGATCAAAGGCCAAGCAGTGTCTGACTTGCTAGCCAGTGTTGCTAGTAATGGCGAATTAGAGACACAGGAAGGACATGACAAAGATGATTTAGAAGATTGGCCTATGGATTGTGGGATCGTAAATGAAGAAACGTGGGAAATGTACTTCGATGGGTCATCAGTTGCCAAAGGTGTAGGAGCCGGTGTAACGCCCCGAACCTGGGTCAATGCAAAACCAGCACCTAACCCGAATCCGGTTAAACAACCAAACCCGGAGTGTTACTGTAAAATGGGGTCAAAACAATCTAATATTTATACAGAATTTAAAATTTGTATTTACATTAGAGTATGGTGGGAAACATGGCAATTTTATTCACTTTAATTCAAATTAATTTACAATAAAAATTCTATTTATTCAGGATGTGGACTATAATAATAATTACAATTCTACCCATAAATTCTCTACCCCATCTTGACGATCTCTCTAAGCAAACCTAAAAAATGGGTGAAAACAAGAGTGAGATTTACATCTCAACAAGTAACAAGTGCATGCAATAAAAATGGTCTCATTTATGAAATATAGTCATGAGGTATACAGTTAATCAATGCAAAGGCAATAAATTCAAATCAAACATGATTGGAGACAATAGACCAACACATAAGCAATAATTGGAGACAATAACAACAATGTCAAGTTAACGATGAAACAACTCATGTGAAGCAAAATAAGTATTTAAGAAAACGATTTCAACAAAAGCGGTAAAACATAGACAAAACCACATGTGACCTCGCAAGACTCACAAAGAAAGATAAGTTTTTGAGAAGACACTCTTCAATGCTATGCCACCGTGCTTCTTATGAGCGAAGCTACTAAGACATTCAAACCAGAATATTATTCTGACGATAAGAGCCATAGCCATCGACTTATTGTGCTCAAACTTAATAGAGTTGGCATGAACCACCAGCATGCAGCCCCTAAATCAATACATGGAGATGGCCGCTGATCCACATATACAGGAATCACCAGCGAGGCTCTAAATGACCCTACAGACATAGGACCTTTTAGAGCAAACTAACTTGCAAAGTAAGCACGCTTGCAAATGGGAGTACACAATCCAAAATAAATACCCCTTCGCTATCTAGCTTATTCTATGGATCCATATTCAGCTATGCCAACTAGACACGAACCACGGGAAACAAATATACGGGAGGACACACTTCTATTGTAGGAGGCATACACACCTTTACCGTAAAGGATTACACATCTTTACGTAGAGAATTACATATCTCTACAATAGAGGATTACCCATCTCTGCCGTAAAAGCTAGTATCAACTCAACCACAGGAAGCAATATCACTCAACCGTAATAGAAAAGAACAATCACCATACCATAATCCAAATACCATAACATTAGCCAAGATATCCAATTCCATGTGAAATCCATGTCTCAAACCCCAAAGATTCTTAAACCAAAACCTTTTCGAGAAAATCTCAATTCCCAAAATATATCCAAAATAAAATTCATGAATATAAACATGGTGGAAAATAGAATTATAAAGGTTCCAGACAGATAAATTTTCATATTTTTTAGCACAAGCAAGGTTCTTTATGTCTTTGCCTAAAATTTCGTTAATTATCCTCTTATTAAGATCCAAGTTCTATACTTACAACCTAAGGTATTAACTTTTATATTTTTTGTTATTCTTCAATTCCAGCACATTCCACAGACCTAAAATAAAGTTTGACAGATGACTTAAATCCCAAATATAAGCTTAGCCTAGTTCACATTACTAGTTCCCAAGAATCTCAATCTATCTTACACCTGTTTACATTCATTAACCTTATTTATTTATTTTTATACCAAAATTAAATTTAATCATTTCTTATGTTTCAATTTGACCATTATGAAGATAATACAATGATTAAATTATTAGAAAAATTATTATACATTTAGTCATATTTAAAATCCCCAATTTCTGTGAATTTTGTACAGGTCGCCTAGGTGATCACTAGGCATCTGTACAATTCCGGCAAACTCTTCAGTTTTCTCTAATTTTTGATTTTTGTGCTATTTCTTTGGGTTTTATTGTTCTAAATTAATTTCCTAATATTCTAAATCATACCTACAACACCTTAGATTAATTTGAGTCAATTAATTACCATTCTATGATTATCTACAAAATCAAATCTATGTGCTTTGATACTTTTATGAATTTCTTCAAGAACGCAAAACTCAACGAATAAAACCAATCGAATCCTTGTAAATTCATTTCCGACTAATCAAATCAAACGATATTAAATCAAAAAAACTAAAACCATGCAATTCCTCTAGTTTTCAAGGGGTTGCTACTTGCCTCAATACACTAAATCCATTCTTTCTTGAAATCCTGATTCTGTTCCAACTTCTGCTATTTTTCGCACCCACTTAGAGTTCTCCAATCTAAATCTCCACCATTCAGGTTGTAGTTCTACCAATCATGAACCAAACTTCTAAATTTGAGGTCGATCCAACGGCTGGATTTTTCCCGAACGTGGTTTGATGGTGGCTGGTCAGACATCTCTGCAACAGCTCCTTTTCTTCCTTCTCTCTTCTCTCATTCTTTCCCACATGAAAATTCTCTCTTTCCACCCCTTTTTCTTATATTTATATTGAGTACGAAAAGTCCTAAACTAACCCTAATAATCCTCTTTTAAATAGACCAACCCTAGAGAGATTAAATTAGTATCACACACTTTTTAATTAGGGAAATTTGCAGAAACACCCCCTAAGGTTTCTGACAAATACAGTCAGATCCCCTCGGTTCCAAATCAATCACTTACCTCCCTTCACATTTACGCAATGTATACCCACACCCCCTACCATCAACTCAGCGCTAACACCGTTACCTTAATGCACAAAAAAGACTAAAACGTCCTTCTGTGTACGGTGAAAAAATTTTTATTGAGATTTTTCAGTCCTAAGGATATCAAAGAGGGTGATCCCTGTGAAAAAATTGTACTGAGATCCAAAAGCTCTAGGCTCTAGAATTCTGGAATCCGCACTGCAACGTCCCCATTAAAAATTTGTTCTCAAGGATATGTAATTTATAAGGGAGAAATATAAATCTATGAAGGAATACTATCACTGAGACTATTGAAGAAAATCAAATCCCTCGAGGGTTGGACAATTTCCAATGGATTCGAATGCTTGAATCAAATCCCTTGAGGTCTGGATAATCAAATCCCTCAAGATTTGCTTCTCGCTGAGCTATGTGCATCGGACCATTCTATCGTTTTTCAATCTATGTCAACCCTATCGATTTGAGTGTTTGAACACTACTTCTGATTTTGTCATGGCTATGCCTGTCATCAAAGAGATCTCATTCGTGTTTGGGTTTTTGTATTCGAGCTGGATTTTGTAGTTTTGATAGTTATGATTGTCTTTTAATTAGAACGAGAATTGGAAGTGGGGGAGCGTTTTGTGAGGTTCTCACGGAAACCAGATTTGGTATTTCGACGAAGATGAAGAACAAAATACAGTTGTTTATGAAGGAAATGAGAGATTGGAGGCAGTATCTATAGATAGAACTAACTTAAGAATAAGAGCGTTGCAGATAGGCAGTAAGGAAGAGAAAAGCTATAGATGCAGCAACCGAAGATTCTGCAAATCACCGAAAAAGTGCGGAAGCAGACCAGGTAATGCACTACTATTCAAATTAATCTTCACAATGTCCCAATATTTGCAAACTCCAGCGGTATGTTGTCGGTGAATCGATTTCTATACAAGCTCCTAGTCAACACGCCTACAAGACTTGTTCTACAATACAATCTTCTCCACATTCCCTCCAGGATTGCAGAACACGCCACTATAAACCTGGCAAGGTTTTTGATTGGGATCCCATGAATTCAAGCTGTTAATAGATCATCGGAAACATTACCTTTAAATTCAAGCAGGATCTCCTTTTCATCACCGAAAACATCGGTACAGATCTAAGCAATCCACAAACGAATAGAAGAAGCAAAACATTCCAAATTTCCAACAATATTAAAGGGTGTTTTAGTCTTTTTTGTCCATTAAGATAACGGTGTTAGTGCTGAGTTGACAGTACGGGGTGTGGGTGTATATTGCGTAAACATGAAGGGAGGTAAGTGATCGATTTTAAACTTGAGGGGGTCTGATTGTATTTGTCAGAAACCTCAGGGGTGTTTCTGCAAATTTCCCTTTTAATTAATTCCTACTTTTTCTCCACCTTCTAATTCTCTCCTAGTACTATACCAATTAAGCCCCTTGCTATCTAAACTCCTCCTTCTAACTAATTCTCGTGCATAATAAATACTTAATTCCTAAATATTACCTAAACACTTATTAAGTTGCTTTTTCTCCAAATTAAGGACACTAATTAAACATATTTACCTAATTTCCGTTTTCCATCTTTTATGCTTTAATTATTACTATTTAATTTCAAACTCAACTCAATACATTATTTTCTTCTATTTTCTAATTCTAATTATTACTTAATGATTTAATTCATAATTTGCCCTTTTGGAAATTTACCAAAATACCCTTTTTACCCTCCTAGGTTAACTTGGAAATTCTCCTTTATTAACCAATTATTAATTATTTAGGTTACTAATCCTCTAAATTTCCACTTTTTATTTCCACTATATTTTAAACTTATATTTTCTTTTATTTATTTATGCCCTAAATGTTATGTGAAAATTCGGGGTCTTACATCCAGAGTAGTCTTTGTGACTCCTGATAGGCAGAGTATCTCTCTCTCATACCAATTGGACTTTCCTTGCTCTAACAGTCGAGTAGAGTATGAATCACTTCTCATTGAACTTAGCGTCGCCAAAAGCTTAAATGTAAAATCTTTAAGAGTCAAAGGAGATTCCAACCTTGTCATCAGCTAGATGAACGGCGACTTTGCTGTGAAGGAGGTAGATTTACTGCCATATCGTACCACTGCACAGAAAGTGGCTAAACAATTTAATGAGGTGACTTTTAACCACACAGGAAGAGTAGGGAATAGTCATGCTAACGCCTTAGCCACACTTGCACCAAGCTCATCATACCAAGATAATTAGTAGACATCAAAGTCTTACGTCGAACTCATCTCACAACATGGCTTGAATTGAAGAAAGATTTTGATGAAGAGTTTGACACAGTTGGTTGGAGAACTACAATTCGACATGCTCTTACAACAAAGGAAAAGAGCTCAACAGACGTCAAGAAGCTGAAAAATTATGTGAGCTATGATGGCGAATTATATTACCGAAGTCCAGACAACGTCTTGTGGAATTCAGAGTGAAGTCTCACTTTATCGTAGCATGCAGCGAGCAGGCTTTTACAGGCCAAAGATGGAGCGTGATTCGGCAGAATACGAATCGTCTTGCTGAGAATGTGGAGTGCCACCTGATCCTGCTGAATGCATGTTCTTGGACTGAATAATGGAATGGGAAAGGCCTTACATTGACTATCTGACGCATGGCTTCCTTCCAGCTGGCAAGTACGAAGCTGTAAGAATGAAGAAAAAGGCAGTTAGATTTTTCATGGAAGATGGCAAGTTATTTAGATGGGCTACCAATGGATGTCCTTTGAGATGTGTCTCCCAAGCCGAGGCAGAAGAGTTAATGGGGCAAGTACATTTTGGAGAGTGTGGAAGCCACAAAGGCAAGAAAAGATTGTTTCAACAGCTGCTATCGCTGGGGTATTATTGGCCTACCATGAAGATCGGATTCAGTAGCTTTCGTCAAGAAGTGCCATCAATGCCAAACCCATGGTCACTTGATTCATGTGCCGGGTCAAACACTGAAAAGTATTGTCACACCATGGCCTTTCCATATATGGGGGCTTGACCTGGTTGGACCAATTAATCCTGTAGCCTCTGGACATAACTGGATTATCACGGCAACATAATACTTCACCAAGTGGGTAGAAGCCATGCCACTTAGAAAAGCAACAGGGACAGCCATTGCCCAATTCATCAAAGAGAATATTATTTGCAGATTTGGAGTCCCCCACATAATTACATCTAATAATGGAATCCCATTTGTAAATCAATATATTGAAGCATTGATGGAAAGGTATGGGATCAAACATCAGCACTCAACTCCACATTATCCTCAAGGCAATGGACAAGCTAAAGCAACAAACAAGATGATCATCCGAATCCTAAGCAAAATGGTTCATGATAAACAAAAGAAGTGGCACGAAAATTTGCCTATGACATTATGGGCTTACAGGACTATAGTTCATTCGGCCACTGGTGTGATACCATTTTCCTTAGTCTATGGAATGGAAGCTGTCCTACCTGCCAAGATAGAAGTTGAGTCATCAAAACTAGCTACTGCATTTAAACATGATGTTGCCAGTGAGAAGTATGAAGAGGAAAGGCATGTTGAGTTAGAAGCATTGGAATAAAGCCGCCAAGATGCAGCAAATTGAAGCCAAGTCTACCAACATCGCTTGACATGAGCATATAATAGAATGGTTAGGCCACGCATTCTTTACAAGGGGCAATTAGTTTTACGAGCTAATTTACATGTTAGAAGAGGGCTCTTGGCATCAAAATTTGAAGCCACTTGGGAAGGGCCTTATATCATAAGAGAAAAGGCAGACTCTGGATATTATCGTCTAGCTCACCTGAATGATGAAATCCTATACAACCCAATAAATGTAAAGTGGCTGAAGCTGTAATTTTCCTAGTTATGTAATTTCTTCCTTTAGAGAAGTCAATAAAATAAAAGTTCATTTATTTCCAAAAACATGAATGTATTCCAAAGTTTCCTATGTAAAAGATAGAAATAGAAAGAACAAATGGAGAAACAAGAAATCCTTAAGAAAAATTAGTAAACCCTATGCTAAACTATTTGGAAGACAAAAAGAAGATGTCTGCAAGGCTGACGCTTCAGTATCTAAGTGAACTAGCTCTGCTACAATTGCATCTCCCCTCTCTCGAGCTGCTCTTTCTTCTTCTTTAACTTTCTCCAAATCGGCTCAACAATAAAAAAACTCAACGCTCGGCCAAACGAAGCTACTCATCCGCTATAGAAACCTTCTTGGATATCTCATCTTGACGCCACCGTAGCTGTGCCAACTCGGATTGCAAGTCAAGAGATTTCTTGTCGGAATCCAAGTATCTATTACAAGATCAAAAATAAGATAAGAGAAGGTAAGACAACCGTCATAGAGCATGTCATCAAGTCTTGATGCCCTAGGGTAGGGATTGTGCATGGCACTGATCTAGCTAATATGCCTGACAGGAGCGACATTCTCTACATAGCCTAGCATGACAAAGTGCATGAGATTGGTACCTTAAAGCTAAGGGTTTGTATATGGCACTGATCTAACTAGCCTGATAGGAGCCACATTCCCTATGACTAAAGGAACCAAAGGGATTGTATATGGCACTGATCTAACCAGCCTGATAGGAGCCACATTCCCTATGACTAAAGGAACCAAAGGGATTGTATATGGCACTGATCTAACCAGCAAGTATAATAGGAGCCACATTCCCAAACAAAAGAAAATGAGAGATAAGAAGTATGAAGAAATAAAAAAGAAGACAAGAAGAATGAAAGTACATGCTCATAGCGTCTAAGCGGTCGATAAGCCACGCTAACTGGAAGCCAAAAGATTTCATAAAGGAGATAGTCTCGATCCAAGACGAAAGGAGGGACCTCGTCAAAGTGCTGATACTAGTACGACACATACTTTGAATAATCCGACATAAGCAGAAAAGTTGGCTCCTCAAACTCTACGACCAGAATACAAACATGAGCTGGAGATATCACCAAAGTGCGCAAATATCTCCTTCATGATGCTAACATTTGAAAGAGATACTAGATATCCACAAAAGTTCACGACATGCTCACTTGCATCTTCGGACAACATAGGCATGTAGGAACTAATGCCACGACTAGCCCCAATAAATGATGCCTCATCTACTCCTCTAGGGGGCTGGGGCCTGGGAAGCTACCGTAGAGGAGTAGCCGAAGTCCCCTCCTACAAATCTAGAAGTATGAGGAAATAATTAAAAAAAAAGGAGAAAAAGAAGAAGCCCCAAGTCAAAGAATAGTATGATACTACGTCTAAAGTAATATATAAACAAGCAAAGCAGCAAGAATAGATGGAACTGGAGATATGTAAGGAACAATAGATAGCTCTACCATATTTGGAATCTCAGCCACTCTCATCCCACACCCAGCCTAGGCACGTCATCATCACCCCTAGCACATGATTTACCCTGAGACGTTACTTGTGGAGCTTCTCTTTGAACAAAAAGTTCCAACTCATCCAAGTCACACCAAAGAGTGAATGGACCTGGGAAGGAGTTTGAAAACTGCGGCTCTCAAGAAGGTAATGAAAAATACGAAGCCACTCACCTGCACTTCTTGGAGGAGTCTTCAGTTGATGCCTAGGAACCGCTTGGTCAAGTCTAAATTGACAAGAAAAACGATGAGGACTGTAAACTGAAAGTGAAGACTTGCTATCGTGACTCTCCAAGCATGGCAATGTGTAGGACAACGCAATGCAGACATATTCTCTCTCATGACGAGAGATGCTATCCCACTTACTAAAAGCAATGGTTTCAGCTCCCCAAAATAGACATAGTGGCTTGTTAATCCCATCAATTGCCGTCGTGTATGGGCGAAAGGTGAATTCCAGAATAGAATCGAAGACGGAAGAAAGACTAACATCATTACGGGGATTAGCAGCAATCCACCTCCAATCCCTAGGAAGAATAAGATTAAGGGCAAACTCTTTAACCTTGTCCCCTTTGTGCCGAGTTCTATCAAAGTTTGTGAGGGCAACGGATGTTCTGTTACATATCTCTGATACCCAGTCATAGCCAAGTTTGAAAGAAGAAGACGTGGATGAATGACTAAACCCATGGAGGATGAATTTCACTCGCTAATGCGCTATGCAAGAGGTCGAGATGGTGGTATAAATTACTGAGGAAGAGTGGCGCCAGGCTAAGACACCGACCTTGGGGTAGGAAGACAAAAATAGGATAAGGACGTGTATGTACTCGCCCACGGGAAACTGACTCTAGCAGAAATCTTGAGAGCCAAAAAGCAACAAACGCTTCTAAGTACACTTTGCTGCCTTGGCCCTCACCAATACGAATTTCAAACTCTCCATTATCATATACGGGACCTGTCTCCTACCAGTAATAATGTAGCCATCCGTCAAATGTATGCCACTTTTCAAAAGAACTCGGACTAGGTTTGAAGGCAGACCCCTTTCGCGTATCTACTGAGTTCTTCTCCAAAACTTCTTCTTTTGCTTTGAGGGAAGGATTCAAGTCTCCCAGAGCATTGTTTCCTACGATCTCCGAGCCTGACAACTTCCTAACATCCTCTAAAGACAGCACAATCTCACCAAACCCTGTAATAAAAGTTTGGTCCTGGGGGCTCCATCTGTAGACAAGGTGGTCCAAGCCGGCTTGATCAATGCCAATTTGAGCATGAGTGCTAAAGCGGATAGTATCCAGGATGCCAGCATCTTTAAGGGTGCTTCCGTGATGGTTGTCACAAAGTATGTCTTTCACCCAATCTGCCCAATAAGCAGCAGGACGAGTATGAGAGATAAAATCCACACTGCAAGGAGAAAAGTCACCTCTCTCCAGTCGAAAATATGAAATGGAGTCAATGGAAATGGATGTATCCTCCGTTGTGCAATTCTAGAAAGTGCTGATCAGCTCGTCACCAAAAGGCTCGTCAGCATGCCCTGGAAAGGAGGAAGCCTACCAAAACTTGTCATGAACTAGACAATGATGAGAAGCCTTGTCGAAAGGAGGAAGATCGCCAAAAGTCTCCATGTCGCTAGAAAATAGAGTAACTACACAGATATAAGGTATGACAAGCACTACAAGAGAATGATAAAAAAAAAAGTAATAATAATAATGAAGGCAAGGCTAAAAAGAAAAAAAAAAGGAAGAGAAGAAGCAATAATGATTAAGGTAAAGCTGAAGAAAAGAGAAGGGTATTTTCCATCCAAAGTCAAGACAAATCCTGGCATACACCCAATTGGTTGAGTCCAAATCCACTTCTGGCCCTGTGGGCACGGATTTGAACATGAACACGCTTCCAGCGAGCGCGAGTTCATCTAAGCAAGCCAAGCCTAAATCCGCTTGTGGCCCTGTGGGCACGAATCTAGGCACAAACACACTTGGCCCTGTGGACATGTGTTCGTCATGTCAAGCAAGGCTGGAATCCGCTTATGGCCCTACGGGCATGGATCCAAGCACGAACACGCTTCTAGTGGGTGCGAGTTTGTCAAAGTTAAGTCAAGCCCGAACCCACTTGTGGCCTTGCAGGCACAGATTCGGGCATGAACCAACATGGCCCTGTGAACATGAGTTCATCATGTCAGGCTAGGCTGGGATCCGCTTGTGGCCCTGCAGGCACGGATCCAAGCACGAACACGCTTGGCCCTACGAGCACAAATTCATAAGGTCAAGCCAGGCCCAAACCCACTTGTGGCCCTGCGGGCACGGATTTGGGCACAAACTTAGTCATGAGTTTGATGAGTTTCATGGGCGCAGCAGAAATCCTGCATGTCTGCCCGATTGCCTGTCATGTATTTGCCTTGTTGCTTCCTTTAAACCCTTGAAAAGTGTTTTTTTGGTGCACCTATTCAAAAGGAAAGAAGAGACAAATCTATGTTAGACGTATAATAAAGAATGATGTGCATGAGTAAATTTAAAATAAAAAAAAGCATATAATAATAATAGAGAAGAAAAGAAGAAAAAAAAAAGGTGTTAAACGTACTAAAATTGGGCCAAAAATCAGTTTTTTTTTTTTACACATTAAAGGCCAAATAGGGTGTTGGTGTGCCTAGAAGGCACGAGCATGCCTAGGAGCAAACCCCAGGCGCGCACCTTGCTAGGCTCAAGCCGCCGGGCCCAGGCGCATGACCAAGGGCTAGCCCAAGGCGCCAGGCCCGAGTGCTGGCCCAAGCGCCGGGCCCATGGCACACCCCATGCCTTGCCCAACACGCCTGCCCTTTAAGAAAAAAAAACAGAAAGGGAGAGAAGAAGGAATGGGGATGGGGGGTTGCATGTTGTGCGCCCAAGCATAGGATGCCCAGTGCGTTTTTATATTAAAAAAAACAATCGAAAAGGGACGAATAGAGAGAGAGAGAGAGAGAGAGAGAGAGAGAGAGAGAGAGAAGGAGGAAAAAGGAGGGAAGTGGGGCCTGCACCTGCACGTAAAGAAGAGGAGAGAGGGAGAGAAGAAAATGAAAGAAGAGGAAGAGAGTGTGCGCGCGTGGGAAACGCGGCACGGGGGAATTCGGAGTCGCCACCGCCTGATGGGGTGCAGGCGGACACCTGGGTGCCTAATCTTGTATACTGGGCTTTGGTCTGCGGCTTGAGATTCTAAGTGGGGTCTCGGTTGTGGTCTGGGGAAGTCCGTAGACACCCCAGTCCATCCCGTCGGATGACGGGTCCCGTGGGTTCCCTGGTTTGAGTCAGCTTACTTTGGTCTCACCCGATTCCTAATCCGATAGGCAATTTTGGTTAAGTCTGGCGGGACCACCAGAGTGGTGCGGGTCCCTTTAATTGATTTTATCTTTCTTAACTTAAGTTGTCTGAGTCTGACTGGGTGGGCCCCGTTGGAAGACCCACGGTTATCTTGGTGGGCTTGGCTAAGCCCACATGCCTCTGGTGGGCCTCTGTCTAGCCCTAGGAGACCCTTTGGGCTTAGGTTAATGAGTTGATTTTTACTTAATTGTCCCATTTGGAGTTTAAGTATTTTTCATGTAAAAAGGTTGGTCTGCATTGATTTGAGGGCCCCTGAGTGGGCCCCCATGGTGGATGCCAAAGCATTTTTAATTTATCTTGTTTATATTTGCCAAAGTCTTTTGGACATTGGGCTTGGGGCCCGTAGTCCAGTTTTGGGCTTGAATGCCCGAATCCCATGAAGTTAGGGTTTAAACCCACCCTTGGTTTGGTTCGTGGGCTTTGGTGGGCCCGATAGGCCCTTGCCCTGGGTCTCGGCCAAACCACACAATTTAAACATCATTCCTCACATCAAGGCTCGGGTGGGCCGCATTGGGTTTGGCCCATCCGATTCAATCGGTTCATTTTATTTGACTTGCTTATTTACATGCTTTGTGATTTATCGGGCTTGGTGGGCCCCGTTGGAAGGCCCACAAGTGTTTCCAATTTGGACCGGTGGTCCAGGTCCCAAGTTGGGTTTCCGGGTGACCCGGAAACCCTATTGGTCCACTTGGTTTGGTTCAAACCATCATAAAATTCGGCAAGGAACCCCAAAAAGACATAAAATTGCATTTCTGTGTGTATCCGGCCTTAGTTGCCGGATACACACAGGCCATAGGTGATCCGCCCTGAGTTGCCAGATCACCTCAAAAATGGCCTTTTCGGGCTTTGGCCATTGGGGTGGGTTCCTGGGCTCCCTAGGGGTCTTCTATAAGTTATGTGGGCCCTTGGGAGGCCCACATTGGTTCACGTGAAGCCGTGTTATTTCTCCTTTGGGACTTTCAAAACTAAACCCAAAGGGGGATGGGTGGAGGCCTCCTCTTCCCTTTCTCCTGTACTGAGACCAGCACATAAACAGGGATCAAGCATCCCTGTTTTGGGTATCTCATGATAAAAAAGAAACAACAATCAAAACATAAAAGAAATAGAATAGAGAAACATGCCTTTTATGATGAGTTTCTTATCAAGATGCATGTGTGTGTTTGTTGTGTTTAAGGGTAAAAAACTTCATCTATATTTGAAAATCACATCAAGGAATGACACACATGAAGAGCCTAGACATGCTTCTAATGGATAAAGAAATAAACATGGTGTAGGACATGCACCAAAATAAGTAAAAGTGACCTCATGAGGCCCTAATTGGTGATTTGAAAGGGGTAAAAAACCATAGCAAATCAATCATGCAAGACGGTGGATGAGGCATAATCATATAGTAACATCACATATGCCTTAAATGATGAAGAATGAGGGGATAGCTATATGCATATTTACAACCAATCATGCTCATGTAGGTTAGAATAGCAAGACAAAAATTCAGCATGCTCCACACCTTAATCTAACCTACTTAATTAACAAGAAAATGATCCAAAGAAAGGATGGGAAGGGGGATCACATGAGGGTTACATGAGATAAAATTAAAGGGGAACACCCTCCCCCATCAAATAAGAGAACGATACCATTTACATTAGATGAAAATAGTAATTTTAGAATGCCTAAAACCAACTAAAAAAAAGGGGCTCTCATCCTTCCTTTAGTTCAACCGAAATACCCATCTTACCTTAGGGGAACAACACCCTTGTGATGGTGTAAAACAAATGATGAAAATAAGGAAAGCAAGCATGAACCTACCCCCCAACAGCAGGTATACAACATCATGAAATCCAATATACTTCAAATCATGTCATATTCAAATATGTTAAACAAAACAACATGGAGAGCTCACCTTGGGGTTTCAAACCCTTATAGAATGTGTGTGGAGCCTCCTTGGAGCTTGGACGGCTGCTGGAGCTTCCTTCTTCACCACCAACAGCAGCTCTTCCTCCTCTTGCTTGGGTGAGAATGAAGAAGAAGAGAAAAAAAAGGAAGGTAGACTAGTCTTAAGAGGGTATTTAGGAGGTATGAGGGCAAAGAGAGGTGAAGGGAAGAGAGGTTCCAATGGGGAGGGTTGTGGGGTGAGCTTGGGAGAGATGGGAGAGGGAGATGGGAGTTGTGGGAGAGAAGGAAAAAATGAGCTCCAACCCCATACGTATGGGGGCTTGGGCTCTTTTATAATGGAGTGATAGGATATGCATGCATGCATGGGGGGGCAACCATCATAGGAGAGAGAGAGAGAGAGAGAGAGAGAGAGAGAGAGAGAGAGAGAGAGAGAGTTGTATGCTTGTGTATGATGCATGGGTGATCATGGGGGATGCATGCATGGGGGGAGAGAGAGAGAGAGAGAGAGAGAGATGCATGCTTATGCATGATGCATGATGCATGGGGGGGTGCATGCATAGGGAACATTAATCATTAGGGGGGAGAGAGAAAAAGTATGCATGATGCATGCATGTATGATGGTGATGATGCCCATGTGGGAGAGAGAGGGAGAGAGAGATGTATGAGGGGTGGCATGCATGGGTGATGCCCATGCATGCCCATAGGGGACAGCAATCATGATCAAATCCTAATATTTACGGATTGGTCCCTGGAACTTTGGATTTTTACAGATTTAGTCCCTGATACTTTTGGATATTTACAGATTTAGTCCTTGATACTTTTTGATATTTACAGATTGGTCCCTGGGATATTTTCTCAAGTTTTGATGCTTATGGATCTAGTCCCTGATACCCTTGGATATCTGCAGCTTTACCATTGAGATATTTTTCACTGATTTGGGTAATTACAGATTTAATCCCTGGGACCTTTTTGCTCTGCTGCCTGCCACGTGTGCAGCTTCCGGCTTTGCTGCTCGGAAACTTCGACAGCTGCTCGGAAACTTCGACAGCTCATATCTTACTCATCTGAACTCCGATTTGAGCAAACTCAATTGTGTTGAACTCGTATCGGAGCCCTCTATTTAATGACATAGGGCTGAGCACTTGGCACGGGGTTCGAGGAAAAGTCAACTTTTGGCCTTCCCTTAAGTTTGACTGTCCGCAGAACCTTCATTCGGACTCCGATTCCTGCACACCCAGTTGTGTTGGAACCGTGTCGAGATTATTTATCCAATGGAATAGAGCAAGGTACTTGGCACGGAATTCAAGGGAAAGTCAACTCGGCTCTTCCTCAAGTTTGACTGCCCGCAGAACCCTCATCCGGACTCCGATTCCTGCAAACCCAGTTGCGTTGGACTCGTGTCGGGATTCTTTATCCATTGAGATAAAGCAAAGTGGCCAAATTTTATCTGACTAAAATGTCAACTTTCCACCCCTCAGGGTTTGGCTTTTTAGCCGGGTTTTGCATTTCTGGCTTTCCGGAAGCGCAAAAATGAGGTGCTTACATAGAGGACGTAGGAGAAAGAGAGTTAAGAAAAGTAAAATTTTTAAATACCTAAAAATTGAAACCAAAGTTTGTTGCAAAGATTTGATTATCACAAAGTCTGGAACTAAGAATGAGGACAAGTATTTATAGATTTAAGGTTCCTTGTTTGATAGGGACTCTAATTCCCTAATCCAACTCTATCTTTAAGTAATTAAATCTAATCCTATATGAGTTAGAGTTGGAGTATAACCCTAGCAATTAGAGTTGTATAAACCTCTTGTAGACACCCCAAATTGCACTACAAAATGAGAAAATAAAGAAAAATATTTAATTGGGATTTGAAACAGGTCAAAAAAGGTGAAAAATTGGTCAAACCTGTGCTGTCCGCATTTGGTATGCGGACGAGCCTTGACCGCATTTGATCTGCGGACATTACGTGACTGCGTTGAAAATGCGGACAAGGCTTGTCCGCAATGCAAATGCAGTCGCGCATATTTTTGGGCATTTTCATAAAAATTCATTTTTTAAGCCTTAAACTATTTTTACCTCTCTCTAAGAGGCCCGTCTTCCCTATTTTGCCCTCTTTTGGTTCTCAATTTTACTCCAACTCAATTTCTAAAACTTAGTTGGAACGTTCTAGAACCTATTTTTGGTCTGCCCTTGGGACCCCCCTTTGCCCTAGCTCTTGTCTATAAATAGGAGGCCTCACCTCAAGCAAATGGCCAGAAGTTGGAGATTGAAGAGCTCCAAGTGAAGAAGGGAACCCCTGTCTCTCTACTTTTAGAAATCCAGGCATGCCTTTCCTTTTCTTTTATTTTTCTAGTTTTAATTTCTAGGATTATTCTGATCTTCTCCCTTTCTGTAGAATAAGGCCTGTATGTGATTGCAACCCCAAACCTAAATCATAGTACCTCAAGTATCTTCTCTAGCCGTAAAACGTGAAGAGAGTTCTAGGTGAAAGGAGGACAGGAATGGATACGTAGGATAGGCCCTTATGTGTTGTAATCTTTGATTCATTTATTTTTAATACTTTGTTTAAGATATATGATTGTTTATTGTTGAAGTATAGAGGAATACCATGGGTCTATGCTATTCATAGATTAGATCTTATTTTCCTCCTAAAGTTTTGTTTTTTACATTAATTTCTCCTTTTTGATGTTTTTATTATTAGGCTAGGATTTTGGGTCTATTATGGTCAATATGGTAGATCTGAAATCAGAAGCCTTAAAGTAACCTCTCGGGTTTTATGAGGTGATTTTTTGAATTATTTTAATTTTTTGGGAAGAGGATCCTATGGTCTAAACTCTCCATTTTTTATATTTTTCATTAACATGGGTGAATCTAGTTTAGATCTCTCAACCAATGGGAAATCAGAACCAAATCTATACCCTATATGGTTCAGATTCATTTTCAATATCATGAGATGATTTTTTAGTCATTTTAATTTTTGAGAGAAGATCCTATGGTTTAAACTCTACCTTTTTAATGTTTTTCATCAACATGGGTGTATCTGGTTTAGATCTCTCAATTAAGGAGAGGTTTGGACTAGATTTGTACCCTAGAATTGTTCAGATTAATTTTTCAACATCATAAGGCAGTTTTAAAGGGATTTTAATCTTTCTGAGAAGATCCTACAGTCTAAACTTCCTTTTTTTTTGTTTTTAATCTAAGTTTGTTTTCTTTTGATTTTACCCAATCATGAAACCCAAGAAATGGTATATATTCATTGGAATGATCCACAATTAATTGAATCATTCCTATGGAGAAAGCCATACATTTTTATTTATTCTTTTTCTTTATTTTTAATTTGGATTTTTTTAGCAAGCTTTCTTTCTAGCATGAACAATACTTGGCAACCACCTTGTGTGGATGAATAGGGGTGCCTAACACCTTCCCCTATTCATAATCCTATCAACTTATCCAGCTCTGGTTTCTTTTGTTATTTTTCATTTTTTATTTTTATTTTAAAATAGAGTTATTTTTACTCTAGTTTTCATTTTGTATTTTATTTTGTGATTTTGGTGACCATTCACACCTAAAAAGAATGGTTGCAACTCCCATGATTTTATTAAGCCCGTGTGAGGATCAGGAAGTCATCGAATTGATTTTCCATGTCTCACACCTCTTGTACTAATTTTAACTAGAATTTGTGTCAAACTTTGCCACTAACCTGTCATAGTCTTGGTAAGACCTTGAAACAGTTAATTTGATTAAGACATATTTCTTAAGTTAAAATTAGTCGAATATTGCTAATTATCAAAATACTCCATATACTTGTATTTTGCTTTTGGCACCTTTTCTTTTCTTCTTTTTTTTTTTGGTAAACATTGCTTTTGGCACTTGAAAATTGCCAAAATGCAAAAGGGGGCTTAATGTAAATGAACATTTTTATACTGGACATGTCACCTATACTATTTGTCATGGATTATTTATCTTATAAAAATGATAATTAAACGTGACATAATTTGTTTAAATTAAAGATGAAGCTTATTTGGCATTGGAGATCTCCGTCTTGGGCAAAAGCCCATTAAGGGAGGGTTATTTGGCAGTCCTTAAGGCATGGCGGATACGGGCATGGGACTCGTTGGCATGCAATGATGAGCTTTGGCATGCCAACCTAGAATGATATAGACATCAAGTGACATATTTTCACATACTAATATGTGGGACCCACTGTACCAATAAGAGAGATCCATTATTTATTGTATTTAAGAAATAATAATTATCTCTTATTCTTATCTGAACCTAGACATTTTTATGACCAGATTCATGATAAACATTAAACATGCCTAAAGTCCCAGATCGTGACAAGTGTCACAATCTTGGAGACCCACACTTGCCATGAATATGAGAGCCCTTGTTCATCTAAGAACAAGACTTCACTTATTTTCTCTCAACCTTCTCCAAGTTTACTAGAAATTCTTTAAATCCTTCAGATTTCTTTGTTTTCACCATAAAAGGAGCTCTTTAGCTGGGTATACGGAAGGAGCATTTGAATATCTCTGGTCTCTCATTCTAGCGATTGCCTACCTGTCACGTCTTGTAGACTCCACCCCCTCTTCTGTTCGGAAACGGTGTGGGAGCGGCTGCTGATTCGGTGGTTTAGGCCAACTTTGGACATACCTCTCCTACTTAGAATCCAGATCTGAAGAAACGTCATTAGCGTTTCAACATCGTGGAGACTACGTTGGACACGTGGATGTGAGTTCAGAAAAGGCATCTACAATCATCTACATAAATCAAGACGTAGAGTGTGAACTGAGTCGTATGGAGAGTGAATAGAGATGTGTCAATCATGCTAGAAGAGAACCCCAACTCAATCAGTCATGAACTCAAATGTGAGTACCATGTTTTCGGTGCTTGTTTAAGACCATATAAGGCTTTATGAAGCTTGCATACATGATACGGGTACTGAGGATGAATGAATCCCTGGGGTTGCTGCATGTAGACTTCATCACTCAAAAAACCATGAAGAATAGCATCAGATATATCAACCTGTTTGATCGTCCAGCCTTGTGAGACAACAAGAGATAAGATAGTACGAATTGTAACAGGTTTAACGACCAGACTATAATGGCTAGTTCCGTGCAGTCCCCTAGTATTTTTTTTTTTTTTTTGATGAGCTAGCCAGGCTATGCACTTTCATTAACAAATAACAATAATACAATAGCATTGGCCAATAGCCAGGATAACACAAAGATCAAACAAAAACCATAAAAAGAAGAGAAGATATAGGATAACATGGCATCTAAAACCCAACCAAACTGTTGCAAATCTTAACCAAATGCCAGACCTATTGCCGAAGCCACATAAAACCACCTGAAAATTAGGGGCAAAGTCTAACGAAGGGTCCGTATACAAACAGATTAGAGATCCCAACAAAGGGGCTAAAATCACCACCATCAAAGATGTGATGAGGGGTGAGAGAATAATCAGAGAACCGATACTCATCCTAGTAAATAAATGCAACAGGTAGAGGGTTTGAAAGATGCCACAGAAACCAACATCTCCCTTCAACAAAGCCTTCCAACTAAAACACCCAGAAACAGAAACAAAAAAAGACACACGAAATCTGATTCCACCGACAGGGAGCTGCTCCAACAAAACCATCCATTTCCCATGGCTGGAAAAACCCACAAAAAACCATCGACAAACACTCCCAATATGACCAATGCAACCAACAACCAACAAAAGCAAACCAACGGAAAGGATGAACACGGGGGTTGAATTATCTAATGATCCACCAATGCTTAAACATCTGCAACCCCCCTTGTCGTCCCCATCAGGGTCGTCTGAATCATCCTCCATTTCCGCAGCCATCCACGAAGGATTCAAACTGGCAACCACCAAACTTGAACGAACAATAGCTCGGCGAAAAACCTTGTTGCAGATGGCTTTGTCCTTCTTCTTGTCTAGTGCCCACAACGAAGCACCTCGAAAGAACCACCACACTCTACCAGAAGGAGAAGGAAACACAACCGAACAAAGGAAAGAAAGGAACGAGACGTAAGCAAAGGAAAAGAGCAGGGCGAGGAGGTGAGATGGAGCCCAATTGGAGAAGAAACCATAAGCAAAAACTAGCAGGTTGTCGAGATAGAACAAAACCAGCGAAAAACCCAAGAAGAAACGACCTGCAAGACAGAGGGATGACCCAAAACCGCCAAGCAAAACAACTAGAGAGAGTGGCTTGCTAGGGGGAAGGAGGAAACCGGACGTCTCTTCGGAGGTAAACCAAAAGGCCTGACACCCGAATAATACCTAGAGAGCCCAAAAGAAATCGCCCAAAATATCTCCTCGAAATCGCCGTCTTTCACTCTCAAAGACAACCGTGTTCCTGTCTATACAGTCCCCTAGTATACATCTAAGGGTAGTGCTCTGGTACTTTGAATGCTGTCTCCCTCCTTCAAATTAATGGTTAACAACACGTGCCGTGCATTTACCTACATGCATTACCATGATGTTGTTCGCAAACAGCATATTTCCATCCAAAAATTAGGGTTACGGCGTTTCAAGGACCCAACCGAACCGAGAATCAGTACTCTCACGTGCATAATGGTGTTTGGGGTTTAGAGCTTTGTTATTTGCATTTCACTCAATTAATTTAATAAGTAGACTTGCTTATGTCACTTTTGATTCTATGCATTCTTTGGATTATTTCATCAATTTCTTTTTAGTTCAAGATTTCATGTCCTTTAGGAGAGTTTCTTTACGTAACTGGATGTGTATAGATTTTTTAAAGTTTCATGCATGTTTTATGTTTTTTTTATTGGGTGTGGATTTTAGTTTGTTACATTGTTTTATGTTGGTTCTAGGATTGTTTTATTTATGCAACGTTAATTGCATTTGGGATTGAATTTTTCATTTTATTCTATTTTTAGGATTATTTTTCTTGATTGAGTTGGATTATTTTGTCATCATTAATTTGTTTCTTACGGGAAAAAATATTATTAAAAAAAAAAAAGAGAACAAAAATATGATCGAGCCAAACCAAAATATTGGGTCTCCTAATGGGCTCAATCGAGAACAAAACCATGAGTTGGGCTTTTCGATGGACCCACTATAAATTAAATTTTAAAGCCCAAGAATCAGTCCAACCAAATCATAGAAACTTGCCATTTGGCAGGATGACCTAGGGTGTTTACGGACTTCCTCAAGCCATAACTAGGTCACTTACCCAAATTTATGGACCCCCCATTTTGAACTGAGTGACCACCTACACCCAAACTCAATAGGTGGTGGCAACTTCCAAAACCAGGCTCACATACCCAGTGCAACCTTGGGGGATGCATACAAGCAAAGTTTACTTCTTCAAGTAGGAGCTTCCTCTCCAAAATTTGTAGCATTTTCTGAGGAGAGGCTTCATATTCATAGGCACAAGCGAGGATAGAAGATCAAAGGATAATGGCCAAAGTATGATCTAGATCCTTCAAATTAAAGGCTAAGTCTTAAATTTGAGGGAATTGGGACAATTTTCGAGGTTAATTTGGGCGGATCAACTCATTGAGAGAGATGTTTTAAGGTAATAAATAGAGAGCTCGTTGGATATTTCAATTAATTTGAATAATTTTTTGTAGAACCGTTAACTCAAAATTTTTCTTTTTTCTTTTTTTAACCGTTAACTCAAAATGGTTCAACACAATTGCTAACAGTACCATTATTGCATAATGGTACAAAGAAAAATACAAGAGAACCTTGAGATAAATGGTTATACATGAATATATTCAAAACCGTTATATAAAACGGTTAAATATAAAAATATGAAGGACCGTTTGTAGACACCCCAAAATTGCACGATTTTTGAAAAATCATGAAGGAGAGAAATATCTTATTGGAATTTTCAATTTGGGTTTGAGATCCTTAACCCATTTGAATCCAAAACCACAAAGGAAAAGGCCCAAATTCAATTTTTTGCACAAAGTCAAACTTTTTCCGGTTGAATTTTGTTGACTTTTGACCCCCAAAAATGAAATATTTTTTTAAGGCAAGATTTCAAGATAATTTTTTCAAGTAATCAGGTTTTTAGCAATGTTATTGCATAAATGAATTTTTTGAGCCTTTAAATCTCAACGAATACCTTGGTATGAACATGTTAAATCTTTTTTATTGGACCTGAAAAACCAAAATTTATCCTTCAGCTGAAAAGTTGACTTTTTATTCACTTGGAATTTGGTTCTAGAACTATTTTTAATGGATTCAAATGGGTGGGTGTTTGCTTATTTACATGTAATATCTTAAGTAAATGGAGATTAAAAAATACAAGGAAATTTACTTAAATGATAGTACATGTAAATAAGTATTGCCTGTGCAGAAACAGGTCAAACAACTGTTAAAAATTGGTAAAACCTGTCATGCCCGCATTTTTAATGCGGACTGGTGGTGACCGCATTTTAAATGCGATCAAGGCACGACCGCATCATATATGCGGTCGCGAGCTTTTTCGTGTGAATTCATCATTTTTCGATTTCTTAGCCTTATTTACACTCAAACCACTATCTAGGAAATTTGAATCCCCTTTTTTACCCTCCATTGTTTAATTGATTTACCTTAACTCCTTCTTTGAAACTCAATTGGAACATTCTGGAACCCTATTTTGGCATATCCCTGGGACCAACCATGCCCCTGGGTTTGCCTATAAATAGAGGGTCTCTCGTCAAGCAAAAGGCTGAGAATCTGAAGCTTGAAGAGCTCTAAGAGAAGAAGGGAACCCCTGCCTCTCTGCTTTCTCAATCCAGGTAAGTCCCTTTTCTCTTTTATTTTCTGTTTTTAATTCTAGAGATAGTCTAATCTTTTCCATTTCTTTAGAATAAGGCCTAGTTTATATTTGTATCCCCAAACCTGCCTCCAAGTACCTCAAGACTCTCTAGCCGTAAAACGTGAAGAGAGAGCTAGGGAAAAGGGAACAGGTGGATCCTTAGAATAGAACCCTATAGTCTGTTCTTTTCCTCTCTTTTTTGTAGAATAAGGCCATTGATTGTGTTTGTATCCCCAAACCTATCTCCAAGTACCCCAAGACTCCTCTCTAGCCGTAAAACGTGAAGAGAGAGCTAAGGGAAAAGAGAACAGGTGGATCCGTAGGATAGGCCCCTATTTGCTAAAATCTATGATATGTGGTTGCTTTTACTATTCTGTTAATGTTTTAATGGTTTTATTCTAAATCTGGAAGAATCCTATGGATCCATATTGTTTATAGCATGAGATCCTCTTTTCCTCCTACAGTTGGGATTTTTCACACCATTGCACCTACATCACTGTTTTCTTGATTTTGGTGATATTAGGCTAAGATTCCGGATCTATCATGATCTATATGGTAGATCTGAAATCAGAAGCCATAAAGTAGCCTCTGGGGTTTTATGAGATGATTTTGAAGTTGTTTTAATCTTTGAGAGAGGATCCTATGGTCCAAACTCTCCCCTTTTGATGTTTTTTCATCAATATGGGTGAATCTGGCTCATATTCTCTTAATTAATGAGAAACCTAGACCAGATCTATACCCTAGATGGTTTTGATTCATTATTTTACTTCCCAAAGTGATTTTTGGTTTATTTTCAATTTTGAGAGAGGATCCTATGGTCTAAACTCTCCCTTTTGACATTTTTTCATCAACATGGGTTGATTGGAGTTCTATCTCTCAACTAATGAGAGATCTGGATCAGATCTGTACCCTAAAGAACTTTACTCTTCAATGTTTTCATCAATATATTTCAATGTAGTTTTTCAACCTTTTAACGGCTTAGCCTAAAGCTAGTTTTTCAGGTTATACTTTAGATGGGTTTTCTTTGTTTTTATCTCAATTTTATTTCAATCATGAAACCCTAGGAATGGCATAATCATATTGAAAGTTCTGAATTAATCGGGATATTCATATAAAAAACCAAACACTTTTGTTACTTTTATGATTTTTTCTTTATTAAGCAAGCTTTCTTTATTTTTAACATGAACAATACCTGGCAACCACCTTGTGTGGATGAATAGGGGTGCCTAATACCTTCCCCTGTTCATAACCTAATCCCCTTACCCATCTCTGGTTGTTTTTTTGTTTGTATTTTAAAATTGAGTTATTTTTACTCTAGTTTTTGTCTTTCTTATTTCATTTGATGGTTTTGGTGTCCATCACACCTAAACAGAATGGTGGCGACTCCTCCTTTTTATGAATCCCGTGTGATGATTAGGAAGTCATTAAATTGATTTTCCATGTCTCACACCATTATTTAGTAATGATACAGCATAAAAACATGAAAAGCTGTTGTTGAATAATGGTTTAGTGCAAAAAAAGATAGTCTACACAGCTTCTGTATAGCCTTGACCTTCGTATCCACAAGTAGTACTTATTTACATGAATATCATTTAAATAAACGTCTTCGTATTTTGTAATCTCCATTTACTTAATATATTATATGTAAACAAGCAAACACACACAACCCCCCCCCCCCCCCCCCCCCCCCCCCCCCCCCCCTCCCCAAATTTGAATATAGTTTCAAACCTAAATTCCAAAGGAATAAAAGTCAATTTTTTTGTTCAAGGCCAAAATCCGGTTTTTTAGATACGGTGGAAAATTTCACCATCTTAATGTTGAGGCACTTGTCAATTTTTAAAGGCTCAAAAATTCAATTATACAAAAGCATTGTTAAAACTATAATTTCTGATGGAAAAATTATCTTGAACTATTGTTTTAAAAAATATTTCATTTTGTAGGGAAAAGTCAATAAAATTTCAACAAGAAAAGTTTGACTTTGTACAAAAAGTTGGGTTCGGGCCTTTTCCTCTATGATTTTGGATTCAAATAGGCTACAGATCTCAAGTCCAATGTAAAAAAGCTAAAACTTTTCGATAATTTATTTCTCTCTATGATTTATTCAAAATCATGCAATTTTAGGGCATCTGTACAAGACTTAACATGACAATTGAATTCAAGCTTGACTTGTTGACCACTCTTCATCACTTTGGTTCATGTTAAGTGAATCTAAACCAAATTTATGTATCCATAATCTCACCATAAAAATATGGTTAACAAGCTACAATATAAATAAAAATCAGTTTTGGTCAGGCTAGAATTGGAGATTCTGGGATCATAGGCATCCAATAGTCTCAAAACATAATCTTGAACAAATTTTCAGTCTCAACAAATAACTTATATTAAATGTTTACATTAGGTCAATATTGTGTTCCAACTTGATAGAAGTGTCTCTAGCTACTAACCACATTTTGGTGCTTCATCCAATCCACCCTGGGTGTGTTTCATGCTATGACTATTCATTGGTAGGAAATGGCACCCTAATGTAAACACCCCAATTTGCACTAAAATTAAATAAAATGATAAAAATATATGGAAAGTTGAATGCATGTTGCCAAACATGCATTTAAGCATTAATTTCTTAGAAATAAAGGGAAGCGCATTGGCAATACTGTTGGACTTAATGCTTTGTACGTGAAGCACAACTAGCGGCCATGTGGCATCTAGAAGCTTCGGCCGTTGTGCCACATCAGCAATGCACATGGGATGCGAACTGAATTTGGACAGTAGCATTTATACGGTTTTCATTATAATTTTGTGCATACCGTATATACCTTACGATTTAACAAAAACCATATGATATATATGGTTCTGCCCTATTTTGTCATTTCCGGGAAAGCTCGACATCTGAGCTCTATTTACCCTTTCTACCTCTATCTTGGAGACCTAATCTGCCTCATTTACCCTCCGAAAATCCCTGAATTCCTTCAATTCATGCCTTAATGGAAGAATCTAGAATGGTTTTTGTGCATACCCTTGGGACTTTCTTTCCCCTCCTTGTGTTTATAAATAGAGGGTCTCTTCTCTAGTAAAGGACTAGAATTTTGGTGCTCTAGAGATCTTGAAGAAGAAGGGAAACTCTGCCCAATTCTCCACTCAAGGTTTAATGCACTAAAGGTAACTTCTAACTCTTCTCTTTACATTCCCTTTTCAATTCAAGCACTCTCTCGTCTGCTACTTTTTTATAGAAAAAGCCTTGATTGTGTTTGAAACCCCAAATCATTGCTTAAAGTACCTGAAGCCACCTCTCTAGCTGTAAAATGTGAAGAGAGAACACGGGGAAACAAGCTATGAGATGGATCCTTAGGCTTAGAACCTTGATTGCCATGTTTTGTGATTAAGTGTTGCTTGTGTGTGTTTTTAATTCAACTTGGAAAGAATTACGTAGACCTATGTTGTTTGATAGCAATTGATCTCAAATCTCTCCACAAATTTGATTTCCTACACATTTTAAAGCACACAAACACTTGTTTTCATAAAATTAGGCATAAATCTTAGATCTACCATGCTCAATATGGTAGCTTTGAGATGAAAGCCTTAGATCAATATCTCAGGACTTTTTGATATCGATTTTAATGGTTTCGATCCTTCAGAGAAGACCTCATGGTCTAATCTCTCTCAATTTGAGCAAATCTCAAGTAATATGGGTAGATTTGGCTCTCACTCTCCATATGATGAGGGATCTAAGCCAAATCCATGCCCTAAATGTTTTTGGATCATTCTTATACCATTTCAAGTACTTTCAAATCAGATTCAATGAACCAAGTGCACACACCCACGGTTTTGGCTTGATTTCACCCAATCTTTATAGTTCTGGACAGAACCTATGCCCTATGTTGTGTCATTCATAACTTCATCATATGGATGAATTTTTTTAATAATTCCAGTGGCATAAGAAAGGTGAGGAAGTCTAGTTTAATCTTGTAAATGTTGAGCAATTTATATGGAGCCGTTTTCTCACACCATTTGATTGAAATTGATGAGTCAGATTTGCACAGTTTGTTGTACTTGTCACTTTAATTAAGCACCAAAGGGCCATTTCAATTTCGATTTGAGTAATTTAAATTTCTGAGTCTTCCTTTATGAGTATAGTTTCATATCCAATTGGTTTTATCATTTTTTAATCCAAATTGAGCTCTGTGTACTTGATTGACTCTGTAATACTCATTAGCAAATTACAAAGTCAATCTATGATCGAGTGAGTATGTTTAGGAGATCACACAAGCCACAAATGGATGAATTTTTGGGTGAGGCCTATGCCATCCAAAAGATGGTGCCTCATACTTAATCCATGCTAATTTTTAAGGATTTATATGGAGCCAATCTCCACGAAAAGACTCTCAAAGTTGACTGGTCATCAATTTCTCTATGATACATTAGTAAGTTTGAGCAAGCATAACTCTCTTATTTTAAATGGCTTTGGTTTCACTCAATTTGAGTTTGAATTGAATGAGTTATTTTTTATCAAAGGTGTGTAGCTCAAATAGCTTGTTCTTACACTAATTTTCCCGGATTTTATTTGATCCCCTTTTCCTCAATTTTTGTCTTGACTTTTAATTGAATCATGAAGTCCTAAGAGTGATGAATCCACAGAGAGAGTCCAAAATTAATTGGACAACTCATGTGATTGTTCTGTTTTTGTTTTATTTTTGTCTGAAATGTATGCAAGCAAATGTGTAGTATAAATAGGCATATGGCAACCATCTTGTATGGATGAGTGGGGGTGCCAAACACCTTCCCTTACTCATAACCTAACCCCTTTACCCAATCTCTGGACTAAACCTTAAGATTAGAGCTTCTTTAGCTCTATTTTACTCTTTTATACACACTTTTTTTTGAAATGTAATTCAAAAATTTGTATTGATAAAGAGGAATATGTACAATGTGTAGATCAGTACAACTACCTAAACCGAAAGTAGTTAGCTATACAAAAACATCCACATGAGGGTCCTATAATCAAAGATCAAAGATACAAGAAGAGGTGGTTCTTTTTATGGACGTGCATGCACACAATCTATATTTGAAACTTCCATGACAAGTTCCAATTGTTTGCTGTGCAGCGATTCCTAGCCATGTCTAAAACCTGAACATCCTTGTCCCAAAATTTTGATCTAGTATCCATTTTAACAAATCTGGTTACAGTTTCTACAGGTAAGTACACTACAAAAAATTAATTTTTTAGCGACACAAATTTTGCGACAAACATAAATATATGTCGCAATATATATTATATGGTGACATATTTAAATGTTCGTCGGTAAAGAAAAAGGAAATTGTATTAATAAAAAAATCTTAAAATAATATTAGTGGCGTTCATTAAAAATCGTCGTTAATTAAAAATTTTTTCACAGCACTTTTACAGTTTCGCTGCTATAATTCACAGCAAATACGCGCATTTTGTTTCCCGCGCCCGCAAACTTACACTCACGATCAAAACAGAGACGCTAGCTCTTTCTTGTTGGTGATCCCTTTTAATTCGGCCCTCTCGTTCTGATCGATCAAAATGCTTGATCGATCGATTTCGGCCTCATTTTGAAATAGAGCTCCTACCCATCGATCTCTTCAGTTGGATTGCACGCCCAACAAATTCGAGGGAGCAAGAGCAGGTTTGTTACAGAGGTTTCGTCAGCTATTTGTATTTGTTTTTATTCCCTTGATAATAGGTTTTTGGTTTTAGATTGAGATGCTGTTCTTTCTAACATTTACTTTCTTTTATATGCTCTTCCTTTCTTACTTCCGCGAGATATTATCTACCATTCATGCTAGATCTCTCTGTTGCCGTTTGGTTTTCGTCAAAGCTGGTTCTAGATCTTTGGTTGTGTCGACTGGTTCTATTAAATTGCGAAGAATTGCGGAACAGAGCTGCAGGTCAGCAATCAAACCCTAATCAATCCACATATACATTCTCTCTTATTTCATTTTTGAATTGGTTTATGATTCGCCTGATTCCCGTTTGATCTGATTACCATTGACTCATTGAGGCGCTTAAAACATAAAGCAACTTTGGATTCCGCTGAATTCGTTCTGTTCAGTAATTAACTTGATCATTGTAGCTACAGTTGTGCTTATCAATCTCAATTTACTGTAGATTATTCCATATGATTTAGTGATACAATCATTTTAACAAACGGCTCCTCAACAGAAACTCTGTTGATTGCATTTGTCTCGAGCGACCAAAAGATCTTCAACGCGCGCGGAGTTCTTCAACAGAAACTCTGTATTGATGCGCCTGATTGCTGGTTGAACGGATTAAAACTAGCTACTTCAGCGAATGCGAGGCGTCTGTGAGAGCTTTGGCTTCCAGATCTGCTAGAGCTTGAGATATGATCTAGTTTCAGGTATATTACATTTTGTTTTCTCCAAAATTTCTTAAGTTCTTGGCTAGTCAGAGTGTCAAGGAAAGGGGAATAACGATTTCTCTTTGGAAATCGAAGGTTTAATTTTGAACTGTGTACGTTCTATTTCAAGTTCATTTACATTTCTGCAAGAGCTTGAGATCTAGTTTGAGGTAATTACATTTGTTTTCTCCAAAATTTCCGAAGTTCTTGGCTATATAGTCAGAGCGTCAAGTAGAGAGAAACAACAATTTCTCTTTGGAAATCGAAGGTTTATGAATGGTTATTAAACCTTCGGATTTTCATCTGATTGAAGTGAAGGACTAGGATTGCTAGAAAGTAGAAACCCCATAAGAGACACTTCCAGCAAAGTATTAAGCAGCTAGTGAAGGACTAGGATTAATTGTTTTGATTGTAATCAGTATTCGTGATTGATTCATTCATTCAGTTATTCAGATTTTTTTCTTGCTCCTGCATGGAGATTGTTAGAATTTTGTACTATCTTCTGTGAGCTGAATCGGTATCTAACTTTTTTCATTTGATAAATATTGTATCCTGTTGGTTCTATCTCATAGTTTTTTTAAACTAATCATTTTTTCCATAGTTTTTTTAAACTAATCATTTTTTCCAATGATTCTACCCTATGTTCTGTTTACTGCTATCACTAGTGATTTTCATTATTTTTTAAGAAAAAAACTACCCAGTGATGGTGCTGATTTAGGAGAGGGCATTAGCTATTTAATCTGTCTCCTTAGTTGTTCTCCATGCCAAAATCATATGGAAAATCTTGTGTTGCTACTCTAAACATGTCCTTGATGATTTTTAAGAAAAAATTTTTTAATAATTTCCTGCACTGAATATAAACTTCTTTTCTTGGAATGGAGCTATATTACTTTTCTTAATCCTGGGTACATATATCTGTCAAGAAATACGCATGGGTTTATGTGCTTTCAAAAAAATTTTTTAGAGTTTGGGTACAGATCTGTGTTCTTTGGCTTACCAGGAGTCTTAGGAACTGCAGCTTGGAAGGACCAATTCCTGACCTAAGTAGGATTCCAAAGCTTGGTTATCTGTAAGTCTGTGTTTGGGGTTTCTGAATTGCCACAATTCTAATAAGCACTTCATTGTCTTTGCCCTGGTTGAACTTTGAAGGATAAGTCTGATTACACTTGGTGCAAGCTTATCTCTACCGGAATGGTGGAATTTGTGTTAGGGGTAGTTACTGGATTCTGTGTCTCTGTCTTTTGAAGTATGGATTTCTACACAATTTTGCTTCTGTCTGTGGCTAGTTTACTATGTTTGGTAAATGCTACCATCAAATCATGTTGTATTCTCCCCTAACAAATATGTTTAAATTAAGATGCAGGTAACAAAGTGGAACCCACTTAATGATTGTTCTTATTGAATTGCATGTGCACCACATGAGGTGCGGAATGTCTCTAAGGTCAAAAGCTAGTTGAGTTTTACAGATATCAACTCACATGGAACAGATCAGGAGATCGGAGAAGCCCAATACTATAGACTTTTTTTATGTTGTAGACCCAACTAAGAGATCAACTAACCGTGATCTATGATCAACCATTGAAGCTGAAGGTTTGAAACTGAGTCAGATTAGTATGAACTCTCACTAAACAAAAACAGATTTAGTCATATAAAATTATAATTGAATGTCAAAGTAGTGTTGATCTTGCGTTTCAATTTATTTCATAATACCGAATAGTTAAAGTTCAACCAGGGCAAAGACAATGAAGTGCTTATTTGAATAACAACCTTGTCTGGATTATTTTAAAAAATACCACTTATTTAAGAATTATTCTAAGAATTGTTTGAAGGCCTATGAGTTCCTTTTTATTAATGGGGTCGTTGATTTCCTTGGCTTGAAAAATGATGAAAACAACTTTTGCAGTGATCTACCAAACAATAACCTTACAGGACCTATTCCTCCCAGCTTTTCGGGTCTTCCTATTCTGCAAAGATTGTGAGTATTTTGAATCTCTCTTTACTTATTTTCAACAAGTTGGTTGGTCCATGGGGATAATTATTAATGCATATAGGTAGACTATGTAATATATAGCAGGATTTAAACACCGGTTATCTAAAATTAGGATTGCTAAAAATTAATAGTGGGCAAAAGTTTATAGTGATAATGCAGTGTAATAAATGATTATATAAATTAGCATATTTTGAATTGCAGGTCACTGGCGAACAACTTGTTGAATGGTTCTGTTCCATCCACCATCTGGCAAAATAAAAATTTTTCTTTTTTGCATTTTAATTACAGGGAGTTTCAGCACAATAAACTCTCAACTATTTCTAGCAGCCTGAATCCCCCTGCAAATGTCACCATCAGGTACATTTCAACATGTTCAGATTGTATTTGCAATCTATATGGCTCATACTGAATTCCTTCTATCTGTTTCATTTCTATTTTATGAAAAAATGCTTCTTCATCTTGATATATCTGCTCAAAATATTCTGTTTAATTCATATCGAAGTATTAATACAATTGTGTTAATTCAAAATCATACTCTTCTTACTCTGTCTAATAATCATTAATTTCACGTGCTGTATGGATTCAAGCAATAGGTGGAATCACACAATCGGTAGGGCCTCAACACAACTTCTCTTTATGGTTTGATTCTCTCTTCTCTAAAAAGGCCATCTGCAGATATTACCAAGACATGTTCTCACTAAGTGGCAAATCTGGGATGGGCATTGTGGAGTCATCGAAACAGAGCTGTCTTTGATCATATACAACCCAATGTTATCGCTATAGTGGAGCACTTCAGGAGACTGGAGGAGGATTCTCAAATAATCCAATTGGTGCAACATTAATTGGAAGAGCTTACATACCTGTTGTGGAGATCCTTAACAGGGATGCAAAGTTACATTATTGCAGTACGTTGGAATGTATTAATTTATTGAATGTATTATTTTATTTTAATTTGTTGAATGTATTATTATGTTACAGTACGTTGGAGTTCTATTGGATTTATTGGTTAATTAATTCTTACACAGGTTCAAAGGAAGCTACAAAATGAACTTTTTAAAAAAAAAAAAGAGAATTTAAATCTATAATGTCGTACATTTGTTCGTCGTTAAATAACACTTATCGCGGCATTCATAAGTGTGTCACTAAATTAAGCAAATTGCGGCGTTCATATTTGTGTCGCTAAAAAAAAAAAAATAGCGGCATTCATATGGGTGTCGTTGTACTACATTTACAGTGGTAAACATAGCGACACTCATAGAATGTCGCAAATGTTTAGCTTTGGCGACGAACTCAAAGAACGTCGGTAAATTATTTGCGACACGACTTTTAGCGATAAAAGTAAGTTCACCGCAATGTTCGTCGCGAATAGCTATAGCGACATTTATTTTAGATTTTGCGGCATTCTTATGAACCCCGTAAAAAATCTAATTTTTTGTAGTGGTAGTTGTTTCTAAACGTCCTTTTGTTTCTTTCCAACCAAATATGGTAAACTGAAGCAGCGAAGGAAACTTTAACAATAGCAACAGTGGGCAGCTTACCAGTAAGTCTTGTTTCCGCCCATGCAACAAGTTGATCCCATGCCAGGTTAGTGAAGGGAATGCAATTTAATCTCAAAATGGCCTTCTAGATCTTCTTGCTATATTCATAATCAAAGAACAGGTGATGTTGGCTCTCAACGTCAGCTCTACATAAGATGCAAGGCTGCTGTTGGATAATACCCCATCTTGCAAGGCGCTCCTTGGTAAGCAAGTTCTTCTTTAAAGTCATCCATAGAATAAATTAATGACGAGGAATGCAATGAGTAAACAACAAAATATGATACTAGGTGGCTTGCTACGTATTCTCTCCAATGGTGCCATAAGCAGATGCAACACTAAATGAACCTGGATTTGGACACCATACAACTTTGTCTTCTTGGGAGCTGTCCGGAGGTGGAAGTTGGTCGAGTTTGATCCAAATTTGCAGTAGATCCATAAAGGCAGGCAGTGAAGCATTCCAATTACTTTCAAGGATGATTTTATTCACACAATCTGAATGCCGAAGCCCCAAGTGATAGATTATTCTAGTTCCATAACTTGAGATGAGAGGGCCCCTGGGATGCCAATTATCAAACCAGATGGAAGTCCTTCTTCCATTATAAACCCTCATCTTAATAAGAGGAGCTGCCACATCTCTCATTTTAAGGATTTTTCTCCAAGCCCACGAGCACCCGCTAGGGATATTCATTGACCAAAAGTTCCTATACTTAATGAGGTAGTTATGAACCCATTGCAACCACAAACTGGAGGACCCTGCAGATCTGTTAACAATTGACCATATGAACTTAATTATCGCACTTCTATTCCATCGATGAAGGTTGAACAGTCCAAGGCCACCCTCGGTTTTGGGTGTACATGCTTCCTTCCAACTGATGGGAGTGATCTTTTTAAACTTTAAATCAGGTCCTAACCAAAGGAATTTTCTGCAGATATTATCCAATTCTTGTAGCACCTTCTTTGGTAGGATGAACGTGGACAGCCATTGCACTTTAATGGAGAAGAGAGCAACCTTGACTAGCACCAATCTTCCTGCATATGATAGGTTCCTACCTTTCCATGATTGAGCTCGTGACTTTACTCTCCAGATAAGATGTTCACAGTCCCTTGAAGTTAGCTTCATGGTTATCAAGGGAAGTCCAAGGGTATTTCACTAGTAGTTGAGCAATGGAAAATTCTAAAATCAATGCTAGACCAGTTGCAACATTTTCAACAACTCCACTCAAGAATATTAGGCTTTTCTGCTTGTTCACGTGGAGCCCTGACACTTACTTGAATTTCTCTAATGCATTAATAAGGCACTTAACGGAGCTGGTGTCTGCATGAGAGAAAAGAAATAGGTCATCAGCAAAGCATATCAACTTTAAGTTAGGGTCCTTGCATCTGAAATGGTGCTTGAAACCCACAGCTATGCTATCTTCCAGGATGTTGTAAAATAATTCCATGATAAGGACAAACAAGTAAGGAGAGATTGGGTCTCCTTGACGAATTCCCCTGAAGCTGTTGAAAAAACCTTCCAGGCTTCCATTTATCACCAATGAGAATGCTGGAGTACTTACACATTCCATTATCCACCCTCTCATCCTTGGAGGAAAGTTCATACCCATCAAAGCTTTGGAGATAGCTGGCCATGTGACAGAGTCAAAGGCTTTCCGCAAGTCCACTTTCGATGCACATCTTAGTTGCTTCCCATTCAAATGGTATTTGTGCAAAATTTCATATGTCAATAACAGATTGTCACATATACACCTACCCGAGATGAAGGTAGATTGATAATCACCAACTACCATCTTCAATCTGTTAGCTAAGATCTTGCATATGCACTTATAGATTGTGTTTACACAAGGAATAGGTTTATAATCTACAACTTTGGAGGGGTTGATACCTTTTGGAACCAAGGAGATAGCTGTGCAATTTAGTTGCTTGAGCAATCTACTAGAGAGAAAGAAACTTTGAATACCAGCAGTACACTCTTCTCCAATGATATGCCAAGCCTTTTTGAAGAATAGAGGTGTGAACCCATTCGGACCAAGTTCTTTGTGAACCCATCCAAGCCTCTTTTATACACACTTTGGTGCCCATCCACACCAAGATTTTGGATGGTGGCAACTCCATGTTTTTGTTAAGTCCAGTGTGGTATTTAGGAGCTCCCCTAGGTGATTTCCATGATCCCACACCTAATGATATATATTTGGATATTATGTTTTAATTAACTTCTTTAAGAGTCAACTAAAAGAAATCATGCTTACTAAAAGAAATAAGAACTCTCTTTATTGATATCTGCTAATGCTTGTTTACATCTACAGACAACTAATAGTCCAAGCAAAGTCACTTTATACAAAAATGTCAAAGGTTAAGTCTGTTGCCAGTCACTCCCTACAAGACAGGACCTATATCAAATTACGGTCCTTTAATCTAACAAAGAATTTTAATAAACCATTTGATAAAATTTAGGCACTACTACTAAATATATATTAAAATCTTTATTATTTCTCTTGTCTTCCTCTTCATTAAAACATTTTCTTCTTCATCTTATGATCTCAGCTCCTCTTGTCTCAAAGGAACTTGCACCTATTTACAGCTGCCACAAAAAAAAACCTTCATCAATATATATAAAGTTATGATCTAATCAAGTGTAAATCAATGAGAAATTAAGTAGATACCAAAGCAAAGAGGACATACATGGATTATGGGCAGAGAGGAATCCACTATTATCAAAGAAGCAGTTACGGGTGACCCGGTAAAAGGAGTTCATCACGTATGATGCATGGAAATCGGGTGTGTTTGGGTCAAAGCAGGTGTTGTTGAATTTTATGGGTGCGCAGTTCACTCGCGGATGTTGACAAGCGACTCGTGTGTTCTTCTTGAGCTGTTGGACGCTTAAGCCATGTTTGGCAACGCAAAAGTTCTTTTTTGGACCATGGCCAGCCTACAAGAGCAAAAGAAAGTTACGTTGCATGCATGCCCGTAAAATGTTTTTTTGGGGAAACAATATCATTTCAAATGTTTGACCCATATGCGGAGATATAGAATATTGTGATATTAGCAATGATAATAAGTTTACATATCCTGTGGAGCCTCTATCTGCACCAATATTTGGAGCTTTTCATAGGATTGTGCTAAGTATAATTGAAAATTTATCGTTACACCATTCGGATGGTTTTTTAGTACACATGACATGATCCTATGGAGACTCTTAATAAAAGTGCAGATAGAGGCTCCACATGATCTCAATTGTAGCTTGACGGGTTTGTACAAATCTGCACAAGGAGTAGCCCAAGTAGAGCAATAAGTACTTTGATCTAGGTGACTTGTGTGGGTCTCAAGTGTCATGATATAGACCTATACAAGAAAACTTGTTAACATGCGTAACTCATTGTAAAAAGCTTAATTATATAGAGAACCATAAATCACCCAGTATCCTTTCACTCAATCTTAGGTGTTGTTCGGCATTGATTATGGAACTCATTCCATGGTTAATTAGAATGAGTTCATGTCACATAAATTAAGGCTATTTGGTTGTAATTTGGAAATGAGTTCCCCAAAATGGATTTCAAAAAATGCACTAAAGAAAAGAATCATATGGGTTTCAAAAAATGCAGTAAAGAAAGGAATCATCCCCAGACCTGTTCTTAGGTTTTGAAAATGGGTTTTTAAAACTCATTTTGCAAAATTGTATGGCATACTTGTAATATTTAAAAACTTTGAAAGATATACTTAAAACTTATTCTAAAGACTTCTTTATATGATAAGGTTATACTTGTCATTTATGAAAAGTTCTTGTAACATAAAAAAATGATGAAAAAATTTTAAAATTTATAACCACTACAAGAATCAAAGGTCCTTTACCAAACATCAAACCTAATTAACTTTTCTTTCACTTCTAGAAATTCCTTGGATCACTCATTACTTAATCCAAAATGAATGGCAAACGAAGCTTTAGTTTTCACTCCAAGTTTCAACCATAATGACATTCTCATGTGACCCAAAAGGTCTTTTAGTAACTAGCACTTTTCTTCTCACAAAAATAAAAAATAAAAAAAAGTGGAGTCATTGAGGCATGCATAGAAAAAGAAAAATATATATTATGTATGTACCAAAAAAAAGCATGTGGATTAAAATATTGTGTACGTGACTAATGAAGAAATTCCTCACATTAAAGTCTCAATATTTATTACTTTATGGTTTTATTTCTCTAGCCAACAAATTAATTTGGTGAGAAAACCAGAATGAATATGCTATTAAGTTTGAAATATAAATATTACCAGATGCCTGTGACTTTCACGTGCATCGAGCTGATCATCGCCACCTACATCTTGGCTCTCCCCAGCCAGGCTTGATAGAGCAAAAAGGAGAAATATCACACAGGCTATGTAACAGATCCTCATGTTCTTGATCTCAGTAGAAAAAATTTGGATTGAATTGAAACTGGTTTGACAAGTTAATGGAAGAGGTTTAAGTCATGCTTATATACTCACGCAGCCATCTTTTGACCAAAGGACCAACTATCATTTCGCTTTTTCGCCAAAAGAGGTAACAACCTCCATAACCTTATCTTACAAACCGTTTTAACTACCACTACGACCGTTGAGTTGATCAACGCTCATTCTCTTGGTTATTGAATGCTTGTTCAATTAAGCCCTCAAAAGATGGAATATGAACCAAATGGGACTTTCAAGGGTAGTGCTCACAAATTCATGTGCCCGTGTTAATCTTACTAGCTAGCAGGGTGCACGTGCAATATTATACATAGAGGGAGGGAACAGTTTTGGAAATGTCCAGATTTTAAATGATTAATAGGCAGATTTTAAATTACTATTTTTACCGCCTTTACAACGAATGGTAAGGACTTTTGGGAAAGTGCATAGTTTTTGGTACTGTGAGACATGGAAAATCAATTCAATGACTTCCTATCATCACACAGGATTCATTAAAACAAGGAGTCGCCACCATTCTGTTTAGGTGTGAATGGACACCAAAATCTTAAATCAAATAAAAGGACAAAACTAAAGTAAAAATAACTCTAAAATAAAAACAAACCAGAGATGGGTACGGGGATTAGGTTATGAACAGGGGAAGGTGTTAGGCACCCCTCTTCATCCGCACAAGGTGGTTGCCAGGTATTATTCATGTTAAAAATAAAGAAAGCTTGCTTAATAAAGGAAAAATCATAAAAGTGACAAAAAATGTAGGGCTTTTCACATGAATAGCCCGATTAATTCAGAACCATCATTATGATCATACTGTAAGCATCTCATTTTTGCGCTCCCAGAAGAGCCGAAAATGAAAACCCTGGACAGAAAGTCAAACCCTAAGGGGTGAAAATTTGACTTTTTGATCAAGTGAAAATTGGCCACCTCGCTTTATCTCAATGGATGGAGAATCCCGACACGAGTCCAATGCAACTGAGTTTGCTGGAATCGGAGTCCGGATGAAAGGTCCGCGGGTCAGTCAAACTTGAAGGGAGCCGAAAGTTGACTTTCTGCTAAACCCCGATCCAGATGCTTACCCTTATGTTGTTGGATAGAGGGCTCCGATACAATTTTAACGCAATTGAGTTTGCCCAGATCGGAGTCCGGATAGAGAAAATATGAGCTGTCGAAGTTTCCGAGCAGCAAAACCGGCAAACTGCACACATGGCAAAAGCTGCACACGTGGCAAGTTGCGCAGGAAAATATCTCAGGGATCAAATCCGTAAATATCCAAACATACAAAATATCCCAGGGACTAAATCTGTAAAAATCCAAGAATATCGGATTAAATCGAAAATATCCAGGGACTAAATCCAAAAATATTTGATTTTCCGACCATTTAGCGGCCCCATTAATGGTTTTTCAATCATTTTGCCGCTCGCGCAAGGAAGGCGAGCGCGAAATGCGCTCGGCGCCAGCCAGGCGCCAACCCAGCGGATACCCTTTTTCCCCTTCTATAAAAGCCGCGCGACACTTCATTGCAAAGGGTTGGGCTCTTTTTGGGTGGAGAAATTTTTTAGTAGAGAGATTTTCTTTGGTTGGCCTAGCTTCTGTTTCCTTTCCCTCCCTCGTCCGAGCTCCCTCTCTTCTCAATCCTCCTTGCCTCCATTAAACTCCCAGCACCTCACCTTGATCGTGGGATTCTCTCTTCGTCTTCTCCGCTTCCACCAAAACGAGCGGAAGCTTGCTGCTGATTGGTGGTGTAAAAGAAGAGTTCCCAGCCTTGTCCTGCCACAAGGAGTGACCACGCATGCCATAAGGAGAGCTCAGAGAAGGTAAGGTTCGTTCCCCCCTTTCATCGTGTATATATTAAAATGAGGACTTTTTCTAAAGAATCTGCTAGGCTTGCTTTCTTCCCCGTATAAGTCTGTTTCCATGTTAGTTCGGCATGTATTATCCTCCCCTGTTCACCGTAGGAGAGTCTCTAAGTAAGGGAGACCCTACATTTGGTTCTATGAGGAAGTGGGGAGAAAGTCCACATCAGGTTGGGTATTTCTAAGTTGCTGTTCGGAGTGTATTTGGGCTATCCCAAGAGGAGCCTGTTACTCTCCGATCCGATCTCTTGTACCCCGATGTAAACCCCCCTCTTCCTTTCCCTTTCTCTAAATTTTCGTGAGATTGAAGCACGGATCCTGAGCCCCGATTTTGCGGAGTCGTAGATGATATTGGCTAATTCATGGTTGTACTGGTGATGTTCTCGCGCGCATATGGTTTGCTTCTCCCACCTTTGCATGCATGTGTTCTCGATGTGGGTTTATCTGTGTTCTCGATGTGGGTTATCTTGAATGATTCGTGTATATTTTGCGAGTTTAGCACGCTTGAGTTTGTAGTAGATTAACTTCAATGTATGTTTAAAGGTCTTCTGGGAGTCTGGGGAACATCGGGGAGGTGTTACAAAGCTCCAAAACCCAGCCAGTCATGGAGTTTTCTAAGAAACAGAGAATTGGGTTTCGTCTGGGGTGTCCGCCGAGCTCCCGCGAGGCTCGCGCTCAAGGCTTTTGCGCTAGCCGAGCTCGCGCCTTGCTTGCGCGAGGCTCGTGCTCAGCGTTTTCGCGCTCGCCGAGCTCGTGCGAGGCTCGCGCTCAGCGCTTTTCGCGCTCGCCGAGCGCACACCTCGCTCGCGCCCAGCTCGCGCCTGGCGCCTAAGGTCAGCGCACCCTCCTTAAATGCCGAACTGCTTGTTTTTTTTTTGAAAACCCAGCAATACCCTTTACCGTACCGCAAGGGGCTTCACCCCCCAACCCTTTGTTCACCGCGCGTCCAACTAGTTCCTTGGACCCAAAATAGTGAGCAAATCTCCCCTGATAAATGTCTTTTTTTATATTCTCTGTGATGCATGTATATTCTGTGATTTTTGTCGGATACGGGTGGCATTTTCAAACCGAACCGAATGAACCGATAGGGCTTCCAGGTCACCCGAAAGCCCAGCATGGGACTTGGACCCCCGGTCCAACTTGACTTTCAGTGGGCCTTCCAACGGGGCCCACCAAGCCCAATGAACACAATGGAATGCATGCATGTGACCTAATCAAGATCAATAAATTAACTAATCAATCGGGGCGGGCCAAACCCAATGCGGCCCACCCGAACTTGTTGGTGAATTGATGTATGAAATGTGTGGTTTGGCCGAGACCAAGGGCAAGGGCCTACCGGGCCCGCCAAAGCCCACCAACCGAACCAAGGAAGGGTGCAAACCCTAACTTCACATAGCTTGGGCTTTCAAACCCAAATTTGGACCATGGGCCTCAAGCCCAATGTCCAGCCCATTTTGGTAAATCTAAGCAAAATAAGTTAAAACACTTTTGGTCACCGCTATGAGGCCCACCCAGAGGCCGGCAAACCAATGCAAACCCACCTTTTGCATGAAAATCACTTAAACCCCAATTTAAACAGTTAAATAAAATAAATTCACTTGAACCGAACCCCAAGGGCCTCTCATGCTTAGACAGAGGCCCACAAGGGTACACGGGCTTGACTAAGCCCACCAAGGACATCGAGAGCCTTCCAATGGGGCCCACCCAACCAGACTCAGATTACCTAATTAATCAAGATAAAATCAATTAAAGAGACCCACACCACTCAGGTGGTCCCACCAGACCTAACCAGTTTGCATGCTGACTTAGGAATCGGGTGAGAAAACAAGTGAGCTGACTCAAACCAGGATAAACCTAAGGGACCCGTCACCCGACGGGGTGGACCGGGGTGTCTACAGACTTCCCCAGACCACAACCGAGACCCTACTTAGAATCTCAAAGCCGCAGACCAAAGCCTTAATAGACAAGATTAGGCACCCAGGTGTCCGCCTGCACCCCATCAGGAGGTGGCGACTCCGAATTTTCTCGTGCCGTGTTTCCGACGCGCACACACATACCATTCTAGGGGTTCTATGATTGAAATAAAATTGAGGCAAAAACAAAGAAAACCCATCTAAAGTATAACCTGAAAAACTGTTTTTAGGCTAAACTGTAAAAAGGTTGAAAAACCATATTGAAATCTCTTGATGAAAACCTTGAAAAGCAAAGCTCTCTAGGGTACAAATCTGATCCAGATCTCCCATTAATTGAGAGACAGAAATCCAATCAACCCATATTAATGGAAAAGCATCAAAAGGGGGAGTTCAGAACATAGGATCCTTCCCCAAAATTGAAAATAAAACAAAAATCACTTTGGAAAGTAAAAGAATAAATCCAAATTATCTAGGGTACAGATCTTGGTCCAGGCTTCTCATTAATTAAAAGATCTGAGCCAGATTCACCCATATTGATCAAAAAACATCAAAAGGGAAGAGTTTAGACCATAGGATCCTCTCCAAAGATTAAAACAATTTCAAAAATCATCTCATGAAACCCCAGAGACTAATTTAAGGCCACTGATTTTAGATCAATCATATAGATCATGATAGATCCAGGATCTTAGCCTAATATCACAAAAATCAAGAAAACAGTGCTGTAGGTGCGAAGATGGTGAAAAATCCCAACTGTAGGAGGAAAAGAGGATTTCATGCTATAAACAGCGTGGATCCATAGGATTCCTCTAGATTCAAAATAAAAAAATTAAAACATGAACAAAATAGTTAAAGAAACCACACATCACAGATTACAGCACATAGGGGTTTATCCTACGGATCCACCTGTTCTCTTTTCCCCTAGCTCTCTCTTCACGTTTTATGGCTAGAGAGGAATCTTGAGGTACTTCGAGATAGGTTTGGGGATACAAACACAATCAATGGCCTTATTCTAAAAAAAGGAAAAGAACAGACTATAGGGTTCTATTCTAAGGATCCACTTGTTCCCCTTTCCCCTAGCTCTCTCTTCACGTTTTACGGCTAAAGAGGAGTCTTGAGGTACTTGGAGGCAGGTTTGGAGATACAAATATAAAAAGGCCTTATTCTACAAAAATGGAGAAGATCAGACTATTTCTTGAATTAAAAAGAAAAAATAAAAGAGAAAGGAGACTTACCTGGATTGAGGAAGCAGAGGAGTAGGGATTCCCTTCTTCACTTGGAGCATTTCAAGCTTCAGATTATTGGCCCTTTGCTTGAGGAAAGGCCCTCTATTTATAGGCAAACCCAGGGGCATGGTTGGTCCCAGAATATTCCAATTTGAATTTCAAAAACAGGGATAATGCAAATCCATTAAATCACAAAGGATAAACAAGAGGATTCGAATGGATAAACAAGAGGATTTGAATGGATAAACAAGAGGATTCGAATCTCCCAGAGAGAGATTTGAGTGTAGATAAGGCTCAGAAATCGAGAAATGACGAATTCGCACAAAAAAAGCCTGTGCTCGTATATATAATGCGGTCATGCCTTGACCGTATTGTTAATACGGTCACAACATGACCGTATATCAAATACGGGCACGACAAGACCGTAGATAAAATACGGTCAACGCATGCTTGACCAAAATTTACACTTTTTTGACCTTTTTCTGCACAGGCAATACTTATTTACATGTAATATTATTTAAGTAAATGTCCTTGTATTTTTTAATCTCCATTTACTTAAAATATTACATGTAAATAAGTAAACACCCCCCATTTGAATCCATTAAAAATAGTTCCAAACCCAAATTCCAAGTGAATGAAAAGTCAACTTTTCAGTTCAAGGTTAAATTTCGGTTTTTCAGGCCCGATAAAAAGATTCAACATGTTCATACCAAGGTATTCGTCGAGATTTAAAATCTCAAAAAGTTCATTTATGCAATAACATTGCTAAAAACCTGATTACCGGGAAAAATTATCTTGAAATCTTGCTTTAAAAAATATTTAATTTTCTGGGGTCAAAAGTCAACAAAATTCAACCGGAAAAGTTTGACTTTGCACAAAAGATTGAATTTGGGCCCTTTCCTTTGTGGTTTTGGATTCAAATGGGTTAAGGATCTCAAATCCAATGGTAAGAATTTAAAATTCCATTAAGATATTTCTCTCCTTCATGATTTATCAAAAATCTTGCAATTTCTGGGTGTCTACAACTGCCCCTTTTTGCTGGAGTTGTAGCACAAAGAACAGCAAAGAACATACACGACTCAAAATTGCATGTTTGAAAGACATCTCATTAATTGAACTTGCTTTGGTCAAACTAAGAAATGATAAAATAAAATAAAAACATGGATTTGAAGATAGCCAATGAAACCCCTGCTTGAAGTCTGACGGGGTGGCATCTCTTCCTTATCTCAGCTTTCTTGGAGCTCTCGTGGCTATGAAAAGAAATCTGAGACAAGCAAATTTTGAAAAAAAAAAGGTGGATTAAAATTGACCTCTGCAAACTCAATTGGTTTTGATGTTTTTCACTTTACAACTCAACAATAAGGAAGGAAATATTTTATTGAATTTTCCTAATTGATTTTCTTATTTGATTTACCTTGGTGCCATTTGATGCCCAAACCTGTACTTGAATATTTTGCAACTTGCTTTTGCTTCTTCATTTTCTTGCTCTCTCCATAATGATGTATGTGCCCTTTCTGCCCATAACCTACGGCCCAAGTGAATGCCCTCTTCTTGGTTCATGGATTTGAGAATCATGATCTGTTGATCTAACCTCATGCCCTTACTACCCATAACCTCTCTTCATGCCTCTTTGCTGCCCCAGTAAAATCCTTCTTCATGATTGAAGAATTGGGAACCCTTGTTTAACAGAGAAAACATGCAATTGCTTCGAAGCTTCCCTTTTTTTTTTCAAATCCAAAGACTAAGGCTTGACTGCTTCTTCCAGATATTGTAATTCATTCCAATGAAAGCCCAAAGGGAAAGACACTGAGCATGCTCCAGTTTTGATTGCTTGAAGAAGTATTTGCCCTTCAGCAGAGATGATCCTCTTTTTTCCTCTTTCTCTTTTTTCTTTTTTTTTCTTCTTTTTCTCTCTCTCTCTTTTTTTTTTTTTTTTTTTGCCTTTGCCAAAATGAAACCCTAATAAAAGAATGCAAATGCAAAAAATAAAAAAATATGTTTTATACTAGTGGCCTCAGAATCCTCTAATGCTTGCAAAACCAATGTTTTATAAAAAGATATAGATGCTCATCATAGGCCAAAGATATAGTTTTTGCTTTTTTGTGTTTGTTTTTTTTTTTGAAAAATGATCCAATCACTTATTAGCATATAGTACAAATGAATTAAAATCAAGTTGAATAATGAGAAGATTATTTCAGAAAATGAAGAAAGACCAAAATAAGCCTTCGAAACCTTTAGAATCATTCCCATGACCATTTTCAACTTCAGCAATAATTTCCTAATGGCAATTTTGATGGCCATCAACTTGTTCACAGATGCTTCATACCATGGTTCTGATTATGTTTCTTTGGTCTTGAAAAGAGAATTTCCTCAATCACTTGAAGAGTGGATGTATCTCAAAATAACCACCAACATAAGGACTTCACTTGGATCTATGCCAATTCTGGGCTTTCCTCTCTGATGATTTCCTTCTTGTAGATAGCTGATTATTTGCCATATAGTGCCCTTCCGGGTTTTCACTACATTTCCTTCATTTTTTCCTTTCTCTTTTTTTTCTTTTTTCTTTTTATCCTTCATCACCAACAACTATGTAGTCAAATATGACTTAATTCAAAATTTCTTAATCAAAGAGGACTTATGAATGGGACGAAACGAAGGCTTGGTGTTAGTTTTCTTATTTGATATACCTGGGTGCCATTTGATGCCCGAACCTGTGCTTGAATATTTTGCAACTTGCTTTTGCTTCTTTATCTTCTTGCTCTCTCAATAACGATGTATGTGCCCTTATTGCCCATAACCTGTCTTCATGCTTTTTAATTGCCCAAGTGAATGCCCTCATCTTGATTGATGGATCATGATCTGTTGATCTAACCTCATGCCTTTACAACCCATGATCTGTCTTTCATGCCTTCTTACTGCCCTAGTAAAATCCTTCTTCATGATTGAAGAATTGGGAACCCTTGTTTAACGAAGAAAACATGCCATTGCTTCGAAGCCTTTTTTTTTCTTTCAAATTCGAAGACTAAAGCTTGATTGCTTCTTCCAGATGTTGGAATTCATTCCAATGAAAACCCAGAAGGAAAGACACTGAGCATTGTGCGCACGTCTCGGCGAGGCGCCGCACGGAATTGCGTTGGGGTTTCGAGGTATCGGAGTCGCCACTGCCTGAGATGTGCAGGCAGACAATTGGGTGCCTATACAGGTCTAAGATTTGCTGGTCTGCGTCTTTTTTAGAGATTCGGGCAAGTTCTCGGTTACGGTCCGGGGAAGTCCGAAAACACCCCGGTCCGCCCCGTCAAATGACGGGTCCCTTGGATTTCCCTGGTTCTGAGTCAACTTAGTCTCACCCTGATCCTAGCCCAGCATGTATCAGATTAAGTCTGGTAGGGACCTTTGCAGGTGTAAGTCCCTTTTATTCATTTTTATCTTTTTATCCATTAAAGTGAAGTGGGTCGGAGGTGGGCCCCGTTGGAAGGCCCACAGTGGATCAAATTGGACTGTCAAATCCAAGGTCTATTTTGGGTTTTTGGAGTTGCTTGAAATTATGTGGGCCCCTGTGTGGGCCTACAGTGGTGCAATACTTAAAAAAAAAACCTTGTTGATCTCCTACCAATCAAACCAAAAAAAAAATGAAATGAAATGACAACATATTAAGAAAGGATTAAGGGGACTTAATAGGGGTACATTAGAATTTGAAGATGAGGAAGGGAACATGCTCCCTTTTTGAAAATAAAGAGAATGCCTTTGAATCACACTTTACCCCATACCATCGAATCATCTTTCTGTCATGGTGACTTCTTTGTATGTAGGAAAAGGGGAGAAAAATCCAACACATTTGCTAGAACAAAAGTTAGTGATTCCTGAAGAATTTCATTGATAAAAGTAGTTCATCTTTTTATATTTGCAATGAAAACTTACCAGAAGCTTACCTAGGATTGCTTGAAGGTGTTGAATCCCTTTGAAGCTCTTCCGGCAGCGTAACAGCTCTATTTCAAGTTTGGGGGAAAGAACTTTAGGCTTCTTTTGGGTTTGGAATGAAGGGGGGGATGATGGAGAGGTTTTTTTGGTATATTTGGACAGAACTTGGGGGCTTTGGCAAGGTTATAAAGAGGCTTTGGACAGCATAACGGCTCTACTTCAAGCTCAAAAGGTGATTTCTAAACCTATCTTTGGTTTGCAAGAAAATAAAAGAGATTTGGGTTTGACAGGGGTTAGCTGTAGCAGGGGTTTAGACAAGGAAGAGAGAGGGCAGAGAGGGGGCTAGCTTGCTTGAGGGGAGATCAAGGAGGAAGAGAGAAAGGGGAGAAGAGAGGGGGCTTTTTTTTTTCTCCAAAGAATGGGGGGTAGCCCTCCTTTTATAATGAAAAAAAATGAACCAAAAGTAAATTATAATCACACTTGTTGACCAAATTTTAATTTTATATTTAAATGTAACTAAAACTTAAATAACTTTTAATCTTATCTTGGACACCTCATGGGGGACACGTATCCCCCATGTGCAAAATGCTTAATATTTTATTATTTCCTAATATATTTTATTTTCTAATTATCTAAATTACAAGATATTTTTAGATTTTCTTATTATTTTATTTAGATCTTTTTGGTTTTTGAGCACATGCATGCTTTGATTTTTTATTTTCTTTTTTCTTTATTTTAAACCTCTTAATTAGGTGTTGTATGAAAATATTATTATTTTAATTGAAGATTCTTTTCTTTTTGCTGTTTTTGCCACATGTGCAGATTTTCTGAAACTTTGACTGCCCATATTTCTTTCATCTGGTATCCGATTTCAGCAAACTCAGTGACGTTGGAATCAGCTCGAGATTCCCTATCCACTGAACTGGAGTTTAGCAGCAAACTCAGGCTTTTTAGCAGAAGTGCAGACTCGCGTCCCGGAGCCAGTTTTGCTCATATTTCCTTATCCGGGACTCCGATTCCAGCAAACTCAGTTGCGTTGGAGTCGTGTCGATGCGCTCTTTCTGCTGATGTCAAATTGAGCAGCTAATTAGGAGCTTTGCAGAAAGCCGATTTCTGCTATTTTCAGATTTGACCAGCCCATAACTTCTTTATCCGGACTCCGATTTGAGCAAACTCAGTGGCGTTAGAACCGTATCGGAATCCTCTTTCCAATGGTATAAAGTTTGGTGGTCAATTTGCACCTGATCAAAAAGTCAACTTTTTGAGCCCTTCAGGTTTGACTTTTTCAATTAGGGTTTTATTCTTTCATTTTTGGGGGTGCAAAAATGAGGTGCTGACAGCTGCCCCTCTTTGCCGGAGTCACCTTGGGGATGAACGGCAAAGAATAAAAAGAACCTCATTTTTGTGCCTTGCATTTCTGTCGACATGGCCGATGTTGATGCAAGATGTTCAGCAAGGTTCTTTTATTTGTTCCAGTAAAGCTTTTAAGTGTTTTTTAGCTTTGGCTTTCTTTTTTTGCAGATTTAGGATTTTTTTTTTTTTTTTTTGTTGAAGAAACCCTAATTGTGTATTGCTCACTTCCTTCTGAGAGAGCTTTGGAGATGAGTTTTGATTTGAAGGACAAAGCACATTAACGCGAGCTGGTTACGCGTGTGGTACTTTTCCATTTCCGGTTCTTAGAAATAGGTGGTGATTAGCACCTTTTCTAGATTCTGGTTCTTGGGAATAGGTGGTGATTAGCACCTTTTCCGGCTTTTGGAGTGCCCATGCATTGCTTTCATGTCGGTACACTGGTTTTGAGTTTTTTGGGTGATTGAGCTTCTCTCAGACTTCAGTGAGGATACAATTTTCAGATTTCATTGTAAATTTTAAGTTTTTTTTTTTCCTTTTTTTTGTTTTTTGTTTTTTGTTTTTTTGTTTTTTTGTTTTTGTTTTTGTTTTTGTTTTTTTTTTGTTTTTGTTTTTTGTTTTTTTGTTTTTTGTTTTTTTTGTTTTTTTTTTGTTTTTTTTTTGTTTTTTTGGGGGGTTAGCCAAAGGGTTGGTAATGGAGTGGGACAGAAGGAGAAGGAGGAGGTGCTGCTGTCAGTGCTGTCCGGTGCCTTAAGGGAGCTCGCCCACCTATCCTATTCTATTTACAAAAGTAAAAAAAAAAAAATACAAAATGAGGCTAATTAGCCTAGCAACTCTTCATTTTGCTCTTTCCTTCGAGTCTTGAAAGGTTCCTTGCTTCTTTTTGCTTTTGCAGGTGTCATCGCTTGGAGAGTTCTTCCATCAGCCTCTTTATGATGAGGTAGAGGTTTCCCAATTAAAAATGATTCCATTGGGGATTGGTGGGAGCCTCTATCTTTCCTTTCTTTGCAAGACCAACCTCTTCAGACTGGGCGTGGCCTTGACATGTTGTTTGGGGGCTCTTGAAGAGAACTCTGTTGGAGAATGGATTCTGTGGGGAATAAGGATTCAAGGCACTTCTTGACGTCCTTCGGATTCCCTGACCTACGCAATCCTGCAAAATTCTTACAAAATGATGAAGCTTCTGGAATTAAGAAGGTAAGCAGCAAAATGGATTCCTTTTTCTTCTTCTTCTTTTTTTTTTTTTTTAACAAGTGCATTTAAAGAAAGGCAGGACCAATGACCACAGTAGATTGCCTTGTTAGCTTGAGATGTTTTGGGAAGGGTGCTTGACACACATTCCCATGAGATTCCTAACTTAGGCCAGCAAGGGCTTAAAAGGGTATTTCAAAGAGTGTTTCCCTTTCCCTGGTTTTGGTTTCCCTCTTTTTCACCTAACCTTTAGGGCAATTTTAGGTTCTTGCAATTGTGGGTTCCCCCCTAGGGATTAATGTCTGCCCCAGTTTGAAGGTCTTCGGTCGATCTTTGCACATCATGTCTCCTAGATCAGAGAGGTCTTAAAATTAGGACGAAACATCGGCTTGGTTTTGAGTCTGAGAAACGATGGGTTATAAGGCTCAAGTTCTTATCTTCTCATTCCCAGGTTTACTTCTTATCATGTCAAAGCTCGTTTTTATTTTTAGATTCCTTCATCATTGATTTGCACGAATCTAAATTTCACATTCCCTGTAATCAGAAAGGACTTTTGATAGGACGAAACAAAGGTCGAGGTTTTGGTTTATGAAAGAAAGGGAATATGGCTCAAAATTCTTTTGTAAATGGGTTGAGTCACGTCCTTTTTTTGACTATTTGGACTTTGATAGTGTCAATTCCACTTTCTTTCTCTCTTTTTTTTTTATTTTTTTTTTGAGGCTTTTTATGACCTTCGCTTTCTCTTGCTTTTTCACTTTTGCCTTTGGGGTCTTTCTCTACTTCTTGATTTGATTATCATGCCCCAGTGTGCTTTCTGATTTCTTTTGCCTTTCCTTTATTTTTGCACACTTCCATCCTTTCTTTTTTCATTCTTTGTTGTAAAAACACCACATTTAGGGTTTATGACTCAGTAGGTTAGAGAAAGAAAATTAGGCTCAAGGAGTTTGACTAGGGATATAACTTTGAAAATTTGGGAAAGCAAAGATGGCCTTTCATCATTTTACAGAGATTGTGACACCTTTGTCGAATTGTACCATGCAAATTTATTCAGGAATCTATCCATCCTCTTTGTTCCTTTTCAGCTTTGCCCCAGTGTGGGGTGGCTAGACACAACACGGGTATTTGAATAATACGATCAGGCTCAAAGTGTTTTGACTAGCGGTTTTCAAAAATTTAGGATGCATGAAAGACGGCCTCTCATCCTTTCCTAAAGACATGACATGGGGCCAGCCATGACCCTTAGCTGGTTTAGACATCTTTTCTCTTTTTCTTTTCTTCTCTTTCCTCTCTAGGGTTGTTTTGCCCCCAGTGCAAGGATGGGTTGAAGGAAAATCAAGGCAATGATTAGGAAGAGATTGCCTTTTGGCTCAGTCAAGGTTCTCATGGGAGCAGTGCACTGCACCCAGCTGACAACACCTTAGAGCAACTTGGCATCTTTCCATGATCATGGTCGTGCCAAAAGGTATGGTCTCAGAGCGATGTCATCACCGACCAAATACTTGCATCTTTTTTCAAAAGTTTATTTATTTATTTATTTATTTATTTATTTTTAAAGAGGGTTTTTTGACAAAAGCCATGCAAGAAAGTAAAAGGATATAAAATATTTACAAAATAACTAGCTACCAGGAGTGATTAATGCAAAAAGTAAATTTCAAACTTATCCTGGTAGTGGAGGTTGCGCCTTGTAATTCTGCCTCATTTCCTAGCTGTCCCACTGGAGGATGCCTTGTAGTGGTCTGGAAGAGGGTCCAGGTTTATGGCTGTGGGTGGAGTTTTGACCGGAGCAGGAGGGTCTGCAGTGATCTTCTTGGCATCAATCAGGTCCTGAATTGCATGTCGGAGTGCCCAACATTGATTAGTGCCATGTCCCGGTGACCCCATGTGATATTCACAGATTGCCTTAGGGTCATAGTTTCTACCCAATGCTGCGTTTGGGTTAGGAGATATCACCCTTAGGTAGCCCTTCTTCAGTAGTGTGGGAAGAAGCTCTGCTGGCGTATAGGGAAGTGGTGAAAACACCCTGTTCCTTCTTTCTTCCCTTTGCTCTCTTGTTGGTCCTGCAGGCCTTGTGTCACTCGAATGGTTCCCTCTTTGCAGGTGAAATGGTTGTTGCCCCTGCGCCGTGTCAACACTTGCCACTTCTTTCTGGCCCTCGGTTTTCCTGCCTCCATTTGTTGGCCTTCTTGCTGTGGTGCCAGGTGCACCTGCCTCTATCAACCCAGCCTTAATGCCGCCTTCAACCCTGTCGGCAATCTGGACTAAGGCACTAAAGCTCGTCGCTTGCTGGCCAATCAAGTGGGAGTAGTAAGGTTGCCCTAAGGTGGAGATGAATAGAGTGGCCATCTCCTCTTCTGTCAGTGGGGGGCGTACCAACATCGCATGTTCACGCCACCTTCGGGTGTATTCCCTAACTGTTTCTCCAGTCTTCTTACTCATCCTCATGAGTTCCATCCTTGTGGGCACCACTTCAGAGTTGAACTTGAACTGCTCTGTGAATAGGTGTGCCAAATCTGGCCAGGTACGAATCTGTGCTGGGTTCAAAGTGGAAAACCATCGGTGTGCCTGCCCAGTCAAGGATCTCTGGAACAGCTGTATCATCAGCTGCTCGTCTCGGTTATAACCAATCATGGCCCCACAGTAAGCTCTCAGATGTGCAGTTAGACACCCTGTCCCATCAAACTTCTCGAAGTCCGGGCACTTGAATTTTGGTGGGAGTTGTATGTCTGGGAAGAAGCAGAAATTGTCTACTGTCATCTGCCCGGGTACTGTCCCTTTTTTCAACTCTCGTACTTCTGCCCTGAGGTCATTAATCTCAGTCCTGACTTCAGGCGGGATGACCCTTGCTTCGTTTCTCTGCCTGTGCCACTCTTCTTCTTCTTCATGGATTATCTCAGGGACATGTGGGAGACACAATGCCTCTTCCTGATGTGGCGGTTGACCTTGTGGAGCGACAGGAGGTGGTATTTGTGGAGGGAGGGCAAGTGGGGGGAATACATGAGCTGGTGGTGGGGCTTGTGCCTGCCCTTGCAATTCATGTGGCAATGGTTGTGGCTCTCCTGCTGGCTGTGGCATCTGTCTGAGGAGGTTTTGGAGCATCTGAGTGACTTGCCCCATTTGTTGGGTGAACTGCCCCATCTGTTGAGTCAGGTTCATGACTACTGGCTCATCCTCAATTCTGCGTTGAGGCAGTTGTGGTGCAGGAGGTTGTGGTGCTGGAGGAGGTGGTGCAGGTGGTTCTTCCGGATTCATTCTTACGCGGGACCTTAGCAGGTATGGGCTTCGACTAGCAATGGCTGCAATGTCCTCCAGTCCCTATTAAAAAAGAACAAAAACAAAGATAGGTTAGTTTTTTCAAAAATGGTCTATTTTCACATAGATTTCTGGTTGTGCATAACGTTAGGGCTGTAAATGAAAAAAAAGAATCTTGGCACTGCGGACAATGTTGCAGCCGTGGAAGGCAACCGCCGTGAATGGCTATGCTATGTATGAAAGAAAGAATCTTGACACTGCGAACAGTGCTGCAGCCGTGGAAGGCAACCGCCGTGAATGGCTATGCTATGTATGAAAGAAAGAATCTTGACACTGCGAACAGTGCTGCAGCCGTGGAAGGCAACCGCCGTGTATGGCTTCCTTAGAAAGCTGTGCTATCCCGTGTATGAGAAGGGTAGCTCAAGGGAAATGCTGTGTATAGCTTATTGTGAGCTGTGCTATGTCAAACACGAGAAGGGTAGCCCAAGGGTGCTTATCTTGAAAGCTGTGCTATCCCGCACATGAGAAGGGTAGCCCAAGGGTGGTCATCTTGAAAGTTGTGCTATCCCGCGCACGAGAAGGGTAGCCGAAGCTGTGCTATCCCGCACACGAGAAGGGTAGCCCAAGGGTGGTTGCCGTGATTAGGGCCTTCTTGAAAGCTGTGCTATCCCGTGCACGAGAAGGGTAGCCGAAGATGTGCTATCCCGTACACGAGAAGGGTAGCCCAAGGGTGGTTTGTGAGCTGTGCTATCCTGTGTATAGGAAGGGTAGCTCGAGGGTGAGCTGTGCTATCCCGTGAATGGGAAGGGTAGCTCGGGGGTGAGCTGTGCTATCTTGCATATGAGAAGGGTAGCCTGAGCTGTGCTATCCCATATACAAGAAGGGTAGCTGAATGCCGTGAATGGCTTATTGCAAGCTGTGCTATCCCGTGTATGGGAAGGGTAGCTCAGGAGGAATGCTGTGCTATCTTGCATATGAGAAGGGTAGCCTGAGCTGTGCTATCCCATATACAAGAAGGGTAGCTGAATGCCGTGAATGGCTTATTGCGAGCTGTGCTATCCCGTGTATGGGAAGGGTAGCTCAGGAGGAATGCTGTGCTATCTTGCATATGAGAAGGGTAGCATGAGCTGTGCTATCCCATATACAAGAAGGGTAGCTGAATGCCGTGAATGGCTTATTGCGAGCTGTGCTATCCCGTGTATGGGAAGGGTAGCTCAAGAGTGAGTGCCGTGTATGGCAAAATGCATTTGGAAATTTTTGACGGTGTCGTGAATGACACAGTGATTTTTGAAATCTTGGTTGTGGCGCCGTGAATAGAACCATGGTTTTTTTTTTTTTTTTTTTTTTTTGGAAAAGCTTCATGATTTGTGCCGTGGATGGCACAATGGTTTTGAAAATTTAAGGACTGTGCTGCGAATGGCAAATTTTGAAATGCTGTGAGACAACAAAGCTGGGGATCCGAGTGCAGTGGTTCCGAATGTCATGCCGTGGATGGAATTATTCATGAAAAAGCAGCTCAGTGTATGCCCTGAGGCACCTTGATGTACGCCTGGCGGCGAATTGGTTTTGAAAATTCTTTTTGTGCATTTTTCAAAGCAGAAAAAGTGCTGTTGCAGGAACGGGTGCAAGTGATCTATGCATGTGCAGGAAGGTGAGGGCAAGTGCTATGTGGCTTACCGTCCATAGAGACAAATAAAATTAAAATGTGTGTGCAGCCCTAAAAGGGGTTGGTGCCAGTGAAGGCATGACTCCTAGACGTACTTGTGTAAGGAAACACATCTAAATCCAAATCAGTCTTTTCATCTGTTCTGAAGAGTCTCTGTTGTCTGACTGAATAGCTATTTACAACTTGCCATCAAGGGCGAGCAAAGCTAGAAAAGGGTTTGATCCCAGGGTTGTTGGGAACCCTAGGAAAGGGTACAATTGATTTCTCATGGGTAGGTTGAAAGATCTTAGATCTAGGGTTTCATTTCCCCTGTTCCGATATGGCTTGCTTTCATCTACCTTTTTCCAATCTGGCCGGCTTTCATTTGCTTAAAGACTGATCCGGGCTAGTGCGCTTCCTACGGACTCAATGGGTCAGGGCCCACGACTCTCAGGACTCGATGCATGGATCTGGGGTGGTTCCCCTGATCAAAGTAGGCAAGCTTCCTAATTTGGGGCTGAGGTAGCCCTGAGTCTATGGTCCACTCAGATAATGCAAAAGGAGTCGGGGGTTGCTGCCCCTGGTGGACTCTTGGATTTTAAATTGATTTTATTTTCAATATATCCATATCTACACTGCATTCACAAAGCCGTGGTTTATCAGAAACAATAGGTGGGGAAAGGATACCCTGCCCGAGACATTTGTCTACAAGGGTCTGAGCCAAGTACTAGACCCTTGCGTACCACAGCATGAAGCCAATGGTGCTAAGGAATCCAGAAACCTGGGGAGATGGGTTTAACCTGCTTTCCCCGGCAAGCCACGGGAGCGTAGGACTAATACCATCCCAAAAGTAAGTTCATCGTTTGAGAAGGGTGGCTGCTAGAGAGATCTAGGTTTTGGTGAAGAAGAGCAGCATTTCATCAAATCATTCAAAGCAGATCATTCATGCAGACCCCCTCGTGCATGTCACCCCATGCAGTTAAAAGATCATTCACGGTGTAGTGAAGTGCTCGTGTGTGCAGTGGGGCAAAGTGCTGTGTCTATTTGGGTGATTCTCAGATAATGAGCTGATAAAGGGTTCCTTAATGTCACTTTTATAGTGGAAGTACAGAACAATATGCAATACGACGTCTGGGTGGATCCCCAGGCAAGTGGGCGGGTCACATTGGTCCCTGTTAAAAACCACTTACCTTAGGCGATTATCATGTCCGTTTGACAGGATCCCCCAATATCACGTAATTGCATAAGTTCCATAAATCACTAAGGTTTGACAACAAGTACTTTCTAAACCAGCTTATATCCTCCTAAGTTGACTCATTTTCTAACCAGGGTCCGATTGGGTTGAGGGGTCCCCAGCAGAGTCGCCAAGCTGTGCGCACGTCTCGGCGAGGCGCCGCACGGAATTGCGTTGGGGTTTCGAGGTATCGGAGTCGCCACTGCCTGAGATGTGCAGGCAGACACTTGGGTGCCTATACAGGTCTAAGATTTGCTGGTCTGCGTCTTTTTTAGAGATTCGGGCAAGTTCTCGGTTACGGTCCGGGGAAGTCCGAAAACACCCCGGTCCGCCCCGTCAAATGACGGGTCCCTTGGATTTCCCTGGTTCTGAGTCAACTTAGTCTCACCCTGATCCTAGCCCAGCATGTATCAGATTAAGTCTGGTAGGGACCTTTGCACGTGTAAGTCCCTTTTATTCATTTTTATCTTTTTATCCATTAAAGTGAAGTGGGTCGGAGGTGGGCCCCGTTGGAAGGCCCACAGTGGATCAAATTGGACTGTCAAATCCAAGGTCTATTTTGGGTTTTTGGAGTTGCTTGAAATTATGTGGGCCCCTGTGTGGGCCTACAGTGGTGCAATACTTAAAAAAAAAAACCTTGTTGATCTCCTACCAATCAAACCAAAAAAAAAATGAAATGAAATGACAACATATTAAGAAAGGATTAAGGGGACTTAATAGGGGTACATTAGAATTTGAAGATGAGGAAGGGAACATGCTCCCTTTTTGAAAATAAAGAGAATGCCTTTGAATCACACTTTACCCCATACCATCGAATCATCTTTCTGTCATGGTGACTTCTTTGTATGTAGGAAAAGGGGAGAAAAATCCAACACATTTGCTAGAACAAAAGTTAGTGATTCCTGAAGAATTTCATTGATAAAAGTAGTTCATCTTTTTATATTTGCAATGAAAACTTACCAGAAGCTTACCTAGGATTGCTTGAAGGTGTTGAATCCCTTTGAAGCTCTTCCGGCAGCGTAACAGCTCTATTTCAAGTTTGGGGGAAAGAACTTTAGGCTTCTTTTGGGTTTGGAATGAAGGGGGGGATGATGGAGAGGTTTTTTTGGTATATTTGGACAGAACTTGGGGGCTTTGGCAAGGTTATAAAGAGGCTTTGGACAGCATAACGGCTCTACTTCAAGCTCAAAAGGTGATTTCTAAACCTATCTTTGGTTTGCAAGAAAATAAAAGAGATTTGGGTTTGACAGGGGTTAGCTGTAGCAGGGGTTTAGACAAGGAAGAGAGAGGGCAGAGAGGGGGCTAGCTTGCTTGAGGGGAGATCAAGGAGGAAGAGAGAAAGGGGAGAAGAGAGGGGGCTTTTTTTTTTCTCCAAAGAATGGGGGGTAGCCCTCCTTTTATAATGAAAAAAAATGAACCAAAAGTAAATTATAATCACACTTGTTGACCAAATTTTAATTTTATATTTAAATGTAACTAAAACTTAAATAACTTTTAATCTTATCTTGGACACCTCATGGGGGACACGTATCCCCCATGTGCAAAATGCTTAATATTTTATTATTTCCTAATATATTTTATTTTCTAATTATCTAAATTACAAGATATTTTTAGATTTTCTTATTATTTTATTTAGATCTTTTTGGTTTTTGAGCACATGCATGCTTTGATTTTTTATTTTCTTTTTTCTTTATTTTAAACCTCTTAATTAGGTGTTGTATGAAAATATTATTATTTTAATTGAAGATTCTTTTCTTTTTGCTGTTTTTGCCACATTTGCAGATTTTCTGAAACTTTGACTGCCCATATTTCTTTCATCTGGTATCCGATTTCAGCAAACTCAGTGACGTTGGAATCAGCTCGAGATTCCCTATCCACTGAACTGGAGTTTAGCAGCAAACTCAGGCTTTTTAGCAGAAGTGCAGACTCGCGTCCCGGAGCCAGTTTTGCTCATATTTCCTTATCCGGGACTCCGATTCCAGCAAACTCAGTTGCGTTGGAGTCGTGTCGATGCGCTCTTTCTGCTGATGTCAAATTGAGCAGCTAATTAGGAGCTTTGCAGAAAGCCGATTTCTGCTATTTTCAGATTTGACCAGCCCATAACTTCTTTATCCGGACTCCGATTTGAGCAAACTCAGTGGCGTTAGAACCGTATCGGAATCCTCTTTCCAATGGTATAAAGTTTGGTGGTCAATTTGCACCTGATCAAAAAGTCAACTTTTTGAGCCCTTCAGGTTTGACTCTTTCAATTAGGGTTTTATTCTTTCATTTTTGGGGGTGCAAAAATGAGGTGCTGACAAGCATGCCCCGGTTTTGATTGTTTGAAGAAGTATTTGCCCCTCAGTAGAGATGATCCTCTTTTTTCCTTTTTCTCTTTTTTTTTCTTTTTTTTAACCTTTGCCAAAAAGAAACCCTAATAGAAGAATGCAAATGCAAAAATTAGAAAATATGTTTTATACTAGTGGCCTCAGAATTCTCTAATGCTTGCAAAACCAATGTTTTATGAAAAGATATAGATTCTCATCATAGGCCAAAAATATAGTTTTTTCTTTTTTGTGCTCTTTTTTTTTTTTTTTTGAAAAAATGATCCAATCACTTATTAGCATATAGTCCAAAAGAATTAAAATCAAGTTGAATAATGAGAAGATTATTTCAGAAAATGAAGAAAGACCAAAATAAGCCTGCGGAACCTTTAGAATCATTCCCATGACCATCGGCTTGTCAATTGATGCTCCAGATATGACGACTCTTTCAATCTAACTATTTTGCCCCAGTCTAGAAAGACATTTTCCTTCATCTAATTGAAGAGCAATTGTTTCTCCATTGTATCCATGATATGAGAATTTATGACTTCAACTTTAGCAATAATTTCCTAATGGCAATTTTGATGGCCATCGACTTGTTCACAGATGATTCATATCATAGTTCTGATTATGTTGCTTCAGTCTTGAAAAGAGAATTTTCCTCAATCACTTGAAGAGTGACTGTATCTCAAAATAACCACCAACATGAGGACTTCACCTGGATCTATGCCAATTCTGGGCTTTCCTCTCTAATGATTTCCTTCTTGTAGATAGCTGATTATTTGCCGTGTAGCGCCCTTCCGGGTTTTCATTACATTTTCTCCATTTTTTCCTTTTTCTTTTTTTTTTCTTCTTTTTTCTTTTTTTCTTTTCTTTTTTTTTTATCCTTCATCACCAGCAACCATGTAGTCAAAACTGCCTTAATTCAAAATTTCTTAATCAAAGAGGACTTATGAATGGGACGAAACGAAGGCTTGGTGTTAGTTTAGAAAGAAAAGGAATAAAAGGCTCAAATACCCTATGATCAAATGGGTTAACTGAAATTGTAATTTTTAAGGCATTTCTTCCCTTGGAATGAATACAAATTTGCCCCCTGTAATGAAGTTCTTCTCCCACTTTCATTTCTTCATTTGAAACTTATTCTCCTGTATTGAACTTCTTTTTCCATTCTTCTCTTCACAATTTTGAAGACATTCTCCAAATATCCCATAGCATTTGATGATCTCTTTTTCTTCTTTCTTCCTTTTTCTTTTTCCTTCTTTTTTTCTTTTTTTTCTCATTTCTTTGCCCCCTTTTCTGAAAACATCTTCGAAATCCCTTTTGAGCTTAAACAATTGTCCCTTCATTCCTTTTTTTTTATGCCTTAATAAATTTGCCCCAGTGTGGGGTTACAATTCTCAGTTTAGGTTACTTGAAAAAATGTATCAAGCTCAAAGGGTCTAACTAGGGATTTCAAAAATTTTGGGGATATAAGAAAGAAAGGCCTTTTATCATTTTAAGAAAAAATTGAATTTTCAGACTTGGTAAAGTTGTACTACATGACTAGTTCAGGAAATTTTTCTTCTTTCTTTTTGTTTTTCTCTTCTTTTTTTCTTTTTTTTTTAATCACCTTCTACCAAGATAAAAGCCTCTTCAAATAGAACCTCTGTTATGAACACGTTCTTCACCTTTTGGTCAATCTTATGAATTTGGATTCTTTCCATCAAATGATGCCCAACTCGATTTACAATGACAATGTCAAATCTTCTCCCATATTTTCAAGTGCAAAGCCCCAAAATTTCTTCAAACAATATTATCAGCTTCCCTTTAAACGAATCAACAAGTAGTGCGATCCTTTCTGTATTCTAATGAAGAAATTTCAAATCTTCTTCTATCTTTTCTATTGAAGACTGTGGGTCATCTTTGGTTCCAAAGGCCATAAAATTGGTCACTTCATAATTTTGCAGAATATTCTTCTCATGACACTTAAAAGGATTTGAATTTTCTTATAAAACGTCTTTTTCTTCGATTTTGGTCTCAAAATTGAGTCCAATGTCGAAGTCATATTCAACTTAATGAAATTCAATGGGAAATATAACTAAAATAAAAAGGACCTTGTTGAAAACTTTTTCTTTCTTTTTTTTCTCTAGAAAAATGTGAAAGTGAAAATATTTTTTTTTTCTCTTTTTAAAGAGCCTTTATTGAAATCACTTCCTGAGTACAAGGCTCCTTAGAGTCCTCAGGAAGTGTGCATTCTTTTTATGGGGGTTTCTTTTCAAAGAACGTGGGAGCTAGAAAACTGCTCCTATTCTCAAAGGCAAAAGCTGATTTTTCTTTCTTTTACAAAAAATATCTTTCTCCTACTGAGTGAGGCAAACCTCTAATTTCATGATTGGGGATGATCTCCTTCCCTGGGGCATTGTGCTCAATCTCTGAAAGAAGTGACATTCCTTGATATGGAATTTGGATAGCAGCCCAGTCAATCAATAGAAGCTTAAACCTAGCCTCAATCTTTTCATTTGAATCTTCTTCTTTCTTTTCTTGGGATTTTCCTTTTTCAATTGCCTCTGCTTCATTTTCTTGTATGAAGAGTGATTCGATACCCTTCAGACAATCATTATCATCCATACTGAATTCTTGTTCAACATCCCATGCTAGGCCATTTGTTTGCCCAAACTGCTCAAATGGAATTGTTTGCACCTCCTCTACCCTTTCACTGATCATTTCATTTTCTTTCAACTTCAACCCTATTGTTATTGGTAGATGGGATGGGTGTGACTGAATTGAATGATAAGGAATTATTATTCAACAAATCCTAGATTGCATGCTTTAAGGCCAAGCAACGATCTATCGTATGCCCTGGAGTGCTCATATGATAATCACAGATTGCAGATGAATCATAATCCTTCCCTTTGCTTGCATGAGGATTTGGCAACCTCAAAGTCACATAACCCTTTTGAAGTAAGGTAGGCAAAAGTTCAGATGGTCTCATAGATAGTTTTGAAAACTCCCTTCTCTTCCTTACTTCTGTTTCCTCCTTCACAGGCTGTGCAGAAGGGACATTAATTTGAATAGGCAACAAAGGAACTTGATGGGTTGGCTTGATAGGAGGTGGATGGACATTGATTTGAAAGGGTTCCTTGGGAAGTTGCACCATATTCACCTCTGCTTCTCTCCTTTCCTCAGATTTTTTCTTTCCATTACCATTTCCCTTGTTATGAGTGGAGTCTTGTTGACTGACCATGGTGGAATGATCAATTATCTTGCCGGATCTTATCCCATCCTCAATCCGATCAGCCACTTGTACCAGGGCAGCAAAATTGGTGGTAGTCTAACCCACTAAGTGACTGTAAAACGGCTGCCCCAATGTGCTAATGAATGTAGAAATCATTTCTGGTTCCAACATGGGTGGCCTAACCTGAGAGGCAGCTTCCCTCCATCTCTTGGCATATTGCCTCACGGACTCATCTTTTCTCTTACTCATTCTCATCACATCATACCTATCTAGCACAATCTCTGAATTGAACTTGTACTGGGCCAAGAAGGCATCCGCTAGGTCCTTCCACCTTCTAATCCTTCCATGATCTATGGTGGCAAACCACCTCAAAGTAGCCCCAGTCAAGCTCCTTTGGAAAAGCTGGATCAGTATGCCATCATCCCGACCGAATTGGCATAGGGCCCCACAATAGAGCTTCAGATGGCTCATAGGGCAAACCGTGCCATCATACTTGTCAAAGTCCGGATACTTGAATTTGGCCGGTAAACATACATCAGGGTATAGACACAAATCTTCGAAATTGGTGCCTCCAAAGTTATTCACCCCTTTCACCTCCCTCAGTTCATCCTGAATAATCTCCAGCCTATGCATGAACTTCTTTTCCATCTTATCCCTCATTCTCTCTTTTTCCTTCTCTTTCTCAGACTCAACCGTCTCCTCCCTGATCAGTATAGGTTCAGGGGTGTGTTCAGAAATGGGTTCAGGAATAGGTTGAACCAGAGGGGGAATATTGGTTTAAAGTGGAGGTGCTTGGTTGGAAGTAGATGCTTGGTTCTGGGCTTGCTGGGCCTAGGCTTCCAGTAAGTTTTCTAGCAGTTGGGCGAGCCCTGTCACTTGCTCTTGCAGTTGAACAAAGTCTTGAGCAGGAATGGTGGTTTGATTTTCAGTAGGATTCATGGTGCGAGCTCTTGATCTGGTCACAGGAGCTATGGTTGCAAATATCTTGATACCTGGCTAAAAGAGAAATATCAGTACCAATTTAATCTCAGTCACATACCTATGAATGCATATATGCAGGTTAGGTGAACACGAGTTTGAATTCTTTTGTTTTTTTTATTTTTTTATATTTTTCTTTTCTTTTTTCTGATCGAAATTGACCTTGAAGAGAAGTGGTTGGTACAAATGACCATCCAAAAGAATATGAAATTTAAGGGCTTCCAAAAGGTTCCAAAGAACGAGAAATGTCTAAAATTCAGAGACTTTTAGACGGCCCAAGATATGAGTTCTGAAATTTAAAGGCTTCCAGAAGTCCTATGATTTATCTAAATTCAAGCTTTAGAAGGCCTATGATATGTGTCTATAATTCAGAGGCTTATAGACAGCCCAAAGAAATTGATGTTTGAAATTCAGAGGCTTTTAGACAACCCATAGAAATGATTTGTCTAAAATTCAGAGGCTTTTAGACAGCCCCAAAAGGTTGTGTCTAAAATTCAGAGGCTTTTAGACAGCCCAAAAGGTTGTGTCTAAAATTCAGAGGCTTTTAGACGGCCCAAAGGATATGTGTCTATAATTCAGAGGCTTATAGACGGCCCAAAGATATGATTTGTCTAAAATTCAGAGGCTTTTAGACGGCCCAAAAAGGTTGTGTCTAAAATTCAAAGGCTTTTAGACAGCCCAAAGGATATGTGTCTATAATTCAGAGGCTTATAGACAGCCCAAAGAAATGATTTGTCTAAAATTCAAAGGCTTTGTGACGGCCCAAGCAAAGCTTTCAAGAATTACTCATGCTTCTAGAGGCCTATGAATTGGTTGGTACGAAAAAGACCATCCAAAGGAATTATTAGAATATTCTAGGGCTTCCAACAGATCCCACAAGAAGAATTAATTGCTACGAAAAAGACCAACCAAAGGATTATTTGAATATTTTAAGGCTTCCAAAGGTCCCACAAAAAGAATTGATTGGTACGAAAAAGACCAACCAAAGAGGTGTTGGAATATTTTAGGGCTTCCAACAGGTCCCACAAAAAGAATTGATTGATATGAAAAAGACCAACCAAAGAGGTGTTGGAATATTTTAGGGCTTCCAACAGGTCCCACAAAAAGAATTGATTGGTACGAAAAAGACCAACCAAAGGTTTGTTGGAATATTCTAGGGCCACAAAAAGAATTGATTGGTACGAAAAAGACCAACCAAAGGTTTGTTGGAATATTCTAGGGCTTCCAACAGGTCCCACAAAAAGAATTGATTGGTACGAAAAAGACCAACCAAAGGTTTGTTGGAATATTCTAGGGCTTCCAACAGGTCCCACAAAAAGAATTGATTGGTACGAAAAAGACCAACTAAAGGTTTGTTAGAATATTCTAGGGCTTCCAACAGGTCTCACAAAAAGGAGAAAAGGATCTGAAATTCAAAGGCTTTCAGAAGCCTAGGGATATTTTTGAAAAATATCTGAAATTCAAAGGCTTTCAGAGTCTCAGAGGCCCTGGGATTTTTTTTGGAAAAGATCTGAAATTCAGAGGCTTTTAGAGGCCCAAGGATTTTTTTAGGAAAAGATATGAAATTCAAAGGCTTTCAGAGGCCCAGCGTTATTTTGACTCTTCAAAAAAACATTTCGTTTCACATTTTCATTTCATTTTTTTTTGTATTTTCATTCATTGGGCTAAATTGTATGTTCAAATGAGCTTAACCCTTTGATTTAATTGAGTTTAGAAGAACTTGGATGCCCTTTACCCTTATTGAAGTGTTTATTAATTGTTGGTATCACTTAAAGGTTAAAGAAACAAGATTTGGTGGAAAAAAAAAATACTAAAATTGAATTTTCTGCGAAAACTGTATATATAGTACGGTCTGACCATGACCGTAATTTAATTACGGTCACGCCTTGCTCGTATAACAAATACGGTCAAGTACAATCCGTAAAGTAAATACGGTTTACGGAGCTTTTTTCCATTTTTTCCGTATTTTACATGATTTGATCACTTTGAATGTTCATCCAAACATACGGTTCACCCTTGCAAGGCTTCTAAACTGTCCCAAAGTGGACTTTGACCCTATTTACATGAATGCTTCATGAGGGCACATGCTCCCTCAAAATTAGACACTATATTCAGAGATTTTGTGCATTTGGTTGCCTCTTATATAAACTTTGGGTAGGATCAATTCTGAGAAGAGTTAAAAACTCTTCCTATGGGCTACACCAATCTTAAGACCTCATTGGGAACAATTTCATCCCAAATATATGGACACCATGACACTTACATGACATGAAAGTAATACTAAACTTAAGGTTACCTTGTTACGTTGTTTACCTTCAATATGGCATCCACATTATGCCTTGGCATATGAACCATGCAAACGGCCTTCCCTCAATTACAAACCCATTTCCCCACTTAAATGTATACTTTAGCTTAAAACATGTATCTCCACCTTCAATCGTAGGGGTTTTGGGTTTTGGCTTAATGGCAACTTAAAACTCAAGCCTAGTGATGACCAGAATCAAATCACAGATCCACATTATCATCACATCATTAGCCCAAAGTTCTAAGGTAAATGTTTCCACTTTCACTTTTCGAAGTAACGACCTTGTTGCTCCAAGATACACACATTCAGGTTCAACTTCCTATAGGTTATGGGTATGCTATGTAAAAAAATAAAATGTGCACAGTGCATTTGCAAAAAGTAGGTGCATTCACAACGTCCCAGCCCCTTGCCACTCTTTTTCGCAGCCATGCATTATACAAACCAAGGCATAATAAGAAGCATATTTGAAGCAAATAAACATAAGTAAACAAAGCAATCCTATAGCACCTAAACATGCTCACAAAATCACCCAAACATACAAACATATGCTCATATTATTCAACCAAAAAATACATCATGAAGAACATGCTGAAAATTAAAACATGCTATTATTAAAATACAGCAAGAAATAAGCATGGTTTGGCAAAACAAGCCCCCCTACACATGTTTCTAGAAACAATCCTATAAATCAGAATTACACATGTTTCTACCCCCCATGAGGTTTTAAACAATAAACCAGATTTAAACATATCAAACATGCTTAAGAACACAAAATAGCAAGCCAATAAAAACACAAAAACATGAACAAATACACCAAAACGCTAAAATCCACAAGTCCCCAGTGGAGTCGCCAGTTGTGAGACATGGAAAATCAATTCAATGACTTCCTATCATCACACAGGATTCATTAAGACAAGGAGTCGCCACCATTCTGTTTAGGTGTGAATGGACACCAAAATCTTAAATCAAATAAAAGGACAAAACTAAAGTAAAAATAACTCTAAAATAAAAACAAACCAGAGATGGGTAAGAGGATTAGGTTATGAACAGGGGAAGGTGTTAGGCACCCCTATTCATCCGCACAAGTTGGTTGCCAGGTATTGTTTATGTTAAAAATAAAGAAAGCTTGCTTAATAAAGAAAAAATCATAAAAGTGACAAAAAATGTACGATGTTTCATATGAATAGCCCGATTAATTCAGAACCATCATTATGATCATACAATTCTAGGGGTTCCATGATTGAAATAAAATTGAGGTAAAAACAAAGAATACCAATCTAAAGTATAACCTGAAAAACTGTTTTTAGGCTAAACTGTAAAAAGGCTGAAAAACCATATTGAAATCTCTTGATGAAAACCTTGAAAAGCAAAGCTCTCTAGGGTACAGATCTGATCCATATCTCCCATTAATTGAGAGACAGAAATCCAATCAACCCGTATTAATGGAAAAGCATCAAAAGGGGGAGTTCAGACCATAGGATCCTTCCCCAAAATTGAAAATAAACCAAAAATCACTTTGGGAAGTAAAATAATAAATCCAAATTATCTAGGGTACAAATCTTGGTCCAGGTTTCTCATTAATTAAAAGATCTGAGCCAGATTCACCCATATTGATCAAAAAACATCAAAATGGGAGAGTTTAGACCATAGGATCCTCTCTCAAAGATTAAAACAATTTCAAAAATCATCTCTTGAAACCCCAGAGACTACTTTAAGGCTGCTGATTTCAGATCAATCATATAGATCATGATAGCTCCAGGATCTTAGCCTAATATCACCAAAATCAAGAAAACAGTGATGTAGGTACAAAGATGGTGAAAAATGAGGAAAAGAAGATTTCATGCTATAAACAGCATGGATCCATAGGATTCCTCTAGATTCAAAATAAAACAATTAAAACATGAACAGAATAGTTAAAGAAACCACATATCACAGATTACAGCACATAGGAGTCTATCCTACAGATTCACCTGTTCTCTTTTCCCCTAGTTCTCTTTTCACGCTTTACGGCTAGAGAGGAATCTTGAGGTACTTCGAGATAGGTTTGGGGATACAAACACAATCAATGGCCTTATTCTAAAAAAAGGAAAAGAACAGACTATAGGGTTTTATTCAAAGGATCCACCTGTTCCCCTTTCCCCTAGCTCTCTCTTCACGTTTTACGGCTAGAGAGGAGTCTTGAGGTACTTGGAGGCAGGTTTGGGGATACAAATATAAAAAGGCCTTATTCTACAGAAATGGAGAAGATCAAACTATTTCTAGAATGAAAAAGAGAAAATAAAAGAGAAAAGAGACTTACCTGGATTGAGGGAACAGAGGAGCAGGGATTCCCTTCTTCATTTGGAGCTCTTCAAGCTTCAGATTATTGGCCCTTTGCTTGAGGAAAGGCCCTCTATTTATAGGCAAACCCAGGGGCATGGTTGGTCCCAGAATATTCCAATTTGAATTTCAAAAACACGGATAATGCAAATCCATTAAATCACAAAGGATAAACAAGAGGATTCGAATGGAAAAACAAGAGGATTCGAATCTCCCAGAGAGAGATTTGAGTGTAGATAAGGCTCAGAAATCGAGAAATGACGAATTCGCACAAAAAAGCCTGTGCCCGTATATATAATGCGGTCATGCCTTGACCGTATTGTTAATACGGTCACGGCATGACCGTATATCAAATACGGGCACGACAAGACCGTAGATAAAATACGGTCAATGCATGCTTGACCAAATTTTACACTTTTTTGGCCTTTTTCTGCACAGGCAATACTTATTTATATGTAATATCATTTAAGTAAATGTCCTCGTATTTTTTAATCTCCATTTGCTTAAGATATTACATGTAAATAAGCAAATACCCCCATTTGAATCCATTAAAAATAGTTCCAGACCCAAATTCCAAGTGAATAAAAAGTCAACTTTTCAGTTCAAGGCTAAGTTCCGGTTTTTTAGGTCCGATAAAAAGATTCAACATGTTCATACCAAGGTATTCGTCGAGATTTAAAATCTCAAAAAGTTCATTTATGCAATAACATTGCTAAAAACCTGATTACCGGGAAAAATTACCTTGAAATCTTGCTTTAAAAAATATTTAATTTTCTGGGGTCAAAAGTCTACAAAATTCAACCGGAAAAGTTTGACTTTGCACAAAAAAATTGAATTCGGGCCTTTTCCTTTGTGTTTTTGGATTCAAATGGGTTAATGATCTCAAATCCAATGCCAGGAATTGAAAATTCCATTAAGATATTTCTCTCCTTCATGATTTATCAAAAATCATGCAATTTTGGGGTGTCTACAGGCACACTTCCCAATGAGCCTATTCTCGTTATATATAATATATAACTAGCAGGGGTGCACGTGCAGTACTACATGTGTAGAAGGAGGGAATGGGGATAAGAGAAGTGGCAAGAGAAGTTACAAACTGACTGGGTCTTGAACGTACATGTTGAGTTTAGAGGGGTAGAACCCTTTATTATTGAAACCCAAACTTTGCAGGAGATAGACATTTTGGGGAAATCGGGAATTGTGAAAAATCTGTAAAACAAGGTTTTGGACTCTAATTACACCTAGAGGGGTGAATAGGTGTAGCATAGCGGAATTAAAGATTTTCTACTAATTAAAGACAAGTCCTTAATTAATAGGCATGAATAAGTTCTCAAACTAATTCCAGAAAATTAAATAATCAATTAGAATTAAAACAAGCCACCCAAATTGCAAGTAAATAATTGCAGTAAAAAAAGACAAAACCAATTTGGTGACGAAGGGAAAACTCTATAAGAACTCTCACTAGAGAAAAACCCTCCGGGCTATGTAGAAGCCACCTAAAAGACTCACTATGAGAAGAAGACTTACAACTCGTAGTTCAGATGACTCAACATCTCTATGTTAGACTCTGCAACTCATAGACTTAAAAGTATCTAAAGAACTCTTCAAATTTGCTCCACAGCAACACTCTAGAACTCTAACGATCTTCTCACACTATCACTCAAACTAACTCACCCGGTATCCATAGGAACTCCCATGAAGAAATCTCCCTAACCTAGAACTCCAAGGTAGAAGAAGGAAGAATAGAAAGGTTTTATGACTCAAAATAGGAAAACCTCGAAGAAGGCTTTTCTAGAAGAGAAAAGGATTTTTGGGGCTTCTAGAACATGGCTCTTATGAGTTTGGAAGAACCCTAATCCAATTTAAACGTTCCCCAAGAAGTTTGAAGTCAATCCGATTTGAAATGAGCAAGTTATGCAATTTTTCACGTCTCACGCTGGGTCTTACACTGTCTCACGTTCAAATCCACATCTCTCACTGGGTCCCACGCTGTCTCACGTTCAATTCAATTTGTGTTCCCTTGAACTGTAGAACCCCAGAATTTTAGGAAATTAAATAATTAAATAAAATAATTTTAGGTGTTCATTGATGCAGAGAATGGGAACCAAAGTCAAACCAGAGATGCTACAATTGACCCAATGCTAGAGGAGACTTAAACGAAAGGTAAGCTAGGGTTTTTGGTGAATTTAATTAATAATTTTCCATTAATTTAAATGATGCAATTAATTTTGAAAGGTGTGCAAAAGTTAAAAATTAAATAAAATAAAAGATTTGGATGGCCGAACCCAACTTTGATTTGGGCAGCTAGAGTTGATTAGGTATTAGTGTTGGGGTTGAACCATTGGACTAGGGGGGTTTGATCTTGGGTCTAAGGATGGAGGATTAATGTATTAATTAAGGCCTTAGGGTTTAGATCTATTTGCTATTCACGTTCAAAACAAAAGAGAAGAGAAACAGCCGCCCATCCCTTTCTCTCCCATACGACTGTTGATTTTCGTGCACCTCTCTTCTCCTTTTCTTCCCTACGTGAGTTTCAACACCCTGATCTCTTGCACTCCTTAAACAGATCAGAAGGAGGAGAAGGAGAGTGATTTCACTCGGATTTAAGGTAAGCAATGGTCGATTTACTGTTCTGTTTAGTTTTGAGTTGATCTAAGTTCTGAAATTTGTAATCGTATGTTAAAAGGGGTTTGTTGAGTTTGTTTGGATCAATTTTGGAGTGATTTACAATGCTGTTAGAGAAGGATTTAATCTCAGAAAAGCTAAGTAGTCCCTTCAAACGTGCATAAACAGAAGTTTCGTTGATTACTCGATGAATGTGATTAATCGTGTGCTTACAGATTTATTTGTGTATAATCTGGAGTGTAAATGTTTAGTTTTAATGTCTGTGATTGCTAGAAATGGTTTAGGATGATTGGATGATAATTTCCCATGATTAGAAATGATTTTTGAAGAGCTTAGTGTAGGTTACAGCCCTTGCAAAATTTTGTCCAAGCATGATTTTCTTGTATAATCCTTACTCATTTGAACTATATATGCGGGTTTAATAGTCCTAAACTATCCTTGCATGCTTATATGATGATTTCAAATGATATCGAATTGGTTTGTTCTCTTGAATGAAGAGTTTTGTATTTTTAATTGAATTACGCAACTTTTCGGAAGTTGCAGAAACCCAAAAATTTTAATACTGCTTAAATTACCACTCGGGCGCCCAAGTAGGCGCCGAAAGGGTAATTCAAGGGCGCTTGAGTGCTATCGAGGGCACCCCGCCTGTATTTTTTTTTTAAATTTAAAAACCAGAATGTGAACAAATCCCAGAAAGCGAACGCCCGAACCGCCGCTCGAGCGCCTGCTTGAGCGACCATCCTGATTTCACCCAATTTTCAATGGCGCCCACGCGAGCACCCGAAGACGCTCGAGCGCCCTTGATAGATTTTTCCCGTATTTTCCAATCTGCCTCGTTTTTCACTATAAAAATGTTTCTATTCAATTTCAACCGATGTACCATTAGGATTAGAGTATCTAGAGATTGTTTGCACTAGCGGCTAATTAAAATGAATTTTTATAAAGATTTTGGGTACGTTCAACTAAAGTGGCTTTTAACCAAGTTTATTGTTCCAAACTATTCCCTTTTATACGAAACTTGATTTCAAGAGTTCCTACACTTATATTTGGATTGTTTTAATGTGTTTTGTGCATCGAAGGATTCGATACACACCCAGGACATAGTTGCCCGTTGAAACCATGATTTTGGACATGTTTTGGGTTCCACGTATGTGGGTTTTTTATCACTATGGTGACTAGGCTATTGCCTAAATTATCTATTCCGCTATTGCGGGTATGTTACTGACACGATTGTATCTCTATGTATGCGGTTATTTGAGATGTATGTCCATCACTTGGTTTTGGTTTTCCACCGTTGAGTGGGCTTAGCAATTGCATGGATCCATAGAATAGCTAGTAAGTGAAATGTCTTCTAGAGTAGTTTGAATTCTGTGTCATAGGCATTTCATTATCTCAAGGATGATACCGCTCGTGTACTGGTTGGTCGCTACGTTATCCACTCCTGTACTGGTTGGATCATACATGCTAACTCACCCCGATATCGGTTGCAGTACTTCCGTTGGGTGTCGAATAACCTGTCTAGGATCAGTTGGTTCACCTATAAATTGGTTAGGTAACATATTGGCATACTTTACGATCTCTCTCTGGTTTTCTATTTTAGGAGTCCCATGAGGTTAAATTGTTTGTTGTTGCACCATTTTTATTTATTTATCATTGTGTTGTATCTATCATAATTAGCCTGATTAAACGTTGCATATCTTTTAACTGTTTAAATATATTTGCATGACTACTTACTAAGGTGTTGTTTCTCACATATTTTGTTTCATCGGTTTTGTTTTCAGGTACTCTGGGACAGTACGCTGCAAGGGTAGACACTCCTGGGAATCATTTTAATTATTTGTTAGTGCAAACAATATCTAGACATTCTAATCCTAATGGTACAAGGGTTGAAATTGAATAAAAACATTATTATAGTGAACATATTAGAAAATATAGGAAAAATCTGTCAAGAGTGCTCGAGCGGCGTCAGGGGCTCGCATGGGCGGCATTGAAAACTGGGTGAAATCAGGATGGTCGCTCAAGCAGGTACTCGGGCGGCGGTTTGAGCATTCGCTTTCTGAGATTTGTTGACATTCGGGTTTTGAAATTTTAAAAAAAAAACACAAGCGGGGTGCACTCGATAGCACTCGAGCGCCCTTGAATTACCCTTTCGGCGCCTACTTGGGCGCCCGAGTGGTAATTCAGGCAGCCGTTAAACTTTCTGGGTTTCTGCAACTTCCGAAAAGTTGCATAATTCAATTAAAAATACAAAACTCTTCATTCAAGAGAACAAACCAATTCGATATCATTTGAAATAATCGTATAAGCATGCTAGGATAGTTTAGGACAATTAAAACTGCATATACAGGTCAAATGAATAAGGATTATACAAGAAAATCATGCTTGGACAAAATTTTGCAAGGGCTGTAACCTACACTAAGCTCTTCAAAAATCATTTCTAATCATGGGAAATTATCATCCAATCATCCTAAACCATTTCTAGCAATCACAGACATTAAAACTAAACATTTACACTCCAGATTATACACAAATAAATCTGTAAGCACACGATTAATCACATTCATCGAGTAATCAACGAAACTTTTGTTTATGCACGTTTGAAGGGGCTACTTAGCTTTTCTGAGATTAAATCTTTCTCTAACAGCATTGTAAATCACTCCAAAATTGATCCAAACAAACTCAACAAACCCCTTTTAACATATGATTACAAATTTCAGAACTTAGATCAACTCAAAACTAAACAGAACAGTAAATCGACCATTGCTTACCTTAAATCCGAGTGAAATCACTCTCCTTCTCCTCCTTCTGATCTGTTTAAGGAGTGCAAGAGATCAGGGTGTTGAAACTCACGTAGGGAAGAAAAGGAGAAGAGAGGTGCACGAAAATCAACAGTCGTATGGGAGAGAAAGGGATGGGCGGCCGTTTCTCTTCCTTTTTTTTTCTTGTACGGCTGTTTCTCTTCTCTTTTGTTTTGAACGTGAATAGCAAATAGATCTAAACCATAAGCCTTAATTACTACATTAACCCTCCATCCTTAGACCCAAGATCAAACCCCCCTTAGTCCAATGGTTCAACCCCAACACCAATACCTAATCAACTCTAGCCACCCAAATCAAATTTAGGTTTAGCCATCCAAATCTTTTATTGTATTTTATTTTTAACTTTTGCACACCTTTTAAAATTAATTGCATCATTTAAATTAATGGAAAATTATTAATTAAATTCACAAAAAATCCTAGCTTACCTTTGGTTTAAGTCTCCACTTGCATTGGGTCAATTGTAACATCTCCAGTTTGACTCTAGTTCCCATTTTCTGCATAAATTAACACCTCAAATTATTTTATTTAATTATTTAATTTCCTAAAATTCTGGGGTTTTACATTCTCCCCTCCTAACAAAAAAATTTCGTCCTCGAAATTTACCTAGCGATTCTCGAACAAAAATTGGTACTTCTCTTTCGTTTAAGATTCTAATTCCCATTTGGCTCTTTCTACGGTATGATTCGGCCATAACACTCTAATAAGTTGAATCACCTTTGTACAAAAGACTTACTCACGACTATCAAGTATCTATACTGGGGTGCTTGTAAATCCTAAATTGTTATTCTGTTATGTTATTGAAATTAATACTTGGTTTTAATTAGAGTAAATGGTCATGATATGTTGGTGGTGATGAGAGAGTCAAATTGGTAAGTTTTGGTGCAAATCCAGTGGTGGAAGGTAAGGGATTTAAGGTAAGTGTTATTTTCTATTGGTTATGCATGTACATTCAGTTAATGTCATCACATTAAATCAGGGCTATTTTTAAGATTGATGCTACAGCACTCTAGGCTTAATTATGTATTGAATTTGGAATTTAGTATTGAATTGGTGCTTTAAATATTTGTCTAAGCTTAGATTGTATTTTTATATCTATGTGATGCGATTTGAGCATGAATTTTGAATTGGATGAATTTTCCTTGAGATCATGAGATATAATTTACTTTTCTGGAATGAATTAAGAGGGTTTTGGATTCATTTGGTCGGGCAAAATGAGTTATGGCTTCAGTTGGAAATCTAATGTGGTTTGAAGGAAATTTTTCTTTATTGGGCTTGAATTTGTTTTCTAGATAAACTAATTTCTTTTTACCTAGTTTTAATTGAATTCAGGTTTGAGTTCTTCATGAGAATTGTGTCGTTTCTTCTATAGTTAAATGTAAAATATGGAATGGATTATACTGTCAGCAAATATTTTATTTTGGATTTTTCTCTGCTTCAAGTTTGCACAGAGTTTTGACTGACAGTCAACTTTGTAGCATCATAGCTCTTTAACGAAAATGAATTCTAGAAAACTGATATATTTATTTTAGCACTTAAAGTTAGGATTCTAAGGAATCTAATTTCACATAATTTGGTTAAGAATTGAGGGAGATATGAATCTTTGAATATGGATAGGTCAAAGCTGTCAGATTTGAAAAGTATGATTTAAAATTATATAATTAATCATAGGTTTTTCATTTACGCTCTAAACTAATTTTTCCAGACTATCTAATAGTCTTGAAGAAATTCGATAGGGAATAGGCTGGTTTTGTAAGTAGTAAGTCACTAGGAAAAATGAAATTCAGTTTAGGTATATCTAGGCTAGGAATTCATGTGGGAATCATTTTCAATGATTTTCAACTCATGCAATCATCATAATTACGTATTTAAGTGGTTTATATTTGCCAAATAATTTTACAAGGCTTGGTATTGAATTCAGGCATGTTTGGATTTAAAATAGGGAATTTAAATAGAATGGTGGATTTGAGGAACTTGGAAGGACTTGGTTTGTCTTTAAGGGTTTTGGTCATGTTTTTCCGTAATAACCTTTGTGATTGCATTTCTGGACAGATTTCAGGATCTGATGCACTTGAATACTATTTTGAAATGATTTGAGTTCAAAGAAAAATGGTTTAAAAGCTTGCATCAGTTTGGGAAATTTGGGATGTTATCCTATAGATTTTGTATTTGAATGGTTCCAAAAAGTTTTCAGTTTTGATTGTGGAGTACCCTTACTATTCAATAACAATATATAAAGAAAACGACTAGGATTCCTTGAGCTGAATAATAATGAAGGGTAAAATTAAATTATAATCTCACAAAAGTTCCATCCGTCTCCTCTGCATCATATTAAAATTCTCTTGAAAGTAAAAAATATATCCCCAATTCTTGTAATCTGGAAGTATCTCAAATTTTACCCCAATAAAATAATGCCATTAGAACTCAAATGCAACCACTATAGTTGCCAACTCAAGATCGTATGTGGAATAATTCCCTTCTGGAGAATGCACCAATCATAAAACACAAGATACCACTCTTTCCCTACTATATCATTTACACAGTCCAAACCAACTCAGAAAGCACCTCAATAAATAGAGATCCCCACTCACCTAAGGCACAACCCAAACGGGAGCTATAAACAATTGTAGCTTCAACTCTAAAAATTATTCTCACATTTATCAACCAACGTAACTTTCATAGCCTTCATTCTTAGAATCAATAGAAATTCTAATCCAGAAGAAATTATTTATAAATCTCTCATTATGATTTCGTTGTGAAAATATGTGTAAGACCCTGAAAATTTCGTAAATAATAAAAAATAAATTAATAATTAATATTTAAATTGAGGTTTTATTGATCGAAATAATTTAAAATCGTATGTGATATCATGGTTAGCGGAGATCCGAAGTTTGGCGTAGATCATGCCGTTGGATCGTGAGATATCGAGGTAAGATTAAATATTTGATGTTGCTGTATTTTTATTGGGTGATTGTATGGTGGTTGATGCTTGAGCGTTGCGTAGGATCATAGGTATTTAAGTAAGGTGTATACCCTAGGAGGATACATTTTTGTATTCTCTTTGTATTTGCTAAGTTTTGCTGCTGAGAACGACTGAGGAAGAAGAAGGGAATAAGAAGAAGAAGAAGAAGAAAGAGAGGACGTTGGTCTTGTGTTCTTCATCATCTAGAGAGTGTCTTGCATCTGTGAACATTATTGGTTAGAGGAAGAAGAGGAAGAACGCACGAACAGAGGTAGGTAGCACACGATTTCATCGTTTGTTTTGTGTTCTTGATTGTTTGATAGTATTGCATGTTTTTCTGATGTATATGTACATATTTAGCTTGATTATGGACGAATATACATGTTAGAATTGATCAACATATGGAAAAACTCAAATTTCGAATGCTGTTTTCCGCACTCGTATGGGCGCCTAGCACAGACCGCCTAGGCGATCGCAAGCACCCATGCAATGCAATTGGCCGCCCACCCATCGCCTAAACGATGGGGGTAGGAGCTCAGAATTATAACGGGTGATGAGTGGGACCGCCTAGGCGATCCCTGAGCGCTCGTTGAAACCAAAATTTGCCCGAAATTGAACTGGCGCCTAGCCAGAGCACCTAGGCGCCTTGTACTGGGCGACCTTAACAGAAAAATGCATATTTTCATAATTTGATTCCTAATTCAATATTAAATGATTTTTAATGAATTTTATCAATTAAATTAGAGGATTTAAGTCAAAATTAATAATCAAAATATCCTGTTTTCCACAAAAACACTTAGGGATTTATTCTTGGTTATTAGTTGCCTAAATTTGAACTTAATAAGGGATTTTAAGCTTTTGTACAATTTAACTTAATAAATTGAGATATTTAATTAAGGAACAATTATTTTACATATCATAATCCAGATTTCTATAGATAGAACTTTCAAATCATAATTTCAACCCAGACAACCCAATTTTGATAAAAATAACAGATTAGACTATTATATGCCAGTAGGCACTATTATTTTACATAAAGATGAGTCCTTAGGGATTTTGGTGTTTAGTGGGCATAACTGAGTATGGATCCATAGAATAAACTAGATAGCTATGGGATATTTCTTTTGGATTGAGTTACTCTCATGTACCAGCACGCTTCCTTTGCAAGTTAGTTTTCATTGAGGGTCCCGTGTCTATAGGGTCATTTTGAGCCTCATTGGTGATTTCTATACATGTGGATCAGCGACCATCTCCATGTATTGATTTAAGTGCTGCATGCTAGTGGTATATGCCAACTCTGTTGAGTTCGTGCACAATAAGTCAATGACTATAGCTCTTATCTTAGGAGATGTCTCGGGTTTGAGTTTCATAGTAGCTTCGCCAATAAGATGTACGGTGGTATAGCATTTGGTCAAGCGTCTTCTCAAGGTTTTATCTTTCTTTGTGAGTCCTACATTGACATTAATATCATGACACACTTGTTACTATTTCATTGACGCATGTGAGATGCATGTAAGTATTAATTATGATTGGATGTGACTACTTAGTACATCCCAGATATATTGGATACTAAGTTGCCTGTATTTGTTTTGGATTATGCTGTTTTATTCTGATCCTAGTTCATATTATTATTTCCTCTATTATCTAATCCTTAGAAATGTTTGAATGATGTTCTGTGTTTCACTTTTGCTACGACTGTTTAAACGAGCCTGCTTATCCATGCTTGTTTAATCGTGCATCAATAATTACTTATATATATAAACTGTTTCTAGCATGCATGTGTTACCTACTGAGATATTCGTATCTCACTCTTTTCTTTTGTTTTATTTTTCAACTGATACGCAAGAGAAGGATTTTAGTGGTGATATTCAGGAGATTTTGCTGACTTTTTGTCAGAGGATTACTACTATCTGGATTGAGCTAAGATTGATGAGTGTTGACATTTAGACTTTGATGGTCATTTTATTTATTTGGCTTTGATGTATCTAGCAAGAGAAAGATTGAGAGCTTTAGCACCCTTGATTTACTAGACTTGATCAGTGGATTTAATGGTCATTCATTTTACTTTATATCTATAGTGATGTTAGACTTACACTTCCACACATTATTCTTCTGTACTCTGATAGTTACAAATGGATTATTTATTTTATTTTCAGTCTAGTTGAACTGTTGATGTAATATATATTCATATGGGCCTAGTAACACTTGGATTCGGGTTCAGATGCAGGTTTTGCATTGACCCGAGTTCGGGGCGTTACAATATGCCCCTCAAACTTTTATAATCAAAGTACCTCAAGCTTCATCCCATAAAGGTAATGCCTCCAAAATTTTAATGTAACCATTATCTTTGCCAACACTAAATCCCAACAAAGGAAGTTATTCTCATGTTATCTCATCCTTTATCTTTTAAATCCACTATGCTTCCAAAATAAAGTGGTGTTTAACCAAGTTTATTGCTCCAAAATATTCCCTTTTATACAAAACTTGATTTCAAGAGTTCCTACACTTATATTGGGATTGTTTGAACGTGTTTTGTGCATCGAAGGATTCGATACACACCCGGGACATAGTTGCCCATTGAAACCATGATTTTGGACATGTTTTGGGTTCCACGTATGTGGGTTTTTTGTCACTATGGTGACTAGGCTATTGCCTAAATTATCTATTCCGCTATTGCAGGTATGTTACTGACACGATTGTGTCTCCGCGTATACAGTTATTTGTGATGTATGTCCATCACTTGGTTTTGGTTTTTCACCATTGAGTGGGCTTAGCAATTGCATGGATCCATAGAGTAGCTAGTAAGTGAAATGTCTTCTAGAGTGGTTTGAATTATGTGTCATAGGCATTCCATCATCTCGAGGATGGTACCGCTCCTATACTAGTCAGTCGCTACGTTATCCACTCCTATACTGGTTGGACCGTACATGCTAACTCACTCCGGTATCGGTTGCAGTACTTCGGTTGGGTGTCGAATAACCTATCTGGGATCGGCTGGTCCACCTATAAATCGGTTAGGTAGCATATTGGCATAGTCTACGATCTCTCTCTGGTTTTCTATTTCAGGAGTCCCATGAGGTTAAATTGTTTGTTGTTGCACCATTTTTATTTATTTATCATTGTGTTGTATTTATCATTATTATCCTGATTAAACGTTGCATATCTTTTAACTATTTAAATATATTTGCATGGCTACTTACTTAGGTGTTGTTTCTTACATATTTTGTTTCATCGGTTTTGTCTAGGACAGGACGCTACAGGGGTAGACACTCCTGGGAATCATTTTGATTATTAGGAAGAGGACTATTATACACCTGTGTAGGTTCAGGGAATTTGATTTTGATTGACCTAGTACATTTGATGGATGTATCGGATTATTTTATTTAGTTGACTCATGATGGATGTTTTGGACCATTTTTATTCTAGTTGATCCATCCAGACTTAATTAGATGGATAATGTATTGGATGTTTATATTTTCATTCCACGCTCCTATGAAGAAATTATTATTATTGACGCAATCTGATCATGAACAAGAACTGTTTAAGTCTAGATTAGATTTTATCTGGGCCTTTTTCCTAACATTCAAGGTTTAGGTTTATGGTATTAAATAAACCTAGATCTAGGGTGTTACATGAATGCTAGATCAAATGTTCTCTAATGCCAGCCTCAAGTTGAAGGTTTCTACAGGCTTTAATTCTACCGTTCGAATGCAGGCTCAAACCTTGTCTCACGTTGAGCATAAAAAGCTCATTTTAACTCCGTTTGCAACGCCATTTAAACCGTGACTTCTTAGACTCAATCTAAACATTCCCAACACACTTAAACATACTTTTTGGCATGGAATTATGTAACGCCCCGGTTCCGGGTCCAATTCCCAAAACCCGAGGTGTTATGATAAGAAACAAAAGCAACTAAAATATGGAATAATTTAAAACTTTTTCTAACTTTATAATCAGAGTAAAAGCGGAAACTGGAATTCAAATTCTCTTTATTAATCAACAATTATAATATAAAAAGGATTTCAATTATATGAGCAATCCTACATCTATATAGACTACCCAGCTACAACTAGCCCACAACTTGACGTCCTCACCAAGAGTACCTGAAAAATGGGAGAAACCAGAGTAAGAATAAATCTCAACAAGTAGCAATGTGCATGCATGAAATCAGTCCATGTTTATAAAATAAGTCATGAGGTATACGATTAAACCAACAACATTAACAAGGATAATTCCAAAGTTTAAATCAAATCCCATTATTATTATCAACTCATATTTCAATAACAATACCGATAAAACATCGAATGGTCAATGTCATGTAGTTGCTTAGCTTGGTTAATCAAACATGCCAGAGCAACATCCACACCTCCATGTACACAGTTCCGGCCTACTCAGGGTATCGGACACTCTGAAATGACGACCTACTTAGGGTATCGTCATCCAATGCCGGCCTACTCCGGGTATCGGCACTGACAACCAGGCCTACTCAGGGTATCTGGCTGCTCTACACTGGTCGTGGCAACACTCCATGGCCATGCCATTACACCAATAAAGCATATACATCACATTACTAAGCTTAGACTCTGGATCCAGGACAAGCTAAACCAAAACCGATAAATAGCCGATAAAACACTGCATTCAGTATGCACATCACAAGTTGTTCCAACCAGAATAGTAATTCTTCACAAGTGTTCCAACCAGAACATCATCTCACAAGTGTTCCAACCAGAACATCATCTCACAAGTGTTCCAACCAGAACAAATAATTCCTCACAAGTAAACAAGTAAATAATCTTTGCAATATAATTCAGAATTTGCCATCAAGAAAACAGGGTTTAATAAATCTCAATCAAGTACAGTACAGTGTATAATCCAAAAGAACTAAAATAAAAGCCCCAGTGTTGGGTATCCCGAACATCACCTAAATATTGCCCTACATCTACCTCAGAAGCTCTTACGAAATTCCAGGATCTATCTTCAATGTTCTCATAAGTAATTTTTGTCTCTAATGTTGTAAACAAATACTTTGCTAAGTGATCAAAGACCTTCTAGCATCCAAATCCCCATTGGTTTACTAAATTATGAGATTCAGCAAGAAAATGGACTATGCGCTCACTTCCTGAAGTGAGCGCCGAGTGAGCGGATCATATCTTATTAAAAACTAGGGTATGCGCTCACTTGATGGTAAGTGGGCGCGAGCTCGGCACGAGAAGGGCGCGAGAAAAGCGCGAGACATCTAAGTGGGCACGAGCTGAGTGCCAAGTGGGCGCGAGCTCGACGCCAGGTCAATTTTTCTATGCGCCTACTTCCCGAAGTGGGCGCAAGTGGGCTCCAAGTGGGCGGATACCCACTGCGTTTTTCAAGTCTCTGTTAAATCCAAATCTTCAACTCTGGCCAAATGTTTCCAGTCTGTAACTACTTCTCTAGTCTCCTAATACCTCCAGAACACATTCAAACCTATTTTGAATTTAATCTAACATACTTTTCAATTATCCCCAATTTGTTGTACAAAAACCCTTCGGACTGTCTTCGCCCAGAAACCAGTGAATAATTCATTCGATAACCATGCATTCATTGAAACCAAATCTACGAATAGCATAAACCAGGTTTTAAAACAGTGCCACTCACATCTTGGTAATTAAAACTTAACTAGGGTTTCTTTCTAATCCAACCCACCCATGAATAACATTTTTCTTGCTTCTAAAAAAAAAGATTCAAATCACCAAATCGAAACTTTATAAACATCTAACTTTTCCAATGAAATCAAATTTAAGAACCAATACGATCAATCATCAAAAACACAAGAAAATATGCAATTCCTCCAGTTTCAAGTGTTTGCTACTTGCCTTTTTGATGAACCCACATTTTTCCGAACATCTTCTGTGCACGTTTTTGGAGCTCGACCGGACCCCTCTAAACTTCTCAAATTTTGATCTCCACCGTTCCGTTTGAAGTCCTCCATGAGCAGAACAAAACCATAAAATTTCAGCCCATTCCAACGGTTGGATCTTTCTATCACACCATTCGAAGTTGACTAGTCAGCCGTCTCTGACACTCCTTTTTCTTCCAAAATCTGATTTTGCACCAACTTCTGGGTTAATTCGCACCACCTTAGACTCATCCAAATCCAATCTCCACCGTTCAGATTAAAGCATCTTATGTATAAAACATACCCTCCAAATTTCATGACGATCCAACGACTAGATCTCTGGGGCTTGTCACTCAAAGTTTGCTGGTCGGACCTCTGCAGCACCTCCCTTTTTCCCTTCTTCCCTCTCTTTTCTCTCTTCTCTTCTTTCCTTTATTCTTCTCCCAAACCCCAGCACGAATTTTCCCCTCTTTCCTCCTTATTTTTGGACTTGCTAAAAACCCTAAACCTTTCCTAGACTTCTCCTTTATAAGTTCTCTTAAGTAGAAACCCTACTTGGTTTAGGAAAACTTCTAAATAGACTTCTCACTCTTAATTGGAAATCTCTCCATCTTAACCCTCCTTCTAACTCCTCTTTTAAGTCTTATATATAAGAGAAGGATTTATTTTAATTTATTTTCGTGCTAATTAAATTTCTTATTTTAAAATATTACTAAAACACCCTAAAGCTACCTCTTATCCTCAAACTTAAGGCTCCTTATCAACCATAATCACCAATATACCCTTGTTCTTACTTTTAAGCAATAATTTGCTATTTAAATCCAAACCTAACCCAAATTAAGTCTAGTTAAATATTTCAAGTCTAATAATTATTTACTTACTCAATATCTTAATTTGGCTAATTGGAAAATGACTAAAATACCCTTTCCTTGGAATTCCATACTTAACCTTTGAATCTTTTTCCAAAAATTCTCCTCTTTATTCTTCACATCAATTTTAACCATATAATGTACTTAGATTAATACCTATCTTCTCAATATTTAGGCTTATTTAATTTATTTTATTTTAGGAAAATCCGGGGTTTTACAAATTAAGCCAACATAACCTACTAGACCTAATAATCTCTCCCTCTGGCTATTCCATGATAAAACCATTAAAAACAAGACAAAATTAACATTCAAGATGTTGTGAACCACCAAGCAACATCTGGAATTTACAAATTCAAAGAAAATCCTATCTAGCCTAATCTAGACATACTCTACTTGAATGGGAACCTGTTCTTGCAAAACAAAACTGAAACATACCTTGTGAAAAGTAAGGGAAGAATAATACTAATACGTGAAAGTACAAGTAAATGGACAATAATCAAATGAGCATCAATAAGAAGTAGCATCTCATATAATGAAAGTAACATCTCATATCATGACTACAATTATAATGACATTCAAACAACTCCTAAACGACTCCATTGATATCTATCTCACCCTAAGTCTATCTCCCCCTAAACTACTCCCCTTTTTTGTCATGGAATAAACAAAAGAGAAAAGCACATAAGAAAAACAAATCAATGAGCTCTCTAGGAGGAAGACGGGCCAATATGCATGATTGAATGGACAAAAGTTCAAAGTAAATGCATGAATCAATAGTTTGCAAGGAGAATAAAAAAATCGATAAATTATTGGAAAACTATTCTAAAATCCAGATTTTATCACAAAACATTTCAAATACGTCCTAAAAACGCTCAAAACATGTGATAAAATATTTGACAAGCATAATTTTATAAAAACTCAAAATTTTCAATATTTTGAGAACTTGTTCCACCCAAAAATCAAGTTTTAACAAAACGCAAACCAATAATCCCAAATAACTTCACAATAATTTGAACAAATTACCAAGTATGCTTGCGTGCAAGTACAAAACCAAAAACAATTAAGTTTGCCTGAATTGAAACTTGGTGAGGAGGATTTGGCTTTTACATGAAACCACAAGCTATCTCACATCTTCCTTTAAGTTAAAAGTCAAACCCAACTACTAGATACTAGGACCTCAAATTTTGCAATATTTGTGGACTTTTTCTCCCCCTTAATTTGTGATCACCTTCCTTTTCAATAAAGATATGCAATTATGTATGGAAGGGATCTTTATTGTTCTTTTTATGTATTTTTCTTTTCTTTTGCATTGTTTGAGAATTTCTCTTTTATTTTGCACTTTTGGGGTATTTAGTCCAAGTCACTAGCATAAGGTCAATTTAACTCAAGGTTGACATGAACAACCCTATGATTGCCTATCCAAACACTCACACACACACACATATATATATATATATATATATGATTAAGCATTTTCAAATTGTATTTGGGGGTGTGAGTGTGAGGTGCAAATACACACTAAGATAGATCGCCTGGAATTGAAGACAGAGGATTCTTCTTCAATTCGGAACTTCATCTGATCGTGTGATCGCCTGGACTGGTGATCGGCCTTGATTGATGCGTAGGTGGATTCCTACTGCATTGGATCGTCTCAGTGGATTCTGAGAGGATTGCTGCGATCTGGATTGATCGTGTCCTGCAGCTTGTGAATTCAAGCTGTGTTGCAGTTCGTGGATTCGAACTGTGGATCACTGGTGAGTGATTGTTTGCGGTCTGGACTGATCGTGTTCTGCAGCTTGTGGATTCAAGCTGTGTAGCAGTTCATGGATTCGAACTGTGGATTGCTGTTAAGTGAGTCAAATTGTAAAGGTTAAGTATGTACTCCTTTGTAATTGTCTTCTCATTCAATAGTGGATTTCGAAGGGTTAGTCGCCTTATATAGACTCGAGGTTTTTCCTGGATCTGGATCCAGGTTTCCTCGTATAATTCTCTGTGTATTGTTTCCGCATTGTTCAATTCTGAATTGTTATAGATCGTGGACCTAAAGAGTAGTCCTCTACTCTTTCAAGTGGTATCAGAGCCTATTCACTTTGAATTGCTATACATAGTGTGATCTAGATCTATAGCATGGATTTTGGAAAAGAAGGAGGATCTTCCTCTAGACCTCCTTTATTTGAATGTAACAATTATTCTTACTGGAAAGCAAGAATGAGAGCTTACCTGAAATCAATCGATGAGCGTGTCTGGCTCTCGGTTTGTAATGGTTATCATCCACTTGTGATCACAACAGAAGTAGGTGTTGTGATCCCTAAACCTCATGATCAGTGGACTAAAACTGAATCTGATCAATGTGGATGGAATAACAAGGCAATGAATGCCTTATTTTGTGCTGTTAGTGTTGAGGAATTCAGGAGAATTTCCTCATGTGAAGTTGCTAAGGAAGCTTGGGACACTCTTGAGGTCACTCATGAAGGAACCTCAGCTGTCAAGCTTTCCAGACTTCAGAGACTTACTACATCTTTCGAAACTCTATATATGAAAGATGATGAGTCTTTTGATGAGTTTTATGCTAAACTCTCAGATATTGTTAATTCTAGTTTTAATCTTGGAGAAAAAATCTCTACATCAAAGGTTATTAGAAAAATCTTAAGATCTTTGCCTGAAAGATTCAGACCTAAAGTAACTGCAATACAAGAGGCAAAAGATGTAGATAACATGAGAATTGAAGATCTGGTAGGATCTTTATAGACTTATGAGCTAGATCTGAATATTCCAAAAAGAAATAAAGGAATAGCTCTAAAATCTGTAAAATCTGTAAATACTGAAGAATCAGATAATTCTGATGTTGATATGGATGAACTTGTTCTCTTAGCCAAAAAGTTTAAGAAAATGTTTAAAAAGAGACAATCCAGTTCTTCATCATCCATGAACAGATCAAATAGGAGATCTGATAAGAAAATGTCTGATCCAAGAAAGGAGAAGAAATTTTCTCAGAATGATGAAGTCCAATGTTACAAATGTAGAGGATTTGGACATGTTGCATCTGATTGTCCCTCAAAGGATAAAAAGAAAAAGACTAATTATCAGGTTACTTGGGATGACAGTAACTCTAATAATTCTTCACAATCTAATGAGGATATCTCTGCAAATTTTACTGCTTTCAATTCTTTTTACTCATCCTCTTCTGGTAGTTCAATCTCTGGAATTGCAGGAGATAATAAAGAGACTTTATCAGATGATGAAGAAGAACTACAAGAAGCCTACAATCAGCTCTATAAGGAATTTAATAGAGCTCAGAAGAAAGTCAAGAAACTGAGTAAAAAATTGAAGGAATCAGAAACAGAGAAAAATAAAGCTATTGCAAAAATAGATTCAATAAATCAGAACTTACTTGAAAGACATGCTAAAGAAGATTTTCTGGTAACTTCTTTAACTGAAAAAACTGAAAAATTAAAAGAAAAGGAAGCTCAGATTTCTGTACTTCAAGGTAAAGTGAGTGAACTTGAGAAAGTTTCAAATTTAAGTAAATCTGATGTTTCAAATTTTTCTGCAGGAAATCCTCAAATTAATGAGGAATCAATTTCAAAGGAAGTTCCTGAAAGCTCAAATTCTGCTGAAAAAAGAATGATTGTAAGTAATCAAAACAAGGAATCTTCACAGAAAATTTCTGCTGGAGAAGTAAGACCAACAGGTAAATCTTCAACTTCTGAGAAATCTAAATCTGTTCAGTTTAGAAATGATGGCAAGTCTAGAAATGTTGATTTTTCTGAACATAGGTTCATACCTGTATGCCATCACTGCAATAAAAAGGGTCATATAAGACCAAAGTGTTATGCTCTGTATGGTTTCCCTGATGGATATTTTGATAATAAGAGAAAGGTAAACCAAAGTCAGTTTCTGGACTTATACAACAGATTTGACTCTCTGTTAAAATTGACTGAAACATTAAATCAGGAAGTCTCAAATCTGTCAAAGAAGCTTCCTTCAAAAACTCAAGTAGTTGATGAAGGTACTTTTCAGAAGACTCCTGAAAAACAGATTTGGGTAAGAAAAGATTCATTAGTTGCTAATGTGGTTCATGTAGCTTTAAAAGCTCATGATGTCAACATGTGGTACTTGGACAGTGGTTGTTCAAGACACATGTGTGGTCATAAGGATATGTTCAGTACTTTTGAAGAATACTTTGGTGGAAGTGTTACATTTGGTGATGGAAGCACTTCCCAGGTCAAAGGTAAAGGAACTGTTACAGGTCCAAATGGAGTTTGCTTAAAGAATGTTCTATTTGTATCTGGTTTGAAGGCAAATCTTATCAGTATTAGCCAATTATGTGATTCCAGATTATTTGTAAATTTTACCAGAAAAGAATGCAAAATAGTGGATAAATCTGGTAGAACTGTTCTTGTAGGTGAAAGAACAAGTGATAATTGCTATGGGATTATTGGAAACAATGAGTGCTCTTTAAAATCCTCCATAGGCAATGAAATTGATTTGTAGCATAGAAGACTTGGCCACATTAACTATAGAGATTTGTCAAAAATCTCTAAGTCTGAGCTGGTTAGAGGAATTCCCAAGTTTGGGAAAAATAAAAAGAAAGGAATGTGTGGTCCTTGCAACCAAGGAAAGCAAATCAAAGCCACACACAAGAAAACCAATATTGTAGGAACATCAAGACCATTAGAACTGATTCATATGGATTTAATAGGACCTACAAAGACTGAAAGTCTGGGAGGAAAGAAATATATATTTGTTGCTGTAGATGACTACAGCAGATATACCTGGGTAGATTTTCTAAGAGAAAAATCTGAATGTTTCAACTGTTTTAAACATCTGTGCTGTCAAATTCAAGTTGAAAAGAACTTGCAAATAGGAAAGATTGTTAGAATCAGATCTGATCATGGGACAGAATTTGAGAATCAAATGTTTTCAAATTTCTGTGAAGAACAAGGAATCAAACATGAATTTTCTGCTCCTAAGACCCCACAACAAAATGGAGTTGTGGAAAGGAAGAACAGAGTTTTACAAGAAATGGCTAGAACCATGATGATAGCCAAGAAAATTTCAACAAAATTCTAGGCTGAAGCTATAAACACTGCCTGTTACATTAGTAACAGAGTTTATATTAGATCTGGGTGGAAACAAACTCCCTATGAACTTTGGAAAGGAAAACAGCCAAACTTGAAATATTTCAGAGTATTTGGAAGTAAATGTTATATCTTAAGGGACAGAGAAAATCTAGGAAATTTTGATTCTAGAAGTGATGAAGGAATTTTTCTAGGATATTCTTCTTCTAGTAGAGCATACAGAGTTTTTAATTTGCAAAAATCTGTTGTAATGGCATCTATAAATGTGCTAATTGATGATGAAGGTATTGACAGTGAATTTTTGCAGGCTGTAGATGAAGAGGATGAAATCAGAGATGCTTCCTCAAGCATTGAAGTGGTGCCTCTGACAAAAACTCTCAAAGATCATCCTACTGAGCAAATTGTTGGAAATATTTCAGATGGTGTCAGAACAAGACATCAGGTACATAATGAGGTAAAATTTTCTTCTTATCTTTCTCAATTTGAGCCAAAATCTTATAAAGATGCATTGTTAGATGATTCTTGGTTGAATGCTATGCATGAAGAACTGAATCAATTTACTAGAAATAATGTTTGGGAATTGGTTGAAAGACCCTCTGATCTGAATGTGATAGGAACCAAGTGGATTTTTAAGAACAAATCTGATGAGAATGGGATAGTAACCAGAAATAAGGCTAGGCTTGTTGCTCAGGGGTATACTCAAGTAGAAGGAATAGATTTTGATGAAACCTTTGCTCCTGTAGCTAGGTTAGAATCAATCAGATTACTGTTGTCTATTGCATGTTACTTGAAGTTTAAACTGTTTCAAATGGATGTTAAGAGTGCATTCTTGAATGGATATCTGAATGAAGAGGTCTATGTAGAGCAACCTAAAGGATTTGAGGACACAAATCATCCTAAATATGTCTATAAACTTAACAAAGCCTTGTATGGTCTCAAACAAGCTCCTAGAGCTTGGTATGACAGACTTACCTTCTTTTTACTTGAATCTGGTTTTATGAGAGGAAATGTGGATAAAACTCTCTTTATTCAAAGAGAGTCCAAACATATTTTGATTGCTCAAATCTATGTTGATGACATAGTGTTTGGGTCCACTTCTGAAAATCATGCTCACTCCTTTGCTGATTTAATGAAAAGTGAATTTGAAATGAGTATGATGGGTGAACTGAACTTTTTCTTAGGTCTTCAGATTTATCAATCTCAACAAGGAATTTTTTTCTCTCAAGCAAAATATTCAAGAAATCTTGTTAAGAGATTCAGCTTAAATCATGCTAAACATGCTAGGACTCCTATGAGTACTAGTTTAAAACTTGGAAAAGATGAATCTGGAAAAGTTGTAGACCCTACCCTGTACAGAGGAATGATTGGGAGTCTACTGTACTTAACAGCAAGTAGACCTGATATAAGCTTTAGTGTGGGAGTCTGTGCTAGATATCAGGCTAATCCTAAAGAATCTCATTTGAATGCTGTAAAAAGGATTATAAAATATGTTAATGGGACTATTGATCTGGGAATCTGGTTTTCCAAAGAGACAAACCCACATCTTACTGGATACACTGATGCTGATTGGGCTGGGTGTATGGATGACGGAAAAAGCACCTCTGGTGGTTGCTTTTACATGGGAAATAATATCATTGCTTGGTTAAGCAAAAAGCAAAACTGTGTTTCTCTGAGTACTGCTGAAGCTGAGTATATTGCTGCAGGAAGCAGCTGTACTCAACTTATATGGATGAAACAAATGTTATCAGATTATGGGTTAGATCAAGATCAAATGATTCTCTTCTGTGATAATCAAAGTGCCATAAATATCTCTAAGAATCCTGTTCAACACTCAAGGACCAAACATATAGATATCAGGCATCACTTTATAAGAGAGTTGATTGAAGACAAAACTGTTATGATTGAATATATATCTACTGAAAAACAGTTGGCTAACATTTTTACTAAACCTTTAGATCAGAACAGATTTGAAACTCTTAGGAAATCCCTAGGAGTATGCTCTCAAAACTAAAAATCAGGTTCTATTTTGAGTTAATTTTGATGTAAAATGTCTCACATATCTGATCAAAATGAATTTGTGTGTTCTTATTACTAAGATCTGTTTTCAGGAAGATTGAGTGTATGCATATTGACAGAAATGTCTTATTTCTAACCAGTAACTTTGTCTGAAACACCTTTACGTATTGAAGCTTATTGTGTGGTAAAACTTGGGATCTATAGGCTATCACCTTTATGAAAAGAAAAGTTTTGGAAATGGCTGCCATAGAGATTAGAGTGAAAGCCACTGTAAATCTCAAAAAGAAAAAAATAAAGAAGGTATATTCTTGGAATGAACTGTAAACTCAGGTTTTTTAAGGGTCAATGCCTTCTTTAAAAAGAAAAGAAAAAGAGATCAGAAACGGCTACCTATCTCTGATGTGCAAAAGCCACCAAAATGAAGTTGGGATATGTCTATACTTTTCAAGATTGTTTACACTGAAATAGCCTTCTATATGTATGAAGTGTAAAAGTCAAAAATGTTGCTCATTTCTCACAAGCATTGATTCATTAATATGCATATGTGCTTAATATCTTGAAGAAAATTTATAGTATGAGAAACCATGAAGGAAATTTTGCTCTTTGATATGAAATCTACCACATCTGAATTAACTTTGATAGGTACTTCAAGATCAGTTTTGTGATAAGTACTTCTTAGATTGAATAAGTTGATTATCTGGATGATTTTTGGGTTTAGCTAAAATCTTAGCTTTGTGTTTGGAAGTATGAAGCTGTCATGAAGAATAGTTCAAACCTCTTTTATAAATTTCTGCCTTGAATCTGTGTTTTTCTTTGTGTGTGCATGTGCACCTTCTACGTCGCTAGAAGCGTGCATGTAGCCTTCTCTAGTTTTCTTGATCTGGCACTTGCCCTCTTCTACGTCGCCAGTTGCTCGCTGGTAGCGTACTTTGTTTGCCTATATATAGGTGAAAGTGCGGTCATTTTTTTTTACCCCTGTTCTTTTTCACCCTCTTCGTTTTCCCTTGCCTCTCGCGTCGTGTCCCGGTGCTGCTGTCGCTGTCACCTTCTTCCTTCCTGCCTACTGTTCAGGTAAAAACTTTTTTTTACTATCTTCGTCCTGCTTCTTCATTTTCTGCTTCCTAGTTTTGTAGTTTTTTCTCATTATTCTAAGCTAGGGTTTAGTAGATTTTTCAGCCATTAGGGCTTTCTCGTTTTGTTGGTTGGTTCTATCTGTTTTCTCTTTCTCTTCCATTTTTTTCACCATGCCTCTCAAGAGAAAGTCGAGAACTGATTCTCCTTCAACATCGTCTCCTCCTGTGAGGTCTTCTCCTGTTCTTTCTTCCCCTCCAGTGAGACCCCCTTCCCCTTCTCATTCTTCTGAACCGTTGGTGGGGAATGGTTTATCTGATTTCAATGCATTCTTCAAGCACAGGCCACTTCTTCTGGAAAGGGCCATCAAGCTTGAGTCATTTTCTGAATCCCCTTTCTACTCATTGTTTTCGGACAATGGTTGGAAAAAAATTGCTTTACTCGGTGGTTTTGCTTATCCGGACTTGGTCCGAGAATTTTACTCTAATCTTCATCATCTCCATCTTGCCAATCAAGGCTCTGTCAAAGCCTATGTCAGGGGAATTTCTTTCGACTTCTAGAAAGAGCTTATTTCCTCTCTTCTTGAACTGCCTCTTGTTGACTCTCCCTCTTTTAACTTTCTTGAGTCACATACTGATCCTCCTATGGAGTCCATCATTCCTTCTCTAATCGTTCAGGGTGCTCCTACATCCATCAAGAACAAGCCCAACTATTTGCCTCATGGCTCTCTTCAAGATTTTCTCCGGATCTTGAATCTGTTTGTGTGTGCTTCTCTGGTTCCATCTGATCATCACTCAGAGATCTCTCACCCTCGGGCAAGACTTCTTCATGCCATCTGGAACAGAGAAAGTATCTGTATTCCTTCCATTATCTTCCATCAGATCCTTCAGTCTCGGAATTTAAAATCCAAGACTGCAGCTCTTCCTTTTGGAATATTCATCTCCTACATGTGTGTTCATCAGGGGGTACTCCCTGATCCGACTGAATTGATTATTCATCCCCGTCCTCCCATTGATTCCTCCACTCTGACCCGAAGTAAACGTGCAAATCCGTTTCGGTTGGTGTCTTCTGAACCCTCCTCTTCTCAGTCCTCTCTGTCCAGCTCTGATGCTGTGGCTATCATGGAAAAATTGAATTCCATGCAAGCCTCTCAGGAGGCTTTCAATTCAGAGGTTAGGTCTCACATGCTCATGATGAGCATGTTCAAATCAGAAACCCAAGAGAAGCTGGGGCTATTGGCAAAGGATGTTGATTTTACGTGTGGTGAAGTACAAAGGGACGTTGCTGCTCAGCAACGGATGCAAAATGAAGCGGATCATTTTCTGGAATGCATTCGGAAGACTCAGCTGGAGATGGATCACAAACTCAGTTGGCTGCACTCCAAATCCCAAGATGCTTACAAGCACTACTCCAGGACTTGGGAACCCAAACCACCCTCCAGAAAGGGGGAGAAATTTGGATGATGTTTCTGTTGATGGTTTGGCTGGGTTGATGCTGATGCTTGCTGTTTGCTGCTGCCGGTTATTTTTTTTGCTGTGGATATGATGTTTTTTTTTGTGTGTTCTGTTCTGGGTGTCTTCTCCTGAATATGGGTGTATAAGGGGAGTGATAAGTAAGGGGGAGAAAATGTTTGTCTTTCTTGAACATTGTATATGATTCTGTTATCTGTATATCTTTTTGTAAATGAATGAAATTCTGGATTCGTCCAAATCATTGTGTCTCTCGTTAACAATGTGGTTTTAAAATTCTTAAATGGAAATCATCATTAACTGAGGTTGATATTAAACACTGGTGTAAGGTTGTTGTCAGGCATTTGCCAAGGGGGAGATTCTAAGTGTGAAAACTCACATTCCTGTTATGGCAAATGATTGACAAATTATGTCTCCTAATGAAGCTTCAAGATGTGCAGGTTAAACAATGAAAATTCAGTGAATTTAGTAAAGAAGGAGAAGTTGATGCCACCACTCTGCTACCACGCCGCTGCCACCCCCGCTGGCAGCGCATAAGGGAATTAGTGGTTTGAAAGAAAGGTCCGTGCACATGCTGCGTACCCTCCCGTTGGCAGCTCGCTAGTAGCGCGCTTTTAACTGATTCAACTTACTCTGAGCGGGACTTGAGTTCGCTACCAGCCGTCTACATCGATCGCTTCACGACGCTACCAGCGCTCGACGCGATCTGAGTTTTATTCTTTAAATAGACGAGTTGTAATTTTTAATCGTGACTTTTTTCTTTGGATCATTTGGTTTTCGAATCTTGAGGTGTTTGAGATTCGATCCAATCTTCTTTAGAGAGTCGGCGATCGAGTGAGGGGGAGATCTGAGATAGATCGCCTGGAATTGAAGACAGAGGATTCTTCTTCAATTCGGAACTTCATCTGATCGTGTGATCGCCTGGACTGGTGATCGGCCTTGATTGATGCGTAGGTGGATTCCTACTGCATTGGATCGTCTCAGTGGATTCTGAGAGGATTGCTGCGATCTGGATTGATCGTGTCCTGCAGCTTGTGGATTCAAGCTGTGTTGCAGTTCGTGGATTCGAACTGTGGATCACTGGTGAGTGATTGTTTGCGGTCTGGACTGATCGTGTTCTGCAGCTTGTGGATTCAAGCTGTGTAGCAATTCGTGGATTCGAACTGTGGATTGCTGTTGAGTGAGTCAAATTGTAAAGGTTAAGTATGTACTCCTTTGTAATTGTCTTCTCATTCAATAGTGGATTTCGAAGCGTTAATCGCCTCATATAGACTCGAGGTTTTTCCTGGATCTGGATCCAGGTTTCCTCGTATAATTCTCTGTGTATTGTTTCCGCATTGTTCAATTCTGAATTGTTATAGATCATGGACCTAAAGAGTAGTCCTCTACTCTTTCAATATAGAATTCCGATACGGTTCTAATGACACCAAGTTCGTCCAAATCGGACCCCAGATGAAGAAGTTGTGAGATGGTCAAAACTGGAAATAGCAAAAATCGACTTTCTGCTAAAACCCAAATCAATTGTCTAATCTGACCCCAGCTGAGAGAGCACTCCAATGCGATTCCAACGCAACTGAGTTTGCTGGAATCGAGGTCCCGGATAGGAAATTATGATCAAAACCGGCTCCCGGCACTTTTTGATAAAAGCTAATTCAGCGGTTCAATTTTGTCACGGCAGATAGAGATTTCCAATACGATTCCAACGCAACTGAGTTTGCTGAAATTGGACTCCGGATGAAGAAGTTATGGGCCGGTCAAACCTGGAAATAGCAGAAATCGGCTTTCTGCTAAACCCCAGATCAGCCACCCAAACTTATGTTAGCAGAAAGAGCATCTCGACACGATTCCAACGCAATTGAATTTGCTGGAATCGGAGTCCCAAATTGAAAGATATGAGCAAAAATGCCTCCGGGGGAGCAGTTTTGCACTTCTGCTAAAAATCCGAACTTGCTGCTAAACTCTGACTCAGTGGGTAGAGCATTTCGTACTGATTCCAACGCCACTAAATTTGCTAGAATCGGATACCAGATGAAAAAGTTATGAACAGTCAAAGTTTTGAAAAATCTGCACACGTGGCAAATACTGAAGCAAGAGCAATGAAGTAAAAGTTCTGAATTAAAAAATAATATTTTTATTAAAATCTAGTTAAAGCATTTAATTAAAAAAATAAATAAAATAAAAAATGCAAAGGAGGCATGTGTTCAAAACAAAAGAAAAAATCTTAATAAAATAATCTTAAAATCAAACCATATCTCATAAATTAAATAATTATAAAATAAAAGAAAAACAAATTAATAAAAAATTTGTTTTTCAGCACATGGGGATACGTGTCCCCCATGAGCTGTCCAAGATAAGATTATGAAATAATTTAAAAAAAGGGTATCATGTGAAAGTAATCAAATTTTAGTCATATAATAATATAATATAAAAAGGGTTCATTAACCCTCATTTGATGGATTCGGCTGCCCTCTCTCATTCTCTCGATTTTCTCACTCTCTCCATCCTCTCCAGCCGGCTAGCCCCCTTTAGTTTCTCCTTCTCTCCCCTTTGCTGCATCCGACCCCCTCCTTTACACCTTCCTTTATCACCCAAACACCTCCAAAGCCCCGCGCCACCCCCCCCCCCCCCCCCCCCCCCCCCCCCCCTCTCTCTTCCTTCTTCATCTTCAACCAAAGGAATCCACTTAGTGTCACTTAGAAGCTTGGAAAAGAATCCTCAAAGTGCTGTTGGTGTATTCAAAAGAGTTCAACACCTTTAAGGAAGTTGTAAGTACCCAAGGTGAGTCTCTTTGTGTTCTTTATTTAACATATCTAAACATGAAGGAAAGTTGAGTGATCTTCTGTTCCATTTGTGTTGTGCATCTACTGTTTTCCCTATTGGATGTATGCTTACTTCCTCTTCATTTTCTACACACTTTTGGTGTAAGTAACCTCATGGTAACAGAGGTGAACTTCTGGTAGCTTAAAGAGAGGGAGAGACGTCCTCTTGTCTGATCTTAAAGGTTTTAGAGTTACTATAATGTTGCTGTTTTTTTTATTGCCATTGATTTCTTGTATTTAGATGGGGAGTATGCTCCTCTATTACATCTGTTGTACCCCTTTACATAACCCCCCTCCTTCCCTTCTTCTCATATTCTCTTCCTAGGTTAGATGAGTGATTGATGTCCATATGAATACATCACAAAGCATGCATAATATGAGTTTCGTTTTCTTTTATATATATGTTTAGCATAATCAATATTTTTGGACATACATGGATTTTCTTTACCATCCACCAGCATTTAAAGCATGCATGCTTTTGTTTTAGGACTATGAAAGCATTTTCTTTTTCTACTGTTTTTATGAGTTTTTTATCATACTTTCTTATCACTTCTAGCCATGGTTTTTAGACATGAGAAATTAATCCATGTTCGTATCTAGATGTAAGCATGCCTTCATTTTAGTCACTGTTTTTGGGCTATGTAAACATACTATTATTTTAGGATTATGTAATCCATCAACTTTTATGTTTTCATTTATTAAGAGCATATCTAAAAGTTTTTTTTATAATATTATTGGTTTAGTTTTGAACATATAAAAACCGTTCTTTAGTTCTTAGTTGTGTAACTTGTGGTTGAGTTTAGTTTTGGCTTGAAGCATGATTATTGTAGTCTTTCTTTAGTGGATTTTCTTTCATGTATATGGAAAGTTGGTTTTCTTTCTTTAGAATAAAAAGGACTAAAACAGGGACAGTCAAGTCCCTGTTTATTCATTGATTTGGTTTAAAAAGGGAAAGTGAATCTTTAATCTTCCCATGTGTTCGTGATTCTCAAAACCCTCAAAGAGAAGCTCATTAAGTCTTGTTGGAATCACTGTGGGCCCACACAGGGGCCCACGAAAGCCTCAAGCAAGCCTAAGAACCTGTGGATTCAGTTTTCTATTAAAAATTGTGAAAAAATGATTTTTTCAGGTTTATTGGAAACACAAGTTGACTATTAAGGTTTTCTAACTTAGCCGAAAATCAATTTCGGCTAAACCTGAAATATAGTTTAGCCGAAATAAATTTTCAACTACATAAAAAAAAATCAAAAAATGACTTTTTAATTCTTTGTTTATTTGTTGATTTATTTCAAACCAACCAGTGAACCAGCAGGGTTTCCGGGTTAACAGGAAACCCAAAATAGGTCCTGGGCTTCTAAGCCCAATTTGATTCGTTAGTGGGCCTTCCAACAGGGCCCACCCAGCCAAGATCATTTCTGGACTTAAATAAAGATAATTAAAATAATTAAAATGGGCCAAACCCTTTGAGTTCCATCAAAGAGCCCAAAATGGATACATGCAGGCTTAGGTATGGTTTGGCCGAGACCACGGGCTGAGGCCTGTCGGGCCCATTAAGCCCATCAACCCAGTTAAGAAGGGTCCAACACCCTGATTTCATCAAATCTTGGACCATCCGGTTCAAGTCTAGGCTATGGGCCCCAAGCCCAAGGTCTAACCCACTTCGGAAATTAAATAAGATAAATGAATAAAACAATTTTGATAATCATGGTGAAGCCCACCCAATGGGCCCACAAAACCAGTCCAGACCAACATTGGATAAAACTTAATTTAATCCCACTTAAACCATAAATTAAAAATAATCTAATTAACCAAAGCCCAAAGGGCCTTTTTAGGCTTACTCAAGGACCATTATGGGACATGTGGGTTGTATCAAGTCCACCAGGGTATCCATGGACCTTCCAACGGGGTCCACCCAATCCGACCTAGACCATTTAATTTAATCAAGATAAAAACAAATAAAAAAGGACCTATACCACATTGTGGCCCCACTCAGACTTAATCAAATACATGCTGGATTAGGACAGGGTGAGTTTAGAGTTAACTCGATAACTAGGAAGACCCGAGGGACCCGTTAACCGACGGGGCGGACTGAGGTGTCTTCGGACTTCCTCGGATCGTAACCGAGAGCTTAGCTAGAATCTCGAAAAATCGCAGACCAACCAAATTAAACAAATCCAAGCACCTAGGTGTCCGCCTGCACCCCATCAGGCGGTGGTGATTCCTATTTCCCCATTATCTCTTCGGAGGTACGCACACCTGAATTTACCCGTGCGCCCCGCCATGCGACATCACATGCGTACAATGTTATTGCTTCGTTGGTGTAATTGCATGGCCTTGAGTGTTGCCACTGCCGGTGTAGAACAGCCAGAAACCCTGAGTAGGCCTGGTTGTCAATGCAGAAACCCGGGGAGTAGGCCTGCATTGGATGACGAAACCCTGAGTATGCCGTCATTTCAGAGTGTCCGAAACCCTGAGTAGGCCGGAACTGTGTACATGGAGGGGTGAATGTCGCCTTGGCATGTCAATTAACCAATGTAAACAACTACATGACATTGACCAATGTTGGTATTTGATTTTGTTTGACGTGATATGTTTTATTCTCTGGTTTTGTTGGTATTTATGGTTCATGGAATATTGTTTACCGGTTATTGGGTATTTGTATCTCCCGCCGATGTAAAGCAGCATCGTGACCCTGAGTGGTTCAGTGTTGTCAATGCAGAAACCCGGGGAGTAGGCCTGCATTGGATGACGAAACCCTGAGTAGGCCGTCATTTCAATATCCGAAACCCTGAGTAGGCCGGATATACATTTGGAGGCGTGGGCATGGTTATGAGAAGACTTTGTGTTATATGACATTGGTATATCTGAAATTATATCTTGAGATACGAAATTATGGTTATGCGCTATGTTGTTGTCAGTTAATCATTATTTTATCGATATCTTCGGGATTGGAAACAGATTGTTATTGTTTGATTTACCTGATGGTTTTCCGCACTAATATGAATTGGATTATTGAAGTTTAGTCGGATTATTCGGAATATGCGTGTTATCATCATTGTATATGGTTTATAACCGTGGCATGTTTTAGAACTGAACTAAATGTATTTGTGCATGCATGTGCTGCTCACTGGGATATTCGTATCTCATTCCGTATTGTTTTGTTTTGTTTTCAGCTGCTCCTGGAGAGGACGATACTTGCCGATAGTTACTGGGTCATGTGAGTTTATTTCCATTTGGGATTATTTTAGTGCACTCTGTTATATAGTTATTGTCGTATTCATGTTTTTCCTTCACTCTGATATTGCGATCCTGTGTTACATATTAACCTCTGGAGATGAGTTATGGTTTTTATACGTAACTTGGATCCAGGGCGTTACACCCTTTGTCACCAAAATTGCTTGTGTTGTCTCTTTACTTTATTTGCAATTTTGTGTGATTGGTTATTAATTGATCAAGACTTGTGCATGCCTATTAATTAAGAACTTGTTTTTAATTAGTAGAATTTTATTCCGCTGTGCTACACCTATTCACCCCCCTCTAGGTGTATTTAGAGTCAAAACCTTGTTTTTCAAAAAGGATTGAAAAGCCCACAAGGCTTACCATTGACCAAAACACTGTAGGACACAGAGGATACGCAGAACATTATTAAATTTACAATTTTCTGATCAAAACCAAAGGCTGTGAGAGTCTTTTCTATAAAGGTCTAGTCAAGCCTATCATAGGCTTTCACTATATCAAGTTTCACAGCAAATAAACCATGTTTTTTGTTTTTTCTTTTTGCTCTTTATGGTATGGTATAGTTCCTAGGCAGTAACGATGTTTTCCTGGATTACACGCTCAGGAACAAAGGCACATTGTTGAGGGTAGATGAGCTTATTCATGAGAGGTCTAAGTCTATCAACAAGAATTCTTGAGATGATTTTGTAGATGAAGTTGCAAAGGCTTATGGGTCTAAATTCCCCAACCCTTCCAAGAGACTCATTCATAGGTATCAGCACAATGCGTGTGTAATTTAACTTCCTATCAAAATAACCATTAAGGAAAAAATTAGCGCTAATTTTTCACACATCATTCTTAATAATCTCCCAGTAAGTTTGGTAAAATACTCCTTTGAACCTGTCAGGACCCAGGCTCTTAAGAGCTCCCATCTTCTTAATAGTAACCCAAATCTCCCCATGAAATACAGGCCTAGGCAACATCTCATTTTCAGCTTCAGTAATGCAGACCGGTAAGTTATTTAGGAGGGAGAAATCTTTCTCAATATTATCATTTGAATAAATCCCTTGAAAATAGTCCACAATTATTCGCTCAATCTCCCCAACCTCTCTAACTTCCTCATTATGATTGTCACGAAGTGACACAATTTTGTTAATATGCTTCCTGTTAATAATTCAGAGGTGGAAGAACTTAGTGTTTAGATCCCCTTCCTTTAACCATTTGATCCTAAACCTTTGCAACCAAAACTACTTTTGAGCCTTAAGAGCAAAAATATAGTTGTTATACAGCTGCTGCTCTCTTGAGGCCAAACCAGGATTCTCACAGTTCTCAAGAGTTTTCTGAATGCTTTTTAGCTCACCATAGACCTCATCCACTCTTTTGTTGGCATCCCCCACAACTTCCTAATTCCACTTGCTTAGGCTTCCTCTTAATTGATTTAACTTGCTGTGCCAGTTACCCCTACTAGAGCTCCAGCTCTCAGTAATGATATGTTGACAATTTGCCTCCTCAATCCAAAACCTTTCCAATCTCAAAATCTTTTTCCTCTTAATCTTCTCATTATTCAGGTTTAGACATAGTGGGGCATGGTCTGATCTGATAATTGGATCTTGCAAAATAACAGCATCTGGAAATAGGAGATTCCACTCAATACTCCCTAGCACTCTATCTATTTTTTTTCTCTTATTCTACCCATCCCTGTTCTACCATTGCACCAGGAGAATTTCATGCCCTTACACGGCAATTCCATGAGGTTACTCCATTAATAAATTTAGCAAAAAGTTCAGCTTTTCTTACCTGGATTTGGTTGACCCCTCTCTTCTCATGACTCTATAGCACTACGTTGAAGTCCCCAATGGCACACCACGGTTCAAAACTTCTAGCCTCCACTGCCTTTAGATACTTCCACTAGGAAGCTTGGACTTGAATGTTTGAGCTAGCATGGACAAATGTTGTTTCGAAGGCAAGCTCAACACCTCTGATACTCTTACATTCAAGCTTGGACTTGAATGTAAGAGTAGCCTCTTGCTTCTATCTAAACTTCGAAGAGGAGAAACTCAGAAACCCCAACAATAATGGCGGAAATGGAGTTGAAGAGGCCTTTCAAATCCATAGATATCCTCAATCTAAATACATTTTACTCCTTTTGATGGCTTACCCATCTCTTAGCATTCGAAGGATTCGTTGTTCTCGCTCTCCACGACCACGATTCCGGTTCCTCTTCGATTGAGTTCGTTCGTGTTGGTGAAAATGGGAGACTGATGTTGTATTTGTTTATGGACAAACACTACATTTGTTTATTGGGCCCATAATGGGATGGGCTATTTTCTTTTTTAACACATGTGGAGGCCCCTACTCTCACCCCACTATAAATAGAACTATCCCATTGAGTTCTATTAAGGGTTTGCATTTTGTTGTCTCTCTCTCTCTTAAGGCTTAAAGGGGTAGAGAGTAGTTTCTCCACACTCCATTTTTCTCTATCTTGCAGAAACCTAAAGCTTGGAATGGAGAACTCATCTTGCTCACAACCAGGTATGTGATATTTTCATCATTGAATAACATATGCTATGTCTTAAGAGAAGTATTAATCTATTAATTGGTATCGAAGCCTCCTTCTCTTTATTCATAGCTATGTATGCTTCAACTCATTGAAATCCCCTTTTCATATTCTGGTTAAGAGATGATATGTGGCCGTGTTTTTGTTTCTTTTCTTTCTTTATTGGCTTTCGTCCTTTGTGATTGAGACAAAATCGGATGTCCTTTTCTTTTTTGGGTTCGTCTTTTTGTGATTTGAAAGAAAACGTGTTTCCTATGGTTTTAACCTTTTTCTTTTTCTTTTGTTGGAAAAAGCAAAGTTTATGGCTGGTTTTGTGGCAAGGGTCTCAACTTTTTGTTGGAAAAAGCAAGTTTATAGCCGTATTCGTTTTCTACAGCCTCTTTTCTTGACTTTTGTGGCAACGGTCATTGTGACTTTGCATTTTGGCTTTCCTCATTTATGGCTGGTTTTTTTTTCGTCCTTTTGTGATTGAGGGTTTCTGCATGTGTTCCAAAAGGGCAATCACAAAGATGAAGTAATTTGTTGATTTGTTGCTACTGTTTTCAATTTCTTCATAGTTTGACTTATAGCATGACTTGTTTCTACCATTTTATATAATTAAACAAATGGGTTTCAAGTCCTAACATGTTCTTGAATTGAACAAAGTATTAAGTTTTGATGTGTCATTATTTTTGGTGATATTGCTCTATTTCTAGATTAATGTAGACAGGATATGAATAAATCATTATTATTATTATTTTTGTGAATAAATATTTGGTCCACATGAGTTATATTGTTTATTGAAAATCGATATTTTTCTTGAATGGTTATGTACCCACCTCTCGTGGGACTAATCATGATAAATTATCGATGATGTTATATATATATTGATTACACTTCTGCAATAACATTATACTATGATCCGTACGGATAGTGAATTTGTCCCGTCGGCAAATCACTATTTGGTAGGATGCTTAGGATGTTAAAGAGAACAGTTAAGTGCTTGATACTTGGTGGCCTAGTCCTATCCTCTCGATAAGGGGTCATTTTAAGTCCTTGTATTTAACTATTTTGCTTTATCATGTGTAAAAGTCCCTCGTATATATCTTGGGCTCTAGCATAATGCATACAAGTTCCTTTTGAATTGAACTCTAATATGGACATAAGATTGCCTAATGGAGATATTTATGGGTGCACGTTTTTGTTTCACATGCATAATAAATTCTATTATATTCTCCACAGCTTATGGAAATGCGGCTTTGTCTCTCTCCTTATCTGCCATCAAAAGTTTAACGAGAACCAACTATGAGGATTGGTATGAGTCTCTCACTATCAATTTGGCAATCATGAATCTGGATTTGGCTTTGAGGGTTGATGTGCCTGCCGAACCCACTAGTGAAAGTTCTGTAACTGATAAATCTCATTATGAGCAATGGGTACATTCCAATAGGACTTGTCTTATGATTATGAAGTACACTATTGATAAGACTATTAGGCAGAGTATTCCTGATACAGAAAGTGCCAAAGACTACCTTGATACTGTTGGAAAGAAATTTACCAAGTTTGATAAGGCAGAAAAGGGAGCCCTATTAAAACTCCTTACTACTACAACCTATGGTGGGGTTAGTGGAGTCAGGGAGCACATCATGAAGGTTACTCATTTCTTTAATAAACTCAAGGGGATGAGGCTCGTGCTGTCTGATAGCTTCCTTGTTTGGCAAGTGCTTGAATCTTTGCCAAGTCAATTTGATGCACTGAGAACCACTTATAATGCTCAAAAAGATGAATGGAACTTGAGTGAAATGACTGCTATTGTAACTCAAGAAGAGAAGATGATGAAGAAGGGTAATACTCATGCTGCTCTTATGGTGACCCATGATAAAGGAAAAAAGAAATTCTTCAAAAGGAATGGCAACAAGTTTCAGAACATGAAGAGATCTTTGAAACCTACTCCACAAACTGATGTGAGTGTTCCACCTTGGCCTAAGACTGAAGGTTTTAAAGAGAAGTGTAACTTCTGTCATTTGTATGGTCACAAGAAGGCAGATTGTAAGAAGTTCAAGGCCTGGTTAGACAAGAAAGGTACACATTCAATACTAGTGTGTTTTGAGTCTGATATGGTGGATGTGCCTTCTGATTCTTGGTGGCTAGATACTGGTGCAACAATTCACACTACAAATTCTTTGCAGGAATTAAGCAACTTCAGAAAACTGAGTGATACAGAGATAGTATTAAATATGGGCAATGGTGTGAAGGTCAAAGTTGAACACATTGGTGTAGTAAGACTTGTTTTGGCCTCTAGGCATGTTTTGAATTTGTCGGATACCGCTTATATACCTTAAATCTGATCTCTGTTTCTATTTTGGACAAATGTGGATATGATTTTCTTTTTGGAAATTGAAAAGCTACTATTTATTATAATTCTATTGTGGTTGGTTCAGCTACTTTATATGATGGTTTGTATAGAATTGACTTGCTTCCTGCTCTAGATAATGCTTCTCTTCATATTTCTATTGTGAATGTTGTAGTTGGTTCTAAACGTGTTAGGATGAGTGCAAACTCTTCTATGTTGTGGCACAAAAGGTTGGGTCATATTTCAAGAGAAAGAATGGAGAGGTTGGTTAAAGATGGCATTCTGGTTGACTTGGATTTCTTTGACTTTGAAACTTGTGTTGATTGTATCAAAGGGAAACTTCCAGCCAAGACAAGAAAGCAAAAGGTTGGCAGAAGTGTGGATATTTTAGACTTAATTCATACTGATATCTGTGGTCCCATTTCCCCTACTGCCATGGGTAATTATAGGTACTTCATTACATTCATTGATGATTTTTCTCGCTATGGTCATGTTGAGCTCATTCGTGAAAAATCAGACTCATTAAAAGCCTTTAAGGTTTTTAAGGCTGCAGTGGAGCTTAAGAAAAATAAGAAGATTAAGGCAGTAAGATCAAATAGAAGTGGTGAATATTATGGGAGATATGATGAGACTGATAGAAATCCTGGACCTTTTGCTAGATTTCTCGAGGCATGTGGTATTGAGGCTCAGTACACAATGCCTAGAACTCCTGAACAGAATGGTATTGCAGAAAGAAGAAATCGTACTCTCATGGATATGGTACGGTGAATGCTCAGTCATTCTATTTTGCCTGAATTCTTATGGGGTGAAGCTTTGAAAACCACCGCCTACATCTTGAATCAAGTGCCAAGTAAATCAGTCCCCAAAAGTCCTTATGAGTTATGGTCATGCAAAAGGCCTAGTTTGAATCATTTCCGTGTTTGGGGTTGCAAGGCAAAAATAAGGCTTTATAATCCTTCTCAGAAGAAACTTGATCCTAAGACCATTTCTGGTTATTTTGTTGGCTATTGTGTGGGATCAAGAGGCTCCAAATTTTATTGTCCTTCTAATGTCACTAAAGTCATTGAATCTGATAGAGCCATTTTCTTTGAGGATATCCCTGATAGTGGAAGTTCTGCTCCACGTGAAGTTGTCTTTAGAGAGGAGAGTGTTGTTATACCTGTTCAAATTACTCCTCCATCACTAGTTGCACTATCATTGACACCATCATTGATAGAGGGAACCAATACTGTTTCCCATGATCCGGTTATTGACACTGTAGTAGATGTTAATATGGGGACAAATGACGCTGTTTTGAGGAGATCGAAGAGGACTCGTAGACTAGCAATATCTGATGATTACATTGTCTATTTGCAGGAGCATGAGTTTGATGCTGGTATGTCTTTTGATCCAAGATCCTTTAAGGAGGCCATTGATAGCCCCAAGTACTCATGTTGGTTAGATGCTATGCATGATGAGATGGCATTGATGTGTCATAATGGTGTATGGGATTTGGCTGAACTACCTTGTGGCTATAGGCCCATTGGTTGTAAATGGATCTTTAAGACCAAGTATGATTGGTCAGGTAGAAAGGTATAAAGCTAGGCTTGTTGCGAAGGGTTTTAGCCAAAGAGAAGGTATTGATTATAAAGATACTTTCTCACCTATGTCTACCAAGGATTCTTTTCAGATTATTATGGCACTTGTGGCTCACTTGGACCTTGAGTTGCATCAGATGGATGTCAAGACAGCTTTCCTTAATGGACATTTATTTGAGGATGTGTACATGATACAACCAGATGGTTTTCAAGTTGATGGAAAGGAACATATGGTGTGTAAGCTTAAGAAATCCATTTACAGGCTTAAGCAGGCATCAAGACAATAGTACCTGAAATTTGATGAGATTGTCACCTCTTGTGGCTTTAAGGAGAATGTTGTCGATCAATGCATATATCTAAAGGTCAATGGGAGTAAATATATCTTTCTTGTTCTTTATGTTGATGATATATTACTCGCTGCAAATGACATGGAGCTTTTAATAGAGACAAAAGGCATGTTGTCGTCTCATTTTGACATGAAGGATCTTGGTGAGGCGTCTTATGTCTTGGGCATCCAGATTATTCGTGAAAGATCTGGTGGCATTCTTGGATAATCTCAAAAATCCTACATCGATAGAGTTCTAAGTAAGTTTAATATGCATTCTTGTTCTCCTGGGAAAGCGCCTATTGTGAAAGGTGATAAATTTTCAAAGTCTCAATGCCCTCAGGATGATAGTGAAATGACTCAAATGCAGACGATTCCTTATTCATCAGCTGTGGGTAGTTTAATGTATGCTCAAGTATGTACACAACCTAACATTGCTTTTGTTAGTAGTGTTCTTGGGAGATACTTGAGTGATCCTGGTTTGGCCCATTGGAAAGCTGCAAAGAAAGTGCTTAGGTACTTCCAAGGCACTAAACATCTAGTGCTTACATATCGGCGATCTGACATCCTTGACGTAACTAGATATTTTGATGCTGATTTTGCAGGCTGTCCAGATGATAGGAGATCCACTTCTGGTTATGTTTTTATGATCGCAGGAGGAGCTGTTTCTTGGAAAAGTATCAAACAGAAACTTGTAGCTTCGTCTACAATGGAGGCAGAATATGTTGCTTGTTATGAGGCTACATGCCAGGCTATTTGGTTGCGGAATTTTATCTTGGGGCTAGGTGTTGTGAACACCATCTCGAGGCCGCTGAAGATATTTTGTGACAATTCCGCAGCAGTTGCATTCTCTTGGAACACTAGGAGCTCTTTTCGCTCCAAGCATATTGATATTAAGTATTTGCTTGTTAGAGAGAAAATAGCCGAGTCTTATATTTGTGTTGAGCATATTTCCACAGAACGTATGTTAGCTGACCCACTAACTAAAGGTTTAGCTCCAAAATTGTTTAAGGAGCATGTGACTCATTTGGATTGTTAGAGTCTTCTGTTGTATTTAGTTAGTGGGAGTTCTATAAACATTGACTATATGGCTATAATTTTTATGCTCATATTCTATTTTGGTTAATATAGCGATGTCAATGTTATGCCTAGGTCACGCGCATTATGGACAAGGAATGCTTTATGAATTGAGACATTTTGATTGGTCTCATGCCTGGGTCACGCGCATTATGGACAAGGCATGCTTTGTGTATTGAGGCATTTTGATTGGTCTCGTGCAGGTGTATTATCCACAAAGAGACAATATATTTTAGTGTATGCCTGAATCTAGTGATTGTTAGCATAAGGTTGGTGCCATATATCTTGTCGGTATAGTCACTAAACTGGATGCTTATAGTCACATTTTGGATAAGGCTTGTTGTTTTAAAGACATTTGTAACTGTTTCTTGGGCTTCGTATGAAAAACAAGTATTTATCACCATATTGATTTTGGTTTTGGAATGCTTGTCTGTGCTTGTGTTATGATTAAATGTAATGTTGTCCAAGTGGGAGATTGTTGTATTTGTTTATGGACAAACACTACATTTGTCTATTGGGCCCATAATGGGATGGGCTATTTTCTTTTTTAACACATGTGGAGGCCCCTACTCTCATCCCACTATAAATAGAACTAGCTCATTGAGTTCTATTAGGGGTTTGCATTTTGTTCTCTCTCTCTTAGGGCTTAAAGGGGTAGAGAGTAGTTTCTCCACACTCCATTTTTCTCCATCTTGCAGAAATCTAAAGCTTGAAATGGAGAACTCATCTTGCTCACAACCCGGTATGTGATATTTTCATCATTGAATAACATATGCTATGTCTTTCTCTCTTAAGAGACACTTGTAGCTTCGTCTACAATGGAGGCAGAATATGTTGCTTGTTATGAGGCTACATGCCAAGCTATTTGGTTGCAGAATTTTATCTTGGGGCTAGGTGTTGTGAACACCATCTCGAGGCCGCTAAAGATATTTTGTGACAATTCCGCAGCAGTTGCATTCTCTCGGAACACTAGGAGCTCTTTTCGCTCCAAGCATATTGATATTAAGTATCTATTTGTTAGAGAGAAAATAGCCGAGTCTTATATTTGTGTTGAGCATATTTCCACAGAACATATGTTAGCTGACCCACTAACTAAAGGTTTAGCTCCAAAATTGTTTAAGGAGCTTGTGACTCATTTGGGATTGTTAGAGTCTTCTGTTGTATTTAGTTCATGGGAGTTTTGTAAACATTGACTATATGGCTATAATTTTTATGCTCATATTCTATTTTGGTTAATATAGCAATGTCAATGTTATGCCTAGGTCACGCGCATTATGGACAAGGCATGCTTTATGTATTGAGACATTTTGATTGATCTCGTGCCTGGGTCACGCATGTAACGCCCCGAACCCGGGTCAATGCAAACCGGCACCAACCCGAACCCGGTTCGCTACTGTAACAACCCAAGTCCGGTTCAACAACCAAACTCGAGGTGTTACCACGAAGCTAGGGTCAGATACACACTAAGATTCACAATAATTTTTAAAACTAATTAATTACATCAGAGTTCTGGTGGGAAATAAAATAATTCTTTATTTAATAATATCAATTCAGTTTACAATAGGGTTGTCCAATCAAAATGTGAACAATATTATCAATTACAATTCTACCCATCAAATAAACCCCATCTTCGCGATCTCTCCAAGCAACCTAAAAAATAGGGGAAAACGGAGTGAGATTTACATCTCAGCAAGTAGTAGGTGCATGCAAGTAAACAGTCTCATTTAGGCAAATAGTCATGAGGTATACGATTAATCAATGATAAGGCGATAAATTCAAATCAACATGTCCAATTCCAAATAAAGCAATAGGATATGCAATCATTCGTAAATATCAGTAAAAAAGATGTTATCGATAGATAAAACCGAAGATTAGCGATAAAACATGTATTCATAATTAATGGTCCATCTCACAAATCCGATAGTAACATTCTCCCATGTATGATGCAAACACGTAGTATTCACATCTCCCCTACATGAGGTTCCTCCCGCAGGATCTAACACATCTCACCCGCAGGTGATAACACATACATCTCCCTTGTGGGATGCAATCACATCATGATTACATCTCCCCCACAAGATGTCTCTCCCGCAGGAGTTACACATCTCACCCGCAGATGGTCTCATATCTCCCTTGTAGGATGCAATCACATCGTGATTACATCTCCCCCACAAGATGTCACATCTCTCCCGCAATATGTCACATATCTCCCCTGTGGGATGCAATCCAATAAGGATCACATCTCCCCCAACAGGAGGTCTCATCTCACCCGCAAGTGGTCATCTCACCCGCAGGTGGTCACACATCTCCCCTGTGGGATGCAATCCAATTAGGATTACATCTCCCCCAACAGGAGGTCTCATCTCACCCGCAGGTGGTCACATACATATCTCCCTTGTGGGATGCAATCACATCATGACTACACCTCCCCCACAAGAGGTCTCTCCCGCAGGAGTTATACTTCTCACCCGCAGGTGGTCATATATCTCATCCGCAGGTGGTAAAAATCTCTTATTGCCATCATGGCATTTAATCCACAGTTCAAAATAAAGCTCCTGAACATAAATTCCATTGAAATCAGAATTAAAGTAATTTCTAGAAAATCAGTATTCATATTTAAAGCACAAACCGAAGAAATTCAAGTCTTGCTTAGAGTTTTCCTTATTAATCCCTTTATTATAATCCAAGTTCCCATATTAACACCTAAGATAGTATTTATTTCATTTTTCTGTATTTATAATTTCCAGCATATTCTACATACCTAAATTATAGTTTAGAAGATGATTTTAATTCATAATTACTAGTTAGTATTTGTCTTATCATTATTCCCCATCATTTAGTCCTTTACATACACGATCCTACCATTAAGACTTTAATTATTTGAATGTTTATCAAATTTAATTTTTATAATTTCCATACCTCAATTAGGCCTTTATAAAGATGTTGGAATAGTTAAGATACTAGAAAAATTATTAGAAATTTATTTGGATTACAAAAATACCATAAATCTGAATTTACTGCATAGAGCGCCTACCTCTACAGGGCTAGGCGATCCTAGGCGCTCGTGCAAATTTTAACAGAAATTTCCAGATTTACAAAGTTTGGATTTTTATGCTTTTGCTATATGTTTCTTTGGTCTAAATTAATCTACTAACATTCTAAAACATACCTAAAGCCTTCTAGACTAATTCCCATCAATTAAATACTATCCTATAATTAATTTCATAATCAAACCAAGTTTTCTTCTTTATTTCAACAAATCCTTCAAGAATACAAATCACTAAAATATAAACAATTTGATTCCATGTAAATACTGTTCCGACTAATTCATTCAATCCATATGAAATCACAGAAAACAAAATGATGCAGTTCCTCACGTTTTCCAAGGTTACTACTTGCCTTATACGCTAAAATCCTTCTTCCATTGAAGCTTCTAATTCTGGACTTGACTTTTGCTTCCAAACGCACCAAGCTAGAGTTCTCCAATTCACATCTTCACCGTTCACATTGTAGTTCCATCAGTCATGAACAAAACCTCCAAATTTGAAGGCGATCCACCGTATGGATTTTCCCCGATCGCGATTTGATGGAGACTGGTCGGATAACTCCATTAACAGCCTTCTTCCTTTCTCTCCCTCTTTTCTCTCATTAATAAAACCCACGAAAATTATCTCTTGTCTCCCCTTACTCTCATATTTATACTTGGCTTTAAAAGTCCTAAACTAACCCTAATAGGCTCCTTTAATTTGGGCTAACCTAACCAAGGTCTAATTAAAGTCTAATTCCTTCTAATTAATTCCTACTTTTTCTCCACCTTCTATTTTTCAATTTAAACATTGCTAATCAAATCTCTTTTTATTTAAACTCCTCCTTACACCTATTTTCCTACATAACATTCACTTAAATATTACCAAAAACCCAAATTAAGTTACTTTTCTCCTAATTAAGACTTGAAATCTCCTAACTACCCTTTTTCCTCATTTAGGCTTTTATTACTTTCTTTTAATTTCTAACTTGTCTAAATAAATTATTTTCTTCTATTTTTAAATTCTAGTTATTATTTAATGATCTATTTATTAATTACTCTTTTCTGAAAATTACCAAAATACCCTTTTTACTCTTTTAGGCTAATTTCATTAAAATTCTTTCTTTATTTACAACTTATGACTTATTCGAATTAATTATCCTCTAAATCCTCACTTTTTATTTTAACTAGGACTTAACTCATATTTTCTTTTATTTATTATTTATTTATTTATTAGATGAAAATTCAGGGTTTTACAACGCGCATTATGGACAAGGCATGCTTTGTGTATTGAGGCATTTTGATTGGTCTCGTGCAGGTGTATTATCCACAAAGAGACAATATATTTTAGTGTATGCCTGAATCTAGTTATTGTTAGCATAAAGTTGGTGCCATATATCCTGTCGGTATAGTCACTAAACTGGATGCTTACAGTCACATTTTGGATAAGGCTTGTTGTTTTAAAGACATTTGTAACTGTCTCTTGGGCTTCGTATGAAAAACAAGTATTTGTCACCATATTGATTTTGGTTTTGGAATGCTTGTCTGTGCTTGTGTTATGATTAAATGTAATGTTGTCCAAGTGGGAGATTGTTGTATTTGTTTATGGACAAACACTACATTTGTCTATTGGGCCCAGAATGGGATGGGCTATTTTTTTTTTAACACATGTGGAGGCCCCTACTCTCACCCCACTATAAATAGAACTAGCCCATTGAGTTCTATTAGCGGTTTGCATTTTGTTGTCTCTCTCTTTTAGGGCTTAAAGGGGTAGAGAGTAGTTTCTCCACACTCCATTTTTCTCTATCTTGCAGAAACCTAAAGCTTGGAATGGAGAACTCATCTTGCTCATAACCAGGTATGTGATATTTTCATCATTGAATAACATATGCTATGTCTTAAGAGAAGTATTAATCTATCAACTGAATGTTGTCAGAATTGGGGATTTTGGGTTGAATTATCGTCAGATGCTGGATAACCAGGGATTGTTCTCTCTGTCAACGCTGAAATGGTTTTAGTATTCAATAGTGGGATCAGAGGAAACCCGATGGAGTCATTTCTCAGTTCAAGAATTACTGGTAAAATGCTATAGTGTTTTTGGCTTCATGTAGTTTTGAAGTTCATGTGTTGACTTGCTCTTTACAGAGTTTGCCATGCTCAATTGCTTTTAAATCTTTAAATCAGTTCCTAATGACTTCATTGGCGATGATGGTAGAGTAGGAAAGTTTTTTAAGTCCTAATTCACAAGTGCAGGAACTTTTGAGCTTTAGAGACTGTTTGCTAACATTTCAAAAAAAAAATTTTTTGGAAAACTAAACTTTTCAAATTGTTTTTGTGTTATTGGAAACAAGTGAAGAAACAACCCAGTTGGTAAAATTTAGTCAAAATCAATTATGATTTTTAAAAATCAGTAAAAATACGTTTACTAAGTCTAATGACCATTCTTTATACATAATTTTTTATGATAATAGTATAGACACCCCAAAATTGCACGATTTTTGATAAATCTTGAAGGGGAGAAATATTTTATTGGAATTTTCAATTCTTAGCGTTGGGTTTGAGATCTTTAACCCATTTGAATCCAAAAACATAAAGGAAAAAGCCCGAATTCAATCTTTTGTGCAAAGTCAAACTTTTTCCAGTTGAATTTTGTTGAGTTTTGACCCCAGAAAATAAAATATTTTTTAAAGCAAGATTTCAAGATAATTTTTCCTGGTAATCAAGTTTTTAGCAATGTTATTGCATAAATGAATTTTTTGAGATTTTAAATCTTGACAAATACCTTGGTATTAACATATTGAACCTTTTTACCAGACCTAAAAACCCGGAATTTTGCCTTGAACTGAAAAGTTGACTTTTTATTCACTTGGAATTTGGGTCTGGAACTATTTTTAATGGATTCAAATGGGGGGTGTTTGCTTATTTACATGTAATATCTTAAATAAATAGAGATTAAAAAATACGAAGACATTTACTTAAACGATATTACATGTAAATAAGTATTACCTGTGCAGGCAAGGGTCAGTGCTATGTAGAAGCTGTCCAGAGAAGCTTTTTTTTTTTTTTTTTTTTGTATCCGACATTATATGTCAGATACAAGCCTTTTTCTTTGTATCCGACATTATATGTCTAATACAAGCCTTTTGCTTTGTATCCAAAATTTTATGTCTGATACAAAGGATTTTGCTTGTATCCGACCTGAGTTGTCGGATACAAGTATTTTGCTACATAAATTGGAAAATTCCAAAAGTTTGCACTTTTTACTATCTTATCCCTGTTCTAAGAGTGGGAATTCTCAAAAATAGCCTTAGCGTTTAAGTTGGTGGATTCTAGACATAATTTTGTGTCTAGCATTAGGGCACCCCTTACCCTAGCCTTTGCCTATAAATAGGAGGCCTCTCCTCAAACAAATGGCCATAAGTTGGAGATTGAAAAGCTCCAAGTGAAGAAGGGAACCGCTGCCGCATTGCTCCCAGAAATCCAAGTAAGCCTGGAACTCTTTTACTTTTCGGTTTTTAAATTCTAGGATTAGTTCTTCCTTCTTCCTTTCTGTAGAGTAATGGCCTGCTTGTGTTTGGAACCCCATTCCCTACTCAAAGTACCTTGAGACTCTCTCTAGTCGTAAAACGTGAAGAGAGATCTAGGGGAAACGAGAATGGAAATGGAACCTTAGTCATAGAACCCTTTTAATGGCCTACTGTTGTGTGAAACCCCATTCCCTACTCAAAATAGCCTAAGATTATTTCTAGTCATAAAAAGTGAAAAGAGAACTAGGGGAAACGAGACTGGGAACGGAACCCTAGTTTTTAGAACCCCCATTTAATTAATGCATATTTGAATGTATATGTTGTGATTCATGTGTTTGATTATTTTTATGAGTTTGATTTCGTTTTCTGGAGAGAATACCTAAATCCATGCTCTTTATAGCATTGGATCTTCATTCCCTCCGAAAAAAAATGGTTTTTACACATGCACACATACACTTGTTTTTGATGAAATAGGCTTGTTTTTTAGATCTATCATATTCATTGTGATAGATTTGAAACAAATGGCCTTAGACAAGCCTTTTCGTGATCCTTTAATGGATTTCAAGTAATCCCCTTTGAGAGGAGGCTTTTCATAGCCTAATCTCTCAAATCGGGATTTCTGTCTCAAAATGGGCATATTCGATTCGTTCTCTTAATCAATGAGAAAAACAAATCGATTCCGTGCCGTAAATCTTTCTTGGACATGATCTAATGATTTTCAAAGATTACAACCAAGTTTTTTCTGAGTAGAGAAGACCTCATCGTCTAGCCTCTCCGTTTTGGGCATTTTGGCTCAATTTTGGGAATTTTGGTATTTGCTCTCCAATCCATAAGAGTTTTGAACCAAATTCATGCCCTACATCTTTCCGGAAGATTTTACATTCATTTCAAATGAGTTTGAGTTCAGATTGCACGAATTGCACACACTTGTTCATTGTTTTGGGTTGATTTTACATGTTCAAATCGGGACAGCACCTGTACCCATCTTTTAACACTCATAACTTCATCATCCGGATGAATTTAAGTAATTCCAAAGACATGTGAAAAGTGAGGTTGTCTAGTTTTTATCTGTAAAATTTCATTAATTTTTATGAAGTATATTTTTGACACCATTTGGTCAAAGTCAACAGGTCAGTTCAGGCTAGATTGCTGAACCTGTCACTTTGACTGAGCACCATTTGCTCGTTTTAAGTCCGATTTGAGTGATTTTGATTTCTGTGTACTCCTTTATGAGTCTAATTTCAAATCCAATTGGTTTCAAAAAATTTCAATTTCATTTGTGTCTTGTGTGTTTGATTGACTCAAAACTGCTCAATAGCAGAATTCTGGGTTAATCTGTGACCCTCTAGGCATGTTCGGGGGGTCACACAAGTCACATCCGAATGGGGTTTGGTATGAGGCCTATTTCATGTGAAATATGGCACTTCATACTTCATTCATACAAATTTTTAAGGATTTATATGGAGCTAATCTCCACAAATAGATTTTCAAAGTTGCCTACTTGTCACTTTTGTTAAATCATAACAGTAGATTTCAAACAATGATAACTCTTAGGATTTTAACCGGATTTACTTGAGAATTTTCCTGAACCTTCTATTTGCCATAATCTTTCAATTGGCATTGGTCTCATTCAATTTGAATTTAATTCGAATGGTTCATGGTCAAAAGGTTCCATCTTTTATCGAGTTTTTTGGATTGGCCTTAACTTGCTTGTATTAAAATTTCATTTGGATTTTTATTAATTGGGAATGTCCTAGGAGTGATATCCCCACAAAGAGGGTCTAGAATTCATTGGACTTCTCATGTGGAGAAATCATACAAGTGTTTAATTATTTTTAAGCTTTTGTTTTATTATAATTGGCAAGCTTTCTTTATTTTGAGCATGAACAATACTTGGCAACCACCTTATGTGGATGAATGTGGGTGCCTAACACCTTCCCCTATTCATAATCTAATCCCCTTACCCATCTCTGATATCTTTTGTTTTTTATTGTATTTTACTTTAATTTTTGCCTTTGCATTGCATTTGCACTGTTTTTTGTGTCCATTCACACCTAAAAGGAATGGTGGCGACTCCTCCCATTTTGTTGAGCCCGTGTGATGACCAAGGAAGTCATTAGGTTGATTTTCCATGTCTCACAAATAGCAGTGTTAACTATGATTGTAGTAATAGTACTATTGCTAGCATTAATGGTGGTGGAGGTGATGGCGGTGTTTTGGTGCTGATATTGGTAGTGGGTGTAATGCCCCGAACCCGGGTCGGTGCAAACCGGCACCCAACCCGAACCCGGTTCACTACTGTAACAACTCAAGTATGGTTCAACAACCAAACTCGAGGTGTTACCACAAATCTAGGGTCAGATACAAACTAAGATTCATAATATATTTTTAAACTAATTAATTACATCAGAGTTCTGGTGGAAAGTAATACAATTCTTTATTCAATAATATCAATTCAGTTTACAATAGGGTGGTCTAATGAAAATGTGAACAAAATTATCAATTACAATTCTACCCATCAAATAAACCCCATCTTCGCGATCTCTCCAAGCAACCTGAAAAATAGGGGAAAACGGAGTAAGATTTACATCTAAGCAAGTAGCAGGTGCATGCAATTAGAAACAGTCTAATGTAAGCAAATAGTCATAAGATATGCGATTAATCAACGATAAGGCGAGAAATTCAAGTTATCCATGGCAATTCCAAATAAAACGATAAAACAGATAATCATGTATAAATACCAGCAATTGGATGTTAACGGGGTAAAACTAACAAAAGCGATAAAACACGTGTCATTGTAGGACTCACAAAGATGATATGTATTTGAGATGACACTTATTAAATGCTATACCACCGTATGGCTTAAGGCAGTGCTACTTAATGATACTCAAGCCCCATACAGCGCAGCTATAGACAAGAGCCGTAGTCACTAACTTATTGAGCACGAACTCAACAGAGTTGGCATGTACCACCAGCATGTAGCACCAGAATCAATACATGGAGATAGTCGCTTATCCACATGTACAGGGAATCACCAGCGGTGCACCGGGGTGTCCCTCTAGACATAGGACCTTCCCAAAGCAAACTAACTTGCAAGAGAAGCGCACTCGCACATAGGAGTAACTTAACCCAAACTAAATACCACTTAGCTAACCAGCCAAAACTATGGATCCATATACAGCTAAGCCCACTGACACAAACCACGATAAAACCACATATGGGAAGACACGCTACTGTAGAAGGCATACACACTTTTACCCGTAAAGGATTACACATCTCTACACAGAGGATTACCCATCTCTACCGTAAAAGTTAGTATCAACTCAACCACAGAAGCCGTACCACTCAACCGTAAAAGAAAAGTGAATAATATCATACCAAGTACCAATCCATACCAAAGTATTCAATTTCCAAGAGAACCCATGATTCAATCCTTAATAATCCAAATAAAGCCTTTTTCGGAATAACATATGCAATTTCCCAATGATATTCAAAATAAAACTCATGTATAATAATTTCAATAACAATTAGAGTTTTATGCAATTCCAGAACCAATATTCGTATTTAAAGTTCAAATCCACAGTGATCCAAGTCTTGCTTAGAGTTTTCCCTATTAATCCCTTTATGGTAATCCAGGTTCTCATATTATTACCTAAGATAGTATTCATTTCAAATTCTCTGTATTTACAATTTCCAGCATACTCTACAGATCTAAAATCAAGTTTAGAAGATGCTTTTAATCCATAAATACAAGCTAGTATCATTCCCAATGCTTACCTTCAAATTAGTCCCTTTCATATTCTATCCTACCCTTAGGACCTCCAATTACTTGGTTATTTTCAAAATATAATTTTATAAATTTTTATACTGTAATTAGGTCTTTATAAAAATGCTAGTATGCTTTACTTATTAGAAAAATTATTGGATATTTATTCGTATTACAAAAATCACTAAAATCTACAAATTCTACGTAGAGCGCCGACCTCTATAGGGCTAGGCGGTCCTGGGCGATCCTAGGCGCTCGTGCAAATTTAAACAGTAAATTTCCAGATTTATAAATTTCGGATTTTTAGGCTTTTGCTATATGTTTCTTTGGTCTAAATTAATCTACTAACATTCTAAAACATATCTAAAGCCTTATAGATTAATTCTTATTAATTAAATACCATCCTACAATTATTTGCATAATCAAACCAATTTTTCTTCTTTACTTTAACAAATCCTTCAAGAATACCAATCCCTAAAATATAAACACTTTGATTCCATGTAAATACAGTTCTGACTAATCCATTAAAACCATATTAAATCATAGAAAACGAAACCATGCAGTTCCTCCAGTTTTCCAAGGGTTACTACTTGCCTTATACGCTAAAATCCTTCTTCCATTGAAGCTTTTAATTCTGGACTTTACTTTTGCTCCCAAACGCACCCAGCTAGAGTTCTCCAATTCACATCTCCACCGTTCACATTGTAGTTCCATTAGTAAAGATCAAAATATCCAAATTTAAAGTCGATCCACCGTACGGATTTTCCCCGATCATGATTTGATGGAGACTGGTTGGATAACTCCATTAACATCCTTCTTCCTTTCTCTCCCTCTTTTCTCTCATTAATAAACCCACGAAAATCCTCTCTTGTCTCACCTTAATCTCCTATTTATGTTTGGCTTTAGAAGTCCTAAACCAACCCTAATAAGTTCCTTTAATTTGGGCTAACCCAACCAAGGTCTAATTAAAGTCTAACTCCTTTTAATTAATTCCTACTTTTTCTCCACCTTCTATTTTTCTACTAAAACATTACTAATTAAATCTCTTATCATCTAAACTCCTACTTACAATCTATTTTCATACATAATAATTAATTAAACCTTAATATCACCTAAAACCTTATTATGTTACTTTTTCTCCAAATTAATACTTGAAATCTCCTAATTACCCTTTTTCCACATTTGGGCTTTTATTAATTCCTTTTAATTTCTAACTTGTCTAAATAAATTATTTTCTTCTATTTTCTAGTCCTAGTTATTATTTATTGATCTATTTATTAATTACTCTTTTCTGAAAATTACCAAAATACCCTTTTACCCTTTTAGGCTACTTTTCCTTAAGGTTCCTTCTTTATTTTCAACTTACTACTTATTTAAATCACTTGCCCTCTAATTCTTTATTTTTTATTTTAGCTAGGACTTAAACTCATATTTCCTTTGTTTATTATTTATTTATTTATTATGTGAAAATTCGGGGTTTTACAGTGGGTGTGGTGGTAGTAGTTTTATTAGTTATGGTGATGGTAGGGTGTAGTTGTGGTTGTTGCGTGGTGGTGGTTTAGTAATAATGTTGTTAGTAGTGGCAGTGGTGTTAGTTGTGTTATGTTGGTTTTAGTGGTGGTAAAAATGGTGTTGGGTGCAGCAACAGTTGTGGTGATGATGATGGCATGGTGTTGTGGTGATGGTTTTTGAGATGGTGATGGTGGTGCTGTGGTGGTGGTGGTGATTATGGTAGTAGTTGTTTGGTGATGGTGGTGGTAGTTGTAAACTTGTAATGGTGGTAAGTGAAGATATGAGTGATTTAATTAATCAAACAAAAAATTACAAAAATGACATTAAAAAATTAAAAAAAAATTTTATTCTCTATTTAAAACTGAAATATTCAGCTTCTAGGAAAAGACCTGTTTTTGGATTTTAAACTTTTCAAAAACAATTTGTAAACTATCCTTTCCAAATACAATTTTTGGGTTCTCATTGTCAAAAACAGAAAAAAAAAATGTCTTCAATAACGTTACAAAACAGCCTCTTAAATAACCAAATATGTTAGACCCCGTGTGAATGTTTGAGAGTTCAGATGATGCTATTTGAGTAATCATTCTCAGTCGTGTACTACTCAAAGAGTTGTGTGGTCAAAATTTATGTGATGCCCCAAGCCCTGCAATAACCAATTAGCCAAAGTATCAAGATACTTTAATCATGAATTAGGTGCATTGACAAAAGTATCAAGATACTACCATGGCATGCACAAGAAAAAAATATTTAACAATAAATAATCCATCACATATTCTAGAGTACTTTATCAAAAATAACTCCAATGAAAATCAATAATTAAAATAAACTATCCATATGCCAAATACAATTTAATATCCATTTGAATTAAAGGTCATGGTTTCCAACTTAATCAAACTAATTACAGTTAAGGGTGAGGTGGAGAGCTTGAACCCCGGTCTTGGGAGTGACACCTTGAGACTTTAAGCACTGAATCAATGGCACCTTCAAAAAGAAAAAAAAAACTTTCTTCTTTTCGTGATATAGATGTTGTTTGTTTTTAGTAAATTAATTTCTTCATGCTCTTCATCACACAATGTTTCAATAGTTTTTAGTATTTTACCTTATTTCATTTTTGTGCTATTCATCTTAACTTTGCTTAAGTTGCAGGGCTCAAGGGATGACATCTGGTGTTGTGCATGCCATTGATATCAATTAATGATTCAACCAACACTTTCTTTATATATTTCCTTTTCTTATTTTTTCTATTCTTTGATCTTTATTTCTATGTAATTCCTTTCATTTCTTGTTTTTACTTCCTTCTTGGTGTAGTCTTATATCTTGTATATATATTTGGGCAAGACCTCATGACTAATGTTGAAATCTTTCTCATTATTATCATGCTCTGTAATCATGGTATTAGAGTTCTGGTGATCCAAATATGATCTCATCTATTTTCTGCAAGCTTTTCAATATCTGTTCATGGTGTTTGTCTTAGCCATCTGTTCTGAAATCTGAAGGATCTTGCAGCTACAGATTATATTTTACAGGATCATTGGACAGGGAAGCAAGTGGGGACTGGGTGCAAAGGTTGGAAGGTTACTCCTTTAAGAGAATTTACAAGTCCTTTCATATCTTGGTACTCCATTAATTTCTAATTTTGCTAGTTTATATTCTTCCTTTTCACTTTGGCATCGTAGAGTAGGTCATGTCTCAGTTCATAAACTTAAGAAAATGTTATCTAGAGGAGATTTGGGTTCTGTTCAAATTGATAATATCCATTGTGTTTGATGTAAGCTTGCAAAACATTCTGCTTCACCTATTAATAAAAAGTGAAACAGTTTCCTTAGCTCCTTTTAATCTTGTTTATTCTGATGTATGCAGTCCATCTCATGTGCCTAAAATTTGTAGGGCTTGTTATTACTTACAAAAATCTTCAAATACTAGCAGCATTTCATCTTTGCATCCCCGCTTGTGATGATGTGTTTGGAAGATTGGATTCTTCTTGTTGTTGAACAAGGTAAGAATACATTTTATTATTGATGAAATTTCTTTGCCTTTCCATTGTTCTGCATATTTAAACCTCCAAAAAGAGAAAAAGGTTCATTGTTTTCTTACTTGTGACCAAGGTTTCTGTTTCGGTGTCGCTGGGCTTGCCGCTCAAGGCATGTATATCGCTGAACCGCTAGAAAATTCAAAATACATAAAAATAAAAAAAAAGAAAAAAAAAAGAGGGAGGTTTTTTGGATTTGAGGGGACTTTCACCCAAATCCAAAATTATCTATATTTCACCAATTTAAATGAAAATAAATAATTCTTTGTTCAGAAAAAAAGAGCATTTCCCTTGTTTCGCCTGTTTCGCTCGGCACACTACTACCATTTTGCCCATGCTGCTCGAAATTTTGCTCAATTAATAAAATAGCGAAATAACCCAACAAAGTGTGTCGATGGGGTTGTGGTATGCTGCCAAAAAAGTAAACACTGTGTGTGACTGAACAAATGTACATTTGAATACACAGGTGAGGATCCCATTGAGGTTTTAGCAGAACCACCAACACCCTCCACATTTGACCAACAAAACCCATCTCTAAGAGAGAACTGTATGCATTAAGACCTTGAAGTTATCTTGAAATAATATGCCACTGAGTAAAACAAAGAAACTCAAGGAGAGCATTTCCTCTGGTCCCTTTCCTTTTGCTCCCCATTTGCTCCCTCAATCACCGCTCCCCACACATCCCCAAAGGGCCCCACCATATATAACTGCTGCGTTAACTTGGGTTAACGCTTGCATTGCAAGCTTGCATCCCAAGGGCCCCACCATAAGAGCAAAGTTCACTCTCTCCCCCCACCACCCCCCCCCCCCCCTCTTCTTATTTCTTGTTTCTTCCTCCATCACTCTCGTCTCTCTCTTCCGTTCCGCTTTGTAATCTTTCTTCCTCTTTTCCTTTGCCAAGATCTACAGGGAGAGAGCCAACTTTGTTTTCGTCAGAATCTGAAGGGAGCTGATGGGGGTTAGGCATGATTTTCAAATCAGACTCCATTAAGACTGTAGTGGGTTTAGTCAAAGCACCATCAATTTAACTCAGGATAGTCACAGGCTACTCAATCAAGATAGCCAATTCACAAACCAAAGTAACCATCAATTCACTCAAATGTTGCAGGTAAGCATTTAGAAGTTGTTGAGCTCATAATTCTATACTCGTTATACTAAACAAACTTACAATGTGGCAGCCTTTCTTGCATCCTTATGGAGCAAAACCACAATGATAATATTGATCTTTGATGTATCATGTAAGTGTTTTGAAATGGTTTCTTCTATTCAAATTTCCTTTAGGATTGTTAACTTACAATGTGGCAGTCTCTTTCTACTTAGTTTTTTAATTCATTTCAAGGGGGTCAATTTGTTTTGGCATAAAATAAATTACTGTTGGGGACCAGAGGAAATCGACTAGTTACACCTTTCAAATTTCAGAAGGCAGCCTCTTTGATCCACAAGTACTGTATTTGTGGATCAAAGCAAGTACATAACCACTTGTAAATAAGATGGTGCTTTAGAACACCATCTTATTGATCCACAAGTACAGCCTCTTTGAAATTGACTAGTTCAACCAATAAGATGGTGGTTCAAAAAAATTGCATCTTATTGAACCACAAGAGAACACCATCTTATTGATCAACGGGTACTGCCACAAATACAAATCAATAAGATGGTGTTTTAGAACGCCATCTTATTGATCCATAAAATCAAAAGAGGTAATTTGACAAGTATGCTTAGTTATCACTTGCTTTAGTTTAATTTCATGAATGTAGTAATTGTTTACTTAATCTCTCCATGACATAAGTATACTTTGTTATACTAAATTTTTCTAAGGATGCTAGAGCTTGAAGAAGGTTTTGGAATAGAGGACTGCGATACCAAGCTCTTCGAGAAGGCTTATGTCATGGAGGTTGCAGAAGAGTATGTAGATGTGCAAATTCCTTTGAATTCTGCTCTTTCTCTGGATGATATTAGTCTTGCTCAACCCATTGAATTAAGTGTTTTTGTTAAGAAATAAAGTATAAAGAAGAAGAAAGAAGCCAACCAAACTAATTCACAGATGGTAGTGGCCATAGCACGGTATTCAGCTTCAGCGGAAGAGCAAGAGACAACCGACTGTTTCTTTGTACGCCAAGAGATAGGACTCTCACCAAGTTTGATAAAGAAGCCAGTGGTTGAACGGCATGTGGTGGGACAACTGGCCCAATCAGAATCTGAATATGCAGAGATCTGAAAGTTACATTTTGCTTGCAAAAATATACCATGACCCGGAGAGCTTTTGAGATAACGAAGAACACGAAGAGCAACTTGATAATGAGGTTGCCGAGGTTGCTGCATGAACTAGCTGAGTACATTAACTGAGAAAGCAATGTCAGGCCGTGTGATGGTTAAGTAGATGAGGCGGCTAACAAGACGACGATAGATACTAGGATCGGAGAGAAGTTCACCATCATGGGGAGTTAACTTCAGATTTTGCTCCATAGGAAAGTGAGTAGGCCGAGATCCCAAAGTTCCAGTGTCCGAAAGGATGGCCAAAGTGTAGTTCCGTTGATTCAAAAAAATACTAGATGGAGATCGAGCAACTTCCAAGCCAAGGAAATATTTAAGGTTGCCGAGATCTTTAATCTTGAATTGATCAGCTAAGAAGGCTTTGACATTGGTGAGGGCAGTAAGATCATTGCCTGTCAATAAAATGTCATCAACATATACAATTATAGCAATGAAAGACTTGCCATGAGATCGAGTAAACAGAGAGTGATCAGCCTGTGATTGGGTGAAACCCGGAGAGATGAGAACAGTCGAAAGCTTAGAATACCAGTTGCGGGAAGCTTGTTTCAATCCATAGATGGATTTATGAAGACGAAGAACTTGAGTCTCCCCCTTACGACAATAGCCAGGTGGAGGAGTCATGTAGACTTCCTCATGAAGATCACCGTGAAGAAAAGTGTTGTTCACATCTAGCTGATGAAGATGCCAATGACGAGCTACAGAAATAGCTAAAACACAACGCACTGTCACAAGTTTAGCAACCGGGGCAATGTATCACGATAATCAAGGCCTTCAACCTGAGTGTAACCCTTAGCAACTAGACGAGCCTTATGCCTTTCAATGGATCCATCACTACGAAATTTGGTTTTGAAAACCCATTTACAACCAATTGGTTTCTTACCAGAAGGAAGAGATTGAAGACTCCAAGTGTGGTTGGCTTCTAAAGCCTGAATTTCAGAAGCCATGGCGTCACGCCAATGAGAATCCTGAATTGCTTGAGAATAGCTAACAAGATCAGAATGTTGAGTTAAAGAAGAAAGAAATGCAAAATGGTGAGGAGAAAATTTATGATAAGAAATAAAATGAGCAAGTGGATGAGCCATACCTGACGAGTGCTGTGAAGTGGAGGGAGATGTAGTAGACTCATTGGGTAAAGTGGGACAAATAAAATCTTGAAGGTAAGTAGGGCAGGTGATGCGACGTCGGGGTCTAGTGGAGAGAGAAGGAGGATCAACAGGAGGGGATGATAGGGTAGGAGAAGTAAGGGATTCAACAGGTACCTCTAAAGCAGGTTGTGGAACAACAGACTGAGTAGGATTGGGAGAGATAATATTATGGAAAGGGAAAACATGTTCAACAAAGGTAACATCACGAGAAATGAAGAGTTTCTTTGCCTCCAAGTTGAACAAGCAATATGCTTTGTGGCCCATGGGGTATCCAAGAAATATGCAAGGAGTGGCTCTAGCCTGGAATTTATCCCTATGAGACCGTAAGGTTTGAGCATAACATAAACACCCAAAGACACGTAAATGGTCATATGAAGGTGCTTTGTTAAAGAGATGCTCATAGGGAGTAATGTTGTTAAGACTAGGTGAAGGGGTACGATTAATCAAATAGGTTGCAGTGAAAATGCATTCACCCCAAAAAGTAATGGGTAGATTGGCTTGAAAACGTAAGCATCGAGCAACATTTAGGAGATGTCGATGTTTGCGTTCAGCTACGCCGTTTTGTTGGGGTGTTTCAACACAAGTCTTTTCATGCAGGACACCTTGGTCATTAAAAAAATTCTAAGCATGATGAGATAAAAATTCTTGACCATTATCGGTGCGGATATGAAGGATTTTGCATTGAAATTGGGTTTGAACCATGCCAAAGAAATTTTTAAGATACTGTAGGGTTTCAGATTTGAAGCGCAATAAATAAACCCAAGTGGCTCTAGAAAAATCATCAACAATGGTTAGAAAATAATGAGCACCTATGGTGGATGATGTTGGATAACCTCCCCAAATATCGCAATAAATACGATCAAAGGCAAATGTGCTTTTATTTGAAACCAAGGAAAAAGGAAGTCTAGTATGTTTTCCTTTAGCACAAACATCACAATGAGACGAACTTTTAGAAGGAGATAAAAAACTAGGTAAGCAAGAGGAAGATGGGTGACCAAGCCTTTGGTGCCAAACGTCAGATTGAATACAGCGATTCACATGAAGGGCAATTGGAGAGACAGGCTTGTAGTAGTAAAGTCCATTACATTCCTCACCCACTCCAATCAGCATCCTCGTGGTTAGGTCCTGGAAAACACAAAATGTGGAGAAAAAAATAGCAACATAGTTCAGAGATTTAGTAATTTTGCTGATGGACAAGAGGTTAAATTTGAAATCAGGAATAAAGAGAACATTATGAAAAGTAAGGGATGGAGATAAATGAAAAGTCCCAATGTGAGAAATGGGAACAAAGTCACCTGTTGGTAAACGAACCGAACTGAGTTTGCTAGTGACATATGGCTTAGAAAGAGGTGATGACTGGTTAGACATGTGATCAGATGCACCACTGTCTATAACCCAATCTGAACTACAACCAGAAACTGAATTACAAAGAGAGAATGAAGAATTACCAGCAAAGTTGGCAGAAGGAGGTGTGAGTAAATCCATTAATTGGCGATACTGCTCATTAGTTAAACCAGGAATCACATGCTCAGTTGGCATTGAGGTAGGAGGCAGACTAGCAGAAACTTGATGAGCCACTGGTTGTCAACTTGTGCTATTGCGGTTTTAATTCCAATGGGCAGTAAAACCAACAAGCCTATAACAAGAAGATTTAAAGTGCCCAGATTTACCACAATGCTCACAGATGGCTGTGTTTTTCTTCTTGTTCTTATCATCTCTTGTAGAAGAAGCTAGAGACCTGTTAACATGCATAGCAGAAATATCTGGTGTTGGCAGTGGGAGATGAAGAAGACGTTGGGTTTCCTCTTGATGAAGAATAGAATATACTCGACCAACAGCAGGGAGAGGCTCCATAGCCAATATTTGACTTCTGATTTGTGCATAAGAATCATTCAATCCCATAAGGAATTGAAAAACACGTTCTGTTGTTTGCAGATCAGCAGATTCCTTTGACGCTCCACAGGTACAGCTTGGTGTGGATTGTAATGCACTCAGCTCCTCCCAATATTGTTTAATCATGTTGTAATATTGGGCAAGTGGGACTGTGTCCTGGCAAAGAGTAGGGATATCTCGCTTGAGTCAAAATATCCGTGGATTGTTACTTTGAGAAAACCGAGCCTCAACATCCATCCAAACTTCATGAGGTGTGTTACAATATATGAGGCTGCTAGAGAGAGATTTATCAATGCTGTTGAGAAGCCAAGATAAGAAAATATCGTTGCATCTTTCCCATGACTGAGTTGCTGCAACGTCTCCAACTGGTTTCTGGAGAGTGCCATCCACAAACCCAAGTTTGTTCTTGGCATTGAGGGCCATCTTCATGGATCTACGCTAGGTAGTATAGTTGTCCCCAATGAGGGGAGATGAGACTAAAACAGAGCTTGGGTGGTCTGCTGAATGAAGAAAGTATGGAGATGAAACATCACTAATAGATTGTGGCATAGAGGATTGAGAAAGAGAAGAAGAAGAGGAGGAAGAAGCCATGACAGAACAGTGAAGAAAGATGTTAGACGCCCAAGATCAAGGGCTCGATACCATGTTAAGAAATAAAGTATAAAGAAGAATAAAGAAGAATCTCTTCTCATTGATCAACAAGAATGGTGATTACATTGTTTATATAGAAAAGAAAGCCTACAATTATGCCTAGAATTATGCATTATACAAGGAAGGTGAAGCTATACAATTGATATGGAAATATACAAAATATATGCAGAATATATGCAAACTATATATATATGGAAAATTTAATAGTTTTCATAGAAAAAACTATTGTTAATTTCTAGTCTTGCCCATTTTGCCTATGGTAGAAGCATCTGGGCATGAAAATTGCCTTCTAGGGAGGGGATATTAATTTTCTCTTTTATTCATATTTCCATATTCTTCTAGAAAGCATGCAAAGGTCCTTCATCTGAAGCTTACGACATGTGAGTGTAGCTGATGTGGTGCAACAGATATTTCCCTCAAATTCACAGCAATAGCTACACATGGCAATAAATTACTGTTGGGGTTTACCCCAAGAGTAGGATAAAAACTATGATTTTTCAGTATAATACCAAGAGCAAAGATTAAATTATGAATATAATAATATGGTGTAGGTATACAGAACAGGAAAAACTACTGGATATTGAAATGGCATGGAGTTTCAATTAGTATAGAATCATATTGTAACTATTTGACTTTAAGATTTTTTTCTCTATTTTTTTAATCTTTAATATCTTTTTTTTTTTTTTCAAAATATTATTGCTTAACAAACTCATAGAGCTTGAACTAACAGAAGGTTTTGATGACAATTATGCAATCAAGAATAAAGAAGAGATCGAGCTAGTTGCCAAGGCTAACCGTTGATTGCAGAGATAATCTCCTTTGATGCTTTCCTTGGGCGTTTATTTATATGTTAACCACTTTTATTTTTCTTTTTTTTTTTTGTCACTCAATTCATACTTTGAAACTATATTTTGAGCCATTCAATCCCTGTGTACCATTTTCATAGATTTATATTTTGCTATGAATGACCAAAGGAAAGAGGAGAGAGAGAGAGAGAGAGAGAGAGAGAGAGAGTAGAGGCCGAGGGGTGACGGAGGAAGAAAGAGAGGTGAAGAAGAGAGAAAGTAGAGGAAGAACATAGGGGCGAGCGAGAGATAGAACAGGGAGAGAGGCGAGAGATAGAAAGAGAGAGCCGTTATGGTGGGGGCCTTGGAACACAAGCTTGCAATGCAAGCATTAACCCAAGTTAACGCAGCCGTTATGGTGGGGCCCTTTGGGGATGTGTGGCAAACGGTGATTGAGGAGCAAATGGGGAGCAAAAGTAAAGGGACCAGAGGAAATGCAAGGCATGAGAGAGAAGGCCTCATTTACTCTCTCTCTCTCCGTACTAAACCTCTCTTTTATTGATATCCACAACCACCAATGTTTATTGGCAAAATTGCTTTTTAGTGTTACTTTATAAAAATAATTATTTTTCAGTCACCCACTTTATCGAAATTGCTTTTTAGTGATACTTTTTCAAAACATTTGGAAACAAGTGGCGTTTTACTGTTCATGGACGAGAATACCCCTTTAGACTTTCACTTACCCATTTTACCCTCATTTACGTTTACAGAAATGCCCTTCTCTTAAACCCTACGAAACTTCTTCTTCCAGCTTTGTGGAGTCGAGCGCCAAAACTGGACGACCAGAAGCATTGCAACCTTTGCCTTGAGAAAACCATCTTGTTCGTGTTCGACTTCTTGTTCATCGAGTTCACCAGCCATCGTGTTCGTGTTCTTAAGGCATCGAGCGCTTGTTCGCCCTAGGTTTTTCAATCGAGCGAAAAACCATCTTGTTCTTCATCTTCAGCCATCGTGCGCTCGATCTCAACCATTTTTGTGTGCTCTTGGTCCTTCAAGAGGGTACGATGTGATCAAATTAATGGAATTTTTTTTTCTGTTCCTGTGTTGATCCATTCATCTTCTGGTAGTTTAATTCAAAATTACGAAAGTGTGAGCTGAGGCGTCTCCAAATGTTCTCGGCCTTGTTCTTCTTCTACAAACTTTTTAGGGCTTTAAGTTCTCTGGAGAAGGAAAGAGCGGGACAGAGACCAGCACCCTTAAGAGCCTAGGCATTCATTCCTTTCTCTGTGTAAGTATCAAAAGGGAACACTGAATTTTTCCTTGATGTTTTACTAGTTTCGGAGTTTTTCTGAGCACTGAAATCCATCTAGATGTGCTTTTCGTCGTTACTTTTTTTTTTCTCTTCTGAATTGAAAGAATACATGGGAAAGGCGAACAAGAAAGAACAAATCAATAGAAAAAGGAAAAATGAAAACACGGGTTTTACTTCTGTCATTTACTGTGATTGTTATTTGCATTTGGAGAAATAAGAGTGTCTGTAAAATTCATCAATACATGTAATGCAATAGGCTCTCAACATGATTGGGAGTAAGAATAGGTGCTTGTAAAGTTTATCTGTTCATATAATTCAATAGAATTTCAAAATGACACTGAAACTTGAAACTAACTGAAAATTTTGAAATTCTACTGGAAATTGAAACGAATTGAAATTCTAATGTATTAGAGTGAAATGGCATATCAGAATTTTTTTTCCTATTGATTTCTCTAGATTAGCTTGTAAATGGTGTATGCATCGATGTGGTTGTAATGCCTCAAGGATAAAAATTGAGAAAATGTTTTTAGGAGCTTAGGAGATACAATATTTTTTAGTATTTTAGAATGAATGGTGAAAAGCCGATGGCAGGAGTTCTTATGGTTTTTGTTCTGTAATGTAGAGAGTCCCCGAAGAGCCGTTGGAATTGACGGGGTATAATTATTCATGAATCTTTTGCTAGAGTGGAGAGGTTGTCAATTGAGCGTGTGGAGATCCACTTATGTTGATATGGGTATTAATAATTTTATTAGTTATTTCAGGAAATAATTATAAGTAGGCCCCTCCTTAATAAATTAGATATCCCTTCACGCTTCTATGGTGTGGAATGTGATTTCCCTGATTTTGGAAGGTTTATTCTGTGAAACAAACATTAAGAGTTATTCTCAATACGCCATGTCCCAGAAAGAAAATCAGCCTAGAGGAGTATATTTTGTTGATCCGGAGACTGTTTTTCTCTCATGAGTAATGAAGTTATTCTGTCAAGGATAAGAACAGAGACAAAGCTTAGGTTGTCTAAGGAAGTGACATGAAGAGCAAACCATTAAAAGTGAGCCAGCCCAAGGGAGAGACAAACAATTAAACAGAAAAAGAGAAAAATGAAAAGAAAAGAAAAGGAAAAAAAAAAGACTGCTATAATTATCATGATGCATAATCTATCACACGTCACCATGTAGCATCGTATCGAGGTGAACCCCTATAAACATCTCAGTTCTTGTCACACCATCCTTGGCTAGCCTATTCGTTTTGTCATTTGCTGATTTCATACATGATTGAAAGTTTAACTGAGCTTCCCAAGCTTGAGTAAGGCTCATTAAAGCTTAGGTTCAAGTCACAAGCCTAATTAATTATCTAGCTCAGGCTTAGCTCAAACAAGCTTAGCTTAATTTTGAGTTAAAATGGCACATTGACAGCTTGAAATCTAGCTACAATCATCCCCCACCCATGAAAAAAAAAGAAAAATGAAAAGTAAAAATAAAAGTTAAGACTTGAGAAATAAAAATAAATAAAATAATTGATTAGTAAATAAAGAGATGTAAGATGGCTGATATCAGAGTCCTAATGGGCCAATGTAGGCTTTGTTTAAAATTTATTAAGAAAAGATAACCTAGAATTATACTTTCTCAATCACTATTTGTCAGTGGATACATGTTTAATTATTACTCTAATTTAATGCATTGTTATCACTTTCACATTATTTTTTATAGGACCACAACACAGATATGTGGCATAATGATCTCTCCCTTATGTATGACAATGATGATTGATGAGACTACTTACTTTAATATGCATAGTATTGTTTAAGATTAAGTGCTGTTGAACATTGGTTCAAGCCTTTCATCCATGTTATATTTTATTTGTACATTATAAATTATATATAATTTGGTTTTTTTATTTAAATAATATTTACTTTATTGATTTAGTAAAAGAGGCCAAAATAGAGACTAAGTGATTCGTTAGGTGGACTACACAATTATATTTTGGCTAAATATATATATATATATATATATATATATATATATATATATATATATATATATTACAAAATTCATTGATATCTCTCGCTTTCTCTCATTATATCGCATGGAGAAAGATTCTAATTTGGTTTTTCTGTTCTTAAAGCTGAAAAAAATAACTAATACCATCTCTTATATATCCAAGGAATTAACAGAGAAGATGGGTGTGAGAGTAATGGTATTAAAAATCCATCATATATTATATTAAGTTATGAGTATTAAGTTTGATGAAATGATTCCTTTATCTTTCAGTATTTAACTAAAAAACATTCTGATGACAATGATCAAATTTATTAGAGTAAAAGAAAATTCAATTTTAATCAGAAAGGAAAACTATATCCTCATGTAACATTGATTTATTACTTTTTGCTCTTATTATTACTATATATTATTGTTGTTTAATATTTAAGATAAAAAATTGAGCTCCCAAAGTTGATTATAGCATCTCCCAAGTGGTCCTTAAAGAATTGAACTAGATGTTACTTTAGTGAATTGCCTACATATTGTCAGGAGGAACATAAAAGCCTCATTTCACATGGAAAATCTGGACAGCCAACTGAGTAAAGATTAATTAATTGCTAAACCACACTCATCGTGTCTGATCCTACACTGAGTCTTTGTTCTCAATGTTCAGAGATACCTAAACCCACACCAAATCTTTCCTTTTTTTTGCAAGGTAATGGTTGATTAGATATCATAATCCTTGATCAGATATCATAATCACATAATACTTAATCTCCAAGTCCTAAATCATTCCCTCTGCCTCTAAAGTCGTGTGATTCCTTTGTCATTTGCATAATTAGTTGGATTTTTGACTATAAATAATTACTCCTAACCTTTCCTTTCCCTTCATTAAGCACAGCCATACATCTCACCACACTTACTAGAAGAGAAGAGAAGAACATAGACTCATCTTTTTCTTCTTTCTTTTGTTCACTTGTGGGGTGATTTAAGGAGACTGCACAAAGTGAGTGGAGCTTGAGGGGCAATCAGATCACAGACCAAAAAACAAAACAACAGATGGAATTAAAGAAGAACCAACACATATTAGCTTGTTTCTTCTACACCATGTTCGTAATACTGAAGGCCAATATGTAGCAGAGTATTATTTTTTCTGGTTCTAAAATTGAGGATTTTAGGGGGTAAACATAGACATTATGTGTAGCAGATACTTTCTTTGGAGACATATCAGGGAGAGTTGGGAAAGGAGATATCCGAGGTGACCCTGGACATTGACCAATTTATTGGTATTTTTTTTGGGGTTTGGGGTGAGGAGGAGATGTCAGACAATATGGAGATGGAAAAAAGCAAGAACGCAAAATAAATAGAAGGAAAATTAGCAAATGCATGAGAGAGAGAGAGAGAGAGAGAGAGAGAGAGAGAACACCTTCATTATTATTCTTAACTTCCGGAACCCGGGTAGTTTTTGGACCTACACCACAAGGACCAAGCTCCGCTAGCAGAGGCTTTACAGCTGGGATAAATTTTTCATTGTAAAATGTAATAATATCAACATGTTCCTGTCCAGTTTTATGTTCCAAACGATAAATACGCTCATATTTCCATAAAAATACACATGAACATACACACGCACATATGAAAGACAACAGAGTAAACATGATACCCCATTGCGGCGTACAGATGACCAATCAACAAACACACTGCGAAAAACTTGAGGTTTACATTGTGGTTGCTTCCTATAGTTGTAAATTATTTCTCTAAATTTCAGGTTTAGTTGAGAAATCTGCAAGCAAAAACATGAAATTAGTAAGAAAAGAAGTGAATGATCAAATATCTGGCTTTAGTCTCTCGTAAATCCATAGATGCACACCTTAGCAACTCCATAGAAACAACATAGTATGATCTGGTCAAGATGTCGGTTAAAGAAAAGGGCTGTTCACTGACTAAGGATCTGTTGAATGAGACAGAAAACACTCTCCCTGATATGCTGAGACAGTTGTAGCCTTTCAGCCATGCTGTTGATTCTTACAGCAGCCAACTTTACAATCTAATAACCACAAAATTGTCACATTATTACCAACAAGAAACAAAGCAAATAGTCCTTGATGGTGTACCATGCATTATGGATCAATAAATATTTTAGTAAATTTAGCAGAGTGAAGCTATGGTAAAGACCTTGCCATGATAACTAATCAGACTCGACTCATTTTAGTAAATTTAGCAGAGTGAAGCTATGGTAAAGACCTTGCCATGATAACTAATCAGACTCAAAACATTTGATGAGACCATCTCCCATGCCAAAATTCAATTAGATGATTACACCCTCCCAATGTTCAAATTTTATCCTCTCAAACATTCATCATATCGAACAAAACTAGCTAGGAGGAAAACTATAGAAAGGATGATTCTGACCAATATTCTCAGTCCAATTTTGCACATAAACTTATGTTTACATGTGGCCAACTAAGTGAGAGTTACCAAATGCGTCCAGAAACAAACTGAGTGCTAGTCAAGCAATGAGATGCAAACTTTGGAGTTGATGACCATTTAGAAGATAAGGACAGATCAATAGCTCTATGTTCAAACTTTACAAACTAGCCCTATTATTTTATTTCATTTAGAAGATAAGGACAGATCAATAGCACTCCAATTATACCTTACTAAAGAATACATTGATCCCTGTCTCAGCACATGTTTCCCCTCTGCCTCCTGGATTTGGTCGTGGTGGGCTGTAAAGGAATATTCAAATCCAAAATTTCTTGTCACAACAAGAAATTCCATTTAAGGACTTGTAAATCACTTGTAAATTGCATTTAGGGACTTGTAAACCCTATTAGTAGACTTGTAAACCTCATTTACGGACTTGTAAACCGAGTCTATGGACTTGTAAATTGCATTTAGGGACTTGTAAACCGAGTCTACGGTTTACAAAATCCATTTAGGGAGTTGTAAACCGAGTCTACGGACTTATAAATTCCATTTAGGGACTTGTAAACCACTTGTAAATTGCATTTAGGGACTTGTATACCCTATTAGTAGACTTATAAATCTCATTTACGGACTTGTAAACCTCATTTATGGACTTGTAAACCCAGTCTATGGACTTGTAAATTCTATTTAGGGACTTATACACCACTTGTAAATTGCATTTAGGGACTTGTAAACCCTGTAGTAGACTATAAACCTCATTTACGGACTTGTAAACCGAGTCTACGAACTTGTAAATTCCATTTAGGCAATTGTAAACCACTTGTAAATTGAATTTTGGGACTTGTAAACCCTATTAATAGACTTGTAAACCTCATTTACGGACTTGTAAACCGAGTCTACGGACTTGTAAATTCCATTTAGGGACTTGTAAACCACTTATAAATTGCATTTAGGGACTTGTAAATCGAGTCTACGGACTTGTAAATTCCATTTAGGGACTTGTACACCACTTGTAAATTCCATTTAGGGACTTGTACACCACTTGTAAATTGCATTTAGGGACTTGTAAACCCTGTTAGTAGACAAGAAACCTCATTTACAGACTTGTAAATCGAGTTTACGGACTTGTAAATTCCATTTAGGGACTTGTAAACCGAGTTAACGGACTTGTAAATTGCATTTAGGGACTTGTAAACCACTTGTAAATTGCATTTAGGGACTTGTAAACCCTGTTAGTAGACTTGTAAACCTCATTTACGGACTTGTAAATTACACGGACTTGTAAATTCCGTCTATACAGACTTGTAAATTCCATTTAAGGACTTGTAAATTCCTTTTACGGGTTTGTAAACCACTTATAAAGTGAAAATGAAGTGATATTGGTATACCATGTCTGAGTTGTTATATGTTTTATAATTTATTGGTATACTATCTGGTGTTGTTATATGTTTTCTAATGTATTTTCTCCCTATTTATTCCTCTAAAGTATTTCGACGTACATGCCAAACCAGTGGCTTTATGCACTTTAAGAATATAGAAAGATCCTAGGCAAACTATGGTTTCTAAAGTTTTTACTAAAATGTCTTCTAAAGTTGTTAATAAGCTCCTTTTGTAGCTCTTGTGACCTTCAAATCTATTGATTAACAAAAATAGATGGAGAAACCATGGCCTAATAAGCATTTTAGGTTTCATGAACGGTTTGTTCAGATTATCCTGTAAAATGTTTATGGGAATATTAGCAACTAAGTAAATTAGTATTTCTCGTAGATGTTTCTTTATGTCAATCTAAAAAAATTGCCTTTGATGGGATGGAATGTTGTACATGCAGGATACAGGGATGCTTGGTGCTGACTACTGTGAAACCAACGTTGAAGTAGCATCACTATTGGCTGAAGGGAGGGTTCCAATTGGCATAGGAGAAAATACAGAAATCAAGTAACCTAAAGCATTTATTTTATAGATTATATAGCTCTATACCTTCTACTTACTCAAAAATCTTATTGTTCTGTTTTTTAGGAACTGCATCATTGACAAGAATGCAAGAATTGGAAAGAATGTCATCATTTCTAATTCAGAGGTACAGTTCCTTAAGCATTTTTTGGAATTTCGTAATCCATGATAAAGTTGCCTCAACTTACCAGTTTGTACTCATGGTACAGTCCAGCAAATCAGCATATATGCCACATAAGTGGACAAATGCCATTCTTCTGTTTTGATTTCAAGACTCAAAAGTCCTTTGCCTCATTTTATTTCCTTGGTTATGTCTGTAGGGGATACAAGAGGCTGACAGATCTTCAGAAGAATTCTATATCAGATCCGGCATCACAGTCATATTAAGGAACTCAAAAATTAAAGATGGATCTGTCATATAATAAATTCAGGTCCTAACTCAAGATGAAGATGCATTGAGGAAAAAGCATATCAAGTTGTCAATATACCAAGCATTTATTATCTTTCAACGCCAAAATTTTTCTTCACCACTGTAATTCTGTTTTTTGCAGCCTTGTTGCAATATAATAACACTACAGAACAATCTTGTGCCATTAGGCTTTCAATAGATTCTGAGCTGGTTCCATATATGGGCCTTTTTTTTTCGAAGAACTATTCAGAATACCATGTAAATCCTAGTTGTAATTCATCAACAGATTTGCACTTCTGCTAATATGAGAAAGGGAACTACTATCAGATTTCAAAATTTTCTAAAACATGGTTCCAGCTCACATGTCAAGAACTAGAAAAGATGACTTTGAAAGAAGATAAATTACATACATTGTATCAATTCTTCCGTCTTGTACACATGCTAGCCTTCAAAGAATGAATACAAGTGAATTTACTGATGTTCTCTTATATTTGGGAGTATTATTACATTAAAAAGGTTCCCCAGTATAAAAAATATCGATTTGCGCCAAATGACCTAGGTTGTCATTGACAACTAATCCACAATCAATTTAAGAACTTGCTGGAACAGCATTAGTTTATGAATCTTAGGCTCCAACTGATTCCTACATTGATGCCAGAGCTAGACATCGCTAGCTGCAAGGCTTGATCGATGGAGAACAACACAGTCAATCGCTTGAGCGGTCCATCAAGCTTTATCTAGCTCTGGTCGCTGTTGATTTTTCTGTATAACCCGAGACCAGAGCTAGACATCGCTAGCTGCAGGGCTCGAGCGATGGAGAACGACACAGGCAATCGCTTGAGCTGTCCATCAAGCTTTATCTAGCTCTGGTTGCTGTTGATTTTTCTGTATAACCCAAGACCAGAGCTAGACATCGCTAGCTGCAGGGCTCGAGCGATGGAGAACAACACAAGCAATCGCTTGAGCGGTCCATTAAGCTTTATCTAGCTTTGGTCACTGTTGATCTTTCAAGGGTTGCAATTGCCTTTAGGGACGTACATTGATGATACTTTCGTCATTAAAAGCTTTCATCTTATTCATGAAGAGAAAATTGATGAAACAAAAGAACTCTAAATAAACTTTAATCCATTCAATAAAGGTTTGGTCATCAGAACACAAGAAAACTAAATTCCCCAGCATTAAAAATAAACAACAATTTACATGGCCGGCCCCGTACAAGTCAGTCAATGAAGAGTTGATACAAGAATATGTTGACTTAGAGACAAAAGAAAAGAAATGAACTAAAAGAAAAATAACCAATATGCCAGAAAACATGTCCAGCTCAAGAACGTATTAACGCCATTTATCCTGCCTCAAAACCCGCACTCCATCCATTATAGACGTTCCCAAGGGATCTCCAGCTGCTCCTTTCATTCACCCAGCTTACAGTTACTAAGTTGAGGGTGATCGAGCTTGATTTACTTTGTCCACATCATCTACACTTGCCCCTTGCAAGCTCCAACCATGGTTCCATGTTACCATTGTAGTGCATAACGGCCGCATGCTCAATATCTGCCCGGTTGATGCTAGGATTATATCCTAGTGTCATTTTGAAACAATAGAACGTAATAAGTCCTGGAGGTAACATTCCAAAGCCATAGCAATACCCTGTCTTCATTTTGAAACAAGAATGATGATAAGTTTTGAGTCTATCCGCAAAGGAAATTCCACTGTTATAGAGCTTAAAGGAAATTTATATGTTGAAAGACGAGCAATTGAATAGAACTAGATCATTGTACCCTTTCACCAGGACTCTAGCCTATATTTCTGGTGCATTTGCCCATCAATTCAGAGTGTTAAATTATTGGCCCAAGATGCATTCTAATTTACCTACCATTTTAATTAATTGCTCTTTTGAATGCTATCTAGAGTCCTAACTTAAAATACGTAGTCATTGGTTTCAGGGTGACATGGACTGACTGCACTCTCCAGATGTGCCAGTTACCAAACAATGAAACCATGTAGAAATACAGGTCCAGTCTGAAATGAAAGAATACAATTATATGCAGATTATGTCATATTAATGTATTATGTAGTCTCGAGACATTAGTATCTCAAACCAACCTTGATTATATGTAGCTATATCAACTTTCATATTGTCTCATCTCAACAGTCCAAGTTAGGGGAATCTGTATTGGAAAATCAAAAGTACACATTCCATATGATCCATGCATCAAGTTTCATAAATCAAAATACACATGTCTACGATATCAAAGCACCCATTAACTATCCATAACATATCCACAGTATACCAAAATAATTCAAGTGTATCACCATCAATGGGGAAAAAAAATTCCTCATACAACCACGATAAGTGTAAGCAAATTCTCATAGATAGCCTAGTCTATCAAAGAAAAGGGTTTGAAGAAAAAAAAATGAAAAACACTTTTTCTCTAGAAACAAGAAACCATATTCATTGCAAAGAGAGTTCCTATATATAATACAACTTTCGCTGTAATTAATTATTACAAACGGGCAACAATTACACATAGGTGATGGACCCTCAAACAAGCAACAGAAGGTGCATTTTTAAAATCCCACCTTTTAGCCAAGTCTAAAAAATACTACTCAAAAATCCACTGCCTAATGGATTGCTGCCACTATGGCAATACTTGGAATCCATTTTTATAGATCAATAACATTTCCACTTCACCATCTACATTCACCAACCGGATTTTAGACATGAAAAAGCATTTACCTAAATCCCCACACAGCAAATCCTCCACCCAGAATCATCAAGATTCACAACCCTTTCATTCCTCGCCTCCACCCTGAAAAAAATTCTTTCTTTTGGATGTTATGATGTTAATGACTAATGCGGATAAGGAAATATCATGTGATGTTTGGCTGGACCATAAGGACATTAAGTAGGTAGTTCCTAAAAACCGGCTAGGTCTACATGGTTGTGTTTCTTTGGTTACAAGTCCCTAAACGGCATTTGCAAGTGGTTTACAAGTCCCTAAATGGAATTTACAAGTCCGTAGACTCGGTTTACAAGTCCGTAAACAGGGTTTACAAGCCTACTAACAGGGTTTACAAGTCCATAAATGGAACTTACAAGTACTTTACAAGTCCCTAAATGGAATTTACAAGTCCGTAGACTTGGTTTACAAGTCCCTAAATGGAATTTACAAGCCCATGAACTTGCTTTACAAGTCTGTAAACTTGGTTTATAAGTTTGTAAATGAGGTTTACAAGTCCATAATTGCAATTTACAAGTGGTTTACAAGTCCCTAAATGGAATTTACAAGTCCGTATAGACGGAATTTAAAAGTCCATAGACTTGGTTTACAATTCCGTAGACTTGGTTTACAAGTCTACTAACAGGGTTTACAAGTCCCTAAATGCAATATACAAGTGGTTTACAAATCCCTAAATGGAATTTACAAGTCTGTAGACTCGGTTTACAAGTCCGTGAATGAGGTTTACAAGTCGTTTACAAGTCCGTAAATGGAATTTACAAGTCCGTAGACTCGGTTTACAAGTCTATAAACTTGGTTTACAAGTCCGTAAATGAGGGTTACAAGTCCCTAAATGCAATTTACAAGTACTCGAAGAGTTTATGAAGTAACAAAGCTTGCTATAAATTCCTTTCATCAGTTTTCAGGAGTTAAATGGATACATGAAAAACCACTTAATACATTTGAGGATGCACAGTGGCTTCTGGTCCAGAAGGCAAAGAAGAGAAACTCCTTCAAGTTACTTTAAAATTGGCTGAGAATATTCTGAATGAGATAGTTTATGAAATAAATAATAATTATCTGAGTGATGGTGCTAGTAAATCAGCTCAACTATGGAATGAGCATTGGAAGCTAATTCTGCAAGATGCATTTTTTAATTTTATTTTTCCTTCCATGGAGAAGGAAGCGCGATCTTAATTGACTGCAAGAGCTAAGAATTGGCTACTTATGGAATATGGGAAGAATTTATGGGATAAAGTTTCTGTTGCTCCATACCAGCGGAAGGAAAATCACATTAGCTCAGCTGATGAAGCTGCATTAAGGGTAATGCCACATGAGGATATGGAAAGATTTGACAGCTCATGGACTTGGCAAGAAGGTTTTTATCAATGCTGTTGGTTTCTTACGTGTCCACTGGAGTGGTCTGATTGCTACTAGCAGCCAATTGATAGACTTATTGGATGATACAAGAATTCATCCAGAGTCATATCGTCTTGGATGATACAAGAATTCATCCAGTGGCAAGCTATGAAATTAATCAAACAACCATTAACCACTTCTTGCAAACTTCAACCTACAAAGGCTGACAATTATCGTACTTACTAACCCACGATTTTCTAGCTTTCTTGCAGACAACCAGCCAATGCTACATGACTCAACTGGTCCTTCTGAACAAACAGAAGGCAAATAGAATCTACTTGGATTATAATGACCATTGGTCTATCATACCCAATAAAGAAACATGAGTTTTCTCATCCATTTTTTGCTAAATATCACTATTCTGCAAAACACGAGCTTTTCACTACAAAACAGAAACAATCAGTGAGTGCCTTAAGTGATCCAACAAATTAGAACCCATATTTCAAGATTTATTGCTCAACGCCATTTCAATAAGAACAATAAAAGGTTACATCAGAAAATATTTTCCTTGAATTTTAGCTCACAATGCATCTACTAATTCAGGGAAAAGGGAGAGTAGAATGCTGTTCAATTAAGCCATCATAATCAAGCTAGGTCTTATCGGAAACATTCCTGAAGTACCAAAAACAGATTTGTAGTATTCACTTATTTAATAGAGAGAAGACAAGAAAACAAAATTGTTTTGTGAGTTAGAAAACGATACCATCCAAAACATCAATAAATTTTTGACAAGAAGCATGAAGGAATGCTAATATAATTCCTGAAAGCAGTAGGAAGCCTGGACATTACCTCTCGCCTCGTGATCTTTTCCTTGAGAAGAAGTGGCACTTGTACTTGGAAATTGGAAGCAAAGAAATAAGGTCTTGAGAAAGACCACGACTTTGAGTTCCAACTGCCTCACCTAAATCAAGTAATTCCCGTAAATAAACATGGTGTACATTAAACAATGTTACATGAGTGTCACTTTCATCTTTCAAACTCCATTTCAACACATCAAACATAGAGATCTATAACACATTTTGCTGCAAAAAGATCATCTACTCCCAAAGGGCTGCATACATTTTTCAGAGATTCCACTGACTATTAAAATGAGTATTGCTTTTTAATAATTACATCTCATAGAAAAAATTCATAGCCCATGAGTGATAACTAATGCAGCATGGAGCTTGCTAGGAGAACAATTTATAGCAAGCGGAAAGTTTTTATAGCAGAACTAGAATTGCAGATCATGACCAGCTTTTATTCTACGTACCAAGTAAGCATGATAAATATTCGACCCATTCTATTGAGGCCCATGTTAGGGTAAGAGGATCAATGCCCAAACTATAGAAATGTTAGAAATTAGTAAAGCTAAAACCAAAATGTGAGGAAGGGAAACTTAGATACATATGATGCTAAATGCAAGGCACACACTTCCTCACTACACATGAAGTTGGCCAGCTAAGAATTAGATAGCCAAGAGAAACTGAATTTAGCTAACGATTAGGTAGCCAAGTCAGATTGAACTTTTGCACAGACTCTTCAGAAGAGAGCTAAAATTAAGAAACAGACAGTTCTTTTCATATATACACTTATTTTGGGAGTAAAAAATAATAATAATTTCTACATGGTTAATTTCTAAATGCTACCAATTGTCAAGATTATCAGTAGTACTTAGTTACAGGATAAATATGTAACAAGTACCAATGCATCTGCCCTGCACAATCCCCAAGGTCCCATGGGCCTCAAAAGTGACAAATTTTTGTAGGCATTTTTGTATACAATCAAGCAATATAATAGAAGAAGACCACATCCCACCATGTTCCGTGACAGAGTGCATTGTGATATCCTAACAGAGGAGTTCAGTTGGACAATGTCAAACAACCAGTTGAAGAGTTTCTCGGAAAGAATTATGCCATCAATTTGTATAAACTGTCCAAAGTGAAAGCACTTCTTTTTGTTCGTAACAGTGCTCATTTTAAAAGGGAAAAGAATTAACCCATCAATTTGTATCAATTGTCCAAAATGAGAGCACTTTCTCCTTTTCGTTCGTAGCAGGGCTAACTTTAAAAAGGGAATTTAATACAGATCCACTCTCATCGACCCAGAAAAATAAGGTATTCCACAGACTAATACAGATCCACTCTCATCAACCCAGAAAAGAAGGGCTAACTTTTAAAAGGACGAACAAGAAAGAACAAAATCTATAAAAGAGAAAAGAATGAATACGTTAAAACCTAAGTTAAAATATTACCTTAAAATCGAACACGATGGCTGAACACGAAGTTGAATACGAACATGAACACAAACAAGAAGTCGAACACGATAGCTGGTGAATGCCAACAAGAACATGATGGCTGAACAAACGCTCGATTGAAAATTTTAGGGTGAACGAGGGCACGATTGAAAATGGTTTTCTCACGAAGAAAGCAAAGGTTGCAGAGCACTGGAGCACTGGTCGTTCTTGACGCTCGATTGAAAGCACAACAAAGCTTGAAGAAGAAGTCACGACGAAGCTTGAAGAAGAAGTCACAAAGGGTTTAAGAGAAGGGCATTTAGGTAAACATGAGTAAGGGCAAAATGGGTAAGTGATAGTCTTAAAGGGCATTCTCGTCCGTGAACAGTAAAACGCCACTTGTTTCTAAATGTTTTGAAAAAGTATCACTAAAAGCAATTTCGACAAAGTTGATGACTGAAAAACAATTATTCTCATAAAGTAACACTAAAAAGCAATTTTGCCATGTTTATTTACGTCCACAAACTTTGTTTGCTAATGGAGTACTTATTATCTCACAATAATAAAATTAAAAAAACTAACCAAATACACATCATTTGGTTAAAAGTCAAGTAATACTAAATATTTAAATATATATATATATATTATTTCACTTTTCTTCTTTTCACTTAAGCATGTTCATCTTCATTTTGATGATCTCAGCTTCCTCTTCTCTCAAAGGAACTTGCATCTCTTTATACCTGCATAAAAGAGAGAAAAACCCCACTTAAGTACATATATCAATTGCCATGAACAGAAGAATTAAAATGAAGTGTTGAGGAATTCATACTGAGATTGCTGCCTTGCATGAACCGTCCAGTGCCATTAAAGTTGCACCTTCCGGTAACTCGGTAGTAAGTGTTCATAGCGTATGATGCATGGAAGACGGGTGTGTTTGGTTCAAAGCAACTGTCGTTGAATCTGAGAGGTGAACAGCTTACACGAGGATGTTCACAAGCTATTCGAGTGTTCTTTTGGAGTTGTTCGATGCTTAAATATGGTTTGGCTACGCAATAAGTCTTTTCATACTACACAGAAGAGAGACGTTATGTTGCATATGAGGTTACTTAAGCCTCAATTTCTCTTAAAAGAAGATAAGAAAGAAATAACTGATCTAAAATCTCTAGATTGCAATTGGCATTCTTTGGATTCACTGCCAAACTTTAACATTTGTGGCATGTGGTTAAATGGGTAACATGCCTCTTCGGCTCTTCTCATCCCTAATTGGTAAGGTTTTGTATTACATAACTCGGGTTAGGGGTAGATTAGGGTTCAACCCAACCTATCTTGACTCAACCTTAATCTATAAAATATTATTTTTTATATGTTGAAAATATTTTTTTCGTATATATCATACATAAAAAATACATATTTTAGTGATAAATATATTTTAATTTATATAATCCATTTAAAAGTGCTTTTTTTTTTAATCCACAATACAATCGGATCAACCCCCACCTGCCCCATTACCAACCAAATGGGGGGCATATTAGGGTTTGGTATTCTCGAAACTTAGGGTTTGTCAAAACTTGCCCCGTTGCCATCCCTACATGTAATGATTGTCACTATGTTTATATACCTATTACTATTATAAAGCCAACCTTGTCTTTTCTAGCTGACATTCACTTCCCAAAAAACCCTTCAATTCTTTTCAATTTTACTCTTTATCACCGCCATATGTCATAACTAATTGCCCACGGTCTCTTTGTTTCTAATTATTTTGCACATACCGCCACGTGTCTGACTAACTGCCCACAGTCTCTTTGTTTCTAATTCTTCTGCTACATGTATAGCCGGTGCATTCCCCTAGTATATGTATATATGATTAGAATCTTTTTTCTCACAAAAGCTGAGGAAAAAAATGATATTTAGAGTACTAAGTGGCATGTGGAAAATCTATTACACAAATATCAATGAGATATATGAGTTGAAATATTTCTCCACATGATGAATGCAAGGCCCCTCTATTAAACTGTCATTAATTATTCTATGATTTTGTTTCTCCAATATAGTAAACTTGCATGAAGAAGAAGACAAGAAGGAATATTTTTCCCTAAATTAAAGTGAATGATAGAAGTATTACCAGATGCCTGTGATTTTCACGAGTACCAATTAACTGTTCTTGATCTCCACCCACATCTTGGCTCTCCCCAGCCAAGCTTGACAGGGCAAAAAGGAGAAATATTACACAGGCTATGTAACAGATCCTCATGTTTTTTTATCTCTGTTGAAAAAGTTTGTATTGAATTGAAACTGATTTGACCAGTTTAATATATGAAAGAGGAACTCATGCTTATATACTCACACAGCCACTATTGACCACAGGACCAACCATCTTTTCCCCTTTTAACCCATTCTTTGGCTTTTTACTAAAGATGGTATGAACCTCCATAATCTAATGCTACCAACCGTTATAACTAACGCTGAGCAATTCAACGGTGCAAACACTTCAACAGCGAATGTCAACCAAATGGTGGGCACTTAGTATGTTTAGTTAATTAGCCCCACTTAAGAGGTTTAAACCTGATTATATCCAACCCTTTTTGGATTAGGCATGCACACAATATGAGCCCCATAATATATCTATTTTAAGCTTCCTCAAATGTGTATTAATGGCTATACCAAAAAGTGTATTAATGGCAATAGAACCTTTTAGTGCTTTTTTTAAAAAATTTTAGAAAGGTTGTTGTTAATTAGGTTTAGATAGGACATTTATGACATGTGGAAAATCCTTTTCTTTCCCTTTTTAAGTGTCCTAAAGCTTGATATTCCTTGTTTAAAAACTCATGTGTAACTCATAAAACTCACTGAGTTACTCTGATAGGTTAAGTTGCAAGTTAACCTACCTCAAGAACTTAGGGGAATTTAAGTATAAGTAGGTACATCAATCATGTAACGTTCAGAACTTGAATCAAGTTTTTGACCTAAAATCCTTAAATCAATTCGTATTGCTCATTTATTCTCTAAATATGAATGTATTTTTATAATGAGAAGGTTGATATACAACTCAAGCTAAGTTGTCATTTGGCGTTCATTATGGGGAACTCATTCTAGGAGTTAAACAGATGTTTCACTCTAATTGGGGAATTTTTTTTTTTTTCTTTTTTGGTAGAACTCTAATTAGCGAATGAGTTTTAAAAAATATGCTAAAAAAAAGGAATCTCCCCAATACTGGCACATTTCTGGATTTTCGAAATGAGTTATGCAAAAGTGTGGTGGCATACTTGTAATATCTGTAAATTCTAAAAGATATACTTGAATCAAACACACCTTTATATGACAAGGACATACTTATAACTAGCAATGTGGCCCGTGCGTTGCACGAGCAAATAGATTTAACAGAATTATATGTTTGAAGATGGGAAAACGAAGTTGGGTTGAAGTTTGCTCAACTCTATCTTCCTTGACTTGAATTTGACCCTAAGCTACATGTTATCATTTAAATATTATCATTTGTATATATGTTGATATAAAATTATATGTTTTATAAGTAAATATAATAATTATTGTATATATTTTATTTGCAAATATAAATTTATCAACAATACAATCAGCTTAACCTGGCATAAAAGTATTTATATTATAACTAAATATATCAAATATTATATATATTTTATTTAAAAATATTAATTTGTCAACAATATATAATATGCTCGAGTTAATACAGGCATCCTTGACACTAACCTGATAACAGTAGGATAAAATTGTGTATTTTATACATAAAAATGTTAATTATTTTACATATTGTATTTAAAAACATTAATACATTACAATACATTATATAATTGGATAAACCCAACCAGCCCCCATTACCTTAAATGCAAGTACTATGAAATGCATAGAGAAGGACCCAAAAAGAAAAAAAAACAGCCACAATTACAATCAATTTAAGGTCTGAAAACACCTTGTTTGATTTGAACTTGACCCTATGTTGCATGTTATCATTTAATTTATATGTCATTATTTGTATATATATTCATATAAAAGTGTATGTCTTATATGTAAATATATTAAAATATTGAAAACAACATTAAAAGTGCATATTATTATTGGGAAAATTTCAAATACGACCGTCTTTTGAAAAGTAAATACAAAAACAAACATTGAAAAGTCTTTCCTACCGAATCATGCAACTTTTCAAAACCATTTACAAAGTGGTCCGAAAACACTGTAGCATATTGTGAAGACCCCATTTTGCCTTTCCCTCTTCGTTCGATTGAAACCCAGGTTCTCTGAAGCGTCGAGCGAGCAGCGAAGGTGGGAACCCCATCTCGACGGCGAAGCTTTCTCCGGCTGAATGAAGCCCATCTCGAAACCCCATCTCGAGTGGAACCTTGAAACCGCAAAGCATGTTCGGTTGAAGGAAGCAATATACAGTCAAATCTCAAAACCCCATGTCGATGGCCCTGGTTTAGCATGCGTTTTTTGGGGAAGGAAAGGGCCGTAGAGGGTTTTGATGAAACTCAACAACGGAACGTTTGCATTGGTAGGGGTTTTGGACGAATCTCCTCAAGGTATGAACCTATTGTGGCTAATCGTTTTTGCGTATGTTTATCAACGATTTTCCCTAATCGGTTTTCCTCAAAACCATTCATTGGAATCGCCTGAAGCTCATCGCTTTATTGATCGATGTGTTCGACTAGAAGGCGATTAATCGAACAATGAACACATTGTTCATCCAATAAATCGAGTAGAAGTCGATTAATCAGTTAATGAACTTATTGTTCAATGTTATTTGGTGTGTTTTTCATAATGCTGTGTTTAGTATAAAGATGTTTGTGGGTAGCATGTTGACTCTTAAGACTCTTAATGGGTAAGAGATATGATGTCGAAGTTTTAAAAAAAATTAAATACATTTGTTTAAAATTTATGAATTAGAAGGCATGACAAGGCCACTTTAGCTGACAAAAGCCTAGAAATTTGAAATATTAAACTATATGTCATTGAAGAGAAATATAATTGTATGGGTATTTAACCAATATCATGGCTAGGTAATTTAGGCTTTATCTAACAATAAAATGGTCAAGTTGGTCATTGTAAAATAAGATTGTAATAGTTCCATTAATGGATTAATTAACATATTGTTCAATGTTATTTGGTGTGTTTTTCATAATTATGAAATATTTATAAAAATTTTCAGTGCTTTGAATGGTTAACTCGACACGGCTATTTTATCTATTATTAATGCGATGGTGCTCTATTCTGAAAATTGAGGAAAACAAATTATTGAAATTGGTGAATGAAATGTAGGTAAGCCTCAAGGAAGACGGAGTTGTCCAACACACATGGCAAGTGGAGGAAATGACAGAAGCACGAATGGATTGCCTGGCAATCTATCTCAGGTGGGAGAAAGCACAAAGTTGTGAGGTGGTTAACTAGTATTCTATATTCACACTTGAATCTAATTTTAACACTTGATTATTGATACAGATATTACAGGAACAAATGGACCGGATGGCAACTGCTGCTCAGGAGATGCAACGTCATTGCACGGAATTGAAGTTGTACCTCTAGAGACGTGGAGACACACCAACCCATGGTGAACAGCCGAATTCAACCCATGATTGGTGTTCATCCCATGAGTTGAGACAATCACCATCACCGGTTGAAGCCGTTGCTGATGAGCAAGGGTCACCAGTGCAAGTTGCTGATGAGATCACGTCACCAGAACCGAAGTTTGTTTCTCCAAGTAAATTCAAGCGAATGATTAAGAAACCCAAAAATTTGTGTTCTCCGTTCGTTGTCCGACACAAATTCCCTCCGTTGAAGCCTGATGAAAAGCGGGCTGTCGAATATATATATGAATTGCGTCCAACAAAGTAAGTAATTATTTATATATATTGTTTCTGAGAGAACATGAAGTTAATGTGTGGAGATGCTTATATTTGTGTGCCAGATCGATGGAAAACACAATTAGTTTTCCCTCGATGTAGTGTTTCAATTGTGACATGAATTTCTTATTATTGTGTAGCTTGGTTGTTGTGGATTATATTAGAATGGATGTTACAGTGGAAGAGATGCATTGCTTGGCAGATGGATGTTGGGTCGGCAGCATGGTATGTTAGTTTTATCTCGTTGTATAGCTACTTAATTCCACAATCATATTAACGATTATATATATTATGTATTATGTAATATACGTAATAGCAGCATATGCTATTTGCCTTATCAATGTGAGACATGGAAAAAATCACCGGGGTGATTCCCCCTCCATCAACACACGGGCTCAACGTAAATATTGGAGAGTCACCACCATTCAGATTTTTGAGGTGTGAATGGACACCAAAAGATTCAAAAATAACAAAATGAGCTAAAAAGCAAATTCTAGAGTAAAATAACTCTACTTGAAAATCCAAACCAGAGATGGGTAAGGGGATTATATTATGAATGGGGGAAGGTGTTAGGCACCCCCATTCATCCACACAAGGTGGTTGCCAAGTGTTATTCATGCTAGAAAATAAGAAAGCTTGCTAAAAATCATTAAAACCCTTGAAAAAGGACAAATGTATGATATCTTCACATGAAAATCCAAATGAATTCCAGATCCTCTTTTATGTCAATATCACTTCTGGAATATCACCAAAAGATAGAAATAAAAGCAAAAGTTGCACAAAACCAAGTTGAGTTAAATCTAAAAATTCGGTAAAAGCAAGAACCATTTGTCTTGAAATCATTCAAATCCAATTTAAATTGAATCAAACCAAATTCATTTGAAAGATTATGGTAAATAAGAGACTCATGCAAAATTTCAATTAAATCCGGTTGAAATCCTAAGGGTTATGCTTCTTTTAAAAGTGCTGTTGGAGGTAGTAAAAAGTGGCAAGTGGGCAAGTTTGGAGAATTATTTAGAACAATCGGCTCCATATAAATTCATGAAATTTGGTGTGAGTGAAGTCTGTATGGCCATATTTCAAATGAAACTGGCCTCATACAAAAATTCATTCGGATGTGCCTTGGGTGGTCTCCCGAACAGGCCCCGAAGATCACAGATTTACCCAGAAAAGTGCTGTTGAGCAGTTCTGAGTAAATCTGTTAGCCACGACACAAATGGAGTCAAAAAATTATGAAATCAACTGAATTTGAAACTAGACTTCCAAAGAAAAACTCAGAAACAAGAATCACTGGAATCGGACTTAAAACGAACACATGGCACTCAGTCGAAGTGACAGGTTCCGTATTCGGACCTGAACTGACCTATCAACTTCGACAGAGAGGTGTCAAATATCCGTTTGATAGAAATTAATGAAATTTGGTAGGAATAAAATACACAGCCTCACCTTTCCCATGGTTCTGGAATCACTCCAAAATTCATCCGGACCATGAAGTTATGAGTGTCCGAAGTTGGGGTACAGTTGCTGTCAAGTTAAGCCATTTTTGAATAAAAATAACTCAAAACAGTGATAAGAAGTGTGTGATCCGTGCAAGATAGATCAAAATCCTTTGAAAATCATTTAAAAACATCCCAGAATTTCTTGGGGCTATTCATTTCAGATTTATCACAACAAATGCAATAAATCCGAAATATGAGCCTATCCCGCCAAAAGCACGTGCTATATGTGTGTAAGTGTAAAAATCATTCCAACAACATAGCAAAGATACCATGCATTCATATCAAATAAATAGGGTTCTAAAAACAACCTAGGGTTCCGTTCCATTATCGTTTCCCTTAGTTCTCTCTCCCCGTTAAACACGGTTCTTCAAGATAATCTTGGGGTACTTTGAATATGGAACAGTCTTCACAGATTCAAAAGGCTTATTCAAATAGGTCCTAGAACTAGGATTAATCCCCAGTCTCGTTTCACCTAGATCCCGCTTTCACATTTTACGGCTAGGAGGAGTCTTAAGATACTTTGAGTAGGGAAAGGGTTTTCACACACACATCATAAGCCTTATTCTACAGAAAGGTAGAAGAAGAGATCTAGATCTAGAATATAAAAACAGAAAATTAAAGAGAGGTTTGAGGCTTACCTGGGTTCTGGAAGCAGTTCCGCAGCGGTTCCCCTCTTCACTCGGAGCTCTTTGATCTCCAACTTCTTAGCAAAAGTTCTTGGCAAAAGTTAATGGCCATTTGCTTAAGGAGGAGCCTCCTATTTATAGGCAAAGGCTAGGGTTAGGGTTTTGCATGATGGTAGACACAACATAATGTCTAGAGCCCACCAACCTTAATCCTAAGGCTATTTCCGAGATTTCCAGTCCTTTAATGAAGGATATGATGGTAAAAAGTGAAAACACTCGGAAAACCCACATTTTGAGCAAAAAGCTTGTATCCGACATGTCAGGTCGGATACAAGCAATTTTCTTTGTATCTGACATTATCTGTTGGATACAATAGAGATCCTTTGTATCCGACATTATTTGTCAGATACAATAAAGATGTTTTGTATCCGACATTCTCTGTCGGATACAAAAAAAGAAGCTTTTATCCGAATTTTAACACAGGCAATACTTATTTACATGTAATATCGTTTAAGTAAATGTCCTCGTATTTTTTAATCTCCATTTACTTAAGATATTACATGTAAATAAGCAAACACCCCCCCCCCCCATTTGAATCCATTAAAATAGTTCCAGACCCAAATTCCAAGTGAATAAAAAGTCAACTTTCCAGTTCTAGGCAAAATTCCGATTTTTCAGGTCCGGTAAAAAGATTCAACATGATAAAACCAAGGTATTCGTCAAGATTTAAAATCTCAAAAAATTCTTTTATGCAATAACATGGCTAAAAACCTGATTACCGGGAAAATTTATCTTGAAATCTGGCTTTAAAAAATATTTCATTTTCTAGGGTCAAAAGTCAACAAAATTCAACCGGAAAAAGTTGACTTTGCACAAAAGATTGAATTCGGGCCTTTTCCTTTATGGTTTTGGATTCAAATGGGTTAAGTCTCTCAAACCCAATGCAAAGAATTGAAAATTCCAATAAAATATTTCTCTCCTTCAAGATTTATCAAAAATCGTGCAATTTTGGGGTGTCTACAACTGCCCCTCTTTGCTGGAGTTGTAGCACAATGAATAGCAAAGAATAGACACAACTCAAAATTGCACGTTTGAAAGACACCTCATTAATTGAACTTGCTTTGGTCAAACAAATGAGTGATAAAAAACATGGATTTGAAGATAGCCAATGAAACCCCTGCTGTTTGTAGTCTGACGGGGTGGTGTCTTTTCCTTATCTCAGATTTCTTTGAGCTCTCGTGGCTATGAAAAGAAATCTGAGACAAGCAAATTTTGAAAAGAATGTGGATTTAAAATTGACCTCTGCAAACTCAATTGCTTTTGATGTTTTTCAACAATAAGGAAGGAAATATTTTATTGAATTTTCCTGATTGATTTTCTTATTTGATTTACCTAGGTGCCATTTGATGCATAAACCTGTGCTTGAATATTCTGCAACTTGCTTTTGCTTCTTCATTTTCTTGCTCTCTCAATAATGATATATGTGCCGTTATTGCCCATAACCTGCCTTTATGCTTCTCAACTACCCAAGTGACTACCCTCCTCTTTGATTGATGGATTTGAACATCATGATCTGTCGATCTAACCTCATGCCCTTACTACCCATGATCTCTTCTTCATGCCTTCTTATTGCACCAGTAAAATCCTTCTTCATGATTGAAGAATTGGGAACCCTTGTTTAACAGAGAAAACATGCAACTGCTTCGAAGCTTCATCTTTTTTTTCAAATCCAAGGACTAAAGCTTGACTGCTTCTTCCAGATGCTGTAATTTATTCCAATGAAAACCCAGAGGGAAAGACTCTGAGCATGCCCCGATTTTTGGTTGCTTGAAGAAGTACTTGCCCCTCAGCAGAGATGATCCTCTTTTTTCCCTTTTTTTCTTTTCTTTTTTTTTCTTTTTCTCTTTCTTCTTTTTTTTTCTTTTTTTTTTTACCTTTGCAAAAAGAAACCCTTATAAAAGAATGCAAATACAAAAATAGGTTTTATACTAGTGGCCTTAGAATTCTCTAATGCTTGCAAAACCAATGTTTTTATGAAAAGACATAAATGCTCATCATAGGCCAAAAACACATTTTTTTGCTTTTTTGTGTTTTTATATATATATTTTTTTTAAAATGATCTAACCACTTATTAGCATATAGTCCAAAAGAATTAAAATCAAGTTGAATAATGAGAAGATTATTTCAGAAAATGAAGAAAGACCAAAATAAGCCTTCAGAACCTTTAGAATCATTCCCATGACCATCGGTTTGTCAATTGATGCTCCAGATATGACGACTTTTTCAATCTTACTATTTTGCCTCAGTCTAGAAAGACATTTTCCTTCATCCAATTTAAGAGCAATTGTTTCTCCATTGTATCCATGATATGAGAATTTATGACTTCAACTTCAGCAATAATTTCCTAATGGCAATTTTGATGGCCATCAACTTGTTCATAGATGATTCATATCATAGTTCTAATTATGTTGCTTTAGTCTTGAAGAAAAGAGAATTTTCCTCAATCACTCGAAAAGTGACTGTATCTCAAAATAACCACCAACATGAGGACTTCACCTGAATCTATGCCAATTCTGGACTTTCCTCTCTGACGATTTCCTTTTTGTAGATAGCTGATTATTTGCCATGTAGCACCCTTCCGGGTTTTCACTACATTTTCTCCTTTTTTTCTTCTTTTTTTTTTTTTTTAATCCTTCATCACCAGCAACTATGTAGTCAAAACTACCTTAATTCAAAATTTCTTAATCAAAGAGGACTTATGAATGGGACAAAACGGAGGCTTGGTGTTTGTTTAGAAAGAAAAGGAATAAAAGGCTCAAATACCATATGATCAAATGGGTTAACTGAAATTGTAATTCTTAAGGCATTTCTTCCCTTGGAATGGATACAAAATTGCCCCCCAGTAATGAAGTTCTTCCTCCATTGTGATTTCTTCCTTTGAAACTTATTCCCCAGTATTGAACTCTTTTTTTTTCTCATTCTTCCCTTCACAATTTTTATTTACCCCTTTTGAAGACATTCTCCAAATATCCCATAACATTTGATGATCTCTTTTCCTTCTTTCTTTTTTTTTCTTTTCTTTTCTTTTCTTTGCCCCCTATTTCTGAAAACATCTTTAAAATCCCTTTTTTGAACTTCAATAATGCCCCCTTCTTTTGTTTTAAAAAAAAATTGTCCCTTCATTCCCTTTTTTTTATGCCTTAATAAATTTGCCCCAGTGTGGGGTTACAATTCTCAGTTTAGGTTACTTTGAAAAATTTATCAAGCTCAAAGGGTCTAACTAGGGATTTCAAAAAAATTGGGGATATAAGAAAGAAAGGCCTCTTATCATTTTAAGAAAAGTTTGAATTTTCAGACTTGGTAGAGTTGCACTACATGACTGGCTCAGGATTTTTCCTTCTTTCCTTTTTTTCTATTCTTTTTTTTTTAATCAACCTCTATCAAGATAAAAGCCTCTTCAAATATAACCTCTGTTATAAACAAGTTCTTCACCTTTTGATCAATCTTATGTATTTAGATTCTTTCCATCAGATGATGCTCAATTCGATTTCCTACGAAAAGGTCAAATCTTCTCCCATATTTTCAAATACAAAGCCCCAAAATTTCTTCAAATAATATTATCAACCTCCCTTTGAACGAATCAGCAAGTGGTGTGATCCATTCTGTGTTCTAATGAAGGAACTTCAATTCTTCTTCTATCTTTTCTATTGAAGACTAGGGGTCATCTCTAGTTCCAAAGGCCATAAAATTGGTCACTTCATAATTTTGCAGAATATTCTTCTCATGACACTTAAAACGATTTGAATTTTCATATAAAATGTCTTTTTCTTCGATTTTGGTCTCAAGATTGAGCCCAATGTTAAAGTCATATTCAACTTGATGAAATTCAATGGGAGATATAATTCATAAGTAAAACAAGACCTTGTTGAAAACCTTTCTTTTTTTTTTTACAGAAAAATGTAAAAGGGGAAAATGTTTTTTTTTCTACAAAAATCTTAAAGGAAAACCTTTTTGTTTTTTTTTTTTTTTTGCTTTTGAAAGAGCCTTTATTGAAATCACTTCCTGAGAACAAGCCTCCTTAGAGTCCTCAGGAAATGTGCATTCTTTTTATGGGGGTTTCTTTTCAGAGAACATGGGAATTCGAGAATTGCCCCTGTTCTCAAAGACAAAAGTTGATTTTTTTCCCTTTTTGCAAAAATTTTCATCTTCTTCTGGTTGAGGCAAAAATTCCTTTCTTTGATCAGCCATTGCCTTCATATTTAGGACATCATGCTCAACCCTTGGAAGAAGTGACGTTACTTGATCTGGAACTTGGATGACTGTCCAATCAATGTGTGGCAAAATGAATTCAACCTTTGCCTCTTTCTTTTCTTCGAAAACACCCCCATTCTTTCTCTGCCATCCTTCTTTCTCAATCGACTCTGCCCTATTTTCTGTACTGGCTTCTTGTAGAATATTCTGCCCTAGAACAATCTTTACACCATCTTGCAACGATTGCTCATGCAGTGTAGGCATGGTCATCTGCACCATTTCTTCTTCTTTTGGCTCTTCTTTTCCTTTTTCTTCTTCATTCTTTTTTCCTTCCCCACCCATCATATTTTCTTGTTCTTCTTCCCTTTCAAAATAAACCCAAACAGTTGACCCTATAGGAGCAATAAGTTGAGAAGGGTCAAATCTTCTTTCTCCAAAGAAAATTGCCCCTACTGCATTTGATCTGCTTGCCCCATTGTTGCTGGTGGGAGAAGGAGTGGGTGTGACTGAATTGAATGATAAAGAGTTATTATCCAGCAAATCCTGAATTGCATGCTTTAGGGCTAAGCAACGATCAGTGGTATACCCTGGAGTGCTCATATGATACTCACAGATTCCAGATGGATCATAACCCTTCCCCTTGCTTGCATGAGGATTTGGCAACCTCAAAGTCATGTAACCCTTTTGAAGTAAGGTAGGCAAAAGTTCAGATGGTCTCATAGGCAGTTTTGAAAACTCCCTTCTCTTCCTTACTTCTGTTTCCTCCTTCACAGGCTGTGCAGAAGGGACATTAATTTGGATAGGCAGCAAAGGAACTGGATGGGCATTGATTTGAACGGGTCCCTTGGGAAGCTGCACCATATTCACTTCTGCTTCTCTCCTTTCCTCAGATTTTTTCTTTCCATTACCATTTCCCTTGTTATGAGTGGAGTCTTGTTGACTGATCATGGTCGAATAATCAATTATCTTGCCAGATTTGATCCCATCCTCAATCCGGTCGGCCACTTGTACCAAGGCTACAAAATTGGTGGTAATCTGACCCACCAGGTGATTGTAGAAGGGCTGCCCCAGCATACTTACAAACGTCGAGATCATCTCAGGCTCCAACATAGGCGGCCTGACTTGGGAGGCAAACTCTCTCCACCTCTTGGCATATTGCCTTATAGATTCTTCCTTTCCCTTGCTCATCCTCATCATGTCATACCAGTCTGGCACGATCTCCGAGTTAAATTTGTATTAGTCCAAGAAGGCGTCTGCCAGGTCCTTCCATCCTCTAATCTTCCCATGATCAACTGTGGCAAACCACCTCAGAGCCGATCCTGTCAAACTCCTCTGGAAGAGTTGGATTAGTATGCCATCATCCCGACCAAACTGGCACAAAGCCCCGCAGTATAGTTTCAAGTGGCTCATTGGGCAGCCCGTGCCATCATATTTGTCAAAATCCGGGCATTTGAATTTTGCCGGTAGGCATACATCCAGGTATATGCATAAGTCATCAAAGGTGGTACCTCCATAACTGTTTCCCCCCTTCACCTCCTTGAGTTCTTCTTGGATCATCTCTATCTTGTGTAGCAGTTTCCTTTCCATTTCCTCCCTGGCTCTTTCCTTTTCCGTCTCTTTCTCAAATTCCACGGCATTTTCCCTGATCAGAATAGGTTCAGGGACTGGTTCAGAAATAGGTTCAGGTATGGGTTGAGCTGGAGGTGGGACGTAGGTTTGAGGTGGCAGTGCTTGATGGGAAGTAGAGGCATGGTTTTGGGCTTGGGCTTGTTGGGCCTAAGCTGCCAGTAAGTCTCCTAGCATTTTGGCCAGTTCGGCCACTTGCTCTTGCAGTTGAGCAAAATCTTGAACGGGGACGGTGGCTTGATTCTCTTCAGGATTCATGGTGCAGGCTTTTGATCTGGTTATGGGAGCAATGGTTGCAAGTATGTGTACCTGGAGAAGGAAAAAGAAACATGTCAGCTCCAATTTAATCCTAGTCACACACCTATAAATGTAGATAAGTGAGTTAGGTGAACACGAGTTTTGATTTTTTTTTTTTTTTTTTGGTTTTTTTTCTTGAGCTAAAAGAATTGTTGAAATATTTTAGGGCTTCCAACATGTCCCACAAGATATGAAAATGATTGATACGAAAAAGACCAACCAAAGAGTTGTTGGAATATTTTAGGGCTTCCAAAGGTCCCAAAGAATGAGAAATGTCTAAAATTCAGAGGCTTTTAGACGGCCCAAAGGATACGTGTCTATAATTCAGAGGCTTATAGACGGCCCAAAAAAAGTTGTGTCTAAAATTCAGAGGCTTTTAGACGGCCCAAGGAAATGATTTGTCTAAAATTCAGAGCTTTTAGATGGCCCAAAAAGGTTGTGTCTAAAATTCAAAGGCTTTTAGACGGCCCAAAAAAAGTTGTGTCTAAAATTCAGAGGCTTTTAGACGGCCCAAGGAAATGATTTGTCTAAAATTCAGAGGCTTTTAGATGGCCCAAAGGATATATGTCTATAATTCAGAGGCTTATAGACGGCCCAAAGAAATGATTTGTCTAAAATTCAGAGGCTTTTAGAAGGCCCAAAAAGGTTGTGTCTAAAATTCAGAGGCTTTTAGACGGCCCAAAGGATATGTTTCTATAATTCAAAGGCTTATAGACGGCCCAAAGAGATTGATGTTTGAAATTCAGAGGCTTTCAAATGGCCCAAAAAGATTGTGTCTAAAATTTAGAGGCTTTTAGACGGCCCAAAGGATATGTTTCTATAATTCAAAGGCTTATAGACGGCCCAAAGAGATTGATGTTTGAAATTCAGAGGCTTTCAAATGGCCCAAAAAGATTGTGTCTAAAATTCAAAGGCTTTTAGACGGCCCAAAGGATATGTGTCTATAATTCAAAGGCTTATAGACGGCCCAAAGAGATTGATGTTTGAAATTCAAAGGCTTTCAAATGGCCTAAAAAGATTGTGTCTAAAATTCAAAGGCTTTTAGACCGCCCAAAAACGTTGATGTTTGAAATTCAGAGGCTTTCAAATGGCCCAAAAAGATTGTGTCTAAAATTCAAAGGCTTTTAGACGGCCCAGAGATATGTGTCTAAAATTCAGAGGCTTTTAGATGGCCCAAAGAGGATGCGCCTATAATTCAGAGGCTTATAGATGGCCCAAAAGGTTTCAATTGATTGGTACGAAAAATACCAACCAAAAGTTTTATGAAATATTCTAGGGCTTCCAAAGGTCCCACAAATTTTTGAGTTGATTGGTTCTCATGACCAAACAAAAGTTTTTTTTTTTTTTGGAATATTCTGGTGCTTCCAAATGTCCCACAAATTTTTTATTTGATTGGTTCTCGTGACCAAACAAAGGTTTTTTTTTTTTTGGAATATTCTGGGGCTTCCAAATGTCCCACAAAATTTTTTATTTGATTGGTTCTCGTAACCAAACAATGGTTTCTTGGAATATTCTGGGGGTTCCAAGTGTCCCATAAATTTTTGATTTGATTAGTTCTCGTGACCAAACAAAGGTTTTTTTTTTTTTGAACATTTTGGGGCTTCCAAATGTCCCACAAATGTTTTGATTTGATTGATAAAAATAACCAACCAAAGGCCTCTTGGAATATTCTAGGGCCAAAGGTTTCTTGGAATATTCTAGGGCTTCCAAGTGTCCCACAAATGTTTTGATTTGATTGATAAAAATAACCAACCAAAGGTTTCTTGGAATATTCTAGGGCCTCCAAGTGTCCCACAAATGTTTTGATTTGATTGATAAAAATAACCAACCAAAGGTTTCTTGGAATATTCTAAAGCTTCCAAGTGTTCCACAAATTTTTTGATTTGATTGATAAAAATAACCAACCAAAAGTTTCTTGGAATATTCTAGGGCTTCCAAGTGTCCCACAAATGTTTGATTTGAATGGAAAAAATATCCAACCAAAGGTTTTTTTTTCTTCTGAATTTTTCAGTTTTCAAGTTCAAGAGCTTGATAAAAACATGTTTGAATTGAATTGGTATCAAAAAATATGACACATTGGTTCCCTCTTTGATTTTCAAAATTAGGTTAAATCCTAAAAGAAATTTTTTTGTTTTTGTTTGTTTTTTTTTTTTTGAAAACATTTTTACATTCTCTTTGGGGTGCCTAAGGATTATCCACAGTGTTTTAGGCATTTTATTCTAAAAATTTGGGCTGAAAAACCAATTTATACATTTTTTGAATGTATCCGACATAATATGTCGGCTAAGGCTATGTCTTATTGTATCCGATACAAATGATCGGATACACGCATAAGCCTTTGTAACCGACGAAGTATATCGGATATGAATAAAACTCTGTTTAACCGACCTAAGTTGTCGGTTAATGCCGAAACGGCCCTTTTTGACTCATTTTTTCACCAGATTATGTTATTTTCATTCCCACTTGATGTTCACCTTGACTTGGCCTTTAAATCTTGCCCCAAATTGGGCTTTGATATCATTCTTGCTAAAATTCACAAATTCATGAGGGTACTTGTACCCTCCAAAGTTACACACCAATTTGTTGGACTTTGTACACTTGGTTGCCTCTTGCTTGGACTTTGGGTAGGATGACCTTTATTGAGTTGGAAACTCATCCTATGGGTTACACCAATCTTAAGCTTCAAACATTTATGGGAAAAATTTCATCCCAAGCATATGAACATCATGGTTTTTAATTTACATGAAAATAAAAGAATACATGGATTTACCTTGCCACCTTATGTTACCTTCAATATGGTATTCATATTATACCTTTGCCTGTGAACATGCAAACGGCCTTCCCACATTTACACCCAATTCCCCAAACGCAATTGTGTACTTTTAGCTGAAAACATGTTTCTCCACCTTCAAGCGTATGGTTTTTGGGTTTTGGCTTAACTGACAACTTAGAACTCAAGTCTAGTGATGCCCGGAATCGAATCACAGATCCCATTGTCATCACATCATTGACTCAAATTCTAAGGTGAATGTTTTCACTTTCGCTTTCCGAAGTAATCGACCTCGGTGCGCCAAGCTACCCACATTCAGGTTCAACTTCCTATAGGTAATGGGTAGGCTGTGCAAAATGTTTATAGTGCTCAAGTGCAATTTGAATTTGAGGTACATTCACAACGTCCCAACCCCTTGCCACTCTTTTCGTAGCCATGCATAGAATTTCAAGCCAAGGCATATGACATTATATTGAAAGCAAAAAACACAAGCAAGAAAGGTAGTAAAAGCTACTCAATATGCACACAATTATCACATACCCAAAAAGTAGCATATAAGCATGTTATCATTTTGTACCAACAACAAATAAACCATGCCAAACATGCTTGAAACCCAAAAGCATTCCCTAAATTTCAGATTTCATGCTCTTTTTCATGCTCAAAGTGTGTCATTTATACCCCAAAATTAAAGGCCTAAAAATACAGCACCTAATCATTTTGTACAAGGAGCATTTGAATAGAGAAAACATGCTTGAAAACTCCTCCAAACATCTACTGAATTATGGGTCTTAAAGTTCTCTTTTTCATGCTCAAAGTGCCTTGTCCATGACCAAAGGTAAGCCTATAAATACAGCAACTAGATGCATTGTTCAAGAGGTGTTTTTGTTGGGGAAAACATTCTTGAAAGCCCCCAAAATGGCTACTGAATTTCCAGGTTTTGTATTCTTCATTTTTTTGTGCTCAAATGACATTGTTTTATGCCCAAAACCAAGCCTAAAAATACAACACCCAACAATATGGTACAAGAAGCTTTTAGCTAAGGAAAATATGCTTGAAAATCCCAAAAATTCCCACCAAGCATTTCAAAATTTCTGTGCATTGTTTTCATGCTCAAATCATGTCATCCCATACCCCAAATTCAAGGCATGCCATAAAAAAACATTTAAGCTCACGAAAGCATTGTTCATGGGAATCATGGTTGAATACCCCAAAATTTACACCAAATTTCCAGATTTCAGAAAACAAATTTTTTCGTTCACCTCATGACATTCAAACCCAAAATAACATATGCTCTCACAAAATATAGCAAGGTCCTATTACAAGATGGGCTTTCCTTTAAACACATTTATAGACACAATCAAGCAACATATCCATGCTTTTATCCATGTGAGTTTTCTAATCATACAAATCAGATTTGAGATTCAATATACACAAGGAAAGTAGGCAAAATAGCAAGCATTCAAAAATAAAGAAAAAGGCATGAACAAATACACAAAATGGCTTAAATCCACAAGTCCCCAGCAGAGTCGCCAGTTGTGAGACATGGAAAAATCACCGGGGTGATTCCCCCTCCGTCAACACACGGGCTCAACGTAAATATTGGAGAGTCGCCACCATTCAGATTTTTGAGGTGTGAATGGACACCAAAAGATTCAAAAATAACAAAATGAGCTAAAAAGCAAATTCTAGAGTAAAATAACTCTACTTGAAAATCCAAACCAGAGATGGGTAAGGGGATTATATTATGAATGGGGGAAGGTGTTAGGCACCCCCATTCATCCACACAAGGTGGTTTCCAAGTGTTATTCATGCTAGAAAATAAGAAAGCTTGCTAAAAATCATTAAAACCCTTGAAAAAGGACAAATGTATGATATCTTCACATGAAAATCCAAATGAATTCCAGATCCTCTTTTATGTCAATATCACTTCTGGAATATCACCAAAAGATAGAAATCAAAGCAAAAGTTGCACAAAACCAAGTTGAGTTAAATCTAAAAAATTCGGTAAAAGCAAGAACCATTTGTCTTGAAATCATTCAAATCCAATTTAAATTGAATCAAACCAAATTCATTTGAAAGATTATGGTAAATAAGAGACTCATGCAAAATTTCAATTAAATCCGGTTGAAATCCTAAGGGTTATGCTTCTTTTAAAAGTGCTGTTGGAGGTAGTAAAAAGTGGCAAGTGGGCAAGTTTGGAGAATTATTTAGAACAATCGGCTACATATAAATTCATGAAATTTGGTGTGAGTGAAGTCTGTATGGCCATCTTTCAAATGAAACTGGCCTCATACAAAAATTCATTCGGATGTGCCTTGGGTGGTCTCCCGAACAGGCCCCGAAGATCACAGATTTACCCAGAAAAGTGCTGTTGAGCAGTTCTGAGTAAATCTGTTAGCCACGACACAAATGGAGTCAAAAAATGATGAAATCAACTGAATTTGAAACTAGACTTCCAAAGGAAAACTCAGAAACAAGAATCACTGGAATCGGACGTAAAACGAACACATGGCACTCAGTCGAAGTGACAGGTTCCGTATTCGGACCTGAACTGACCTATCAACTTCGACAGAGAGGTGTCAAATATCCGTTTGATAGAAATTAATGAAATTTGGTAGGAATAAACTAAACAGCCTCACCTTTCCCATGGTTCTGGAATCACTCCAAAATTCATCCGGACCATGAAGTTATGAGTGTCCGAAGTTGGGGTACAGTTGCTGTCAAGTTAAGCCATTTTTGAATAAAAATAACTCAAAACAGTGATAAGAGGTGTGTGATCCGTGCAAGATAGATCAAAATCCTTTGAAAATCATTTAAAAACATCCCAGAATTTCTTGGGGCTATTCATTTCAGATTTATCACAACAAATGCAATAAATCCGAAATATGAGCCTATCCCGCCAAAAGCACGTGCTATGTGTGTGTAAGTGTAAAAATTATTCCAACAACATAGCAAAGATAGCATGCATTCATATCAATCAAAATAGGGTTCCGTTCCATTATCGTTTTCCGTAGTTCTCTCTCCCCGTTAAACACGGTTCTTCAAGATAATCTTAGGGTACTTTGAATATGGAACGGTCTTCACAGATTCAAAAGGCTTATTCAAATAGGTCCTAGAACTAGGATCAATCCCCAGTCTCGTTTCACCTAGATCCCGCCTTCACCTTTTACGGCTAGGGGGAGTCTTGAGATACTTTGAGTAGGGGAAGGGTTTTCACACACACATCATAGGCCTTATTCTACAGAAAAGTAGAATAAGAGATCTAGATCTAGAATATAAAAACAGAAAATTAAAGAGAGGTTTGAGGCTTACCTGGGTTCTGGAAGCAGTTCCGCAACGGTTCCCCTCTTCACTCGGAGCTCTTTGATCTCCAACTTCTTGGCAAAAGTTCTTTACAAGAGTTAATGGCTATTTGCTTAAGGAGGAGCCTCCTATTTATAGGCAAAGGCTAGGGTTAGGGTTTTGCATGATGGTAGACACAACATAATGTCTAGAGCCCACCAACCTTAACCCTAAGGCTATTTCCGAGATTTCCACTCCTTTAATGAAGGATATGATGGTAAAAAGTGAAAACTCTCGGAAAACCCTAATTTTGAGCAAAAAGCTTGTATCCGACATGTCAGGTCGGATACAAGCAATTTTCTTTGTATCGGACATTATCTGTCGGATACAAAAAAAAGAAGCTTTTATCCGAATTTTAACACAGGCAATACTTATTTACATGTAATATCGTTTAAGTAAATGTCCTCGTATTTTTTAATCTCCATTTACTTAAGATATTACATGTAAATAAGCAAACACCCCCCCCCCCCCAATTTGAATCCATTAAAATTAGTTCCAGACCCAAATTCCAAGTGAATAAAAAGTCAACTTTCCAGTTTTAGGCAAAATTCCGATTTTTCAGGTCCGGTAAAAAGATTCAACATGTTAAAACCAAGGTATTCGTCAAGATTTAAAATCTCAAAAAATTCTTTTATGCAATAACATGGCTAAAAACCTGATTACCGGGAAAAATTATCTTGAAATCTGGTTTTAAAAAATATTTCATTTTCTGGGGTCAAAAGTCAACAAAATTCAACCGGAAAAAGTTGACTTTGCACAAAAGATTGAATTCGGGTCTTTTCCTTTATGGTTTTGGATTCAAATGGGTTAAGTATCTCAAACCCAATGCAAAGAATTGAAAATTCCAATAAAATATTTCTCTCCTTCAAGATTTATCAAAAATCGTGCAATTTTGGGGTGTCTACAATCAACTGACAAGGTTTATATTCATCAGGAGTCACAAAGCATTATTGTTCTCCCGTTGTCACTGTAAGCATATTTGACTATTCTAGCTTGCATTAAATTTGTGTAATAAGGTATGCATATGCGTTTCTAATTCTATTGTAAATCATAGGATATAATCATAAACGGCAAAGAGGAGATTTATACGATGTATAAGAAGTACTTCTCTCTGAAAACAATTGGTTTCTCCTCCACGAATGTGAAATGGTAAATTAAGTATGTTTTTTATGGAAATAAAAAACATGTTGTCTTATAATGTTCTTCTCTCAGTAATTTTTGCAAGTTCTTCCAATCACATGTTTAGATTGGGCTTCTCCTCCTAATTAATAGTTAATGTTTTATGTAGATTTTTCTACCAGTATGCCAAAGGAACCATTGGTTCCTTGTAGTATTGAATGTGAAAGGAAAAAGATTTGAATTGTTGGACTCGGATAGTAGTTCTAGACAAGGTTTGCAAGGGGAGGCGGTCAATAAACTTGTAGGTTTGTGTTTCCATTGTTAATTTGTAATTTAAATTTGCTAAGCATCCTTCTATGTTGTCAAATTTAACCGCATTTCACAGGAAGGTTCTAATATTACAACAACACATCGTCAAATAAAACAATGATAAGGAAGTAATAATAAATAAAAATTAACATTGTCCTCCAACCAAATATCAATTAATTACAACGAATCCTCCTCGCTGTCTCCAAATCAACATTCATTGATCCGCAATTTTCAACAATACAACATTTGTTTGCCTTCCGCTTTGCTTACTTTAAAGGGTTGGAACGCATCAACACACAGCTTGAACCTACAAGAATTGTTATTAATAACAAAGCTTACTTACTACAAGTAACTCGGCTAGACGGAATTAGATTCACATCATACAAAATAACAGTGGCTACCTCTATGATAACTACATCCAAGACCAACCTCTAGATTGAGGCCCTGCATGTAGCTTAGTTGTGTCCTGCCTCATTGCAACGGGAACAGTGGACCGGCCGCTTGTTTTGGAATTGAGACTCTATGCGCTTCTGCCGAGGCCGCCCAGGTCGTCACTTTGTTTTAGGGGGCAGTATGCTTGTTGGTGTTTCAAATGAGTCAGCAAGAGATATCGCATCAATATCCACAACATTAGGTATGTCATGTGTTGGTACACTACGCATCAACTCTGCATATATCAGCTCTTGAGTACACTTGTGATAACACTGCTCCACATACTCATATAAATTTAGTGATTTCTTCTGCAAAACAGCACACAAGGTATGCCGGACATTTGCCATTGCTTGCATGTACACTCACGTCTCAAGATATCCACAATAATGTTTCTATCACATGGCCTAACTTCATATTCATGTTCACCACATTGCATTACAGACAACCCCACTCCTCGTGCTGTATTCTTTTCAATTTTCTTTACAATGCGACCACAGATAGGTATCTCCCATGTGCTGATCTCGTTCTTCTTCCTTACCAACATCTTAGTTAACTTAACCCTATGTGCATCAATGAATCTTAAGATAGGATATTTCCTCTCCTCCAACATCCAAGCATTAAACGACTCGGCTACATTTGAATATAGCTTATCCCAACGTTTCTTAGGAAATAAGGAATTTGCCCAATGTTGAGGACCATTTTGCTCCACCCAACCAAACATTTCAGGTGGATATGATTGCAATACATCCATCGCCATATCAAAATCCTCTGGAAGCTGAGCATTAGCTATATCATCCAATAATCCCAAAGCCACCTTCTTCGCTCTGCCTAGATGAAATTGATTAATGAATTTGCTGAAATTTTCTTTCACATGCCGATAGCAATGAGCATGATTTTGAAACCCAAATGTGCTACCCACAGCATTGATAATACTCTGATGCCTATCACTCACAATCACAACATCGGCTCGACCTCGAATTGCATACTTGACCTGTTCGAGGAACCATAGTCAATCCTCGTTATTCTCAGCAGTCACAATTGCATAAGCTATCGGGTACATACCATCATTAGCATCGAGAGCTGTAGGAGACAATAACGTTCCTTGATATGGTCCGCTAAGGTGGGTCCCGTCAATGAAAAGTAAAGGTCTACATCCCACTGCAAACCCTCTCAACGAACAAGAGTATGCAATGAACAACTGCTTAAACTTCCCCTTATCACTCGATGTACACCAAGCCACCGTCCCTGGATTGGACTCCATCAAGCGTTGACACATCCATGGAACAAGTTTGTACGTGTCCTCCACGTTTCCATCCATCTTCCTCTTCACTTTCTCCTTGCTTCTCCAACATTGCTGGTATGTTAAATTCATCGCATGATCATTATGAAAGTCCTTGGAAATTTGTCATGGCAAGTAATTCAGTGTCTCTCTTACTGTTTTCTCAATAACACCAGCTATCCACTTCAATCGCACAATAGGCTTTACTGAGACTTCATCTTGTGCCGAGTGTTTGTGTGTATTCACAAACTTGTGCACCATCATGCAGTCCGTATGTTTCACACAACCTACGTTAACTTTCCAAGGACAATCTTCAACAGAACATCTGGTAAAGATATATTCTCGACTATTTTTCTTGAACACATAACGGAATCTATTGCCAATGGCATGCTTGTAGACAGCTTGCCTGAATTCATCACCACTCCTAAAAACCTGACCATCACCAATTATTTGTGATTGCCACATGCTAGACACAAGTGGTGCCCTATTGTGTTCAATACAACTCCCAACAACTATAGGCTCCCGATCAACAAATGTGACCACAATTGGTTCAACCAACGGTTCACTACTTATTAAATTAGTCGTCCTAGAAAATAAAATAGTTTAAGTATTAAAACACTAGTATGATAACAAACACTATGACTTTGTAAGTCAAATATGTGATAATCACCTTCTAGAAGACTGAACGCTTTGCAATTGCCCTTCACCGTCAAATAAGTACACATTCGCAGAACGTTCGTTGTGGGTGATAACGTTAAATAACCCCGCTTGATCAGTAAGTGGAAGTAAAGCATTCTTCTCGTACGTAAGAGAGTACTTCATAGACAAACCCACTGAAGATATCCCAAATTTACTACAGACATCACGTACAAATTCATCGTACTGTGTATTACCACTTATATTCAAACCATCTAAATGACCCCCTAATATGATACAGACTTATCTTGCTCTATAACTATCTCTCCACCTATATGCAAGTAGCAAAACAACAACTTCGCCAGGGGTGGTTGAGCCATACTGCACTCCACACAATATGTTAACAAGGTGAACGAATGCATGATTAATATAAACTACTCAAAATAACAACTTAGGCTATCAATTATCTACCCATATAAACCTATATCATGCGCACCTTAATCAATTTCGATAAAGCAGTGAACATGTAAACCAAATTTCATGAAGCTCTGGAAATGTGTTATTTCCAGAGTAATAAATATAATGGCAAATGCAACAAAATAAAACACCTTATTTTGCTAGGGTGACAATTAGGAAACAAAGGAATGCAAAAGTTTGACAAAGTGAGAAGAAACAATGATTTTTCTAATTTTTTTCTAAGCAATGATTCAAGAAGAACTCTAGTCCTTCATATTTGACAATGATGTATATTGCCAAAACACAGAACATTCTCAAAAATTCATCAACACATAAGTAGTAGCTTATGAATATCCATGAATTTAGGAAATTTCACCACAATTTCATGATCTTCCCTATGCCCAAGATCTTTGGAAATGTCATCAAACTCTAAGCTCTACAATTGTTTTCCTGCATTTTTTTTAATTCTTAATGCATAATTTGCATTGGAATTTTACACCTAGAGATATTTTCCATTGATCAAATTGCGTTCAAATTCTTATGCTACAACATAATTTCCTTGGGTGTTTTTCTTTTTTGAAGAAATGTTATTTCCAGAGTAATAAATATAATGGCAAATACAGCAAAATAAAACACCCGTCTTATAACAATACAAATAAAATAGGCGTGTTGACTCAACCATTCAAGGGACTCAAATTTTTGAAATTACAAGAGCAATAAAAACAGCATATTGAAAATTGAGATGATTGCTCATATTTCGATTAATCGAACTATTGAGCAACCCCCATTTCGAAGGCATCGATTCAGAGACTAAAACGAATGTAATCCAAATGTGCTTCGTCACTTTCACATGGTGTATGAAACCCAAATACATCCATCACTCACGGATTAGGAGAAAAACATTTAACAAAGGATTATGATTAGGGAAAATCGGTTCATACCTTCAAGTGATTCCTCCACAACCTCCACGAAATAAATGTCCTGTGACTAACCTCCAGATTGAAATCCTCCACGGCCGTTTTCTTCTTCGCTCGACAGAAGCAAGGCCCAAATGATCACTTGAGAATCCGTGAGATGGTAGAGATGAGAGGGGTTACAATGCCTTTCAAACCTTCTCAATCACAAGCACCAATGGTCGATACTCACGCCGGGATGATGGGTTGCCGTCGCTCAGGGAAGCCTTCAACGTTCGTCCTTTGGTTTCGCGCTTAATCATTCTTTGATAATGATAGGGTGTTTTCAAACGAAGAGGGAAGGGCAAAATGGGTCTTCACAATATGCTACAATGTTTTCGGACCACTTTGTAAATAGTTTTGAAAAGTTGCATGATTCGGTAAGAAAGACTTTTCAATGTTTGTTTTTGTATTTACTTTTCAAATGACGGTCGTATTTGAAATTTTCCCATTATTATTTGAATTTGATTTATCTTTTATTGTTTGTATATATATTCCTATAACAGTATATGTTTTTCTAAAAGAGAAATTCATGAGATAGAAAACAGGATTAAAGTATTGAAGTGGACATTGAGAAGTCTCCTAAGGATTAAAATTTAAGACTTCTGTTGACAAAGCTTGAAATCTTATTTAACTGAAGGTTTCCAATGTTTAGAAGCAAATCTTCACTGAATGATCAAAACTTGGGTACCACGAATCAACCTCAATTGAACAATAACATATCCCCCTAAAAAGCATCAAGTTGTTCAAAGGGAAAGAAAAAATAGGCAAGAAAATAGAAAAAAAAAACACTATGATTTAGCTAAATCGAAAGACCTATCCAATATATATATTTAAAAAAAAAACATACATGCAAATGCCAAATGATTTAGGTAAAATGGCCTTTTTCAGTATCCCGAAAAACCTATATTGGTTGTTGGTGCGGTCGAGTACCTTTTGAAAAATCTGGATATATGCAAATACATGGTTCAGTTACAAACTTACATGTACTAAATCTGGATATCTGCAAACACATGTTTCAGTTTCCACTTGCAAATTACATATACTAATAAACCGGCATAATGACCAACACAGTCGTGTTTGCAAAGGATAACTCGAGAATTTATGAGAAAGTCTACCCTCCGTGCTTTTTATGAACTATCAGCCCGTTAATTAAATATGGACCTCCTTAATTGGTTCCTCTGGAAAAGAAATTAATCGGAGGATCATATGCAATACAATAGAAGTGAATAATGGAAGCAATGGAACCTTCAAGATTTCAATGTTGAGTTACAACTTCAAGATTTCTTGGTGCTTAGTTACAACTTCTTTATGCTTGGTGCTCAGCTGCAATCAATTGAGCCTCCATAAAGATTCCAATTTTGAGTCCAATTGCTGCAAACAGCTGAAGACTTTGTAACCTTGTTGGAATGAACCTATAAAAGGAAAAGCATATTATATCAACTCTACTAATTAGCAAGATACTCAATTAAGAGATAACCTACACTTACCTAAATGGGTTTCAATTTTCCGATGCAAGACTCCAAATCATGTCTAACAACAGCGAGAGAAAAAAAACATTTTTTCTATGAAACAAAATCACAAACCAAACAGTCTTTGCTGTTCAAAGGTGTTAGAAAGCAGCAAACCAATGAGAAAAAAATGTCAAGAGAGCCTAAGACTTAATTGAAATGCACAAATTCACTTGAGGACTTTGAAATTAAGACTTTGCTCATATTATTCAAAAAACGTACCTTTTTCCAGTATCTAGGATGAACTTGTTTATTGTGCACCAAGATTGAGATATTCCATTAGTTAACTTGAGGTCCTCTCAAGGTGGGATCATCTGTTGTTTAACTTGAAATCAATTTAGAGCTTCCCATATCAGCGTAAATGTCAAGTCATATTACTGGGCTAATGAATTGGGTTTCGAATTTAATTGTGTTAGCTAGTTGCACGAATCAACTAGCCAGACTGAAAATGGTACAAAATTCTAGTTGAAAAACAGGGTTTTGACTCTAACAACAACTAGAAGGGGGAGAATAGGTGCAGCACAGTGGAATAAAAAATATTCTATTAATTAAAGACAAGTCCTCAATTAATAGGCAGGAACAAATCCTCAAAATAATTCCAGAAAATAATTACTAACTATCAAGCCACCCAAATTGCAAAAACAAATAAAGCATGTAAAGAAATAAACAAGACAAGCAATTTGGTAACAAAGGGAAAACTCTATGAGAACTCTCACTAGAGAAAAACCCTCCAGGCTATGCAAGGGCCACCTAAAAGATCCAATATGAAAAGAAGGCTTACAACCTGTAGTTCAGACGACTCAACATCCCTATGCTAGACTTTGCAACTCACAGACTTGAAAGTATCTAAGGAACTCCTCAAATTTGCTCCACAGCAACACCTCAGAACTCTGAAGATCTTCTCACACGATCACCCAAACGAACTCGCCTGGTATCCGTAAGAACTGCCACGATCAATCTCCCCAACTCGGAACTCCAAGGCTTTGAACAAGGAAGAATAGAAGATTTAATAGCTCAAAGAAAGGAAATGAAGGAGAGAAATTTCTCTTCCTCACACACAAAGATCTAGGGCTCCAAAAACGTCTTAAGTAACCCTAAAGGAACGTCTAAACAATCCTTATATAGGTTAGAAAGAAGTAGAGAAGGAATAGGAAACAAATCAGAAAATATCGGAATTTTATAACTGATTTTCCGTATTGAACGTTCGAACGTTCATCGAACACGGCTCTAACATTCAATAAGTAAATCTACTTCACCTCTTCTTGTTCAAACGACTGCCTCACTTTGATTTAAGATATCATGAACGGTTGAACGGCAAGTCTCTCGTTGGCGAACGCAACTCTCAGGTTTGACTGTATGCAATGAGCGTTTGAACGTTGCGTCAAATGGCAATCTAACGTTCATCATAACTTAACCAATTTAACTCCGACTTCGACACCTTTTGAACCAGGACTCTTATAACATATCTCAAACACTTTGAACACCTTGAACACTTACTCTTTGACACTGAATTAAGCCAAACTAAAATATAAAACCTAACAAACTCCCCCTTTGGCTATTCAGTGACAAAACCTATACACAATAAAATAAACTGAGAATTCTTGACATTGTGAACCACCAAGCAATGTCTTGGATTTTACAAACACAAACAAAACCTATCTACACTAACCTAGACAAACCATGCTTGAATTTGAAACCTGTAACCTGTAACAAAACAACTCAAAGAAAACAAATACCTTGTGAAACGCATAAGGAAAAAAAATAACAATAAGCAATTCACATTCATGCATCAATATCACAATCCTCATAAAGTATAACCAACATTAAGCTCCCCCTCAGAAATACCTACTCCCCCTTTTTGTCACAGAAATAGACAAAAGGAAATAGTGAAGCCAAAAATACTTACTTCCCCTCAAAATTTGACAAAGTCTTGAAGAAGACAAAACCCCCACTCTCAAGCTCGGCAATAGCTCAGCACAAGCATGAACTCAAATGTGCTAGAATAGAGAAGAAAGCTGGAAAAACTTTAAGAAAGAAACACACTCGAGCCAACTTAGGCGAAACACACCCAAGAAAAAAAAACAGAACAAAACTGGAAGATATGGAAATCAGAAAATTTTCCAGATTTCAACCCAAACGACAAATCTTCCAACAAAACCAACTCAAAAACATGTAAAAACAATCAAAAAACATGATGAAACATGCCACAAGCAATATTTCATAAAAACTCAAAATTTTCATATTGTTGAGAACTTTTTCACCCAAAATTCAAGTTTTTACAAAACTAAAAGCACTAATCCCAAATAACTACACAATAATGCAATTAAATCACCAAGCATGCTTGCATGCAAGTGCAAATCCAAATACAAATAAGTTTGCCTAAATTGGAACTTGATGAGGAGGATTTGGCCATTTATCAAGAAATCACATTATTACTCAAGTCTCTCTATGAATTAAAAAGAACATCCTTCATGAATTTTGAGACCTTAAAAATTCTGTGTTTGAAATGTTCTCCCCTGTTTCTGACAATTCTTTTTGCACAAGGAGTAGTGTTCCTTAGAATATCTGGGGTTTACAGCTTATTCCATGGTTGTACTCTTTTTAATTTCTTTTTGAACTCAAGATTTCTGGGGTTTACAGCTCATCCCAGAGTTCTTTTCATATTTCTTTTTCTTTTAAACACAAGGGAGAAGTCTCTTTTTAACACACAAAGATCTAGGGCTCCAAAAATGTCTTAAGTAACCCTAAAGGAACATCTAAACAATCTTTATATAGATTAAAAAGAAGTAGAGAAGGAATAGGAAACAAATCAGAAAATATCGGAATTTTATAACTGATTTTCCGTATTGAACGTTCGAACGTTCATCGAACACGGCTCTAACGTTCAATAAGTAAATCTACTTCACCTATTCTCGTTCGAGCGACTGCCTCACTTTGAGTTAAGATATCATGAACAGTCGAACGGCAAGTCTCTCGTTGGCGAACGCAACTCTCGGGTTTGACTGTATACACTGAGCGTTCGAACGTTGCGTCAAACGGCAATCTAACATTTATCATAAATTAACCAATTTAACTCCGACTTTAACGCCGTTTGAACCAGGACTCTTATAACCTATCCCAAACACTTTGAACACCTTGAACACTTACTCTTTGACACTGAATTAAGCCAAACTAAAATATAAAACCTAACACCAGCTAATGTAGCAAGTTTTAATCTGTTTTGAGTTGATGAACAGAATATATATCATCTGCCTCCAACTTGAAACCAATTAAAGCTTACTACGTCAGATGAAATTTGACATCATTACCATGCTGTGCCATTGATTTGTAAGACTAACATGGTTATATTTGAAATGAAACTCACCAGCCTAATAATGATGTGGAATCTCAGCTAAAATGGAAAGCTTTAATTGGTTTCAAGTTGGCCAACAAGGATCTCTTTTTTTCTTGTTTTTTTGGATAATCAACAAGGATCTCACCTGATTTCATTTTCAGCACTCGCCAAATCGTATTGGGCTCGAATAAAACCTTTTGTCTTTATAATCTCTAAAACCAATCTTTGAGGTCCATCGATGATTTTCACCCAAATGCCTATGCAAGCTCAAAAGTAGAGATCTTGGAACAAGCTACGACCCTTTCTTGCAGGACTGATTGGCCCATTCCAGAATAGTTTTATGCGGCGAGCGAGTAAGGATAAAATCATTGTTGTATAAAGATCAATATACTTGGGGGAAAAAATGGGAAAAGGGGGCAGATGGCAATAATAATTGAGCTTGTGAAATCTTATAATGTCTTAAGGAGGAGCTTTATCCACCAAAATTTAAGAGCTTTTGCCTTTACACAGTCATGGTTAACACTGACAATGAGCCACCTCTCCCAGGTTGATGGCAATTCTCAGTAATGGGGGGTACAAACTGATAGCTTTTACTCATCCCGGGGCATCTGCAAGGGTGATACATTCTCACCCTAAGTTTCATATTTATGTAAGGAAATGCCTTCCAGCTAAATCTTGAATCTAGCTATCATAATCAGAGCCCTAAAACACTCTAACCACCTAAAATCTTGCAAGTGTCTTGTTTTGAGCCCTTTCTCATCTCCAAATTCGCCATAGATCAAGTATACAACAAATTGTTTTGGTGGGGAAGAGCTCCCCTCTTATGTCCAAAGCATCTTGGCACCATCCACTATCCTTCAGGCCTTTGAATGTCATGCAACCACTTAAACTACCACCAATAAGATGAACAAGGTTGGAGAAGATGCAATAGATTAGTGCTATAACCCAAAATTGTTTGGGGTTGACTCTCAAGCCAAAATTGTTTGCACCAATAAGAACAGCTACAGGTACAGAAGGAATCCAGATCCATGAAGGATTAGTGCTATAACCCAGTCTTGATCATGATGTATTAACCAATTTTCTATGTAAATCCAAATTGAGGGGCCCTTTACGACGTTCCTTCTCTGTCCATCATTAATAATATTTTTTTAATCTGATGAATATGTTTTTACGCCTTAATTCCGTGAAAGAGGAGTCCTTTGAAGTACTTATCCTTCATTAGCTTAACACCAAGATGACTTTGGCTTCATGGATAACTCCTGCCCTTTTCAAGAGGAGGGCGTCGCTTTAAAAACTTTTCATTATTTTATTTTATTTAGGTCACCATGTCTTTCTGTCATACATTAATTCGGTATCTACCAATGGCAACGGATAGTTGTGTACACTTCTCTATTTATTTAGCCCTTTGCTATTCTTTATTATTTATTATTTTGAATGCAGGCAACTTGTAACAAGAAATAGATTGCAGTGATTGGCTCCGAATCAGTGACTGTGACCCGGCCTCCTGCTCGGCTTAAAAGATAAGCTTTCTACCCCGGCTTAAGTCCTTTCCTTTTCTTTTCTCCTGGCTTTTTTTTGTCCTGGTAACCCAAGATATGATTTGGATTATTTTTCTCTGATTATAGGAATAGGCCCTCCAAGTCCAAGATATCAGCCAACTCCCTTAACAATGATAAAGGCCTTGTTTGATCATCTTCTCAATTCAAAGTTAGAAGCTCTCGCAAAAATCAAATATTGTCGATCTTTTAATTTTATATGTAATATTGTTAGCGTACATGAACATGAATGAGACAGGAGATGTTAATTACCACGAAACATTAACATCCTCTAACACTTAATTGACGCAATCCTGACGAATTATTAAGGATGTATATTACGCTTTCCGTTAAACAACCTCTAGCTCATACACGCTATTTCCTGACAGAAAATTCTACAATAAATCTTCTTCGAGAAGATGATTATGATTCATCATTAACGATTATTTAATTTAGTCAGAATCACATTTTTCTTTCTTACCAAGTTTTTGTCGTTGGAGAAGAAAAAAAATATATATGTATATATCCTTACGAAAGAAAAAGGATATTTAGAAATAAAAAATGAAACCAACATTTTGGAATGGACTCACTTGATAGGCACACGTTCCAATGAAAACATTTAACTGTTTCAGTTAATGATTGTTAAACTCCAATGTTCATTTCACCCAAAAAAAGACTCCAATGGTCGAAGGCATGCACTACATAATTAATTGGCAAGCAATTTTAAAAGGCAAGTCCGATCAAGATGTCTTGATCACCTAATGTATGAAATACTGAAACAACTAGAAACCGGATCCTAATATCTGTTATAGCACCAAAATACTCTCCCATCAAACCTACCAGAAGCCAATTCCAAAACCGAAAATACCAAACGCTATTTGCGTATTCTATAATAAATCTTCTTCAAGAAGAGTTTTTACAATCTCTCATTAACGATTATTTAATTTAGTCAGACTCACGTATATCTTTGTCACACAAGAGATCTATAAAGTGAAATCACGTGTTTCTTTCTTAACAAGTCTTTCGAGCAATATATGTAATGATATTTAAAAATAACTGGTGAGGGATTGGTGGAGGATATTTTAAAGCAATTAAAGGCAAGTCCGATCAACATGTCTTCATCACTAAAACTATACGGGATGAAATCCTCTGTCATGTTTATTTAAATTGTCTCATGTTTTAGCTGTGTGATGCTGTCATATGGAGTATCTTACGGCCGATGCTTTTTCATGTGAAACCTTTTTAAGTTAGAATAAAAAACAATGACCATGAGATACTTCACATGGTAACATCTCATTATCACATCAGGGACCAATTCACGCAACCAACATAGGAGATTTCATTGCGAAACTAACGGAGACTGGATCCTGATATCTGTTGTAGGACGAAAATGGCACCTAGCTAATACTCTCCCATTAATTAAACCTAACATGTTAGGCCCTCGTCAAAATCTGACGAAGCCAATTGCTTACATTTTGTAGTGCTTCTTCTGCAAAACGGAAAAAACCAAATCCCGGTCCAACCCAACGTGCCATTATATCGGCATGGCACGTACGCTAGTATTCGTCAGCAGATACTCGGCCCCTTCCACGAATATGAAGAGTCAAGCTGGGTAGAAAGACTAGACTCACTCCGCCAACCAATTTGACCTGACCCAACAGAACCGAGCTGAAATCATTTGTCTTGCCTCCATGATTTGCTCCCTGATGTGGCCATGAGATGCTGCCATATGAACCATCTCACGGCCACTATTTTTTTATATGAAGCCCACTTTATACATTTATAATATATGAAAAAACAGTGGCTGTGAAATGCTCCACATGACAGCATCTTACGGTCACCTCTGGAAACACTTCAGGGAAACATGGCAGAGGAATTCATTCCAACAGAACCTACACAACGAACGACCCGCGAAGCCACTCGTATATAGGAGTCCTACTTGGTGACGGGTCGCCACCTAAACGTATCCGTAAGTGGATCTAATTTATATCAAAAAAAAGAAATTTTGAAAATATCAAGCGGTTAGTATACAACTGGGCGATATTAAAGTACAACTGGAAGGATCAGGAAAGGTGACATGTCAGACAGGCTGACTCGCTTTCACTCACCAAAGGCCGTGAGCATTTCTTCTAGTGCCAAAATATGATGGTTCAATGAAACCACTGGCTAGGATGTGTTTTGGGGTGTAGGGCCCCTATTGAAATGAGGCATCATCCATCCGATCCATGTGGGTACTACTGAGTGGCACTTGAGGAAACCGTCTCCCAAAGGCCGTTTAGGATAACTCGGCATTACCCGTTGCTGACCAGGCGTTTATCATCTTCCACGTCAACCAAAAAGAACATCAATAAAATTAAAAAAATGAAAAAAGAAAAGAAAAGGTCCTGAGCGGACCGTGGAGCGGTGCCCATGAAAGCAAGCAGATTTCAATTGATTTCTCGTTCTCAAATTGTCTTTCCTTACTTTTAATAATGACGATTTTTTTAAGGGCGTGGGAGTCACTTTTGATACTCATTTCTGTCTATAAATACCGAGACAGCTTCACTCGCTTGAAAAGCAATCCATCTAATCTAATCTAATGGAAGGGTGGGAAATTCAGACAGCTTCCACGAGCGTTTCGATGGCCGGAGCTTATCATAGTTCCGACGATACGCCACCGCCGGACGTTCAAATTCTTGCTTCTGGTGGCCTACGTATTCCGGCGCACTCTAGCGTTCTGGTACTCATTCCACCGGAACTTCTTGTTTATTTTGAAAAAAAAAAAATTGGCCGGTTTATGGAGAGTTGTTAAAGATTCAGACTCAGTTCAGATGCCAATTTCTTCTACATTTATATGATATAAGTTAACAGATTTGGAAAAAGAATCTGATCTGTATTCTCCTGTTTCCTGAAACTATAGGCTTCGGCTTCGCCAGTGCTGGAGAATATCTTAAATCGGCCGCGAAAACGTCCGAATTCTGAGAGAAGGATTCCGATTCTCGGCGTTCCTTCCGATGCGGTCATCGCTTTTGTTCGATTTCTCTACTCGTCAAGGTCAGGATTGTCTCCAAATGCTCTGCTTCCTCGAACCTTTTTGATACGGCTTACTTTAGCAATTTGGTTTTTGGATATCCATTAATCTTCAAAACTCGATGATTATTTTGGTCAAATTTGGCAAACGTACACTGCTATCTGTTTCATAATTAAAATTAATATATGATGAAAAAGTTCAGTTTTAGTTACTGGTTGGATCGCTAAATTAATGATTTAAAACTCTGCTAATGGCAGATGCGCGGAAGAAGAGATTAACAGGCACGGGATTCATCTCTTGGCGTTATCACATCTGTTCTCGGTAACTCATCTGAAGCAGAGATGCACTAAAGGCTTAGCTGGATGCTTGGGAGCGGAGAACGTGGTGGACGTGTTGAAACTAGCGATACTCTGCGATGCACGGGATCTTTACCTGAAATGCATGAAGTTGGTCGCTAATGATCAGTTCAGGGCCGTCGAGAAGACGGAAGGGTGGAAGTTCTTGCAAGATAACGACCCCTGGCTTGAGCTCGAGATTCTTCAATTCCTTGATGAAGCCGATAATGTAATTTTATTTCCCTTATTTATAAATATTTTTAGTTTTTGAGTGTTGATATATATATGAGGAAGCTAGCTCTTACGAAAGGGTAAATTGTGTTTGTTCTTCTTTGCTTGAGAAAACAGAGGCAGAAGCAGAGGAGGAAGAAGACAGAGGAGCAGAAGCTGTATCTGCAGCTAAGCGAAGCGATGGAATGCCTAGAGCACATATGCACCGAAGGTTGCACAAGTTTGGGGCCTTATGATAAAGATCCGATGAAGAGCAAGGGTCCATGCAAGAGGTTTTCGACGTGCCAGGGGATCCAGCAATTGATTCGGCACTTTTCCAAGTGCAAGAAGAGGGTTAATGGCGGATGCTCTCGGTGCAAGCGCATGTGGCAACTCCTCAGGCTGCATTCCTCCATCTGCGATCAGCCTGATTGCTGCAGGGTTCCACTTTGCAGGTACTCGATCATCTAGCTAAATCACAACCATCACCAGTTGTGTCTGAACATTTCTCATAAAATCATTGGAGGGTACATACTTAATTGGACCTACCACCACTCAATACCAAGTTGGCATTCTTTCTCTGAATTTCGACCTTCCACTTACCGAAAATCTAGTAGAGCCGATAACGATCTTTAGATCGATGGGCTCGATTCAATTCTGGCGGTGATTGGTCGGTCTCACCGTAATAAAATCTTTCTTGTCACGGAATTGCAAGTTGTCCTCTTCCGTGGTTTTAGGAAATTCGTTTGCATCGTTGGATCTGCCTTCAACGACCTAGATCCCTCGAGGATCATCTTCATTGTCTGCTGATAGCTCAGCATGAGTCTTGGGTTCACGTTCTCCTCGTGTCTTTTGCTTTGGTTCCATCCCTCCATTGTTGTTGGTTAACTTGTGAGTTCCGCGTTGTCAGCAAGCCGAACCGATTGGATAACGGTTTGACTCGGTCTTGATCAAAAGCAGGGTTCGGGTTCTTCCATATTTCTGGGGACGAGTCAACTTTATTAATGAAATGAGCTCTTTATTAAGCTTGGACTTGAAATCTATATTGAAGATCCTAATTATGGAGTCAAGAAAGTGGAGTCCGAGCCCCAGCTGTGGTACTTCGATCATTAAAAAAAAATCTTTTTAATCGGAAAAGGAACAAAACATGCCTTGGTGCAGTGCTCCTAGTGAGGCTGTTTTCTTGTTTTTCTGACGTAAATATCTTCGGTTTGTGTTCTACCAGAGACTTTTTCGTTTTTTCCCCTGTTATAATCAGACTTACCAAGTAGAAGGCGGATCGGATTACTGTCTTTTATAGCGAATATGAGGGATAAAGCTACATTATTTTTCTATTATTAATTAGTACTGCAGCTGGGCATTTTTGTTTTGTTTTGTTTTGCTGAGGTTATTTTTGTTGCTGTTTGACAGGCAATTCAAGTTGAGGATGCAGATTGAACAGAAGGGAAAAGATGCAAGGTGGAGACTACTTGTAAGGAAAGTGGTTTTAGCCAAAGCCTTCTCTTCCCTGTCTTTTCTCAATAGAAAGAGAGAAGAGGAAGAAGAACAAACAAGGGATCAGATGCTTTAAAGGGATAAAAACAGAGGAGGGAGGGGAGGGTTATTGTTGGGGCCGGGGCTGGTGATCGAGGGGGTTTATTGCCATTGCCAAACGAGAAGAATGTGGCGGTGCACTGATTGTAAATGAGTGAGTTTTGGTCGTCTTCATTTCTTGTTGTCGCTTCCTATGGCTTTTGCCTTCATTGTGTAGATGGTTATCCTTCAAAGTCTAGTGAGGGATCCACATTATTCACATGATACTACCCTATAGCTTGGTGGGATTGTTTTGAAGTGGCGTTATATTGTCTGTGAATATAAAGACAAAGGATTTCTTATTGTATTGCACATACTATATTCAACGTATACCAGTAGAGTAATCTGTTATAAAGAATAATAACTGCAGGTGCAGCACGATGAGGTTATTCATTTGAATTTATCTTACCTAGTTTGAAATTTTAAAATAGAAGATTGTTGGAGCTGAGCCTATTAAGTAAGTTGATCATTTGAATTTGAATATTCAACACACCCTTGCCAAGAAAATGAATCGAAGCCGATGAATCAAGGCACTGCAAATTCGAACCCCACATGGATCGAAGCCGATGAATCTTCTGCAACTGGCAACAAGCAAGCTTGCAAGTGTTGGCTTTGATCTCGCTAATGGCTTCCTCGAGCAGACCCACTCGGGTCTCTTCGTCCACCGTCGCCTCTACTCACAAGTACCGGTCCATCTCCAGAACCCCGATTGCACGCCAGATTCCGTGCTTGTAGTCCGCCTTTGGATCGAAAATTTTTTATTTTATTTTTCTGCATGCATGTCAGACATGCAACCTTGGCCAAGGTTGTGTTTATAATGGGGGCAACCGGAACCGGAAAATCTAAGGTCTCCATCGACCTCGCAACCAGATTCCCGGCGGAAATCGTGAATTCTGATAAAATGCAAGTATACAAAGGGCTTAACATGGTCACCAACAAGGTAACCGAGGAGGAGCAGTGTGGGGTTCCACACCATCTGTTAGGATTCAGAGACCCCGACACAGACTTCACTGCGATCGATTTCCGCCGCCTCGCTTCGAGCGCCGTCGAGTCCATCGTCGGTGGAGGCCGTATTCCGATCATCGTCGGAGGTTCAAATTCGTACATTGAGGCGCTGGTGGACCACGAGGACTTCGAGTTCAGGAACAAGTACGAGTGTTGCTTCCTTTGGGTTGATGTTTTGTTGCCTGTGTTGCATTCTTTCGTGTCCAAGCGTGATGCAGATGCGCCTAATTACTCAAAAAGACTAGTCCATTAGTTAGGTTTGCCCAATCCACATATAAGCACATAACTCAACCCTTCACTAACCGATGTGGGATGAGGAAACAAAGCGAGTCGAAGCAAGTTTGGTCGACGAGGTACGGTAAATTTTCGATCCAAAGGCGGACTACAAGCGCAGAATCCGGCGTGCAATCAGGGTTCCGGAGATAGACCGGTACTTGCGAGCAGAGGCGATGGTGGACGAAGAGACCCGAGCAGGTCTGCTCGAGGAAGCCATTAGCGAGATCAAAGCCAACACTTGCAAGCTTGCTTGTTGCCAATTGCAGAAGATCCATCGGCTCCGATCCACGTGGGGTTGGAATTTGCATCGCCTTGACGCCACCGATCCGTTTCTATTTTAAATAAATATTCAAAGCCCTTGGAGATGATAGGTTTGCTAAATAAATTTGCAATCCAGTTATTTCTAAAAATTAAGCTGACGTGAAGGGCTTCAGTTACTACACGATTACGAACAAAGTGGGAGTCAATTTCCATGTGTTTCAGGTGGCCCTAATGCTATCACACCAAAAGGTAAGCAGGAAAGATACAAAAATTCCAAGCTCTCGTAAAATCAATTGCAGCTGGGGTTAAGAAAATGAGGCGGTTGAGACATAAACACCTCTTCATGTAAAACAACATGGAGGATGACATTTTGAGCATCAATTTAACGATTCATCCATGCTACGGATTGCGATAGAATTAACTCTCTGTTTGTCATCGGCCTAATAATATAATGGGATTAAAAGTTTATTTGAAGAGGTGAAATCCTTTGACTACGAGATGAGCTTTGGTTGGCACGATGTTGACAACACACCCATTTGCGTCCTACAGCATTTCAATGTTGATGAGAAGGTACAAGGCTCCAATGTGTCATTGCATAAGAGAGCATCAACATTCTTGATTTATAGCATGCCACTATTCAAGCAATTTAGAAGCATCAGTCACCGATGAAGGTTCTACATTGTCATTATAGGAGGGAACTATGGCAAGAAGTCAAATTATTTGTCCCAGTAATATTGGGATACTTGTTCAAGTTTATTACCTCCCACTTCCACCTACTTTCCTTATTTACTTTACTTTTTCTATATTTCTTTCTTGGTAACAGTACCTCCTAGTTCTCCAATCCGTAAAAAGGCCATTTAGAAACTTCTCAACGGAAATTCACTGCAAGAAATTCGCAAGTAAACGCTGATCAGCAATTTGGCATGCAAGCCTAGTTTGCACACAGCCTGGAAAGCCTCCATCGTCCATGACTTATCCTATAGACAATCTCCAACAGCCAGGGCAATAAAGCTAAGGCGTCTTTAGTTGGCTCCTAAAATATCATCAGATTTCAGGATACAAGAACAAGATCGCCACCTCAGTCAGCAAATTGAGAGATTATTACTTTTGGTTCATATTAAATAAGAACACATGGAATTTGAATTGGCCATCAGATACAAGGAAAAAGTGTGAACATCAAAATGTGTGAACCTTTCCTTTTTATCAAAAATGAAATAAAATTGAAAGGGTAGTGGTGCTCACTTTACAATACAACAAATCTCCCTTTCTCCAGGTTATTTCCAAGCTTTCCTTCCCGAGAACTGCTTGCCTGATCGTCTCTGCTGCTTCTTCTTCACTTCTCGGGATCGTGCAACCTTGGCTCTCTTTGCAGCAAGAGGCATAGCTTTCTTGTGTTCTTTTTGCCTATTGCTCGAACCACCAGTCTATTATTCATGCCCACAGCATCAAAATTAGACATTTATATACTGCAGGCTTGTACCATGAAAATGAAAAATACTTGAATTTAAGAATTAGTCTAATTGCTTATGCAATTCCTACTTGGATTTTTGTTACTTTAACAGATTTAGCCATACGACAGCTATATTTAAGAAACTCAAAACTAAATTCACCTACTCAACAGAAAGAAGAATACTAAATATATACTTCGGTTTGCTTTTTTCCTACATTCCTACCAGATTCAGTATGAATTCACAATTATAATTGTGAAAGAAGAGGGAAAAAAATTGTGAATAAGCCAAACACACCTTCTTCTGTTTCACAGCAGTTCGAGCCTGATATTTTCCTCTTTCCTCCCTCCCAGCTCTAACAAGTGCAAGCCTTTCCTCCTTGCTTAGCTTTCTCCTTATATTAATCTACAAAAGCAAATGCATCAGATATAGTACAGTTATAATTACTTTTTACATAAGTTGAAAACCTGCAAGGCCAGTTCAACAAATTTTGGGAGAGAAGTGGAGAGAGGAAAGGAAACTAAGCAAACATAATTGGGTCAATCGGACACTAGAAACTGTAAGAACAACATAACCAATATATGAAATGAGAATTTACCTCGAGTTTTGAAGGATCCACTCGCTTCACACTTAGCTCTTCCGAAGTGGGGATCTTGAATGCTGCTGGCTTTGCATCTGAGCCCTTTCTTAACAGCCCATGTCGAGCCAAAGTCAGCTTTGCCTCTTTACTTGCCTGATAGAATAGAAGTGACAAAGCAACAAGCACTTAGTGATCAATACACAGCTCTGAGGTGCAAGAACACTGAAATTCAAGCTTTCCATTGCACAGGGTGTTTTCTCATATTGCAATATTTCTATTGCACAAGGTTACTGTTTTGTCTAGACAAAATACCTTCAGTTCTTTAATCCTCTGGAAATCTTCATTTGAAAGAAAATCATCCATTAAATCGGATGTGTCATTTGAGGTCTTCGCTACAGCAAGCCTTTTAAGAGCCCGAAGACTTGTTTCTGCCGCATTAAGTTGTCCATCATAATCCATTATCTTCCTTTTCTGTGCTTTAGATTCTAACTTCTCCCTTTTCTTTTTATCATCATCATCATCATCATATTCTTCAAAACCATCATATTCCTCCTCATCCGCTTCCCCATCGTCATCCTCATCCTTACCATCATTATCATCATAATCTCCTTCATTTACATCGTCATCATAATGATGTATTTCATCATCATCATCATCATCTTCCATTTCAACCTCACAGACATCTTCACCGATACTGTCATCTGTCTGGCTTAGTTCTTCATCTTGTTGAAATTCATTATCTTCATCTCCTGTTTCAACTTTGCAGACATCACCACTGACACCACCATCTGTGAGGTTCTGTTCATCATCATCATCATCTTCCTCACCATCATCATTGTGTCTTAGTAACTCAATGCCAGGAACATTGCTTGCAACATTCACTTCACCAAATGCTTTAGGCCTTGCCTTCGGATCAATAGGGCGCCCTCGGTCCTTCTTAACAAGAAGCGAGGGGCACACCTGCAAGGAAACTAAATAAATAATCTTCCTGTAGGGACAAAGCATACAAGCAGTACAGAAAGCAGAGCAGAAGTGCTTATGACCTCTCTAAATAATGTAATCAATGCACGAGCTGCTGTTGAAACTGCTTTCTCGTGTGATTTCCTATATAACACAAGGTCTTGCAGCAACTCTTCTGTCATCAACTAGTCATCAACAAGAAAATGTTAACATAGTTATAATTTATAAATACTTCACAATTCTGAAAGACCACAGATATACCTAAGACAGATAATCACATAGGAAAAATAGGGGAAAAAATGTAAAACATACAAATAATAATGTAAAACTGCTTTTAATTGGGTATGAAATGGGGCATATATAATAGCTTATAGTAAATATCTATACTGACCAGGGCTGGGGAAGAAGGTTAACAATTGAGCTAGAGAAGTATACCAAAGGCATCCGTAGACATATCTCTCTCACGACATTCAATCCAACAGCGATCGACTGGCAAAATCAGTATATTTTTAAAATTCATACATTCATTGCTCAGAAAAATGATAAACAGAAATAAACATGCATTAAATGGATACCTCTGTGCGGGAACGATCATGTATGAATTGATTTACCACTTGTCTGAATAGTGGTTCAACTGTATCAGGAGGCACCTAGTCACAAGAAGATGGATTAGACTAAAGCCGGCAGATAAACAAGACAAAGAGAAAAAACACATTATTAAGCCAAGGAAATATCAAATACTTAATAAGCAAAATTACAACCATATCATGACAGGCTTGGACTGCAGCTGCAAGCAAAGTGGTAACATCACGTTGATGAGGCTGCAAATATACCAATACAAATTCAAATTATGATTTGAAATATAAATAACAAAAAAGTGACAGAAAGCATTATAAAATAGTACCTGTACATATTTTTGAAGAAAAGGATAAAAGTTCAATAAAATTAAGCGATGAAGGCCAATAGCTCGAGCAATTACTTTCAACATCATCATCTTAACCTGAAATATAAAAAAAATTTCTTTCAAGTACCCGATGATTCTCTTAAATGAATACATATATTAAACAGTAGCTGAATTTTATTATGGGTCTAAGTACTAGCAGATGGAATACAAGTTACAATCTCAGATCATCTCATGCTTGCATAGCAACATGAATTTACTCACAAGCAATACACTCCGATTTTATACTCCAAAAGATAAATTATTCAAAATTCAAATTATTATGGTTGTAACCTGAATGACAGTATAAATTAAAACTCTTCAAAATTATAACATAGGTAAAAGGGCTAGCCCAGTATACAAGGCTCCCGCCATTGCTCAGGGTCTGGGAGGGTCTGAAGTATGCAGCCTTACTCCCACAAGTGGAGAGGCTGATTCCTGTGACCCGAATCTGAGATCTTTAGGTTGCAACGGAGCAACCGTGTTGAATGAATTTTGTGGCTTGAGCATTGATGTGTTATTAATCTCTACTATATATAAAGCGAGGCGCCCTTTTTGGGAAGTGTGCCAATATAAAAAAACCTCTTTCCAATTTTGCCCACACAAATCAACGTCACACTCAAATAATGCAAGGATATAATTGTCAAAAAATTTTATCCACTCTCTAAAACCTACAATTTAGTTCTGCAACTGCCCACCCACGTCTTTGCTCCATCCTGTTTAACTTTTAACTTCGCGATGACGACCTTGCCGGATAACACACAGTCTTCACTGAAGCCTCCATTACACATTATCGTATTCGCGGAAGAACCCTACTTCTCAACATTCGATTCCCACGCAATAGCCACACATCTACATTGGAGGAGTATAGAAGCCGGCACCGGAAGTTCGTATGACGCATCATACTCAGCCCTTTCTTCTCATTTGCGACCCACCAAACTGCATTTATCATCAAATTTCAAGGTACCTCAACAACCCCTTTAGTTTTTAATCGCCGTTATCGAGAGAGAAGATTAGTAGAAGATAAATCTCTTGACCCTTCAGTTTTAGGTTTTCACGGTACCTCAACAACACCTTCAGTTTTTAATCGCCGGTATGGAGAAGACTACTCACGTGATGAAGATTTTGACACTTTCTTAAAGAGGTTAGATCCACTTGACTTCCTTCTTAAAATCCATTATTTTCTTTGATTCCTTATTTGCTTTCTTCGTTTTGTTTTACTTTCGTGCTCGATTTTGTTCTGTAATCTCTGTACATTGCAATAAATGGTCACGCATTGCTCACGGTTTTTCCATTGTTTGGTTTTGCCACTGATTTGTGTTTACAGCTCTGTTGATTTCACATTGCAAACGAATTCTTTTCTTTGTTGGTAATACGTTGATTTTGTCCCTAATTTGTTTACCTCATTAGCCTATTGATAAACGCATTCTCTCTGTTCTGGTCTTTTCTTTTCTGTACGGACTGGAGATCAACAGGCTTAATTTTTACTCTTTCTCCCTCTCTTTCTAATCAGTGTCGCCTTTCCAACGAAACATCTTCTGTTCACCTACTGTTTGTTCAAATGACTAAAAGAGTACTCCTGAAATTTACTAATTATTTTCTCTGAAATCAAAATTTACAGCCATGCTGATCATAAGCAGTTACAGTTGGAACCAATCACATTTATAACCATGTTCATAAATAGTTGTTTTAACGCATAAGAACCCTGGATTTTTCAATCTTTGATTAAAGTGTATCTTCTTGCGATGATGATCTATGACCACAAATATAGAGTTTACAGAACAAAATTTACTAATTTGTTCAATATGTTTACATATAGAGATTGCTGGCACTCAATTGATTGCCTTATATAAATAACCATCATGGAAAATGAAAGATATATGCAAATCTGCTGTTATTTTTTTGAATTCCTTAAACACATGGCTGAAATATGACCCCATCTATAAGACACATTTGTTGTCTTCTGTAAGATGGACCATGTTACGGTCATGCAACTAGGACTTCCTAAAACCATTTGCCATGCATCTGTTGGTGCAACTCCATACTACATGCATACAACCATACTAAATAGTTGGAGCCTATCAAAAAGTGGAGCAGTTAGGGATGAGATGTGTGATGGGTATTCTATTCAGACCTTGATTGGTTTGGGCCATTTATACAGCCAGTATATAAGTAATTATAGTTTTTATGTGGAGGTCCCCCATATTGACTTGATAACTCATGGTAGTGCAATCAAATTTTTATTGCAGAGTCCAGTTTTTATTGCTTTTACATTTTATTGCAGAGTCCAGTTTCCTAATTTCGTTTTGACTTGAAAACTCATGGTAGTGCAGATGTAAATTTAATTGTGAATTTTATGTTAGAGCGAGGTTTTATTATGAGAGTTCAAAACATTAATGATTGTTTCTCGGGAGACATTGAGAGAGGAATTATGAGATCTAATATGATAATTTTTTTTCTCACTAAACAAGTAGTGGCCAGACATCTCGGTTGGGTGTAGACTACCCCTCATTTCGTTTTGTTTCGTTTACTTCAAATGCAACAAATTTGAACATTAACTATTATAATGAATGAAATTGGTGTGGAAATTTATTGAGAACTTGGTTGGACTGGATGAATGAAAATGGTGTGGAACGTGATTACCTTATTATATGTTTACCTACCGTTTGTTGAAATACCTAAGATATCATATGTTAAAATATCTGCCACATTCGTTTGACATAGTACAGGGAGAATTTCTGGTTTTTAAACTTTTTATAATTCTACACATGGGTCTGGGTCGCATAGTCCATTTACCTCACTTCGTCATACCAATCGCCATTCAATGATCTCCCCCAACTCTACCATCACCACCCTTTTTAAATCTGTCGAAAACACTGCACAAATTGGTTTATAAACTTAAATTTTTGGGTCTAGGTGTGGTGGTCAAAATGGATTACACACCTGAAATTATTTAAGCACGGTGTTTCCACCACTCTTTCATTTACCAGGTGCTCATATTCTTTCCAATCACTCTTTGGTCTTCTTTGTTTATTTTCTGATGTCGCAAGAGGTTTAGCATACAAAACTTAATAACAACATCGAGTAGAGAACTATGGAATCCTTTAAAATCAATAAATATTTAAATATCTTTTTAAGCATGCTTCCATGGAAGAAATATATTCAAGGTTTCATGTTCCACAAAATTCGGATTCGGAATTGTATGTTACATGCGTATGCAAATATTGATCAATTGCTAATAACACTTGAATATTGGAAAAAAAAAAAAATACTGAAATTAGCATTACTAATATCATTGTCACTTTTCTTATGAGCTATATTGACACTTCTCATTTCTGGAAAAGTCGATATTGCACATTCATTATTTCATGTTTATTTCTTACACGTTAAATTCTGTGTTGTTATGCCATTCGTATTTTGCATACAGATATTGTGCATAATTTTCAGCTTCTTAATAGCAATATTATATATTTTTGATATTAACCCTGATAGAAGTTCATTATTTTTCTCATATAGAATCTGATCATCAAGCCACTCATAATTGTATAGAGTACCAATACAATTCATATATTAATTTACACTTTCCTAAAATATGCCCATATACAAATATTACATAATCATGAAAAACGGAAGTTCTCATACTATTACATACCCCAAAGCTTAGCCATGCTATAAAGCTTTGGGTATTTTAATTCTTTTCAACCAAATAAAACCATGCATTATTAATTAATGCATGTACCACCAACTGGTACAGAATTTATTCCGATCCATTGTCCATGCAACTATATCTCATAAAGTTCCCCCATATAACGTGTTAAGATTCTTTCCAATCACTCTTTGGACTATGGAATCCTTTAAAATCAATAAATATTTAAATATCTTTTTAAGCATGCTTCCATGGAAGAAATATATTCAAGGTTTCATGTTCCACAAAATTCGGATTCGGAATTGTATGTTACATGCGTATGCAAATATTGATCAATTGCTAATAACACTTGAATATTGGAAAAAAAAAAAAAAAATACTGAAATTAGCATTACTAATATCATTGTCACTTTTCTTATGAGCTATATTGACACTTCTCATTTCTGGAAAAGTCGATATTGCACATTCATTATTTCATGTTTATTTCTTACACGTTAAATTCTGTGTTGTTATGCCATTCGTATTTTGCATACAGATATTGTGCATAATTTTCAGCTTCTTAATAGCAATATTATATATTTTTGATATTAACCCTGATAGAAGTTCATTATTTTTCTCATATAGAATCTGATCATCAAGCCACTCATAATTGTATAGAGTACCAATACAATTCATATATTAATTTACACTTTCCTAAAATATGCCCATATACAAATATTACATAATCATGAAAAACGGAAGTTCTCATACTATTACATACCCCAAAGCTTAGCCATGCTATAAAGCTTTGGGTATTTTAATTCTTTTCAACCAAATAAAACCATGCATTATTAATTAATGCATGTACCACCAACTGGTACAGAATTTATTCCGATCCATTGTCCATGCAACTATATCTCATAAAGTTCCCCCATATAACGTGTTAAGATTCTTTCCAATCACTCTTTGGTCTTCTTTGTTTATTTTCTGATGTCGCAAGAGGTTTGGCATAAAAAACTTATGCATTAAATTTTTTTTCTTGCTTATGCATTAAATTTGGGTAGATGGAGGCCATTGAGAAATATGTTAGATTATGCATTATAAGTTTATAAATAATCCCCATTGGTTGATAGAACTATTTTTTCTTTCTAATAGTACACGACCATTTGTGTGTAAATAATTTTATTTATGTAGGCACACAAGCATATCCATATGCTCTCACGCATTATGGATTTTCAAATTTTCACTTCGTTTCCCATACTTTTTATATCTCAATTTGCATCAAGTAAATGCATTGTACAGGTAATGGAATTACGCTATGTATCCAAACATCTCATTACTTTTTTTGCCATGAGATTTTGTTTTAGAAAATACTTAACTAATGTGCATATGCCCAGCTTCCTCTAAATCTTGGTTACAATGTAAAATTTGAAGACAATTCAGTGAGCCCATATTATTCAAACTCCTACTTTAATATTTCTAAATAGTTTTCACTACATAACAATAGGGTTGTTCTTATTAATCATGTTTATTGTCTTTGTTTATTTTCACATTCTCATTCAAGATTTCGTTCCCATTATTTTCAGTTCAACGGGATACAATTAACTTCTTCACTTTGTGATGTACTATTGCTTAGTAGTTGAAGGTATCTCTTTAAATTGACTTCACATTATTTTTTGTAATTTCAGCTCATCTTTTGGTATTCCAAGGTGCCGTGCTCAAAGGAAGTGCATCATATGTGAGCGTGGGACTACTAAGGAATTACATCAAACACAAGTGACAACCGGTATGCAATTTCCATGCGTCTATTACATGTATTCAATTAAATGTCGTTTGGTTCTATACGTCATGCAACTTTCCTTTAAAATCAATAAATATTTAAATATCTTTTTAAGCATGCTTCCATGGAAGAAATATATTCAAGGTTTCATGTTCCACAAAATTCGGATTCGGCATTGTATGTTACATGCGTATGCAAATATTGATCAATTGCTAATAACACTTGAATATTGGAAAAAAAAAACAAATACTGAAATTAGCATGACTAATATCATTATCACTTTTCTTATGAGCTATATTGAAACTTCTCATTTCTGGCAAAGTCGATATTGCATAGTCATTATTTCATGTTTATTTCTTACACGTTAAATTCTGTGTTATGCCATTAGTATTTTGCATACATATATTGTGCATAATTTTCAGCTTCTTAATAGCAATATTATATATTTTTGATATTAACGCTTATAGAAGTTCATTATTTTTCTCATATAGAATCTGATCATCAAGCCACTCATAATTGTATAGAGTACCAATACAATTCATATATTAATTTACACTTTCCTAAAATATGCCCATATACAAATATTACATAATCATGAAAAACGGAAGTTCTCATACTATTACATACCCCAAAGCTTAGCCCTGCTATGAAGCTTTGGGTATTTTAATTCTTTTCAACCAAAATAAAACCATGCATTATTAATTAATGCATATACCACCAACTGGTACGGAATTTATTCCGATCCATTGTCCATGCAACTATATCTCCTGAAGTTCCCCCATATAACATGTTAAGAACATTGCTTTTGGGGTGTCACTTCATAAATCCATCTCCCCATCTATGTTTACTCATTTAAAATCCGTCCTCTTTACTCATGTTTTAACATAGAAAACCAAATTTGTTAGGAAATGGTTCGAAGCCAACATCTTCCAGCTGTCTCGATCAACCCCACCACCTTTAACCCTTCGAGCAGAAGATTTACGAATGTGAATCGAGCTAGCCGTCACTCTATATCAATACCTACGACAAGCAATACTGGACGTATCCTTCGCTTGAGCCATGTAAGACGTCAGGCACGTTCAATTGCACAACAACCAGATTTTAATTTGGAAGAATCTCACACGTCAACAGAAGGTGTCCCCAGTCTGCCTATTGAAATACGTAGTGGTACGTTAAAAATATTTCCTCAACGCATAGTATCTACTCGCTCACATTAACAATACTTAAATTATGCAACACAGGCGCTTCTGGTTCCACAATTCAAGAAACTTCACTCCCCAATGGTGTTCCTTTGCAACGTAGACGCCGCCGAACAGTGCAAAACTGTGCAAGGGACTTCATGGATAACAACACTTTGCACATTGATGTGTTACCTGAAGGAAATGTCTGTGCATATTGTGGCGCTAAGCTATTTAAGTATGAAAAGATGGAGCTATGTTGTGCAAGTGGAAAGATAAGATTGCCATATGTTCCTGTACCGGCAGAATTATTACATATCTATGCGGATCAAGGCCCCGAAGGTTTAAACTTTCGGAAAAACATTCGTATCTTGAACCATTTGTTTGCATTCACGTCAATGGGAGTTCAAATAGATGAGAACCTGGCCAACGCTCAACATGGTATTTACACGTTTCGAGCTCATGGTTCAATATACCATAAAGTTGGAAGTTTATTACCACATCAAGGTTGTAGACCTAGATATCTTCAACTTTATATTTATGACACTGAGCACGAAATGGATCATCGAATGTTGGAAAACAACTCCGTGGATAGATTGTTGGTCGAAAAGATCCAACACATCCTTCATCGGCACAACCCATTCGTGCATATTTTCCGACAATTGGGAATGCGTCAAGATTTGCCAGATTGTCGGCTTCTCATTAAGGAGCTGCGCCCTGCACAACACCAATACACAATGCCGAATGCTTCGCAAGTCGCAGCAATAATTATTGGAGTCGATAATTTATCTGAATGCGCACGACGGGATATCATCGTACAAACACACGGAGATATGTTGGAAAATGTACCAGATACCACAGGCTATTATGATCCATTACAGTATCCACTTCTATTACCTTATGGAAGTTATGGTTGGGATGTAAACACATCGACATACAGTGGCCAAAACATTAGCTGTCGAGCTTTCTATGCTCATAAGCTTCAGGTACATTATCATCTACTTGCTAAAATTTGTGTTTCACACATATTGTTGCATCCATACCACTAATTGCATTAAAAATTTTCCTAGATACGGAATGGATATGAGTCATTACTATTGCGAGGAGGACGTCTGCTGCAACAATATGTAGTTGACAACTGGGTTAAGATTGAAACCCAGAAGCTGCGGTATATTCGGGACAATCAAAATACCATACGTGCAGAATTGTATCAAGGCTTACAAGATTCACTGCAAGCTGGTGAAACTATAGCAGGTATATTCAGAAAATTTTCCTTCAAAACACTACATGATATTTTAGGCCTTGAATACTTAAATTTCCCTTAGGCAATGTTGGACGACGCATCATTCTTCCTTCTTCTTACATTGGGAGTCCAAGGGATAAGTACCATCGTTATCAAGATGCAATGGCTTTAGTCCAGAGATACGGCAAGCCAGACTTATTCATCACAATGACATGCAATCCAACATGGGATGAAATAACGAGAGATCTCCTTCCAGGCCAAACAGCCCAGGATCGTCCTGATTTAACAACAAGGATATTCCGTGCAAAGTGTGAAGAACTCAAGAAGGACGTTTTAGACAGAAAGGTACTTGGTGTCGTAATTGCACATGTTCACGTCATTGAATTTCAAAAACGAGGCCTTCCTCACGTACACATGCTGATCATTATGGCTGAGACTGATAAACTCAATAATCCTGATCTCTACGATGGTGTTGTACGAGCTGAAATTCCTGATGCAAATATCGAACCCAGTTTACATGTTGCAGTTTCACGACATATGATTCATGGCCCGTGCGGACAGCTTAATTCAAGGTGCTCATGTATGAGGGATGGCAAGTGTAGCAAAGGTTATCCACGTCAATTTTCACATTCAACAATGCAAGGCAATGACTCATATCCAATTTACAGAAGACGTGATAACGGATTTTTTGTTACAAGAAATAGCTATCAACTTGACAACAGATGGGTTGTACCTTATAATCCTTGGCTCTTGAAGAAGTACAACTGTCACCTCAATGTTGAAATTTGCTCGAGCATCAAATCAGTTAAGTATCTGTACAAGTACATTCACAAGGGTCCAGATCGTGTAACAATGGCAGTTCGTCCTAGAATCAATTCTTCTAATGATGAGATAATGCAGTTCGTTGATGCACGTTGGGTTTGCCCGCAGGAGGCCATGTGGAGGATTTTTAAGTTCCCAACCTCAAAGATATATCCTTCTGTTTACGCAATGCAGATTCACCTTCCCAATAGGCAGCAAGTGACATATTATAGTCATCAGCCTATTGAAGCTGTTTTATCCGATGAGAACTTATCAAGAACGATGCTTACTGAATTTTTCCATACAAATTCAACAGATTCAGAAGCTCGAACGTCATTATACCGTGAATTTCCAGAAAAATACCGCTGGATGCAAGGACAAAAATGTTGGAGAAGAAGATGTACTACACAACGTGTAGTAGGAAGGATATATACAGTTTCTCCAGTAGAAGGTGAACGATATTATTTACGCATCCTTCTAAATCATGTTAGAGGACCAACATCATTTAATGATCTCCTAACTGTTCATGGGAATATATGTTCGTCATTCAAGCAAGCGGCTGAGCAAATGGGACTGCTAGAAAGTGATCATAGCATCAGAGATTGTTTGCAAGAGGCTTCGAGTGTACATATGCCTACGGCACTGCGTAGACTGTTTGCAACAATCTTAGTTTATTGTGAGCCTACAGGTGTGCGTCAACTTTGGGATGAGTTTTATCCCTACTTAACCGAAGATTTCGGTTCATCAAGCCGTGGAAACACCACATCTGTCACAAATCGTCTTCTAAGTGAAATTAATGATGTCTTGCGACAGTATGCAAAATCTGTATTTGAATATGACTTACCTGCATTTCATGATGATGGTCAAGAAGGAATGACAAATCAGAGAATGATATATGAAGAAGAAGCAATCTCTGTATCCGAAGAAGATTTGGATGCTGTGTCTGCATTGAATCGTGGACAAAGATATGCATTTGATAAGATTATCGACGCTGTGCACCAAGCCAATGCCTCGGTATTCTTTATCGATGGTCCTGGTGGAACAGGAAAAACATTCTTATATCGTGCAGTGCTAGCAACTATTAGAAAAGAGCATAAAATATGTCTCGCAACTGCTACATCAGGAATTGCTGCAATGATACTTCCAGGAGGTCGTACGGCGCATTCAAGATTTAAGATCCCAATTCGATTAACCAGTGCTTCTTTTTGTACCATAAGCAAACAATCTGAATTGGCTGAATTGTTGCGCCGTGCATCTGCTATTATCTGGGATGAAGCTACAATGACACATAGACATGCATTTGAGGCTTTAGATAGGACGCTTAGAGATCTCATTGGTGTTGACCATCCTTTTGGAGGTAAGATTGTTATTCTGGGCGGAGATTTAAGACAAGTTCTTCCTATAGTTCCGCGTGGGACACGTTCAGAAACAGTCAATGCATGCATTATTAGGTCACAAATTTGGGCAGATGTACAAATCATTCACTTGACCGAAAATATGCGTGCCATAACTGATCCTCAATTTTCAGAGTTCTTATTGAGAATTGGTGAGGGGCTCGAGCCAACTTTGGATGACAACTTCGTCAGGATTCCTGAAGACATGGTAATCCCTTGGAGCGATAACGAGGAAATGTCAGCTCTAATTGCTTCGATCTTCCCATCTTTGACTATCAATGCACAAGATCGTGCGTACATGACAGAAAGGGCTGTATTAGCCCCAACAAATGAATGTGTGGAGCGATTTAATGAAGCTGTCATTTCTGTATTTCCAGGAGAAGAAATCGTGTACCACTCATACGACACAGTTGAAGATGATACTCAAAACCTGTATCAACAAGAGTTTCTTAACTCAATCGCACCAGGTGGATTACCTCCTCATAAACTACGGTTGAAGCTGGGATCGCCAATCATTTTATTAAGAAACATTGATCCGAAAATTGGCCTTTGCAATGGGGCAAGGATGCTATGCCAGGGATTCCAGCGAAACCTAATTGATGCAGAAATTGTTACTGGTCATTTTATTGGAACACGGGTCTTCCTACCACGAATACCTCTGAGAACATCTGAGAACATTCAGTTGCCTTTCACCTTAATAAGGAAGCAATTTCCTATTCGGTTGAGCTTCGCACTTACAATTAATAAAGCCCAGGGACAAACCATACCACATGTCGGTGTATATTTGTCTGCTAATGTTTTTAGTCATGGACAACTTTATGTTGCATTGTCCCGTGGAGTTTCAAAGAATAGTACCAAAGTCATGGTTAAGCAAGGAAAAATAGAACGACAAATTGGAACTTACACAAGGAATGTTGTCTACAAAGAAGTTCTACTCAATCATATGGAAGGTCACTGAAGGTATGCAACTTTTATCAATTACGGCACGCAGAATGCACGTTTAATACTACAATGTAAATGCACATTAATTGAAATGTACAAACTTTTTACGTTCATTTTTTGAAATGTATTTTTAGTTACTTACCTGGTTCTTTGACCATTTAGGACAATGCCAACTAATAAGGATCTAAAGGGACAGTGCAAAGCATCATCCAGTTATGCCACGAGGACTCATCGTCGTCCCCCCCACCCTGGGTTCGAGCAGTTGAGGCTATTTTTGGATAAAATGCCTCCAACCTTTAGTGGAGCAAAGGAAAATGTGCTCACTGTTGATGAATGGATTCGGATTCTTGATCATATTTTGATGCGCATGAGATGTTCGGAGGTTTACAAGACTATTTTGGCAAGCATCATGTTACAGGGAGACGCAAGTGAGTGGTGGCGTATAACATCAAAAAAGATATTGCAGGGCGTGACTCCTCCGTGGTGTACATTTGTAGATATGGTATTACTACGCTATGGTTCTACAGAGGAAAGTACTCAACAAACGGGATCCTGGCGTCCTTGGCCATGAGAATAACATGATACATTGTGTAGGTATGATTTCTCATGATAGTTTTACTACATTTCATCAAAAAAAAATTTGTACTTCATTATATTGTTGCGTAATTTTCCCCCTATCTTTTATCTATCAAGTAAAGATGTAAATAATGTAATATATTAGTGTCAGTCCATTTGCAGTCCAAGTGCATTTTGTTACATAAGCAGTTCGCCCTCATGGCAGTCATATCAACATCCAATGGTTTGCTACTGATGCTCCTTCAAAATCCAAAACATTCTAGCTAAAAAAGTTTATACCTGCCAGTGTAACCAAGCACAAAGGCCATATTTACAAATTCAGGTATCTTAATTACGTAGTCTTCATATTTATGACATGCTTTTTTCAATTCTATTGCATTGAGTAATTTTTTCTTCTTATCAACAAATTCTTTATCCATGAAACGGATGTGGTGAAAATTTTAGCTTCTTTATTGTCTTCTTTATTATCTATTTGCTAGATAATTTTCTTCTGCCAACTTTATCATTTCCTTATGATGGACAATTTGGATTATTCATGGCTTATATTATCATATTATCCAGATTCAGCATGTACTGATATGGTGATTGTACATTTTGTTTGTGCAGATTATGTGTACATTGATAAGTATTATGCATTTTTTAGTTTTATGAATTGCTGCATACACCTTAACAATGTTATGTTGTCACAAAGAAGCACTTCATATCATTAATTGTTACATGCATAAAGCATGTCTGATGAGCATGTACAAGTTACTCAGTAAAATGAGGAAACCAAAAAATCAGATTTATAAGAAATTATTATAAATGTCACTGGTAAGGTGCTCTACGTACATTGTTCTTCTAATCTATTTTGCATCATCAAGTATCATTGCTTGCTTTATTTATGACTGATACAAATTTCATGCTTCCATACTTGATGAAGCAAAATTATAAGGGCATATTAGCAACCACAGAAACTATCACTCTTTGACTTCATGTTGTTTTGTTTGTGATGATATATTGAACTGTCTTAACTATATCCATTGCTTAATTGGCACTAACAATAGATTTTGATTGTATGATGGTAACATATCCTTGAAGCTCTGACTATTGGTGTTTATTAAATTCCAGGTTATTCACAAACCATGATGTTTTAGTACCCTGTTTCACCTTTTGGAAATGGCCTATTCAATAAGTGGAATTATGAAGCTACCATTTAAGTAGCGGAGATGTAGTAAGCTGGGTATAACAGACAACGTTAACAATTACTATCAACTTTGCAATATTGTATAGTGTATGTTAGCTTATTCTTTTTCTGCATACTTTGCACATGTTGTCTTTGTTTTTTTTATTGTAGCTTAGAAGATGAAGACACAGCAATAACAAGATATGCATAATACCATATATATGATGTTGTTATTTGTTTTTGTTACCATTCATGTGTTACATGCAATCTTATGTGCAAGGTTGTATTATTTTCCATATTTTTAGGTTTGCTTTTTAAAGTGTTTGATTCTTATTGAAGCAAAGGTTACAATTCTAGGATTGACCTCTGTTCTCTATATCTATACTCTATACTATATTTAACGTGTGGCGGCCCCTTGGAATTTAATAGACAAATCATTCCCGTCCTATGTAGGGTCTTATTTAATATTGTATATATAAGTGGTTCGTTTTGGTGGCCTTATAAGCTGAAATAAAACCAGACGTGGACCACACCCATCCTACCCATTTTCCAAACGCATGCGTGCAGTACTGCACGTGCACTCCGCTAGTATATAAGAATATGAAGAAGAACATTGAAATCAATGTCTTGGTATTGACTCTGGAAACTTCAAATTATATAAGGAGGCTTGCATTTGTCACACTTGAACTCTGATGTTAACCCAGAGCCATGCATCAGTCCTAAATCAAAACTCCTCCTATAAAATGAGAACCAAAAGATGGTGCTATGAACAGGGAAATAAGCAGTGGAAGTGTACTAGCTGAGAACAACAACCAATACAAATCTGTCCCAATGTTATTTTTAATGACAGATCAGATCTTATGCATAAAGAACCATCCTAATAGCTAAACATGGCTCCATCATGGAACTTGAGGCTTCAAACATAACATGACAGGAAGCAGAAAGTTGGCTGGGTCCCTAGCCCACAAACTTGTTCTTGGGAGCTATGTTTTAGAGAAGGCTACCAAGAAACTTGCTCTTTGTCATTTGAGGCGGGTCGACATTATTTTAGTTAAAGCATCCTTAGCAAAACTTCTTTGGTGTATTTTCTCTCAATTTTTAGGGCTCCCAAGAAAGTAATAGAGGGTTTAGAATGAATTCTAAGAAATTTCTTATGGGAAGGGAGAGAGACAAAAAAAAGGATCACTATTTTGCAGGAATTTGGTTAGCTCTTGTATTGGACAAGGGGGCTTAAGGCTAGGTAACATGCACCTTAAAAATTCTACCTTCCTAGGTAAACGGTTGTGGCAGCTTGGTGAAGAGAAAATTTTCTTTGTGATATAGTATTATTGATAGAAAGTTTGGTTTACGAAAGGAAGAACGAGATTTAAATTTCAGTGTTAGATCTAATTGTGCTAGTCCCTGGAGATCCATTTCAACCTTGTGCTCCACTGTCTTGCCCTTGATTAAGCACAAACTCTGAACAGGTACCTCAATTTGTTTTTGGCAGGATACTTGGTTGCGCACGCATGCGCAAGCACAAACAAAACAAAAAAGCAGAAGGTTTGAAGATACCAACCTCAAACCGCTCATTGCATGTTTGAAGACGGGAGAACAGCTTCTCAGCAAATCCCTACATGCAAGGTACAAGTCAGGCATCCCATTCTGTAATACAAATAGGAAATTGGCTGAGGCTAATAAATGTCACAATACAGGACTTGAGCGGGGGGGGGGGGAGAGAGAGAGAGAGAGATTACAGTACAACCTGTGCATCTTTCAGGTGGTTAAGAGGTGAGTAAAAATTAGAACTATTATTTTCTGAAAGACCACGCTGCTGTCTTTTCATGCTGCGAATGGCACGCTGCAATTTCGCCTTTTTCTTTTTCTTGCTAGCAACTGTGCCTTTGTGATGTGCCTAAAACAAGAAAGAGGTAACAAGTTTACGTCCCAAACAAAAAGGCTCTTAGAAATTACAAAATTCAACATCCTAGAAAGCAAATATTGAGAAAAAAAAAATGACACACATTGAGAGTATATCTAAATCAAAATCAGTGCACAGTCAACTAAAACATGAATTTCCCAAAAGAAAAAAAATGTCAAATATTTGGAAACATAAATTTAAAGAAAGAAAAAGAAAATATCTTAGCTCTTCAGAAACATAAAGTTAAAAAAAAATGTGGCTTTATTTGATGTCCAAATAATCTAGTGGATGCTCTACGTATATGTCGATACATGATATATTGATCAAAAAAATTTATGCTGAAGCAAAATTTGTTAACATCCTATTTGAGTTTTTCTTCAAATTAATAGCTTAGTTCAAAAGTATGACTTCATATTTGAGGGATCTGTAACATGAATCAAAAGAAATCAGGTATACTTCTACAAATGGATATGCAATGGATCCAAAGAATTCAGGCCAATTTGTAAAATTAATTCAAGCAATTTATTGATACTTATAGTTCAAATATACATACATTGATAAAGATTTAGAGATATGGAACTCTTTATCTTCAATATTTCCATGATATTGTGTTTGACATTTGTTAAATTGCAGCATTGTGTTGTGTAGTTCTGAGCACCAGAAATAATAATCTTATCAGCATTCACAACTCAGCGCAACACAATGATGGTAAAATCTAGCTTTCATTTTTTGCAAATAATGTTTCCAGTTCAATGTTTTAATATTTTTGGAATTTTCATTTTTTTTATGATTTTTTCAGATCTTATATTTCAGGATCAGGCTGGACCAACAGCTATTGGTTGGCACGGACCACTAATATGTATTCGTATCAGATGCCAATTGTGGGATTTAAAACCATCACAAAGGAACAATCTCAGCTTTCCATAATTGCCTCATTGTGCTAGGCAACCATAATCCTTCCAGGCAAAAATATCAACCAGAGATGGGAAAGCTTCCAAAGTAGCACTATTATTATTAATATCTAAAAAATTCCACAAGTCTTTTCTGGGTTCCCATTCTAAAATAACAATCTAATGAAGCATCCAGAACAGAAGTTTCTCATATACCAAAATGTAATTCATAAGAATAAAACAATAAGCCAAATACCATTCAAATGCATGAGAAAACAGGATTCAAAGGTTAATTAATATAGTATGATATACAAAATCAGAATTAATCTATATAAGCGAGTTGAATGCTAATGAAAAATAAACCTTGTAGATAGCCTCCCTATTGAGAACAAGTTGAGGTTTTTGAGGAGTTGCATCATCATCGCTGCCTGAACCTTCGCTATCACCGTCTTCTTGGGTATTCTCATAACCAAGAAGGAACGACAGAGAAGCGATCATGATCCTAAAGAAAAGAAAAAGCTTTCTACTATTTTCACTAATTATCGAAAGAAAAATGGCATACCAATCAGTAAAGAACTGCTTACCTGGAAGATGAATGAAAACAAGCAGTGCAGATTGCATTTGCTGTTCTATCATCAAACCACACCTTTCTCCGATGCAGATCGCACAGTACAGTAAGGGATCTTTTAGCTTTTGACTCGTCTTCTTCCTAGTGCAACAAAAAATTTCAGAAAGTGGTTCATAGAAAAGTGTAAATGGTAAGAGACAATACAAAGACGAGGATGATACCAACCTGTAGCATTGCAAACAAGATATTTTGAATTGCTCGATTCTGAGTTTCGTTTCTGTGCTTCTGGTTCATGCGTCGAATACTGTGAATGACATGAGTAAAAGCCAATTTCCGCAAGGCCCTGTCGCCTAGAGTTTGAAGTTCCATGAATAATGCAAGATTTTCTCCAATGTCAATCATCTATAAAGAAACTTAAAAATTTAGAAACATCAAAATATATAGAAGACACAGAACTTTAGAAGGTAATTGGAATAAATATCTCAAGAGAAATTATCGACGTTGTTGAGATACCTTTCGATTGACAAGAAGAATTAGGGCTTGGGCGAGATGACAGCGAAGGGACGACGGTAGGGACCGAGCAGAAGAGCCGAGCAGGCGGGCGAGCTGGCTAGGGAATTCAGAAAGATGAGTCGGATAAAAGGGAGAAACGTGAGAAAGGAACATGGCCATGTCGGCGAGGTCCTTTGAAACGGTATTATCTACGCCTACACCACTGATCGAGGAGAAGTTCAGAGCAGCTTGTTGTTGGAAGAGATGGCGAGAAGAATCAAAGTGGCGGTAAAGGAGGAGGAGCTCAGATTCATAGCCTTCAGGATCGCACTTCATCTTAGACTGTAGAGCTGGGAGACTTAGCCTCTCTGCGCTTCGACCGGAAGCCGCGAGAGACTCCGGCGTCAGATGAGAGGTAGCAGAAGACATTCTGTGTCTTCTTTCTCCTCCGTATCTTCCCGGGACAGAAGCAGATTATTTGAACCGGAACCCTAGCAAAACCTCACAAACCGCTTATCAAAAGGACGAGTTTCCGTTATGTGTCTCATCTTGTGCAAACGTCAATGGGTTTCGATTCAGGACCCTTCAGACCCAACCCAGCTAAAGCTACACTGGATAAGCCCAAGCCCATCCAGGCTTCGCGAGTCGCGACATCCCTCACCTTAGCCCATCTATCACGAGCCCTAGCGTTCGGCAAATACGACAGTGTGAGAGGCAGTGGTTGGGATCTGGGAAAATTGGTGTTTTAACAATGTTTTTTGAAAATAATCTTGATCCAGTCGCAAAATTCTTGATAAATAAAAATTAAGAATACTTTTTGAACATAATTGTGAATTAGTGTCATTACACTGCTGAGAAGAACTCTTTTCAAAAATGCCCTCAACATGCTTTAAAAAAATTTTGGTGAGTAGTAATTACCGTACAACCTTTGCATCTTTCAGGTGATTAAGAGGTGAGTAGTAATTAGCACTGATATTTTCTGAAAGACCACGCCGCTGTCTTTCATTCTACAAATGGCACGCTGCAATTTCGCCTTTTTCTTTTTCTTGCTAGCAACTATGCCTTTGTGATGTGCCTAAAACAAGAAAGAGGTAACAAGTTTACGTCCCAAACAAAAAGGCTCTTAGAAATTACAAAATTCAACATCCTAGAAAGCAAATATTGAGAAAAAAAAAATGACACACATTGAGAGTATATCTAAATCAAAATCAGTGCACAATCAACTAAAACATGAATTTCCCAAAAGAAAAAAAATGTCAAATATTTGGAAACATAAATTTAAAGAAAGAAAAAGAAAATATCTTAGCTCTTCAGAAACATAAAGTTAAAAAAAATGTGGCTTTATTTGATGTCCAAATAATCTAGTGGATGCTCTACGTATATGTCGATACATGATATATTGATCAAAAAAATTTATGCTGAAGCAAAATTTGTTAACATCCTATTTGAGTTTTTCTTCAAATTAATAGCTTAGTTCAAAAGTATGACTTCATATTTGAGGGATCTGTAACATGAATCAAAAGAAATCAGGTATACTTCTACAAATGGATATGCAATGGATCCAAAGAATTCAGGCCAATTTGTAAAATTAATTCAAGCAATTTATTGATACTTATAGTTCAAATATACATACATTGATAAAGATTTAGAGATATGGAACTCTTTATCTTCAATATTTCCATGATATTGTGTTTGACATTTGTTAAATTGCAACATTGTGTTGTGTAGTTCTGAGCACCAGAAATAATAATCTTATCAGCATTCACAACTCAGCGCAACACAATGATGGTAAAATCTAGCTTTCATTTTTTGCAAATAATGTTTCCAGTTCAATGTTTTAATATTTTTGGAATTTTCAATATTTTTATGCTTTTTTCAGATCTTATATTTCAAGATCAGGCTGGACCAACAGCTATTGGTTGGCACGGACCATTGATATGTATTCGTATCAGATGCCAATTGTGGGATTTAAAACCATCACAAAGGAACAATCTTGTCTGTCCATAATTGCCTCATTGTGCTAGGCAACCATAATCCTTCCATGCAAAAATATCAACCAGAGATGGGAAAGCTTCCAAAGTAGCACTGTTATTATTAATATCTAAAAAACGCCACAAGTCTTTTCTGGTTTCCCTTTCTAAAATAACAATCTAATGAAGCATCCAGAACAGAAGTTTCTCATATACCAAAATGTAATTCATAAGAATAAAACAATAAGCCAAATACCATTCAAATGCATGAGAAAATAGGATTCAAAGGTTAATTAATATAGTATGATATACAAAATCAGAATTATAAATCAAACAGCAACATTTCGGTTGAGAACCTTTTCTCTAATGAAGTGAACATCAAATTCTACATGTTTTGTTTGAGCATGGAAGAGGAAATCTTTCATGACCATCTGAATCCAATTAAGTTCAACTGTTGTCATGGCCAAGGCTCTATACTCAACTTTAGTACTTAAACGAGCTACCACTAGTTGCTTCTTGGCGCACCATGAAACTAGACAAGGACCGAGAAAGACTCCAAAACCAATGATTGATCAACAATCGTCTGGATTTCTAGCCCAAATGGAGTCACAATAAGCTTGAAGATGGAGATCTCCTTTAGTAAATGTGAGACCATGGTCAATTGTTCCCTTGAGATAATGTAGGACCCGTTTAGCTGCTATCCAATGGGCTGTTGTAGGAGAGTGAAGATATTGACAGAGTTGATTCACCAAATAAGCAATCTCAGGTCTAGTCAATGTACAGTATTGGAGAGCCCCAACAATCTGTCTATACTCTACACCTTGCACTTTTTGGGGTAAACTTTCGTCCTGTAAATTTAAAAAAGTTCACCTCTAATATCAGCTTGAGCTTTTAGTAGGAACGGTGTTCTACATGTATCAAAGCCTTAGGCAAACGTCGAGGTCTTTGGTTCAAACCTCCACTCCTCCCGTTGAGAAAAAATATTTCACATGTAGGGCCTCCCTAAAATGGGTTTGATTCCGGGCCACACTTGAGGGGGAGTATTAAGAATCTATACTACTATTAAAAGCATGAACTACCTTAAGTGTTTTTAATTTTCACATACTTGAAATGTCTTTCCCTATAATCTTTAATTACATGAGTAGAGTATTTCTACAATAAATCCTATCACATTACAAGTCTTCTTTAGTTCCATGTCTTCTTTAATTCCATGTGTAAAGTATTTCTCCAATAAAATCTTATCATGTTACAAGTCTTCTCCAACAATTAGCAAAATGTGGACTCAATATTCTTAAACATGAATCAACAAAACAGATTTATACACTGTTTAAATTTGATTATGCATTAACCATCACATGTTAGAAAAGTCAATTACTTATTCTGATTATTCATCAGCCCTTACTCATTAGATAGTTTAAATCTCATAACATTTGAGTTAAAATGCCTCATGAATTACTTACTGTTTTTCCTTCTAAAATAATTAGTTCTTGGAGCTTATTAGGGTGCTGTTTGGTAACGCTTTTCAAAAGTGCTTTTTTGCTATTGAAAGCAAAAAATTGCTTTCGAAAACAAAAGAGTTGTTTGGTTATGCACACATGAAGCAATTTATAAGAAGCAAAAAAGCAATTTCATTGCTTTTCAAAAGAAAAATAGAAATGTTGCTTCTCACTTTAACCATAAATTTACTTTCTTGCTTCTCAAACCCTTGACCCAAACCGCCTGAATCCAACCCAAATAAATGGGTTCGAGTTGACCCATCTAATAGTTGGGTTGGTTTTGGGTTAGGGATTTAGTAACCCGTTTTTATTAGGGTCAACTTGAATGTAACCTGATGATGACCTGTTTACCCGATAATAAGGGCAGATAAAAAAATAATTTAGAAAATGAGTTGATTTTAACCCAATAATGAACCCTAAATTGTATCACTAATTCACGTTATTTTCTATTGGTGTATTTTTTATAATTAAAAAAATAAAAGATATTAATCAGGTTGGCGAGTTAAACCCGATTATTGGAGGGTTGGGTTTGGGTTTTCCCAACCCGCCAATAAACGGGTTCAACCCGAGCCAACCCAATTATTGCCCAACCTGATTACGACCTACCCGAATCCAACCCAACACAACCCGTTTCTAGGTCTACAAAAAAACTTCCATTAGTATATACGTGTAGACACCCCAAATTGCACTGCCAAATGAGAAAATAATAAAAACTTGTAATTAGAGCTTAAAACAGGTCAAAAAGGCCTAAAAATAGAATGAACAGGCTTTGCCCGTATTTTCTTCACGGGCCGATCTCGCCCGCAAAATATCTACGGGCAGGCGCGCCCGTAGTACCAATACGGTCACCATTGGACCGTAAATAATTTACGGGCATTAAAGACACGTGCGAGTTCTGACCTTCTCTCGATTTCCGAGCTTTATTTGAAGTCCAATATATCTTTAAACGAGCGAATTACGTGTTTTATTCGCTCAAGTCACCTTGGTTGGCTATGGATGGGCGTTATCTCTGTATTTCACTCTATCCTAAAGACCAGGCTATATCCTTCTGGACCAACCATACCCTTGTGCTTGCCTATAAATAGAGGGTCATTCCTCTAGCTAAGGGCCACGAAATTTTGAAGAATCAAAAGCTCCAAAAGAAGGAAAGGAATCCCTGCTGCTCTGCCTGCTCAATCCAGGTAAGTCCCCTATCCCTTTTTATTTTCTGTCTTCAATTCTAGATGTAATAGGATCATCTCTATTGCTGTAGAATAAGACCATATTTGTTTTTGTATTCCTAAACTTGTCTCTAAGTACCTCAAGGGTCTCTCTAGCCGTAAAACGTGAAGAGAGAACTAGGGGAAAGGGGAACAGGTGGATCCCTAGAATAGAACCCCATATCTGTTTTTTTCCTAGAATAAGGCCTGTGGTTGTGTTTGTGTAACCAAACCTATCTCTAAGTACCTCAAGAGTCTCTCTAGCCGTAAAACGTGAAGAGAGAACTAGGGGAAAGGGGAACAGGTGGATCCGTAGGGTAGACCCCCATGTGCTCTAATTTGTGAGATGTGACTATTTTGAATATCCTGGTCATGTTTTAATGCTTTTATGATGAATCTGAATGAATCACATGAATCTATGATGTTTATAGCATGAGATCCCCACTTTTTTGATAAAATTTGGATTTTTCAAATATTTGCACCTACAGCAATGTTTTCGTGATTTTTGTGATTTTAGGCTAGGATCTTGGATTTATCATGATCAATATGGTAGATCTGAATCCAGAAGCCTGAAAGTAAATTCTAGGGTTTCATGAGATGATTTTTAAATTGTTTTTCATTATTGAGAGAAGACCCTACGGTCTAGGTTCTCCCCTTTTGATGTTCTTCATCAACGTGGGTATTTTTGGTTTTTATTTTTTGATTTAATGTGAAATTTGGGCTTTATCTATGTCCTAGACTGTTCAAGATAAATTTTGAAATATTTTATAAAAAATCATATTTTTCTAGATTTCTAGAATTTAGCTTGGAGCCAGATTTTTGGATTTTTCACTTTAAATTGATTTTATTTGATTTTATCTCAATTTTATTTTGATCATGAAACCCTAGGAATGGTATGATCATATTTGAAAGTTCTGGATCAATCAGACTATTCGTATGAAAAAACCATACAATTTCATCTTTTTTTGTGATTTTGTGTGATTTTTATAGCAAGCTTTTTCCTTTATTTTAAACATGAACAATACCTGGCAACCACCTTGTGTGGATGAATAGGGGTGCCTAACACCTTCCCCTGTTCATAACCTAATCCCCTTACCCATCTCTGGTTGTTTTTAAAGGAGGGTTATTTTTACCATAAAATTGCCTTTTGTGCTTATTTAATATTTTGGTGTCCATTCACACCTAAATTGAATGGTGGCGACTCTTTGTTTTATATAATCCCGTGTGATGATTAGGAAATCATTAAGATTGATTTTTTCCCATGTCTCACAACTGGCGACTCTGCTGGGGATATGTGGATTTAAGCCTTTTGGTGTTTGTTCATGTTTTTGATTTTTTTTTTATGCTTGCTATTTTGTGTTTTTAAGCATGTTGAATATGTTTTAAATCTGAATTATTGCTTAAGAATTCATGGGGGTAGAAACATGCTTAATTTTTATTTATAGGATTGTTTCTACAAACATGCGTAGGGGAGGTTCGTTTTGATGAACTATGCTTATTTCTTGCTATATTTTTATGATAGCATGTTTTAATTTTCAGCATGATCTCCATGATGATTTTGGGTGTATAACATGATCATATGTGTGCATGATAGATGATTTTTTTCATGAGCATGTTTTAGGTGCTATAGGATTGCTTTATTTACTTGTTTATTTTAAATATGCTTTCCTATTATGCCTTAGTTTGTTTATGCATGGCTGCGAAAAGAGTGGCAAGGGTTTGGGACGTTGTGAATGCACCCTATTTTTACAATGCACTGTGCACCTTTTGTTTTTACACGGCCTACCCTTAACCTATAGGAAGTTGAACCCGAATGTGTGTAGCTTGGCGCAACGAGGTCGATACTTCGGAAAACGAAAGTGAAAACATTCATCTTAGAACTTTGAGCTAATGATGTGATGATAACGTGGATCGGGGATTCTGGTCATCACTAGGCTTGAGTGCTAAGTTGCCATTAAGCCAAAACCCAAAACCCCTACGCTTGAAGGTGGAGTTACACGTTTTTGGCTAAAGTACACAATTACGGGGGAATATGGGTTTGTATGATTGTGGGAAGGCCGTGTGCATGGCTTACAAACCAGGGCATAATGCGGACGTCATATTGAAGGTAAACAAGGTAACAAGGTAATCCTATTGCTTTGCATTATTATCATGTCATAGGGGTGTCATGGTGCCCATTGGTTGGGGACAAAATTGGTCCCAAATATGTTTGTTCTTAAACATGGTGTGGCCCATAGGAAGAGTTTCCAACTCTGTTTAGAATCAATCCTACCCTATGATCATACAAGAGGCAACAAAAGGATACCAAATTCTTGAGTATGGTGTCAATTGGGAGGGTACATGTGCCTTCCTAAGCATGAGTTTTAGCAAAAAGGCCAAGGTCCACTTTGGGACAGTTTAGAAGCTCTGCAATGGGTGAACCGTACGTTTGGATGAACAATGAAAGTGACCAAACCATGTAAAAACTGAAAAAAATATAACAGGGTTCCGTAAAACCGCATTTAGTACACGGGCTGGGCTTGCCCGTATTAGTTATACGGGCTAGGCGCGCCCGTGGATTGCATACGGTCACGGCTGGCTCGTAATTTGAATACGGACACGGTTGGACCGTACTGTGTATACGGTTTTCTCGGAATATTCAGCTTTAATCAGTTTTTCCCACTAAAATCTTCCTTTAACCTTTAAATAATGATAAAGGGAAACAAGTTTGAATAAAATGCTTCACAAAAAAAAAAAAAAAACAGAAAAAAAAAAAACAAAATAATTCAAAAAAAAAATGTGAGAGAAAGGTTCCTTGGGCTTCTGAAAGCCTTTGAATTTCAGACTTTTTCAAAACTCTTGGGCTTCTGAAAGCCTTTGAATTTCAGATTTTTCAAAAAAAAAAAAAAATCCTGGGCCTCTGAAAGCCTTTGAATTTCAGACTTTTTTCTCAAAAAAAAAAAAAATACTCTTGGGCATCTGAAAGCCTTTGAATTTCAGATTTTTCAAAAATCCTGGGCCTCTGAAAGCCTTTGAATTTCAGAACTTTTGGGCCTCTGAAAGCCTTTGAATTTCAGACCTTTATCTTTTGGGCCTCTGAAAGCCTTTGAATTTCAGAACTTTTGGGCCTCTGAAAGCCTTTGAATTTCAGACCTTTATCTTTTGGGCCTCTGAAAGCCTTTGAATTTCAGAACTTTTGGGCCTCTGAAAGCCTTTGAATTTCAGACCTTTATCTTTTGGGCCACTGAAAGCCTTTGAATTTCAGACCTTTATCTTTTGGGCCTCTGAAAGCCTTTGAATTTCAGAACTTTTGGGCCTCTGAAAGCCTTTGAATTTCAGACTTTTTTCAAAATATCCCTGGGCCTCTAAAAGCCTTTGAATTTCAGACTTTCATCAAAAATCCCGGGCCTCTGAAAGCCTCTGAATTTCAGACCTTTTCCAAAAATATCCCTGGGCCTCTGAAAGCCTTTGAATTTCAGACCTTTTTCAAAAAAAACCCCCCGGGCCTTTGAAAGCCTTTGAATTTCAGACCTTTCTCTCTTTTGTGGGACCTATTGGAAGCCCTAGAATATTCCAACAATTCAATTCAAAAAAGAAAAAAAAAAGAAAATAAAGAAAAAAAAAAGAAGCAAATAAAAGGAAAAAAAAATCCAAACTCGTGTTCACCCAGCTTGCACATAGGCATTCCTAGACATGTGAATGAGATTAAATTGGCACTGATATTTTCTCTTTATTTTTGCCAGGTACTAATACACTCGCAATCATAGCTCCTGTAACCAGATCAAGAGCTCGAGCCATGAATCCCATTGAAGATGAAGTGGATGCTCCTCATCCAGATGTTGTCCTACTCCAAGAACAAGTGGCAGGACTAGCCCGAATGCTAGAGAACATACTGTCAGTACAGGCCCAACAAGTGCAGGCCCAACAAATGCAGGCCTAGAACCAGGCATCCACATCCAACCCTGCACCTCCACCCCAAGTCAACGTTCCACCTCCAGTGCAACCAACTCCTGAACCCGTCTATGAACCCACCCCTGAACCTATACTGACCAGGGATGAGACAGCTGAATCAAATAAGGAAAAGGAAAGGATAAGGGAAGAGGTTGAAAGAAAGTTCATGCATAAGCTAGAAATGATCCAAGATGAACTAAGGGAAGTCAAAGGGGTAAACAACTTTGGAGGCACCAATTTTGAAGACCTGTGCCTATACCCCAATGTTAACCTGCCGGCTAAGTTTAAGTGCCCAGACTTGGACAAGTATGATGGCACTGGTTGCCCCATGAGCCACCTAAAGTTGTATTGCGGTGCCCTATGCTAGTTCGGGCAGGATGAGGGTATCTTGATCCAACTTTTCCAAAGGAGCCTGACTGGAACCGCATTAAGATGGTTCGTCACTCTGGACCATGGGAAGATCAAAAGATGGAAGGACCTAGCCGATGCCTTCCTGGCTCAATACCGGTTCAATTCAGAGATCATGCCAGATAGGTATGACGTCATGAGAATGAGCAAAGGAAGGGATGAGACTGTAAGGCAATATGCCAAGAGATGGAGGGAGACGGCCTCCCAGGTCAGGCCACCCATGCTAGAACAGGAAATGATTTCTACCTTCATAAGCACTTTGGGTCAACCATTCTACAGCCACTTGGTGGGTCAGACCACCACCAATTTTGCAGCTTTGGTTCAAGTGGCCGATCGAATTGAGGACGGAATAAGGTCAGGTAAGATAATTGACCACTCTGCCATGGTAAGCCAGCAGGACCCCAACCTAAAGAAAGGAAGCGGGATAAAAAAGAATGGGAACAAGAAGGAGGGTGAGGTAAACATGGTACAGCCACCATCTGGCCCTAACAAGCCCATACAAATCAACGTACCTGCTCATTTTCCTACTCCATCTCCATCCACCCAGGCCCCTATGAGGGTTAATGTTCCAGCAGCACCTTCAGACCAAAAAAGGGTTTTTACCAAAGAGGAAAAGGACGCCTATTTTGCAGCAAGGAGAAATAGGGTTTTCACCCCTATTCCAATGACTCCCTCTCAATTGCTGCCCACTCTATTGCAAGGAGGGTATATCACCTTAAGAGAACCTAATCCGAATGCATCTAAGGGGAGAAATTTTGACCCCTCCACCACTTGTGATTACCATATGGGTGCACCTGGGCACCCTACAGACAAGTGCTGGCCTTTAAAACATGTCATTCAGGACTTACTAGACCAGAATACCCTGTCTTTCAATACAGGGGCTCCCAATCCTCCAAGAACCGATATTGGACAAAACCCACTGCCCCAGCATCACGGGGCAGGTCCATCTAATGTCATAGGAGTCATCTCTTCTGACAAAATAACCTTTGACCCATCCCAATTAATTGCTCCCATAGGGACAACGGTCAAAGTATATTTTGACAGGAGAAGTGAAGGCAAAGAAATAAATATGATTTCAAAGGGGAATGATAGTGCTGCAAAGAACATTAGCTCATCTTTGGACCGGGTCTCATCCCTCATGGCCCAGATGAACATTGCCAACCCACCTTTGGTCATTAATTATAATCCATCCACTTTTACTCCGCCCATTCAATCTAAGCCACCATTGGTCATAAATTGTGACCCCCTTAGTGCATCAGTCACTTCTGCAAACCCCCAACCAAAACAACTTCCTCCATTGGTTGTTAATGTTCCTATTAATCAGACTTCCATTGCCAAGTCCAAACTTCCCCCATTGGTTGTAAATGTCCCTAAGCCTTCCTACATTGAATCGGCTGTACCATGGAACTATAGTGAAGCATTTACCACTACGTGCCCTGCAGTTGAAAGCAAGGAAGAAGTAAACCTCATGATGAGGTCAGGAAAATGTGTAGGGGTGGAAGAAAAACAAAAAGAAACAGAAAAGGAGAAGGAAGAAGAAAAAAATAAAGGAAAGGCCAAGGTAGGGGAAGAGGCCCCTCAGGTAACTAACAGTGAGGCTGCTGACCTCATGAAGATAATAAAAAAGAGTGAGTTCAATGTCATTGAGCAGTTGAACAAAGTCCCTGCCCAGATCTCAATTCTGGAACTATTGTTAAATTCTGAAAAACATAGGGACTCCTTGTTAAGGATACTCCAGGGGGCCCATGTGCCTAAAAGTATTGAACCAGACCAACTAGGCCGGATGGTTGGTCAAATTTTATCCCATAATGTCATAACCTTTTCTGAAACTGAAATCAGTCCAGCAGGATACCATCATGTAGACCCATTGCACATAGCTGTACTCAGTAAGGGTTGCATGATAGCCCGGGTTCTGATTGATAATGGGTCGGCTCTCAATGTCTGCCCATTGATAACCTTTGTTAAGCTCAATTTGGAGCGAAACAAAATAAAGCAAAATGGAAGAATCATAAGAGCATTTGACAGCTCTAAAACACACTCCCTAGGGGAGGTTGAACTGCCGGTCACAATTGGACCGTATATTTTCAACATCACATTTGAAGTGATGGATATACCTGCAGCCTTCAACCTACTCCTAGGAAGGCCGTGGATTCATACGGCTAGGGCTATACCATCTACCCTCCACCAAAGAGTCAAGTACATTAGAGGGCAAAAGGTGATTACCGTCCTGGCCGAAAATTTGGTTCCCCCCATGTGGTCCCCTGATGTACCCTGTATTGACATGGAAATGACTGCAGACAAGTTGACATTTCACTCTTTTCAATTTGAAGCTGTGAATTATATACCTGGGGGATATCAGGAAAAAGAAGGAAAATTGACCTGTGCTGAAAAAATGGTCAAAAATGTGCTAGAAAAGTACCATTTTCACCCTGGAAAAGGTCTAGGGGTTAACCTACAAGGAAGGATAGAACCAGTACAGGTTAAGAAGATGGTTCACAGAGCAGGATTGGGGTCCAAGCCAAGGAAATGGAGAAGACAGGGGCAGATAGAAGCTATAAAATTCCCGCACATCAGGGAAACCTTTCCTAAGCTGTCTCACATGATTCAGCTGTCTCCTCCTGAGGATCAGTCCAAACCTCCATACCACAATGTCAACCCATTCCAGAAACCCAAACCCTCCACAATACAACCATATGTTCCACCTCCACCTCCACAAGCATCTGGTGGGCCTGGGCCACAGGCAGAACAGGAGCAGGACTTTTCTGAGGACGTAGGGGCATTCTTTGCCATGATAGAAGGCAACCAAGAAAAAGTAGCAGAGGAGCTACCTTTTATTGATTGGGCTGCAGTAGAAGTTCCATCTGGAACTGGCCCTACAGAAGAAACAGGAGATGCAACTCACCCAGTACTGGTGATCTCTGACGCAGACCCTGAGCTTGAGGAGCAGGCTTGTATCCCTGCCCCAGATTCTTTTATTCTAAATAATTGGGAGGAAACTCCCCTTACTTTTGAAGCCGCGTTTGTTTGGCAAACAGACATGGCTTCCAAAAAAAAACTCCATTAGTGGAATGCCCTTTTCCTGAAGGTTTTAATGAGCCTTCATCTTCAGGGAAAGATTTTGTAGAAGGCTCTCAAAAAACACAAAAAGATTTTCCAATTTTTTCTAGAAAAGATAAAGTTTTCAAAAAGGTCCAAACCATTTATGAACCATATAAGCAAACGGAATTGGATCAGGATGAATATGACTTCGACCTTGAGCTCGACTTTGACCTAATGGGGGTTGAGGAAGAGACCGAGGACGAAGAAAACGACGTTCCAAAAGAAATCACATATCAATTAGAGCGTCATGAAAAGGGGGTCCAACCCAATATTGAAGAGACCATATCAATCAACCTAGGGACCGAGGATGACCCAAAAATAGTAAAGATTGGGGTATGCCTATCTGAGGTACAGCGGGATGAAATGATACGATTTTTGGCTGATTATGAAGATGTGTTTGCATGGTCGTATCGGGATATGCCGGGGTTAGACACAGATATGGTGGTGCACAGGCTACCTATTCTACCAGACTCTAAGCCAGTTAAGCAGAAACTGAGAAGGTTAAAACCTGAATGGACATTGAAGGTGAAAGATGAAGTGGTTAAGCAATTCCAAGCTGGATTCTTAGCAGTTTCCACATACCCCGAATGGCTTGCAAATATAGTGCCAGTACCAAAGAAGGATGGAAAGGTCAGAATGTGCGTAGATTATAGAGATTTGAATAAGGCAAGTCCAAAGGACGATTTTCCACTTCCACACATAGACATCTTGGTGGATAACACCGCTGTACATAGCCTGTTCTCATTCATGGACGGGTTTTCTGGTTACAATCAGATTAAGATGGCTAAGGAAGACCAAGAGAAGACAGCCTTTATCACCCCTTGGGGTACCTTCCACTACACTGTAATGCCATTTGGACTTAAGAACGCTGGGGCAACCTACCAGAGGGCCATGACAGCCTTATTCCATGATATGATCCATAAAGAGATGGAGGTTTATGTGGATGATATGATAGCCAAATCATGTGAAGAAGAAGACCACTTGATCAACTTGAAGAAGGTATTTGACCGTCTTAGGAAATACAGTCTAAGGCTTAACCCTGCGAAATGTGTCTTTGGGGCTACATCAGGAAAATTGTTGGGCTTTATAGTAAGCAGAAGGGGAATTGAGATTGACCCAGCTAAAGCTAAAGCAATCATCGAAATGCCATCACCTAGAACGGAGAGGGAGGTTCGTGGTTTTCTTGGAAGGATTCAGTACATAAGCCAGTTCATAGCACAGCTCACCGCTATCTGTGAACCAATTTTCAAACTTCTAAGAAAGAATAATCCGACAGTCTGGAATAATGATTGCCAAGAAGCCTTTGACACAATAAAGGAGTATTTATTGAATCCACCTGTGCTAGTACCACCAACTCCAGGAAGGCCATTAATTCTATACTTGTCTGTTTTGGAGACATCAATGGGGTGTGTCCTAGGACAGCATGACGATACGGGTAGAAAGGAGAGGGCGATTTACTACCTGAGTAAGAAATTTACAGAATATGAAGCAAAATATTCCCCTCTAGAAAAGACTTGTTGTGCTTTAGTATGGGCAACTCAGAGACTAAGACACTATTTCCTTAGTCATTCCACCTTATTGATATCCCGCATGGACCCTTTGAAGTATCTATTTGAGAAACCGGCTTTAACTGGCAGAACAGCAAAGTGGCAGTTGTTACTCTCTGAATTTGACCTCACCTATATCACACAGAAGGCCATTAAGGGTCAAGCTATTGCAGATCACTTAGCCGCACACCCTTTACCAGAATACCAACCCTCAAAGACCAACTTCCCTAATGAGGCAATCCTGTTTGCTGAAGAGGAAGAAGGTGAAAGCTCATGGCAAATGTTTTTTGATGGGGCCGCCAATATGAATGGAAATGGAATAGGGGCTGTATTAATCAAGCCAGATGGGGCACATATCCCAATCGCAGTGAAGTTAAGGTTCCAATGCACGAACAATATAGCAGAGTATGAAGCATGCATAATTGGATTGCAAGCAGCCTTAGACCATGAAGTAGAGGAACTCGACGTATATGGGGATTCGAGTCTTATCATCTTCCAAACAACTGGTGAATGGAAAACCAAGGATCACAAATTGATCCCCTATCACCAGTATTTGGAAGAAATAAGCAATAAATTTACTCGAATTTCCTTCAATTATATGCCAAGGGCCAAAAACCAGTTTGCAGATGCTCTAGCAACATTGGCTTCAATGGTCAATATGCCAGAAGGTGTTGATATTAGACCATTGGAAATTGAAGTCAGAGATTAACCAGCTTACTGCCTTGTTCTAGAAGAAACCCCAGAAGAAGAAGTACCATGGTTTCAAGACATTAAGAACTTCCTAAATGATCGGAGCTTACCAGAAAATGTCACCTCTACAGAGAAAAGAACAATACAGAGGCTGGCAGGACAGTTCTTACTAAGTGGTGGGCAGCTGTACAAAAGATCACATAATGATATACTACTTAGATGTGTTGCAAAGACTGAGTCAGAAAGGATAGTTGAAACGGTACATGGAGGAGTGTGTGGACCCCATATGAATGGGCATATGCTTGCCAAGAAGATCCTGCGATTGGGATATTACTGGTCAACTATGGAGCATGATTGTTATATGCACGTTAAAAGGTGTCATTTATGCCAAGTGTATGCAGATAATAAGAATGCACCCCCAAGTGAATTACACAGTATGACATCTCCGTGGCCCTTTTCTATGTGGGGTATAGATGTCATTGGAATGATCTCTCCAAAGGCATCAAATGGACACAGGTTTATACTTGTAGCAATTGATTACTTCACCAAGTGGGTAGAGGCAGCTTCATATGCAAACATTACAAGTAGCCATGTTCTTAAGTTTTTAAAGCACAACATCATTTGTCGCTATGGTTTGCCAAGTGCCATAGTAACAGATAATGCTTCAAACCTTAAGAACAAAGACATGAGGAAGATGTGTGAACAATTTCAGATTACCCACCACAAGTCAGCGCCTTACAGACCAAAGATGAATGGGGCAGTGGAAGCAGCGAATAAGAATATAAAGAAGATTATTCAGAAAATGGTAGTGAGTTTTAAAGATTGGCATGAAATGCTGCCACTTGCTCTACATGCTTACAGAACCTCAATCCGGACTTCTACAGGGGCAACCCCATACTCCTTAGTCTATGGAATGGAAGCAGTTTTACCAGTGGAAGTGGAAATACCTTCACTAAGAGTGCTAATGGAAGCTGAATTAGAAGAAGCTGAATGGATACAGTCTAGGCATGATCAACTCAATCTAATAGAAGAAAAGCGTTTGAAGGCACTTAGTCATGGCCAATTATATCGGAAGAGGATGGCCAGGGCTTACAATAAAAAGGTGAAGCCCAGAACTTTCCAAGAAGGAAATTTGGTATTAAAGAAGATTTTACCCTTTTTGGAAGATCCTCGTGGAAAGTTCAAACCAAATTGGGAAGGACCTTATGTGGTCAAGAAAGTCCTATCAGGGGGTGCTCTCATCTTAACAGAAATGGATGGGAAAGATTTTCCTGAGCCAATTAACTCTGATGCAGTAAAGAGATATTTTCCATGAATGAATATTACTAGGAAAGGATCTGAGGCCATTGTTCTTTATATCCCAATATTTGAATCCCTAGTCAAACCAATTTGAGCCTGTTCGTCTTTTTGTTAAACCTAAACTGGACTTACAGCCTTATACTGGGGCAAAGCCAATAAGGGCAAGGCCAATAGAGGCAAAAAGAAAAAAATTTTTTGAGAAAAAAGAGAGAAAAGAAAAATAGGGGCAAATAAAAGCCAAATACAAAAGAAGGGGAATGGGATTGAATTCACCATGACTGTAAGTCCAGTTGACCCATTTTCACACTTAGAAAATTTTGAGCCTTTAATACCTTTTCTTTCATAAACTAAGCCTAGCCTTTGTTTCGTCCTATTATTAAGCCCTCGGTGATTTTAGTATATTCATTCAACTTTCAGAGTAAGATTGGTGATGACGGAATGCAGAGGCCAACCCTAGTGAAAACCGTAATTGGCACTAGGGGCAAGAAGGGCAAAAGAAAAAAAAGAAAAAAAAGAAAAAAAAAAGAGAAAAGAATCAAGGGTTGAGTTGATCATGGGGTCTAAATTTGATCAGCATGAGCACTGGAAACTGAGCAGATTAGCAAGGCCAATCATGAAGGAAAAATCATTAGGGGATGATTCTAAAGGTCACGGGGTAGACAAATTTGGTCTCTCCCTATTGCTTGGACTACCCTTTTCATTATTCAACCTGATTTTAATTCCTTTAATTATATGTGATTAAGTGTTTTGGATCAGCTTTCAAAACAAAAAAAAACTATACTTTGGCCAGTGATGAGAAATCAAATACTTTTTCATAAAACTTCTGTTTTTATAAGCATCTGAGAATTCTGAGGCCAATAATATAAAACCTATTTTTGAATTAAATCTAATATCTTTCCACTAATGGAGTTTGCTTTTGTATAAAAGTATGGAAAAAATGAAAGAAAAAAAGAAAAAAAAAAAAGAAAAAAAGATGAAAGAATCTAATCCCTACTCCCTAACTGCTCCTCAAGCTCCCTAATCCTAGCTGCTTGAGTTGCAATGATTCCAGAAGCACCCTCTGCATCAGGATCACTCAAAAAGGAGATGACCTCATCTGAAAAAGAAAGCTTGCTCCTCAACGCCCTAAGGTCAACCAAGGAATCCTGATACTTCTTCCGCATCACTCGGACTTCAAAGCGACGAGCCTGCCTTTGTTCTTCAAGTTTCTTCTCCATGGCAATGCGGCCAGACTTCTGCTCTTCAAGCTTCCTCTCCAGAACAAGGACTTTTATCCTAAGTTCTTGAGCCTCCTGTACCCATATTTGATGAAGCCGCCTATGGGTTGCCCTTTCTGACTCCAGAATGTCCTCATAAGTAGGAGGAAGAACTGCAGGAGGATCCTCTGGTACTGGGGCATGACTCTGCACCTGTTCTTTGATCCAGAAATGATAGTCCTTCACATGGGACTCAGAAAAGACTGGACCCCGCAGAAAGCAAACATAGGACCACTCTTTCATTAATTGAGCATTTAGCCCCATGGTGGCTGATGTAAGTGGCCCTATAAAGCTCTCATAACCTGTGGGAATCATAATTCCCTGGGTCGCTCCAAATTGCCGAAGAACCCTCAAAGGAAGATAGAGAACAGCAGATTTCAAGCCTGCTAGGGCCAGAAAGTTTTTATCCCTAAAGCTAATCACTGTCTCTGGAGTAGGCTGATAAGTGCCAGGCCATCTCACTTGATCATCCTGGAGAGTACCCAAGAAAGTGAACCAGCCTTGCTTGCCACCTTGGATGTTAAGGCATCCCCTATTGCTCATCAAAACAGGAACTTTCAATCGTGGAAAGAAGCGGCGAGTTATTTCTTCAACCTGGCTAAGATGGTCAAGCAACCAAAGCTGCAGAAAAAGGGAGTATTTCAATTTATTTCCTAAAAGAAAAAAAAGAAAAAAAAAGCAAAAAAAAAAAAGAGAAGAAAGAAAAAGAGAGAAAGAAAAAAAAAAAAAAGAGAGAAGAAGAAGAAGCAGAGAGAAGAAAAAGAAGAAGAAAGGAAAGAGAAAAAAAAAAGAAAAGAAAAAAATATATGCATATTTTTTACCTGTAGGATAGGGACGCAGGCAAGGAAGCGTTTCTTCTTCCTGAAATAACAGTCAGTAAGGGCCTGATATATCTCTGCTAGGATCATAGGGGCCAACCTCTCGCGTTCCCTAACCTGACAGATAACTGAGATGAGAGCCAAGTCAACCTGGTCATCACCCCGTGGAAAAAGCAGCTGATTGACCACTATCAGGGTCAATGCATTAAACCTAGAGTCCTTTTCATTACTCCTCAGAAGTTTTTCAGTCAAAAAAGTCTTGGACAAGGTCAATAGGGCATCAGAATTTCCTAAGTCCTTCTTCCCTATACCCAAGAAAGTGGAAGCCTCTTTTTTATAACTAAGCTTTAGGGGTGGGTTCACAACTTTTTCAGAAAATCTAAGGCCAAGGATGGTTTCAATCTCTTCTATGGTGGGAGTCATCTCTTTGTCATCAAAACGGAAGAGATTCAGCTCAGGTACCCAGTGGCCAATCAAAGCTTCAATGATTTCCCACTTAAAGGGAATTTTAGGGAGGTGTAGGATGTGCCCTAAGTGGATGGAATCCCAACGAATCTCCTCATCAAGGGTCATGGAGTTAACCCATCTATCATAAAAGGAATCCACAATATTGTACCTGGTAAGATTAGGAGGTTTTGATCTAACAGGTTGTCTTGCAGGAGGAGATTCAACGACAGGAGAAAGCGGCGTAGGGGAAGCCATGGAAGCACCAAAGAAGCCAAGGAAAGCGAGAAAAGACGTGCTCAGGGAGTTTTCCAACCAATAAAAGTGTCACAATGACGTTCCCTAGGAGTTTATATAGAAAAAATCGTAAGGCAGTAAATTTCGTAATTATACTACGGGCAAAGCGCGCCCGTATAGGAAATACGGACACCCCTGACCGTGAAAACTTCACGGGCAAAGGGCGCCCGTAGTAACTTTACGGGCACGGCTTGATCGTAGAGTAAATACGGTTCCTTCGAAAAAATGCAAAAAAATGGGAAGTTCTAATTTCTTTGTTTCCCTAAGCTTCACCTGTCCCTGTTTTAACATTCATCAGGTAATAAATACTGAAAATAAAGAAGAAAAGAGCACAAATGAATGAAAATTAAATTTCTTTCATATATATGAGAATGTTTACATCACTTTTGTCAAAAATACAAGTGTATATGAATAATCCTAATCTAATGACCATGCAGGTCCGCCCCCACTGCCACGGCCTCGTCCTCTGCTTCGACCTCGGCCTGAAGATTGCCTGCGCTCAAAGACATGCCGCACAACATTGCGGGCTGTGCTACGCGGCATCCTGCTCAAAACAGACTGAATATCATGCCACATATATAAAGGTACAAGGCCAGCAGTAGGATGATCAGGAGGGACGTACCCTGAAGTATCTACATCAGAATCAGTACGAGAAGACTCCGTTGACGTATCAACAGCAGCATGCGTCTCCTCGATATCCTCCATAGCAGGACTAGCAGGGGCAGAGGTCTCAGGTACATCAGCATCAACCCCAGGCTCTACAGGATCAGCTGTAGCCTCCTCCATCACCGCAGTCTCCACTGTAGGCTCTACCACAGCGGCGTCCATAGCCGAATCCATATCAACATCAGCAGATGTAGCAGGAGCAGTCTCAGCTACTGGGGCAGACTCTGGCACGTCCTCAGCAGCAGGTACAATATCAGCCTCGACCTCGGGCTCTGCTGCAGGAACCTCCACTGGACTGGGAGACGTCACGAACTCCACCCGTGCCACAGAAAACACCTCATCCCGGAAATGCATAGGCACGGGTGAAGCAGGTGAAGAGGGACCAGCCATGTACTCCTGAAACTAAGAGAAAAATTCAGTCAGAACAAGATAAACAAATACAAAAACAGGAATGGAAATAAAAGAAGAAATTAACCTGAGTATCAGAGGGACCCGCCTGGTCTTGTGCATCAGATGGACCCGCCTGATCATGTACATCAGATGGACCCTCCTGGCCCTGGGCTCTGGCTAGTTGCCCCCGGAGATCTGAAATGGTGATATAGAGGGCGTCCCGCTCAGCGATCGTGGCATCACGCTGGCACTCTAAATCAGCATAGCGAGACCTGATCTCTGCCAACTGAGCCTCCTGAAATAGCAAAGAAAGAAGTCAGAACAATGCTAATGAAATAGAAATAGAAGATCAGAGAAGGAAGAAGGCATACCGTGGTGTCGTAGGCCCTAATCACTACCCCTCCTATCTCCGTGACTCCGCCACGGACAGGCATGGGTGACATGAGGCACCCAACAGAAGCTCGCCTGAACCAGGCATCATAGTCACCCTCCTCTAATAATGTCTCTGCCTCAGTCCAATCTAAGAACTGGGCAGGATCAACAGGCATAGGAGGATAGAAAGGAGTAGTATCTGGCGGGATGGCAGGAATCCGCGGCTCTCCCACATGCTGAAAGAAGAAGCGCTAGCCGCAGTACCAGATGCTGCCCAGCTGACCAATAAAGAACTGGTATCTCTGTCGTCTCTGGTCAGGGACAAATGCATCATCTCTTGCAGCCTGCAGGGCCAGTACCTCATGAATGTCCTCCATCCTGGGGACAAATAGCTGAAAAACAGAACAGGACATCAGATATGCGATCCAGGAAGAAAAGAAAAGAAGAAGTAGAGGAATTAAAGAAGATTACCTCAGACCGGTATAACCTGTCTAAGTGGGCCCGGGCGGACCTGGGACGACTCTTTTCAGAGTCGTGCTCTACATGACACCATCTAAGTGCCATGGGATACGTCTCCTCAGGCATCGTAGAGGTAGGGCGGAAATAGGGTATATAAAACCTAGCAAAAAACTGCAAGAAAGAAGAAAATAGTCAGAAGAATATAAAATGAGAGATAAAAAGAAAGAGATAAAGAAAAAGAAGGGAAATAAGGTTCACCTGCAAGAAGGGCCAAAAGAACCTGCACCCAACTCCAGCCCCTCTGGAAGTAGAGAGGCCACTCACTGATCGGCGCAGGCCAGCCAGAATAGTACCAAATATGAGCGGGCCCCAGGCGTACCTCCTCGCCCGCTGCAGATCTCCCAAAAGACTCAAGAAGTGGGGACTAACTGAAGTCATGTCCTCTGGGAAGAAGCAGGATCCCATCATATACAGAAAAAGAAATCTGAAGGCGAAAGGAAAAACATGGTCACCGGCAGCAAGCCGGCCAAACTGCCTCCTACTAAAAGTCTCTCTCAGCCATGTCAGAGACAATCTAGCTCTCCCCCGATCCCATGCCTCAGGAGGCAGCACAATATATCCAAGATAAGCTGCAATCTCATCAGCCTCTGGCATAGCCATCTCAGTAATAACATCACCGATCATCCTAATCCCGGTGATGAGTGTGAAATCAGAAGGCCGGATCCCAATCTCTATATCTGGGAAGTGGAAGCTCAATGTCTCTGGGGAAAAACCTCTCCAATAATGCTGCAATGAGGGCTCGATCCAAGCGAACGTCCGGGATGGTGATAAACATGCCGAAACCGTATAAGCCTAGCTCCCGACGATAGGCCGAACTGCAAGCTCTCAAAAATCTAGTGAAGCTGGCCCAGCTCCCTCTATAGTGGGACATTGGATACTCCAAAGGGATATCCGCCCTAACGCACGCTTAGGGATGAGTCCTCAAACCATGCAGCAGATCGGTATCCCTAATCTGGGCAGCCACCTCCTCAGGGATCTCAACCCTGGTCCTAGCCTCGTCTCTGCCACGGCCCCCTCTGCGGCCTCCTCTATGGCCCTCATCATGGCCTCCATCTCTGCCTCCAGCTCTGCGTCTGCTACGGCTCCTATCTCTGCCAGAAGCCTCAACAGCCGGCTAAAAGAAAATAATTGAAGAATCAGGAAGATGTATTTTGGGAAAGGATATGAAATTGCAGAAAGGTTAGAGTATACCTCTGGGGTCGCCTCACGCGAATCCCCAGAAGGGAAATCTGGGATATCAGAATCAGAATCCCTCTCGGCCCTCGAAGACGAGGCCACATCAGCAGGATCTCGCCTAACCCTCGAGGAGGAAGGCTCATCTGCAGGATCTCGGGAAGCCGATCTAAGGCGGGCCATCTACGGTTCAAATCAGGGAGATAGTTAATTATTTATTTAAATTTTTATTTGCTTGATTAATCATTCTAACCAAGTTTAATTGATTTGCAGGAAAAAGGAAAATGAAGAATGAGGGAAAAAGCTCCCAATCAAATTAGAAGCCAACTAAAGGAGTTTCTTTCTTAAAAAATATCTTGAGAAAATTATTGCATCCTTTTATTGTCTTTGTTTCAATTAAGAAAATATAAAAAATTATATACAGGGAGTTAAGGCTACTTGTATATTCTTTTCATATGACTGAAAAAAAAAAAAAAGAAGAAGAAAAAAAGAAGAAGGGTGTATTAAGGATTGAAATTTTATAATCCCTAATGGTTTTATCTTGATTGATTTCAGGACCTTCAAAGCATGATTAAAAGGGCTTGAATCAGAGTTTAAAGCTTACAAACCAAAGCTTATTCAAGAGAAAATTCAAAGATCCATGGAGAAGCCATAAGTCAGTTCAAGAGTGGCCATTTCAAGCAAGTGTTCAGATCAGTAGATTAACATTCAAGGATCTGGTTTCAAAGTCAAGTGGCTTATACTGATTATCAAGCCAAAGTAGCAGATGATTAAGTGAGATCAAACAGATCAGGAAAAAGTGCCAAATCAAAGCATAGAAATTGAGGGATTTATGTAAAAGCGTCAATTGGTACAATAGCATCAATGCAAGTAACATATGAATCATTAAGTATCAACAAGCAAGCAAACAGTCTATCAGCTCAATTGCAGAAAATCAGTCAACGATTAGGCAAAAATTGAGAAATTGTGCAAAGCATAGTAATACCAGCAATGGGATTCTCAATACAGGTAGGAAATCTCAGCATGATTCAGATGGTTACTTAAGTGTGGAAACAGAAATTGTTACTTAAGTGTGGAAACAGAAGTCAAGAGCAAAATAACAAGAAATTGAGAAATAAGGAGAATTTCGGTCACTCAAGAGGCTAGTTCATGAACCAGATTCGTCTAGATATATCATTGTTTAGCATAAACTGAGGATGCAAAAATTGGGCATGGATTGAATATAAACTAGCAATTCATGAGGAATTCATATCAATCAAGAGCAAGCAATGAGCATGGAATACAATGAGCATGGTATAGAATAATCAGCAGCTCAAATTGCAAAATGGTTGGGGATTGCGGCCACTTACTGGATTCAGTCGAGATAGAGGAAAATCGGCAATCAAATGAGGAGTTCTTACACTACCGAAACTTCAAGGAGTGTCCACAGTCGATTGAGGAAGGGTGAAGCACGCCAAAGACTTGATCACAGTCGCGGCAATGGGAACAGTCGCCGAAATTAATGGAGAGCAGTGGTCGCGCGAGAGAGTTGCCGGAGAACAGTGAGAATCGCCGGAAAAATGAGAAGCTCGCCGGAGAAGAACAGTGTTCGTCGGAGGATTGTGGAAGAAGAAGAGAGACGTCCGTAAGAGAAGATATGGGCAGTAGAGAATTAGGGCAAAACGCGAGCAGAGGAGGAAAAGTCGCGTTCGCGAGATTAAAAAGGAGTTCAAAATCCGTAAAAACAGTACGGGCATCAGAAGCCCGTGAAAGCACTACGGGCCCGGTCGCCCGTGAATCCTTTACGGGCAGGTATGTCCGTAAGCCAAATACGGGCGAAGCCAAAAACAGCATATTTTTATCATTTTCTCACAATATTTAGGAGATTAATGTTTGTATTAGTTGCAAGTTGCAAGGATTGCCACCTTACCCACTTTTGTTTAAAAATTTTGTCTCAAATCTCACTTCATAGCCCACAAGTGCTCAGTGAGAGGAGAGAGGAAGATTTGGCCCTTAAGCTGAGGGATTTCTTAGCAAATCTTCCACAATCAATTCTTTTTTTCAAAAATCATCCCTTTAATCCTTGCAAAGTGCAATTGATTAGACAAAAATCTCAGAAAGTGCAATTGGTGGGTCTTTTTGCTCTCTGCTTGTAATTAGTTTCAATTACCAGCAAAGAGGGGGCAGCTGTAGACACCCCAAATTGCACTGCCAAATGAGAAAATAATAAAAACTTGTAATTAGAGCTTAAAACAGGTCAAAAAGGCCTAAAAATAGAATGAACAGGCTTTGCCCGTATTTTCTTCACGGGCCGATCTCGCCCGCAAAATATCTACGGGCAGGCGCGCCCGTAGTACCAATACGGTCACCATTGGACCGTAAATAATTTACGGGCATTAAAGATACGTGCGAGTTCTGACCTTCTCTCGATTTCCGAGCTTTATTTGAAGTCCAATATATCTTTAAACGAGCGAATTACGTGTTTTATTCGCTCAAGTCACCTTGGTTGGCTATGGATGGGCGTTATCTCTGTATTTCACTCTATCCTAAAGACCAGGCTATATCCTTCTGGACCAACCATACCCTTGTGCTTGCCTATAAATAGAGGGTCATTCCTCTAGCTAAGGGCCACGAAATTTTGAAGAATCAAAAGCTCCAAAAGAAGGAAAGGAATCCCTGCTGCTCTGCCTGCTCAATCCAGGTAAGTCCCCTATCCCTTTTTATTTTCTGTCTTCAATTCTAGATGTAATAGGATCATCTCTATTGCTGTAGAATAAGGCCATATTTGTTTTTGTATTCCTAAACTTGTCTCTAAGTACCTCAAGGGTCTCTCTAACCGTAAAACGTGAAGAGAGAACTAGGGGAAAGGGGAACAGGTGGATCCCTAGAATAGAACCCCATATCTGTTTTTTTCCTAGAATAAGGCCTGTGGTTGTGTTTGTGTAACCAAACCTATCTCTAAGTACCTCAAGAGTCTCTCTAGCCGTAAAACGTGAAGAGAGAACTAGGGGAAAGGGGAACAGGTGGATCCGTAGGGTAGACCCCCATGTGCTCTAATTTGTGAGATGTGACTATTTTGAATATCCTGGTCATGTTTTAATGCTTTTATGATGAATCTGAATGAATCACATGAATTTATGATGTTTATAGCATGAGATCCCCACTTTTTTGATAAAATTTGGATTTTTCACATATTTGCACCTACAGCACTGTTTTCGTGATTTTTGTGATTTTAGGCTAGGATCTTGGATTTATCATGATCAATATGGTAGATCTGAATCCAGAAGCCTGAAAGTAAATTCTAGGGTTTCATGAGATGATTTTTAAATTGTTTTTCATTATTGAGAGAAGACCCTACGGTCTAGGTTCTCCCCTTTTGATGTTCTTCATCAACGTGGGTATTTTTGGTTTTTATTTTTTGATTTAATGTGAAATTTGGGCTTTATCTATGTCCTAGACTGTTCAAGATAAATTTTGAAATATTTTATAAAAAATCATATTTTTCTAGATTTCTAGAATTTAGCTTGGAGCCAGATTTTTGGATTTTTCACTTTAAATTGATTTTATTTGATTTTATCTCAATTTTATTTTGATCATGAAACCCTAGGAATGGTATGATCATATTTGAAAGTTCTGGATCAATCAGACTATTCGTATGAAAAAACCATACAATTTCATCTTTTTTTGTGATTTTGTGTGATTTTTATAGCAAGCTTTTTCCTTTATTTTAAACATGAACAATACCTGGCAACCACCTTGTGTGGATGAATAGGGGTGCCTAACACCTTCCCCTGTTCATAACCTAATCCCCTTACCCATCTCTGGTTGTTTTTAAAGGAGGGTTATTTTTACCCTAAAATTGCCTTTTGTGCTTATTTAATATTTTGGTGTCCATTCACACCTAAATTGAATGGTGGCGACTCTTTGTTTTATATAATCCCGTGTGATGATTAGGAAATCATTAAATTGATTTTTTCCATGTCTCACAATACGTCAAGTATATTTTTAAGCAAAATGCATCAGCTGTTTACAATAGTTTTATATAATAGCATAAAAGCAATTTATATGCTACTGCGTTTACCAAACATGGTTTTTTGCTTCTTAGCAATAAAACAAAAGTTTAGCTTCAACAAAAGATCTTTTGAAAAGCAGAAAATTACTTTTTTGCTTTCTTGCTTTTGAAAGCAAGAAAGCAAAAGTGTTATCAAATGGAACCTAACTCTTCTCCAATTTACTTTCACTTGCAAAAAATACTTTTTAAAAAACTATAATTCCAAAAGTCCTTACAAATATTTACAAAATTCCTCATTAATTCTAATTATGTCTATATTTAATAAAATAATAAACCCCTTTTTAAGAAGAATTTTTGGAAATAAAAATTCTACAACAAAAAAAATAAATAAATAAATTGCACGTGGAGAAAAGAGAGAGATGAGTTGTTCAAGCTCCTACTGCTACTTGGGTTGGGGGCATTTGGTGTGGAGAAAAGAGAGAGATAAGTTATTCGAACACTTCAAATTTTTTGTTTTTTGTGTTTAATGTTTTTGCATAAGTAGAAATTAGTTATCATGAGATTCCTTAAAATAGTTCAAACATCCTTGTTTGAAGCTGAAGCAATCAAATTTCGGGTTTAATTACCATCAAATTTGGCTACTTTTAAGATCATGTTTCTACTTAAATAAGGGTATTTTTGGATCACATGAATGAAAACATCCGCCATGATTCTAACCTACATGAATATAAAATCTAAGGAAATCTAAAAAATTAAATTAATAGATATTAAAAATAAAAGCAAGTACATCACCATATAAAGAGGGTCATTTTTTTGTAAGTAGAAAATATATTGAAATATCTCCACGTGCAACACACGTGCCCCTCACTAGTATAATAAAACATATAAAGTTCACCTTTAATATAAGCTTGGGCTTTTAGTATATTTGTGGGCCATACTGTTTACTAAATTTTTGTTTTTAAATAACATAATATTTTTATATTTAGATTTTAAACTATTTTAATATACATGCACAATACAATGCTATAAACAGTAAAAAATTTTCTTTTCTCTTGTAATGAAAGAGTAATTTAAGTTCTCTAGCACCACAAATAGGATCAGATGTGTAAACAATTAATTTTCGCAAAATAAGAATCCACAAACTTGCAAATGCTAAGCAACAAAAACAAATTATTTATTCTTGAACTGAAATACCTTTAGGCCCCAATTGGTTCACGGAATTGGGGGTGGAATTTGGGGTAAGAATTGGAATTGGGTACACAATTCCAATTCTTCTTATTGGTTGGGCATTTTAAAATTATAAATGGAATCATATCTCAATTCCATAGAATTAACTTTTAAGTTAACTTTAAATTTTCCTAATCCCCTACCCCACGGAGGAGAATCGGGGATTCGCGATTGGGAAATAGAAACATGATAAAACATCCTTCTTCATTTTTTTGCTCTTTCTCCTTCCTCTTTGTTTTCAAGTGTTGCAGTGAAAGGGTAACTATCTTCTCTCTTCTCTAGTGTTGCAAAGAAAGGGTAACTATCCCCTCACCTTCGTTTTCTGCTCTTTCTCTAGATATTGTTTTCTTCAAATCCCTCGGAATCTCTGCTTTGAAAAGAAAAGGCTCCCATGTTGCTGTCAACATTGCAGGAGCTCCAAATAGAGGTTCTAACTTCATTCTCAATAAGTTAGATTAATTTTCCTTTCAACTAAATATTGATTCTCCTGTTGTAATGTCTAGAGAGAAGATGATGTTGGCTTGAATGAAAATTTTTTTTTGTGTGGGATCGGAATGTTGAAGCATGCGTTTCGGATAGAGAAACCGAACGTCCTCATTCGATTTCTTAGACCTGAAACCGCTTATCTTTTGTTAGTTGCAAATGGTGTGCAATATTTCACTTTATTTGATCATTGAGAAGTTATTTGTCATGGTTGATTGTTGGGAAGTTCTTTGTTCAAGGATTGGAATTTCTTGCTTGAATAAAGCATCGAAAATGTGGCAGCTGTGTGATTGTCCGTTCGGGTTAGGTTGCTCTGATAAAAAATGCAACCAAGATATGTTTAATAACTTTACTTTCTTCATGAGTTGTTGTGTGAGTGATTTGAGTTTATTATTGGAGGGTCTGTATCATTCAAAATTGATAATTTATGCCTGTAAAATTCTGAAATCTTCATGTTCCATTTCAGCTCCCTTTTTGAATTTGAGTGAGAGATGGTTGAATTTATCTGTGTATGGTTGGATTGGTGCTAAACCCATCTCCAAAATTTGAAGTCCTCTCCATGAGTTCAATAAAAAAAATTGGTGGATTGGATAATTTATGCCTGTAAAATTCTAAAATCTTCATGTTCTATTTCAGCTCCCATCTCCAAATTTGGCGGTATTTGCATACATTGTCAATGTTTTTGTGTTCTTTATATGTCATCTTGTTACATGTTGCTTTATTCCTAGGCGATGAGAAACTTAGTTCCCTTGGGAGGTATTTCAAGGGCCTAATTTGAAGGGTTTTGTAATTGGTGGAGGTTTTGTCCTTTTTCAGCAGGTAGTATTATCTCCATTATCATAGATTCTCCCTTTACCCTTTTCCTTCCCTCTGTTTTTTCTGTCGTTCATGGAACATAAATATGTCCACTAGCTGGGTGTTGCCCTGGGATAGGAGGTTGATTGGATGCTAGATAATGTTGAGAGGTATGGGTTTCTACTTGTTAGGACAATTTTATGGTTGCTACTTATAAAAGATTGTTTATTTCCTTGCCATATCTGGAGTATATTGGAACCTTGTAATCCATTATGCAGACGTTTGCTATATCTTTATTGAACACTAATCTAAAAGACAGAAAATCAATCCTAAAAGTGTTCACTATGTATTTTTGAACTAGATACCATGTTCTTTATTTTAAATATTACTGAAGTGAGCAAGTAGTAACATGTTTGCAAACTTCCCATGCTATTTGCTTTGGAAGTTCAATTCAACCCTTTGTCATTTTGTGGGAAGTCAACTGTGTCCATTCTTTAAAATTTTTTCATGCTGCATTGCTGATTGGTTAGTTTATTTCTTACTTAAGCACGTTATTTATTTTATTAACTTCCATTCTCTGTCTTTGAAATCTGAAACATAAAGAGAAAACCTAATAAGAGTATGTTTTATTAAGGCATTCATTCCCTAATCATTCTGTATTTTTGTCAGGTTAATTAAGTGCTTTCTTGTATATGGGAATAAATGTATACATAGATACATAGATGCATTTTGTGCTTGTATATATATATATATATATATATATATTACATCAATGTGGTCTTTAGCTTATATAATGAAGCCATAATTTTTATGTTTATTCAGTTCACAAGTTCTGGACATACTCAACTTCGTGTGAATGCAATCCTGATCACAAGTACCATAACTGTTGTTCTTTTCAGCACAGTCGTAAAGACTCTGTTCTTTTATGATACCAAACAACTTGACTAAACTATAATTTGGGCGTTATCTCCTTGAATCAGAATTGTATTGCTGTTCTTTTTTGCAATTGGGTTTAATCTGGACAGTTTGAAAACTGTATTTTTATATTTAAATATGAATTGAGAAACCAATAATATCATACTCCAATATTATTTGGGCGTTATCTCCAAAGACTCTCTTCTTCTTCTTCTCTCTTTCTCTCATGTTATCTTTTAAATTGATGTTGTACAGTTTATTTTTAAATTGATGTTGTACACAATACGTAGTTACATTAGTTGTTTACAAATTAAGAAAACTAATTTCTTACTATTTTCCTCAGAATTGCCTTGGAGCTTTAAATGGAACATATATCCAAGTAACCGTTCCACTTCAAGATCAAGGTCGATATTGAAATAGAAAGCAAGATATTGCTACAAATGTCTTAGGAGTATATGACCACAACATGAAATTTATTTATGTATTACCTGGTTGGGAAGGATCAGCTTCAGACTCTAGGGTGCTAAGAAATGCCCTTACAAGATCTTGTCCATTATCTGTTCCCATTGGTACTTTTTCAAACCTTAATTATTTGACCTCATGATTTTTTATGATTTATTTTAGTTGTTGATATGTCCTTTAATTATAGGAAAATATTATCTAGTTGATGCATGATACACAAATGGTCCTGGTTTTCTAGCTCCATATCGCCAAACTCGTTATCACCTTAATGAATGGTTTGTAAGTGGAAATAATCCAAATAACTATAAGGAGTTGTTTAATCTTCGCCATTCTTTAGCAAGGAATGTGATTGAAAGAACATTTGGTTTGCTAAAGAAGCGATGGGCCATTTTGAGAACTCCATCATTCTTTGATGTGAAAACTAAGGTAGTGATTGTGATAAACTTTTCATAAAAAATTTGTAATAGAAATTGATTGTTTAAGTAACATCTTTTTATGCATAAATTTAGGTATGGATAATCAATGCTTGTTGTATTATACACAATTTCTTAAGAGACAAGCATCGAAAGACAGATGATAGCCTTTTAAGGGAAATTGATGAAGAGTTAGCATTAGAGCCACAGGTACCAGAAGAGTCAGATGAAGTATTGATAACAATTGTTCAAGTTACAAATGAGTGGACAAAATTTCGAGATGATTTAGGTCAGAGCATGTATGCTGACTATCAAGCTAGGCGAAGGAACAGAAATTAAAGTTATAGATTAATTTAGTATTATTTAGTCTTTTAACTATCTTTCTTTTAATTCTTGAACACATGAGAAATTCCTTCTGTTAATTAAATTGAATTGTACTTTTGGTTTATATCTCATCATACTTGGTATTTTAATTTATTTTTGAAAAATATCATTTCCTGTGTATGCTATCAAAAATTTGTATGGCTCAATATTTATTATGATTTATGAAATTACAATTGCATATTGTTTCAAGTAACTATTGTATTAATATTTGTGTAGATTATTACAGATGAAAAGTGGTAGGTCTCAATCCCAAGCTCAAAATGTAAGAGAGAAAGGAAAATCATATTTTAAATGGACAATAGAAATGGATCGTGTTCTAACCACTATTCTCCTTGATCAACATAACCTTGGAAATAAAACACCAAATGGATGGAAGCCTCTAGCCTTTACTGCAGCTATAAATGCCATAAAAGATCAATGTGGTGTATCAATTTCTAAAGATAATATTAAATTTCGTCTTAAAATTTGGGATAAACACTACCACATTGTTAGTGAGATTATCAAGCAAAGTGGTTTTGGATGGGACAACACCAAAAATATGGTTCATGTTGATGATGAAAACATGTGGAATGCTTTTTGTCAGGTATATTATAATTTACTTTAATGTTTAAATCTTTACAAAAGTATATTACCTTGTACTAATTTTATTTATTTTATTTTATTATTAATAGTCTCATGTAGAAGCAAAGTGTTATCGAACAAAAGTGATTGACAACTGGGATGACTTGAGCATCATTTGTGGGCAGGATCATGCTAATGGAGAAGGTGTAGAACATGGTGAAGAGGATGAACAAGCTTTTATGGCTAATGATGGAGTTGACATTAATAATAATGTTAGTCTTGACGATATAGATATCAGTGATTTACCTTCTCCTACATTTGGTTCTTCATCTTGTCGACATGTGCCATCATCTACATCACTTTTGCAATCCTTAAGGAAAAGAAACTGTACAAGTGACACATTGGTAGCTGCAGTTTCCCACATGGCCCAATCAATTGATAGGGCCTTAAATAATGAGCCTGCTAAAGTGAGTGCACAAGTAGTATTTGAAGAGGTCTCCAAGGTTCCAGATCTTGAAATGTCACAACTTATCAAGGCGGGTGATTTGCTGACAAGTGATCCACAGAAGTTTGAGTATTTCTCATGCCTTCCAATTGAATTTAGGAAGGAGTGGATAAAGATGCATACTTAAATAGTTTTTTTATTTTATAATAGATATATGTTAGTATTTAGTAATTAAACTGTTATTTTTTTGGATGGTTTATGAATATTAATAATGTGGACAAATACATTATTCTTTTAATTTTAGTCATAAAGTTTATATTATTATCAGTTTTTAAAATATAGAATTGATATGTCATGATAATCAATCACTTGAGTTATTATTATTAACATGGGAATGATACAAATTAATTCTTCATCAGTTCATCCAATCAGTGGAATTGGATTTTAAATTAATTCTTCATGGAATTGTAATTCCAAATTTTAATTCTCTTGCCATCCAATCACAATAATTTCAATTTTATCCAATTCCAATTCTTGATGAATTAGAATTGGGATTATAATTCTTAATTCCAATTCCAATTAATTGAACCAATCAGGGCCTTAGATGATGAGAGGTCTTCGAGCCAATTTGCAATGCCTCCTCAAATGAGACTACCCCTATTGGGAGAATCCTAATTTCCTAAAATAAATAATAAAAATAAAGAAATAGTAAGAACCGTAAACTGTAGCACTGATAAGTGCAGATCACATCAACTACAAAGCAACCAGAAGACAACAGTTTGAGAACTTCGCCAAAGAAAACAAACATTCAAGAGGAATGGATAGTAATTAGCTGATAAATAGGGGGAATGGAAGCTTCCTTTTTTTTCCTCTCTTTTAGTGATACTCCATGTTGTTAAAAAAAAATATGCAATAAAATCTGTGCTGTATAATGCTCCGCAAATTGTTAAATTCATTACTTCCATAGGTGCATATGTGCCACCAACTATTATATTCCATTCCTTTATAGAGTTGATTGTAATGATTTAAAATGTGTTACAGATTAAACTGTACATATGTGGCCTAAAAAAATACAGGAAAGAAAGAAAAAGGCCTACCGAGCTGGTATCACCAGGCATCCCGATGTCAAAACGATGATCAACCCATGACGTTGATAGTAATGGAGGGATTCGCATCCCCTGCAGCCTATGCTGCATACACCCCCTTACATTTAGTAGAGGGTCCCACCATTCACTTGGGGGGTCCCACCGTTCAATGTGAGGGGCTGTCTACAGCTTACGCTATAGAAGATGCCCATTCGTGATGGAGGGAATTCAACGAAGACGCAACAGTCGTTTACGGGCTAATAGGTGACTAGGAGGTCGTGACATCCGACGACTTGTCCAATACCTCATTGGGCATGCATGGTGAGAGAGAGAGAGAGGGGGGTCAAAGAGAAGGGATGAAGGTCATTAAAGTAAAAATATAACAAAATATGCTCTAATAAAAAAAGGGTAATCTCGAGAATTCAAATGTGAGACACAAGTGTTAAAAAAAAGGGATTAAGGGCATTAAAGTAAGAATATAACAATGTATGCTCTATTATAAAAGGGCAATGTCGGGAATTCAAACGTGAGACACAAATTGTCCAGAATTCTCTTTTCCCAATCTAACCTTATGTCCATATATGTGTCAGCCTAGCCCTATTGACACATGGGCCAACTACAAGGGCTCACATGGGCCAAGTACAAGATCGGTCCATGCTTTCCCGCTTAGGTGTTTAAACTTCGAAGTAGGAGTAAGACTTCGCTTCTGTTTGTTCCGAATAGAACCTCAGAAACCCTAGCCATGGAGGTAGGAGCTGCGGAGAATTTTCAAATCCACAGATATCCTCAGTCGAAGTATGTAGACTCACTTCGATGGCTTACCCCTCTCTCGGCATTCGAAAGATACATCGTTCTCGCTCTGCACGACTCCGATTCCGATTCTTCTTCAATCGATATCCATTCCTTGAACCGCTCGAACCCACAAAACCTTAACTTCCAATTGTCATGGACGTCCCCGTCCAGGATTTCCTCTCTTAAAGTCTCTCAAACCCCATACAAATCCCTTATTGCCGCTTCAAGCTTTGCGGGGTCCCTCCATATACTCGTTGCCGACGCCGTCGATGCGTCTCTTGTGTCCGAGCTTTCTCTGGCGGATGGCTCTCTCCACGTTGGACCCATTTCAGAAATTGATTTGCAGGGAAGTGGGGTTGAGTGTGTTACCGTGGGCGAAGACGGGAGAGTGAATTTAGCCAGAATTGGGGACTCTGGTTTGCATTACTGTCGTGTGTTCGATAGCCGGGGATTGGTTTCTTACACAACAGTGAAATGGGGTTCGCCGGTCGAGTTTGCGACTGGAGGATATGGGTTTGGTCTGCAGTGGTGGGATCAGAGGAAACCAGGTGGAGCGGTTTCTCAGTTCAAGAGTAACTGGTAAAATGCTGTATATGTTTTTGTGTTGATATCGTCTTTGAATATTAAAGTTCATAAGTTCAATTAGCCTTTAGAGGTTTGACTCTTTAGTTTTTCTTAAAAATCATCTTCTACGGGCACATGATGACTTTACTGGCTGTAAATGTTGAGTAGGAAAGGTTTAGTATTTTGTAACCAATTTTACCAGTGCAGGAGCTTGGAATCTTAGATAGCCAAAATGTACATTTGAACACCATTTGAATGATTGAGAAGCAGATGATGCAAACATGGTAGTCATTGGTAGTTGTTTATGATCTTAAAGGTTAAGGGCTTCACCAACTAGATCTCCATTGGTCTCTGGGCTTTTGGAAGAGTGGTTAAGCTTCTAACAGTTGGTATTGAAGCAAGCAACACATCCTGAGTTCGAGTCATGGAGGGGGCGACCAATTTTGGCCTATATTATGCCTTAGTATTATGTATAGGCATATAAGTCAATGAATACTGGTAGGTGAGTGGAGCTCCTAAGAGTGAAAGGGCTACCATCGGTTCAGTTCGATAGAGTATGCAATCGTGGACATGGGCTATGGAAGGATTGTTGAATGTTACTATCCCAAAGCACTTAACCAAAGAAGTGTCTTTAAGTCTTGAGGCCTTTGGAACAAAGGTTAGGCCCATAACAGTTTTACTATTCAATGGGTTGGATAGCTGGATTTTAGCCTCCAATTAATTGACCATTCGTCCTTTATGGATTCCCTCTTGGATGTTTACGTGCCGAAGTCCATGCAGATTTGATGTAGTTTTGATTTTGAATTATGATTATGTTGTGATTATATTTAGTATAAGTTGCTCTTATCCTTTCAGTGGATTGTCATTTGATGGTACTGATGGTTTGATAGCTTTTGTGGGTGTTAGATGGCCTGGTATTTGCAGTGGATTTTCATTTGATCGTACTGATGATTTGATAGCTCGTGTGGATGTTGGATGGCTTGGTACAATTTGAGAACAACTATATGATTTTCATTATATTCATAATATACATGGTTCCTTGTAATAATTGTCATATATAGCTTTTCAGAGAGGAAAGCCATGAAAATCCTGATTTATTGTTATATGAATTGGTAGTATTATTTTTGGACATCTTTATGTGTGAATGGTTTTGAATTTATTGTGTTGCTTAATGGTGAACTGGGACCTCAAAGGTGATTTACATGTCATAAGCACAAGTCAAGGTAAAACCGAAAGCAAGAACTGGGATTGATAGATTTCTCTGTACATAATCCATTAAAGAACTTTTATGCCATATACTTGTTACATTGTGAATGCTATTTTTGTTGGTGAACCTTCTACTTGCTCTTGTATTTATCCTTTTACACAGCTTTGCGTAATTTTCAAGATTTCATCTTCTTTAATTTTTATGTTATCCCTTTTAACTGTGTTGATATTGCAGGGCTCGAGGCACGACATCAGGAATTGTTCATTCCATTGATATTCATCCTTCGCGAAAGCACATTTGTGTGGTAAGAGGAAAACTGAAAAACTATAGTAGTTAGGTTCACTTCAGGATTAGAACTTCCATTGTGCGAAACCAAAACAAATTAAAGCAAGAATTCAGGAACCAGAAAGCAAACCAAATAAAATTTAAGACTCTTCAACCAAAAACTCCAAAGTAGAGTGACTTTAATACAAGTATGCGACTTTACATTCCCGTGTTATATAAGGCCTTCTTCAAACCAATGCTCTATATAAAGAGAGAAGCTCCCTTTGCTTAATTGGGTGATCCATTTTTGGACCACCTTGTTAAACCCACACTCAAATCGCACATGATACAAGCCAAAATAAAACTAAACTTACAAAAATTGCTTTTTTGTTCTATTTACAGCTAAGTTGTTTCTTTTCTGTTGGTTTTTTTTTTTTAAATTAATTTTTTGGGGTGGGTGGGGAACAGACTGTAATTTAATTTGGTCTTGGGTTGATGAAAGAAATTAAACCAAACTGATTGAATAACTCGCCTAGTTCCCCTTATTGGGGTACTCAAGAAATATTCTCTTAGGTAAATAAATTACTTGTCTGGGGTACTTGTGTGAGGATATATTTACTTTTAGTTACATAAAAGTGTAGATAGAATCGTATATATCTGCAAAAGAGCAGAGATTGGACTAGGGTCAAAAATGGGAAAACAGGATTCAGGGGTAAAATGGTAATTTTTTACAATAATAATTCACCAAATTTCAGTGATTCCTATACTAGAAGAATTAAATGAGGAACACAGCAATGGTAACGATAAAAGAACAACAATTAGCACCATAACAAGGCAACAGAATTAAAGATTGCATCCTTTTTTTTGGCGCTATTGTGATTTCTTCATTTATTTTTGCGATTTATACAACTTTTTCTGACAAATTTGATACCATAAAGGTATAATTTTATCTGCACTTTTATTTAGCTAAAAATAAATATATCCTGACAAAAGTACCCCAGAAAAGTTATATATATATGATTTATCAACTTTTATATAACGAAAAATAAATATATCCTCATAACTTAAAAGAATATTACTCAAGTACCAATAGGAGGAACTAGGCGCGTTATCCCATCAGTTTAGTTCAGTTTTTTCATCAACCCAAGACCAAATCGAATTACAGTCAAACACCACACACACGCACGCACACCCCCCCCCCCCCCCCCCCCCCCCCCCCCAAAAAAAAACCAGACCAAACTGAATTGATAAGCCAAGATAAAAATGAAATTGAAATTACAAATGTGATCTTTAGTTCAGTTTACAGCTAAATTGAAAATAATTAGTTTGGTTATCAGTGAAGGTGTTTTTGGGTTTCTTCTTCTTTTTTTTTTTTTTTTGACTGTAATTTGATTTGGTCTTGGGTTGATGAAAAAAACTGAACCAAAATGATTGAATAACATGCCTAGTTACTCCTTTTGGGGTACTTGAGAAATATTCTTTTAGTTTTTGAGGACACATTTGTTTTTAGTTGAATAAAAGCGTAGATAAAATCATTTATGTGTGTGTATGTGTATATATATATATCAATGTTAGTTCATATAATACCAATATGTGAGTATCATTACGTGACTTGGTTTGGTATTAGTTGAACTGGTGTGGAAAATTCCTCAACATTATGTTGCATAACGCAGCATTCTTGTGCTTTTGTTCCACATGCACATTGTATCTAGATTATCCTGATTACCATCATGTTGGTTGATTCTTTGACCATATATAGGGAAAAACGCATTAATTTAATGGAGTCCTGACCCACCTAGTGATTAAATGGTTGCGAGCATCTTGGATGTTTCAGCTGCCACAAAGGCAGTAAAAAGGAGAAAATATGAACTGATGGCTTCTGCAGAGATACTTCATTGGTTATCTTATTTGAACAAGAGTCAGTTGAGAATCTTAGTGAATTGTCTAATAATTCTCGACAACTGATTCTATTAAATTCTATAGAATGAGCAAATAATTAATGGACATTGATGCAATATAGTTGTTGTATGACCTCAAGTATTGTGTTTTTATACATACAATCTGAAAATACAGTTGCTTGCTTCTCATAATGTCTTTCTGTTTTTGTTTCGGTGGCCTATTTTTAAGGCAGGAGGTTCATCAGGTACCATATTTGCCTGGGACCTTAGGTTTGCACAACAGCCAATTCTCCTCACCGGGGTTGGACAAAGTGATATAGCATCACATTCGCCGTGTGACAGTGAAGTATGGAATGTCCAATACGATTCCTACATGCAATCTTCAAATATTAGCAGCATGTCATCTTCACAGATACTGCCTGTCATGATGTGTTCAGAAGATGGGATTCTTGCTGTTGTTGAACAAGGTAAGGGCCTCATCTGTCCGGAAGACTGCACATGCTATCAGTGATGAAAAGACCTTTAACCATTCTATTTTTCTGGATAAGGGGAAGGGTTGTCTTTTTGTTAATTTCTTGATGCGGTGAGATGAAAACACAAGGTTGACTGAATGAATCAACATTTGGCTACACAGGTAACAACCATGTTGAGGTTTTGGCCGAACCATGTGCCATCAACAGCTTCGACATTGACCAACAAAACCCATCTGTAAGTTTATAAAAAAAAAGCTTGTTTTTTTTTCTGTGATATAATTGTGAAATGATACTGTAAATTGATTGTGCGCTTGATTTTTCAATGTGATGTAGGATTTGATATGTAGTTTTGAGTGGGAGTCCATAGCATTTATATCGAGACCATGAGATCCCAATGACAAAAACAAAGAACTCAGGGCATGGGTGGAAAGGCTCTCATATCTTCTTTCCTCAAGTACTCAACTTCTTTGAGATAGATGCTCTACGGCCACATGGCTGGCAAGCCTGTTCCATTGCAACCAGCAAAAGATGAACAGAGTTGAATTCTGTTTTTAAGTCTCCAGGTTGTAGTACGGGATGCTGAATTGTAGGCGTAAAAGATTTGTACTCTCCAGCAAAAAAGGCCGATTTGCATTCTATATGCATAGTTATAAGAAACCTTCCTGGGTGATGAATTCCACAGTTCACACGGGCAGCTCTGATGATGATCCTCACAAGGGTCGGCGATTTCTTACCTGACCTGTTAATTGTATCTGCATTTGGGATTTGGGTTTTAAGGGTCTGTCTGTTTACATGCCAAGATTAAACAAGATTTACACAGGTTTTGATGTATTGGGTTTGAGGATATATTTCATGTCATGTTTCTTTAATGGGTGGATTTAGGCTGTGTTTAGAATTTTGGATTCTGTAAAAGAAATGCTGGAATTTTCTCTTCTGCTAGGTTGGAGCAAAGAAAATTAAATGAAGAGAAAATTTGTCAACATAGTTTATTTTTCTCTCTTTGGTGGTAAAAAAATTTTCAGTAGAAATTTAGAAGAAAAGTGAAAAAAAATCCACCATAACCCAACACAACAAATGCAAGTCACCCATCCTGCCACCATCACGGCCCTCACCAAGGGTGTTCATGATCGCCCGGCCCAAGTTGACCAGCCTGTTTTTAAATGGACTTAGGTCATGCAATTGTTGACGGTAAGAGATGTCGGGCAAGAAAGGCTAGCCATTTAATTGGTTTTTTATTTTTTATTATTTTACTAACACTTTTTTTTAATCTTAATCTACTCATATCTACTTCATAAGTCTTTCACTCTTCCATTTCTTCTTTAAGACAGTGTTACTTTTTGTTGGCAAGTGAAATTTTTTCTGATGTTTTTTTAATTATCATAAAAAGAAAAGCTTAGTGTTTTTGTCTCCTTTCATGTATAAAATTAGATGTCTAAATGATTATTATTGGACGGGCATTGTAGTCTTTGGGCATTTAAGTATGCTCATTGAACAAGCTTCGTCATTAAGTCACAAGCTTGATCATCAGGCTAGGTGGACTTAGACGAAGATCATATTATTTATGTGTGACCTTTAGCCTTAACTGAGCCCGCCTAATGATCAACCCTAGCCTTCACCACCTTGAACCCCAAACCCCCTACCAACTCACCACTGCTCACCACAACTTTCGATGTTACCTTATCATCTTATTAAGATATATATTTTTTCTTTTATTTATATTTCTCATCTCATCCAGTAATAATATGGTAATAGAAAAAAATATCCTTTTTTACTTTTCTTGTTTATGTTTGTTTTTTTCTTTTTTTTCCTCTGTTATTTCAAAATTCAAGTCTCCAAAATTTGCCTAAAGTGGGAAGCAACATCAAGCCACAACCTGAACAGCTGAACTCTCCCTTCAGTGCTCTATAATATGATCTGATGGGGCTAGTCCGTAGTTACGCACTACAACTACCGACCAAGCGAGGCCGGAGAAACATGCAAACCACATGGGCGGCAGTGGTGGGATTCCTTTTCTTTTATTGGTGCTGCACAATGCACAACACCCGCATGATCAGACCATTAATCTATTTCTTCCAATGGGAGATCTTACCCTGCAACGCAACTTGTCAAAAGTTCATATTCAAATATATAGAGACCAACCCTACTCTGTTCCTCGGTTAATCCTTAAATCCAGATCTTTTTGCTAGTGTACAAATGAATGGTTGATGGGATATATAACAGAGATCAATATGTATTGAAGATACAGCAGATTATCAATTTTATATTTTTTGTGAAAAGCTAACTGGCTAACGGCACCGGAAAGTCCGAGACTCTGAGTAACTCCAAACTGGCTTGTTTAAGTAGCGCGTTTGCTCGTCCGGTTTTGGTGGTGCATTCAAAGTGGATTTTGGGACAATTATCGAATCTACTTCCCTCACAAAAATCCTCTCTTCTGTGGCTTCAGTTCCCCTGCAAGATTTCCCCCGTACAGCTTGCTTTCCCCTATTCTCTCCGTCTCTGTCTCTGTCTCTGTCTCTGTCTTTGTCTCTCTCTCATCCACAATCACGAACTCGACCGGCCGTCTCTTCTTCTTCTTCTGTTTTCAATCTATTTTGTTTTCTTGGCACTTGTTTCTTTTTTTGGGTTTCATTTTTTACTTTATTTCTATTTCCATGGATTGATTGGACTGTGTACTTTGCTCACCTGCGGCACAAAACCATGAGTAGTTCTGCTGTAACTCAGGACCCCATAAACTTTTTGGATGTTTTATCCAAGTGGGGTTCCTTCTCCTTCGATTCCAGGTGTTTTCGCAACTTGGGTTCAAATGGGTACTCTTCAGTTTTATCGAATAGCTTGTATTTTGATGGATTTGGGGGTTTTGTTGGTGAGAAAACGCCCAAGGTGATCGCGTCCTTGAGTGTAAGTAGAAGTGCTTCAAGAATTCAAAGATTTTTGCATGAGTTCAATAGGGCTATTAGATTCCATTGTGAGAGGATCCCGCTTGGCTTTGCTTCGATTCGGGTGTCATCAGAAAATAATGGACTGAGAGAAGATGGAAATGGTACTTTGGAGGACGAGGGACCGAGCTTGAATGGTGTTGAGGCGGAGAGTCCAAAGAAGGTGTTAATTCTAATGAGTGACACCGGTGGTGGTCACAGAGCTTCCGCGGAAGCCATTAAAGCAGCATTCAACGAAGAATTTGGAGATGAGTATCAGGTCAGTTCTTTGTATTAAAGTTTGATTGGGTTCCAATCTCTTGGATACATTACACCTTCTTGATCATTCACTGTGTATTATTGTGGCTTAAATTATATTCTTCTATTTATTGATCATGTTTTTATGTGTTAAGAGTGTGTTTCGCAGGTTTTTGTTACAGATTTGTGGTCAGAACACACCCCTTGGCCATTTAACCAATTGCCCAGGAGCTATAACTTCTTGGTGAAACATGGGCCTCTGTGGAAAATGACATATTACGTTTCTGCTCCTCGCCTTGTTCACCAATCCAATTTTGCAGCAACTTCAACATTTATAGCTCGGTGAGGTCCTTTTCTCTTTGTTTACATTGCTGCTATTCTATGTCGAAAGTTGGAGTCAAACCCTATTTCATAAATTGGTTTTCCAATCATGGAATCAAACATGGAATCAAACCATGCCCAATTCATAAACTTTGGTTGCTGCAATCTGATGGATAGAATTTGTTTGTTACTCTGATATAGAAGCAGTTCTAACTATCTGAAGAGAAGCAATTACTTTGGACTTCTTCAGCAAACTGATGAAGTCCATCATAAATTATATGTGTGTGTGTGTGTTCGTGTGCGCATTGCCATTTTAGTCATATCTGACCACTGGATTCGTTAACATTTTATTCTGAAAACTAATCATTAAGGTGGGACTTATCATTCTGAAAACGAATTGCAAAATGAAGATAATATAACGGTTTAGCTAGTCGAAGTTTCTTTCTTTAGAACTTCTTGATTTCCCTGGTAATATTGTAGTCTTGAAAATGGTGAGGCTTCTTTAAGTGAACATCTAGATGGTTTCTGTCCATAAGGCTTATAGGTATTCAGTTTTATTGGAGATCTTATTAAGGTTAATAGAAACATAGAGTACGGATATAACTTCCTTAAGAGTTAGGATTAGCATATATAGTTTATTGGTGTTTAATATGATGGTGGATTGATGCCTTGAAGGCCATAATTAAATCTTGGTATTAGAACTTAGATTGAAAGTTGTTTGGTTGATTTCAAGAAACACTGCAAACAACATCCGAAGAGTCTTTTTGACACTATAGTACATATGCATTGATTTTTCTAGTGATTTGACTCTCTCTATATATAGAAGACACTATGATAAAGTAAATGTTGATTTTGGTACAAATGGTTTTCAAGAAAATAAAAATTCAAATGGCGCCACCTGGTTTGGAAGGAAAGAATCCTGACATATTCTTCTCTATCTATCTCTCTTTCTATTTATCTGTCTTTCTCTTATAATGGTCAGAATAGCCCCAGTAGAAGTTCTAGAGACACTATGATTCTATAAATGTCGACTTGTGTGTTGGTTGAAGGGACTTTCATCAAATTAAAACGTCAAAAGGAGGCATCTGGTTTGGTGCCACAGTCCTAACATATACTTAGTTTTAGGCATATGGGAGGATTCTTTCCCAATAGCGTGGGTGTTTAAGAAAACTCAGGCACAGCAACCCACACAGTCCTCCTCTTAGCTTTTCTGACTCTCTCTCTCTCTCTCTCTTTGTCATGACTTACTTGCCCATGGATTATATTTTCAAATAAGGAAGGCAGATACTGATGGAGAATGTCTTGTGAGCCAGCTCCCTTTTTCATATATCATCAATCATTTCATTGAACTTCACCATACCCAATGACCAAGATTTATCAATCCCCACTGAACTCCTTTAAGTATTTCAAAGATTTATCAATCCCCACTGAACTCCTTCAAGTATTTCAAGATTTAGTTTCCATTTAGAGCACATTTTTATTTTTTTTCTCAACAGTTTCTGAATTTCATGGTCTTATGCATAATTGTCAATGTTTTCATTGGAAGTTTGAAGAAATTTGGGAACTTTACATATTTCATTTTGATTACCCAAGGACTAACGTTGATGCCCAAATATATTGATGATGTACATATAAAAAAAATGACCCTATTACAGAAATAAAAAGAATTGTAGTATTGACCTGGTTGAAAGGAGCCTTTTTGCTTGAAGTTATCAGATGGAGCTCACAAGAATGCGGGTTCCAATCCTAATGATTCTAAATATATTAGAGTCCAATTGTTTCGATGAATTGGAATTGAAGTTCAGAATTCTAATCCATTAGGAATTGGAATTAGATATAATTGGAACTCCAAAGATTTGAAGACAGAAAAAGCAATTTGGATTTAAGACTCAGTAAGAATTAGCCTGTTTTTCATCATAAAAGAATAATAAGCTAAAAAAGAAGGGGAGAGAAAGTGAGAGATGTTCTTAATCCTAATAAAAATGAAGAAAAAGTGAGATTCATTGCAAATTGTAGAATAAGAAGAAAATGGTAGAGAGAAGGTACTACAAATTTATAGAAGAAGAATACGAGATAGTGGGGAGGGGGGGGGGGGGGGGGGGGGGGGGGGGGGAGAGAGAGAGAGTTGTCACAAATCTGTACAAATGTATGAATCTGGAGAGTCCAAGAAGAAGAAAATGAGAGAAAGTAAAAGAGGGAGAGAGATGGCATTATGTTGGTTTTTTAATCAGACTTGGTCTTTCTATGAATAATTAGGCAGTAAGAATTGGAATTATTTTATATACCCATGTGAATTCGCTTAGCTAAAAATATCTTAAGAACGAATTCAGTGGAATCAGGCCTGAATTAGAATTCCAATTCTCCAAGTGTGCCACCTAACAAAAAATTTGGAAAATAAAGCCCCAATTCCAATTCCATGGTGACGCTCCAATTTAGGGAACCAATTGGGGCCTTTAGTATCATACTGTGGAATCAAATTTTTTTCTGAAAGGGTCCAAAATTGCCTTCACTGCATCCAAGTTCAGACTTATACCAAGCGTTCAAGCTATTTATCATAATATGATTGTGTTCATCTATTTGAATTATGCCATTTATGCATCGAGCACTGAGAACTTTACCATAAGTTCCCTCATTATAATCCTTCTTTCTGCTAAGATAAAACCAACATCACAAATCCACTTTATAGGCTATTTGTAACTTAGTAATATTGTTCTTCTTTTTGGCTGTTTTGTGTTTGTACAGAGAGGTTGCAAAAGGACTAATGAAATATCAACCAGATATTATAATCAGTGTGCATCCTCTAATGCAGCATGTGCCAATCCGTATCCTGAGGGCAAAAGGCCTTCTGAACAAGATAGCTTTTACCACGGTGGTAACAGATTTAAGCACTTGCCATCCTACATGGTAGGTTCTCAACTTCATTGTCTTCTTTGATTGTGTGCACTCTTTGTGATATGTGATCCTTTATATCTTATATTAGGTTTCATAAGCTTGTAACCAGATGCTATTGCCCAACAGCAGAGGTGGCAAAGAGAGCACTGAAAGCTGGACTCGACCCTTCCCAAATTAAGGTTTATGGCCTTCCTGTGCGGCCTTCTTTTGTTAAGCCCGTTCGACCAAAGGTTAACCATCTTTCTTTCTATGTTAACTGTTGTATAGCACATATCACTATGTTGTAGACTGAGAATCCCACCAAATGATGTAGATGGGCTCGCGTAAAGATTCAAGGCAAAAATTCTACTGTCAGATTACTTTGTCTACATAATATGCCACCTTCCTAGGACCATCAAATAGAAACTGGAAAGGTTCAAGAACGGACAAGGATAATGTGATTGGGATCATTTAATTGGTAGACTGTTGATCTTGAGTCCTGTGGTGGAATGAATTGAATGCATGTTCTCAATTTATACCCTGGATATACTAACTTGTTGGTGGCACACTGTCCTAATTATTTAAAATATCATTTTTGGAATGATACTTGCGGCTAGTTTTCTTTGATATTATACCTCAATGTTGTTGAAATATGTGATAATTGAATTTAATTTTTACGCGCACTATAGGATGTGTTAAGGAGGGAATTAGGAATGGATGAAGATCTTCCTGCTGTGTTGCTGATGGGAGGAGGTGAAGGAATGGGTCCTATTGAAGCTACTGCTCGGGCACTTGGGAGTACATTGTATGATGAGAATCTAGGGGAGCCAATAGGTCAGGTCCTCATCATATGTGGTCATAATAAAAAACTTGCCAGCAGATTGCTTTCAATTGACTGGAAGATTCCTGTCCAGGTATCATTTTTGAGTTTCTCTTGCAGTTATTGCACCAATTGTAACTCCTCTTGTTAACAATGAGTTTTAGAATTTCAATCGTTTTGTAAGTGGATTAAAGTGTTAATTGCAATTACCTGGAAATTATTTGTAATAGTATCCATTTTTCTATGAAGAACACCAAATTGATAATGAGACAGGCCTGCAAATATTTGGGTACATTGTGGGATCTCAGTGCCAATTTAGATTACTTGAAGACTTGTTGTCATCAACACAAATCTTAAATTCAGAACATGTTTCTTCAAGCTATTTTTTCTCCTTGGGAAGAAGATTCCAACTTTTTAAAGTTCTACCTAACTTTCAGGTGAAAGGGTTTGTCACAAAAATGGAGGAATGCATGGGTGCCTGTGATTGCATTATTACGAAAGTACGTCTCTTTTTAAGGCGATATTACTTCCTTCATTACATTTTCAGCCATATGTTAGTAATGTGCGGTGTCTTTTGCAGGCTGGACCAGGAACTATTGCAGAAGCAATGATAAGAGGGCTTCCTATAATTCTTAATGATTACATTGCTGGGCAGGTAATCCTTTATTTTAGCAATCTATAACTGATGTTTACATTTGATCATTTGGCTGAAATTTTTTTGCAATTCAAGTGGCATTTGATTGGGATCCTTCAATGAGTTTAAGGTAGAATGTTAATGCCTTTGATCAATCTTAATCCAATCGAAGAATGATCGGATTGGGCTAATAGAACCTAATCTAACCCAATCTAATCTGGCAATAAACATGATTGTAGCATAAGTGATTTGGCAATCACTTGGGTGAAAATTTCTATTGCAATTTTTTTTTTTATATTTCTTGAAAGTACTCTCTCGTAAGTTGAATAATAGATTAACTTTAATTTGTACAAGAAATTAGAAATTTGGAAAATTTCCCACCAAATTACTGTTGGAAATGAGCAAAAAGAATTACATACAAGAAACTTATGGTATCATCCCTGTTCTATCAGTTATTCACTTGGAATAGGCATATTTGTATTATTTGAATAGACTGGTATAAGGTTACGAATGGACTGACGAAGTGTTGGAATCTCTCTTGCAAAGCAAGCATAAACTCCCACTTGTAGAAGCCTTAAATGTTACCTTTGATTGTTCATATGCGATAAGGAATCTGACCCTAGACATTATAAGTTCCTTATAAAATTTTGTTTTTCCTTTTTAAACATTATATAATAAGTTTTTCTAATTTTATAGGAAGCGGGAAATGTTCCTTATGTGGTGGAAAATGGATGCGGGAAGTTCTCAAAGTCACCAACAGAGATAGCAAATATTGTATCTCAGTGGTTTGGACCCAAAGCAGATGAACTCAAAGCCATGTCTCAGAATGCACTGAAGCTGGCACGACCAGATGCAGTGTTCAAGATTGTCCATGACCTTCATGAGTTGGTGCAACAAAGAAGTTTACTTGTACCACGGTATTCGTATGCAACATGACTAGAAATCCACCAATTTTTGCTGCTCTTCAATGAATCGGTCTGGTTTGTGAAATAGATGTAAGTGCCTCATTTTTGTTGTGTTTGAACGATCTCCATACGATGATTTTTGAGTACCATGGCTCTGTAATTATCCAAAATCATCCCTCCCCAACCTCATTAATAGAGTTCCTGGTCATTACTGCAGTTGTTTTGTCTGAAGCAAAGTGATTGCAAGAAAGATTAACAGATGGTATCATTGGAAAACATGAATTCCTTTGGAAAACATCAAGGTGTAGACAAGCCAAAACCAGTTAGTTATTCACAAATTCATACTAGTGTTGATTGCTAACAATTAAGTAGACAGGAGAGACTTAAGGCTGTGGCAACCTTTAAGAGAAGCTGTACAAAATATGTGGCTGCATATGCAAGGTGAGAAACCGCTTCACATCTGGATTCAACTTTTTAGATCTTGGGGAGATGCTATGTGACATAACCATCTCAACTGCTTCTTACCCCTTTCTTGTAGTTTTTAAGTAACAGGATTTTGTTATATTCAATGTCATCTTTTCTTACCAAAAAGCTTCCAAGTATCTCAATCTGCTTATCGGATATTTTACACTCTATTGGTCAACTCATCTTGCTTCGTGTGAACAAAATCCAATCAAAATATCATGTCCTCCGCGGTGAAGAGATCATTTCAATGAACCCAGTTGAAGTTCCCGGCTCGTCTGAAAGATTCCCTAGCCAAAGCCATTGTTGCAGGAGGCTCGAGCGCCTTATATAATCACTCCATTGCAGCTCCAATGGCCTCAAAGGGAGAAGATATCTTAGAATAACCAGAGAAAAGCCCATAGCTCGAAAGAAAAAGGAAACCCGATCTTTTACTGCAACGGAAGCCTCACGCAGTGATATCCAGTGAAGAATCACTTAACCCAAAAAAACCCAATCTAGAATCTTGTCAACATTACAAGCAAGAACAGAGGAGATTGACGTAATATCCCTTTTACAAATGGAGCAAACAAGAACAAAAACATCACCAAGTACTCCCAAGAAAACAACACAATTTGATGCTCTATTTTTCTTAAGAAGCCAAGGTAACAAATAATTTGCATACCTTTAATTTTAGACTAGTGGAAAGGCACACGCTGCGCGTAAATGAAAGTGAAATTGTAATTAAACATCTATATTAGTATATCTTTTGTGTTAAGAAGATTGTCCATTAATTAAAATGATTGAACATTTAACAAAGTCTTCTGTAATAGTAAAATAAAGATTAGGGGTTACAACTTGAATACCATATACATCAAGTTCATACTAATGAATTTTCTGTCAATAGTATTGATTCATGCTTGAGTCCAACATAAGCGCCTGGACCTAAAATAATGAATTGTAAACAACATAATGTTAATGAATAGAGAAATATAATATACTATATGCATAAGCATAAACAAATAAAAATTTATGATATTTGTTTGTTGAGTTGCAAAAATACCATTTTGTTCTTTTTCTTTTCGGGATGTGTATTTGTTGCATCACTTCAATTAGGAGCGCCTAGATATTGTGCCTGACCCTAAATAATGATTGTAATGCAATACAAAGATAACAAAAAGAGTAATAATTATTTCTACTTAAGCTAAATTTATTCAAGAGGTTTTGTGTATATTTTTGCATGTAAATAAGTACCTTTGAGTCCTTTTTTTCCTCAGGATGTAAAACGTCTTCAAGTCCCTAAATAAATCCTGTTGTTTTCTAAAATTGATAGCCTAGAAGCGATAGCACAAATTATACAGATGTGATAAATTTTAACTATGTATTGAATGCATGATAATTTAACCCATTGGAAAAATAAAAAAATAAAAACAAAAACGACAAACCTCATCTAAAAGGAACGTTGATAGGCCACTTCCAAGTACTCTGCAGGGGAAAGAAATTCAATTTTACGGTTGCATTGTTATAGATTAAAGTAGAAATATTTCTGAATATATTTTTTATTGGACATTAACTATCAATCATGAAAGTTATTAATTGTGTGAGAATCATATAAGGGCTAATTGGAGACTTACTCGCGTCGTTGGTTTTCCCAATGTTCGTTTTCGCATACACTTGTGAAGAAATATGTGGTAAGAAACTTCATGGAGAACCTCCATCTAGGACTGAAGACAATCACTGTTCGAGTCTTTGACAGAAACATTTAGTCAAACCAAGTAACTAACGATAGTGATGTTAAACAAAGTATTGAAATTGAATTCTTAGCAAAGGAAGGTACCGGTCTCTTCTTGTTTAATGCATTCATGTTTAAAATGCACAGATTTTAATCAACGATAATGGTGACCTGATACAATGAGGACCTGCAATGGAAATATATTAATGAATTTAATATTAAAAATGGTGGTAATGAACAAAATTGGGAATTTTAATCTACATCTTAAATAAAATAGTTAAATATCTATAAAACAGTAATGAATGGGTTACGTGTATAGAACCTCACTTTTTTCGGCTAATGTGGCAAGACAGTACGAAACAAAATATCTCTGTACATAGCATTTCTGGTATAAGTTCCTATTTCCCCTATTAGTGCACCTTTTTTATCCAAGATCCTTGTTGTGTTGCTGGAAATGCCTCGAGATAAAGCAACGTATAATTGTCCATGACTAAAGACGTGATCCAGAAGAAATATTCCAACAATTGGAATGGTTTGCCCTTGTGTTTTGTTGATTGTCAAAGCAAAAGATAGATGCATTGGAAATTGTCTACGAATGAACTGAAATGGCAATTGAATATTCTCGGATGGCTTCAATGGAATGTGAGGCAAGTAGACTCGTGTGCCGGAGAATCCGCCAGTAACAATTTCTACGTCGATCAAGTTCCTATGGAATGCTCGGCATATCAACCTTGTTCCATTACAAAGTCCGATCTTTGGATCAAGATTCTGTAGAAGAATGATTGGAGCTCCAAGTTTTAACGTTAACTTGTGAGGTGGTAACCCACCTGAAGCGATTACATTCAAGAATTCTTGTTGGTACAAATTAAGGGTATCATCTTCTACAGAGTCATATGAGTAGTAAATAACATCTTCCCCTTGGAAGGTATTGATAACCTCATCATTAAGTCGTTCAACATCTTCATTTGTGGGAGTAATTAAAGCCCGTTGAACAATGTATTCTCTTTCTGTTGAATGTTCTGCCAAATTTGGAAATATTGTATCTATTAGTTTGGCAATTGAGTGTTCACCTTCCCATGGAATAACCATTTCGTCTGGAATTCGTATAAGATCATCCTTGACGTATGGTTCTGTACCATTTCCAATTCCAAAAATAAACTGGCTGAAACTCTCATCGTTCCTTACACGCATGTTCTGACATAATTGCAATATACATACTTTCTCCCATAAATATGATTTTGTGACACATGCATTTATAGTTTCTGACTTTGTTCCATGTGAAACCACTGGAAGTACTTGTTTGAAGTCCCCTCCTATAACAACAACCTTACCACTGAAGGGCAACTCATTTTCCCTAATATCCTGTAATGTCGGATCAAGCGCTTCGAATGCATACCGATGGGCCATTGTTGCCTCATCCCAAATAATGACTGAAGATCGTGTTATTAGTTCTGCAAGCTTTGATTGTTTACTGATCATGCATGTAGAAGACGCATTGATAGATATAGGTATCTTAAATCTTGAATGTGCAGTGCGTCCTCCTGGCAGTATCGTCGCAGCGATTCCAGATGTGGTAGTTGCAAGGGCAATTAAACCATCACTTCTCACAACGGACAAAATTGCACGATACAAATATGTCTTACTTGTCCCTCCAGGACCATCAACAAAGAACACTTTACTTTCATGTCTATGAATTGCATCTACAATGTCATTGAAAGCAGATTTATGATCATGATTCAGTGACAAAATAGATGATAGATCCTGCTCTGAGACGGGTAGAGATAACTCATCTTACACTAATTTATTTTCATTGGAAACAACACTTGAATCTGTAGTCATTCGTGGAATATCATAGTCAGATACTTGCTTGTTATGCTGCAACAATATACCATTAAGTTCCCATAAAAGACAATTGCAAAGAGCTGCAGATGTTGTTGTACTTGAGGAAGCGTAATCTTCTATCATGTATGGGTAAAACTCTTCCCACAATACCTGCACTCCTATTGGTTCACAATAAAGTAAAATAGTAGCAAATAATCTTCGTAGTGCTGAAGGCATACGGATCACAGTGGCTTCTTTCATGCATTCTCGAATGCTACCATCCTCCTCTAGTAAACCCATTTTTTCTGCAGCTTCTTTAAATGTGGGATAAGCAACTCCATTAATCCTTAGGAGATCATCAAATGACTGTGCACCACGACAATGATTTAAAAGTATCTTCAAGTAAAACCTTTCACCTTCTGTTGGAGCAGCTGTATATATGCAACCAATAACTTTTTGAGTGCTTTTCCGTTGTTGCCACACTCTTAATCCTTGTAGCCATCTATAATGTTCTGGGAATTCACGATACAAATATCTACATGCTTCAGGATCGACCAAATTTGCATGGAAATACTCTGTCAACATAGTCCTTGAGTTTCTTGCATCGGACAAAACATCATTAATGAATTGATGACTGTAATATTGCACATGTTGTCAATTTGGTAAATGAATTTGCAAACGCTCAACTGAAGGGTATATTCTATTGAGTGGATACTTATACATCCTCCATAAGGCTTCTGGTGCACATATCCACCTTGCATCCACAAATGGTTAAATTTCATCATATTCTGTCCCCGAACGTACTTCAAGAGACACATGAGTAGGACCTTTGTAGACATACTTGTATAAGTATTTCACACTTTTTAAACTACTGCAGATTTCCACATTGATGTGACAATCATATTTACGTAGCAACCAAGGATTATACGGGATTACACATCTATTGTCAACCATTCTATTGTGCTCATTATCTAGAGCGATGATCCGACCATCATTCCTGCGTCAATAAATTGGGTATGAATCATTTCCCTGAGTAGTTTGTGGGATAAATGCTTTGGATAATTCTGCTTGCAAGATCCATTTTTCATGCATAGGCTTCTGGGATTATGCTGTCCACACGGACCATGAATCATGTGTTTAATCACTATGTTGAATAGATCAGGCTCTTTAGATTGGTCTGGTATCTCAGCTCTGACAATACGGTCATACTCATCTGGACTCTGTAGCTTATCATCCTCATCTAGAATAATGAGCATGTGAACATGTGGGAGGCCACGTTTTTGGAACTCTATAACATGAACATGAGCAATTGTCTTGCCTAGAACCCCTCTTTTGAATATGTCTTCTTTAAACTCTTCACATCTCGTTCGAAACACTCTTGTCAACAAATCGGGACGATCTTGGGGCACTTGTCCAATCAAGAGTTCTCTAGTTATCTCTTCCCATGAAGGATTGCAAGTCATGGTTAAAAAAAATCAGGCTTACCATACTTTTGCACCAATGCCATTGCATCTTGATATCATTGGTACTTATCTCGTGGTCCTCCAATATATGATGACGGAAGTATGGTTCAATGACCCACATTGTGTATTACAAAGTAAAGTGTTTTCGGTTATAATATTTTATAGTATCTACGAATTAAAGTAAGCCATTGTTTTGCACGTCACCTGCACGAGTTTCTCCATCATGTAGTGAATCTTGTAATCCTTAGTACAACTCTGCCCTAATGGTGGCTTGGTTGTTTCTAAGCCAATGTAGTTTACTGATTTCTATTTTCACATAGTTGTCCACAACATATTGTTGAAGTAGGCATCCACTACGCAGTATAACAGATTGGTCATTTGTGCGTATTTGTTCATATGAAAAAATATTAACAAATTGAAAACGTTACATAAGAAGCGAATTGATGTACTTTGGAAATTAGGTATACACCTGAAGCAAATATGCATAAAAATCACGACATGTCAATCTCCTTCCATTAAGACATCTGCTATTTGCATCCCATTCGTAGCTCCCATACGGAAGTAGAAGTGGGTATTGTAAAGGATCATAATACCCAATTGTACCGATTTCATCATCAACAATTACGCTGCAACTTGTGAAGATGTTGGAAGGTTGTATTGATGTTGATTTGTTGGCTTCTCTTGAATGATCAGCTTGCACTGCAATAAATCTTCATGTCGGACAAGTTGTTGAAAGGTTTGCACGAATATGTTATGATCATCTAAAATTTGTGTTAGCCTTTCAATTATGCTTCTATTGAGATCCTCATTTTCAGCCATCTGATTATCAACTTCGTGGTCCGTATCGTAAATGTACATCTATAGGAAGCGTGGCCTTTGTCCATGACTTGAGATAAGGCTTCCAATTTTATGGTAAACAGACCCTTGAGCACGAAATGTGTATACACCATTTCTCATGTTGGCCAGGTTTTTATCAATATTCATGCCCATTGATGTGAATGAAAACACATGATTGTAGTCCCTTATATTGTTTCTGAATTGTCTCCCTTCAGCAGACTAGTCTGTATACAACTGTAACAATGCTGATGGTGAACATATCTCAGGCATTCTTATTTGGCCTTTTAAGCAGCAGAAATCCAATGTTTCTCTATGAAATAGCTTTGCACCACAATGGTTACATATTTGAGGTGATGGCAAAATAAATCTTTGAAGATGAGGATTATCATGAAAATCTCTTGCACAATTGTGACCTGGTCTTAGAAGGAAGAGATGTCCATGTGCGCCACCTATATGCTGGTTCGTTGTGGGTGCTCTTTGGTCTGCAATTAAGCATGACGTAGATGAAATATATGGATTGATACGATAATAGGTTAGGAAAGTATTATATGCAATAATATCACCTTCAAATGATGCATGCATATTTCTTTCATTCTGGAGGGTTTCCATATTGACGTGCTCGAAGGCAACATTTCCTCGATTTTCTACTGACAATAAGTGGAGAAGGATTTGTCATTAATCGTAGGAAGAATTTGCACAATGTAGATTGTAATAAATATTTAGTTGTTTAAATGTGATAACTTACGTGCAGATGTGATATTGACTAATTGTACGAAAGTCATGTACTGGGAAGAGCTCATATGTACATGCTGTTCTCCCACAGATCCATGATGTTGTGCTATTCGCTAATCCTCCATATTAGGGCTTCTCCTTGCATGCATGGCAGGATTTATATTTTGATGTGCTTCTAATGCATGCATAAAACCATGTCTAGCATTGGAGGTCTGACTGGGTGGATTGATTCCGTGACTTTCATGCATGCTTGCATTATGTGTATTTTGAAGATAACGATGATGTTCTGCCAACCTTTGTCGTGATAATCTAATAGCCCTTTCTTGTTGTGACATATTAGACAATCGTCGAGAATATGAAATCCTCCTATGATTCCTTCAAATAGAGTCTTTTTCTTGTTCAGCTTGCACACCTTGGAATCCAACTGTAACTATTTCCTCCATAATTTCATTCAAGTTTTCATTATTTCCAATGTTTGCATTGAGGAAGCGCCTATAGCCATGAGCCAAATTTCCTTCTTGTAATCTAGTACTTCTTCTGTGCATTACTTGCTCGTCTCTTTCCATTGCTATAGAGCTTTGAAGTGTTAAAAAAATTTATATAATGATTAGAAGCACATTCAATAGTAATTCTATCAAAATAGGATATGAATTTATAATTTTATTTGGGGAATCGAAATATTATAATTTTAATTTTTTAATTTGGCAAAATTTTGTTAAGTAACTTTCCAAATGTAATAATAAATTAGACTAATTAAGTTTGTGTAGGTATTGTTTTAAAGTATGTGCATGAGTGTGGGTGTGTGTGTGTATGTGTTTTTTTTTTCTACGATTTGTAAGAAAAGATAATAGTGTCTGTGTTTTGTATCTAAATAAAAGTAAACCTAGATAATTCATGAGTTCCAAAATAAATGTAAAAAGGAAAAGTAATGACATAATCAACCATTAATAAACTAACATTTGAGAGGTTATTCATGAAAAAATGAGATTTAGATGTTGTAAATAAATACAAAACAGGACAAAAACATTCATATTCATTCCACTACAATCAAGTACTCCATCACATTAAGATGCTACAAAAACCTGTCTAGTAATGCATGTTAAGATATTATAATTGGTGTGAATTGTTTATTTATAGTTTTATTTATTTATTTTTATAGGCTCTTATCATGTAAATTTTTTATTCGTAATCGAAGCACATAAAAGTTGAGGTAGTGACGTTGAGGAAGTGACATCTTAATTTAGTTAAATGAACTTAGAAAATAGCATTGAAACCAACGTGCAATATTATTTATGCTTATTTCTTTTGTTTTGTTCAAAAGAGGTGTAAAAAAAAATTTCAAAAAAAAGTAAAAAGGTAAAAGATAAAGGGATGGGACCTATTGCACACCTTTCCTACCTACAAATACAAAAGCCCATACACCATCATCGCACCCAGACGTGTCCCACACCATACTTTACACCATAATAAAGTCCAAAGACGACTTTGGTAGTTTTGGATCGGCTAAATTGCTTTTTAGTGATACTTTATGAAAATAATTCATATTCAGTCACCAACTATGATGAAATGGACTTTTAGTGATACCTTTTCAAAACAATTAGAAACAAGTGACGTTTTACTGTTGATGGACGAGAATGCCCTTATTGATGTGCACTCTTAGTTGCTGCATAATCCGAGACCAAAACTAGACAAAGCTAGCTGCAGGGCTCGATAGAGCTAGATAGAGCAAGATAGAGCTAGACAGAGCTAGATAGAGCTAGTCAAGCTTTATCAAGCATTAGAGACCGTTTTTTCCGGTAGAACCAGAACCCAGCACTAGACAGAGCTAAATACATGGCTCGAGCACTTGAAGAATAAAAATGATTTAACTCTTTTTTTTTTCTTTTTATGGTTAAGTGGTTTGTAATTGTTAAATCAAAAGCTAAAGTTATTATAAAATATTATCACAAAGTGTGAAAATATAATGCATTTTCATGAAGTGTATTTTAGCTGAACAAAAAAAGTAAATTATTAATCTCATAACCTTACACATTTATAGTTATCTTCTTCAAATTTTGAAGAAATTAGTTTTATTCAAATGGTGTATTTTAATAACATTACACATTTATAGTTTTATTATCTACTGTAAGCGTGCCCGTGATGGGCTGACACAGCACGGATTAATCGTGCCAGTGCCGTGCCGGGCTAGCCTATTTAGCAATCATATCCTAAAGATAAAAATTCAAATTCGAAATTCGAACAATTACCTAGAATTCGAATTTGGTTTAAAGCTAGAATTTGTTACAGGAAAAAATCAAACTTAGAGCCTACACAAGGGAGAGAGAGAGAGAGAGAGAGAGAGAGAGAGCGAGAGAGAGAGAGAATTTGTCATTTTGAAAAATACATAAGGAATAAACATAGACTTGGTTTACAAGTCCGTAAATGAGGTTTATAAGTCTACTTACAGGGTTTACAAGTCCATAAATGCAATTTACAAGTGGTTTATAAGTCCCTAAATGGAATTTACAAGTCCATAAACTTAGTTTACATGTCCGTAAATGAGGTTTACAAGTCCCTAAATGGCATTTACAAGTGGTTTACAAGTCCTTAAATGGAATTTACAAGTCCATAAACTTAGTTTACAAGTCCCTAAATAAGGTTTACAAATCTACTAACAGGGTTTACAAGTCTACTAACAGGGTTTACAAATTCCTAAATGGCATTTACAAGTGGTTTACAAGTCCCTAAATGGAATTTACAAGTCCATAAACTTGGTTTACAAGTCCCTAAATGAGGTTTACAAGTCTACTAACAAGGTTTACAAGTTCCTAAATGACATTTACAAGTGGTTTACAAGTCTCTAAATGGAATTTACAAGTCCATAAACTTGGTTTACATGTCCGTAAATGAGGTTTACGAGTCTACTAATGGGGTTTATAGGTCTCTAAATGACATTAATTTACAAGTCCATAAACTTGGTTTACAAGTCACTAAATGAGGTTTACAAGTCTACTAACAGGATTTACAAGTCCCTAAATGGCATTTACAAGTGGTTTACAAGTCCCTAAATGAAATTTACAAGCCCATAAACTTGGTTTACAAGTCCGTAAATGAGGTTTACAAGTTTACTTACAGGGTTTACAAGTCACTGAATGGCATTTACAAGTGGGTTACAATTCTCTAAATGAAATTTACAAGTCCATAAACTTACTTTACATGTCCCTAAATGAGGTTTATAAGTCTCCTAATAAGGTTTACAAGTCCGTATATTTCTTTTGTAGTGGTTTACAAGTCCTAAATAGAATTTTGAACTCATTTACAAGTCCCTAAATGAAATTTACAAGTCTTTAAGTTGAATGATAAACATTCAATACTCTAAAAGAGCATTCTCGTCTGTCAACAGTAAATCATCACTTGTTTCAAATTGTTTTGAAAAAGTATCACTAAAAGTCAATTTCGACATAGTTGGATCACCAGCCATCACTTCATCCGTCTTTTCTTTTTTTTTTTAATTGCTTCCCCTAACTATTTCGTCCCTATTACAGCCTAGGGCGTCTGAATTTCCCTGTTCCCAGTTGCCAAGCTACCACTGCTGCCACTTCCACGATTAGTTTTCACTGCCAAAGCAATAGCCTCAAGAGCTCCTTCCCAGCCATCCAGAGGTAATTTCTAGCTCCCACTTTTCCTTCCCCAACTAGAGCGCCTGGGATGCATTGCGGAATGCCCCTCCATGCCCTCTGCAGGAAGGGACACGTTGCTTTCTATCTGTACGAAGGACCCTCCCCATTATACCTAAACCTTCTTCCTCTTCTTCTATATTTTAGGTTCCCGTAGCACTTCAAAGATTGAGGGTGGATTGCATCAGTGGAGGAGGCGCCAGTGAATGCTCCCTCATTTAATTTTTATTTTCTCTTTCTAATTTCAAAGCACTTGAAACCTTGTTCTTCACAATCCCCATTTGTTGACAACGATTGAGGAAGGATGCATCAAAGATGGAGTTACCATTTTCAGGTATGCCTGTGAACCCTAACTCTGTCCATGATTCTTTTTTAATCTATCTCTATATCGCTCCAACTCGTCCATCCCACCCTATTAATTGCAACAACCATCGCCCCTTCCGATTCTATCTCCCGTAACAACCCTCCGCCTTACTCATATTTTTTTTTAAGTTTGTGGTTTTTTGTGTGTGTAAAAGTTCACCAAAGCTCCCACTCTCCTTTGGGCCATAACCCGTCACACCATTCCCTCCCTCTCTGTAACAACCTCCCCGCATCAACCTCTTCCATCTATCAATCCCTGTTTTTGTTTTTTTTTTCTTTCACGATGAGAATGGTCTGGGAGTTTTTTCCCGGGTCATTCAAAAAAGCATAGAACCAAATGAATACAAGAAAATTCAAGTATATAATTTGACAATATTTTTTTTTGATAGCATATAGTTAAACGAAATGGAGTTCTCGTATACAACTTCAGACTGAAAAATTATCTTTGAAGGATAGGAAGAAAATTACACATGCCTGATAATAAATGGACAACCAACAACAACTGTTGTTCGTGAAGATCCGATAAGATTGAGTTCTAAGTTACATTAACAGCAGCAATTGAAGATGGGTTGGGGAAGAACAGTAATGTCGGCATGGCTCCCGGTCTTCATCGACTCCATTATTCCTTAGCAGATCGTCTTCTCATGTGAAGGAAGTTGTGGGAAGAATAGCAATGCCGAAAGAAACAGTAACAATAAGCAGTTTTGGATTGTAACTGTAGCACAGTTACAGGGTGTTTGAATTTCAACGTGGGAGGAGCAATGGTGGATCGGGGACAGTTACAGGGTGTTTGAATTTCAACGTGGGAGGAGCAATGGTGGGTCGGGGATTGATTGTTGCGTGAGGGGCAATGTTTGGGAAAAAAGAGGGGTCAGAATCAAAGAATATTCCCCCTCTTCCCTTTATCTATACTAGTGGAAAGGCACGCGTGATGTGCATCATAACATAGGGAATTGGGAAAGGGGATTTGCAGTGTTTTAAGAAAATTGGTAATATTGGGAGTTCTCTATATTTTATTTTAATTCTTTTTAAATGGGTTCTCTTTTCTCTTGCTCTCTCTTAGTCCGGTAAAACATTAACTATCTATCAGGGGGAACAGTAAATGTGGGTGAAAGCATCCATCTAATAGAAAAACACTAATAGTGGGTGAAAATATCCCACTCAACAGAGAATAACCACCTATCTCTGAGCAAAACAATAATCCAGAAGCATCCCACTCTATCAGGGGAACCTATAACATAAATTATAAGATTTTATCCCCTAAAGAGATGTGGGTGCAGACTTTAGACGAATTTAGTCCATGGTCAACCATTGAAATTAAGTAGTAAGGATGTAATTGGAACCAATTTTTCACCCATGTTGGAACACTGCCACCTTGATCTTCCACCCATTTGCTCTGTTACCTAATCTTTGCTTTACTGCTATTTCAAATTGATTGATTATAATTCCTTAAATTGGCAAAAAAACAACATGTGAAATGAGGCAGGATTTCTAGATATTGCAACATAAAAAATATGATGATGAAATAGCAAAGGATCTCATGGAAATGCTCACTTTTTTACGGTAGTTGCAGCCTGGTTCCTTGCTGCAGTTGCTTAGTCATCAAAGAACTTTGACACACCATTGCACGGGATAATGGTCTAGCCATAGTGATTGTTAAACTTCTCTTGAGCACCCCCACATGATTTCTTAATGAAAAGCTCACTAAGAGAAGGCTTCGGAAAGCTTCCACAAATGGGATTAATGGCAGTGAAAAGAAAATGAACACCATTCCTACTTATTCTGAAGTGGTTGAAGGATGGAGTGATTGAAAAGAAAGACAAAAGTTGCAGACATGGCCACTTGCAAGATTGTTTTTTTCTTTTTTTGACAAAATCCATAAAATCCATTACAATAATATTATTATTAAGAAAAAAAAAGATATATATGTGATGCTCGCATTCTTCTTATCAACCTTGATGAGATCATTACTGAAAAAAACAAAAACCTTGATGAGATTGGTTTTAGTGGCGGACCCGTCAGGAATGAAGTCTATGTCGACGTTTCATATATTCTTCTTGTTCAAGCTTCAAAGAGATGCACCAAACAGGACCCCTCTAGATTCACTTAGATATGAAGATCTCAACTTCTTCTGAAACCTTATAAGTCACGCTCGATCACTGTCAGATGATTTCTTTATCGCTTTCATCCGCACCCGCCCCAAGTTAGGAGAGAGAGGTGCCATGTTTGCAAGGATCTGCTTCGTGTCTTCAGTGGCAACTTAGTCGAATGGTTGGAGAAGGGGAGAAGATAATTAGGAGAAGCGGTTGGAGAAGAAATGGGAGGGAGCAGTTGTAACTGTTCACGTTTGAAATGCAATAGAAACGTGAACTCAACTTGTGGGATTATGTAGTCTTTTTTGGTTTTGTGGAGGGCAATGTTTGGGAAAAAAAAGGGGGGGGGGCCAGAATCAAAGAATATTCCCCCCTCTTCCCTTTATAGATAGTATAGATGGGAGGGAGTAGTTGTAACTGTTCACGTTTGAAATGCAGTAGAAACGTGAACTCAACTTGTGGGATTATGTAGTCTTTTTTGGTTTTGTGGAGGGCAATGTTTGGGAAAAAAAAAGGGGGGCCAGAATCAAAGAATATTCCCCCCTCTTCCCTTTATAGATAGTATAGATGATGCTTTGTAGCAACCAAAATTTGTAACTGCTGTGCAAAGCACCCACAAGCCTAAACGTCACCTTAGACTCCTCGGAAATCAATCTTGACCCTTAGATATATTTTGAACTCTATCCCATTAAGGACCTAAGTTGTTGTAATGGATTTGGATTAGGCTTTAATTGTCTCCTCATATACCCTTTTTTGCTAGTAATGTTGCAGAGTAAAAGGATTAAACGAAAAGTTACTGAAAATAGAACACTGTAACTGTCTAAAAATTGAACAACAAGTTGCTGAAAACAATTAGACAGTTACAATGGCTGGAAGATTTTGTTAGTCAGTTTGACAGTTGTGGCAGCATTCAAGTTAGTTACTCAATTCTTTCTGTATATAAATATAGGTGTTCATAATGTACAAAGACAATTTGAAAGAAATCAATAATAGCTTTGGCATAGCTATGTTATTTTTCCTTTGTTCCTTTTTTTTTCTTTATAGTTTCACACTAAACAGAATTCTGATATGGTACCAGAGCATTAATGGCGACATGAACCGGAAACAGATCGTCTTCCACTCCAAACTCTTCAACTAGATATTCAGATCTCAATGATCCGTCCAATCCGTTTGTACTTGAAAATAGCGACAGTCCAGGAACAATTCTTGTGACAAATCTGTTGACCATCGACAATTACTCAACCTGGCTCATTCGATGCATCATGCCCTCCAGGAGAAAATAAGCTCGGATTTGTTGATGGAACGATTACTAAACCTAAAGATTCAGATCCATTAGTCAAAGTCTAGGAATGATGCGACGATATGGTCGTTTCATGGATTCAAAACTCGATCAATCCTGCTCTTAAGAACAGTGTAGCATTCATTGATAATGCTTTTGAAATTTGTAATGACATTCGTGATCGTTTTGCGCAATAGAATGGATCATAGATCTTCCAACTCAAGAAAGCACTTGGTGAGTTATCTCAAGATCATGATCTTGTTAGCATTTACTATGGAAAATTAAAGACCCTTTGGGAAGAATTGTTGAATATGATTCAATTCCTGAATGTGGGTGTGGAAAACTTAAAATTCTTGTTGATTGGTGTCAGAGAAATTGTCATACAATTTCTTATGGGTCTCAATGAATCTTACAGTAATGTCAGAGATCTGATTATGTTAATTGACCCTTTACCATCTGTGAATAAAGTTTTCTCTCTCATCCAACAACAAGAGAAACAAAGACAAATTGCTTCACATGCCTCTACACCTGAATCAATGGCACTTCTTACTAAGAAGAATTTTGGTCAATATAAGCCTAATGAGAAGCGGACTAAGAATCACAAAAAGGATTGTTCATACTGCAACCATTGCAAAATTCTTGGACATTCAATTGAAAATTGTTTCAAGACTGGAAATGCAGAAATCCCAATCTGTTCACACTGCCATATGCAAGGTCATTTGGCTGAAAAGTGTTATAAATTGCATGGATACCCACTTGGTCACAAGTTTTACGATAAAAACAAAACTTCTAGAGCATTTTTCAACCAATACACTGCAATTATTACTCATGAGAAAGCTGAAGACCGTGATGACAAGATCTCATTGATAGTAGCATCACCTTCAGTTAATCAACTTCAAACAATCATTCCTTCCACCAAATCTGATTCACTTTTTAAAAAAATGTATGGTATATCAATCCACTTTCTGTCAATAGAACTAAATTTCTATCCCTCTATGTTATACCGTGGATTATTGATACAGGAGTTATAGATCACATGATCTGTAACTCATTGTTTTCATCAATAATTGCACGTGTCACATTTTGTTAAACTTTCAAATGGTGATACAGTTGATGTTACACATGTTGGTGCAGTAAAATTAACAGAATCCATTGTTTTGAACAATGTTCTGTGTGTACCCTCCTTCTCTTTTAATATGTTATATGCAAGAAAACTTGCAAAAGATCATTTTTGTTTGTCTCACTTTCCTTACAAATTTATGTTTCATCCAGCACCTTTCATCTTGGACAATGATTGGAAGGGTGAAGTAAAGCATGGCTTATACTATTTTATACAAGAAGAAGTGCCTTCTGATGCTTTAATAAAAGTTTTTTTCTCAAATTCTTCAGGTCAGTCCCTTTGTTTCAGCTACTGTTGTTAATCATTAATCTGATTTTGATTTGTGGCACTATCGATTAGGTCACATTTCATTATCTAGATTACATCTTATCCAAGATCCTATTGTAGTTTCCAATTTTAAATCAAATAAAACACCATGTTACATATGTCCATTGGCCAAGCAAACTAGATTGCCCTTTCCTGACAGAATGCATAAAACCTCTTCTGTGTTTGAGATAATACACTGTGACTTGTGGGGGTCTTATTTTGTTATTGATCATGATGGTTCAAAGTACTTTATAACTATTGTGGATGATCATTCAAGAAGCACTTGGGTTTGCTAAAAAACGAATTTGATGTGAAGAATTGCTTAGAATCCTTTTATAATCTGATTGAAAATTAATTTGGAGTTACGATGACTTGGAATTTCAAATGAATGTTTTTTATTTGAAAAATAGAATCATCCACCAAAGGAGTTGTGTGGAAACTCCTCAGAAAAATGGGTTGGTAGAGAGGAAGCATCAACACTTACTTAATATAGCCAAGGCTCTTCGATTTCAATCTGGCTTACCTTTAAAATTTTTAAGTGATTCCATCCTAACTTCAGCCTACCTTATAAACAGAATACCAACACCTTTGCTACAAAAGAGAACACCTTACGAAATTCTTTTTCATCACTGGCTTACCTATGCCATTTAAAGGTCTTTGGATGCTTGTGTTTTGCTTCTAGCATATCTTAAGGAAGAAAGAAATTTGAACCTCGTAGCAGAAAATGCATGTTTCTCGGATATCCTCTTCAAGTTAAAGGATATAAGTTGCTAGATGTTGACCGTATTACCATCTTCATTTAAAGAGGTAATTTTTCATGAAAAGACATTTCCTTTCAAATCACAAACCAGTTCCTCACAAGTACCAGATCAAACTGACTTTGTTTTTCCCAAACCCTTACCAGATTTGGTCCAATATGCATCAAACTATTCTCCTCAATCAGCAGATTCTTCACCTCTTCCACAAAAGCCTGCTACTCCATCCAATTCATCATCCTTTGCACCTTCTCTTGACATATAATCTATTACACTGTAACAGTCCAATAATATACTTCATCCACTCGTTATGCAAAATCAATAAAAACAATTAGAACAGTTAGAACCTCTTCCCATGTGCAGATCCACTAGATAAAGAAAGCACCTCGATACTTACAAGAATTTCACTGTCCAAAGGTAGCAACCAGCTCCTCTTTGCAAGACACTTCACTCTCTCAATCATCGCCTAAGTTGTAGGGAATATCTCCAGGTAAACCATTTCCCTTGCAAAATTCTTTATCTTACCACAAATTGTCACATTTTTTTTCAGGCCTTTACCACAAGAATTTCTTCTCAGTTTGAACCTACTGGTTTTAACCAAGCTGCTAAGGATCCATATTGGTGTAAGGCTATGCAAATGGAACTCAATGCTCTTGAAAGCAACAAGACTTGGACACTCATTGGTCTTCCTCCCGGAAAGGAAGCAATTGGCTGCAAATGGATCTACAAAATAAAATACAATTTAGATGGCTCGATTGAAAGGTATAAAGCTTAGATAGTAGCCAAAGAATACACACAACAAGAAGGAATTGACTATGAAACATTTTCTCTAGTTGCAAAACTGCTGACAGTTAAATGTCTATTTGTTGTTGCCTCCATCAAAGGTTGGTTCTTACATCAATTTGATGTTAACAATGCCTTTATACATGGAGAATTGGAAGAAGAGGTATACATGCAGTAGCCACTTGATTTTCATCAAGGGGAAAACAAAGGTTTGTAGGTTGCTCAGATTTGTATGGTTTGAAACAGGCAACCCGACAGTGGTACTCCAAGTTTTCTCACTCTATCATTGATTTTGGTTTTCAACAGTCCCGAGCAGGCTCTTGTTTATTCACCAAGGCAAATGATCACTCTTCTACTACTCTTCTAGCATATGTGGATGAAATTATTATTGCTAGTGACAGTATGGGTTCTATTGAAAGCACTAAACTTTTTCTGTATCAATAGTTTAGAATTAATGATCTTGGAACTTTGAAGTATTTCATTGGTCTAGAAGTTGCTAGATCACAACAAGGAATTCAAATCTCTCAAAGAAAATATGCCTTGGATATTTTAGCTGATTGTGGTGCACTTGGTGCTAGACCAGTAAGCATACCCTCAAGATGAGAAAAGACAGTGGGACACCTCTCTCTGATTCTTCTATCTATAGAAGATTGATTGGTAGACTCCTATACTTGATGATTACTTAACCAAATCTCAATTATGGCATTCAACCTTTGAGTCAATTCATGGATAAACCCACAGACATACGTTTTACTGCTACACAGAAGATTTTGAAGTACATCAAAGGTGCACCAGCTGAAGGACTTCTTTTTCCCTCCTCTTCCTCATTTCAACTGAGAGCCTACTGTGACTCAGATTGGACTTCATGCTCTGATACTCGAAAGTCAATAATTGGATACTACATCTTTCTAGGGAATTCACTCATTTCTTGAAAATCCAAGAAGCAAACAGTAGTCTCAAGATCATCTGTAAAGGCCGAGTATCGGTCTATGGTAAGCACTTGTTGTAAATGTAGTGGGTCCTACCATATGGAAGATGAAACCCACATTAAATCTTTCTATTTGTTTTCTTCTTTGTTCGTATGCACTGAAGTCAATAAGAATGGCCAAAGGCCGGTGAGGTGTTGTAGTAATAACAACTAAAGATTGATATGGTGCTGAAAGCAAAAATTGGCATTAAATGTCACATCGTTAGTAGTTGAATTGACGCGTATAAATAGGCTCGTAAGACATTGCAAATGGCATTTAGTAAAATCAAGCCAGAGAGCAGTGTGCTCTCAAGAAAGTGAGAAAAAAAGAGAGAAGAAAGTAAGGTGTTGTAATCGGAAGGCCGCTCAAACTTCAGTGGTGTGATCCCAATGTTGTAATCTTCCTCTCTATTGGTGTTAATTTGTCATTAGATATTTGAGGCGTTTATTCGAGCCTGGTGAGATCTCTCATATATCTTTGTAATCCCATTATTTTAATATAGTAGAAGAAAGTTGGAGTTTGTTCCATGGTTTTTCCCTTCGTCTTGGAGGGTTTTCCACGTAAAACTTGTGTCCTTTTATTGCTTTATTTCACTGGTCTATCTCTATTGGTTACCTTCTGATGTAATAAATAGAAAGGGAAAGGGTATGTTTTTCCCAACAAGTGGTATCAAAGCTTTGGTTATTTAGGTGGCTAGTTCTACCACCTGATTATTTTGGCTGGTTTTATTGCATGATTATTTTGGCTGGTTTTACCGCTTGATCATGTTGGCTGGTTCTACCACCGGATTTTCAATTAAGTGGCCGGTTATCTGACCAAGCTAATTCCTGTGTAATTATGGAGGCCAACACCAATAGAATGATTAGTCTTAATAGGACTAATTATCAAATTTGGAAAGGGAAGATGGAGGATTTCTTTATTGTAAAAATTATCATGCTCTCATTAGAGGTGATTCAACAAAGCTAGAAAAAATGGATGATGAGGCTTGGAAATTGCTAAACAAATAAGTTGTGGGGTATATTTGCACACGGCTAGATGATAATGTTCATCACCATGTAGAGAATTAAAGCTCAGCATATGCCCCATGGAAAAAGTTAAAAGATCTCTATGATAGAAAAACGGCCCAAAATAAAGCTTTCATAATGAGAAATCTTGTCTATTTTTTATATAAAGAAGGAACTCCAATAACTGACCATTTAAACGAATTACAAGGCATTGTTAATCAGATCTCTTCTATGAAAATTCTTTGATGATTAAGTGCGAAAGCTCTACTTTTGCTCAACTCATTACTAGAAAGCTAGGAAACCTTGGTGGTGTTCATAAGCAGTTTAGTACCAAAAGGCGTCGTCAATATGGGCCTAGTCAAAAGCAACTTGCTGAATGAAGAGATAATAAGAAAAGCCTTAGGTGCTTCATCTCCTCAATCTGAAGTATTCATCAAAGAAAATCAAGGGAGAAGCATGAACAAGAGTTCTCAACGGTGTGGTAATTTCAGAAGCAACTCAAGGTCAAAGAAAGACATCAAATGCTTTCACTGTGATAAATTGGGTCACAGTAACTGCCGTAAATGGAAAAAGTTACAGGATGTTGAAAAAGATGACAATAAAGGTGACGGCAAAGACAGAGTTGCAACCACCTCAGAAGAACTTCTCATTATCAGAAATGATAATTCAATTAATTTTGTTGATCATAAAACCAACTGAGTGATTGACAAGTGCATTTATCCACGTCACGTCACGGAAAGAATTTTTCTCATCTTACACATCAGGAGACTTCGGTATAGTTAAGATTGGAAATGATGGCGAGTCTAAATTCGTTGATACGAGAGATATACACTTGGAAATTGACATCGACTACAATCTTATACTCAAGGTTGTTAGACATGTCCCAGATATACGGTTGAATTTAATTTCAGCCGCAAGCTCAACAATGAAGGCTATGGCAACCACTTTGGTAATAGTCAATGGAAGCTTACCAAAGGATCCTTAATAGTAGCCTGAGGCATAAAATGTAGCAATTTATACACTACACATCCAAAGCTTACCAAAGGAGTGGTACATGCAGTGGAGAATGATTCCACTAAACTATGGAATACGTACTTGGGTCATATAAGTCAAAAGGCACTTGATCTTCTTGTCAAGCAAAATTTCCTACCCAAGATGAAAGGTATGCCCTTAAAATCGTGTACACGTTGATTAGCGGGAAAGCATCACAAAAAATCCAATATTCTAGATTTGGTACATTTTGACATATGCGGACCCATGAAAACTATGTGATGGTGCATGATATTTTGTCACATTCATTAATGATCATTCACGAAAGGTGTGGGCATACACCATGAAGCACAAAGATCAAGTGATGAATATCTTTAAACATTTCTAGACAAGTGTTGAAGGAGACACTGGAAAATCTCTAAAGTGCATCCGGAAAGATAATGGCAATGAGTACATGGGATCATCTCATGAGTACTACAAATAGAATAGTATTTGGCATCAATTAACTCCTCCCAAGACTCCTCAACATAATGGTTCAGCAAAAAGAATGAACCAGACCATTGTTGAGAGAATAAGATGCATGCTTTCACATGCCAAACTACCAAAAGCATTTTAGGGTGAAGCAATGCAGACATCAATGGACCTGATCAACCTTTCACCTTCTTTACCCTTGGAGATGAAGTGCTAGAGAAAGTATCAACTGAGAAAGATGTTTCTTATGCCCACTTGAAAGTGTTTGGTTGCAAAGTCTTCGTGCACATTCCCAAGGACGAAAGATCGAAGCTTGATGATAAAACCAACCCATGTATCTTTCTCGGATGCGGATGTGATGAGTTTGGATACAAACTCTGGGATCTAATTAATAAAAAGGTCATAAGAAGTCGAGATGTTGTATTCCTCAAAGACCAAACAATTGAAAATACTGACAAAGCTGTTGAGAAGTCTAAACCTTAGGTAGATGAGATGATAGTTCCAGATATCAGTCCGTCACCATCAACATTGGAGGATGAAAGCAATGCTAATGCTCCCCAGGATGATGAAAATGAAGAACAACAAGAAGAGCAGACATCACGAGTACCACCAGCAGAAGTTGAAGCTCCATTAAGAAAAACCACTAGAGAGAAACAATTCTCTAGTCGATATCTTCTTGCAAAGTATGTGATGCTCACATATGGGAGAGAACTGGAAAGCTACGATAGCCATAGTGCATGAACACAAGGAGCAGTAGACTAAAGCCATGCAAGAAGAGATAGAATTATTGAAAGAAAATAACACTTACAAGCTGGTGAAGTTGCCTAAAGGTAAAAAAAGCACTCAAAAACAAATGTGTGTACAGGTGAAAGACTAAAGAAAACACCTCACAACCAAGGTACAAGGTAAGACTGGTCATGAAAGACTTCAGTTAGAAGAAAGGAATAGATTTTGAAGAAATCTTTTTGACTATGGTAAAAATGTCTTCAATTAGAGTTGTTCTAGGACTGGCTACCAGCATGAACTTAGAAATTGAATAACTTGATGTAAAGACTTTTTTCCTATATGATGATCCTGAGAAAGAAATATATATGGAACAACCAGAAGGGTTTGAAGTCAAAGGCAAAGAACATCTGGTGTGCAAATTGCAGAAGAGTCTGTATGGGATGAAACAAGCTCCAAGGCAATGGTACAAAAAGTTTGTGTCTTTTATGGGGGAGCATGGATACAAAAACACTACTATAGATCACTATGTGTTTGTAAAGAGATTTTCAGACTGTGATTTCTTGATCCTCTTACTATATGTTAATGATATGATAATTGTTAGTCATGATGTCAAGAAAATTGATAGGCTAAAGAAGGATGTCAATAAGTTGTTTTCCATAAAAGACTTGGGGCCAACAAAACAAATCCTTGGTATGAGGATAACATGTAACAAGAAGACAAGGAAGCTGTGGCTTTCACAGAAAAATTATATTGAAAAGGTTCTTGAGAGATTTCATATGAACAAATCCAAGGTAGTTGGAACACCATTGGCAAGTCATTTCAAGTTAAGCACAAAACAATGTCCTTCCAGCGACAAGGAGAAAGAAGAAATGCAAAAAGTTCCTTATGCTTCAGTGGTATGAAGTTTGATGTATGCAATGGTGTGTACGAGGCCAAACATAGCACATGACATTGGTGTTGTCCACAAATTCCTGTCAAATCTAGGCAAAGAACATTGGAATGAAGTCAAGTGGATTTTTCGCTATCTCTGAGGTAGTTCCAAAGTTTATTTGTAGTTCGACACACAAACCTGAGCTCGTTGGATTCTCAGATGCAGATATTGTAAGACCCCGAATTTTCCCAAATATTAAAATAAAATAATAATTAATATTCTTGAGGATTATTATGGATGAAAATAATTTATTATGGTAGAGGATATCATTATTAGTGGAGATCGGGAGTTTGGCGCAGATCGAAGCGTCTGATCGCGAGTTATCGCGGTAAGATTAATATTTTAAAGTTGATGTATTTTAATTGGGCGAGTGTGTGGTGTTTAATGCGTGTGTGTTGCATGGGATCATATGTATATAAATAGGTATAGTATTAACCCTAGCACATATGGTGGTCATACCTATTCGTATATTGCTTTGTACTCATCAGCCGCAAGAGAGAACCCACGACTGAGAGCGACGAAGGGAGAAGAAGAGAAGAAGAAGAAGGAGGGAGGGAGAACCAAGTTTCTCCTTGTTCTAAGGCCTGTCCTGCAACCGTGAAGAGGTGTGAGTGTTGTTGTTTAGAGAAGGAAGACAAGAACGCACGATCAGAGGTAGGTAGGACAAGTTTTTACGTTCGTTTTGTGTTTTTGAGATTGATCGAATCGTTTGCATGTTTTTATGATGTATATCTATATATCTTTAGTTTATTAATCACCTTATATGTATGTTAGAATCACTTTGATTTGGAGAAAAATCGGATTTTGGAACACTTTTTGGATGTTTTTGGGAGACTGCTAAGCTTACTATGCTCAGCGATCTTCGGTGCTCCCAAGCGCTCGTTGAAAAACTTTGACTGCCGTCAGATGCTAACTGATTAGTCGTCGGTGATCAATTTTGAACTACCACTGACCTTAGACCACCCAAGCGATCTTGAGCGATCCTGAGCGCTCTAACTAGAAAATGAAATTTTTTGTATATTAAATCCCTGATTCAATTCTGAACTATTTTTAACCAATTTTAATCAATAATTGAGAAGTTTTAAGACCAAAACAAATTATCAAATACCCTGTTTTGGTAGAAAAATAAATAGGTAATTATTTTAGGTAATTAGTTGCCTAAACTTGATCTTAAATAAGAAATTCTAAGTTTAATGCAGATAAACCTCTATAAATTAGAGTAATTAATTAAGAGACATTAAATTATATATCAGTAACCAGATTTTTACAAATAGAGACTTTATATCAGAAACTAAACCCAGTTGAACTACCTTTGATAAATTTTAAGCATCAAGACTATTAAGCTTCACCGGTAAAACTTTAAACCAGAAACTACCTTAAAAACATTAGAGAAATGACCCTATATACCTTTAGGCCTCATTAGTTAATTGAATTGGTCTACTCTAAGTTCCTCTACAAAAATAACACATGCCTTATTATATTATGTCACCACCCCTAAATTTTACCTGAACTACTTTATAAATAGCAAGAACCATGTTATCCCTAAACGTAAGTAAATAGCAAATATCTTATTACCCCTAAACTTTACCTGTAATTTACTTTATAACTTTACATAACCTTGAAGTTACTTCAATTGACCCACCACTACCTCTAATCACTTGAGTCATCTAATACTTTAATTATCCCATAATTAGACCCAGTTATTGTGACTACAGACTAATGAACTAATTTTTGAATAAGGTCTGGATTATAGACTGATTGGGATCAAGTTGTTATGAATACCCAATATATAATTTAGACAGTGGATTGGATGTCATAATGGCTATAAGAGATTCGTACCATCTGCGGAAGAGATTTGATACCTCCTGCGGGAGAGATGAGATCTCCTGTTGGGGGAGATGTAATCCGGTTCGGATTGCATCCCACAGGGGAGATATGTAACCACCTGCAGGTGAGATGAGACCTCCTGTTGGGGGAGATGTAATCCGGTTTGGATTATATCCCACAGGGGAGATATATGACCACATGTGGGTGAGATGAGACCTCTTGTGGGGGAGATGTAATCCAAATGTGATTGCATCCCATAAGGGAGATATGTGACCACCTGCGGGTGAGATGAGACCTCTTGTGGGGGAGATGTAATCACGATGTGACAGCATCCCACAAGGGAGAGATATGTGATTACCATTTGCGGGTGAGATGTGACCACCTGCGCGTGAGATATATTGACTCCTGCGGGAGAGACCTCATGAAGGGTAGATATGATTACTACGTGATTGCATCTTACATGGGAGAATGTTGTTATCGGATTGTGAGATTCACTATTAATTATGAATGACATGATTTACATTTGAATAAGAAGAGTTTGATTAAACGATTTAGCTGTGACTTGATTTGAATGACTCTAAATTAGAATATAAATGAGCCATGAATAAAATATAGAATTATTTTAGGAAAAACCTTTTTGATGTGGTTTACATTACATTGCCCTGCTAATTGAAAGGAAGTTTACATAATAAACTCTCTTTATTTCAAGTACTGAATAAATGTTGGTTTCGTATGGTGATTACTCGTTCTTATTATCGACCGTGACTATCCGATTATTTTATCATGCATGAATGATTACTTTTATATATAAACTGTTTCTAGCATGCATGTGTTACCTACTGAGATATTCTTATCTCACCCTACTTATTTATCTTATTTTTCAGCTGTTTCACGTGAAAGCGTCCTTGGGGTTGACAAGAGGGGGAGTTGCAGATTACTGAGCTGAGGATCTTTCTTATTTCGTTTAGATCTTTCTTTAGAGGTTGACATAGATGTACCTTGATGGATATTTTATGATTTAATTGAATATGAGAGAAAGTGTGTTAGAAAACCCATTTACCAGATTTATGAATTTATATTGATGAGTTAGTTTGAAAGTTATATTTAGCCATGCATATTGATGAAATTAATGTTTTAATTCTCCGCACTCTGATAATTAATGGAATTAGTTGAATTTAAATGCCTGGTAATTAGTAGCTTTGGGCCCAGTATCACTTTAGATTCGGGTTTGGTGCTTGTTTTGCATAGACCTGGGTTTGGGGCGTTACAAATATGATTGGTGATATTGATACCAGGAAGTCAATCTCAGGTTACCTGATTACTTTTTCAGGGGGAGCAGTATCGTGGCAATCCAAATTACAGAAGTGTGTCGCTTTGTCTTCCACAGAGGCTAAGTACATCGCTATTACAGAAGGTAGCAAGGAATTACTGTGGATAAAGAAATTTCTACAAGACTTGGGTCTACAACAAGAAAGGTATGTGCTTTACAGTGACAACTAAAGCGAAATCCATCTCAATAAGATTTCTACGTTCCATTCTAGATCAAAGCCCAGCGGAGTCGCCAAGCTGTGCGCACCTCGGGCGTGCGGAAAAAGCGTGTTACATGTCTTTTATGGAGTCGCCACTACTTGAAATGGTGCAGGTAGACACCTTGTTGACTTTTGGTCTAAACCAGTGATTTCGGATAAGTGACCCGATTACAACCCAGGGAAGTCCTTGAACACCCTGGGTTGCCCCACCGAAATGGGTTTCCTTAAATTAGTTGGATAATATTTGGGTTGTTTTACTATTATTTAATTCTTCTTTTTTTTTTTATCTTTTATATATTTTTTATTTATTCTTTTTATGATCACATGTATACAAATATTGGAGGAATGAAGGTTGCTATACTACATCATGTATAATACATATATAAAAAATCCAAAATAAAGAAATCTAAATCAAACATTTTATCATGGAGCAATGTACTTGGTTACTTCAAATTATATTTTTTTTCTTTTTCTTTTTATTTTTTATTTATTTATTTTATCTTATATTTCTCATATATACAAGATATTAGAGGAATTAACATGCTCCATTATCCCAATCATTTTTTATTGTTTTCTTATTTTTTTTATTATAATTTATTTGCACAAAGCATGTGTAAAAAAATTCAATCATATTTAATCATTGAAGATTACACTTTATTTTTCCATTTTTTAAGGATTTGGATAAGATGAGAAGTGTTATAAGAAATTAATAAAAGTTACAAATGTTTAAGCCTATGATTAAAATTAAATATGGTAGTTAAGCCTATTATCTAAGAATTAAGAAAAGAATAAAAAAAATCTCGTTAGTATAGTTAAATATGTTAATTAAGCTTATTATCTAAAAATAATTAAGAAATTAAGAAAAGAATTAAAGAAATAACATGAAAGAAATAAAGAAATAATAAATGAAACCTAGGGGTTCTTAAAAAAGGGTTTTAAAGAAGGACTAAACATAAAATACAATAAGTTCTTTTATAAATCCTTGAACTTTTCAGAATAGCAAATTAGGCATGATAGCTTATCAAATTCTCAAAATTCCACTCCCAAAAACAATCGTTCAACAGAAATTTTTTTTTTTGGTCATAACCGTGACATGCTTTATTTAACAACACTAACATGGAATAACACATTCGGCCATAACAATAACATGCTTTGTATTATTTTCACTTTGACAATTTAACAATACTAAAAAAAATACTTGATTAAAGAATCAACAAATAAAATAAAATAAAAACCTGGTATGGAGTCGATTTCCGGGAAACTGGTGAGCACAACTCCGGATGTTTCCCCCCTTTTTCTTGCACAAACTTCTTCCACCTTTTTTTTTCTCTTCCTTCTTTGCTTTAAAGAACTCTCTCCTTTTTTTCTCCCCCTTTGCTCTCAACTTCAAGCCCTTTTATAGAGGATTCCCACCCCTTCAAATTCTTAATCCCAAACCTTTCCTCTTCCTCTCTTAAACAACTAACCCTTCCTCTTCCTCTTCTTAAACAACTAACCCTTCCTCTTCCTCTCTTAAACAACTAACCCTTCTTCCTCTCTTAAAACAACTAACCCTTCTTCTTCCTCTCTTAAACAACTAACCCTTCCTCTTCCTCTCTTAAACACCCTCATTCAATTTGGTTTGGTTAAAGTCCATTTTGTCCCACATTTTTATTAGCCTTATGTATTTTTTAAGCTTTGTTTCAATATCTCAAGAGAATATGAGTTGGACCAATTCGTCCAACTCATTTCTCTTTGTTTATTTTTATTATTATTATTTTTTAATCTTAAACTTTTATTAACTTTGTTATTTATTTGCATAAGAAACCCCATTAGGAAACTTACTTATTTACTAAAACAACCCCACGAAATTTTAATTTGTCATTGGTTACATGGCAGCCACCATGGCATACACGTGGCTGCCATGTGGCATCCAATTTCGGTTTTGTAAAAATCCCCAAACTACCCTTTATTTATTTTATTCATAACTTAGCCGTTTGACATCCGATTTGAGCACGGTTTGGTGCATCAGAATCGGCTCAGAATTCTCTTTATTATGGGCTTGTTATTTTAAAAAGATGGGTCCACTATAAAAACCTCGATTTACGTGCCCACATATATGCCGGTTTAAGATATGCTTCTTGGGCAATTTTATAGTGCAAAAATGGGGTGCTGACAACTGGATTCGTGAAGCATTGGAAATGAAGCTGTTACAAAATTGAGAAAATCCATACTGATGAGAATGAGTCAGATATGATGATGAAGCCACTTCCCATAGTGAAGATTGACATTTTGCAGAAAGAAAGCAGGTTTGGTGAAACCCTCCACATAGGCCGGAGGGGGAGATTTCTAATGGGTCTCGCCATGTGGAAGATGAAACCCTCGTTAAATGTTTGCTGTTTGTTTTCTTCTATGTTTGTATGTGTTGAAGACAATAAGAATGACCAAAGGCTGATGATGCTTTGTAGTAATAACAGCTGAAGATTGGTGTGGTGCCGAAAGCAGAAATTAGCATCAAATGTCATATCACTGGTAGTTGAATTGACGCGTAAAAATAGGCTCGTAAGACATTGCAAATGGCATTGAGCAGAATCAAGTCAAAGAGTAGTGTGCTATCAGGAGAGAGAGAGAGAGAGAGAGAGAGTAAGGTGTTGTAATCGAAAGGCCAATTCTAGTCAGAATTGGCTCAAACTTTAGTGGTGTGATCCCAATGTTGTAATCTTCCTCTCTACTGGCATCAATCTATCATCAGATCTTTGAGGCATTTATTTGAGCCTGGTGAGATCTTTCCCATGTCTTTGTAATCCCGTGATTTTAATATAGTGGAAGAAAGTCAGAGTTTGTCCCATTGTTTTTCCCTTTGTCTTGGAGGGTTTCCACATAAAAGTTTTGTCATTTTATAGCTTTATTTTACTACTATATCTCTATTGGTTACCTTTTGGTATACTATATAGAAAGGGAAAGGGTATGTCTTTCCCAGCAGTGAACTCACTTGGTTAAGATACATTTTGGCAGATTTACATATCAATCATCCTCAAGCTGCACACTTATTTTGTGATAACCAAGCTGCAACCCATATTGCAACAAATCCGGTTTTTCATGAAAGAATAGAACATATAGAATTTGATTGTCATTTGATTCGTGACAAAGTACAAGATAGGAGTATTTAAACCATGCATCTTCCCACTCAAACTAAACTAGCAGATGTTTTCACCAAGGCCTTGCCTCCTTATATATCTCTTTCATTCGCACTTATCCAAGATGAGAATAACAAATATTTATCCACCATCTTGTGGAGGGATGTTGTAGAGAGTAAAAAGATTAAACTAGAAGTTGTTAAAAATAATTAAAACAAAACATTGTAACTGTCTAAAGATTGAACAACTAAGTTACTGAAAACAGTTAGACAGTTACCGTGACTAGAAGATTCAGTTAGTTAGTTAGTCATTTGATCCGTGACAAAGTACAAGATGGGAGTATTTAAACCATGCATCTTCCCACTCAAACTAAACTTGTAGACGTTTTTAACCAAGCCTTGCCTTCTTATATATCTCTTTCATTCGCACTTATCCAAGATGGGAATAACAAATATTTATCCTCCACCTTACGAAGGGATGTTGCTGTGAGTAAAAAGATTGAACAAGAAGTTGTTGAAAATAGTTAAAACAGAACATTGTATCTGTTTAAAGATTGAATAACTAAGTTATTGAAAACAGTTAGTCAGTTACCGTGGCTAGGAGATTCAATTAGTTAGTTAGACAGTTGTGGCAGCTTTCAAATTAGTTACTCAATTCTTTCTATATATTAATAGAGTTGTTCATTATGTACAAAGACAATCTGAAAGAAATCAATGATAGATCTGGCATAGCTTTGTTCCTCTGTTCTTCTTCCTTTATTCCTTTTTCTTTTTTTTTTTAACAGTTTCACACTAAACATAATTCTGATATGATTAAGAATATAGAAGGATGCAAAACTGCCAAAAACGTAACAATGCAAATATAATTTCCTAACAGATTCTATAATTTCTAATAGCACATATTTGTATTATCTAGATATAATGGGAGAGGCCTCTTATATAACTTGCCAAAAAAACAAATTTTTTATTCTTTTTTTCCAATTCAACTTCTATTGCCTGGTGTAGACACCCCAAATTGCACTATCAAAATGATCAATAATGATCAAAAATCATTATCTCCTTGAAAGCCAGCACAAAAATTGAAGAAAATAAGTTTTTACCTGTATCCGGCAACTCAGGCCGGATACAAGTACTCCTCTGTGTATCCAGTGGAACATACCGGATACAAGAGAGCCTTAGTGTATCCGGTATTATATACCGGATACCTTAAGGCCCTTGTGTATCCGGCCTAATATGCCGGATACATAAGTTTTGCTCAAAATTAGGGTTTTCCGAGAGCTTTTCACTTTTACCATCATATCCCTCATTAAATGAGGGGAAATCTCGGAAATAGCCTTAGGGTTAAGGTTGGTGGGCTATAGACATTATGTTGTGTCTACCATTCTCACCAACCCTAACCCTAGCCTTTGCCTATAAATAGGAGGCTCCTCCTTAAGCAAATGGCCATTAACTCTTGCCTTGAATTCTCGCCAAGAAGAGCTCCAAGAGAATAGGGAAATCGCTGCGGGATCGCTTCCAGAACCCAGGTAAGCCTCAAACTTTTCTTTTATTTTATGTTTTTACATTTCTAGATCTAGATCTCTTCTTCTACCTTTCTGTAGAATAAGGCCTTTCTATGTGTGTGAAAACCCTTCCCCAGCTCAAAGTATCTTGAGACTCCCCCTAACCGTAAAACGTGAAGGCGGGATCTAGGAGAAACGAGACTGGGGATTGACCCTAGTGCTAGAACCTATGTAGCATAAAGCCTTTTTGAATGATTGAAAACCGTTTCATATTCAAAGTACCCCATGATTATCTTGAAGAACCGTGTTTAACGGGGAGAGAGAACAAAGGGAAACGATAATGGAACAGAACCCTAGGTTGTTTTAGAACCTTATTTTGATGAATATGCATGCATGCTATATTGTTATATTGATCTTGTATGATTTTTCACACTTGCACATACATAGCACTATTTTGGCGGGATAGGCTCACATTTAGGGATTTATTACATTCATTGTGATAAATCACAAATAAATGGCCTCAATCAATTCTGGAATGTTTTTAAATGATTTTTTAAAGGTTTTGTATTCATTTTGCACGAATTATACACACTTGGTCACAGTTTTGCATTGGTTTTGCTCAAAAATGGCTTTGCTTGACAGCAACTGTACCTTACTTCGGACGCTCATAACTTCATCGTCCGGATGGATTTTGGAGCGATTCTAGAACCATGGGAAAGGTGAGGCTATCTAGTTTATGTCCACTAAATTTCATTAATTTCTATCAAGCAGATTTTTGACACCTCTCTGTCGAAGTTGAGTGGACAGTTCAGGTTTAAATACGGAACTTGTCACTTCGACGGAGCGCCATGTGTTCGTTTTAAGTCCGATTCGAATGATTTTTGTTTCTAGGCATTCCTTTATGAGTCTATTTTCAAATCCAATTGGTTTCATAATTTTTTTGACTCCATTTGAATTATTGGTAACGGATTTACTCAGAACTGTTCATCAGTACTTTTCTGGGTAAATTTGTGATCTTCGGGGCCTGTTCGGGAAGTCACCCAAGGCACATCCGAATGAGTTTTTGTATGAGGCTAGTTTTTTTCGGAAGATGGCCATACAGACTTCATTGACACCAAATTTCATGGATTTCTATGGAATAGATTTTTCTAGGTGATTTTCCAAAGTTGCCTACTTGATACTTCTGATTTTCTCCGGCAGCAACTTTAAAAGAGCCATAACTCTTAGGATTTCAACCGGAATTAATTGAAATTTTGCATGAGACTATTGTTTACCCTAATCTTTCAAAGGGATTTGGTTTGATTTAATTTAAAATTGGATTTGATTAATTTCAAGAGAAATTGTCTTACTTTTTACCAAATTTCCCGGATTTGCCTCAACTTGGTTTTGTGCAACTTTTGCTGTGATTTCCATCTTTTTGTGATATTCCAGAAGTGATATTAACATAAAAGAAGATCTGGAATTCATTTGGATTTTCATGTGAAGATATCATATATTTGTCCTTTTTCAAGGTTTTCAAGATTTTTTAGCAAGATTTCTATTTTCTTTTAGCATGAATAACACTTGGCAACCACCTTGTGTGGGTGAATGGGGGTGCCTAACACCTTCCCCTGTTCATAATCTAATCCCCTTACCCATCTCTGGATTTGATTTTCAAGTATGGTTATTTTTACCTTAGAATTGGCATTTTTGCACTTTTTGCTTATTTTTTAAACTTTTAGTATCCATTCACACCCAAAATCTGAATGGTGGCGACTCTCCCAATTTTACGTCGATCCCCGTGTGTTGACGGAGGGATGATCATTCTGGTGATTTTTCCCGTGTCTCACACCTGGTTATAATATGTTTTGATGGTAGCAAGTTTTTTATTTTATTTATTTTTTTCGGTTTGGTTCAATCGGTTTTCGGTTTGCTCCAAACCAATTGACACCCCTATTAAATTTCCAATGTTTACAAGCAAATTAATGCAATATAATGTTCAATGAAAACCAGGTTTAAGAAATTTTGTTGGACCAAAGCCTGTTGGACCACATAACGAATGCCCATTCCGGAGCCCGAATTATAGAATGTTGTTACTTGGTCTGAAGGCCCAACCCAGACCAAAATTTTAGCCCAACCCCCATAAAAATTGCTTGGGCCTATAAGACCTGACCTCCAAATCTGGATTAGTGTCCACAGTCATTAATTTTTGGACAGCATAGTTCTAAGCTTTTACACGTTTCACCATATGGCTTATAATACAGCAGTTAAGCTCTGGAGGAGTCTACACTGGATTAACACTAACTTGTCTCACTCCCATATCCACAGATCGCCTAGAACTCGACGAACTGATAGAATCATAGTTTGGGAAGCGGTTACAATGGCGTCTTTATCCATGGTGTCTTTCAATTTAAGATTTCACCTTACTTACGCGTCTGTTCGGAGCTTTCATGGCGTGGTTCGTCTTGAACCCTTTAACAAGATTACCTCTTTGAGGCTTAGTTCTTCCCAAAACATTTCTGGGTTTCCTTCGATTCTCCCCAACAAGCTTTGCACAGTTGATCCTTGTCATCAAAGCCCTCCACCATTTACTGTCTTTGCCGCAAAAGGTTACAAAATGAAAACCCACAAGGTATTTACCCCATTTTAAAATTTTCCTTTCAAGCCGTCTAAAATGGCTGGTTTTGGCTGATTTGGGTGTTTATCAAAATGGATTTTTGTTTCGATTTTTAGGGATTTTTCACTTGGATTTTCTTTTCTAGGCGTCGGCGAAGAGATTCCGGGTTACCGGTAAGGGGAAGATTGTGCGGAGGAGAGCTGGAAAGCAGCATTTGCTGGCAAAGAAGAACACAAAAAGGAAGCTACGGCTTTCGAAAATGGTTTGAAATTTATCTGTCTCCATTTGATTATTCTTCTTTCTCTCCCTTTTTTTTTCTTGGTGTTGTTTGCTCTGTTCCTTTTTGATTGTTTCTAATTTTACTCTAGTTGATGCCACTAAATTTTGCTTAATGTGGTTTGAAGTATAGGAATTTCGATGGGTTTTCCCTTTTCCTCTTTTCACTTACACATGTTCTTTTACTTCAGAGATTTGAGTTTTGAGTACTTTGTCTATCAGGATTTTGCTTTGCTTATTTTCTGCTTTTCAGTTAATACAACGAATGCTTTACTGAGTTAAGCAACAACAAAAAAAAAGACAAGACAAAAAACAAAAACGAATTTCAAAATTAGGGATGCAAAGTATAATTAAGAATTGCTGTAGGTTTGCATCCTTTATCAGATTACTTAAGTTTGTCTCAGTTTCTCTTAAATGAGAATAATTGTCTATGTAACTGTTTATCCTTATCTATGTGTTCGGTTGGATGTCATTAGTCTCATACAGTTATGCATCATCTCTGTGTGATAAGTTAAGCCAGATTGGCGATTAGTGGTGGGAGCCTCCATGCTTTTACGTATAAGGCTGGCGTACATCAGACCCTTCCTAGACCTCGTGCAGTGGTGGGAGCCTCATGCACTGGGCTAGCCTTTTTTTTTTTTTTTTTTTTTTTAACCCTTGAGTGCTGATATAGTCATCCACATTTGTCTTCCAGGTTTCCATGTGTCCATAAATTCTACTTGCATAGAGGGCTTTTTTTTTTTTTTCTCACTAGAGATGAGGAGAAAATTTGGTGATGAGAGGTAAATATATGGTCATAGATGGTCTTTTAAAGCTATGTGAAAACTTATAGACAATAAAAGATGCAATATTTTTTTAGAGGATAAAAATCATCTCCAGGATATGAGATGATGACTAGCTAATTTACTGCAAGGTGGGTATAGAAAGGTTAGATTTGGACGAAAGAAGGTAAGGCTAAGATGAAGAAACTTGATTAAAATGGTTTGCCATTTTTTGGGAGGCTCTCACACCAAGAAATTCAATTGAATCATTAGTTATTATTTACCAAGGTTTGGGAGTGCCAACATGGTAGCCGCATTTATTTACCAAGGTTTCTTATGTCCATAAATTTTGTGACAGAAGCTTTTTCAAACTGCTGATCAAGAGAAAATGTGGTGGTAAAATGTGGTGGTAAAATGTGGATTATGTTCATTGGAATGAGGCAAGAGCTTATATAAGATCATGAAGTTTCATAGATAAGAGTTTTCCTTCCTGAAGGAGATCGTTTGTTATAGGCAAAGGATTACACCTAATGATTTCTTTGCATTTCTTTAGGTAGTATATTTTGTGATTCTCTAGAAACATTTGATTAGGGCTCATTCTGTCCAAGATCTGGAAGGAATTATCAATTATTTCTACTGTAAATTATATGTTAACAAGCTAATTTACTACTATGTTAGGAACTTTGTTAAGTAGTTCTATACTTCTAATTTCCCTGTGTTTAATTTTGCACTTTCCTTATTCTTTTCCATCTTAAAATAACCACATTTAGTATAATAACAGATACTCTGCTTTAAAAATCATCGATAAGTGTACATGCTTTGGGATTTTATATGTTTAATTAATTACATGCCCCTTCATTGATGTGATTGTTTCTGAAATAATAATTGGCGCAAAGTTCACAGCATAGGGTTAATCCTTTATGTTCATTTCTGATTGTTTCATGATGTGAAAGGTGAATAAGAGCAGGATATTGGTAGATAAATTTTTTTCTCCATATTTCTTTTCCCAATTTGCTTTCCTTTTTTTTTTTTTGTTTTTTTGTTTTTTTTGCCCTTCTGGTGTTTTTAAAATTTGAATATTGTTTGGATGGGAGCTCGTCTCATTTCATTGGCCTTTATTTTGAATGAGAAAATGATGAAGATTGTAGTGCTGCTTTGTTCTACACCTTCCTTTTTTGTGATATTATGTTTGCTTTGCTTTTGCCCTTTGTTCTTGCCTTCCACTTTTGATGCATTGATCATTCTCATTATATTTGTCAGTTCCCAGACAATATTGGTATCTTTTGATTATGCATTATGAGCTATGAACACATACAAAACAAATGAACACACGAGTGCACCTGTGCATGCATACACATAGTTACACTAACGGAGATATATTGATATATTGAGGGAAATGGACAAAATTACGCTAATGGATTTATATAGTCTCGCAAGGAAAGGGGATACGTCACTTGATATATCAACAAATATATGGATATTTAAAACCATGGTTCATACTAATGTAATTATTGCTTGAATTTTATTCAAGTATTAAAACTTTTTGTTACCTTTTCTGTTGGCACAGATGGGTTTTGAATTGTACTTGTTTTAAATTCCAATTTTAAAGGAAATATTGCTCTTTTGTAAAAGGGAAGTTCAGGGAAACTATCCCTTTTTTAATTCTCTGTGCTATTAACTATAAAAATATATGCAAAAAAAATGTCAAGATGAGAAAAATATTGATGAAAGTAATATTTATCCCTCTGCAATGAGGAAATTTGAAGGCAAATTTCACTCAATTTTGTGGAAATTTAAATTGTGAGCTTATACATGTTGAAGGAAGAGGGGGCCGGGGGGGTTGGGTCGGGGGGAGGGGAGGAGTTATGACATGGCTTAAGCTCAAATACTCTATCATACAAGGAGTCTTATAAACTAGAAACTTGAGTAATCAATAATGATCTATACATGGTGTGCACTTGAGCATAAATTGAACCATACATGATGTCAACCCAGGCATAGCCTCAGCTGATGAGTCTTGGGCATGACCTGAATGAGAACCATGACAGATATTGCCCAGAAATTTCTAAAAACATATAATGGAGATTCAAAAGCAAAAAGAATCTTACATCAATAATCAAGATGTAGAAATGTCAAATTCAGTTGATAATAATCAAGCTGTGGAAGTGTCAAAGGATCATATATTTGTTATACATGACCGTAGTCCTCTACCCTTTGATTTTTGATAAAGAAAGTTTCATATTCATTTGTAACACAGTATGATGGATGAAATTGAAGCACCCAGTGTATATTATACACTTCTGTCACCGAGCTGGATGCATAAACAAGGTTTTTGAACTTCAAAAGGATGTATTGTTTGATCTTTCAACTTTTCTAGAGTTTTCGACTATTGACATAAGAGCTCAAGTTTTCCAGGTTCCCGAAGAGTCCTGTTCAAGTCGAGCAGGATCTAATCATTACTACAATGTCTGTGGTTTCTCTTTCACATTATAATGATTTCAACCCCCAGAAATTTTCAGTGCTCAATAAATGAATTACAGGCCTTATATGGTGCTTGTAAAATCCATTCCAAAAACTGATTCAATCCTTAAAGCATTCCTAAATATGTATAATTCTAACAAATCATGCATGTTTCATGAGATATAATTGTCAACACAAACAATCTGGGATTACCATCTTATTTGGTATGCCATTTTACGGAGTCCTACTCCTTTTTCTTACAACTTTCTGTTGATCTCCACAGCACCCAGTAAGCCGGAGTGATTACAACAATGTGATTGGTGCCTTGCCGTATCTTAAAGTGAATCGAAAAGCAGAGTAACTTGATTGATCTTAATCAGGGGAAGGATCTTGTAATCATATTATTTTTTTTCCTCTTGTTTTATGTACTAAAACCTTATATTGAGGCCTCAAATTTTTCTCTCTTTCAGTTCATGCATTTGAGTTCTGGTACTTTCTGTGTTCTGTTTAATGAATTCATGTCTCAACTATTCACCAACCAATGAAGATTCTCTGAAACGTAGTCCAATATCCTATTGAAAGGCGATTCGAGGCATTGGAACTTAATAGGAGAATTTTTCAAGCTAAAACCAGATTACCTTCGGAGATCTTCAAAGAAATTTGTAGGGACATTCTTATGATCGGTATAGTGTTACTGCCTAAGTTGGTATGCAGATTTTTTATATAGCTAGCAGGTTTATGACTTGTATAGTTACAGGTTCATAGCTGTAGTGCCTACTATGGCTTAGCATTTTGGCTAAAACTCGCATGTAAATTTTGTTTCAAGTCAATACAAATTATACTTTCCAAAAAAAAAAAAAAGGTTTTTTACAGTCTACAATGATATTCAAAATCTTTATTTTCAAATGCCAACCTAATTGTTAATTTTTTTCCCATTCAATCCTAATTTAACCTCACTAGTTTATTTCTTTTTTATTTTTCAAAGAAATATTATTTTGGTCCTACTATTTCTCAAATCGTTCAAACCCATTTCTATTTTAATTTAAATTATATCCTCTTTCTTTTTTATTTTTTCAAATTTGATCCAAACACAAACGAAAAAAACTTTGGTTTTTTTAGTTTGTTTTTCTTCTCATCCAATCCAAATTCTTCTAGTCCTTATCAATTTTTTTTTTCTTCTTCTTCTTCTTCTTCTTCTTCTCTTTTTTTTTTTAATGAATCAGGGAGCTAGGGGTAGGGGGACCGGCACATAGTCGGAACTCACGCATGCTTGGGGTGAGGGTGGGAGTAGAACCCGAGACTTGGCTAATACCAGCACAGCTGGTGCCGTCCAATTTTTTCTTTCTTTCTTACTATTTTTCTTCCTAAGTTTGATCCAAACATGTACTAGTTTATTGATATTTTCAGTTATTGAATTCAATATAAATAATACCTAATCATTTTGTACTGGCAAATGAAGGAGGATGTTGATTAGGGAGCATCTATTTGGACAAATTCCTCAGTTTTTCTCTTTTCTCTTTCAGAGGTTTCCTTGTAGTTATTGCATTTTAATTTTTCCTATGGCAAAATTTTTAATTTCTGCTTAGATAAATAATTTTGAAATGAATCTTTTATACAAAAAAAATATCATGATAGTATCCTACTTCGTTTAGTTTTGGTGTCACAGCAAACATAGAAATTTGATTTCTTAAAATGTACACTGAAGGCATCATTTGGCAATCATTCTCGATGTAAGGAATCATTCCCAGATGAATTTGTGCAAGTTAAAGAGAAGTTGGGTTTGATGTTCTTAACTTTTCGATCTTAAGAGATTATAAATATTACAAGTTTGTTATTATTTTAACTTAAAAGAACTTTTCATAAATGCAGCCTAACCTTGTCATGTAAAGAACTCTTTAATTAAGTATATCTTTCAAAGTTTTAAAAATATTACAAGTACATGACTGCACTTTTGCAAAATGAGTTTCCCAAAACAAAAAATGAATCTGGTGCATTTTTTGATCTCATTTGCAAAAAACTCATTTCAAATTGCAAGCAAACATCTGTTCTATGATAAGAATTCATCTAATTTTGAGCCTTAGAACTCACTCCAAGCCATGGAATGAGTTCCCAAAATGAACATCAAATGATGCTTAAGTTTGTTCTAGCAATTTGAATTCAAAATATAGTGTTTAGGTTGGGTTTATGCTCAAACGATTTTAGTTTATTGGCCACATGGATGGCAGCTGTGGTAATTTGAGGTTTTAGCTATAATATTAAAATTTTGGTAGTATGAAAGCTCACTATAGGCTTTTTATTTCGTTCAACTTAGTAATTTTGCATCTAAATCTACAGTTTTAGATAACATAACATAATATTTGTTATACACGTAAAATTTTTAAGGTTTTGTATGGAAATTACATTTTAATTTTCCTTTATACAATTATTATATTTTTAATTTAATTGCTGCACATACTATCTTTATACTTATCCACTATTAATCCCTCACACATGTTGGATTTTTTTTGACAAAATTTATTATTTATCCATTTATTAAAGAAATGGTATTATAGTGGATTATCTTATCTATACCATTATAAATTTAAGGGAAGAGGGCAGCTTTTGGAGCGAGATTTGCAATTCAAAGAGGCCCTCCCTTTTTTTTCTTTATGATGACTTATTTATTCGAATTAATAGTTAGCACCTACGTACTTTTAGATTTGCTGTCCAAAGAATCCCTTCCTTTTTCGAGCTTATATCTTTATTATTAGATAGCCGCATATATGATATGAAAGGTCTGAATGATCGTATATGCGATTTTGGGCGAGCGAGGAATTTTAGTTTTCGTGAAGAGGGAAGTTTTTTGTGGTTAGCGGTTTTCACGTCGTATATGGCGTGTGGCTCAAGACGTTTAGAACATAGTTTTGGTGGGCCCAGTGGTACTCTCCTTGTTTTCACAAGCGGTTTTCTGGTTTTTAGCTTGTGCTCTCAGGCAGTATCACTTCAGTTGGGCTGGCTAGTTTTTCGCCTTCGTCCATCAACTGTTGCATCTCTGGCATGAATCTCTCGCCCTTTCTATGCCTCTGTTATCTTCTACTTCTGAATTGGCTTCTATCTGTTGCCCGCTATCTATTGCCCGAGGCCTTTGTCTGAATCACCGTGGTGTTTTCAGTAGTCTCCTACTTTCTCTCCCTTGGTTGATGGCCTGTACTGGTGTTTTCTGTTGGATGCTAGTTCCTTTTTCTATGAACTAAAAGTATTGATCCTGGAAGCGGTGGCCTTCTTCTTCCTGTTTCTGATGGAGGATTTATCGGGCAAGCTTCATCTTATACATCTTTCGTCTCGATCTGATAAGGTTTTCAAACGATTGGAAGACAAAAAAGACTGTCTGATCTCCAAATGGCAATTTTTGTTATTGGTGGAAGTGCTGGATTCGACTCCATTGTTGAATGCCATCAAGATTTTCACTGAAAGGGCGAGGAAATCGATCCAGCTCTTATCAATTACTCAGATTTCTCCATCGTGATTCCTGAATGGCCTTCCCTTCTAAGCTAGAGCTTGATATGGTTTTAAGCGCTTAACCATGGTTCATTCATGGAAACAATTGTCTGATGGCCCAACTTACGAATGCTGATGATGCGAACACATATGCCTTCAAGACTATTACTTTATGGATGCAGCTCAATCATATTGCCCGTATGTTAATGGACTCAAAATTGTTAATCAGACTGGGAAATGATTTTGGTAAAACTCTGGAGGTGGAGTTGCTCCAACCTAAATAATTTACTCTTGCATGCCTTTGAATGGAACTTTCACTGTCGATTCCTTTGCCGTCGGGTATTTTCGTTAGGTAATAGATTCAACGCAGGTTTGGGTTGATTTCAGCTTTGAGGGTTTACCTCAGTTCTGTTATTATTGTGGCTTGATTGGCCATTTAATTACTAATTGCGTTTAGGTTCCGACTGAAATGGTTTTTGATTGTGCATTGATTGGTTTTGTTCCAAAATATACGGCGAAGATTTTTGCTGGTTGCCGAAGAAGACGACAGTTCCTATCTGAAGGTGGTTTGAGGTTTGTGGCGGTTGGCCCTCCAGCCTCGTCAACCACAGGAGCTGAGATGCTGGTTGATGGCTCAAGCCGGGTGATTGCTCTTCCGGATCAACCGATTACTCTGAAAAGCTAGACTTGGGTGTTGGGCTAGGCCTATTTGTAGGTACATTAGCGGCGTTTACTGGGCTCAATGTTTTTGAGGTCCAACTTGATGGATCTTCCATGGGAAGTTTGATGGATCTTCCATGGGAAGTTTGAGTGGGCCTTTCACTTTTTGCTACCCCATGTATCACCCCAGATCTGAGTTACGTAATGAAATCGTAACTCACAAGAGTTAATCCACAGGATCTATATGTTAGAATAAAGGAAACACATGAACAAAGCAATAATATACATAATCAAAGTTAACCATATTCTTAAACTCAATATAAAATATCATATTTCAAGTCTAAACTCACATGATCCAAGCATCTACCTCCAGTATCCTCCTCTCCAAGATCTAAAGACAAAACAAAATCAAATGAGATACGAATATCCCAGCAAGTAGCACATGTATGCTTAAATACAATTTATGTATTTTAAAACATGAATCAGTTATAAAACATATAACAGTAACGATAACACGGATAATCTGAATGATCCAATAATAATCCAGCAATCAATATGAGATAAACCCAAGTAATTCAACATATAAATCAAATCTGTAGTATCAATAGAAAATCAATAAGTCACAGTAGAACTCATGAAATAAGACTGCTTCTAACTACGGTAATATCAATGTCCACTATGCCACCTCCTAGTTAATGTGCGAAGCCGAGTACACGATCATCATCTTACTACGGGAAAACTCAACTAGTATAGTATTGGGTTGGTATGTAAAATTCAGTCATAATCCGGATACATGATAAAATGAGGGAGAGCCACAGCCTATCAATACAGAGAACAAAGAATTACAACTAGCAAAGTACAATCCTTCTCACTATCGAGCTCTTAAATGGATCCATATCAAGCTATGCCCACTAGACTCTAAAAACAAAACCAAGCACGATGTCTAGCAAGCACAGCTCATCTCAATCATCTCATCTTGAGTACACTGAGCAACTCTATATATGCAGATGTATCATTATCCCAAGTACATGAGGCATCTCCTAGTATACGGAGATATAACATCTACTCAAGTACATGGGTATCACAATCTATCTCTCCAAATACATGGAGGAAAACCAATCCAGAAATCAAAATCTCAAATCAAATCATAAATCAAATCTCAATAAACACAACAATCTCAAATCTACAGAAATAGTTCTCGACAAAAGCAAACAATGCAAGTTTTCCAAAACAAGTCAATTAATTCAAGTAAACCACAATAGAATTCAAATTAACTAAATCCACAAATCTGCCCAAAATACCTTTTATGGAAATCTTATTCAGTAAAATATAATCCATTAAATCTAAAATCAAGTGGTAAATCTTTATTACTTTTTTAAATCAAATACAAGTCACTTAGAACAAAATAGTTCTCAAAACTACTAAAAATTCCAATTCAGTTCAAAAATACATTTTCAGATCTTTAAATATTAAATTATAATAATTTCCAACCTATACACAAATGACAAAGTCAATTTATCAATTGAAAACAATTACCATAGCTACTATGCTCTTTTAGACACTACAGTAGGCCAATTTGATGAAATAAAGGTCCAAATCATAGATCTAAGCTTAATAGTACTTTTGGCCTTTTGAAATTTCTTAGAAATGATCTTGAGAAATTATTACAAGAGTTGGAATCAATAAAAGTCATTTTATTGAAATCTGGAATCAAAAGTCACTAAAAAACCTATTTCAGTAGAATGTTCCCAAACTCTTTAATAAATTGAATTTGATGATAAATCCAATGGAAACACATCCTAAACACCTAAGTCTTATTTGTACATAGGTTAGATTTGATAAAAAAAACACATTTTACAGTTAAATTCTATTCAAATTGGCATAAATATCACTTTTTGTATTGGGCGCTTGACCCTGTGCTTGAGCACAAGGGTTGAGCACCCCTTATTAACATGGGTACTTAAGTCAAGGGCACTTGACTTGGGCACTTGAGCGCCTAGGTTGAATGATCCCCCCTTGGTTTCCAAATGTGGCTAATTTGACTCTCTGTAATTTCAATTCCACTACCTTTGACCTAAATTAAATTGTTCTTATCACTTCAACAGTGTTCCACCACATCTTTAAAACACAAATGTTTTGTTCTAGCTTTAATTTTATCGATCTACAATATAATTGAAAATTTTCTTCCAAGCATCTAAATGAAACACTCCCTTTCAGATATTGATCAAATCATGGATTCCAAACCATTTAATGCAGTAAAATCAATTAAAAAGATGCTAATTGCTTGACAGAGCTTCAATTCAACTTCCACATTCAACGATTGCTCACATCCAAGCTCCCACATAGCTCCTCTTTAATTAAACCAATTGAAAATTTAAACCAACTGAAAATATAGTTTTATCCAAACTATAGTCAAACCTACTTAGATCTAAAACAATTACTCCTATTCTACAGAATAAGATGGAGAATTTCAGATTCTAAGTCAAACCTCTGATTCTAATTTGAATCAACTCAATTCAATCCAACTAAGACTACTTACCAGATTCCAATTCGATTCAACTAGATTTGATGGGAGGATCGAATTCAGCTACAATTCCCCGTCTCTTTCTTCTCCTCTTCATATATGCACTCCACCTCTTTGGAAAGTTATGGTTTGAGCTTAGCAAATGAACCAATCAAACTCCTATGCATCTATTTATAGACTCCTTCCTTTTTGTCAACCAAGCTTGTTTAAACACCTTTCATGATTGGCTTTGTGCTCCACCACATAGCCACCCTACATTATCACCCCAACATAAAACAAATATTTAGTGAAATGCCACTCTAATAAATTTTATACCTAACCAATAAAATTTAGTGTAAGCACCTCATTTTTGCACCCCTCGAAAGCTAGAAGTGAAAACCCCTAAAAGACAAATCAAATCCTAGGGAGCAGAAATTAACTTTCTGATCAAACTTGAATTGACTACCATGCCTTGTACCAATGGATAGGAAATTCCGACAAGGTTCCAACGCAACTGAGTTTATCAGAATCAGAGTCTAGATGAAGAAGTTATGAACAGAACAATCTTAAGGGCAAAACTGTAAATAAATGTAGAAATTCTATCCAGTGTAAGCCACATTTGCCAAGTGGTAAATTAAAGGTCTAAAGGACAAAATGGGGAAAGGACAAAACACAAAAAGAAGATATCCTGATTAAAATAATATTATTACCTAAAATACCTTAATTATCTAATAATAAAATCAAATGATAATTCTCTCATATATGAGGTGACCTTACATCAAATCAGATAACTAAGAGAGAGAAAATTTGCAACCGTATACCCTATATGGTTGCCAAAAAACCTCCTAATGATGGAAACTCTGTCAGAAATCCATCAATAAATCTTTAAACCGATATTATATACGGTCATGCCTTGATCGTATACCATATATAGTCGGAAGATTTGTAAATCTTGTCAGAAATCTGTCAGAGAATCAAATCAAATCAAAGGAGATCAAATAAACCGTATTGGCAATATGGTTTGATAAAAATGAACTCAAAATGGTGTGTCTACACTTCCAATACAGTTTTGGAAGATTTAGTCGAAATCTTATCCTTTGCGCGAATCTGCCACGTGGATGAATCTAATCATTGCGAACAAGATAGCCAAAATTGTATAAAGTATATAGTTTTGACCAAACCGTATACTATATACGGTTTTGACCTTTTCTATAAATACAAACATGCACCTCAGTTCAGGGGGTTGGCAGCTCTTGGCTTCCTGTCTAGGACTCTCTCGTGAACTAGTGGCCTATCTCACCCTTCTTACTCACTCTCTACCCCTTCTAGCTTACCTCAATACACCCGAAACTTCATCCAACCTCCTATTCTCTTCACTCCAATCTAGGAAGCCCACAAGAAAACCACATTAAAGTTGAAGGAAGGAGCTTAAGTTGTTGTCCATGCTTTGAGGAGTCTCCAAGCACCCCAAAGAAACTTTACCCCCAAGTTAAGCCCTTTTGTGTATTTTGTTTAACATATATGAAATCTAAGTCATTTTGAGCATGTTTTAGGAATTACATGCATACTTTTTTTTAGAATGTTATGTAGCCTCCATGTATACCTTTTCTCTCATAATCCAGGGTGGACTCCCATGGTAAAGGGAGGTGAAGAATTTGGGGGGAGTTTTGAGTGAGCATAATAAAGTCACCTACGGAGTCACTTTAAATCATCTTTATGTTCTTATTTAAAAAGGGAGAGTATGTTCCCTCTTTCTATGTCTCATGTACCCCGTTAAACTCTCAAATTCCTTTCTTTACTTACTTTCCCTATGCTATTTAAAGCTTGCATGGTGTTCTCTTCAACATGTGGAAAATGATTGTGTGTTGTTTTTAGTTCCATCACATACCCATCAAAAGTATGAATCCATATACACACACATGCTCATTTTAATGATTAGAAGCTTCCTCACTCTTTGTGTACACCTATGTCACACATTAAAGCATGCCAATACCTTCACTTAAAATCTAGTGTTACCCCCATGTATGCTCCGTGTCCATCCTCACACACACTACACCCTTTTGGCATGTTTTACATTCTTATGATGTTTCATTTTTTTTTTTTAACCTCTTCTTGGTGTCCATGTAATATCACGCGTGGTTTGGCCATAGACCTTAAGCTTGAGGCTTTGCGGGCCCTTGATTTGGCTTCCTTGGACAAGGAGCTTTACCTAGGAGGTTTAAAACGAAGGTGGGGAAACCCTATCCCCTCCTAAAAATCTGGGTTATCACCCAAGAATAGGAGGAAGAGGCCCCAAGCCTTCTTCCTTCCCCTTTTGATTCAAAAACACTTGGATAGTAGGGTTGCATGCCCAAAATTCACCATGGAAAGCCACTGTCGATCAATACAGTGACCCATAGACACCACCAGACCTATATAGGGAGGGGAGCCCCATTCCCCCCCTGAAAAATCCAATTTTTGCACATTTCTACGCAAACTGTATACTTAGACCAGTTCGGTCTGAACCGTTTGGAATATATGGTTCTGACCAAACTGTATAATGTATACGGTTTGGTAACAGAGAGTTGCAGGGTCCTGGTCACTTTGGGACTTGGGCCTAAACCCTAGGCCCAAATGGGCATCCTTGTGGGCCTTCCAACGATGCCCACACCCATCTAGCTTAACCCAAATCCACCCCAAAGTGGATTTCCAAGCTATATGGACCTCCTTGGGCCCTTACCAAGCCTAATGGTACCCTCTTTAAAATTCTAAATCAATTAAACTAAATATCTTGCATGCTTAAATCATACTCAAACCAAATAACCTAATCTAAAAGGGATTATCCAATGAAAATCCGAATAGGGCTTGGGTTACCTTTAGGCCCTAATTGGCAAAGTGGGCCTTCCAACGGGGCCCACATACCAAGTCAACATCACCTTTAAAGTAGGAAGATAAAATCAAATAAAAGGGGACCCACACCACTTAAATGGTCCCCACATAGGCCTAAAATAAAAAGTGCAAATCGAATTAGGACTGGGTGAGGTAATCAAATTGACTCATAACTAGAATGTCCCGTGAGACTCGTCATTTGACGGGGCAAACTGGTGTGTTTACAGACTTCCCCGGACCACAACTGAGAACTTATTTAGAATCTCAAGCCACAAACCACTTAATAAACAAAAACTAGGCACTCAGGTGTTTGCCTACACCCTATTAAGCAGTGGCAATTCCTTATTCCCCATTTCCTTTTCCCACTCCCGAAGGCACGCAATTCTTTGTGCTTTCGTTGGATATCACGCTGGGAACCAATTAATCCCTAAAGGAGGCACGCACTCATGTGCACCTCCCAAGATCCCAGTGTACAACTCGCGAATCAACACATGCGCATTTAATTATTAATTTTATTAGCAAGCTATGTTGGAAGGGTGACCATGGTTTATTAGCAATATCCTATGTAATACTGTACATATTAAGTCTCCAAAGGAGTCTGAATCGTTTTCTTTCTCATCCTTTATTGTTTGGGCGTAGTTGCAAGATCTTCCTTTACATTTGTTTGACAAGATTTTTTTTTTTTTTATGGAGATTAGGATCTGAGTTTGGAGAAACCCTAGATGTGGAATTGCCTAAAGATCCTGATTTTAATATGGCATGTATCCAGTGGAAATTATCTTTGCAACATCCAATCCCAGTGGGTGTGTTTGTTGAAGACTTGGATGATTTGAAGATATGGGTAACATTTGGGTTTGAAGGCATCCCCAACTTCTATTTTTCTTGCGGATTATTAGGGCACACACTTAATATATGTTCTAACATTTTTTCATCCGAGTTTTCTAACATATCTATTTCTGAGATTGTTCCAAAATATTCAACCAAAAACTAGGTTCCATTTCATAGTTGGTTTTTCATTAATCGTGTTAGAGAGGGTCTTTAGGTTTCAAGGTGACAAGGAGCAAACAGAAAGGAAAGTTCCCTTTCTGGGCCAACTCAGAAAGGGATAGTTATGTTGAGGAGAGGAGGCCTTGGCCCCCATAGAGTTGATTCTTATGCACAAGCCCACCTTTCTAATGATGGCCCATTTTCTTAGGAGAGTATGTTGCAAGGGTCCTCCAGTCAAATCTCAAGTTCATCCTTAGAACTTGCGGTGATCGAAACCCACAAAGGTTGTGAGTTTGCAATCGCTAAAGCCCAAGCTGTACCTTTTCAATTTAAAGCCCACAAAGCCTCCCAGAATGAAAGCCCAAATAAGGAGTTCAACTTCAACTCATTATTGACCAACTTTTTTCCATTAGATAAGAGATAGAAGCTGAACCAAACCGGTATCCAACTATTAGCAACACCTCATTTAGCTATTTCTGGTGATTAGAATGTTACTTGACTCAAATCCCATGCTCGAAAATTTCGATTGCATCATGGTTCAAGAGAAACAAAGGAAAGAAAGAGTTCTGATCAGTCATCAGTCATTCAGACACCCAGAGAGGATGGTGACTCCTACAAGAAAAGAAAATTTTCGACTACATCTTCTCCTTCTTCTGTTGTGATTAGAGATATCTCGGAGGGTGATCCAAAATGAAGATATTCTTTTGGAACTGCAATGGACAAGGATAGTCCAATATTTAGGCTCACCTGAGGGATCAATTTTTTTACATAAACCACATATTATTTTGTTATCTGAAACTTTGGCTTCAAGAAAGTCGGCTCAGAAAATTGCTAAAAAATTTTCTTTGTCTAATTATTTCATATTACTTGCTAATGATCATAAGGAAAGATTTTTTGTGTTATGATTGCAGGAAGTAGAGGTTACTGTTTTATCTACTAATCAATGGTTCATTATTTTGAGGGTATCCCAAAAGGGTATCTCATGGATCTTGGTTTTTGTTCATGCCAGTAGCTGAGTGGATATTCAAATATCCCAATGGGAATATTTAAAAAGCCAAGCGAGCTACTTCTCCCTACCCTAGCTTCTATGTGACTTTAATGTAATGAGAGATCAATCAGAGAAAAGATGTGGACTTTTACTATCTAGACGTCAAGTGGATGGCTTTCAGAATTTTTTGGATAGTTGTAATATGATTGAAGCTCCAATGAAGGGGTCAAAATTTGCATGGTGTAATCGTCAACATGGGTCAAGACGAATATAAAAAAAATTTTCGATAGAGCCTTTTTATTATCTAATTTATTAGAATTGTTTCCTTACCCTGTATTATATTCTCAAATGCTTTTTGACTCAGATCATTGTCCTCTAATCCTAAATTTATCTTATGAAAACAGGGGTTTCATGAAGCCTTTCATGTTTGAAGCTTTATGGGTACAGGAGGACACATGCCATGAGGTCATTAAGAAATCTTGGAATCAAGAACAGAACCAAACTTTAGCAAGACAGTCATTTCAAACTCAGTGCTCTAGCTGGTGAGCTAAAGTTTTGGAACAAGGTGGTGGATAACATCAATGAAAAGAAATCTTTTCTATTGCATCAATTACAATACATGCAAAGGTGTCTTTTGAATTGTTCAGATACATGGTTGTCACAAGAGGAAGCAAGATTGAAGAACGAGTATTCAAAGGTATTGTTATAGTAGGAAATATTGTGGATCCAGAAGTCTTGTAACACATTATTAAAGGAGGGTGACCAAAATACAAAGTTCTTCCATCATTCACTCTCATTAGAAGAAAAAAAAAACTTTAACCAATCTCTAAATGATGAGAATAATAATGAGGTGAGTCCAGTTGAAGCACTGGAAAGGTTAGTTATTGATCATTTTAAAGAACTATATTATGTAGAAACTTGGGAAGTGGATCATGAGTTACCAAGACTCATCCAATCCATAATCACTCCAGCCCAGAATGAACAAATTAGTAGAATCCCTTCCCAAGAAGAGATTTGGGATGTAGTTCACAGAATGGGCCCAGGGCATCTTTTATCAATCATATTGGGATATCATTGGTTTTGATGTAGTCAAAATGGTCCAATCTTTTTTTTATTTCGAGGATCCTCCCTAATGGTCTGAATCATAATTTCATAGCAATGATTCCAAAAATTTCTCATCCTTGAAGAATTCAGGATTTTTTTCCAATTAGTTTATGCAATTTTGCATATAAGATCATTTTGAAAATCCTAGCAAATAGGATTAGACCCCTTCTTCAGGATATTATGTCCCCTACCCAATCAACTTTTGTTCCTGAGAGAGAGACTAGGGATAATATTCTTCTGCATCATGAAATTTCCCACCATTCTAATAAACAAAAAATGTCGGCAAAGATCAAATCAAAGAGTAATTCCAGTAAGGGAATGTACTACTTGAAGTTGGAATTTTTGAAGGCATATGAGCGAATGAGTTGGGCTTTCATGTGTAAGGTTCTTCAATCTTTTGGCTTTTCAAATCAAGTGATTCAACTTATCAAATCATGTGTATGTACAGTCTCTTAAAGCATTCTTTTTAATGGCGTTGGAAAATTTGAGGCTAGTAGGGGTCTAATATTGCAGCACCCTGAAACCAGGTCCACCCGGATAGGGTTCATACTGGCTCCCGAGCGCTATTTTAGGGCCTAAAATGTGATGCGATACCTTAAGAAACTAACCAAGACAATTATAATATAATACTAAATTTTAAAATTTTTTTTGCTATATAACGTTTGTAATTACAAGGTTGGGCGACGCCCTTGATACCTGATAAAATATATAGACATTATACATCTATTCAAAAGCTAAACCAACAAAATATATAGATCTATAAATATGGTTTACTAAGTTTCACACCCTTTCTCTCTCTCTATTTACAATATATAAAATATCCAAAAAATAAATCTACAATTATCAAAAAAAATTTGCCTGGTCTAGCTCTAGTCGGGATAATAGTAATCTTCTGGCCTATATTTTGGATCACGCTGAACTTCTGCCCCACTACGTGCCTCACCAACAGGATTTGAAAACAAAATCGATAAAACACAACATGCATGAGACTAACGTCCCAGTAAGTAGCACGATGCATGATATAAACAGTTTATACAATTTCAGATAATAATAACATGCTCGAATACACTACGATCAAATCCCATCAATTTCGTATTGAAAGCAATTCAAACGTAAAGAAGCAGTTCATTCTCAATTAAACCAAAATTTCACTATTCAGGATCATACTAATAAGCAAATAAAAATCAAGTTAATCCAAATTACGATATACGCATAAAATCTATGTGAACTGAGATAATCACCCTCTACCCTCTAATCAAGATTCAAGGTCTAGTAGAGTGCCTCTCTACGCTGCCTGACAAATCAAGCCAAGTGGAGTGCCCCTCTACGCGGCCTAACGAATCCAGGTCAACGGAGTGCCTTTCTACACTGCCCGATGAAGCAAGGCTAAGCGGAGTGCCCCTCAATGCTGCCTATTAATAGCAAATACCAAGTGGAATTCCCTTCCACTTCCGAATCATACGAAGAAACAATTTTGCACAACAACACAAATTTCCATATAAACTCCTAAAAACCAACCACTTGTTAAACAATTTCACAGTTCTAAGCTTCTGGGGTGAATTTGGGTTCACGATCCACCATGCCTCAAAGCACGTGGTGAACTTAGTTCACGATCCCCATAACTCATATTTGTGGTGGATGCAGGTTCACGATCCCCCGCTAGGGTGAACAACAGTTCATGGTCCCCAACCGAGGTGAACAGCAATCCACGATCCACAAATATCTATGTTTGTGATGGATGCAGGTTCACGATCCCCCACTAGGGTGAACAGCAATTCACAATCCCCAACCGAGGTGAACATCAATCCCAGTCCACAGAACATCCAACTATAGGCCTCAGCCTTTTTCAAACTAACAAGAAGCCTCAGCTTTATAATTCAAATCACAATCAATCAAAACTAATGTTATAGAATCCTCAACACACATTTTCAATACCAATACAAACCCCTTGGCATTACTGCCATCAACACTTTTCATTTCAAATAACCAATCATTGTTTTCCCAAAACCAATATTGAACACAATTTAGGATTAAACTAATTTCTTAGTTACTAACATCAACTAATTTGAGCGCTTTCTTGCACCCAGTTACTAACAACAACTAATTTCCAAACCAGTTACTAACAGCAACTAATTTCCTAGTTACTAACAGCAACTAATTTGGGCGTTTTCTTACAACCCATTACTAACAGTTACTAATAGCAACTAATTTCCTAGTTACTATCCGTTACTAACAGCAACTAATTTGGGCGTTTTCTTACAACCCATTACTAACAGTTACTAACAGCAACTAATTTCCTACACTATCAATATCTAACAGTTAGGCAGGATTTGGAGAATAAATTCACACAATCAAACTCCTACACTAACAGCAACTCAATCAAAGTATTTCAAGCAACTCCAATCAGAATCTAATCTTACTTCAATGCCAAAACCAAAGTAGCAACTTCAATCACTGTATACGCTTTTCAAAGTTCATAATCTGAAAACACAGCATGAAAAGTTCTAACCTATACCTATTTAAAATTTGAGAAACCCCCATCATCCATTAGCAAATCTAATCTAGAAATACAACACTAAAAATCCATCCAAATAAATACAAAACCTTCAATTTTCGTGTGGTTCCATCTCCATTTCTATTATAGCAACCAAAACCAGCAAACTCCGCACATAAATCTTAACAGTTAATTTATCACAGATCAAAGAAAATCAAAAACCTATTTTCAGCAACAAAAGGAGGAGCTAACGCATGCTGTCAGTTGAAATACCAATGCCAAATCAAACAAAAATCAATCGAAAGGAAAAATAGTGCTACTTACCAAAATCGCAAAATCCACACGCCTAGAACAGAAACCCTTCTCCTCTTCTTCCCTCTTTCTCTTCTGCATTTTCCCCCTGTTCTGTTAACCCTCAACGAACGACCTTCTTCTCTTCCTTCTTTTCTTCTTCTTCTTCTTCTTCTTCTTCTCCCTTGCGGCTAACCCTCACGAACGACCCCTTCTCTTCTTCCTCTTCTTTTGCAATTTCCCTTCTTTTTATTTTCTTCTAACCCTAACGCCCTCCAATAAAATTTTATCTTTATTATTTTTTTTTCTCATTAAACATTGAACCGGTTCAACCAATTGAACCAAACCTAATAAACCACTAACCTAACCAACCCACCTAAACCAATTGGTTTAATTGAATTTTATTCCTCTATTTGTTCTTACTTAATATATTTAATCTTAATTAAAATTTTCTCAAAATTCCGGGTCTTACAAATATAGGGTGATCCCCTATCTCCTTATTTGTTTATCCTTTGTCAACAGGTGCATTCCTTAGCTATATTTCGGGTAGAGGTAGATGGAAGGATCCGGGGAATTAGTCTAAGGCGTGGAGGTCGAACTATCTCACACGTTATATACACCGATGATATTAACGTATATGGCTACAAATCGGAAAGGGAAGCTCATGTGATTCGTCGAATTATTCATAGATATTGTCTTGAACCGGGCCGTATGGGGCAACTGGGGGCACCCAGGGTGCCATGGAACCCCCCCCCCCCCCCCCCCCCCCGAGTGGGGCATATGCCCCATGCGGCCGGATTCAATTAGCAGGAACTCTTCAAGACAAAGTCAGGTAAACATCAAAAGGCTATTCAATATTTCCTCATCTCAATCCATTGATAAATATCTGGGAGTTTCAGTATTGAGGAGGAAGCCAAGCTGTCTAGAGTGCATGGATATGTTAACAAGAATGGTGGCTAGACTTGCAGGCTAGAAGTCTAAACTACTTTTGTAACGCCCCGGATCCAAGTTACGTAGATAAACCATAACTCATCTCCAGAAATTAATATATAACACAGGATCGCAATATCAGAGTGAAGGAAAAATATGAAATGACAATAACTAGATAATCAGAGTACGCTAAACAAATCCCAAATTGAAATAAACTCACATGACTGAGCAACTACCCCGCAGAAATCGTCCTCTCCAAGAGCCGCTAAAATCAAAACAAAACAATACGGAATGAGATACAAATATCCCAGTGAGCAACACATGCATGCACAAAACCGTTTAGCTCAGTTCTAAAATATGCAATGGTTACAAAACATATACAGTGACGATAACTCGTATAATCCGAATAATCCAAAGAATTTCCAACAATCCAATTGATATAAGTGCGGAAATCCATCATGTAAACCAAGCAATAATGTCGGTATCAAATCATGCATATAGCTGTAAAGTCACGTATAACCAGGTAACAACATATCAAAGAAATCATAATTCAACAACTCAAAAGATATAACTCGGGTCCAAACAAGTATCCACAATAAAGTCATATCATAGCCATGCCTACGCCTCCAAATGTATATCCGGCCTACTCAAGGTTTCGGATATTGAAATGACGTCCTACTCAGGGTTTTGTCATCCAATGCCGGCCTACTCCCCGGGTTTCGGCATTGACAACACTGAACCACTCAGGGTCACGATGCTGCTCTACATTGGCGGGGAAATACAAATACCAAATAACCGATAAACCATAAATACCAACAAACCAGCGGATAAAACATCTCGTGACAAATAAAGTCAAAACCCAACATTGGTCAATGTCATGTAGTTGCTTAAATTGGTTAATTGACATGCCAAGGTGACATCCACACCTCCATGTACATGGTTCCGGCCTACTCAGGGTTTCGGAACTCTGAAATGACGACCTACTCAGGGTTTCGTCATCCAATGCCGGCCTACTCCCCGGATTTCGGCATTGATAACCAGGCCTACTTAGGGTTTCTGGTTGCTCTACACTGGTCGTGGCAACAATCAAGGCCATGCAATTACACCAATGAAACAATAACATTACATTACTAAGCTTAGACATGGATCCAGGACAAGCTAAACCATAGGATATATAAAACTAGCAAATCAACCCAATGTGTTTTCCATCATGTAAAACTGACATATAGCTCAACATGTTCAAGTGCATAACATGGGTCACTCGGGACCAGCTTACTCCCTCATGGAGTCCTCAAAGTAAATTCTCAAATAATTTTCCCAGAATATAATAATATATGATTCTAAACTGGCCACCGATGTAAAACAATATTCAAGTAAATCCTTCTGAAGTGCACTGAACATTCAAAGATGAACTAGCATAATAGTGTAGATAAATTTCAGCAAAACAAATATGGTTTCAAAACTGAATTTTCAGAAGTAAACACATTATACTGAAACAATTACCACATCAAAACTTAAATTAAACATAAATCAGCAAAATGGCTCTTAGATTCTCAATTTCGCTTTCGTAATCCAAATCAATCAAAATGAATGTCATAAAATCCTCAAAACACATTTTGGATGACTGGAATAGCCTTAGGATCCTCTATAAGGTCATCATACCAAAAATCAATTAATTACGAGACAAAAAGTTTTGGACCTCAAAATATTCTAAGTCTGGTTAAAAACGTTGACTTTTGGTATAAAATTTTTCTAGACAAGGGGCTGTTTTCAACAATTAAAACGCACCCTAAAATTTTAATAACACTAATTTAGTTCTCATAGGTTAGCTTTTATAAGGTAAAACCATCAAATTTAGGTATGTACAATTAGCCGCAATTCCCTGTGAAAAATACACCTAGCGCTCACCTCCAGAGGTTGGCGCTAGGTCTACCGAGGTTAGCCCCAGACCAATTTTGAACTGGCACTAACCCCTTAGAGGTTAGCGCCAGACTAACAGAGGTTGGCGCCAAGAGGTTTATCAACACGGAGATATTCTTAAACACTGCTAAGGTGAATTTCGCCAAATCTGAACTCAATTTAATTGTCAAAACCAACTCCAAACCCATCCTTTACCTCGTAACATACTGAACCCTAATTGAATTTAATCCAACCGGAAATCACATGTAGATCACTCGATCCTCACTAACAGGTCATAAACAAAACTCTCTGCATATTCAATTTCAATTCAAGTTCTAAATCACTTCATATGCTAAAATTGAAGGAAACCGGGTGCTACTCACCTGAAATTCTCTGAGATCTAATTCCACAGAAATTTGAAACTGCCGAACAGATTTCCTCACTTTTAGAACTCCTTCGACGAACGCTGTTTGCAGAAATTCCTATTACATCACTCGATCTAATACTTCCACAAATTCAGAAGTAAAACCTAATAAAAATTCGTTTAAACCTTCACCCAATTAATCCTAACTTGAACTGAACAACTTGGAAGAATTCTGATCTCAGAATAGTTGCAAAATCCCACTCATGACCAAAGCTTCTTCCTTCACTTGAATTTCTCAAATCAAAACACTCAATCTCACTTCTAAAGATCCTAATCACTATTCTCAAATTCTCAAATTTTCAAATCTAGGTTTCTGATGGTTAGGGTTCTCCAGCGATCGAACAATCAAACCTGTTCATGCGAGCGGAGAGCCAAATTTATAATCTGCGTTCAGAACCCCTCCAACTTCCTCCTCATGATCCGGTGTGGCGCCTCACCACCAACCTTCATACACCCACACCCTAATATCCATCGATCTACTGATTTGCCACCCAACGAGATATCATCAACACTTATTTATTTTTAATAAAATTTACTAAAATATTTAGTTACTAATGAAATTATAACATAACCTTAATTACCCTTAATTTTATATAATCTGACTTTTGTGAAATTCCCTAATTGCCCTTGCTTGCCACATCATTAAACCACCCTAAACCAACTAATTAAAATTTAAATAATGCTTCTTATGTATTTTTTTATAATTAGAATTTTTCCACTAATTAAATAACTTAACAACCAAAAAAAATCCAATTTTTAATTTTATCATAAATCCAGGATTTTACAACTTTCTCAAATGGGAAGACTCATGCTAAAAAACTCGGTACTTAGTTCTCAATACTTAACACTTGATGAGTTTTTATGAACTTCCAATGGGTGTTATTATAAAGATGGAAGGAATGGCTAGGAGTTTCTTTGGAGATCAAGCAAAGACTCTTGGGTTGTTTGTTCAGTTTGTTGGGAGAAAATTACCTTACCAAGAAGTAAAGGAGGTCTTTCTATTTGAAGACCCATGCTTATGAACAAAGCTCTGATTTTAAAGCAAGCGTGGAAACTGGTGACACATACATATGGGTTGTTGGTAAGGATCATGAAGGATAGATACTTCCTAAACATTGTTTTTGTTAAAAGTCATGTTCTTGCTAAAGATTCTTGGGTCTGGAAGCAGATACACAAATTAATTCCCTAGGTTCCGAGAGGAAGTGCATGGATATTGGCAAATGGACAAGAGGTGGATATGAAGATGTATGGATAGTTAACAAGGTGCAAAAAACCTCTATATCAAGAAATTTAAATATGTTTCAGCTGACTAAATTTTCCTAACTGTTTTAGGATGGTAGTTTTGAATGGAATCACTTCTTCAACAGTTTTGGGATGAAGATGTGGTAAACCAGATAATAAACACTAATATAGATCCACGTCTTCAAAGAGATAAGAGAACATGGAGGTTCATACCATCGGGGGATTTCACGGTAACATCTACTTATCACTTATTTTTATTCTCTTAATTTTCTCCTCATACTGTTAAGTGGAACAAGATATGGAAATTATGTTGCCCAATGTGAATTAGATTGTTTTTATGCAAATGTTTACAATGAGGTCTTCTTATAGCAAATTTCTTGAGGCAAAGAATGGGAGGCGTAGAAGATGTGTGTAGACTATGTGAAGAACACATTGAAACTCTGGAGCATCTGTGGCTTTCTTGTCCATTAGGTCTAGCAGTATGGTTCAAATGTATAGGAGGTGCTACCCAACAGTATGGACCACCACAAGACTTTAATGCATGGTTGGTAAATCTATTCAATATTAAGCCTCCTCATTCATCATTTGATTTGATGGAGTTTTTAAGTAATGTGGTTTGCTTTGGGTGGACCATTTGGAAAATAAGAAATGAAGTATTTGAACTTAAGGTTCCACATATTGAGTCAGCTTGCAGATTATTTCAGCATTATCTTGCAGATGTTAAAGCAATTAAAAACTATGATTCTAAGATCCCAAACGCAAAATTCCTGAATGAGGACACAGCAAGAGTGATTATTGCTACGCAGGTTAGTCCTTTGGGTAGAGACATTCGTTTTTGGAAGGCCACGAAAAATGGTAACTATTCAGTCTCCTTAGCCTATAGACTTATGTCAGGCCCTTTATCTAATGTTAATTCTGCGGTTTGCCTCAAATGTTGGCAGCTTAATTGCCCCAGTAGGATAAAATTAAATGTGGAAATGCCTTCACAATGTCATTCTGTGTGTAAGCACCTCATTTTTGCGCTCCCATAAAAACCAAAAATACAAACCCTAGACAGAAAGTCAAACCCTAAGGGGTGAAAAGTTGACTTTTTGATCAAGTGAAAATTGGCCATCTCGCTTTATGTCATTGGATAGAGAATCTCGATACGGTTCCAACGCAACTGAGTTTGCAGGAATCGGGGTCCGGATGAAGGTTCTGCGGACAGTCAAACCTGAGCAGAGCCAAAAGTTGACTTTCTGCTAAAATCTGATCCAGGGGCCTGGCTTTATATCATTGGATAGAGAATCTCGACACGATTCCAACGCAACTGAGTTTGCAGGAATCGGGGTCCGGATGAAGGTTCTGCAGGCGATCAAACCTGAGCAGAGCCAAAAGTTGACTTTCTGCTAAAATCCGATCCAGATACCTTGCTCTATATCATTGGATAGAGAATCTCGACACGGTTCCAACGCAACTGAGTTTGCAGGAATCGGGGTCCGAATAAGGGTTCTGCGGACGGTCAAACCTGAGCAGAGCCAAAAGTTGACTTTCTGCTAAAATCCGATCCAGAGGCCTACCCCTAGGTCATTGGATATAGAATCTCGACACGATTCCAACGCAACTGAGTTTGCAGGAATCGGGGTCCGGATGAAGGTTCTGCGGGCGGTCAAACCTGAGCAAAGCCAAAAGTTGACTTTCTGCTAAAATCCGATCCAGAGGCCTACCCCTAGGTCATTGGATAGAGAATCTCGACGCGGTTCCAACGCAACTGAGTTTGCAGGAATCGGGGTCCGGATGAAGAAAATATGAGCTGACAAAATTTTCGAGCAACAAAACCGGCAATCTGCGCACGTGGCAAAAAGCTGCACACGTGGCGAGTTGCGCAGGAAAATATCTCAGGGATCAAATCCATAAATATCCAAATATACGAAATATCCCAGGGACTAAATCTGTAAAAATCCAAGAATATCGGATTGAATTGAAAATTACCAGGGATTAAATCTTAATTTCTCGATTTTTTATACAAACGAGCGGCCGCATTTAATGATTTTTCATCATGCGGTTGCTCGAGCGGACGTGGCAAGCAAGTGGGCGCCCCTTTCTTTTTCCCTTATATAAGCCGCGCGACTTTTCGCGCAGAGGGTTGGAAGATTTCGAAAAAAAAAGCTAAGTGTTCGGACATTTTTTCTGGGGTTAGAAGGTTTTGGGTTCGAAGATTTTCGGTTTGGATCATCTTTAGGGTTCGGAAATTTTGGTTGGAGAGTCTTTTTGTTGGAGGTTTTCCTCAGCTCACTCCCGTCTCCTTCTTCTTCCTTCACCCGAAGCCCCCCTCTCTTCACCCCTGCTTGCCTCCCAGAAAACCCCAAGCGCCTCACCCTCTTTTGGTTCTCCAGTTCAACCTAAACCAGTGGAGGCTTGCTACTGTCGGTGCGGTAAAGAGGAGGCTCCAGCTGCTGTCCGCCTTCGAGGAGGCTCCCCCACTCAGCTCCAGAACTCAAGAACCACCAGGTAAACATCCCTGTTACATTGGGTTACACATATATGAATATGCGATGTTTTTTTGTAAGCTGGTCTTATTCAGTGGTATGAGACCACAGCCATGAAAGCTTGCCATGTTTTTTTTCTTTTCACTTCCATCTGATGAAGACCGCCAAGTAAGGAAGAGGAAGATGCATGTGTTTCTCGCGCCGAAAAGGGAGCATGTTCCCCAAGTTCCCTTCATCCATTGTATCCCTGTAAACCCCCCTCCTCATTCCCTTCTTCGGATGTTAGTGTGCCTGCTTGAAGGACCAGTCTGTGGATAAAAGTGCATGTGATGTCTGCATGTTGTTTTCTTTGTTTTTATTGTGCTGGACTTGCTAACATGCTATTTGCTGCTTGTGCACCCTTGAGCATGCTCCCATCACCCCCCCCCCCTTTTTTGTAAGCTGTTAATGCATCTGTAGCTGTTTGTTTTTTTATCGGGTTTGGTTTTTTTTTTCTCTTTAAAGAGATTGGGAGTTGTGGGATGAAGTAGTTTAGTTAATTTGAATACAAGTGTGAGTGCCTTCTGGGGAGTGGTCGAAGCCCGGGGAAGTGTTCTGGGCATATTATTCGATTGCATGGTTGTATTGTGAGTTTTCTGGTTTTCTGGAATATCATGAGTCTGAGCATGAAAGTGAATTACAACTTGAAATAAAATGTGTTTAGATTAAATCCAAAATTAGTTGGGAAGTGTTCTGGGCATGTTAGGAGACTAGTGGAACAGTTACAGGCCGAAAAAGATCGGCCAGAGATGGATATCTCGAATTAACAGAGAGTTGAAAATCGCAGTGAGTAGCCGCCCACTTGGTGCTCACTTGCGCTCACTTAGGAAGTAGGCGCCCCTTTTATCTCACTACCGGCCGAGCTGGCGCCCACTTGGCGCTTAGCTCGCGCTCACTTAAAACCATGTGTAATTCTGGCGCCCATCTCGCGCTCATTTCCCGCCCAGCTCGCGCTCACTTAGTATCGAGTGAGCGCCAGGTCCGAATTTTGCCTGGTTCTTAGCCGCCTATTGGCGCTCACTTCAGGAAGTGAGCGCATACCCCTAAAACATGCCGAATTGCTAGATTTTTGAAAAATTCCGAAAATACCCTCTACTGTACCGCGGGGGGCTTCGCCCCCCCGCACCCCCACCCCTTTTGTTCGTTGCGCATTTAACTAGTTCCTTGGTGCAAACAACAAAGCATGCCATTAAATAACTTAAGTAAAATGAACAATTTGAACCGGCGCGGGCCAAACCCAATGCGGCCCACCCGAGCCTTGTTATGTGAAATTGATGCATGAATTGCATGGTTTGGCCGAGACCAAGGGCAAGGCCCTACTGGGCCCGCCAAAGCCCACCAACCGAACCAAGGAAGGGTGCAAACCCTAACTTCTAGTAACTTGGGCTTACAAGCCCAGATTTGGACTACGGGCCCCAAGCCCAGTGTCCAACTCATTTTGGCAGATTAAAAAGATAAATCCAATAAAAATACTTGGCCACTATGTGGGCCCACCTTAGGGGCCCATGAACCTATCCGGCCCACCTTTTCATGAAAAACACTTAAATTTTAAATCTGAACCTAAAGTAAAATCAATTGAACTAACCAAAGCCCAAAGGACCTCTCAGGCTAGACTGAGGTCCACAAGGGTACAAGGCCCACCAAGGATACCGTGGGCCTTCCAACGGGGCCCACCCAACCAGACTCAGATCACCTAAGTAATCAAGATAAAAGCAATTAAAGGGACCCACACCACTCAGGTGGTCCCGCCAGACTTAACCAAACTGCATATCGGATTAGGAATCAGGTGAGACCAATGTAAGCTGACTCAAACCAGGGAACCCACGGGACCCGTCATCCGACGGGGCGGACTAGGGTGTCTACGGACTTCCCCAGACTGCAACCGAGAACAAACTTAGAATCTCAAGCCGCAGACCAAAAAGCCCTAATAGACACAAGATTAGGCACCCAGGTGTCCGCCTGCACCCCATCAGGTGGTGGCGACTCTGAATTTTCCCGTGCCGCGTTTCCAACGCGCGCACACTGTGAGACATGGAAAAAAATCAATTCAATGACTTCCTAATCATCACACGGGATTGGTTAAAAACAAAGAGTCGCCACCATTCTGTTTAGGTGTGAATGGACACCAAAATATCAAATAAGCACAAAAAGGCAAATTTAGGGGAAAAATAACCCTATTAAAAAAAACAACCAGAGATGGGTAAGGGGATTAGGTTATGAACAGGGGAAGCTGTTAGGCACCCCTATTCATCCACACAAGGTGGTTGCCAGGTATTGTTCATGTTAAAATAAAGGAAAAGGGGGCTTGCTACAAAAATCATGAAAAATCACAAAAAGACAAAAGTGTATGGTTTTTTCATACGAATAGCCTGATTGATCCAGAACTTTCAAATATGATCATACCATTCCTAGGGTTTCATGATTAAAATAAAATTGAGATAAAATCAAATAAAACGAAAATAAAGTGAAAACTTCAAAAAATCTGGTTTCAAGTTAAATTCTAGAAATCTAGAAAAATATGATTTTTATAAAATATTGCAGAATTGAACTTGAACAGTCCAGGACATAGATATAGCCCAAATTTCACATTAGATCAAGAAATCAAAACCAAAAATACCCACGTTGATGAAGAACATCAAAAGGGGAGAACTTAGACCATAGGGTCTTCTCTCAAACATGAAAAACAACTCAAAAACCATCTCATGAAACCCTAGAAGTTATTTTCAGGCTTCTGAATCCAGATCTATCACATAGATCATGATAGATTTAAGATCTTAGCCTAAAATCACAAAAATCATGAAAATAGTGTTGTAGGTGCAAAAGTGGAAAAATACAAATTTTAGCAAAAAGTGGGGATCTCATGCTATAAACATCATGGATTCATATGATTCATTCAAATTCAATCACAAGATCATTAAAATATGAATAGGATATTCAAAGCAGCCATATCTCACAGATTAGAGCACATGGGGGTCTACCCTACGGATCCACCTATTCTCTTTTCCCTTAGCTCTCTCTTCACGTTTTACGGCTAAAGAGGATTCTTGAGGTACTTGGAGATAGGTTTGGTGATACAAACACAATCAAAGGCCTTATTCTATAAAAAAAGGAGAAAAACATATATGGGGTTCTATTCTAGGGATCCACCTGTTCTCCTTTCTCCTAGCTCTCTTTTCACCTTTTACGACTAGAGAGAATTCTTGAGGTACTTGGAGGCAGGTTTAAGAATACAAATAAGAACCAAGCCTTATTCTACAGCAATGGAGAAGATTCTATTATTTCTAGAATTGAAGACAAAAAATAAAGGGGAAAAGGGACTTACCTGGATTGAGCAAGCAGAGCAGCAGGGATTCCTCTCTTCTCTTGGAGCTCCTTAGACTTCAAATTTTCATGGCCCTTTGCTTGAGGAGAAGCTCTCTATTTATAGGCAAACCCAGGGGTAAGGCTGGTCCAGAGGGATATACCATGATCCCCTTAGATTGGGTTAAAAATAAGGATAATGCCCATCCATGGCCAACAAGGATATTTCGAACGAATAAAAGAGATAATTCGCTCATCTAAAGAGATATTAGACTGAAGATAAGGCTCAGAAATCGAGCAAAGATCAAATTCGCATAAATCTCTTGCGCCCGTAAATATATTGCGAGCAGGTGGTGTCCGCATTCTTATTACGAGCTCGACCAGCCCGTAGATACAATACAGGCAATGCTTAAATGATTGAATTTTATGCATTTTTGACCTGTTTTAAATCCCAATTAATATTTTCAATTATTTTCTCATTTTGTAGTGCAATTTGGGGTGTTTACACCTTCCAACTGTTGATGTCATAAATTCTTTTCTCAATGGAATTGACAGGAATTGCTACCTATGAATTGAACAAATAGAAAGTCTTGATCATTTGAAGCTAAAGTGCCCCTTTTCAAGGGCATTGTGGTTCAAGGCGTTGGGTGGAACTGCTCTATCTCATGGGCCACAGTCATCCTTTTTTAATTGGTTCAAACATCTAATGTCAATCAAAGGAAAAATAGCTAATTTTAGTCTATTGGATTTTCTTACAGGGGGTGCCAATTTTGTGTGGACCATTTGGAGGAGAAATTCTACCAATTTTTATGTCAAAGCCCAACAGATTGAAGAAGCTTGTGCTATGTTAGCCCGACTGCAGGAGGGTTCTCACTATTTATGGCAGCACTCATCCACTGCAGGGAATTAGAGTTTCCAGTGTCATATCAAGTGGTTTAGCCCCAAATATCCGTACATCAAAATTAACTTTGATGGTGCCTAGAGGTCTTCTTCTCATCAGGAGGCTATTGGTGGAATTTGTAGAGATAATATGGGTCACTTTAGGGCTAGTTTTGCATCCCAAGTTCGAACCGATTTTGCCATTCAAGCTAAAGCTTTGGCTGCTATTGAAGCTGTTAAATTAGCCTTTCACCATATCTCACTTGATTTTGGAGGGTGATGCAAAAGTTATCATTGACTTGCTGGCTTGACCTCATGCGAATTTTCCTTGGCATATTAGAGGACCACTATCGGAGTTGAAGAGTTTATGTCTTCAATTTTAGTTCATTCCTTTTTCCCATTGCTTAGAGAAGTCAATCAGGTGACGAACCTTCTGGCAAAATTTGCTTCAGATGATTATTTTTACGTATGGCTTGTTTCCCCTCCTTGTATTTCTTCGTTTATGTTTGCTAATGCTCATGGTGTAACCTTCCTTCGGTATTTTTATAGTTAATATATGTGTGTGTTGCCTACAAAAAAAAAAAAGAAAAGAAAGATCTGAATGATCAACTCTACAATCAGTTGCTAGAATCAATAGGTGTTTAAATCGTTCATTTGAATAAATTGAAACCCTTCTTATTGGATATTTCCCAAAAATCGAAATTCTTGATCAATGAAGGAATTATATCACCATATCTGTTCAATAAGATACAAAATTGGATGAGTGACTGATTCCATACTAGAAGAAGATTAGTATAGATATATACCATATATTATATGGTATAGATATATATAGATTGATGCCTAGCGGCGCTAAGATTGGCCCTGTAACGGTATGAAATCGACTGCCATTGTAACGCCCCGGATCCGAGTCACAAAGAAAACCCGTAACTCGTACCCAGAGGTTAATATAAATAACAGGATCGCACTACCAGAGTGAGGAAAACATGAACTAAAATAATGCTAGGTAACAAAGTGCACTAAAATAATCCCAAAGTGAAACTCACATGACCACATTTCACTACCCGCAATTTCCGGCTCTCCATACGTATCTGAAATAAACAAACAGAGACAAAAGAGTGAGATACGAATATCTCAGCGAGTAGCACATGCATGCAGCAATACACATCTTCTAGTTGAAAGTTTATGATCGAGTAATCACACGAGAAAACAAGAATAACCCGGTGAAATCTGCGTAAACCCTTTTTGAATTTGTTTGACCCCAAGGGTCTAGGAAGCAATTTAAAATAAACGAAATTAACATCGGTAATTCCTTCGTCAACAAAACTTCGATCAATTCCAGAAACTAACTCATTATAACCATGCTCCAAGAAAGACAAATTCCACTATTTATTCCATAGCATCTACAACAGATGAATAAATAATAAATCCACATGGTCAATGTCATACAAATATTTGATTGGTTAATCAACATGCCAGAGTGACCTCCACACCTCCATGTACACAGTTCCGGCCTACTCAGGGTTTCGGATACTCTGAAATGACGGCTTACTCAGGGTTTCGTCATCCAATGCCGGCCTACTCAGGGTTTCGATATTGACAACCAGGCCTACTCAGGGTTTCTGGCTGCTCTACACCAGTCGTGGCAACACTCCATGGCCATGCCATTACTCCAATAAAATAAAAGCATCCCATTACTAAGCTTAGATTCTGGATCCAGGACAAGCTAGACCAAAACAGTAAAACATCATATAATCTCAATTCCAACATTTAAAGTAAAAACCATTCATTCCATATCATGTATATCTCATCATAGTTCATCACCTGTCCCTCTGGACCAAACAGTATCTCAATATTTTCAGTATTTCTCATTTCCACAAAACCATGCCATTTGAAAACAACCACAGTTATTTATAACAAGACAATACATTTCAGCATTTCCCAAAACAAATGAAACCAGAAGTCAATAATTTCTCAATTAGAGCAGTGTATAAGTTCGAGGAGAAAACTACTAAGAACTCCTAGAGTTTTGGTATCTAGCACAACATGTATAAAATGACTTACAATCATCCTTAGAAACCTTTAAGAATTTACCACTAGCATTCTCCTAGGAATTAAATAAGAAACGTAGGTTCCAAGGTTACCAACAAGCAATTAGTGAAGTGATATAAACCCCAAGACATCAAAATCCCCCTTGGTTCAGTCGGAAATCAAATTCGGTAAGTTAAATTGGGTATGCGCTCACTTCCTGAAGTGGGCGCAAGTGGGCGCCAATCGGCGGATATAAAATAGGTGGAAAAAGGACCATGCGCTCACTCGACGCTAAGTGAGCGCGAGCTGAGCGGGAGAAAGGCGCGAGAAGAGCGCGGGCTAGGCGCGAGAAAAGCGCATTGATTTCAAGTAGGCGCGAGCTGAGCGCCAGGTAGGCGCGAGCTCGGCGCCAGATCGAATTTCCTCGGCGCCTACTTCCCGAAGTGGGCGCCAAGTGGGCGGATACCCACTGCGAATTTCGAGTCTCTGTTATTTTGAGATCTCCAACTCTGGCTGGTTTCTTTAGATCTGTTATTGCTCCATTACACTCCTAATGCTCCCAGAAGACTTCCCAACCCATTTTGGATTTAATCTAAACATCTTTGATTTCACATTAATTTTCTATCTTCGTTCATAACTCGCGGTATTCCAGAAAAACACAGAACTTCACAATACGACTATGCATTCCAAAATACATTACGAATAAACTAAAACCTCGGTTTTAAAACAGTGCTACTCACCAGTATTGAAGACCTTCTTCAAGCTTCCGGCCATCCTTGGGGGATTTCATCTCGAGAGCTAAGCTGCTCAGCCGCCGCCCTAATTTCCTCCCGAGCAACAACCTTTTCCCCAGTCCCCGAAAAGTTTGTATGAGTTACCTATTTATAGACACCGTCCGGATTTAACCTAATTCACCCTTTTCCCTAAGAATCCCCTTTCTACCCCTCAGTAGTGTAGGGCTTTCCCGGATTTACAAATATTGACCTATTTCTATTTATTTCCGGGTCCGAGTATTTCCACTTTATTTTTGTTAACCCTGATGACCACAAGTTCCTAGCAATAATAAAATTTGATTTAACCTGCACCTACATCTATATGTGCATATATTTTATTTCATCTACTGTTATTATTTGTTTATTTTCCTTACTGTGACTGTTAACTTATTTCATTCTAGTATTATTATTTTATTTGCTTTCTACTCAAAACTGGGGTTTTACAGCCATGTTTACCTGAACTATCCCTTGCTTTGTTTTTTCATTTGGGCCCTACTTGTAACATTTACAACAATAAAAAAACATTGCTAGTGAGATGCTTAACATGGCAACATCTCATGGTCACATCAAGGACCAATTTAGGCAAAAAATGCCAAAGATTTCATTCCCCCGTAACATGTGTGCATGTTTAGATTTGGGTGCAACTTGGTTTGGGTTGACCAAATTGACCTCAATCTCAAATTGAATTTATTCAGAGTCAACTCGGTACTAAACCGAATTGAACTGAATTAAAACTGATTTTCTCAACAAAAATATCAAACCCAAACCAACCTGTAACATCCCAAAATTTGAAAATTTTATGTTTTGATGTGTGTTGAAGATAATTTGGATTTTTTTGCTAATTATTGAGCTTTTTATTTTACTAATATTAATTAAGTATAGTTAGTAAATAAATTGATTTAATTTAATTGTTTTGGTGTGGTTCAATTTAATGGGTTGGTTTAAGTGTACTAGGATTTGAGTCGAGTTAAATCGGGTTGGTTTAAGTGTGTTGGGGCGGTTTAATTTTAAGAACAAATAGACAGCTTTGTGAATATTCATGTAACTACCTGTTCATTCGTGGCGAAGAGGGAAGAAAGGGAATGGAGGAGAAGGAAAGAAGAGGATAGCAAGAAGAGGAGGAAGAGAAGAGAAAAGGAAAAAGAAGAAAGAAAAAGGAGAAGAGAAAATGAAGAAAGGGAGAATTCGTGAGTGCTCAGTGATATTAGGTAGGTAATTTATTTATATTTTATCCGAATTAAGTTTTAATTTAATCCTTGCATATCTAAACATTGTAAACCTTTGATTTTAATTGATTTAATAACTTTGAAATTCATGTTATGTGGATTTATGCTTTATGTGCGTAGGCTTTGTTTTGAATTTGATAAGAATGCTCTGTTGTACATATTTGTTTTAGATGTTTTTGGGGAAGTTTTGAGGTGGTTGTAAAACTATGCAAACATCACTATAAATTTTAATTTAATAACTTAAAATTAAGTTTAATATGTGTAAATTGCATAGGAACTGGGTTCAGGTTGATAGGAGTTTTGGATTGATCTAAAAAATTCTGCAAGGAGGCCATTTAGTCATGATAATTGTATGTACTATCCACATATTTAAAACATAATTAATTTTAAGTGTAAATTGTTTATTTTTTAACATAAAACTTATAAAGTAATAAAAAACTGGTTTATATTTAGTAAAATATTTAAGTTTAATATATGATGAAAGAATTAATTATAAATCAGTGTAGATTACTTTAAATAATTAAGCTTTAGTAGAGACTTTAATTAAATTGTACAAATCAGTTTACATTCTTATAAATAATTACATTTTAGTTAAAATTTAAAAAAATTTAAAATTAAATAAAAAAGTCTAAAAGTGCTTTTTAGGGGTTATAAATTAATTTAAAAATAAGACAAGGTAAATTTCATAAAAGTATAGAGAAAAATTGTAATTGAAATGCAATTTGGCATATTGCATGAAAACAAAATTGGAAATTTGGCCCAAAATGGGAAACTTTTTATATGAATGTATTAGATGATTGTGTGATCATTTAATTGCATTTGATCATCATAAATTGAGTTTTATCGATTACATGAGTATAATAAGTTTCGAACAATAATGTTTACCTTTGGTATTAAATATTTCTTGTGAATTGTACTTGCATGGTTTAAAATTGCATAAATATTATTATAATATTATTTTGGGACAAATATGCATATTGGAGTATGTTAACACACACTTGAGGAATTTCTAATTTTGATTTGTGTATTTAGCACCCCAGTTAATATGTTTTGTCTTGCGATAATTTAATTATCTATATGAGTTAGCGCTTTACCGGTTAGTAAGGTAGAAAAATGAATTTCATTATTTGATCTCAGTGAAATCCTTAATTAGTATGTTTTGAATATGGAACAATTGTGTGGATGCTTAAAAAGATAATTAAAATATGAGTGAGTGGGGGCTCTTAAGTATGGGAGTAGAGGGAGTTGTATTGGAATAGCGACATGGAACTAGTTGTGTTGATTAAATTCCGCATGGTATTTGTATGATATGATTGTGACCTACCAGTTGCGTGGATTAAATTCCGTACAGTATGGATATGAGCGATATTGATTGGTATTTCCTAGTTGAAGGGAACTTACCCGAAATGTGTTGTGTGTGAGATCTTATGATCCAGAAGCTGTGCATCCCAGCCTAACTACTATAGTTGTAGTCTTGGCTGATGTCTATAGTTCTGGTTGAACATTACTTTGATTAGTCTTATGATATATAAATGGTTTATTGGATTAATCTAATTATTCTGGTGTTAAATTATGAATTGATTTGTATATTCCAGTTGATGATTATTATAATTCTTCTGAACCTTATTGTGAATTCCTGTTATTTAGTGAGATATTTGTTTCTCTGGCTTGCACATATTCGTTTGTGATGTAGCATGATTTATATATTACAATACATTGTTTACTTAAGAATGATTTGCCTACTGGGATCTTTGTCTCATGTAGTTTATTTATATAGACTTTGAAGATATTCCTTTAGAGGAGCATGGCGAGGAGATTTTTCTTAAGTTTGATCCAACTTCTGATGACTGGTATGGTTCTGATTGGGAGGATTTGGAGATTTAGTCTATACTCCAGGGTTCTAGTATTGATTTCTTTTGGACTTGTGTTTGTTTTAGTTGGAGTTTGTCTTTTGTGTGATTCCAGGGTTGTAGGAATTCATCTTGTATATTATATTTTTTGTTGGAGTTGTATCTATTTGAATTTCAGTCATGTGTACCTTATTTTGAGTCTTCCACTGTATGATATCTCATTTGTGAATTTTATTTTGCTCACTTTGATAGTTTGGAGCGATGTGCCGCTTGCACCAAGAAATAAGGGGGTTTTTCAACTCAACCAATCGAGATCCAGTAGGACCTTTATCTATAGCCTTATGTGCATCCTGCATAGGGATCATGCCATGTGTACTGTGAATGGCATAAATGTTAATTTTTAAGCAATCCTGTGAAAAGTTGCAAGTAATTAAGGTTGTAGATAGAGGTACCATTTGGTAACACTTTTCCGAAGTGCCTTTTTTGCTTTTGAAATCAAAAAATTACTTTCGAAAGCAAAAATGATGTTTGGTTATGTACACATGAAGCATTTATAAGAAGCAAAAAGGCAATGAAATTGCTTTTCAAGAGAAGCATAAAAATGTTGCTTCTCACTTTAACCATGAATTTACTTTTTGCTTCTAAAACACTCGACATAAAACTAGACCTAGAAAAAATCGACCCAACCTATCCGAATCCAACCAAAATAAATGGGTTTGGGTTGACCCCTGTAATAGTTGGGTCAGTTTCGGGTTGGGGATTTAGTAACTAGTTTGTATTCGAGTCAACTTGAATCTAGCCTGATAATGATCCGTTTAACTCGATAATGACCCATTTAATCCAATAACGACCCAGTTTAACTTGATAATGACTCACTTAACCCGATAATGATCCGTTTGACCTGATAATGACCCGTTTAACCTTATAATGACTCGCTTAACCTGATAATGACTCACTTAACCCAATAATGATCCGTTTAACTCGATAATGACCCATTTAACTCGATAATGGCTCGTTTAACTCGATAATAACCTGTTTAACCTGATAACAACCCGTTTAATCCTATATTGTATCACTAATTCACGTTATTTTTTATTGGAGTATTTTTTATAATTAAAAAATAAAAAATATTAATTGGGTTGGTTGGTTGGACCCGATAATTGGCAAGTTGGGTTTGGTTTTGGGTTTTCCCAACCCACCAATAAACGGATATAACTCGAACCGACCCCTGATTATTGCTCAACCCGTTAGAATATACGTCAAGTATATTTTTAAGTAGTTTTATATAATAGTATAAAAGCAATTTATATGCTACTGTAGTTACCAAACATGCTTCTTTGCTTATTAACATCAAAGCAAAAGTTTACCAAACAGCTTTGTTTCAACAAAAGATCTTTTGAAAAGCAGAAAATTATTTTTTTGCTTTCTTGCTTTTGAAAGTAAGAAAGCAAAAGTGCTATCAAATGGAGTTAGAGGTTCCCATCAAATCCACTGGAAGCATGGAATTCTCGGGTGAAGATTGATTAATGTTCGGATTTCTACGAAGCAGTGTTTCAAAACCTAGACAGTGCTGGTAACTCAAAAGCTTATCTGTCCAAATAATTACTGGTAACTAGGCCGAGTTACCAGCCTTATTATATAAATAAAGTAATATCTTAAAAGATAAGTAAGAAATATATTATAAACTAACGAGTTTTTATCTAAAACCTGGTTAGTTAGGGAAAAAAACTAGATTAAATTTTGGGATTTACTATATAAAACTACCTAGTAAAAATTACCTGATTTTGAGGGAGAGTAAAATCGCAACAAGACCTGTCCGAGTAACTCGGGCGAGTATTTGAGTTTTTTTTTTTTGGGTAGGAGAGTATTCCGAGTTACTCGCTGGTTTTTAAACTATGCTCCGACGTGTCATGAATTCGGGTCCAAGTTGCGGGTGGTTCTCGATCCAGTACAGTGGATGCTGAGAGGTTCGGAAATTTTAAAGTCAAACTGGGTTTACACAGTGGGATTAAATCCTGTTGCGATTTTGGTTTGGTTCATCACTAGGTTGCATCGAAGACGGAGACAAAACAAAGACGATACAGAGACGAAGAAATCATGGAGAAGGGCAAAGGAGTCATGACTCGAAGATGGGCCATTGATTTCAGTGACAATTCCACCTCACCTTCGTCTCGTGATATTCCAGATCCTCTTGGTTTTACCCGAGCTTCTCAAGATCAGGTTTTTTTTTTTGCCTTCTTTTCCTTTCTCTCTCTGTCGTTCATTCGTTTTTCTTTTCTCAGATTTCTTCGTTTTTTTATTTTTATTTTTATCTTTTCTTCAAATTCAGATGATGCAACTGATTTGATTTATTCTTGTCTCCAAGTTTTCGATCCACAAGCACCGATTTTCATTTTTGTTTTTTTTTTTTGGGTGTTTTTTGGTGTAGGATGATTCGACGGTCAGTCGCCAGAAGAAAGACGCAGAAGCGAATTGGAAATCTCAGGTATTTATAATTTATATCTTTATTTCTTGATCTTCATGAACTGTTTTCGGTTTAATCTTGTCGGGGACATGAACTTCCTGAGAACCTTGGTTCCTGGGGTTTTGCACTAGGGCTCGTGCAAGTCATTTTATTTGACAAAAAATAATCTGGTCTTCTTCACCGGGTTTAGTTGCCTCCCATGTGCAGAATGGTGTGGCCAATCGACATCGTCCACATGACAATCTCGGTCCTCCTATCGTCTATTGTTCATTCGGAGAATATATCAATGCAGATGAGCCCCACTGTAATTGATGTTATCAGTCGTAGTAGCAGGCGTCAAATGCTTTAAATTTTTTAAGTTCTGCAGAATTTAGATTTAAGAGAGTCCTTTTGACTTGTAGATTTGGGGTTAAGAACTTGTATTTGGGTTGGTTTCAATGGTATATAGATAAGTAGGGCAATAAGTTGCTGCTTGTGAAATCCAAGGTTGTCTAACCTTGAATCGAATCGAAATCTGTAGATGCTGCTTAGAATATAATTGCAATTTTAGATTTTAAATAAATCATAAGATTCATGAATAATTTTATTAGAAGTAGGTTTGAGGGTTATGTTTTAGGATTATCTTGGAAAAAAGTTCTTTTGTTGTCAAAATAACTAAAATATATTTTGCTTTATATATTTAATTGTTGTAGACTATTATATTCTATATAAAGAAGCAGAAAACAATATCAAGGGAAGTTTTTAGGATTAATAAATAAACTGATGCATTTTTATTACTGTGAAGTTGAATAATTTGGATCCTATAGATCATTCATTCAGATTGTAAGTTATAAACTCATTGTATAAATCTTAAAATGAATAGAGATGCCGATATGGCTTTATTAGGCCAGTTATAAACCATAGTGGTAGGAGATATGGTCCTCAACACTTCTGAATGCTGACCCATGATGCCTCTAAGCCCAAAATATTCTCTAAAATTTGCTGTTTCCTTATCTTTACATCATAAAAAAAAATGCTCTGGTTCCACACCAGCCACGCTGAACATAATGTGGCAAAGAAAGCTGCAAGCTGCATGATATATACTAAAATGTATTTAGAAGTTAATATTAATATGATTGCTTACTTCACGCTTATAAACTGCACTTTCGAGAGGCATAGTTGCTTAACTGCCCTTTGTATTTGATCTTTTCAAGTGTAGGCATCAAGGGTGCGGTTTAATAGTTTGTCAACTCTATATTACTTTGATCCAATTATTGCTTACATCACAATGACTACTAGCTAAAGCATCAAAAGTGTAATTAGTTAACATCATACTATTTTTCTTTGTGAGTAGAAAGCTTGGGAAGTGGCCCAATCTCCTTTCAAAAATTTGCTAATGATGGGCTTTATGATGTGGATGGCTGGGAACACAGTTCATTTGTTTAGCATTGGCATCACATTTTCAGCTCTTTGGCAGCCCATAAGTGCCCTTCAGGGGGTTGGGAAGGGTAAGACTCTTAAATATTGTTATTGTTTTTTGATAGCTCATTTAAAATCATCCATTGTTCTATACTTTTGATATATATGCCTCTTCTTAATTTGTAATCAATTTATTTACTATGAGCTTCTCTTGGATGGTATAAATGTGCCATCAGTCTTAAGACTTAAAGCTTTTTATTCTTCGTAATGATTGTTTTTGCATTCTGCCTTTAATTATGGTTTGAAAAAGGACCTTAATAGTCACTAACGGGGATGTTGGTTATCCGTGGGCTTTAGAGCCTTCCCTTAGTCATATATGTCCCTAAAACAGTAGTCAGTGTTAACCATTGTCATGAGTGTAGCACTCAAAGATCCTGTCGTATAAGAGAATAAATACTGTTGAAATGCTACGTATTCATGTGTTTCCAAATCTAAATGATACATTATTATTTTTAAATCGCCAAATATTAATGATCCTATCATTATAACATCCATTATTATTATGGTAAGAGTCAAGATCCACTACAATCAAACCCCTGTATTTACATGGTGTCACAAATTTCATTTTACATGAAGGAGATTTACTCATCCTGTGCAAGTTCTTTTCCTTGTGATGATATTTTGATATAGCCTTGGTTTGTTTTAATATCTATATTTTTTTCTTTTGAGACCTTGATGCACAAAAGTTTTGATTCATTTTAATATTGCAGCAAATGATAATACATAAACTGAATTTAGATAGCTTATATGATTTTGGAATTTTGCAGATATCTCATGCATTTGTAGTTTGTATACCTTTCAGTTTCATCTGTGAAAATTGATATCAAATCTTCTAAATTAACAAATATGAATGTCAATTTGAATTTTGCAGTTTTTGAGCCTTACAAGGACAAAAAAGTAGATATTCTTCCTCCTAAATTGCTTTTTATTGCCCTTAACTTGGCGGGTTTGGCATTGGGTGTCTGGAAGGTGAGCTTTACCCCATTAGCCCTCCCTTAAATTTTGATGATACAATGATTTGTTTTTATCTTTGTATTACCGAGCTCAAGAACTTATATGTTCTTTTTGTTATACATCAATTTTTGTATATATTCACAGCTTAACACATTGGGTCTTCTTCCAACGCATGCCTCCGACTGGGTTTCATCATTGTCCCCTGCTCAGGTACTGTTTTATCCCCGGGAGAGGGGAGAATTGCATATATGTGATAAAAGTGTTGTAACAATCTGTTGTGACTTCTGCTTTTCCAGGGATTTTAAGGATAATATTTTCTTTGTGCAGGAATGAGGATACTATATTATAAGCACACGAAAACAGTTTGTTGGTAGTTGTCCTCACTAATGTGTGAAAAAAATAAAATTAGAAAGTAGGCTGCTGTCAGAGCTGGATTATCATACATTTGATCTAACTAGGATCTGATTTAGCCAAACTATCTTTTGTACCTTCCCTTCGAAACTGATATCGTTGAACGCAATTTTGTACCTTCCCTTCGAAACTGGTCTCTTTACTCATTGAAAACCAAAAAATTTGGGAAAACAATTACTTATTTTCCTATAGTAAACCCAGCCCCCCCACCCCAACACACACACACGCACGCACACACACAATCAATATGTTTCCAAAATTTTCAGAATTTCTTCAAGAATTTTCCTTTGGGAGGATAGGAAAATGAAATCTATCTCTATTCCTACTTGACATACCTTCAGCAAGGTATTGCAATATCAACTTGTTTTTCACATAACCTTAGGAACATAGTATAAATTGACGAGTGTGATGTATATCTTAAATTATGCCCCCAGATTAATTCCAAATTTGAGTGTCATTTCCATGGAATTCTAGCCCACCCTATATCATGGATAAAAATATAATATTCATGTTATGGATTCTTATTCTATGCTTGAAATTTATCAAAGTTCTGTCCTTCTAGTGGTATTTGTGAAGGAAGAATTTGGTATTTTGGGAGATTTATTATTTACATATGGTTTTATAGCTAAGAGGAAAGTCCTTTAAAAGATGAAATTTTAGCGGATTTTAGACTTTGAGAAACAGATTTTCAAAGTATTTTGTTATCCGGGTCATACTTTGAACTTTCTAGTTTTGTCCTTGCTTTTGTTTTCATTGTTTATGTAGAGGCCTGAGCTAAAATAGGTCAAAAGTTTTATAACTAATTCATCTTAGGTATATATAAGAATTTGGTCTAGCGATTTTCAGATTGGGAAGATGAAAAAGCTGACAATAAAAGTGACTGTGATCCGTTTGTGACACTATTCTAAGTGTAATAGTGATGTTTTGCAAGGATGATATGATATTCGAGAGTCCAGAAAACACTAGGACTCGAAGATAATTTAATTTTATGCAAAATTAACATTCCATAGAAGTTCTTTGTAATTTCCCTTTTCAAAAAGAGTAAAGTTTATATGGAATCAAAATTTAAAACTTTTTTTTTTATTTTTTTTTAATCTTGTTTAAAACCTGTAATGTTTTATTTCCCTCCACCATTCCTCAACTTATCTAGTCACTTCTATTTAAGAGAGAATCAAGAGAGTATATTGCTGAGACTAAGGGATTTTCTCCATGACTTTGTCTCTCTCTTGGCTGTATACTGTCACCAATGATTTGATACTCCACTGGTCTCTTTGCTTAAACAACCTTCACCACGCTCTCATGATAGGCATTTTATTTACTCCCTTGTTTTATTTGGTCTAAGAATAGATGGATAGAGAAAATATTATTAGAAAGAGAAGAACAACAGGCCCTAAGCAAAGGCCAAAGGACAAGATGAAAATAAGAAATTTTAAGAAGTATGTGAAACGAGGAGCAAGAAAGCATAAAAACCTTGCAATAACAAATTACAGTGGGACTATTTTATACAAGATCACCTTTTTGAACTTTCAAAGAACATATCCTCCCTTGTTGTCTTCATATTGACAGGCCTACAGCTAGAGACATTGGTATACAGCCTAGCTACTATCCAAATGAGCCAGTCATTATAAGCCGAAGACTCAACTATTCGAGAGATGATGATTTAAGATTCCCCTTCTTGCACTTAGTGATCAAACCAATTGGGCCTTGCCTTTCTTAACCCTATTAAGGGAACTCAGACATTTTGACTGCATTCACTTCTTCAATATGGTTCAATAAACTTGTCTCTGTTGGAACATCTCTTCGTAACTTATTTTGTTTATTTATTTATTTTTTTGATTTTCATATATATATATATATATATAAAATTTATTTAGCCTATGAATCTTGGAGGGCTTGCTTCCCTTTTGATTTCCGTAAGGATCTGTTTCTTTGATCTTTCAAGTTCTGACTTTTGAAATGAGCGATTTTCTCTCCATTTCTTAGAGCTATTTATTTTGGGTTTTACTTGATTTCATAATTGTTGGATTTGGAAAAGAGCAATTGCCCAAAGGATCTAGGCCTTTGTTTCCACAACCTTTAGTAAAATTAATATGAAGATATTGTTCAGAGGAGGAAGCATGTTTCCAATTGTTCCCAAGTGTGTGATAGGTGTATTAAAAATAGTGTCAAATGCCTATTTGTTAATGTGTGGGAGTTATTTTTGGTCGGCCTTGGAGATCTGATGTGGATGCTGGCTGAAACTATTTTGATAATTTTTTGGTAGGATAAGATAGAACTGTCCCACTTAAGAAGGAAGCAAAAAGTGCATTTGGCTGTGAAAAGTATCATGGATAACTTGTCTTATGTACTCTAATGGTTCCTTTTTCATTGTTATATCTGTCTCCTTTGACTGTTATGACATAGATTATATTAGAAAATATCTCTCGATTTTAGTATTTAAGGAAAATTTTTGGGCAGATCTCTTTGTCAAGCTACTATGTAGGCCATTTGTGGCATGATGATCGTTGGACGTCTGTGAATACAAGACTGCACTTTTTGTTAGTCATTGAGAGCATATTAGTCAGGCTTTCACATTGAGGAAGGCCTAGGATATTTCTTATGACATCTTAGTTTTAGTATTCTGAGGGATTGGTTGAGCAGAAATCTTCTGATGACTGTTACACAAAATTAAACTCAGACAGAGTATGCTCATGGTGGGAAGATCATGTGGGCTTTTTTTGTAGCTTTACACAAAAAGGAAATGCTGTGAATGCAATCATGCATGGTCCATCTTGTTCAGGCACATAGAGGCTAGAAGACTTAATATATCATCTGTGATTGTAGATGGTGATTTTTCCATGATTATTTCTTGAATGTGGATGATCATAGGTGGGAATTATTGGATGTTGGTTTATTTTCTTCTGCTTAGATTGTTGGCATTTTATTTGGTTATCTTGTTCAAGAAGGTGGTCTAAATAGCTAATAGCTTAGCAAATATTCTTCTTAATGGTGATGGAAGGATTTGATATTTATTGGCATTCCTAATTTTGGTGGTAAGGTCGAACAAGGATTTGAAATTTTTCTATATTAAATGTTTCATAGTCCTTTCTTCCCCATCTCTCATTAAAAGCTAATGTTAGTGCCCTTCCACCCATATTCCTCTCTCCTTCTCCCTTCTTATGCACTAATGGATCTATAATTTCAAGTTCAACCTATACTTTTGAATATTATTAACCAAGTATCAATTCTAGAGGTAAAACAGCGTCAATTTTGGGGGTAAACCAACTTGTAAAGCCAATCAATGAATATCATCTCAAAGCACAATATTAAAAAATGAGACTAGACTTGCAACAAATTATATGTTTATGGGCTTTGGGTTTAAACAGATCTTACTCTTGTCGGAGATCATAACAGTAAGTATGCCTTTTACTGCGGTAACTAAGCACTAAAATACAAGAAAAACATGCAAGTATGCTTTTCACTACAGTGACTACCCTCAAGAAAATGGAAGTGCTTTTATGTTTTCTATTTTCCTTTTCTTTTCCTTCGCTGACATCCTTTCCTTCCATTTTTTTGTGCTCTATAGTTTTTTGGTTTTTAAATTTTTTTCTTTAAGCCAGTGTTTTAAGTTTGCATGGAGTATATATGTCTTATCTCATTTTGTTTATGAAATTTTTGTCCAGAATTTATTGATTTATTGCCCTCCATGTGAAGCTCTTGGTGGATTTTAGAGGATCCATCTTCAGTACTATGTCAAAATCATTTGAACACTTCTACTGAAAGGTTGATTAGAAATATGTATCAGAGTCCTGAGAGAGCCATTTAACTGCATGGTTATTCTTGTAGTCTTATGGTAGACACGGACCCATCATCTATTGCATTTGATGTAATAGACACAGACCCATCATCTTTGATCAGATTGGTTGAGTCATTTGATTTTATTTATGCTCTTTTGGCAAGGGAAAATTATTGTGGAAGTCCTAAAACTTGCATGAATATGATAGGATAAAAAACAATCTAATTATATTGACTTCTGACATGCAAACTCAAATCAGAGCATGGTGATGGATAATTAAATTTTTGACATTTTGCCGTCTAGCAGTGCTTAAAGGTCCTTGTGCCTTAGTATCTACATGGTCCTACTCCTTCCTTCCCTTTTTTTTGTGCCTTGCGTGGGAAATTGTCAAGGTTTTAGTTGATTGAGAAAACACTACTCACAGTTTTCAGTCTGTATGTCAAAAGTCAATACAATGGATCATATCATTTCAAATCATGCCCCAGACTTGGCCTGAATGATTGACGAGTTAAACTAGTTTGCAGTGGCTCCCCAAGAAAGATGTCTGCTTCTGCTATCCTTGCCTGAGTTCTAATATATTATTATTTTTATTGATTCCGTTGTTGCTATTGTCTTTGATTAATAAAAAATTTGTGATTCATTGGACAAATGGTAAATTTTTTAAAAAAACAGCAATGTTTAGGATTTGACTATTTAGGCTTTGTTTGGTCAGTTAGAACCTATAAGAAGAGAAAAAGAAAAATGAAAATTTGTATGTATGGTTCATAGGAAAATGTAGGCCAGTTGAATAGCACTTTTCCAAAGAGCCCCTTTGCTCTGTTTGAAGTACCCTGAAACCCTTCCTCCTAAACTGAGGAGGAGGAGGAGGGTGGTGCGTGGTGTGTGGGGTGGGGTGGGGAGAAAAACTGTACCCTTCAGTGCTCTCTAGAAAAAGCATTGTTGATTGAATGGTGTAGAGTTAATAGCAACTTGTCATACTTATTTTGCAATCTTTATGGTTCATAAAAAAATTTTGCAATCTTTATAGACCAAACAAAAAGCAGAATTATCAGCTGTTGTTGCTCATTAGGTGATGATGGGGTTATTGAGAACAAAAATTTTAAACTAGTGTGTTAATGATTGCATCTTTTCTAAATTCTGGGAGTCTCAATGACTCCTTAGAATTACTGTGATCAGCAGCATACCTCATCCTTAAATGCAGAGAATTCAAACTTGCGAGTAAAGCCTCTGTTCTGAGTTAAAATAAACAAAAGCTGGATTGAGAATTGGGTGGTTTCTGCAGTTCTAAAATACAGGAATTTTATTCGATTTTCAGGAGGTTGAATATTCCGGCGGAGGTTTTGCACTACGTTAATTCTTGTGCCCGGTAAAAGCTGCGAACGAAATTCTCCAGAGCAGGTGAAGTGGAAGCAGGAAGCTACTGGGGTAGGATGGAACTTGGCTGTTTTTGGCGCTGAGGGCTTTATTGTATTGCTCATCTTGTGGAATAAACCACAAAAGATATGGTTGTTTTGATTTCATTGACCATATGATGTGGTCTTCTGGGAATGGAAGCAAACAAAGTTTGTCATGATTCTTATGGTAGGTGCACCTTCCATGATAATTCAGTAGCTCTACCCATATATTATTTTTCAAGATGACAAAACAGATGAGTTTATCTTCCTATATTGCAACAGAGCAAAGATGAGCCTCATTAACTGAGCATCATGTGGTCCTTAATTTTAAGAACTTCTGATCATGTTTCCTATGCATGGTATGCTTTCCTGGGTTATGCAGTTAGGCAAAATTCAAGTTTTGCTTCAAAAGTTGATTGTGAGGGTATATGTGAGCCTACAGAGGTGACCATGGCATGTTAAAAGAACTGAAGACCAATGGCATGATGTGAACCGGATTGGTTCAATGATATGGTTGATCCCAGCCGTGGCAACCCGGACCTTAAAACACAACTCGGTCTCAGTCTACCTTGCGATATAACAACCGGCCATTTGGGAGGGGTAATGGGTTAATTCAAGGGCTGAACCAGCCAACCGGCCATTTGGGAGGGTTAATGGGTTAATTCAAGGGCTGAACCAGACAAGCCAATTGACGGCATTGGTCCATGATGAGGTGGCAACATCACCAGCGATCAAATTATGTGGACCTTCTCTCCACAACCCGGTAGTAAAACCATGAACGCTGGAAATGGACCAAATCGGTCCAGTACCCGGTCGACCCATTTCATTTCTGGTTTCTACCGACACCCAACCGCAAAGCCATCACATGATGCACGTGTTAGGAAATTGGAAGCGAAGTGCCCAGTTGTGGGTCGTGTTGTTATAGTTTGGATGTTTTCGTTTGATTTCTGTTGTGAATCTTATGGATAGTTCATCCCCATTTAGATTTTCAAGAATGCAAGAATTCTGTTTGGTCAACTTGTGAAAATGTGTCAAACCAGATTAATGTGAGATGGTTTTGGGACTTGAGAAGCATTTTCTGTAATGTTACCGCAAATTTTTGGGTTTGTACTCTACAAAAACACGAGGTGGAGATGAAATGATAGGGAACTAAAGCATCTGATGTTGGTTTTAACTGACTATAGATCTACTGTAAAGTATGGCCTGATTGATGACCAACAACGAGTTAGGACAGTTCGCAAAAGCTTCAGTCCGTTACATGGTTTCTTCTGGGTATTTATATTTTTTTCATTTCCTATAATGGCTTGCCTTGCCAGAACTATGCTATGATTTGAGCCGTTCCACTTCTAGGGCTTGTATCCTGGAATTTGATTGTTGAAATGTGGCATGAAAAATGGATTTTGATCATCTCAATGAGATCCAGTGCAACGGTATGCCTACTCCTTTGAGGACTGGAATTTGATCGTTTTGCATTTCAAGCCCTAATGTCTCCAGGAATTAAGTTGATCTTGCTTTACTGATCTTATTATGGGTTGGTGATTGCAAAGCGGCTTTCTAGGTTTGTGTGGGAGTTTTAACCTTAATAACTATTGCAAGAAGACAGAACAAGAAAAATTGATTCTGAACAATAGTCAACCAGAATTGGATGCCTATAATTTTCTATTCCCAAGGACACCTGGGTTCCTACAACCTCTCAACTCCTCCTTTGGTGGATCTCTGCTTCAGAATATGTCATGCTAATGCTCTTTTTCCTGTTTCAGCAATTAGAGTTGAGTGACCTATGGAGCTTGAATACCAAAGCATTTGACAAGAGGAGAATAGTAAGAAGCCTGTATTAGACACCATATCAGAGTAAATTCTGTTGAGTGACATTCTTGATATAAGTATATTCTTAGTGTTAAGTTCTTCCTTTTTGTTACAGTGGTCAGGCTTATGAATTCAATTTCGTCCCCATTCCTATCCAATGGTTCATATCATCCGATTACAACTCATTTTTGTTGGTATTGGTTTCTGCTCCATGTATGAAGCAGAGTGTCGTAAAAATGCTAAGAATGGTTCTTAAGCACCTATACAAGTTTCTGGCATACACCAATTTTGGGAACAACGTGATTCTCTCTTTGTTCAGATCTAAACCACAGTGAGATGGAGAGAAGCCAACACAATGTTTAGATGGATATTGAAAGCTAAGGTTGATGTGGAACACATAATCATTGACATAGTATGGAAGTTCTTTCTTTCTTACCATTTTGGTATTTGCAACTTACACGGTTGGATTCCTCAAATTAGAGACTTGACATGGTATGGAAGTTCTTACCATAGTCATTCATATAAAGAAGAAAATGAAGGGCTCCATGTCCATGGTTAGAGATTTCTGTCATTTCTATTCATGAACTTTCAGAATCCCACTCGGGTTATTTTTTTTTTGGTAGTGAAAAAAAAAAAAAAAAAAATGTTTTGACTAACCATGTTTTGACTAACCATGGTCTTACCATGTTTTGACTAACCATGTTTTGAAAAAAATGTTTTTTGGTAGTGAAAAAAAAAAATGTAAGACTTAATTGCAAAGTTGTTGGAAATCCTAATTCCTAAATGGGTCATTCTGAAAATGTTTTGACTAACCATGGTCTTACCCGTCTTAAATAAAAAATTGTGGATAGTAGCAAATATAAAAAAAAAAAGAAAAATAGAATACAGCAAGTCTTACACGGTTCAGTGTTATATTTACGTCCATGGTAGAGATTAGAGTCTCTGAGAAAATAAGTTTACAAGTTTCTTCACCACCTCTCGGACCAGAGCAATTAGAAGAAAGACATTCCCAAAAGACACTTACCTACACACACGTGATTGTGTGTGTGCACGCTTGAGTTTGTCTGTGTATGTGTGTGCGCGCGCGCGTATCAAGGACTTTGGTTACAACCCTCTAATGGTTGATCCTTCCAAGGATGGCTGCCCCTAGACCCCCTTATTTTTGGGCTCAGTGCCTGTTAATCAAATACCAAAAACAATATATGAAAACATCTGTCACAATACATGGGAAAGTTTTTGTCTATCATGCTAACATGCATATAGTACAGTACTGAATTTTAAAATGTCTTTTTCTCCTGTAATTAAGTGTTCCCAATTTCATTGATAATCATACCATAAATTTTTGGGAATCTGATATGCCCGGATTTTTCATTTGGCTAACATCATTCCAACAATTTGTTCAGTACCCTTACCCAATAAGCAATCTGGACTCAGGCAAGTCCATGTACAAAGTTTCAAGGTTGTGATTCAGAAAGCTCAAGGATATTGACAGTCCAGGGCATGCAGACATAAGTTCAGGCTTGCTGGATCTCCAACATTTCCTACTTTAAGTTTCTTTTTTTCACTTGTACGGTACTGACCACTAGACATGTTGTGAATAGAAAGAGCATAACTAGGCTAGCGAATGTGCTTTTTCTTCAGAGTTGTTACCCACAAAGCTAGAACTGCTATATCCTCAAGCCTTAGACCATCTGATTGCTTCTGCCTTATTAGTACACTTCGTTTTTAATGACTCCTATGACAAGGGTCAAGGAGATGGACGATTCAGGGCTGTGGTTCACGAGCTCAGGTTTTTTGAATCACCAAATTTTCCTCCACAAAGAAAGTAGTTGTTTACCTGTTTGTTTAGTACAGAACCCATGAGTCATCTTTTTATTAAAAGGAGCATCCAAAGCAACCCATTACATTATTAAAGCAGTAGGGAGTAAAGAAAAAGTTGCATCAATTATCACTTGTTGTTCACAACTATGATCATTCTTATTTTTTCTGTTCCTCTCAATTGAATTCTGATCTGCAATGGCTGTGCCTACCACCATAACCGGCAGGAACTACAAGAGTAAGGACTCCAAACAGGTGCTTCCTAGGCCTCTCATACGCCAGTTCTGCGTTCACAACAAACCTGTCAGTGAAAATAGAGCTATAAAGCATCTGGGTAATCCAGCCACACCAGTTAGTTTTGGGCCATTCTACTCCAAAAGTCATGGTGCTGATTGTAAATGGGTAGCAAGAAAAGAACACTCCTGGAAACATGTGTTAAGAAGCAGTGAAGAACCGGAAACTACTCGTTTGTATGTGGAAGCCATAAAAAGGGTAGAGAGTGAAGCTAGAGCTCTCTACGAGAATGATGACTTAATCAATCATCTTTCTGGAGACGATTTCATATCAATGATGATCAAGGATGGTTGCTTTATGTTACAAGATGCAATCTATGTTTTGGGTGGTCTGAAGCTACTGGGTTACCCCCCAGAGGATGATATATTTGGTGAGCAAGAAGACAGAGATGAGATCGAAGGAATAGTCAGTATCTTGTTTGTCTTGGGGAACCAGATCCCTCTCATAATTCTGAAGGAGTTAATGAAACAAAGCTTCTTTCAGAAGGTTCTTCACTCAGGAAAGTGGAACCGGCCAACGGACCTTCCACAGAGGGCCTTATTCGACTTCTTGATTGTCCCTGCCATGACTGGAAGGGCTATGGATGAACCATCAGATATTATACATGGTCTTTGGCTACTGCTGGCTGGGCCAAGATGCTCAACTCACGATGCTGGTGAAAATGATGACAGCAATGGAACTAGTAGCAACGATGAATGGGACAGTGAATTCCTTGTTGTCCCTAATGCAACGAAGCTGCAGCTATCAGGCATCTCTTTTGAGGACAATGGAGGAATGGGTACAAGAGGTATACGGTTCAATAAAACTTGGTTTGGTGCTTCTGTTTCCTTGCCTTCCATTGTAATAAATTCTACAACAGAGGTTGTGCTCAGGAACCTGATGCGTTATGAGTTTGTACAACAAATGGGTCCAAATGGTCGCGAGGCATGCGCTTATTTGCAGTTGATGTGTGAATTCATTCGCACACCAGATGATGCAAAGCTTCTTGCTGAACATGGCATCATCTATTGCCGTTCTACACTTGTGAAGGAGTTGCCTGAAATATTTAATAGGCTCTATGTTCCGGATGTCAAATGTAATCGCAATGTCCATCTTGTTCGCAATCAAATTCGCAGCTATCAGAGATGCAACAGCCATCGTGTTACGTGGGAAATGGTCCCAATGGTAGCTGCAGCCATTCTACTGTTGGTTCTAGTAGTATTGCAAATTCTGACTCTCATATTGAAGTTTTACCAAAAGCCAAAACCGGGCACCTCCTTTGTTCCAGATGTTGGAGTGCCCCTGGGAGTTGTAAAAGATGCACTTGTTCACCGAAGACCGGAGCTTTAGGATTTCGCCATGGAGTGAGATTGTCACTTTTAGAGGTTGGCTTACCATGGTATTCTGGCTTGTAGTCATTCTCTCATGTGCCAAGATTTGAGAATGAGGTGTTCCTCTAGGTAAAGTGCTTGTTAGTAAGTAGTTATGGTCTTACTTCAGTTGTTTTGGGTGACTGTTTATTTTGTACTTAATCAGCAACCTTTTTTTTTCTGGTGACTTGGTATGTACATTCTGGTTTTTCATGTTTATAAAATCCTGTTACTAATTAGGGGAGAATAAATGAAACAAGCACACACACACACACATGCACACACATATCCTTGACGCTTTAGGCGGGGCAAGTTTCTTAAATTTTTGCTAGGCTGTATTATATATTCATTAAATGAAAATTAGAGTCTGAAGACTGTTTATCATGCATTTTGAGTCTCATATTCATGAGCATTGATAAGATTCTAAGTTAAATGCTAGGTAATGTATTCCTCTGTTGTCTATTGTTCTTTGTTACTTTGTGATGTACCACTGATGCCAGGGTATTTGGATAATTCAGTGTATTAGAGTATGTTACTCACATTTGTTCAAATGGTAATATTTGTTTTATAACTTATAAAATATCTTGGATTTATCTGTATCAGCCAATATGCTTGCCATTGGGTTGGAAGTTGTAGGTACGGGCTGAAGCTGACCAAATTTTACATCAGCCCCCTATTACTGAAATTTTATAGAGTAACCAGGTCCTAGATCAAACCATTTTTGGCAATATGTGGGCTATTGTGTCACAATCTGTGTTTGAGCACTGTATTTAACCACATGGCTTCCTATTTTAAGAACCATGGCTACTATTTCATGGGTCCTCTATCACATATCTCAAATGTCTTAGGTATATGATCTATGATAGGTTTCCTATTTTTTGATTTTCTTAAATCAAAAGTCTAATTGGTGTTCCATGCAATCCACAAATATGCAAAACAATTTTAATGGAATAAAATGAAATAAAAATTATATATATTTTAATAATTTTTTTCACACAAATTATAGTTGATTTACATGATTGTCATGAGCATTTTTTTAAATTTGAACTGTAATTCTTAGGGATCATGGGAATTTAGTGTTTTTCCCCTCTTTCCTCCCCTATTTTTACATAAATTTTAATTTTTGTGAGAAATGGAGATGCAAACCTAAGAATTGATCCCTTGATATAATTCAAAAGGGAGTTTTACCATCAGTCACTTATGAGAAGTTTTACCATAAAGCAAGGTTCTATTGTAATTGCAGAGTTCTAAATGGCTACTCTTCATTGACAATGAAATGGGAGTTTTTACCTTTATTTTAGTTTTCTTTATTTTTCTGTTAATAGAAGGTGGAAATGAAAAGGGACTTGAGGCCCCAATGGCAAATACATACTTTTCTTAGTTCTTTTATGATATTTCTTCTTCTTAGACCTTAAATAACAATTTGTTTAGAAAACTAAGGGAAGCATTTCCATGGATTGATTGATACTTGTGGATTTGAAACACACTGCCTGCAAAACAGTTCCTTGAGTGGAGAGTTTGTAAAAGCTTCAGCCTTTTGCATGGTTATTTCCAGAAAATTTTCTTGTCAAAACCTTAAAAAAAAAAAAAAGAAGCAAAAATTAGATAAGAATATATCCTTTTTCATTTCCTACAATGGCTTGGCTTGCCAGAACTGTGCTAAGATTTGAACCATTTGACTTGTTGTGACAGTACCCTATAATCTGAATGTTACATAAAACATGGCATAAAAAGGGGATTTAGATCATATCAATGAGATCCATGCAAATGGCTTTTTATGACCTTATTATGGGAAAATGATAATAAATTCAGGATTGCTTGATCAGTATGCATTTCAATTGCTAATACTTCCTGGAATTAAATTGATTTGCTTTTTATGTTCTTATTATGGGTTGGGTGATTGCAATTGGTTTTCTTATGTTGTGTGGGAGTCATCTTAATAAATATTATCAGAAGCCAGAACAAGAAAAACTGAATCTGAAGAAGAAGAGACATAGTGGCCAACCAAAACTAGATGCGCGCCTACAATTTCTATACCCAACCAGTCCCAGAGATCTACAACCTCACACCATCCCAGAGTGAATTTTGTTGAGTGACGTTCCTGCTATTAGTATATTCTTCATTGTCAGTTCTTCCTTTTTGTTAGGATTGTTAGGCTCTAGCATCCAAGCTCATTCCCTATCATTCAATGATATATGTTAAAAATGCAAAGAATGTTTCTCAAGCACCTATTCATCGCCGTTCAATTTTACAAGAGTTTTGGGTAGTGCATATTGATCTTTTTTTTTGATGAATAATGAAACTTTCATTCGATCAAAAGGAGAGAGAGGAGCACCTCACAAGGAGTGAAATCACCCCAAAATACATGATAAAACCACAAAAAACCAAAAATAGAAGGCTCTATGGGTCCTCCATCATAACAAAATACATCTAAAAACCGTCACCAAAGCAAAAATTTACTAAACCACCCCAAGCTACATATCGATGAATGTCGTCCATTTCCTGATGATGTCCATAGATGTGTATGAGTCAAAATCCTTTTGCCCTGAAGCCCAAAAAGCAGATAACGATATCACTTGGTCTACCACACTAGACCTTCTCACTTTCTCGTCTTCAAAAATACACCTATTCCGCACCCTCCATAATGTCCATAATGTTGCAAAAAAAATCCCCTATAAAGCTTTCTCCCTAACCTACTGAATCCCAAAAATCTCCACTGAAAAGCTAACTCACGTATGGTATAAGGAAGTACCCAAGAAACATTTCCCAAATACAATAAATGCCTCCATACGTGATCAGCAACAAAGCATCTAAGCAGGAGATGATCCACCGATTCGGCCTCCTTCATACACATCGGGCATACCTGGGAGACAAAGCTATATGAGACTGGCGATGCTGTAATACATCCAGTGTGTTAATTTTATAGTGCAAAACAGTCTAGACAAAAACTTTAACTTTAGAAGGAATGGCAGCTTTCCACAAAAAGGAGATGGGAAAGGCCACAGAGGGATAGATGCTGATTTTGCCAAATGAGTAAAAAAGGACGCAACAGTAAAACTATTACCAGAGTTAAGAGTCCAACCCTGCCTATCTGAAATGAATGAATAGGATAATGATACCTCATTAAGATTATTCAAAAGATTTGCCAACTCATCTAATTCTGCAGGTCAAAGGTCACGTTTAAAATTTAGATTCCACTCGACTCTGTGAGATGATGGAGAAAGAATCTCACAAACCAAAGGATCAGGCAACACACGAACTCTATAAAGCCTAGGGTATAAAGAAGAAAGAACCTGACCCTTCCACCAAATATTAGACCAAAACCTGATGAGATTACCTGCACGCAATTTCAATTGAACAAAAGGGAAGAACGCTTCAGCAAGACGTAAGACTGCATTCCATGGACCATGCCTCCGACTTTGACCACCCGTTTTCACCTCTAATCCATTATGATGGATTCCATAAAAGTTTGCCATGACCTCACGCCATAATGTCTCCCTTTCCTCCCCAAACCACCAAAGCCACTTACCAAGTAATGCCTTATTCCGGGAACTGGGATTTCCTAATGATAAGCCTCCATCGTTCTTATGACGACTCACCACTCTCCAGTTCACAAGATGAAACCTTTTTTTCTCTCTCCCTTCCACAAAAAATCACGATGGATTTTTTCAATACTACTTAACACTTTAGTTGTGCATATTGATCTTTCTTTTGGAGCATTGGTGGGATATACTAACTTACTACTATCCTTTGTTGTGCCAAGTGCATACTTCATGAAGGTGGATCACTTGTCTTGTATTTCTTACTCTCTACTATTTTAAAAAGATTACATTACCTTTAGCTATTTTTATTCCTAGTTTTATGGGTTGAGCTCATATAAGCATAGGCTTTCTGAGCCACCAACCTTTCCTCCTTAGTTTGTTTTTCTACTTGCATACTAAAGAGCCCACTAGTCATATTGTGATAGAAAGAGCATGACTAGGCAAGTCAAGATGCTTTTTCTCTGATTGCTTCTGCCTTTTTATTGCACTTGGTTTTTGTTGACTCCTATGACAAAGTTCAAGGAAATTGATGGTTCAACGCTCTAGTTCAAATGAAGGTAGCTGTTTAGCTGTCTGTATAGTACAAAACCCACTCGTCATATTTTATTAAAAGCAGCGTCTAAGGCATCCCATTACATTATAAAAGTAGTTGTTTACAACCTATACAGACCAACGAATAAGAGGAGGCCACGCGGTATCCACATGGCCTACTTCAATTAGAAAGGCCATGCACGTAGGCCTTATTCATTCAGATAGGCCACGTCGGCACATACATAGGCCAAGAATTCAGTTAAAGCCCTGTAAGCACATACGACAAGCTATCTTCAAATGTATTCAAGGGATCATACCATCGACCGTTAGAGAATAACCATCTTCCACTTGAGAAGTTAATAGTTGGAGATCGTGGCCGGACGGTTATCGTTCATGAACTGAAGAAGGCAAATGATTAACCTCTAAGAAGATCGTGCAAGAGTGGGACGTTAAGCAACCGTCAAGGATTGGCTATAAAAAGCACAAATCCGAAGAGCTTGAGGACACAATCCATCCAACCGCAACCGGTTATCATAATATTATTCTGATCGTCCATGATCTTTACCCCATCTCCTACACTGTAGCCAGAAGGATCAACTAGGACTTCTCTCACTGCTTCCTGTCGCAGTGACATTCTAGGCCCCTGTTTACTCCGATCGACGTCAGAACCCTGCCACTGGCAAGTAGGTTGAGGCCACCCCTGACTCATAATCCTGTACCCTGACTATGGCTACAGGATTCCGAGCAGCCGGTCCCAAGACCGACTTTGATCAAGCCAGGTGACTCACGTACTATCGGTTAAATAGCAATCCTACGTGAACCCCCGAATTGGCTTTGTTAGTAGCCGCCCCCTTCCTCCTGTTCTTATATTCCGATTTTATTACAGGTGACTTGCAGTACGGCTGAACCGACCCCCGGTTTAGATTCGGAACAGGTGCCCAGGGTTAGGACCCGACCTAAAATCATTGTATCAAACGATACTAGCACGCCCGCGCAGAGACACATCATCAACATCACCACGTGTCCACACCGGCCCAATTTCGGAGGAACATCCCTTTTTGGCACGCCCGGTGGGACCTCTTGTTTTTGAAAGAGCAACAATGACAGCAAGGAGAAGTACTCGACATGCTGAAAATACAGCGCTTGAGGAACCATCCGAATCTCAGGTAAATCCTCTTCCTGTTCCAGAGGTCCCAGATGACGGACCTTCTAATTCGCAGCCGGATCTAAATGAGCGGCTCATTCAGGCCATATAAGGTCTTAGCCAACAAATGGCAGGATTTGACCAAGGTCTTAGTAAAATTTCCTCCAATAACGGGAGGATCTTAGCAGTTTTGCATGAAGGACTCTCTACAATGGCAAGACCAGCCATGATGGCAGAACGAGCCAAAATGTCTGCAGCCGGCTCTAATGTCCAGGGAAGAGGGAATATCCCAGAACAACAGCCACCTCAAAATTTAGGTGGTAATGTTAGGCATGGAATAACCAACATTGCAGTTCTTAGGGGAGAAAATCTCCTAGACGTCCCAGTTCCTCCTAATGTGCCTCCGGTCGAGATACGCCCAGGGGGGGGGGGGGGGGCAAAGGGATGCACAGGAGAACCATAGAGAGGATATTGGTGTAAGAAATATGGCCATGAACCAGAATTACATCCAGAATGTAATTCAAGAAATGATCGGAGATCAATACCACCGACGAATGACTAGGCCAGTGTATCGGAAACCATATCCAGTCAAGATAGACTAGCAATTCGAGTTCCCTAGGGGTTACAAAATTCCCGAATTTAGTTTGTTTTCTGGGGAAGGTCAACAATCCACTATCGAACATATTGGCCGATTTACGGTTCAATGTGGGGAGGCGTCGGGTAATGATTTTCTCAGACTAAGATTGTTTGGGAATTCATTGACCGCACAAGCCTTTACTTGGTACATTACATTTCCAGCCAACTCTGTTACAAGTTGGGCAATGATGGAAGAAAAATTCCATTCCCAATTTTACCGAACGGAACCTGAAGTAACCATGGTGGATCTTGCTCATCTAAGACAACAACCAGGGGAATCGGCCGATAAGTACATCGCTCGATTCAAATATATGAAAAACAAATGCCGAATTCTTTTACCAGAATCGGAATTTGCTAATCTAGCCTTAAACGGACTACACTTTGAACTTCGAAAGAAATTCGAAAGTGAACAATTTGAAGACTTATTCGAGTTATTTGCCAGAGCCGCCAAATATGAATGGTTGTTACAGAAAGACAACGAGAAGAAAGCCTCATCTTATGGGTCTTATTACAGGGACCCGAATTTTGAGTACGGAGTGGTAGAAGTCGTGGGAAAACAATCAATTACCTGTCCGATTCTTATCTGAAAAACCAAGGATGTAGAAGGAACAAAAGAAACAAATACTTTTAGTCGAGTTTATTCTTTTGACATAAATAAGAAGGCCGAAATATTTGAATATCTTTTAAAACAGGGATTTTTTCGATTAACCAAAGACACCCCTTTACCCTGGCCAGTATAGCGGCTAAGGGTAAAACGTGTAAATGGCATGGGGTAAAAACTCATGAAACTAACGAGTGTATTGTGCTTCGAAATGTGATACAGGAAAATATCGACAAAGGACTCCTGAAGTTTGCAGAGATAGACAAGGGAAAGATGCAGGTGGACACGCAACCATTCTCTAAAGAGGTATCAGCTAACATTGGTTTGCCAAAACGCACTCCGGCCATCAAAGTTTACCTGGGCGGACCTTCTTCGGAAAAGTTGGAACAAAGAACACAACTGGTTTAGAACCAGTTGAACTTGTGACCGAGAAACTATGGGAGGTATCCGGCTACACAAGGCCAATCATGGCGTCAGGAAAGGAGAGGTGAAATCTGGGGCGAATGGTGGCACAAATCCAGGCGTAAGCCCAACATGGAAGAAAACATAAAGGGAGGTTCTAATGAAACGATAACTAAGAAATTGACTCCGGTATCCTCTGGGTTCTCTTCCACTCAAGTTGCGGCCACAAAACAACTGGAAACGGTTGCAAGGTCCTCAGAAGATCCTTCCTTTGATCAGGATATAGCATGCAAAATCCTAGAGAAAATATAAGTATCATCAGATCACATTTGTTATCAGTGTAAACGAAGAGTGATAACAGGATACCAGCGGACTCAGCCCAATAAAGTAAAGCCCTTAAATTACGAAGGGACACCTCATACTCAGGGGGGCAAGAGCCCACTATATTTAGCCTTTGGAAGACAAGTACACTCGCCGACAAGGACGGTGGCCCCATATAGCTCAACTTGGGAAAGTGGCTATATGACTTATGAACAATACATGATGGTAAACAGGGTCAAGCCCAGGATGGTGAAACCCCCTATTATTTGAGATGGTCAATGGAAAAAATTGACTCATCCTAAGTTTCCTTTTTATTCGTAGGAAAATATCGCAGAAATGACTAGAACGCAAAAGCAACACTGGCAGCGACAACAAGCCAAGAGACGCTACTAGGAATAGAGTACCAGATCTTCCGAGCCGTATTGGTCGTCTAGGTTTACCGCCAAGAAACGCACCCCAAAACCACAAGAGCTCAAGAAGAGCCCATTACCTAGTTCATCAGCTGCTCCGGATACTGCACTAGAACATAGTTCCAATGCAGTGACTTCAGTAACCGAAAGACTGGTTTCTGACGACGACCTGACGCAAAACTTCGCTGGAGGGGAGGGGGAGCAGTTATTAGTTGATCAGTTGTTAACTGAATATAGCAGGATGTCAACTCCTTCCAGGGTAGAAGTAACCGAGGAAATGATGCTCGAAACTCCGAAGGACGAAATTAATGAATCACTGAGTCAGCCACCATTGAGTGCTGATGCATCAATAGCCGAAATTTGTTTCAGCCGGATGCCCCCAATACCACTCGATTGCCATATGGTCCTCACTTTACCCATGACTTTTGGGGCAAGCATGGATTTACCGCGATTAGAAAAAATCAGTGATGAAGGGGATCCAGCAGCGTTGTATGTGATCGATCCGGAACACCTTGAGGAAGAGGAAAGAAATCAGAAACCGGCCGATAACGAGCAGATCGGCCCGGTTGAAGAGGTATGTTTTGCTAAACCATCTTTAGCCATGACCCAACATTTGAAACCTTTATTTATAAAGGTGTATATGAACGGGATTCCTATCAATAGAGTTCTAATTGATAACAGGGCAACAATTAATTTTATTCCGGTCTCCACAATGAAGAAGTTGGGCAAGTCTTACTAGGATTTAATTCCTTCCGAAATCACCATTACTAACTTTGTAGGTGGTGTTACAAGAACTAGAGGAATCCTCCCAATCGAATTGATGGTTGGGGCATGGCAGTCTCTGATGGCATTCTTCGTCATTGAATCATTGGCCGGATACAATGCATTGTTGGGAAGAGATTGGATTTATTTGAATGGATGTGTACTATCATCTTTACATCAATCGTTGTTTTTTTGGAAGGATGGCAAATTCGAAGAAGTAAAAGCCGACAAGCGGCCTTTCGCCGTAGACTCCAATGCCGCACATGCTTCCCTTTATGATGAAGGGATAAAACCCATTTCATTTGTGGGGTATGATAAGAACGGGCAGCCGATAGTTTCAAGTTCGGCTATACTAAAAACGGCGCAACAACGGCTCGTAGAGGAAGAAACAGCCAGAGTCGCCGAACTTAAAGAACTACCCAATGGTGGTTGAACCACCAGAAGTTGCAAAAGCCATTTTGAGAAAGTTGACAGCTTATATGCAGGAGGAAAAGGTGAGGGAATTTCAACAGGATCATGAATGGCTGGGAAACGGCGAGATAACGGCAAACTCAGCTGAATTCATCAACGAGCAGAGTGATGAAGGGATACAAGGTCGGGATGAGATAACTCTCACCGATCTACAAGCGGCACCAGCCAAGCTAGAAGATCTGAAGGTAGATACCCAAGATCCCTTGGAAGGGATTAACATAGGAATGGAAGGGGAGCGGAAGCCTATTTTCATAAGCAAGTTACTGCCACCCACGGTCAGGCAAGAAATGAAACAGTTGTTAGCCAAATACTCGGATTGTTTTGCTTGGACTTACTAGGAGATGCCAGGGTTGGATCGAAAAGTGGTAGAACACAGGCTCCCTATCAAGCTAGAATTTAGACCATTCAGACAGCCTTCTAGGAGGATAGGTGATGATGTAATCCGTAAAGTAAAGGTAGAAATAGAGCGGCTTTTAGCAGCCGTGTTTATTAGGCCTATCAGGTATGCTGATTGGCTTTCAAACATTGTCCCTGTAATAAAAAAGAATGGTCAAATTAGAATGTGTATTGATTTCCGCAATCTGAATTCTGCAACCCCCAAAGACGAATACCCTATGCCGATCGCTGATCTTTTAGTAGATAATGCATCATGGCATAAGTTTTTATCATTTATGGATGACCATTCTGGTTATAATCAAATTTTTATTGTTGAGAATGATGTAGTTAAAACGGCATTTCGTTGTCCAGGAGCATTAGGTACTTATTATTGGGTAGTCATGCCCTTCGGGCTAAAAAATGCTGGCACAACATATCAAAGGGCAATGAATCTTATCTTCCATGATATGATCGGTCAAATGCTTGAGGTGTATATTGACGATGTGGTAATAAAGTCTCAGACCGAAACGGACCATTTGCAACATTTGAGGCGGGTTTTTGAGCGACTTTGAAAATATAGTTTGAAGATGAACCCATTAAAATGTGCTTTTGGTGTATCGGCTGGAAATTTCCTAGGCTTTCTTGTACACCAAAGAGGAATAGAAGTTGACAAAAATAAGGCGAAGTCGGTCATAGAAGCCAAGCCACTGGTCAATAAGAAACAGTTACAACGATTGCTCGGCCAAGTAAACTTCTTAAGGAGATTCATTTCAAACTTGGCCGGAAAGATCAGGGTTCTATCTCCGTTGCTGAAGATCAAGGATACTGAAGAATTCATTTGGAATGAGGAACACCAAGCCGCGTTTGAAAGCATTAAGCAATATCTGGAAACACCACCAGTTTTAGTGCCACCTTCAAAAGAACGGTACTGAAACTCTACATAGCAGTTGCGAACGATTCAATTGGGGTCTTGCTTGCGCAAGAGAACGACTAGGGGTTCGAGCAGGCTATTTATTACCTTAGCAAATTCCTCAGCCCAGTGGAAGAAAGATACACTAATCTGGAGAAGTTGTGTCTCACTCTTTACTATGCGGTTACCAAATTGTGGCATTACCTTCTTTCGGCAAGGGAGATTTTTGTCATTGCAGCCACCGACGTAGTTAAGTATATGCTCACTCGGCCAACTGTAAGTGGTAGGCTCGGAAAATGGACCTTGACTCTAATGGAGTTTGACTTCAAATACGTACCACAGAAAGCTATAAAAGGCCAAGCATTGGCCGATCACCCATCCAGTATTCAAGAGAAGGAACTTGATATCCCAGTACTTCAGGCCGGTTTCTTCTATGCTGAGTTCCAGCCATGGACACTGGAATTTGATGGTTCAAAAACAGAATTTGCTTCTGGAATTGGCGTGATCATAACTTCACCAACCGGCGACAAGCACAAATATGCATTTCAACTTGAAGAACAATCCACTAACAATCAAGCAGAATTTGAAGCTACGATTATAGGGTTGGATATCTTATGGGAAATGGGTGCTCGAGCGGTCAATATTGTTGGAGACTCCCAACTGGTTTTGAAGCAAATGGAGGGCCTATATAATTGCAATAGTGAATCATTGGTACTTTTGCTTTGAAGGGCGAGATTTTTGGCAAATCAGTTCAATAGAATTGAGTTTGAACATAGGCCAAGAAAGGAAAATTACCAAGCCAATGAACTTGCCCAGATAGCGTCTGGACTCAGGTTATATAATCCAATTAGAACAGTGACCGTGCAATCTCTCCCCAACGCCGGAAAAAGATAGTTTTTGGTGGATTCACAGGCATGTTGTAACTAGACAATACAATTGGATTGGAGGGGGGAAATCTGGGAGTATCTTAAAGATCCTACTATGAAGGTAAGAAGAGCGACTAAAAGAAAAGCTGTCGGTTATTTCATTCTAGGTGGCGAACTGTATAAAAAGAGTGTCGATGACATTCCACTCAGGTGTGTTATCCCTACGGAAGCCATGATAGTCATGGCTAAAATACATGAAGGAGTCTGTGGCGCACACCAAGCTGGAATCAAGATGCGATGGTTATTACGTCGGCATGGTTATTATTGGCCTACAATTTTAAGGGATTGCCAAAAGTTTGCCACTGGATGCCAAGAGTGCCAAAAACATGGACCCATTCAAAGGGTACCAACATTCGAGTTACAACCAATAGTCAAGCCATGGCCCTTCAGAGGATGGGCAATGGACTTAATTGGGAAGGTATACCCTCCCTTAGTCGGGCAACATAAGTTCATCATAGTTGCTACCGATTATTTCACTAAATGGGTAGAAGCCAAACCTTTAAAAAAGGTGGAATAATCGGACGTGATTGAGTTTATCAAAGAGCAAATAGTTCATAGATATGGCATCCCAGAAACCACTACGACCGATTCCGGTATCGTATTCGTAGGAGAGGAAGTGACTCAATTTGCCAAAGCACATGGTATAAGAATGATTCAATCGACCCTTTATTATGCAGAGGCTAATGGACAGGATGAAGCAACCAACAAGGTACTAAAATTTTTTTTGAGAAAGATGATTGAAGACAAGCCAAGAAGCTGGCACAAACTTCTATCTGAAGCCTTGTGGGCATATCGGATGTCTTACAAAACGTCCATTGGGACTACTCCTTTTGCCTTAACCTTTGGCTATGAGGTAGTTATCTCAGTAGAAATTACTATCAGATCTTTAAGGGTGGCTATTCAAAATAATTTTACCCCCAAGGAATACACGGAATCCATGTTAGTTGAACTAGAAGACTTGGGAGAAATGAGGAGGCTAGCCCTTGACCGATAGATGGCACCTAAACAAAGAATTGCCAGGTCTTATAACCGCCGAGTAAAACATAAGTCATTCGCCCAAGGAGACTTAGTTTGTAAAGCCCATCTGCCAATTGGGAAAAAGGACTTTCCATACGGGAAGTGGTCACCTACATGGGAAGGACCACTGCACGTCAGCAAAGTATTGCCCGGGGGGGGGGGGGGGGGGGGTTACCATATACAGTCGTTAGATGGCCAAGAAAAGAAGATTATCAATGGCCAGTTTTTGAAGCGGTATTATCCCACTATATGGGAAAGCCACGAAAATGATAATGAACTGGAGGGAAACCAGGAATAAATTAATTCCTGACGGCTCGGTATATGCAAAACCAAATAATGGCATTATCAAATCAAAGCACCATCAGTATACGGTACAAATTGAACTGAATAAAAGATTTTCTTTGAGATTTGCTTGATCTAAGGGATCTTTCACCAAGAATTCGGTCTATAAATACTCCAGGCACCATTAATCATTTGCGCCATAAGCGAGATAAAAAATCAGGGGATATGATGAAGTAGATATGGCGCAAGACCGAAGATCAATTACCGATGAAGATGGTGATTGAAGACGGAAATGCAAGCTTAGCCGAGAACGTTGTTAGGAATGGGCGGAATGGGAAAAACTTGTTTCTCATTTATGAGAAATTGCTCTTCTCTCGTTGACTCCATCACGGTGGGTATTTTCCCACCGAGTCCTATGAGGAGACAAGAGCTCTCCCTCCGACCAACGTATGTGCCAACTGGACTTTTCTTCTTCCCTCTTCTCTTTTTCTTCTGCTTTAAATTGGCCCTCGCTGACCCCATCTCTGAGAGGCATTGGCAGAAGAAGAAATCGGGAAGATTTCTTGTCCCAGTTGGATTATCGGCTTTGGTTGTATGAAAGAGCCGAAGGGATCGGCTTTGGTTGTATGAAAGATCAATGATGAAGTAAAAATCTTTTTACTTGTGTTTTTAGTTTGTTTTAAGTGTACCGAATGTTTCTGTTTATAGGAATGATGATCATGTTATTCATACCAACATGCAAAATTATCATTCAAAGTAAAGATAAAGCTGACAAACCGGCTGGTAAATAAAAGTTTAAGTTGGCCATACATATGGCACTTTTAAAAATAAAAAAAAAGTTAAATACCGAACAAACGGTATATTGTTAAGAAGGAAAGAACTCACCTTTCAAAAAAAAGACTTAAATCGGGCATGATCATACTTCGCCCGCTCCCACAGGCACTGTGCATTAGCTCGGCGTATCTCCACTTCCCGTTCATCTCCCATATGCCCTTGCAAACGATGACGGCCTGACTCGATTAGTATCCATTGAGCTTGGACTCTTTAAGACTCTTCTCCTTGGACTTGAGCCAAGATAGTTTGGTTGGAGCAGCTGCCAATATACTTTTAGCGAGAGAGGCTTGTTCATAAGAATTGGAATGAAGAGTTCGCTTTAGCCCCTCAATCTGACGATAATGACGGAACCCCTCATGGATTTCCTGACGTAAGTCGGAGCACCTCGTCATAACAAAACGAAGAAAATCCATGGCTTCCCTCAACTGTGTCATAGTGCTATAAAATTCAAACATAGATAGTAGCTGACCTGCGATCATGGGATCCCGATGAGCATTCGTTCCCATAGCTCGCACAAGCAACACTCGGATTTCGTTCAGTTCATTATCAGAGAGATCTTCAGGTCGGGGAAGAACAAGAGATCGAAGTTCATCTCAACTGGCGAAGTCTGGAAGGAATGCTGGACGAAGATCGCTAAATTAGAGAGATTTAAGACAACGATCTATCTCCGCAAACCATGATCTAACAAATCCGAAACAAGTGTCAAGGAGATCAAGAAGGTCATCTTTGCCAACCATGGGAATTGGTGGTTCAGAAGGTAGTCCATCAGAAGAAGTATTCGATAAAACATCACCAGGAAGAGTAGACGGACCGGCATCATCAAAGTGGCAATGAGGAATAGGAGTGGCCTGCTTAAACACACCAGGCGGAGGATTGGCCAAAGCTGTAACAGGCTCCGCTGAGAGACGTGATGGAGGGGTGGCATAGTCAAACGAGTGAGAATGAGTTGGCATGGGAGACGACCGGTCGTTACCTCCAGAACCAACTGGAGGACTATACTGAGAGCGAGATAGGTCGATATCTTCTTCTTCATTCGAAGAATCATCAGTAACAATAATACGCGCACCCGGGTGCTGAACCCGAAACCGCATACTAGAACGGGTTGCATAAGGTCAACTCCCGGATATTTCACTAATCCTTCGCTTCTTCAGCAGTGATTGTTTGGATGATGGTTTGGTCCAGCTGGCAGTGGCCTTTGGTGTCACTTTGCCTTTCCATTTCTTGCTTTGCACACTTGTTGACCGATGACCCTCTGGTAAACAATGAAAAGGTTAACACGACCGAATACAGGAAAATAAATTCACAAGGTGGTGAAGAAGAGTTACCTGAATACCGAGTCTCATAAGACTCACGGAGTTGGCCAGTACTCTCAACATCGGTATCAGTCGACCGAAAGAGTTGAGTATACAAGGCAAAATCCAGCTTAACAAAGCCGGAGTAAGCTCGAGCCCACCACGGCTGAAATAAAGGCTCAGCCGAGGATTCACGGGGAGGAGGATAATTGCGAAAACGGCCGGTAAGATCACGAAATCGACTGATAACTAAAGACAAATAGCTGGGGTTGAGGACCGACCGAGAGTCGCCATTGACAGAGGAGAATCGAATAAGGGGAATACCTTGGCCATATCCAAGCTGCCTGCTAACAAAATGCGGCAGGTAGATTTCAACTCCTTCTCTTCTGGAAGTAGAAGGAGCATCTTGGTTATGCAGGCCAAAGGGAAGCTCCCGGGCAATGAGGAAACTGGCCATAGCACGTCGACGTGTCTCAGGAGAAGAGTTGATAGCAGCATAAAGAGGGGACCCATGAAATTCCTCCAAAGAAAAGCGATAGAATAAGGGTTGATGATATTTTTGTATTTCCACGAAAAAGAAATGAAGAATATCATCAAAGGGCAAACGCTGGGGTGTCGCAGTGAGCCAGCGACAACCGGCATAGTATTGCTCAGGAAGGGGATTGTCCACGGCCTCACAGAAGAAGTTGGGAAAGTATTCATAAAACCAAAACTGTAAAAACCAGAGAGGGCCACTAGCAGTTCCTAGACAGCCGGAAGACAGATTATACAAGCCACGGTAAACTTGGCTAAGAAAGAAAGGGGCCAGGGCTAGACGGCGACCCTGAGCAAGGGCCACCGCGATACCAACAAACTCCTTCACCATCTGAGCAGATGGGCCACAGCAGATAAAGCGGCAAAAAAGCATCAGTATGAAAGAGCAATGCTCTTCAAAAAAAGGAGTGGTCTCAACATCCATGGTGCTCTCGGCACGAATAAAGGTGCCAAAAGCCGAAGAGGCATAGAAGGTATTAAAAACAGAAGGAGAGAACGAAGATAGATGATGGTATATTTCTTCGCCAAGAACCAGAAGACAGGTAATACAACAGACATCAAGGATGGTTGGAGTCATAGGACCATGATAAAAGGAAAAAGATGTTGGAACCCCGACACCAGAAGAATGAAGCTACGCCAAGTAGGATGGGATTGAAAGGAATATAGAAGGTGGAGTAGAAGATTATCTCCGACAACCCAAGTCTAACCCATACTTCCATGAAATGGGGACGTAGCCTAGCTACCCACTTGTTCCAGTCGGAAGCACATCTTGGGCAGGAGCGGGGAAGCTTAATCAGAGTACCCCAGCTTACATCTCCATTGGTACCTATCAAATGATAGAGAGAGTCCATAACAGGGGGAACGTCTGCATTGTCTGTATCAGTGCATGGACCAAGAACGATGCTTGTTTTCACCCTCATCGAATAGGTTCAGAGCATTAGGGTTTTCATCTGCCATGGTCGATGCGAGATAGGAAAGAGAAGAAACTTGCAGAGAGGAGGAAGAAAGAAGCATAGTGGGAAGAGCGTGTTCCGAAAGAGAAAAGATTCGTAATGATTTGAACTATCGGGAAGGATTTCGATAAGACGTTTGTCTTCCCGAAAAAGGTGTTGGGATTCGATAGGACGATTGCCTTCCGGAAAAAATCGAAATGACGGCTCAATATCTCCTCAATTAAAGCATTTCAAAAGTAAAGATCATACGGATGAACTGATTTGAAAAGATGAATTTTGACAAGAAAGGGGTCGATTCTGACGACCATGGCAGTTGGCACATGGATTTCAAGAATTATACAAATTCATTAAACATATTTATAGTAATGTTTACAATATCGGAGTACAATCGGTCAAAAGATTCTTGGGCGGACTATTTTCCTTCTAGCAGGCTGGCTTGACGAAGCAACGAGCCGCGAACAGATTCTACTTCCGCTTCCAGCTCACGAGCGACTTCGTTGCATTGGCGAGTTTTTTCCAATATGATATCCTCTTCAATAAGATTATTTCGGATGAATTCCTCCCGTTGATTTACAAGTACAGATTTTGCAGTCTGCAACTCTGCAATCTGACGGTCAATATCTGCAATATCTTCATCAATCGTTTTCAAGTGACGGACCGCTTCGACATATTGGTGTTCACAAGTATCTTGGTTGCTCTTTAGCTGTTCTAAAAGCCGATATCGGCCAAATACGGATTCAGCGTCATTAGTTATTTCTTCTATCTCGGCCGAACAACGATCAAAGAAAACTTTGGAGTAAAGAAGAAAGAGTCGGAAGAACACCGATTTTATTTCAGAGGATACCGAAGGAATACGTTGGAGCTCCATTGCCAATGTAATCACATGAACAAGAAACGTGTCTGAAACTCCAATTATGCATGAAACCAGAAGTTGGAGAATCTCGGAACGAATATCACTTGGGGATAAGGAGGAGGGAGCAGATGAATTGGCTAGTAAGAAATTGGACCGAATGTCATTCAACATATCATCCAACTACCTAAAACGGTCATCAGAAAGAGGCCCTGCGTCAGGAGCAGATTCTGAAGGGAGATGAACTGGTATTCCCCGCTACATCGGCTATTTGCCTCAATTGATCAGCATCTTCTTCCGCTCCCACAATAGAAGGACCCGGAAGGGCATCGGTCCCAGTAGAGGCTTGAGGATTAAAGTCAAAATAAGCAGGCAGTGCATCGCTTGATACAGAGGCTGGAGGAATCATAGAATTCACATCTTCCATTTCAGCTTCTTCAGGTTGTAGACTGGCATCATCAGAGGAGGCAGGAAGAGAAGTTGCTCAGTCAAAACCAGTCTCCACGATTTCATATCCAGGAGGTAGATCCGGTGAAGAGTTTTGCTCAAAAGAATCTCCAGGGTGCTGATCTTCAGAAGGAGCTGCTGGAACATTACCGGCGGAATTATCAAATGAGTCTATTGCCTCTATAGGATCGGCAGAACCAACCGGACTCAGAGAAGAAAAAGAAGCCACGGGAGCTGTGCTAAAAGGGACGAGATCCAAAACAGGTCCAGTGTAATGCCCCGGAACCGGGTTACGTAATGAAACCATAACTCGTCCCCGAGGAGTTAGCTTTTCCATACAGGATCGCTATATCAGAGTAAGGAAAACATAAAATGGCAATAATATAATCAGAGTCAACTAAAAATTTTCCTAACTCACCTGATGTAACGCCCCGGATCCGTGTTGTTCAATAAAGATATAACACGTCTCACGGAGTATTAGGTAAGGATCTTAATCATTTGTGATCGCTGGATAATCACCTAAACTAAATCATATCAGAGTGCACAATCATACTTTATCTAAGAATTCATTATTCAAAACTTAATTAAGATTCAAGTGGTTCAACCTCAATCTACTTTATTACACCTCAAAATTTAATTAATTCAAAGTTCAATTCAAAAATAACCTACAGGTCTAAGGAATGTAATAATAGTCTTCCTCCCTCTATGTCTCAGTCGGATCTACCCCAGTAGTCACTTCACCTCGAGTATCTGAAAAACAAAACCAAACAAAGAGTGAGATACGAATATCTCAGCGAGTAGCATATGCATGCAGGAAATAGTTAACACAGTTCAAATTTATGCATCGATAATAACTAGTACGATTAAGCAACCAATACAATCTCCAAGTTAAACCAAAACCAATAATTATTTCCAAAACACATTTCAATTCAATACTGACAACACATCGATTGGTCAATGTCATGACTATTGTTAAGTTGATAAATTAAACATGCCAGGTAGACACTCCACACCTCCATGTACACAGTTCCGGCCTACTCAGGGTTTCGGAAACTCTGAAATGATGGCCTACTTAGGGTTTCGTCATCCAATGCCGGCATCCTCCCCGGGTTTCGGCATTGACAACCAGGCCTACTCAGGGTTTCTGGCTGCTTTACACTGGTCGTGGCAACACACAAGGCCATGCAATTTCAACAACCAATAATAACATTACATTACTAAGCTTAAGCATGGATCCAGGACAAGCTAAACCAAAACAGTAAACCAACGTAAAATCACAACTCTGACATCACAATAAAACAATACATTCAACATCATGTATAACTCAACCAGTTCACCACATGTCCCTCTGGACCAAAACGGTACCTCATGTATCTTCAACATTTACTCAAAATTCACAACACATGTTCATTGGTAATAAAACCCTTTACTCACACCAAAAGAAATCTTTACAATACATTTCAGAAACTTGCAATCAAGTAAAATCAGATTAAATGAATTCGCATTCAAGTACAGTATATAAACAACGGGAAACTAAATCAGGAACTCCTAGTGTTAGGTACAATGAGATCATCTATCATTAGCCCTTTAGAAATAACCTTGGATGCTCTTAAGAATTTCCAGAATTTCCACTTATATTCTCAGAGAAAATTTAATAGGGAATAATGTTTCTAAAGTCCTAAACAAATCATTAGTCAAGTGCTTGAACTCTCAAAATCATCAAATCTAGCTTAGTTTGGTGAAAAATTCTCTTCGGCAAAATATTGGGCCTTGCGTTGACCTCCAGTGCTAGGCGCGAGGTTGGCGGATAGGTCATTGGTTAAAATAATTAAGTCGCGCTTACTTTAAATAGGGTAGGCGTGAGCTAGGCGTGAACTAGGCGCACGATTCGTGCGAGATTAGCGTGGGATTGGCGGATGGAAATCGGTCGGCGCGAGCTAGGCGCACAATTCGCGCGAGCTCAGCGAATAGGGGAAAAATGTCCTTTCGCTGACTACAGGTAGTTGGCGCTAGGTAGCGCCCACTCGGCGGATGCTACCCTGGTTTCTTCGACTCTCTGTTATTTCCAGATCTACACAACTGACCGAAATTTTTCTGTCTGTAACCATTTCCCTAGCCTCATACTATCCCCAGAAGATGTTTAAAACACTTTTGAAATTATTCTAAACACATTTTTATTTATCTCATTCAATCCTAAAAGAAACTCACGCTCAGATTATCTTCTTCCAGAAAACACACATGCATCCAGATTAAACTCACGAATCAATACAAAACCCAGTTTTAAAACGATGCTACTCACCTCATGCACGCTTATATCCCAGCAACAGCAAATACTCGAACCACGGCCGATCACCAATAGTCATTCGTCTGATCGAAATCGACACCCGGATCTTCTATTCGCAAGAGTCTGCCTTTCTTCTAAAAGCCTTGATTACGAACACACCAGTCGGCAGGAACTTTCACAGTTATTCTTCTCTCCCAACTAAAACCTAGATCAAAATCGCCATAACTGCAATCGCCAATTGCCTTCAGTACGAGCATACGAGTATTCTAAAAACCTAAAACCTAATTTTCCTTAAGTATTTATACCTTCCAAAATTACATTGCCGCTCGACGAACTTTTGAAATTCTTTGATTCCGTGCGTGCTCGCCCACCGAAACTCCTTCATATACACACAGCTCCTTACATTTATTCGTCCACATAAATAATAATAAAATAATAAAAATTAATTCTTTGAAAATACTGGGGTTTTACACCTGAACCAAGCATATAACCCCCTGTATCGTCTTCTCTAAGATCTGAAATCAAAACAAAACAGTGAGATACAACTATCTCAGCAAGTAGCAATGCATGCACAAATACAATTAATTTAATTTCTAAAACATGCACAATTAAAACATACTCGACGATTAACCACGGATAATCCGAATAACCCGACTAATTTGGCAAACAATATCAAACCATATAGTACAGTAGGACTCGTGAAGTTTGTCTATTTTGTGTGGCTAAGCACTAGTGTTCCAAACAATCTAGTCGAAATACTGCAACAGCTCAAGCAAACCAAATCATCGCCCTCATGGCAGAAATACTCGTGTAACCTCAACCTCATGGTGGAAAGGGAGTTGCTGCAGCACTTCCCTCATGGAAGGCCTCTCCATCATGGAGGAAATGCACTAAGGAACCCTAGACTTAATCCAAACAAAATGTACAAAATTCACTTACAACTCGACTGTGGATCCACACTAAGTCTCGCCTTAAATAACTTAAGTAAAAACAAGTAAATCAAAGACTTCGATTCCAACCAAAAAATATTCAGATGTATAAAACAATATATAGCCAAGCAGATCAATCACAAGTGGCCACTCAGGAACAACCTACTCCCTCCTAGAGTTTGTAAGATACTTTCTCAAGTAAACCCAAGAATAAACCTTAGTGCCTTAACAATTTAAACATGAAATCCCTTTTATCCAAAGCAGTCCAGATTTGCTAAAAACTAAGCTCAAGTCAAATCAAATAATGCACAAAGTAAATGAAGTCATTTATAGTTAATTATATCAAATCCGGTTTCAAATAATCACTAGAATCATTAAACAGTGAAATTCCCAAAAACAAAACTAAGTTATATCTGAATATTTCCAGCAGCCAAATTTACTTGAAATCTATTCATCTAATCAACATAAATCAGCCTAAGGAGCTTAACAAATTCCTTAGTAAATCATATAGCAAGTCTAACAACCTTACATCAATTACCCTCTAAGATTTTCCCACTAATGGTATGAGTTTATTTTCAAATAATAAAAGTTAATATCTCACTATAAAAATAAAATTTCTCTATAACAATGTGGATAATATAAAGTTAAGGAAACCAATGAAATACATAAAATAAATGCTAAAGTATTTTTCCCAAATTTAACATTATATAGATACATTTTGCCCCATAAATACAACATATCTTCAAAACCCCATATCTTGGTCATCTCTCACTCAAATGACACCAAACTTGATTCTTTAGGTTCCAAATTGATTGAAATACATTATGTTATAACAGGTTTTGCAAACGCTTTAGGGTTGCAAAATAGTGTCGCTTTAAACTTACTTTTTAAAGAAAAACAGTGCAGCCAAGCACTCATAAAAATTAAGTTCAAAATTAGTAAACAGAGAAATATTATTTCTTTTATATTTTTAGGCTGATGTAGACTCAAAAACAAACAACTTTCATGAGAACATAGCTCCAAATTCGTCCTCTAAGTAAATGTAATAAATTGATTAATCCCAAAAATGCTTGCAGAAAATTGGTAGTGAAAGATTCTAACTCTTTTACATTTCTGGGTTTTCTTTCCTACACCATGAAATTCCAGGATATGACCCCCCACGAAATTATCCCCTTATGTGTTTCAAAACCTACAATTACCCACCACATATGCATGAACACCTTCCCTTTTAACTCTTGAACACCAACACCTTCAAATTCTGCATTGTAACAGTAAATCTGAATATTTGGTAAGTGCTACTTGCAACCTTTCAAAGACTGCACCATTTTCATTCTTCTAAACTATTTCTAACACCATTTAAATCATCAATATAACACAATTACACTGATTCGAATATAATTTAAACAAGTTAACTCTGCAACATAGATTAAATGCCCATTCATGAACATAAAACAGATTTTTGTTTGTTTCAGATTCATCCCTTTAGAAATTCGTCAAACCCATACGAAAACATGATGTTTAAAAGGATGCTACTTGCCTTTTGTTTGCTGAAATCCAACTTCACAGAAAACCAATGCCATCCAGAAAATTTTCCAGCATCTAACAATCCACCAACGAACAGAAATTTTCTGCAGAAAATTTCCAGAACTAAACCTCTTTAAATCTGAGCTAATTCTCCACAAATACTTGATGCACATGAATTAAACTAACCTAAATCTAACCTGGAAATTTGCTTACCTGATCTGGACGTCTAGAACAATTGAAACTTGCTGCAGCAAATTTTTTAGAACTCCAAGAACTGAAAATTTCCGCAAAGAAATTTCAGAACTCAAATCTTAACTCCTGATCCAAATCTCTACTAAAACATTGATGAAACTTAACTAAATTAAGCTAAAACAAACACTGGGAATTCTTACATGATCTGAGATGAGAAATGGACAAAATTCTGATCTAGGAAATCAGATGAAATTTCTCCACAGCAAACAAAGATTCTTCACTAGAATTCTTCAAAACAGATTTACAACTCTTACCACCAATGACCAAGTTCTCCTCTCAGACTTTACTTTGATTAACCTCCTGTTGTTCCACTTTTCTCCAGCAACCAAATGAAACTCCAAACCACTCCTCCAGCACCAAATGGAATTCCAAACACCAACAACCAAATGCCAACTTCTCCAGCCCAACAGCACCCTCACGTCCAGGTCTCCTTTTCCCTCTCATCTCCTCCTTTCTCCCTTGGCTGGACACCCTTCCCCCTTTCTTCTTCTTCCTTCCTTTTCTTCTCCCTTGTTCTGGACGTTCTCCCCTCTCTCTTGGCTCTTCTTTGATTGCCAAGCAAACCAACATGTCTCCTAGACTTCCTAAGCACCCCTTGGAATTCCCATGCACCCCTTGGAAATTCTAGCTCTCTCTCTCATTGGACAACCTCTCATGTGCTCAACTTTTCAGCTTCCTCTTTATGTTCCCCTATTGTGCTCTTCACCAAATTCCCTACACTAAATTTGCCACTCATCTATATATATAGCATCACTACTCAATAATTTCTATTAAAATTCCCAATTAATATTTCTTGCCCATTGAAATTATAATATACCCTCACTTAATTGAAACTAATACAATTTACCTTAATAATTTATGAAATTATTACTATACGATATAATTACCACTTACCCAAATTTACATAATCTCTGAATTGCTGAAATTCCCAAATTGCCCTTGCGACACTCCAACAATAATTTCCAGCAATTTCTCATATCTATTTATTTATAATTATACCATCCGATTCGACCAATAGTCCCCAGTTTAACTCTTTGATCTCCTTCCTCTATGAAATTTTAATTAGCCTTAAATTAATTATCAAACAAATAATTTTTAATTTCATTAAAAATTTGGGATTTTATATCCAGTGTCACTAGAAGGAAGAGCGGCCAAGCACGAAGAACTCGCTCCCTAGAAAAATAGAGCGTTAAGAGGTAAACGAAAGAAGAAGAATAAATAATGAGAAGTTTACCTGCTCCAGTACCCGTCGGGGGAGTCTTCGTAATGGAACATCATCAGAATCTATGTCTGAATCCCTTGATGGAGAAGCAAGGGGTGAAACATGCAAGATTGATGAATGAGGAATCTTCAACTTACCTATCAACGGAAATATGAGTTGAAAAAGCATAATTCAAGACAAGACTAGAACATGAAGGAGGAAAATGTACCTTTTCGAGTCTGCACAGGCAAAGGCTGGAGTAGACCTAACTTCTGAAGATAATAATCTACCGAATAACGGCAGATTTCCTTCTAGTTAGAATCCCACCATACATGAAAATCAAGTCTACACTCGACATGAAAAGGAAGAAAGGAAAGGCGAAATTCGGCAACCTCTGCAAGATATCTTTCCTCGATAAGGGCAGCATCGGCCTTGGTGGTAATAGGCCGGTCAATAGAAACAGTATTAATTGTGAATAGACCATCCAAATCTAGGAGCGGTATCCTCTGAGTACAATGGAATTGCCTGCTTACGCAATTCGGCAAATAAACCTCAAATCCCGGTTTCTTATTTACGGCTGTTACGGAATAATTCAAATTCCTTGCCAATAGAAAGCTAGCCCAGATGTGATGCTGTTTATCAGTGATTTCATCTACCATACAAAGGAAACCAGGGGCTTTAGAAGAAATTTGGAAAGGAGGATCGGGGAAATGTTTGAGATTAAATAAAAAATGAAAACATTTAGAAAGAGAGCACTCCACAGGGATTGCTTTCAAACAGGGGTAACCACAGAAATCAGAGGCTAAAGGACGCTCAACAAGAGTAAAAAACTTGGTCGGAAAACAGTGGTAAACCCAGAATTGCAGAAACCATAAAGGACCACTGGGATTCTGAAGGTCGCTATGGACTAATTCTTGAAGTGAGCGGTATAAAACCGATAGGAAGTAAGGAGCAAGGGCGACCTTGCAATCCCCCATGATAAGCTTGGCCAGTAGGGTATACTCTCTTGTGACCGCTTCGGCTTTGGGACAAAAGACGAAGGTGCAGAAGAAGTAAAGAAGGAAATAGAAATGTTCCATATCAAGGGTAAAAGGTAGCGATTGGAACTGTTTGCAATCCTTAATATAGGATCGGTAAGAACTCCTTATCTTCTTCGCTATTGGAGCTGCATCTTTTTTCCTCTCCGAGGAGGCCTTTTCCTTCTTCTGAGGCTTTGTTCCCTTCTTCTTCGAAGGAACATCCTTTTTCTTGAGGGGTTGTTTATTTTTCTTTTTCTGCGGAAACACCTCTGTTGTCTCTTCCTCTTCTTGGAACGGCAAAAATCCAAGAATGCCGAGATCTGGCATACCAAGCCTGATTTCTTTACCGGACGCAAAAAAGCCAGTAATAAAACAAACGTCCATGACTGTAGGAGTCATTGGTCCACACGGAAAGTTGAAAGTATTGGTTTGGGCATTCCAAAACAAACTGAGTGCATAGGGAAGGTCACGATGAAGAGGAATGTGATGACAAGAAAATTGAATCATGTCGTAAATACCAGTTTTGCGCTAGTTAACGGCAAAATGCTTCTTCATTCGGCCAACCCAAGCCACCCATTCAGAATGAACGGTCGGCCAACTTCGGCAATGAAAGGACTGACTAAGGTTTTTATCATGGGTAAGAAGCAGAGGACCCTTCACTTTAGTGGTCGGGGGCATCCAGAGGAGAATCACTAGAGTTAATGAAAGGACCGACAGATAGCGAGCTATTGGAAGAGTCGACCGGGAAAAGGGTAACATAGGATATTGCCCGCCATTAAAGGAAAAGGAGAAAGAAAAGACAATAGCTAAAAAAGACAAGTGTGCGCGCGTAAGAAACGCGGCACGGGAAGATTCGGAATCGCCATCGCCTGATGGGATGCAAGCGGACACCTGGGTGCCTAATCTTGTCTATTAGGGCTTTGGTCTGCGGCTTGAGATTCTAAGTAGGGTCTCGGTTGTGGTTCAGGGAAGTCCGTAGACACCCCGGTCCACCCCGTCGGGTGACGGGTCCCTTTAGGTTTATCCTGGTTTGAGTCAGTTTACTTTGGTCTCACCCGATTCCTAATCCGATATGCAGTTTTGTTAAGTCTGGCGGGACCACCTGAGTGGTGTGGGTCCCTTTAATTGATTATCTTGATTAATTAGGTAATCTGAGTCTGGTTGGGTGGACCCCGTTGGAAGGCCCACGGTGTCCTTGGTGGGCTTAGTCCAGCCCATTTACCCTTGTGGGCCTCTGTCTAGCCTAGAGGTCCTTTGGGCTTTGGTTAAGTGAATGGATTTTACATTAGGGTTCAGATTTTGAAGTTTAGGTGATTTTCATGCAAAAGGTGGGCCTGTATTAGTTTGCGGGCCCTTGGATGGGCCCCCATGATGGTTGTCAAAAGTGCTTTAGATTTATCTTGTTAAGTTTGCCAAAGTGAGTTGGACACTAGGCTTGGGGCCCGTAGTCCAAATTTGGGTTTGAAAGCACAGGTTATGTGAAGTTAGGGTTTTGAACCCTTACTTGGTTGGTTCGTGGGCTTTGGTGGGCCCGATAGGCCCTTGCCTTTAGTCTCGGCCAAACCACACATTTCATACATCAATTCACCAAGTTTGGTTCGGGTGGGCCGCTTTTGGGGTTTGGCCCGCCCGGGTTGATCAATTAATTTACTTATCTTGATTAAGTCACATGTATGTATTCCATTGTGTTCATTGGGCTTGGTGGGCCCCGTTGGAAGGCCCACTGGAAATCAAGTTGGACCGGGGGTCCAAGTCCCATGTTGGGCTTCTGAGTGATCCAGAAACCCTATTGGTTCATTTGGTTCAGTTTGGAAATGCCACCCACATCCAGCAAAATCACAGGAAATATCACAGAGAACATACAAAAAAATGACATTCATCAGAGGAGATCGGCTCACTATACTGGATCCAAGGGGAGGGACCTGGGGCCCCTGTACGGTAAAGGGCATTTTCAAGTTTCCAAAAAATATAAGCAATTCGGCATTTTTTAAGAGGGTGCCCTGACCTTAGGCTCTAGGCGCGAGGTCAGCAAGAGCTTGGCGAAATCGGAAATCAACAAAAGGCCCTCGCGCACGCGCGTTGGGGGCGAGGAAGGCGTGAACAAGGCGGGTGCAAAAACGCGTTGAGCGCGAGTGAGGCGTGTGCTCGGCGAGCGCAAAAAGCGTTGAGCTCGGGCCTCGTGCGAGCTCGGCGGACACTCCTAACGAAACCCAAACTTCTGTTTTTTTTTAAACTCAGAGACTGGGTTGATTTCCAGTCTTTGTAACACCTCCCAGGTACTTCTAACATCCCCAGAAGACACTTGAACATGCATCAAAGCTATTCTAACCTACTTCAAAATTAATCTAACTTTACAGAAGCATGATTTACGCTTCCAACAGCAAACAAAGAAGGGGGATGGGGGCATGCTTGACTCCTATGACAATGACCAAATAAACGGGAGACAAAACAAAGAGGTTACATGCATAAGAAGGGGAACCGGACTTAAATCTAAACATGCATTTAACCTTACCTTATAACACTTGCAAGTAAGGGAGAAGAAACGAAAGAAAAAAAAAGAAAAGAAAAGCACCAGTAGAAAGAAAAACAGTCATGCCAGAAGAAAAAAAAGAGAACACGGCAACATGTCTAAGCTTGCATCTCCATGGCACCCCTAACCGTAACTAAACCTAACCTCCGCATTCTCATCAATAAACCTTCAGGGAAAGGAGAGAGAGGGGGGGTTTACAGGGGTACACAGGGCATGTTCGAAGCGAGGGAATAGGCTCCCTTTACTGAATGATCCACAAAAAACTCTCCGAACAGTGGCCTTGGTTGCCTAAGGTGGGATGGCCAAGCTTCCCATCTTCTCATGGAGTCTCATGGGGGGGGGGGGGGGGGGGGGGGCTCCGTTACCCTCGGAGACCTCCATGTTACCAAAAATATAAGAACATGCATGGCATAACAAGGAAAGAAAACAGATTTGATAACATGCTCATATGACTCCCATTTTCATGTATGTAAAATAAAAAGGAGTGAGGAACAATACCTGAGGTTCCCTACGCTCTTTTGCAAGGCGGCGGCTTTTCCTTGAGATGACACAAGTGCCGGAACTCCCTTCCTCTGAACCTCCAACAGCAACCCTCCTTTTCTTCAGACCTTGGTGCGAGGGTGGAAAAGAAGAAGAGGAAAAGGAGTGATAACGGCGGGTGGGGTGTTTGGGGGGCTAAGGAGTCAATGGGAGCTGGGGAGAGGAGGTTCTCGGAAACCGAAAGCCAACCGAAGAAAAGCTTTTCACCAAAACAATTTCAAACCCTTTGCACGAAGTATGGTGCGTCTTTTATAGAAATAGGGATCGGGTATCCGCTGGGTTGGCGCCTGGCTGGTGCTGAGCGCGTTTTGCGCTTGCCCCGCTCGCGCAAGCGGCAACATCATTGAAAAACAATAAATGCGGCCGCTAATTGGTCGGAAAATCGGATTTTTTTGGATTTAGTCCCTGCACATTTTTGGTTTAATCCGATATTCTTGGATTTTTACAGATTTAGTCCCTGGGATATTTTGTATGTTTGGATATTTACGGATTTGATCCCCGAGATATTTTCCTGCGCAACTTGCCACGTGTGCAGCTTTTTGCCACGTGTGCAGTTTGCCGGTTTTGCTGCTCGGAAACTTCGACAGCTCATATCTTCTCCATCCGGACTCCGATTTGGGCAAACTCAGTTGCGTTAGAATCGTATCGGAGCCCTCTATCCAACGACATAGGGGTAAGCATCTGGATCGGGGTTTAGCAGAAAGTCAACTTTCGGCTCGCCTAAAATTTGACCAGCCTGCAGAACCTTCATCTGAACTCCGATTCTAGCAAACTCAGTTGCGTTGGACTCATGTCGGGATTCTCCATCCATTGAGATAAAGCGAGGTGGCCAATTTTCACTTGATTAAAAAGTTAAATTTTCACCCCTTAGGGTTTGACTTTTTGTTCAGGGTTTGCATTTCCGGCTTTTCTGAGAGCGCAAAAATGAGGTGCTTACAACAAGGAAAGTAAAAATTATCTGGGATAGTTCTTATAAAGCAGGCCGGAAGACAAAGCCCAAAAGATCTCATCATTTCGATCGTGGGAAAGTGGTGAAATGACGGCAAACCTGCCGTACCAAGCAACAGACAAAAAATATTTCGAAAAACTAAAAATACTTACTCATCACACCGGCCGATGACGGCTTAATGAGTAAATAGGGGGGCAATGTTTACACCCTATACAGACTGACGAATAAGAGGAGGCCACGCGGTATCCACATGGCCTACTTCAATTATAAAGGCCATGCACGTAGGCCTTATTCATTCAGATAGGCCACGTCGGCACATACATAGGCCAAGAATTCAATTAAAGCCCTGTAAGCACATACGACAAGCTATCTTCAGATGTATTCAAGGGATCATACCATCAGCCGTCAGAGAATAACCATCTACCACTTGAGAAATTAATAGTTGGAGATCGTGGCCGGACGGTTATCTTTCATGAACTGAAGAAGGCAGATGATTAACCTCTAAGAAGATCGTGCAAGAGTGGGACGTTAAGCAACCGTTAAGGATTGGCTATAAAAAGCACAAATCCGAAGAGCTCGAGGACACAATCCATCCAACCGCAACCGGTTATCATAATATTATTCTGATCATCCGTGATCTTTATCCCGTCTCCTACACTGTAGCCAGAAGGATAAACTAGGACTTCTCTCATTTCTTCCTGTCGCAGTGACATTCTAGGCCCCTGTTTACTCCTATCGACGTTAGAACCCTACCACTGGCAAGTAGGTTAAGGCCGCCCCTGACTCGTGATCCTGTACCCTGACTACGGCTACAGGATTCCGAGCAGCCGGTCCCGAGACCGACTTCGATCAAGCCAGGTGACTCACGTACTATCGGTTAAATAGCAATCCTAGGTGAACCCCCTAATTGGCTTTGTTAGCAGCCGCCCCCTTCCTTCTATTCTTATATTCTGATTACGGTTATAAGACTAGGATAGGCCGGTCCTGCAAACCTTGTCAGTTTTCTTCTTGTTTTTATTTCCTGTTGGGGATTATCTGTTGTAGCTTACGGCCATCGGCCGATTTTATAATACAACGTTTCATACCATTAGTTGCTTTCCCTTTCAATCACTTACAAGAACCCAAACGAAGACCGAACCCCTAGTCTTCACACTATCGCCTGACCGGTTTTATTACAGGTGACTTGCAGTATGGCTGAACCGACCCCCGGTTTAGATTTAGAACAGGTGCTCGGAATCAGGTCTCGACCCGAAATCATTGTATCAAACGATATTAGCACGCCCGCGCAGAGACACATCATCAACATCACCACGTGTCCACACCGGCCCAATTTCAGAGGAAGAGTAGTATAATGAGAAGAAAAAGTTGCAGCAATTTTCTCTTATTGTTCACCAACTATGGTCATTCTTATTTTTTTCTGTTCATCTCATTTGAATTCTAATCTGCAATGGCTTTGCCTATCACCATCACCGGCAGGTTGTAAAAGGGGCGTAAAGCCTGCAAACAGGTGTTTCATAGGCCTCTTATATGCCAGTTTTGCTTTAGCAACAAACCTACTAGTGAAAGTAGAGCTATAAAGCATTTGGGTAGTCCAGCCACACCAATTAGTTTTGGGCCATTCCACTACAAAAATCCTGATCAAGAATGAGAAGCAATAAAGAACAGTCCTGGAAACATGTTTTAAGATGCAGTGAAGAGCTGGAAACTACTCGTTTGTATGTGGAAGCCATAAAAAGCTGACTTACCAGCTGTTGTTTCTCATTAGGCTATGTTGGGGTTATTGAGAACAAAATTTTTAAACTAGTGTGTTAGTGATTGCATCTTTTGAAGTTCTGGGAGTCTCTATGACTCCTTAGAATTACTGTGATCAGCAGCATACCTCATCCTTAAATGCAGAGAATTCAAACTTGCGAGTAAAGCCTCTGTTCTGAGTTAAAATAAACAAAAGCTGGATTGAGAATTGGGTGGTTTCTGCAGTTCTAACATACAGGAATTTTATTCGATTTTCAGGAGGTTGAATATTCCGGCGGAGGTTTTGCACTACGTTAATTCCTGTGCCGGTAAAAGCTGCGAACGAAATTCTCCAGAGCAGGTGAAGTGGAAGCAGGAAGCTACGGGGGTAGATGGAACTTGGCTGTTTTTGGCGCTGAGGGCTTTATTGTATTGCTCATCTTGTGGAATAAACCACAAAAGATATGGTTGTTTTGATTTCATTGACCATATGATGTGGTCTTCTGGGAATGGAAGCAAACAAAGTTTGTCATGATTCTTATGGTACGTGCACCTTCCATGATTATTCAGTGGCTCTACCCATATACTATTTTTCAAGATAACAAGAAAATCCGTTGTTTATCTTCCTACATTGAAACAGAGCAAAGATGAGCCTCATTAACTGATCATCATGTGGTCCTTAATTTCAAGAACTTCTGATAATGTTTCCTACGCATGGTACACTTTCCTGGGTTATGCAGTTAGGAAAATTCAATTTTTGCTTCAAAAGTTTCTTGTGAGGGTATGTGAACCTACAGAGGTGCCCATGGCATGTCAAAAGAACTGAAGACCAATGGCATGATGTGACCCAAATCGGTTCTATGATATGGTTGATACCAGCCGGGGCAACCCGGACCTTAAAACACAACTCAGTCTCGGTCTACCTTGCGATATAACAACTGGCCGGTTAGGAGGGTTAAGTGGTTAATTCAAGGGCTGAACCAGACAAGCCAATTGACGGCATTGGTCTGTCAGCGATCAAATTGTATGGACCTTCTCTCCACAACCAGCAGTAAAACCATGAATGCTGGAAATGGGCCAAATCGGTCCAGTACCCGGTCGACCCATTTCACTTCTCGTTTCTATCAAAACCCAACCGCAAAGCCATCACATGATGCACGTGATTAACTGTCGTCAGTTAACTACCAACGGTTACTCTCAAGTCTCTCTCAATTTAGATTTTCAAGAATGCAAAATTCTGTTTGATCAATTTGTCAAGCCAGATTAATATGAAATGGCTTTGGGACTTGAGAATTATTTCCTGTGATATTACCGCAAATTTTTGGGTTTGTACTCTACAAAAACACGAGGTGGAGATGAAATGATAGGGATCTAAAGCATCTGATGTCGCTTTTAACTGAATATAGATCTATTGTAAAGTATGGTCTGATTGATGACCAGCGAGTTAGGAGAGTTCGCAAAAGCTTTCAGTCCGTTACATGGTTTCTTCTGGGTATTTCCAGAAATTTTTGTCGTCAAAACCTAGCAAAACACCATAAATTAACCGAGAATATTTTTATATGTTTTTCATTTCCTATAATGGCTTGCCTTGCCAGAACTATGCTATGATTTGAGCTGTTCCACTTCTAGGGCTCGTATCCTGTAATTTGATTGTCGAAATGTGGCATGAAAAATGGATTTTGATCATCTCAATGACAATAAATGCAGGGTTACTTGATCGTTTTGCATTTCAAGCCCTAAGGCCTCCAGGAATTAAGTTGATCTTGCTTTATCTGATCTTATCATGGGTTGGTGATTGCAAGTGGCTTTCTAGGTTTGTGTGAGAGTTTTAACCATAATAACTATTGCAAGAAGCCAGAACAAGAAAAATTGATTCTGAAAAATAGTCAACCAGAATTGGGTGCCTATAATTTTCTATACCCAAGGACACCTGGGTTCCTACAACCTCACAGCTCCTCCTTTAGTGGACCTCTGCTTCAGAATATGACATGCTAATGCTCCTTTTCCTATTTCAGCAATTAGAGTTGAGTGACCTATGGAAATTTTAAGTTCCAGGAATCTGAATACCAAAGCATTTGATAAGAGAATAGTAAGAATCCTGTATTAGACACCATATCAGAGTAAATTCTGTTGAGTGAGATTCTTGATATAAGTCTATTCTTCAATGTTATTTCTTCCATTTTGTCACAGTGGTTGGGCTCATGAATTCAATTTCGTCCCCATACCTATCCAATGGTTCATATTATCTGATAACAACTCATTTTGTTGGGACTGGTTTCTGTTCCGTATATGTGGAGCATAGTGTGGTCAAAATGCAAAGAATGGTTCTTAAGCACCTATAAAAGTTTTCTTTCATACACCAATTTTGGGAACAATGTGATTCTTTCTTTGTTTAGATCTAAGCCACAGTGAGATGGAAAGAAGACAACACAATATTTAGATGGAATTTGAAAGCTAAGGTCGATGTGGAACAGATAATCATTGATGTTATAAAGGAAGGACACTTTGTTTCTTACACTTTTGGTGTTTTGCAACTTGCACAGGTGGATTCCTCAAATTAGAGACTTGACACAGTATGGAAGTTCTTACCATAATCATTCAAATAAAGAAGAATAGGAAGGGCTCCAGGTCCAAGGTTAGAAGATTCTGTCATTTCTATTCAAGAACTTTCAGAATCCCACTCGGGGTTATAATCTGAAAATGTTTGACTAACGATGGTCTTACCCGTCTTAACTTACACATTGTAGAGTCATCCATACTAATCCTTCCCAAGCATCCTAGCATTAGCTTATCCAGTGAGAATTTCCAGATTGATTTGGTGAGTGTTTATTTTGAACTTCTTTCTTTTATCATCTTTTTTTTCCTTCTTAAAGGAAATATACTTAGGTCAATATACCAAAAGGTCACTCCATTAGTGGGAGGTGGTTGAGACAGAGACCTCAACTCGTATATAGATTGAAAGAAAAGGATTACAAGAGAAGGGAGATAAGAAAGACAAAAACAAACAGCTAAGATGGCACAGAATGATGCCAAAACGATTACTTAGAGACCCATTCGTAAGGAAGACATAGCTTATTTAAATGGTAGAAACCAAAGATCTCCGTAGGAAGATCAGTAAGTGGAATGAAAGCAGCAAGAAGATAATAAATCCTTGATTGGGAGAATCTTGTAAAAAATTTCTGGGAGAAGGCAACAAACCATGAATCCAATTAACAATATTTTCTTAGTCAGATTTAATGTGATATTTTTGGCATGCTCTACTTTCATGTTGGAATCCATAAACAATTTCAATGGTAATGTTTAGAATGATAATCATAGTAAATATCATGTTGTGAATTCAAACCATGTATAGTAGCAAATATAACATAACAAATGAGAGAACATGGCAAGTTTTACATGGTTCATTGTTATGCTTATGTTCATGGAAAAGATGAGAATCTCTGAGGAATTAGTTTTACTAGTTTCTTCACAATCTCTCAGACCATAACCAAGTAGAAGGTAGACCACCCAAAACGACACCTACCTTCACAGTGTGCACGTGTTTGACACTTGTGTGTGCGCGTCTTGTGATCCTTCCACCCAAGGGTGGCTGCCCTTAGAGATGGCAACGGTTCGGTTTTGCAAAAAACCAAAACCAAACCGACAAATTTACAATGAAAACCGTAACCGTTACGGTTCACTAAATTTAAAACTAGACCCGTTTAATTTTCATATTCTTGAAACCGTAACCAAACAGAACTGTTTCACCTTTTTGGGAGTAAAATTTTATTATTTTACGTGTCTACACAGGGATTTGATAATGAAAACTGTATCAAAAGAATTCATTCCATAGAAGTATAATGAAAAGGAAAAATTAAAGTGAAGTTTTTTGTTTCAATAACTATTAAGGTCATTCAACTCTAGAAGCAAAACGTCATCCCCTAGCAATGTTTGACTTAAACATATTCAATATGCTCATTGAAGGGAGATGAAATGGCCAATTGTATTCATCTCCACTCCGGCAATTATGTCCTTTGGCCCACTAAAACTTCCATTTCATCCAAAGCTTATGCATGTTATATATAGTCAGTTTTGGTTCGATTTCACCTTCAAACCGTAAACGAACTGAAATTGCATTGGTTTTTTTAGTTAAAAACCAAAACCAAACTGAAACCGAATATTAAAGACACAAAACCAGCCCTAATAGGTTTGGTTTGGTTTGTCAATTTTAATCGAACCATTGCCATTCCTAGCTACCCCTAGATCCCCTTATTATTGGGGCTTGGTGTGTGTTAATCAATCACTGAAAACAAAATACAAAACATCTGTCATGATACATGGGAAGATTTTTGTCTATCATGCTAGTAAGTGTAGAACACTGTTCCTACCAAAAGATTAAGCTGATAGTAAGGGTGAACTTTACATATTTAATGTATTGCTTAACACTCCCCCTCATGTGTAGACATGACTCAAACCCATTTTCAGGGAGGCCGTACACGTAGAATATTTTTTTTCTCAATGGGTGGAGTGAAGGCTTGAACTCAGGATCTGGGCGTTAGCCTAAAGCTTTGATACCATGTAGAACACCTTTCCTACCAAAAACTTAAGTTGATAGTAGGGGTGAACTTTATTTATTTAATATATTCCTTAACAATGAGAAATATAGTACAATGGCATGCTGTATTGAGTACCATATATTATAAAGAATTTTAAAATGTCTTTTTCTTCTGTAATTAAGTGTTTCCAATTTCATCGATAATCAGATCATAAACTTTTGATTATCTGATATCCAGATTTTTTCATTGGGTCAAGTGACAACTCAAGTGGGGAAGACAATAGTACATATGCAGCTCTGGTATTGGTTAGGAATTTTTTTTTCCTTTTAGGATTTACAACATAAGCATTCATAAAAGCTTTGAAATAAGTTTAAACAATGCAATTAGACTGAATGCATCTTCTCTACTCTCCGCCTTCCTTGTTTTCATAATCGCTAAGGCTGTGTTTGGAAGCTTGGATTTTGAAGGAAAAGAAAAGAAATTTGCAAAAATTTCTTTTCCTCTGTTTGGTATTATACAAGAAAATAGGTTTTGAAAGAAAAGGAAAGAATATTTGCTCAAAAATTTTCTTTCTCTCGTGTAAAACATTTCAGCCCAAAAACCTAGTCATTTCGGAAGAAACGAAATCACGGGTGATTTGGGGAGAAACGTCTCTCGACAAACCCACGAAGAGCCCGACTTTCACCTCGACCCCAACCTCGCGAAGGCTTCTCTCCTTCCTGCTTCTCTTCTTCCGGCAAAATCAATGGAAGAAACGGCCATTGTTTAGATGAGAGGTGAATCTTCTCTTCCGGTTGATGGTTGGGAGTGGCTGCCATTGTTCAGACAAGAGGAGAGAGGCTTCCAATGGTAAGCAATCGCAACATCTCCCCCAAATCTCCTGAAATCTACGGCATCTGTCGGACTAAATGGCTTTAGAAATCTCATTTTTTGCTTCTCCTTCGTCGCGTCACAAGATTTGGTTTCGGATTCAGAGTTCAGACAATCTGTATTTTTCTGTTTCTTTTTGGCTCAAGGCTCTTCCCTTCGGCCCAGAAGAGTAACAGAGGGAATCTCAATCAGAGCTACACCTAGGTTTTCGTTTTCGAGCAATTCTTGCTTACGACGCTTAAGACATTTCACGATTTCGAGATCGGTTCAAGGAATTCTGATGGAGGATGGCAAGAGAACGAGATTAACCACCTATATTCGAGCTCAACAGGTCAGTATTGGATCTCTCTAAGTGATCGACTTTGGCTTTAGGTGCTTGATTGGGTGGATTTGAGTTCTATAGTTTTATTTAATTTTTTCTTTTGACTGTTTGGGTTTGGATATGTATACAACTTCAAGCTTTGTATCGATTGGAATATTAGAGAAGTCTTACCTGTTCTAAAGAAAGTGAAGGTTGTTGGTTTGATGATAACAGGTGGGATGCCTAGAGGTACTAAAATTGTTTCAAACTGTTTTTTCATTTGTTCTATCGTGGTTACACTGTATTGAAAGGAACATCTACAATGCTGCACTGTAGTTGAAGGAACTTGTACATTTTACTAGGAAAAGATATTCTTATGTTCCCCAATATAAATGTTTAATATGCTAATTCTTCATTGAGGTGACTGAGCATTGAATATATTCTGATTCCAAAGCAGGCATTAGAAGTATTTGAGCTTATAGCTGTACCTTAGGTTTCAAATCCTCAAGATCAGTATATTATTTGATGACATATCGTGATGAGGGAAGTATGACTCCCCCAGTAATTAAAACCTGTAACATCCAAATAGGCTCTTGACAGGGTAATGTTGACATCTCAATGGATTTTCTGAATTCTATCTAGCATTGACCTGTTGATCATATTAAGAAGACTAGTGTTATATGATAAATGCTTATTTAAATTGTAGATGTGATATATCTCCAAGCTATAGGATTGCAAGTTGGGTTAGTTGGGTAAGATTGGAGGGGAAACCAGTTGCAACTATCGATGCTAAACCATCAGCTTGTGGCTTTACCCAATCAACCATCGATGCAACAAACTCAAATATAGATGAAAACAAGTGTCAAGTTCTCAATCCAATGTTCAAATTAGGTTGATATTGGTTGGCTATGGTTGCAAAGGTTGGATAAGTTTCAGCTTAGGTTAGTAAGTTCTTTATATCATTTGTAACAGAGGATGCATAGATCAGTGAAATTCACCCAAGTGTGCGACTTGTTGTGACTTTAATTTGACATGTGGTTGGTGATTCAGTAGATCCATATATCCAATTTATTCTTCTTTATGATCCTATTTCACCTACTAAGTCGCAACCCAAACACATTTGCTGATCTGATATGTGGAGAAAAAGCATCCTCATTGTAACATCTTTCATATAGAGAACTCTAGATATATTTGTATGGGTGGGGATGTCTAAGTGTGTGTGTAATCTTTTGCTGGCTGTTGGCTTATATCTGTTGTTTAACACTATTATTTGCCTTTTTTTTTTCTCTAAGTGTGAATATTTGTTATTAGGTAATTGGTTGGTGAAGGCTGAAAACTTGGAGCATCACCAAGCTGTTAGACATGCAGGTAACTCTTTCTTCCTCAATCTCTCCTTTCCTTTTCTTTATGTTAATTTATTTCCTGATTTCATATTCTGTAAATTGCTCTCTGGTTTGGAAAATTTTCCCTTGAATCATCATCAACAACAACAAATCCCCATTGATTTCACTGATCTTCTGATCTGACTAATCCATTCCAAATGCTAAAATAATGAAACATATAAAAAAACTTTTCCAAACTTACATATAATGTTGGTACCCATTTCTGTAATCTAATTTCAACTTCTTGATCCTTTTTTTTCTGGGTTCAAAAACTGCAGTATCTGAACTGGATACTGAGGATACCAGCAGAAACATAGTAGAAATCATATTCCAGTCAAGTTGGTTAAGAAACAAGCTCAAGTATGCAAGATAGACAGGATTCTCAAGGTTCAAAACAGTCAGAAAACCATCACTAGGTTTGAAGATTACAGGAACTCCATTAAGGCAAAAGCAAACAAGCTTTCCAAGAAGCGCCCCAGATGTCTTGCAGATGGCAATGAACTCCTAAGGTTCCACTGCACAACCTTTATGTGTTCAATTGGGTTGAATGGGTCAACCAATCTATGCAACTCAATCCTCAACTGTAATATCTGTAGCATCATTAAAAACAGATTCAAGATTAATGGAGTTCTTGAAGGAGGGATGTACCACATCCACTAGCGGAAAAGCCCATGACAATGCTCACGTTAAGTCCGAAGATCAGAAGCGAGAAATGTTGGTCTGTAGAGTTATAGCTGGAAGGGTAAAGAAGAACCAAGATGCTAATGCAGAAGAGTATGATTCTGTTGCTGGACCAACTGGACAGTACTCAAATTTGGAGGAGTTATATGTGTTCAATCCCAAGGCTATATTGCCTTGTTTTGTTGTTATATATAGAGGATTTTAGTTGTTTGGTTGATCTGAAATTCCATGCTTTTCAGTCTTCTTAACAATTTAAGCATTTTGGTTGCTTAAATTAAAGTCTCTTTAATTTGTTCTGTTGTCATTTTTCCCTTTGCAGATTTACAATATGTGCTTGTAATGGCAACAGGTTTGAGCTAGGCCAAACTTGTACCCATTATATGCCTTGAAAAACCTACTCTAGTAAGGGTGGGCAATGCTGTTGCCATTCATTTATGTATTTTTTTTTGTGTTTGTTTTTGTATTCTGATTTTCTATGTGTATGGGTGGGGATGCCTAAGTGTGTAATCTTTTGCTGGCTGTTGGCTTATATCTGTTGCTTAACACTATTATTTGCCTTTTTTTTCTTCACTAAGTGTGAATATTTGTTGTTAGGTAATGGGTTGGTGAATGGAAGTGTAAGTGCAAATTATCTTCGTTTTTTTTTAGGAAATATCTATTTTTTGCTCATCCTTCATTAGGTCTAATAGTGGCAATGGCACGGAATCGGGGAGGGTTTTGGTTAACCTAAACCCTGCTCCTGTAGGAGTTATCCAATACCAAATCCTAAACCCCCCCCTATTAAGTTGGTAAAGGCGTGGGGTGGGTCTGATTTGGTTGGAGTCTAAAATACAAAATAAATATTTGTATGAAATCAAAATATATAAAAATGATACTTTAATTTTTATGAAGGTCGGGTTTGGGGCAGTGGGACAAAACTCGAATCCGCCCCTAACTCTATTTTAACTATAGCAAACCTTGACCATTAGAGGTACATTGCTATCCCTAATTAGGTGGACTCAGTATTTATGTATTTTTCCCTTTTCATCAATTAAAAAATCCAAAAATCAAAAAAACCATTTGATTTTCCATATGAACAACCAAACAAGAGAAAGTGATTTCTTCAAAAATTTCTTCCTTGTTTTCCCTAGCAAACCAAACAAGAGAAAATATCCATTTTTTTCATTTATTTTCTCTTCTTTTCTTTTCTTTTTGGGATTTCTTTTCTTTTCTCCTCAAATCCAAGGATCCAAACATAGCCTAAGCGATTTTCATCTGAGAAAGCAACGTTACCAAACCGATTCCTGTGGATCCCTTATCTGAACCCTGTGCGTGAACCCCAGGTAGGATCGCACCACGTGTCCTCTAAATCGATTCCAAACCCAAGAAACGAAAACGGAGAGAAAATCACGTTTCCGTCAACACACACTCTCTCTCCCCATCGTTTTCGGCTTTTACCATTGTATCAAAATTTTCGATTTCGTCTTCCCTCCAAAAATCCGAGAGCTACCTTCCAAATCCAAGAGCTCGTCTTCCCCAAATCGATTTGCAGTCATCTTCCTCCAAATTTGAGATCTACCTTCCAAATCCGAGAGCTACTCCGTCTTCCCCAAAGCTTTGAGATTTACGTTCGGAATCAATTTGCTCACGGTGGAAAGCTTCGAGCGATTCTTTGGTACCAGGGCTACCCCCAAAATAATCTCTCCTTCTCGTTCATAAGTAAGCCTTTCTTTCTCTGTTTCATCCTCTTCTTCTCTGTTAATTTAATTTTATATTTATATGGTTCTGTTTCTTCTTCTTCTTATCTGATAATGTATTTTTTATATTTAAATGGGTCTTCATTTACGTTGTATTCTGCTATGAATTTCTGGGAATCAAAATCTATCCGTTACTCTTGTTGTGTCATTATTGTTCTTCTTTCTTGTTGTTGTTTTCCGGTTTTCTTTTTTCTGTCGGTCTTTTCTTTTTTTTATCTCCCCCTTTTCGTTTTTTGGTCTATGTGGTCTAAAGCAAGTGAAATTCCATGCTTGATTGCTGCAAATATTTTACGGAATGGAATCGAAAATTATAGTTAGAGAGAAGAATCATCGATGAAGCCCTTCATATGGAGATTTTGCGTTATGTTTCCCTTTTTTTTTTGGAACTTAAAATGTGAATCTTTTGTTCTGGGTACCATGCAAATCAGTGAAATAATGAGTTCATAAGGGGGATTAAATGAACTTTTCCATCTCTTTGTGGAATGGATATTCAAGATCTACTGTAATCGATTTTTTCTTCAGTAATTTGTATCATGGTGCTATGAGGTACTGTCAGGCTAGAGAGAGAACTCTCTCTTCTTAGTTTGCAGGTTGGAGGTAAGGAGATCAAAACCTTTTTCTCCCAATAGGTAGAGATTTTAACTCACATTCCATCTCAACTCTTGTTGACATAACCTAAAATTTATGTCTTCTGTACATGTTTTCTTCCCTCAAAATGTTCCAAACATTTTACAGAGTTTACTCCCTCTTTTAAGTTAATTCCAGTCAATTCATAGATCTGATATTCATGGAAATGCGGTCTTTGTCAATTCCAGGGAGTAAGCATATAAGAAGAGGAAGTTAACTTGGGTATTTAAGCACATTTGGAGAGAATATGACAACTGAAAATAATACCGATGAGGTAGGTGGTGAGGTGAGAGTTGTTCCTAATGTTGATGTGATATGATAAACATTTGTCCAGAGGTAGCACTCAAATTGGTTCCTGAGAGGAAAACCTTTATTAACTTGCTCATGGCTAAAGATGAAGACTACAACAAATTAAAAGAGGAAATGCAGAGCTTGATTTCATTACTTTTGCCTCTTCTAGCTGAGATTCACTCCACTCTGGTGAGCCAACAAGCTCCTTAATTACATGTTGTCTGATAAAAATATTTATTTGCAAATATATGTGACCTTACCCCCTCCCTTTTTTTTGGGATTTTTATTGACTTTGCAGAGAAGGTTTTGGGTGGATGGTTTTAAGTCTATTTAATCCAACAAATGCAGACGAAAACAAGTTCTCTTCTCTATCAGAATCCTATGCTCCTTCAGCTGGCTAGCGACACAATGATATCAAATTTAAGCAATCATAGCAAGTTCTAATTGCTTTAACAGATGATCCTAATCTAAGAGGATCCTGATCCATGCAGCCAAAGTTTAAACACAAATCATTCATCATTGTCATCTCTTGATAAATGCTGAACAAGCTCAGTATAGATAAAATGAAGGTGCGTTTATTTTAGCCCTCTGAGATAGAATGAGGTATGAATGCATAGATAGAGGAACAACAAATAAAAGGAAGAGTAAAGTGAGAAGCACTGGTGAGGAGGACCACTGGAACAGTAGGCCGGTATGAGTTTGTTGAATAGGTAAAGGGATGGCTTGGGAATAAGGTCGAACAGGGAATGGGCATAAGACAGAAAATTTAACAAGACAGAAGGAGCATTTCCAGGAAATTTTCCTTTCTGTTGAACTAAAATCTTGAACTGTTGAACGATTTTTTTATTTTTATTTTTTTGAACCATTGAACGATTCACACTTGAGTACGACAAATGGCATACCGTTAAACTAAAATCTTTTGAACCAAAGAACAAGAACATCAAAACGTGATTACACAGCAACCAGAATTTAGAATAGCAGCGGTGACCAACCGGCACAAAGCAACAATGGCTCTAAGCTAAAAACGCAACTATAAATGAATACAGAAGGAAAATAAAACGCAACCGGCGTATAAAAAGAGGCCTTCACAACCCAAATATGCAAAGTTAAAGCAGTAAGCCCTAATTCGTTTGAAGGTAGTTCTCTACAGATAAAAGCATCTTAACAGAAACATCAAGAAACGAAGAAAAAAGACGTAGTGAACACAGATCATATGACCTATTGAAGACAGCTGGCCGCAATCAGCTATCACAACAGGCTTGGAGATCCTCTCCGAAGAAACTCCCGGATTTGGAAGTAGATCTCAGATTCGGAGGAAGACGAAGTAGTTGCAAATCGATTTGGGGAAGACGAAGTAGCCCTGGTACCAAAGAATCGCTCGAAGCCTTCCACCGTGAGCAAATCGATTCCGAACGTAAATCTCAAAGCTTTGGGGAAGACGATTGCAAATCGATTTGGGTAAGACGAGCTCTCAGATTCAGATTTAAGAACCCAGTTCGTGTACCCAAAAAGCCAATAAAGAATATGATATGTGGAAAAGATCGAAGGGAACGAACGGAGCAAACTGAAAAAATGAAAAAGAAACAGGAAAATCGATTTGGGGAAGACGACTGCAAATCGATTTGGGGAAGACGAGCTCTCGGATTTGGAATGTACCTCTCGGATTTTTGGAGGGAAAACGAAATCGAAAAATTTGTTACAAGGTGAAAAGCCGAAAACGACGGGGAGAGAGAGAGTGTTAACGGAAACGTGATTTTCTCTCCATTTTCGTTTCTTGGGTTTGGAACCGATTTAGAAGACACGTGGTGCGATCATACCTCGGTTCACGCACGGGGTCAGATAGGGATCCAGAGGAATCGGTTTGCAACGCTACTCCTTTAGAGAAGCTCCTGATTCGTGAGAATTAACTCCGTTCATCTTGATTACTGCACTGTCGACTCAACTCAGAAGTTGCTCTTTCGTTCGCTCGAATCGACGAGAGAATTTCAGATTTCAGGAATGAGGAACGCCGTCTTCCCGCCTTTTTATTCACAGATCTGTGGTTTTGGTAATCTGAACCTGCCTTTCAAGTTTGATCTCGATTACGATAAAAGTTATTGCGTATTAAATTTTTTTAGCTGAGTAATTAAGACAGGCTTTGGATTTCTTTCCTACAGGAAACAGCGAAGTGCAGAATCTTCAGATACCGAACGCTAACTTCTTATTTTTTTCTGTTCATCTCATCTGAATTCCGATCTGCAATGGCTGTGCCTAGCACCATCACCGGCAAGCACTACAAGTGTGAGGACTGCAAACAGGTGCTTCATAGGCCTCTGATATGCCAGTTCCGCTTTCACAACAAACCTGTAAGTGAAAATAGAGCTATAAAGCATCTGGGTAATCCATTCACAACACTTAGTTTTGGGCCATTCTACTCCAAAAGTCCCGAAGCTTATGGCAAATGGAAAGCAAGAAAAGAACAGTTCTGGAAACATGTGTTAAGAAGCAGTGAAGAACCGGAAACTACTCGTTTGTATGTGGAAGCCATAAAAAGGGTACAAATTAAAGCTAGAGCTCTCTACGAGAATGATGACTCAATCAATCATCTTTCTGGAGACGATTTCATATCAATGATGATCAAGGATGGTTGCTTTATGTTACAAGCTGCAATCTATGTTTTGGGTGGTTGGAAGCTACTGGGTTACCCCGATGATATATTTGGTGAGCAAGGAGACAGAGATGAAATCGACAGAGTAGTCCTTATGTTTTTTGTGTTGGGGAACCAGATCCCTCTCATAATTCTGAAGGAGTTGATGAAACAAAGCTTCTTTCAGAAGGTTCTTCACTCAGGAAAATGGAACCGGCCAATGGACCTGCCACGGAGGGCCTTATTCGACTTCTTGATTGTGCCTGCCATGACTGGAAGGGCTATGGATGAACCATCAGATATTCTACATGGTTGTTGGCTACTGCTGGCTGGGCCAAGATGCTCAACTCAGGATGCTGGTGAAAATGATGACAGCGATGAAAGTAGTAGCAACAATGAATATGACAATGAATTCCTTGTTGTCCCTAATGCAACGAAGCTGCAGCTATCAGGCGTCTCTTTTGAGGACAATGGAGGATTGGGTACAAGAGGTATAAGGTTCAATAAAACTGGGTTTGGTGCTTCTTTTTCCTTGCCTTCCATTGTAATAAATTCTAGAACAGAGATTGTGCTCAGGAACCTGATGCGTTATGAGTTTGTACAACAAATGGGTCCAAATGGTCGTGAGGCATGCGCTTATTTGCAGTTGATGTGTGAACTCATTCGCACACCGAATGATGCAAAGCTTCTTGCTGACAGTGGCATCATCTATTGCCGTCCTACACTTGAGAAGGAGTTGCCTGAAATCTTTAATAGGCTCTACCTTCCAGATGTGAAATCTAATCGCAATGTCCATCTTGTTCGCAATCAAATTCGCAGCTATCGGAGATGTAGAGCTCATCTAGCCTCCACTCCAGCACCTAACCCTGATGATCTTGCCCAGCCTCAACCTCCTTCTTCCTTCCATGAGGAATTATCTTTACTCAAAGATCAAAACTCCCAACTTCTTCACCTTGTCCAATCTATGAGTGAACAGATGAAGAAGCATCATGAAGACAATATGCGAAGATTTCAGAGGATTGAGCTTCGACAGCAGAAGTTGGCGGAGGCGCGCAACAAGATTTACAAGGAGCTCATTGACTATTTTAATAATCAAGATGTTGATGAAGAAGAAGAGGCTCCAAGTGCAGCTCCAGGTCCAAGATTTGAGAATGAGGTGTTCCTATAGGTAAAGTGTTTTTTAGTAAGGAGTTATGGTCTTACTTCAGTTGTTTTGGGCGAGTGTTTATTTTGTACTTAATCAGCAACCTTTTTTCTGGTGACTTGGTATGTACATTCTGGTTTTTCATGTTTATAAAATCCTGTTACTAATTAGGGGAGAATAAAGTAAACAAGCACAGACACACACACACATATCCTTGAGCTTTAGGAGGTGCAAGTTTCTTAAATTTTTGCTAGGCTGTATCATATATCATTAAATGAAAATAAGAGTCTGAAGACTGTTTAGCATTTTTAGGCTCATATTCATGTGCATTGATAAGATTCTCAGTTAAATGCTAGGTCATATATTCCTCTGTTGTCTAGTGTTCTTTGTTACTTTGTGCTGTACCACTGGTGCCAGGGTATTTGGATAATTCAGTGTATTAGAGTATGTTACTCTCATTTGTTCAAATGGTAATATTTGTTTTATAACTTCTAAAATATCTTGGATTTATCTGTATCAGCCAATATGCTTGCCATTGGGTCAGAAGTTGTGGTTACAGGCCGAACCTGACCAAATCTTACATCAGCGCGCGCCCCCCGCCCCCCCGCCCCCCCCCCCCCCCCCCCCCCCCCCCCCCCCCCCCCCCGCAACCTTCTTTTTTTATTTTTTATTTTCATAAATTATAATTCTTATGAGAAATGGAGATCCAAACCTAAGAATTGATCCCTTGAAATAATTCAAAAGGGAGTTTTACCCTCAGTCACTTATGAGAAGTTTTACCATAAAGCAAGGTTCTATTGTTATGGCAGAGTTTTAAATGGTGACTCTTCATTGACAATGAAATGGGAGTTTTTAGCTTTATTTTATTTTAATTTTCTGTTAATAGAAGGTTGAAATAAAATGGGACTTCAGGCCCCAATGGTAAATGCCTACTTTTCTTTCTTACTTCTCTTTTGATATTTCTTCTTCTTGGACCTTAAATAACAATTTGTTCAGAAAACTGAGGGAAGCATCTCTATGGATTGATTTATACCTGTGGATTTGAAACACGCTTCCTGCCAAACCATTCTGTGGAAATTTCACTCCCTGACATGAGTTCCTTGAGTGTTGAGTTTATAAAAGCTTCAGTGTTTTACACGGTTTTTTCCTTGGTATTTCCATCATGTATTTCCAGAAAATTATCTTGTCAAAAATATATATATAAGAAAATTTTCTTTTTCATTTCCTATAATGGCTTGGCTTGCCAGAACTGTTTTAAGATTTGAGCCATTCGACTTCTAGAGACTGTATCCTATAATCTGAATGTTAAATAAATCATGGCATAAAAAAGGGATTTTGATCATATCAATGAGATACATGCAACTGGCTTTTCATGACCTTATTATGGATTATTTGAAAATGGTAATAAATTCAGGATTACTTGATCAGTATGCATTTCAATCACTAATACTTCCTGGTTATGGGTTGGCTGATTGCAATTAGCTTTTTGAGGTTGTGTGGGAGTCATCTTAATAAGTATTATCAGAAGCCAGAAGATGAAAAACTGGTTTTGAAGAAGAAGAGACACAGTGGCCAACCAAAAGTAGATACCTACAATTTCTATACCCAACGACTTCCGGAGACCTACAACCTCAAACCTCCTTTAGTGAACCTCTGCTTCTGAATATGACATGTTAATGCTCTTTTTCCAATAATTATATTAGTACTTGGCATTGAGGGATATATGGAAATTATCCCGTGCTAGAAAAGTTCCAAAAACTTGAAAGCTAAGGTATTAGAAGGTTTAGACACCATCTCAGAGTGAATTCTGTTGAGTGAGGTTCTTGCTATTAGTCTACTCTTCATTGTCAGTTCTTCCTTTTTGTTAGGATGGTCAGGCTCTTGCATCCAAGTTCATTCCACATCATTCAATGATGTGAAGCTTAGTGTGTTAAAAATGCAAAGAATGGTTCTTAAGCACCTATTCTGTGCTGTTCAATTTTGCAGGAGTTTTGACTGTGTATTGATCTTTCTTTTTGGAGCATTGGTGGGATATGCTAACTTACTACTATCTAATGCCAAGTACACACTTCATGAAGGTGGATCACTTTTCTTGTATTTTTTGCTCTCTACTATCTTTATAAATTACAGTACATTTAGCTATTCTTTTTCCTGTTTTTATGGCTAATCCCTCAAGCCCCGGAGTGTCAAGTACCTTTAGCTATTCTTGAGCTCATATGAGCATAGGCTTCTGAGTCACCAAACTTTCCTCCTTGGTTTTTCTACCTGCATAGTACAGAGCCCCCCTAGTCATATTGTGATAGAAAGAGCATGACTAGGCGAGTCAAGATGCATTTTCTCAAGATTTGTGACTCAGAAAGCTCAAGCTGATGTATCCTTAAGCCTTGGGCCATCTGATTGCTTCTGCCTTTTTATTGCACTTGGTGTTTTTTTGACTCCTATGACAAGGTTCAAGGAAATTGATGGTTCATGGCTCTAGTTCACATGATCTCAGGCTTATTGAATCACCAACATTTTCCACCAAAAAGAAAGCAATTGTTTACCTGTCTGTATAATACAAAACCCACAAGTCATCTTTTTATTAAAAGCATCCCATGAAAAAAACTAATCTTTTTATTAAAAGCAGCGTCCAAGGCATCCCATTACATTATAAAGTTGTAGAATGAGAAGAAAATGTTGCAGCAATTATCTCTTATTGTTGACAAACTATGATCATTCTTATTTTCTCTGCTCATCTCATCTGAATTCTAAACTGCAATGGCTGTGCCTACCACCACCGCCGGCAGGTTCTATAAGTGGCGTAAAGCCTGCAAACAGGTGCTTCATAGGCCTCTCATATGCCAGTTCTGTTTTAGCAACAAACCTACCAGTGAAACAAAGTGGAGCTATAAAGCATCTGGATAGTCCAGCCACACCAATTAGTTTTAGACCATTCCACTACAAAAATCCTGATCGGGAATGGGAAGAAATAAAAAGACAGTTATGGAAACATGTTTTAAGAAGCAGTTAAGAGCCAGAAACCACTCGTTTGTATGTGGAAGCCATAAAAAGGGTAGAGACTGAAGCTAGATCTCTCTACGAGAATGATGACTCACTCATTGTCCTTTCCCAAGAAGAATTCATGTCAATGATGATCAAGGATGGCTGCTTCTTGTTACAAGCCGCAATCTGTGCTTTGGGTGGTTGGAAGCAACTAGGTTATCCCCCAGGGATGCTATATTTGGTGAGCAAGAAGACAGAGACAAAATAAAACTAATAGCAGGTACAATGTTTGTGGTGGGGAACCAGATCCCTCTCATAATTCTGGAGTTAATGAAACAAAGCTTCTTTCAGAAGGTCCTTCACTCGGGAAAATGGAAGTGGCCAATGGACCTGCCACGGAGGGCCTTGTTCAACTTCTTGATTGTGCCTTCCATGACTGTAAGGACTACGGATGAGCCATCAGATATTCTGCATGGCTTTTGGCAGTTACTGGCTGGGCCAAGATGCTCAACTCATGATGATGGTGACAATGATGACATCAATGAGAGTTGTATCAATGATGAGGATGATAGTGCACTCTATTATGTTGTCCCTGCTGCAACAAAACTGCAACTGTCAGGAATCTCTGTTGAGGACAACGGAGGAATGGTTACAAGAGGTATAAAGTTCAGTAAGACTTGGTTTACTGTTTCTGTTTCCTTGCCTTCCATTGTAATTGGAGCCTTCCATTGTAATTGGATCTTCTACACAGGTTTGCTCAGGAACCTGTTGCGTTATGAGTTTTTATAACAAATGGGTCCGAATTGTCGTGAGGCATGTGCTTATTTGCAGTTGATTGTGAACTCGTTCACACACCGGATGATGTAAAGCTTCTTGTTGACCAGTGTATCATCTACTGCCATCCTACACTTGAGAAGGAGTTTCCAGAAATCTTTAATAGGCTTTACCTTCTAGATGTGAAATGTAGTTGCAATGTCTATCATGTTTGCAATCAAATTTGCAGCTATCGAAGATTTACCATTCTACTGTTAGTTTTAGTAGTCTTGCAAATTCTGACTCTCATCCTGAAGTTTTACCAAAAGCCAGAACCACATACCTTCTCTGTTTCAGATGTTAGAGTGGCCCTAAGAGTTGTAAAAGATGCACTTGTTCATAAAAAACATGAGCTTTAGGAATTTTCTTGTATTTTACACCACTGTCTTGTTTCCTGGATAGATCAACTCACAGGACTGCTTTTAAAGGTTAGCTTACCTACTTATTTTGGTTTCTCTCATTCTGATGAGAGAATGAGGTGTTCCTATGTTTGGTGAGTGTTTATTTTGAACTTCTTTCTTTTATCATCTTTTTTTTACTTAAAGGAAAAATACTTAGGTCAATATACCAAAAGGGTCACTCCATTAGTGGGAGGGGGTTGAGACAGAGACCTCAACTCGTATATAGATTGAAAGAAAAGGATTACAAGAGAAGGGAGATAAGAAAGACAAAAGGAAACAGCTAAGATGGCACAGAATGATGACAAAACCATTACTTAGAGACCCATTCATAAGGAAGACATAGCTTATTTAAATGGTAGAAACCAAATATCTCCTTTGGAAGATCAGTAAGTGGAATGACAACAGCAAGAAGATAATAAATCCTTGAATTGGAAAATCTTGTAAAAAAGATGCTTGGGAAAAGGCAACAAACCATGAATCCAATTAACAATATTTTCTTAGTTAGATTTAATGTGATATTGTTGGCATGCTCTGCTTTCATGTTGGAATCCATAAAAAATTTCAACGGTAATGTTTAGAATAATAATCGCAGTAAATATCATGTTGTGAATTCAAACCATGTATAGTAGCAAATATAACATAACAAATGAGAGGACATGGCAAGTTTTACATGGTTCATTGTTATGCTTATGTTCATGGAAAAGATGAGAATCTCTGAGAAATTAGTTTTATTAGTTTCTTCACAGTGTGCGCGCGTTTGACACTTGTGTGTGCGTGTCTTGTGATCCTTCCACCCAAGGGTGGCTGCCCTTAGGGATGGCAACGGTTCGGTTTTGCAAAAATCCAAAACCGAACCAACAAATTTACAATGAAAACCATAACCGTTACGATTTACTAAATTTAAAACCAGACCCGTTTAATTTTCATATTCTTGAAACCGTAACCGAACAGAACCGTTTCACCTTTGTGGGAGTAAAATTTTTTTATTTTACGTGTCTACACAAGGATGGGCTGATGAAAATTATATCAAAAGAATTCATTCCATAAAAGTACAATGAATAAGAAAAATTAAAGTGAAGTTTTTGTTTCAATAACTATTAAGATCATTCAACTCTAGAAGGAACACGTCATCCCCTAGCAATGTTTAAGTCAAACATTGCTAGGGGATGAAATGGCCAAGTGTATTCATCTCCACTTCGGCAGTGATGCTCTTTGGCCCACTAAAACTTCTATTTCATCCAAAGCTTATGCATGTTATATATAATCAGTTTCGGTTTGATTTCACCTTCAATCCATAAACGAACTGAAACCGCATCGGTATTTTCAATTAAAAACCATAACCAAACTGAAACCGAATATTAAAGACGCAAAACCGACCCTAATAGGTTTGGTTTTGTTTGGTTTGTCGATTTTAATCGAACTATTGCCATTCCTAGTTGCCCCTAGATCCCCTTATTATTGGGGCTTGGTGTGTGTTAATCAATCACCGAAAACAAAATACAAAACATCTGTCACAATACATGGGAAGATTTTTGTCTATCATGCTAGTAAGTGTAGAACACCGTTCTTACCAAAAGATTATACTGATAGTAAGGGTGAATTTTACATATTTAATATATTTCTTAACACTCCCCCTCATGTGTAGACATGACTCAAACCCATTTTCAGGGAGGCCGTAGACGTGGAATATTTTTTTTCTTAATGGGTGGAGTGAAGGCTTGAACCAGGATCTCGGCGTTACCCTAAAGCTTTGATACCATGTAGAACACATTTCTTACCAAAAACTTAAGTTGATGGTAGAGGTGAACTTTATATATTTAATATATTCCTTAACAAAAAAAATACAGTACAATGACATGTTGTATTGAGTACCATATATTATAAAGAATTTTAAAACGTCTTTTTCTTCTGTAATTAAGTGTTCCCGATTTCATTGATAATCAGATCATAAACCTTTGATTTTCTGATATCCAGATTTTTTTCATTGGGTCGAGTGACAGATTTTTTCATTAGTATTTTTTTTCCTTTTAGGATTTACAACATAAGCATTCATAAAAGCTTTGAAATAAGTTCAAACAATGCAATTAGACTGAATGCATCTTCTCTACTCTCCGCCTTCCTTGTTTTCGTAATCGCTAAGCGATTTTCATATGAGAAAGCAACGTTACTCCTTTAGAGAAGCTCCTGATTCGTGAGACTTAACTCCGTTCATCTTGATTACTGAACAGTCGACTCAATTCAGAAGTTGCTCTTTCGTTCGCTCGAATCGACGAGAGAATTTCAGATTTCGGGAATGAGGAACGCCGTCTTCCCGCCTTTTATTCACAGATCTGTGGTTTTGGTAGTCTGAACCAGCCTTTCAAGTTTGGTCTCGATTACGATAAAAGTTATTGCGTATTAAATTTTTTTAGCTGAGTAATTAAGACAGGCTTTGGAGATGGTCGGTTCAGGGTTCTAGTTCACATGAGCTCAGGTCTGTTGAATCACCAAATTTTCCTCCACAAAGAAAGTAGTTGTTTACATTATTAAAAGGATCATCCAAAGCAACCCATTACATTATTAAAGTAGTAAGGAGAAAAGAAGTTGCATCAGTTATCACTTGTTGTTCACAACCATTGTCATTCTTATTTTTTCTCTTCGTCTCATCTGAATTCTGATCTGCAATGGCTGTGGCTACCACCATCACCGGCAGGAACTACAAGAGCAAGGACTGCAAACAGGTGCTTCATAGGCCCCTGATATGCAAGTTCTGCTTTCACAACAAACCTGTCAGTGAAAGTAGGGCTATAGAGCATCTGGGTAACCCACGCACACACGTTAGTTTTGGGCCATTCCACTCAAAAAATCCTGGTGGTAAATGGGAAGCAAGAAAAGAACAGTCCTGGAAACATGTGTTAAGAAGCAGTGAAGAGCCAGAAACTACTCGTTTGTATGAGGAAGCCGTAAAAAGGGTAGAGAGTGAAGCTAGAGCTCTCTACGAGAATGGTGACTCAATCAATCATCTTTCTGGAGACGATTTCATATCAATGATGATCAAGGATGGTTGCTTTATGTTACAAGATGCAATCCATGTTTTGGGTGGTTGGAAGCTACTGGGTTACCCCCCAAATGATGATATGTTTGGTGAGCAAGGAGACAGAGATGCAATCGACAGAATAGTCAGTACCTTGTTTGTGGTGGGGAACCAGATCCCTCTCATAATTCTGAAAGAGTTGATGAAACAAAGCTTCTTTCAGAAGGTTCTTCACTCAGGAAAATGGAACCGGCCAATGGACCTGCCACGGAGGGCCTTATTTGACTTCTTGATTGTGCCTGCTATGACTGGAAGGGCTATGGATGAACCATCAGATATTCTACATGGTTTTTGGCTACTGCTGGCTGGGCCAAGATGCTCAACTCAGGATGCTGGTGAGAATGATGACAGCGATGAAAGTGGTAGCAACAATGAATATGACAATGAATTCCTTGATGTACCTAATGCAACGAAGCTGCAGCTATCAGGCATCTCTTTTGAGGACAATGGAGGAATGGGTACAAGAGGTATAAGGTTCAATAAAACTTGGTTTGGTGTTTCTGTTTCCTTGCCTTCCATTGTAATAAATTCTAGAACAGAGGTTATGCTCAGGAACCTGATGTGTTATGAGTTTGCACAACAAATGGGTCCAAATGATCGCGAGGCATGCGCTTATTTGCAGTTGATGTGTGAACTCATTCGTACACCAGATGATGCAAAGCTTCTTGCTGACAGTGGCATTGTCTATTGCCGTCCTACACTTGAGAATGAATTGCCTGAAATCTTTAATAGGCTCTACCTTCCAGATGTGAAATGTAATCGCAATGTCCGTCTTGTTCGCAATCAAATTCGCAGCTATCTGAGATGTAACAGCCATCGTGTTACGTGGGAAATGGTCCCAATGGTAGCTGCAGCCATTCTACTGTTGGTTGTAGTAGTATTGCAAATTCTGACTCTCATATTGAAGTTTTACCAAAAGCCAGAACCAGGCACTTCCTCTGTTTGGAATGTTGGAATGCCCCTGGGAGTTGTAAAAGATGCACTTGTTCACCAAAGACCAGAGCTTTAGGATTTCGCCATGGAGTGAGATTGTCACTTTTAAAGGTTGGCTTACCAAGGTATTTTGGCTTGTAGTCATTCTCTCATGTGCCAAGATTTGAGAATTAGGTGTTCCTATGGGTAAAGTGTTTGTTAGGAAGGAGTTATGTTCTTACTTCAGTTGTTTTGGGTGAGTGTTTATTTTGTACTTAAATTTTTGCTAGGCTGTATCATGCATCATTAAATGAAAATTAGAGTCTGAAGACTCTTTAGCATTTTGAGGCTCATATTCATGAGCATTGATAAGATTCTCAGTTAAAGGCTAGGTCATGTATTCCTCTGTTGTCTATTGTTCTTTGTTACTTGGTACTGTACCACTGATGCCAGGGTATTTGGATAATTCAGTGTCTTAGAGTATGTTACTCACATTTGTTCAAATGGTAATATTTGTTTTATAACTTCTAAAACATCTTGGTTTTATCTGTATAAGCCAATATGCTTGCCATTGGGTTAGAAGTTGTAGTGACAGGCTGAACCTGACCAAATTTTACATCAGCCCCCTATATTACTGATATTTTATAGAGTAACTAGTTCCCCGATCAAACCATTTTTGGCAATATGTGGGCTATTGTGTCACAATTTTTGTTTGAGCACTGTATTTAACCACATGACTTTCTATTGTAAGAACTAGGGCTACTATTTTATGGGTCCTCTATCACATACCTAAAATGTCTTTAGGTATGTGATCTATGAAGGGTTTCTTTTTCTTTTGCTTTTCTTAAAATGAAATTCTAATTTGTGTTGCATGCAATCCACAAATATGCATAACAAATTTTATGGAATAAGATGAAATAAAAAGTATTTTTTTGTAAATAATTTTTTTCACAAATTATAATAGGTTTACATAAGCATTCTTTTAAATATGAATTGTAATACTTAGAGATCACGGGAATTTATATTCTTTTTCCCTTCTTTCGCCCCTTCCCCTTCTTTTTTTACATAAATTATAATTCTTATGAGAAATGAAGATCCAAACCTAAGAATTGATCCCTTGATATAATTCAAAAGGGTGTTTTACCCTCAGTTACTTATGAGAAGTTTTACCATAAAGCAAGGTTCTATTTTTCTGGGAGAGTTTTAAATCGCGACTCTTCATTGACAATGAAATGGGAGTTTTTACCTTTATTTTATTTTACTTTTCCGTTAATAAAGGCTGAAATGAAATGGGACTTCAGGCCCCAATGGTAAATGCCTACTTTTCTTTCTTACTTCTCTTTTGATATTTCTTCTTCTTGGACCTTAAATAACAATTTGTTCAGAAAACTGAGGGAAGCATCTCTATGGATTGATTTATACCTGTGGATTTCAAACAGACTGCCTGCCAAACCATTCTTAGGAAATTTCACTCCCTGACATGAGTTCCTTGAGTGGAGAGTTTATAAACTTCAGTCTTTTACATGGTTTTTTCCTTGGTATTTCCAGAAAATTTTCTTGTCAAATATATATATAAGAATAATTTCTTTTTCATTTCCTATAATGGCTTGGCTTGCCAGAACTGTTCTAAGATTTGAGCCATTCGACTTCTAGAGACAGTGTATCCGATAATCTGAATGTTAAATAAATCATGGCATAAAAAAGGGATTTTGATGATATCAATGGGATCCATGCAATTAGCTTTTTATGACTATATTATGGATTATTTGAAAATGGTAATAAATTCAGGATTACTTGATCAGTATGCATTTCAATCACTAATACTTCCTGGTCATGGGTTGGCTGATTGCAATTAGCTTTCTGAGGTTGTGTGGGAGTCATCTTAATAAGTATTATCAGAAGCCAGAACAAGAAAAACTGGATATGAAGAAGAAGAGAAACAGTGGCCAACCAAAAGTAGATGCCTACAATTTCTATACCCAGCAACTCCCGGAGACCTACAACCTCACACCTCCTTTAGTGAACCTCTGCTTCTGAATATGAAATGTTAATGCTCTTTTTCCAATAAAATTGAGGGATGTACGGAAATTATCCCGTGCTAGAAAAGTTCCAAAAACTTGAAAGCTGAGGCATTAGAAGGACCTGTATTAGACACCATCTCAGAGTGAATTCTGTTTGAAGAAGAAAAGAAAACTGTAATTGAATTTGAAGTAAACTCTTCTTATTCATCGAGAGTTATTGAAGTACTTTATTTATATAGATATAACAGCACATTACAAGGAGTAACTTGGTAAGATATAGAAGGAAACAGGTTATAATAGATTACAAGATTATCTTCTGGAAAGATTTTACGAGAATGAATATAGAGATGACTGTTAGAGAAATTACAGGAAACCTGTCTTGGAAAGATTGATTTTGAGAAATCTGAATTGTCATGAACTAGCCATTGGAGTCTTGAGAGCTGTTGGAGTCTTAAGAGGTATTGCTAATACTCTCTGTGCAAACTGAGCCGATCAATGAGGTTCAGTCACAACAAAAATTGAGACCTTTAGCGACGGTCAAAAACCGCCGGTAAAACACCAGAGACCGCCGCTAAAACGGTGAGGGCTCGACGCTGTTCCGCCGATGAAGCTACTGTCGCTGAAATGTTTCTTGTTTCAAAAAAAAAAAATTAATAACACTACTCGTAGGTTCCCTATCCGTTGCCCATGCCCCTACCCGTTGCCCCTGCTCCCTGCCCCATTCTTGCTGCGCTCCATGCTTCCTAAGCCGAGGTACCGAGAACAGGTGCGATAACACCAAGAGATGAATCCCGTGCTTGTTAATCTCTTCTTCCGCGCATCTGCCATGGGGAGAGTTTAATCATTTAGCGATCCAACTACTTATTAATAATCAAGTTTTGAAGATTAATAGATTCCATAAACCAAATTGTTAAAGTACGACAGGGAAGCAGAGCATTTGGAAACAACCCTAACCTTGACGAATAGAGAAATCGAGAATCTTATAATATTTTGTAATGGCTGCTATGGTATTTCCCACAATTGCATTGGACTAATTGAAGTTTCAATATATCTGATCTAACAAAAGGGCATTGGGTACTTTCAATTTTAGATAGAATGAAAATTCAGTCAGTAAGGTGTGCGCACCTAAATCTAGATCGCACACGGGGCGCACGTTGGTTTGTGCGTGCCTTGGGACTTTCGGAGTCGCCACTGCCTGAGAGGTGTAGGTAGACACGGTGTTTGCCCTATCCGGGTCTAAGTCTGGTCTGCGGCTTTTCAGAGTTTTAGCTAAGTCCTCGGTTATGTCCGGGGAAGTCCGAAGACACCCCGGCCCGCCCCGTCGGTCTGACAGGTCCCTCGGGTCTCCCTGGTTTTTGAGTCAAGTTCACCCTTCCTAGGCTAGCATGCTGCTTTATTTGGTCTGGTGGGACCCTCTGAAGGTGTGGGTCCTTTTATTTTGATTTTATCTTTTTATTTAGTGAAGTGGGTTGGATCCGGGTCCCGTTGGAAGACCCGTGGGTTGCCATGATTGGGCCTGGGGCCTAGTTGGGTTATTGGGTAACCCATTTGGTTATTTATTTGAACTTTATTTATTTACATTTTTATTTGGGCTTGATGGGCTTGGATTTGGCCCATTAGCCAAGGGTCAAGGGGCCTGGGCCTGTTTATTGAAAACAAGCCTGGTATAGGCCAGTCAAAATGTGGGCCACTCAAGTGGGCCCAAGGTGGGTCTTGGTGGGCCCAATAGGGTCCAAGGTCCACAAGTGGGCTCAAAACAGCCCAAAATATCTTAAGGGTCGATTCAGGCCGGTTCGGGTTGGATTTGGGTCCACCCGGGTAAAAAAAAATGGTTTTTTAAGTTACTTTATCAGATGACCGTATTTAATTCACGGTCTGGTTAGAACCGTAAATTTAATACGGTTCAAGCCAAACCGTAGATTAACTACGGTCACACCTTGACCGCTCTGAGTATACGGTTTTTGCTCAATTTCGCCGTTTTGCTCCGACTTCGGTTGGGATCACTCCGGTAGGTCTTCTGGAGGCTCCAGCGACTTCTGCCAAGGTTCTCGGTGCTTCTGTTGTTGGTTCTAGCACAATTCTTGTTATGCAAATGCCTTTGTTTGCCTTCAAGTTTTCTTCTTTGTCTTCTGGTGTTTTGGAACTAAATCCCACTTTTCTTCACTTTGCTAAGTCACCTTCTGATTGCTTAAAAGGAGAAAGAAAAGAGGGAATGGGATGGGGTTACATTAGATGATTTAAAGAGGACAAACCCCTCTTGCACTTTGTAAACGAAATCAAACAACAAAGATATGTTAGTTTGCAAGTTTTCTTGCTTTATTTTATGAATCCACTCTCTTCCCTTTCCGTATAGAGACATTCGTCTTCGTGGGGTCTCTCATGGCGTGCCAAACACAGCAAACAAAAAAGACTGAATAATAAGTAAAGAAATGAAGAGACTTGAAGGGATGTTAAAATCAGTTTATTTAAAATGATTAGAATACTTACAATATCACTACATGTTAGTTTTTGTGTGTTGTGGACCTCCGAGAATTTTGGCAGCGCTTCTGCACCCCCGTTGGGTTGAGAGAGATAAAAGGTGGGGACAGTGGGTAGATTTTGGCAGCGCTTCCGCGCCCTTGTTGATTCTCCGAAAAGGGGTTCACTTGGTTTTTACGCTCAAAGGGTGAAGAGGAAAGGTTTAGGCAGGTTTTGAGCAGCACAGGGGCATTTTGGTCATTAGGATAGATGCTGGCAGAGTGGAGGCAGGGCTTGGGCGTAAAAATGCCAAGGAAGGAGAGGGGTGAGGGCCTATGGAGATGGCTTGTTCAAATGAGGGGGGTGGCCTCTTTATTTATAGGCAAAAAGGGTCGTGCCCGTATTTGAAGTACGGGCATGCCTTGTCCGTACTTCAAGTACGGGCGTGCTTTGCCTGTAATTCAAATACGGGCGAAAAACGCACATTTCCAAATCTCGCAAAATCGGCCGTACGGGACGCGTGTCCCGCCGTACAGCGACAAGCGTCCCCTTCTAGAAGCTTGCCCGTATTTGAAATATGGGCATGCCTCGCCCGTACTTCAAATACGGGCCAACACGTTTTTAAAATGTTTGGATTTCAAACCTTTATTCAATTCGGTTTTTTGCAAGATTTTGTTTGATTTTTTCGATTATTTTATTATAAAACGAGATTCCCTTTATTAAAATATTAATAAATACATTTATTTTATTCATTTTATTGGTTTATTCCATTTTTTGCTGCTTTTTTGCCACACGGGCAGTTTTTCTGAAACTTCAACTGCTCATAACTTCTTTGTCCGGTGTCCGATTTCAGCAAAATTTAGTGTCGTTGGAACCGGCTCGGAACCACCTTTCCATTGGGATCAAGTTCGGCAGCTGAATTGGGGCCGAGCAAAAAGTCAATTTTTTGCTCCCCAAAAGTTTGACCAGCTCATAACTTTCTCATCCGGACTTTGATTCCAGCAAACTCAGTTGCGTTGGAACCGTGTCGAAATGTTCTTTTTAATGAGATGAAGTTTGAAGGTCAAATTTACTTGAATCAAAAAGTCAATTTTTTTGACCCCCTCAGGATTTGACTTTTCATTTTTCTTCTTTTTAGGGGTGCAAAAATCAGGTGTCTACATAAGGCAAAACAAGTTTGCTTATCTGGGTTATGTATGACAACATCACTGTACATCCAGCTGAATAGCCACACATTTCTGTGGCAGCATCCTGCAAACAGAAGGAAGACACTATTACAATACACTACAAAATGTTCCAGACCCTACTGCTACAGATATACTGAAACCGAGCAAAATTTGCTGGCCTAAGTAAACAGAGCAAAGTTTCTGCTAGTTGGATGGCAGAACATTTCATTTTAAGCTAGTGGTGCAATGAATAATTCAACAAGTCATGGAATTCCGTGGGTTCGTTATCTTCATTAACAACCCGTTATCATCCACAATTCGACAAACAAAGTTAGGATTAGAACGACAAAATAACAATAACTGAAAATTCAATAGCATAAATTGTGGAAAGGGAAGGAAAAACACATCAAAACAACGGGTAAAAAAAAAAACAGAATGAACCAGTGGCGAAGCCGAGAATCAGAATCCTTCTCTCAGAATTCGGACATTTACGCGGCCGATTTAAGATATTCTCCAGCACTGGCGAAGCTGAAGCCTACAATTTCAGGAAACAGGAGAATACAGATTAGATTATTTTTCCAAATCTGTTAGGTTATATTATATAAATGTAAAAGAAACAGGAGAATACAGATCAGATTCTTTTTCAAAATCAGCCTCAAGCAGATGAGAAGATGTCAAAATTTGGAAATTCTTCTTCCGATACGAATTTTCCTTTTTCATACAAGATGGTAAAAGAACCCTTGGAATCGAGTAGAACAGAAAAGTTCCGATGGAATGAGTACCAGAACGCTAGAGTGCACCGGAATACATAGGCCACCAGAAGCAAGAATTTGAACGTCCGGCAGTGGCGTTTCGTCGGAACTATGATAAATCTGTAATCTCTGCTTCAATTTTTGCATTGCAACTTGAAAATGAAGATCATGAGAAAATGGATCATAAATGAATCAAATTAGGAAATAAACTTTGTCTTTAGATTTTTCAAACGTGAAGCCTAAAGCTCACAAGGCTCAGAACACTTCGACTGGATTTTTGATATCTGAAATATAAAAAGAAAATGACAAAAATAAGAGCAATGAAACAATAAAGCTTTTGGAATGCAATGGCATACACCGAGAAAACCAGATCTTCTATCGGAGCTCCCTCCATGATGACAAGATTGATTTACAGAGAGATCTCTCGCTGGTTTCGCTTTTCTTGTTTAGGGCTTGGCAATGAGTTTGGCAGAGTTGCTGGACATTTGAAGTTGCTGAACTCTAGTTAAGATAAAAAAAAAATGAGGGATGGAAGAGAGAAAACTGAGAATTGGAGATAACGCGAGAGTGGAGATAGAAGAGAGAAAATGGAGACATTTGAAGAAAAGCGTGGAAGGTATGAGATTTAGGGGCGGGCTCTTAGAGACCGCTGGTAAAAGCCTGTTAGCGCCCGCCCCTAAATCACCCTTTTTTTGTAGTGAGTTTGGTGCACAATCGATCATGATCAAAATAAGAGAAGGGCTTGGTGAAAATATCAGCTGCTTGGGAGACAGAAGGTACTTGCTCAGTTTGAAGAAGACCAAAAGAAACTCGTTCTCTAACGTAGTGATAGTCGGTTTCACTATGTTTACTGTGCACGAAATGCTAGGTTACAAGCAGATGGGATCCCATGGAGGCTCTATCTGCAGTCCGCGATAGAGCCCTCACGGGATCTTGCCATCTGTCCACCTAAACCGGACACTTTCTGTCTTAGCAATTAACGGACTACAGGGTTTGACGCTAACGGAAACATAGAGACCACGTTTTCAATCTCTCTCCCCATTTTCAAAATTTGCAACGACCATTTTCAACTTTTAAATCTCTCTCCTCTTTTTCAAATTTTGGAACTGTCATTTTCAATCTCTCCGCCATTTTCCTCTGAGCAGATTTTCAACTTTTGGAACAACCATTTTCAAGACTTCAAGGCTTCAAGGCGAATCAAAATCTGCTCAGACCAAAATCTGAGAGGACTGTTGGGGAGTCGATCCAAGATTTCAAGGCGAATCAAAGCTCCACGAGAGGATGTTTCTTGGCAAGAATTAGATGCTCTGTTGGATTTGGAGGAGGACTTGAGGACTTCTTGCAGAAGTTCGTGTGTTTGTTCAACGCTTCTTCACTACTGATGAGCCTTTCCGATCTGAAAATCTCGTCTTTAGCTGCTTCGGCACAACGACCGTGGATCTATCTGCCTGGGTACCTCTCGCGAATCCGAGTTATGTAAGCCGGTGTACATTCCTCTGTTAAACCGCAGCAATCGCATTTTGCGAACTCGACTTCCACCTGAGAACTCAACAACTGTAGCATGGAAAGTTTTGTGTGGGAGAAGACTGCTAGTTGAAGAATCATGGAGTTCCGAGATGTGCTGGATTATCCAGAAGAGGGACGGGGAGTGGAGAAATCACGGATGAACTGTTTATGTCTTGTGCTGCCGCTTAGCAACAGTTGCCCAAATGAGTTTTAACCAAGGAGTCTTCGACTGTTTTTCTCCCGCTTCATCGATTGTTGGAGAAACTGTAGATAAATGCTTCCTTTCACATTTTGAGCGCAAAGAAAGAAAATTCTGAATGTGTTCTTGGTTTGAGTAGTACAAGTAAACATTTGAACCAAATGTGGGCTTAGTTTTTGAGTAAGGGAGGATATTTTGTACATCCAAATCTCGATGATTTATCTCTGAAATAATGCTGGATTACTGATCTATAGTTTCTGTGTTGTTCAGCATTGGTAAATGAGTGGCAAGGGTTGTAAAGACTAGCATGCTCGAAATTGTTGTTTGAAAGAGTACCCTGTCTCATCTTCGCTGAAGCGTAAGATGAGAAGTAAATATGTTCAAATTATTATTGTTGTCAATTTTTTGGATGGATTTGGAAGTGCTCCGTCTCTGTCCTATAAACGAATGCTATTTGCAGTGCCAGTGAGGAATTCAGAGTCTGGCTTGTGTTAGGATGATAGCTGACCACCGTCGAGTAGAGTAGCACAAAGGGGATGGTGTTAGTTTAGAATTTTGAAGTGACGGATTTTGAGAAAATCCAAAAAACAGTGCTTTCTAATATCATTTTTTACTCCATACATTAATGTGAAAATGATCGTATCGTATAGATGAAGTTAATAAAAACCTGAAACTTTTAAATTGTCATTGTTATTATGGATTTTTTGGATTTAGGTATTTTTTTGGATTATTGTGTACTAACATATCAACCACTTCAAAGTTAGAACAAGAGAGAATTTTTCCACCGATTAGCGACGTACACTTCGATTTTGATCACATTCATCCCCTTCTTTTAATTTGGTAAAACTATTCCTTGTTAAGGTTTCGTTCAAGTTTATTATATTGGAACAATGTCAGGACTCAATTTGGTCGTTTGCTGAAAAGGCATGACAATAATTTCCCAGAAAAAACAAAAACACCGGGGGATTCCACTTCAAGTTTTCGTCCTGCGACCCCAACCCCCATCAAGAAATGGGAAAGAACAAGAGGAAATCTTTCAATAAACATGGATTATTGGATTATCGGACTATAAGCAGTTAGAAACCATTTGGGCATTCCAGTTAAAATTTCTTCAAAATCGAACTACACGGAAAAGCAAAACATAAAAGGAGGCAAGAGAGCCTAGACCGCTAAATTTCCATCACGGATCCGACTACCAAACCTCTTTGTCTTCACACATACATAAAAATATTCAAAATCCCAACAATAAACCACCACAAATATGAAACAGCTTGAGCAAGGATTGCAATCATCCCAAATCAAGAAGAAAGACGTTATCATCCAGTGTAGATGTGAACACCGATAGCGATGCAGAAGATGGTGATGAGGCCGAAATAGATGATGGCGTGCGCTAGAATAGACATGCCGCTAGTCTGCATGTTCCCAAACTCCACCACTCTGTTCCTTCCGGGCAACTGGAACAAGAGCCCCGGCGACAATAGCACGAAAAGCACTACCGTTATCACAACCAGTCCCCAATCCGCCATTTCTCCTTCCCCACTGGTCTTTCTTATCACACAAATCAACAAGTGAAAAGGATGTAATCAAAGAGATTAAAAATGACGAGATCATTATATAAAAAGCAAAGAACCCAAAACACCAGAAGACGACTTTGGGCAAAGACAGAGAGGCACTATCTAAAGGAGAATGGCCGGTGACGCATCTGATTCAACTCCTCGCGACACTTGTGGACTTGGGGGAGGCGTGGCAGCATCTCCACCCAAGATCTTGACAGGTCTGCTCCGGCTGATTTCATTGTGCGTTGGACAGTCGCATCTATGGAGTAGCCTTTGAGAAACTTCCAGCTCTTGCTCGTAACGATGAGTCCGGGCAAACTCATGAGGAGAGCTTTTGAAAAGGAAACCCTTGTTGAAGTTGCTTGCAGAGGAGAGCTTTTGAAAAAAAACATAAAACCCTTGTTGAAGATGGTTCCCCCCCCCCCCCCCCCCCCCCCCCGAAGAGAATAAGAGCAAGAGAGTTTTTGAGCTTTTGAATGGTTTGGGCGCATGGTTTGGTCTGCAAAAGTTTCCCGCCTCGACTATCGAGCCATTTTTTTGAAAACGAAATTCCGTTGACGCTAACGTTTTAAAAAAACACCGTTAGTTTTGCAAAAACGCAACGGAGCTTTTAATTGGACACTTGTCGCAATCCTGTAAAGGCTCTATCGCAGACTGCAGATAGAGCCTCTACAGGATCTCATCTGGGTTACAAGTCAAGTGAAAAGCACTAAGATTATCACAAACAATGTAGGAGCTGTGTGTAGTTGAACACCAAGATCACGAAGAAGAGACATTAGCCATGTTATTTCAGCAATAGTTTGAGCCATTACGTGATACTCGGCTTCGGTACTGGAATGGGAGACGGTGTTCTGTTTCTTTGCACACCATGAAATACAGTTTTGACCATGCAAAAACCAGTGGTAGATCTACGAGTCAATGAACACCCTCCCCAATCAGCATCAGAAAATGCATATAGCTTGAGAGATGAATCAGAGTGAAGACAAATTCCCATGGTGGCTGTCACTTGCACATAGCGAAGGATTCGCTTAAACATTTGATAATGAGCTTCAGTCAGATTGTGCATGAACTGAGAGACAAAGTTGACACTGAAAGCTAAGTCTGGCCTTGTGAGAGTCAAGTATTGTAGAGCACCGACAATGCTTCGATAATGGGAAGGATCAGCAAAAAGTGTAGTGCTTCCGTTGTCCTTTTTCTTAGACGTCATAGGTGTTGTGACAGGTTTATAATGTATAATCTGAGCACGATTAAGGATATTAAGACATAGAACCATGTGATAAATGACAAATAAAGAGATATGGATCTGTATGACTGCAAAAGAAACCAAATTCAAGAAGAAAACTACTAAATCTATCAAACCAGGCTCGAGGAGCCTATTTTAAACCATAGATAGCTCGATTTAATTTTCAAACATGTTGAGGAATATTAACGGGATCTACAAAACCGGTGGTTGTTCCATGAATACTGACTCTTTGAGAAAACCATGTAAAAAATCATTTTTAACATCTAATTGACCAATTAGCTATTTACGAACTAAAGCAATACCAAGAACAGTTCTAATGGTACCTCGTTTAATAACCGGAGAAAAAGTTTCTGTATAATCTATACCATCAACTTGATCATACTCCTTGGCCACTAAGCGTGCCTTAAGACGATCAATAGTGCCTTCAGCTGTGAGTTTTGTTTTGTAGACCCATTTACCACCAATCACATCCATCTCAGAATTGCGAGGAACAGGAGTCCAAGTACCATTTTTGTGAAGCGCATCTAGTTCCTCATGCATTGCCCGTGTCCACCTTCATGGTTTAGGGCAGAACGTATGCTTTTTGGCTCCTGTGAAATTGAGAAAACCTTATGAAGATTAGCATATTTTGGATTATGTTTGTGGATACCTACCTTTGAACGAGTAGTCATGGGATGAAGAGGCATAGCTGGAGCTGTATGATAATCTGATGATGAAGTGTGAGGTGAGGCAACAACATTAGGAGAGCTGGAGATGGGTTCAGTGCTTACAACACTAAAAGGTGTGGGAGTGGTGATAGACTCAAGTGGAGAAATCACCAAAGATTCAGTTCTGTCTTGAGACATGGAGGAAGTTGAAGCTTCGAGAGAAGAGGATGCAGGGCTAAAATTGCTATCATCAACAATAACTGGTAGCAGGATTTTGAAAGGGAAAGTTACCTTCATCAAAGACAACATAACGGGAAATGTACAGGCATCTAGTAGGAGGGTAGAATCATTTATAACCCTCCTACCTATTACTATAACCCATAAATACACATGGAATAGACTTAGGATAAAACTTATTAGTCTGATTATTCCATAGATAAGGAAAGCATTTCGAACCAAAAACTCATAAAGACATATAGTCGGGATGTCACCATAAAGTTTATAAAAAGGAGAGATATTACCAAGACTCACAGAAGGTATTCGATTAATCAAGAAAACAGCGGTGGAGAATGCTTCTACCCAAAAGCGTTTAGGCATGCCGCTATGAAAGATCATGGTTAGACCCAATTCACGAATGGTTCGATGTCGACGTTCAGCAATGCCATTTTGTTCTGGAGTTTGAGGGCAAGAAACTTGATGAATGATCCCTTGGTCCTGCAAAAAACTCTTAAAAGCATTGCTATGAATTCTCCTTCACCATCGGATTGAAAGATCTTTATTTGTTTTGAGAATTGACGGTCAACAAATTTCACAAAAGAGTAAAAAGATGCAGGAAAATCATATTTATGTTTTACTGGAATAAACCATATGTAATGACTGCAATCATCAATTAACACAGCATAGAAAGAGAATTTATCAGTTGAATTAATGGGAGCTGGTCCCCAAAGATCACAATGTATTTTTTCAAATAGATCATAAGATCTAAGAGAAGAAGGAAGAAATGGGAGACGACTAAATTTGCCAAGTTGGCAGCTATCACAAAGAGAAGTAGTCTTATTCTTGCCCACAACTTCTATTAATCCTAAAGACTGAAGAGTTTTTATAGCGGCAGCTTGTGGATGCCCCAATCCTTGGTGCCAAATATCATTGCTGGCAGCGCTTAATCGTGAAGAGAAATGAGCTTCCAGAGGTGTGGCGATGGTATAGAGATTACCCTTCTTGCAGCCTCTCAAGAGGATTTGATTCGCGGCTCTATCCTCTATGGTAAAACCAACACCAAAAAACTCACAATTAACAGGATAATTAGAGGTTAATTGATAACAAAAGATAACAAATTTTTTTCAAGATCAGGAACTAACAATGCATTATGAAGAGTAAGAGGGTTGGATTTGTCACCATTCTGTGCCTCACCTATGTAAGGATGCAAATTTTTTTAGTTACCTGGGTTAGATGTCATGTGGGCTGAGGCCCCTGTATCTATTATCCATTCTTGATCTTCAGCACCATTATTGAGAGTTAAAGCAGCTAATGCTCGAGATATGTCTGAGTCTTGATATGCTTTATCAAATCTTCGTCAACATTTGAGTGCTTCGTGTCCACGTTTACCACAGATTTGGCAGGAAATAATTTTGTTGCGGTCTCTGTTCTGAAATGATTGAGTGTTGGCAGCTTGGCTAGGAGGATTAGAGCTATTATTTTGATGATGAAAGCCTTTGCATCTTGAGGAGAAATTAGTTTGATTTTGGCGTCCATCCCTTCTTTGATAATTGTTGTTAAAACCTTTACTTTTATTGCCACAGAATGCAATATGATTGCTGGATTTAACAGTGTGTAGAGCAGCCCTTGTTTCATAACTTTGGAGGAGAGGAATAATCTCATTGTATGTGGGCATTGGTGGAGCATGGCTGTTGTGAATGGCTCATACTTTGCACCAAGGCTATTTAGAAGAGAGAATACTTTGGTCTTGTCATTCACAGGGAAACCAATTGCAGCCAAATTATCACAAATTCCTTTGAGTTGACGCAAATAATCATTCAGAAGAAAGTATCAGAATTCTTACGCATGTGTAAGTTCTTGCTTCAGTTGAAACTCTCTTTCTTGTGAGGCCTATGCATATGCTTCCTTAAGAGCTGTCCAAACCATCTCAGATGTGTCAAGACCAATTACTACACTGAGTGCCTCGTCTGAAAGTGTTCCGATGATCCAGCCATGCAGGAGACGATCTGGATTGGTCTCTTTTTGTGCATCGCTAGAGCCTTCAGGACGAGAGACATGTAGAACAGGCATAGGGGTCTCACCTGTGAGTAGACCCTCAAGATCTTGGCTCTCGGCCAAGGCAAGTACTTGCTCACGCCATAAAGGAAAATTTTCCTGCTACAATCGAAGAGTGACAAAGTTTCCTACATTGATAGATGTTGGAACCATTGAAGAGAATTTGGAGATGGTGAGAAAGAAAGAAAGAAAGGATCTGTGATGGGGTTAGCCTAATGTCTCTGATACCATGAAGAAGAAAAGAAAATTGTAATTGAATTTGAAGTAAACTCTCCTTATTCATCGAGGGTTATTGAAGTACTTTATTTATATAGATATAACAGCACATTACATGGAGTAATTGGCTAAGATATAAAAGGAAACAGGTTATAATAGATTAAAAGATTATCTCTTGATTAATACTGTTGAGTGAGGTTCTTGCTATTAGTCTATTCTTCATTGTCAGTTCTTCCTTTTTGTTAGGATGGCTAGGCTCTTGCATCCAAGTTCATTCCCCATCATTCAATAATTTGAAGCTTAGTGTGTTAAAAATGAAAAGAATGGTTCTTAAGCACCCATTCATTACTGTTCAATTTTGCAGGAGTTTTGGGCTGCGCGTATCTCCTATTATTGAGTTTCCTATTATGCTTCCTATTATATTCGTTCCTATAATAAGGATCCTATTATTATAAGAAACTAAATTATTATATTCTATTATAAAAACAAATGTTCATATTTCTTACATATAATAAAATTCGTATATATTGGAATCATGTGAATTGATAATTATTATATAGATAATTATTAGTTTATTAAAAATTTTCACGTTATTTAATTATATTAGAATAATTATTTCCAGAATATGGTATTCTGGAAGTCCTTGAATTATTGTTTTTAGTTATCTGTAGTTATATTTGTTCAGAATATATATAGTTATCTTTAGTTTTTAAAATATTAATTATGGCTCCTATTATATTCATTCTTATTAGATAGATTATAGAGTGTTTTCCTATACCGATTATATAGGAGCCAAAATTTAAGATACTAATCGAGAGATTAATGACATGAAAAAAGGAAAAAAAGATAAGATGAATATGAATAAAATAACAGTGATTACATATTAAATAAAATTCATTAATGTTAAGATACTAATCAAGAGATAAATGAAATGGGAGAAAAAAGCAAAAAAGTAAACTAATCAGGACATGGAAAAAAAGAGAGAGGAAAAAACGATAAGATCAAGATGAATTAAATAACATCAATTAACGTTAAGATACTAATCAAGAGAAAAATGACATGAAAAAATAAAAAAGGAAAAAAGAAACTAACCGGTGGTTCTTACACTTCTCTTTGGAGATTTGCAATAAAGGATAGATTCTCTTCAAGAGTTGGGACTTTTTTGGTTGGGGGGGAGGGGAAACCCACACTAAGGCAGGAATAACCTTAGTGGCACTCCATCAGAGGGAGGAGGGTTGAGGCAGACCTTGACTTGTATATTAATTTCAAAAAAATAGTACAGCAATATGGGGGGGACGTCACGCCTTACCCCAACAAAACCAAAATAAGAAGACCTAAGGTCTAATAGCAAACAAGCCAGTTCTATCATGAAACAAACAACTTTTGACATGGGGAGGTAAATCAGAGAAAGACATAAACTTTCTTGGTGGGATGCCCACACCCCTCATTAGCTAGAGTGTCCGCCACAGAATTCGCTTCCCTGTAAACATGCTTCATATGCCGAATTGAAACATATTATGTATACATTGGAAAGGAGATAAAGTTTGGAACATAGCTTCTCCCTCAAGCTTGACACTCTAGGGGTTGAGCTCATATGAGGATAGGCTTTCTAAGTCACCAACCCTTCCTCCTTAGTTTGCTTTTCTACTTGCATGGTACAGAGCCCACTGGTCATATTTTGATAGAAAGAGCATGACTAGGCAAGTCAAGATGCTTTTTCCCAACATTTGTGACTCAGAAAGCTCAAGCTGATGTATCCTCAGGCCTCAGGCCATCTGATTGCTTTGGCCTTTTTTATTGCACTTGGTTTTTGTTGACTCCTATGACAAGGTTCAAGGAAATTGATTGTTCATGGCTCTAGTTCGCATGAGCTCAGGCTAATTGAATCACCAACATTTTCCTCCAAAAAGAAAGCAGCTGTTTACTTGTCTATATAGTACAAAACTCACGAAGTCATCTTTTTATTAAAAGCATCCCATCAAAAAAAGGTTAATCTTTTTATTAAAAGCAGCATCCAAGGCATCCCATTACATTACAAAACTAGTAGGATGAGAAGAAAAAGTTGCAGCAATTATCTCTTGTTGTTCACAAACTATGACCATTCTTATTTTCTTTGTTCATCTCATCTGAATTCTAAATATGCAATGGCTAGCTGTGCCTACCACCATCACCGTGAGGTTCTACAAGGGCGTAAAGGCTACAAACAGGTGCTTCATAGGCCTCCCGTATGCCAGTTTTGCTTTAGCAACATACCTACAAGTGAAAGTAGAGCCATACAGCATCTGGATAGTCCAACCACACCAGTTAATTTTGGAGACGATAGTGCACTCTACTATGTTGTCTCTAATGCAACAAAACTGCAACTATCAGGAATCTCTTTTGAGGACAATGGAGGAATTGGTACAAGAGGTATAAAGTTCAATAAGACTTGATTTACTACTTCTGTTTCCTTTCCTTTGTAATTGGATCTTCTTCAGAGGTTTTGCTCAGGAACTTGATGCGTTGTGAGATTGTACAATAAATGGGTCTGAATTGTCATGAGGCATGTGCTTATTCGTAGTTGATGTGTGAAATCATTCGCACACCAGATGATGTAAAGCTTCTTGCTGATCACCATATCATCTATTTGTTAGACTTGACTGTCCAAAATTTACATGGACAAGGGTCTAAGGTTATGCAACAACAAACTAGAAATTTGAAATAAATAGAAAAAAGACATACCTGGAGCCATGATCTCCTTTGCTTATATGCTAGATGGTATTTGGCCTTGAATCTTCTCTTCCCTCCTCACCTCTATTCTTGCCTAAGTGATGGATGCCACAAGCACACAAAGCATTGTGTTTGCATGAGTGGGAAGAGGGACCAAGAGCCCTTTATATAGCTTTAGAGATTCCTCCCATCAAGGAGCCTTAATAAATTATGGTACTCTTCACCTTCCTCTATTTAACATAGGTTAAGTGTATTTGGATGATGATAATGCTTTATTAAATGTGAATACATGCCTCTTAGAATTCCATGGCTTACAAAACGCCCATGTCTTGTAGAATTCATTAAACTTAAATGTGATTATTTAATAGGTTAATGAACCTTGTTCATGGGAAGATGAACCATTTTATAACCACTTTCTAGAATTCATAAAGCAATTTAATGTGGTGCATGAACCACCTTTTGGGATTCTAAAGCATGATCACCTTTTAGTCTTCCTAAGTTAATGTGATCAATAGTATTATAACTGTAAGACCCCAAAAATTTCTTAAATTATAAAATTAAATAATAATAAATATTTCCTGAGGATTCTATTGATGAAATTAATTTATAATCATAGCTGATATCATTGTTAGCGGACATCATGAGTTTGGCGCAGATCAGACCATTGGATCGTGAGATATCGAGGTAAGAATTAAATTAATATTGCTGATGTATTCTGATTGGTTGGGCATATGATGCATGATAGGGCTGTGTTGTGTAGGATCATAAGTGAGGGTAGTAGGGTTTTATACCCTAGTAGAATACGGTCTGTATTCTACTCTTTTGTCTTCGTCTGTTGGTATTGCGGCTGGAGGAAAAAATACGAGCGACTAGAATGACCGAAGGAGAAAAACCGAGGAAGAAGAAGAGAAGAAGAAGAAGGAGAGAGAAAGGACGTTGGTCTTGGATTTCTCATCATCTTGAGAGTGCCTTGCATCTTTGATCATTGCTGGTTAGAGGAGGAAGAAGAAGAATGAACGAAACAAGTAGGTAGCACACCGTTTTCGTCGTTTGATTTTGGTGTTCTTGTTGTTTGATCCTAATGCATGATTTATATATCTATATATATATATATATATATATATATATATATATGTTAGATTTGATCAGAACGAAGAAAAACTCAAATTTCGATCACTAGTTGCTGTAGTTCATAGGGTGTCTACTACGACGTCCTAGGCGATCGTAAGCGCCCGTGTATAACATTTAGTCCACTCACCCCTCGCCTAGGCGATGGGGGTAGGTGTTTAAAAATTGAACTGGCGCCTGGTGGGACCGCCTAGGCGATCCCTGAGTGTCCGTTGAAACTAAAATTGTTCGAAATTTTAACTAGCCCTTAGACAGGTCGCCTAGGCGACCTGTGCTGGGCGATCTTAACAGAAAAATGCAAATTTTAATAATTTGATTTCTAATTAAAATAAAATGATTTTAAATGGATTTTATCAATTAAATTAGATGATTTGAGACAGAATTAATTACCAAGTTACCCTGTTTTCCACAAAAATATTTAGGGATTTATTTTAGGTTTATAGTTGCCTAAATTTGAAAATAATAAGGGATTTGAGATTTGATACTTTCAAAACTTATTGAACTGAGATATTTAATTTAAGAACTATTTATTTTATACATCATAAACCAAACTTCTACAGATAGAAACTTCATATCAGAGATTCAACCCAGATAACCCAATTTTGATAAAAACTTATAAATCAAACTTTATATGCCACTAGGCACTATTACTTAAATACAGATGAGTCCTTAGGGATGTTGGTGTCTAGTGTGCATAGTTGAATATGGATTCATAGAATAAGCTAGATAGCTAAGGGATATTTCCTTTGGGTTGAGTTACTCCCATGTGCGAGCACGCTTCCTTTGCAAGTGAGTTTGCACTGGAGGGTCTCGTGTCTATAGGGTCATTTCGAGCCTTGCCGGTGATTCCTGTACATGTGGATCAGCGGCCATCTCCATGTATTGATTCAGGTACTGTATGCTGGTGGTTCATGCCAACTCTATGAGTATGTGTGCAATAAGTCGATGACTACGGCTCTTATCTTATGAGATGACTCGGGTCTGAGTGTCATAGTAGCTTTGCGCCAATAAGACGCATGGTGGCATAGCATTTGATGAGTGTCTTCTCATAGTCATATCTTTCTTTGTGAGTCCTACAATGACATTAATATCATGACACACTTGTTACTATTACATTGACACATGCGAGATGCATTATTTTATGGTTGGATGTGATTACTTGGAACATCCTAATTATATTGGAAATGGAGTTGATTACTATTGATTTGGATTATGCTATATTATACTGGACTTGATTCCCATCATGATTTATCTGATACATTACCATAGAAATGATTAAATGCTGATTTGTGTTTCACGATTGCAATGACTATTTAAAAGAGTCCTACTTATCCGTGTCAGTTTTATCGTTCATAAATGATTACTTTTATATATATAAACTATTTTGCATGCATCGTGTTACCTACTGAGATATTCATATCTCACTATTTTGTTTTGTTTTGTTTTGCAGTTGATATGCGAGAGAGGGATCTTAGTGGTGATATTAAGGGAGAGTTTGCTGACTTCTTGCTGGAGGATTACTACTATTTGGATTGAGCTGAGGTTGAGGAGAGATGACTTTATGAATAATTTGACAGTTTATTTTGTTATTTGGACTTGATGTATTGAGAGAGTGAGAGTTTTAGCACCTTTTGATTTACCAGATTTGATTAGTTGGATTTGATGGTCATTTATTTTTATTTTATATTTATGGTGATATTAGACATTATTCTTCCGCACTCTGATAATTAGAATTGAGTTATTTGATTTTTTTTAGTCTGGTTAAATGTGTTGATGTTGTATACATATGGGCCCAGTAGCACTTGGATTCGGGTTAGGATGCCGATTTTGCATTGACCCGGGTTCAATAGTATTATAACCTTACCTTAATGTGGTCATTAAGGCCACATAGGTTAACATTCTCCCACTTGGTCTGATGACCACTTAAGAGTATACATGGATTCAACAGAATATCAATAAGGTGGCTGCTTAAATATCCCCATCATCCTTAACCTTAGTTACCTTATACATTGATTGAATAAACAACTAATGCGGATCATGGCGGTTATACATCATTAGTGCGACATACTCCTTCCATATATCACAACATTAGCAACTTATTAATCAAGTCTTTACGAGGGAGACCATAGGTTTTAGAAAATCCATTATACCTGTATCCTTCCATCTATAATGTCAAAACTGACAATTAATCCTGTTGTCATAATTCCAATCATAAGGTGCACAAATTGGAAACAAGAAATATACGGAATCGTCACTTATAAGATCTCCCAGTATCAAAATACAAACCAAATTATTTTATTCTAAAGCAAAAAAGACCCATCTCGAGCACTTGTTCTTTATACATCTTCGGAGCCAATGCTTTAGTTAGCGGGTTTGAAATCATTCTTTTAGTGCTGATATGTTCAATTGATACTAAATGATCCCGTATCTTCTCTCTAACAACAAGATATTTTATGTCTATATGCTTTGATGCACTTGAACTTTTGTTGTTCTTGGAGAAGAATACTACAGCGGAATTATCACAGAAAATTCTCAGCGGCTGAGATATTGAATCCATAATCTTAAGCCCTAAGATAAAATTCCTCAACCAAAGCGCATGAGAAGTGGCTTCATAGCATGCCACAAATTCAGCCTCCATGATGGATGAAGCAACAAGTGTTTGCTTCGACCTTTTCCACGAAACTGCTCCATTAGCAAGCAGGAAAACATAGCCTGACGCAGACTGCCTGTTATCCAAACATCTAGCATAATCTAACTAGCATAATCTGAATCTGAATAACCAACCACTTCAAGGGAAGTGGTGTGTCTGTAGGTGAGCTTGTAGTCTTTGGTCCCTTGAAGATAACGCATTACTTTCTTTGCAGCCTTCCAATGATCCATGCCAGGATCACTTTGATAATACCCTAACATTTCAATTTCAAAACTAATGTCTGGACGAGTACAAGTTTGGGCATACTGGAAACTTCCCATAGCATAAGCATAAGGGATGTCTTTCATCTGTAATCTATCTATGGCATTTCTTGGGCATTGGCTTTTGCTAAACTTGTCATCTTTAATGATGGGAGCTGGAGTAGGTGAGCAACTTGACATCTTAAATCTTTCAAGAACTTTATTAATATAAGCCTTTTGTGATAGTCCAATTAATCGGTTAGGCCTATCTCGATAAATTTCAATTCCTATTACAAAGGATACTTCACCCATGTCGTTCATGTCAAAGTTATATATGTGAAAGAAAATTCTTTGTCTCATGTAATAGACCTAAATCACTATTAGCAAGCAAGATATCATCCACATATAGAATTAGAAATATAAATTTGCTATCACTAACCTTCAGATATATACATTGATCAACAATGTTTTCCGTAAATCCGAAGGAAGTGTTAGTATAATGAAACTTGAAATACCATTGTTTGGAAGCTTGCTTTAAGCCATATATGGATTTCTTTAATTTGCATACTAGGTGATCATTTCCTTTCTCCTCAAACCACCCTTCGGGTTGTTTCATGTAGATTTCTTCATCTAGATTTCCATTTAAGAAAGCCGTTTTTACATCCATCTGATATAGCTCTAAATCAGAATGAGCCACCAATGCCATAAGAATTTTAATAATCCTTCTTTGAAATTGGAGAGAATGTTTCCTTGTAATCAATTCCCTCCTTTTGAGTGAAACCTTTTACTACAAGTTTGGCTTTATGTCATTCTATTCTACCTTGAGAGTCTCGTTTGGTCCTAAAGACCCATTTATTACCAATTGGTTTTGACCCTTCAGGCAATTCGACCAAGTCCCAAACTTCAATCTTGTTCATGGATGCCAATTCTTCTTTCATGGCATTTATCCATTGAATAGAGTTTTCACTCTCTATGGCTTGTAAAAACGTAATGGGATCTTCTTTGACACCAATGTCAAATTCTTGTTCCTATAAGTATACAATGTACTCATCAGGAATAGCAGATCTCCTTGCTCTTAGAGATCTTCTTAAATTACTTGAATCTTGTACATTATCTTGAACATTAATGATTTCCTTATGGAGTGGTTCATTCCTAATTGGTTGAGATTCAACATTTTTATATTGGATAATTTTATTTGAATCATCAGCACTCTTGTTTGAACAGGTAAAGAAGGTGTTCCCTGTTCTTCTTCAAATACCACATTTCGTGGTTCACTACTACTCCCACTGTCTTCCAGGAACTTAGCATCACTCGTTTCTACTATTTTGGTAGTATGATTAGGACTGTAAAACTTATAGCCTTTAGATCTCTCTGGATAACGAATAAAATAGCAAGCAATGGTTCTAAGATCTAATTTTCTTTCATGTGGGTTATATAATCATGCCTCTGCTAGACAACCCCAAACATATAAATGATTTAAACAGGGCTTTCGTCCTGTCCATAACTCAAATGGAGTTTTTGGAACAGCCTTGATAGGAGCCTGGTTTAAAATATACATAGTTGTCCTTAAGGCTTCTACCCACAAAAATTCAGATAATGTCGAATTACTAATCATACTCCTAACCATATCCAAAAGGCTATGGTTACGCCCCTCAGCAAGACCATTCTGTTGAGGCATTCCTAGCATCGTGTATTGTGCTATGATGCCATTTTCTTCTAGAAATCTAGCAAATGGTCTTGGGTTACGCCCGGTTTCAATATATCTACCATAGTATTCACCACCTCTATCGGACCTCACAACTTTAATTCTTCGGTCTAATTGGTTTTCAACTTCCATCTTGAAGACTTTGAAAATTTCCAAAGCTTCAGATTTATCCTTAAGAGTGATAAACATAGCCATAACGTGAGAAATCATCAATAAAAGTGATAAAATACTTTTCCCCACCTAAACAAGGAGAAAATGGTCACAAACATCACTATGTATCACTTCTAAAAGTCCAGGGCTTCTAATAGAACCTTTTTTTTATGACCTCTAGTTTGTTTTCCTTTAATTCAATCGACACAGACACCAAAGTTAGTAAAGTCTAGAGATTTTAATACTCCATCCTTTACTAACCTCTCCATTCTATCTTTAGATATGTGTCCCAATCATTGATGCCATAAGATAGAAGAATTTGCATTTAATATGTTACGCTTCACACCAAAATTCAAATTCATATGCAGAGACATAAGAGATTGAGCAAATAAAGGATCATGATTTAACTTGTATAACCCATCACATAAAACCCCATGACCAAGTAAAGTAGAATTCATATAAAGATTGAAATGCTGGTTTCCAAAATTGAAGGTGTATGTTAAACCCTGTTCTAATATCCGTAGCATACCCTAATCAGTGAGTTTGGTATGTAGGTGAAGTTGGAGAAGCTCAAGCCTGAAGCCAGTAAAAGTGGCTAAGCTCTGGGCTATCAGTAGCCTGTGAAGGTGAGCAACTTCTATTTGGTTAAATAAGATTCCCTAATGTGAGATAAGATATGCTAAGTGTTGGTGTTATGTGCAATATAGGTAGAAGTGGCGAACTTGTAATTATAGCACCTTGGGGGTTTTTGCTTAAGTGAAGAAAACACCCGAAAGAGTGCCATACAACCAACCCTTTTCCTCTCTTCACTCCCTTCTCCCACTCTCATTCTCTTCATCTCCTTCTCATCATCTTCATCCCATTTCGTCCCCATCCATTTCTAAACCCATTGTAGGAATCTATTTGCAAGAAAGGAAAGAAGAGAACCCTAAAGGAGCATTTTCGTGTGAGTGTTTTGGTGGAGATTTTAGAGAAATCGTCCAAGAGGCACTCATGGTGCTGTTCGTGGCTTGCAAAAGGGAGCTAGGAAACCTGCTTGAGAGTTTGCAAGAGGTAAGCAACACCACACATCCCCTTGTCTTCAATTTTCGGCCAAAATCGCATGTTTAGATGAATGTTAGGGTTGAGAGGTGAAAACGAGTCCTAGGCCAAATGGGAGGGATTTCTTTGAGGGGTTTTGTTGCTAGTAGATTTCTACACATGGTAGGAGTGATTTCGAGCACAAAAACACCCAGAACAAGTCAGATTTGAGAGAAATCAAAATCCCCAAAAGTTCGGATTTCACGAACTGTTAAAAAGCCTAGCCGCCTGAGCAGTCGCTCGAGCGCGGCATCGGGCGGTGGTTTTAGATAGTTTAGATAGAGGTTTAAGGCATGGCCACTTGAGCAACACTTGAGCGACTGTTCTAGCGAGTGTCTTAATAGAGGAACCCGAGAACTAAATCCTAGCCGCTCGAAGCAGGCTCGAGCGACCTATCGAGTGCCCTTACCAGAAATTCCAAATTTTGAGTTTTCAACCCAGATTGAACTACCATTCATTTTTGTTCAAATACAACCTATGTATAAGTGAGAGTTAGGTGTTTAGAAGGTGTTCCAACTGGAAGTAACTCAAAATTCCAAATATCAAAGATTTTGTGTACGTATTCCCAAAGAGAGTTTTACCGAGAGTTTCTATCCCAGATTTCTATAGAAATAGGATAACTTGATTCCACCACCTCAAGCACTTTCCAAATGTTCATTAGAAGTAGAAAACAAAAGCCAAAACCAAGTTGAACAAGTATCATAAGAGTTGAGGCATAGGTTGTAACGCCCCGAACCCGGGTCAGTGCAAACCAGCACCCGACCTGAACCCGGTTCGCTACTGTAAGAACCCGAATTTAATTCAACAACCAAATCCGAGGTGTTACTGGCCCATATCAAATACATCATCAATAATATACTAGACCAAAGAATTAAAATCCATTCACTTTATTATTCTATCAGAGTTGCGGAAACAAGTATGTGCGGAAGTGTAGTTTAAAATCCTCAAATAAACATATAGTTTGATCATCAATCATTAATATCAAAGTCTGGTAAAATAAACTGGTTACTATCTCTCTCTCATCTCTCTAGTACATCAAATCCAAATGAATAATAATAATCTAATCAAAAGTGCTAAGTCTATATCATTCATCTACCTCAAACAAGATCCGGATAATAGTAATCCTTCGGTGTATACTCAGCTATCTCTCCCTAGAAATCACTAAGATCCCCCTCTCGCGTATCAGCTGAAAAATGAAATAAAAGTAGGGTGAGATACGAATATCCCAGTAGGTAACACATGCATGATTAAACAGTTCATATAAGTAAAGTAACAGTTCATGCATGATTAAGCAATATCGACTAATCAAGCTCGTATAATCATTCACATCATTCATGAATACAAAACAGTTTGATAAACAGTTCTAGAAATGAATTTCAGCAAGTTTTAATATAAGAATCCAATAACCAAATCAATAACATAATTCACACTTTGCTAGGATGCACTAAGCAGTCACATCCGATCAATATCTCAATCACATGCCTCCAGCATGTATACAATAATAATATCAAGTGTTGTGATTTCAGTGTCATTGTAGGACTCACAAAGATAGATAAACCTTTTGAGATGATTCTCAACCAATTGCTATACCACTGTGCGACTTAGGAGCAATGCTACTAATGATACTCAAGTCCCATGCAGCGCAGCTTAGACAAGAGCCGTAGTCACTGACTTATTGCACACGTACCCATCAGAGTTGGCATGTACCACCAGCATGCAGCACCAAAATCAATACATGGAGATGGTCGCTTATCCACATGAACAGGGAATCACCAGCGGCTCACCGGGGTGTCCCTCCAGACATAGGACCTTCCCAGACAAACTAACTTGCAAAGGAAGCGCGTCGCATATAGGAGTAACTCAACCCAAATGACATATCCCTCAACTATTTAGCTACAACTATGGATCCATAACCAGCTATGCCCACTAGACTCCAAAATTCCCTAAAATATAATATTTCTATAAGGGTTGGAGCCTAGCGGTATATAGAGGTTAAATCTGTCAATTACTTCAATATTCGGTCATCTGAGTTCTGAATTCTCTATATACAGTTTTCTGGTTTATAGTGTCATTTAGAAGATGTTCTAGTAATTAAATACAAGTTAGGTTTTCCAAAAACTAGGTTTCTCCATTTCTTTCAAAGTTTGGCAACTAATGTCCTAAATACCTTCCTAATTTATTTTTCTATAAAACAGGGAATTAGATAATTTATTTTGGTCTTAAAACATCTTATTTAATCATTAAAATTGTCTAAAAATAGTTTGGAATTGAATCAGGGTGTGAAATTATGAAAATCTGCAAAATCTGAATAGAGCGCCTAGGATCGCTCAGGATCGCCCCGGCGGTCTATGGTCGGTGGTAGTTCAAATCAGAACATCGACGATACGTCTTCAAACGGTCTACGGCGGTCTACGATTTATAACGAGCGCCTAAGATCGTCGAGAACAGTCGAGGTCGGCGGTTGTTCAAAATCGAACAGAATCAGTTCCAAAACATGAATTCTCTCGTCTAAACTCATTCTAACATATTTATAACATGATTATCAAAATATATACATCATTACATATCATAAAAACATGCTTTTGTCGATTAATCACATGTAAATACAAAAATGAAGGTAAACGGTGTCACCTACCTCTTGAACGAACGTTCTTCTTCCTCTCTTCTCTCAACAACGATTCTCTATCACCTAGCAACACTCTGGACGATGAAGAACTCAACGCCAGACCTTTCCTCCTCCTCTTCTTCTTCTTCTCCTTCAGTCGGGTTTGTCGCTTGCGGCTGTTGACGAATACAAGCGAGAATACACGAATACGTTTTAGGTTATTTTAATTGATATATATACTCTCCGATCCCATGTATCTCACATACACAAAACTCCATACACACGCCCAATCAGAATACATACCTCGATATTTCATGATCGGACGATCAGATCTGCGTCCAATTCTAGATCTCCACTAATTAGATCATCCCCTACAATAATAAATTATTTCTATCAATTATTACTCTCACTAATATTATTTATTAATTTAATTTATTATTTAAGGAAAATTCGGGGTTTTACATAGGTTGCCCAAATTGAGTCATGAAAGATAGAGAATTTCCAGAAAACCTAACATTTACCATTGGTTATTAATGTGAGTACACCACACCTGAAATTATGGGCTTCGGCCTATTATTTAACACGTAGTATGAAGGACATTGGCCCGTAACACAATTGCATGACATCGAGGGCTTTGGCCTGTTACTTGTATTATGAAAGAAAAAGGGCAGTGGCCCATTGATGTTGATATTATGAATGGAGGGCAGTGGCCCCAGGGACATTGAGTATTATTGAACATAGGGTTTCCGCCCCACATTTGACATGAATTGTATGGGAGGTAGTAGCCTAGAAGTTCATGAGATTTACTTAGGGCATCGACCCATTTGTTTGGCATTCTACATGTGCAGTTCACCTCAATTTGGGGTAGTGAACTACTGTTCACATCAATTTAGGGGTAGTGAACTAGCTCCTTCACAAAGTGAATATTGGTAAGTAACATGTGCAGTTCACCTCAATTGGGGGTAGTGAACCATTGTTCACCTCAATTTGGGGGTAGTGAACTAGCTTCTTCACAAAAGTAAATATTGGTAGATAATGAATGTTTTCACCTCAATTGGGGGTAGTGAACCATTGTTCACCTCAATTTGGGGGTAGTGAACAAGCTTTTCCATAGTAGTAAGCCTTGGTGGGGTAAGCCTTGGTGGGTAGATGGATCGATTCATCTCGGTTGGGGTAGTGGACCTGTGTTCACCCTGGCCTGGAGATAGAGAACTCGTATCCTCCACGCAAGCTTGGGATCCGTTACAGTCGTATAATGATTAATGATTGCAATTGTTATAAATTGATGAACAGTACACTGAGGCACATGCATGCACTATTGTATAACACATGAGATACCGGGATTTTGTAGTATTAGAACTACCCGCATGTCATGGTTTATCGAAAGATATTTGCATAAACTGTGTTTTTACTGATCATGCATGTGTTTCTTACTGAGACATTCATCTCATAGTTGTTATCTATCTTATTTTTCAGATCCATCGACGTCCGGTGTGAAGGACTGGGCTGGGGATAGAGGCAAGGAAAAGGCCATTGGGTACAGAGAGGAAGACTACTATAGGCCTTAGGATTTTCTTTTGATCATACTTGTATAGTTTTGGTTTGTGAAACCTATACATTGAGAGGAATGACTAGTCACCCCAATATTTTGTAACTAAACTCTCATGTTTTATTTCATTTCAAAAATGTATATATGATCACACTTTTGATATGCACATGTATAAACTGTTGCACTTGCACTCGTTAAGAAAAGTTTTAAATCCCTCGTATTTTGTTAAGAGTAATGGCCCACTTGCCATGGTCTGGGACGGGTTGTGCCTTGGAGGGGCAGACCTGGTTCCGGGTCGTGACAATTTTTTGTATTAGCGCATAAATAAGGTCCACAACCTAGAATAGAAGCCTTAAGTTGGTTTGGGGAGCAAGTGCACGCTAGCAAGAACCCCTAGGTTGTCTCTAGGGAGTTGTTCCTTATTTTTGATTGAGTAACTATTACTATTGCTGTATGTGATTGTGTGTGATGAGCTAGATATATCTGGTTGTGCTAAGGTATTACGAAGCATCGGCCAATGCTGAGTACATACCGAAGTGGCTAACCTTATACAGATGGGATAGCTTATTGGCTAAGCGTACATGAAATGAACTTGTATATACCTATATATTATTATGAAGAGATTATTGAAGGGATTTTCGTGACGACCTCGACCTTCGTATAGCTGTAGATATACTGAAGGGAGTGGTAGTGAGGAAGTGTTCCTTCATATTTCTTCTCCCTCCTATAACCAAGGAAATGCATGTAAATTTTTGTTAAGTTGATTGTTGAGATTGGTTATTGTGATTGGTTGTGTTAGTATAAATTGATTGATTGTACTGTTCTAAGATGGCCACACCTGTAAATTTCAGTATTATGGCACCTAGACTCAGAGGCAGAGGCCATAGAGCGGCTGCCACCTATATACTAGAGTATGATCCCGCGGATATTCCGGCGGAGGATCCATCGATAGATCCAGTGGTTGATCTAGTGGTTGATCCAGTAGAGGATCCCATGGCAGTTCCGACTGGAGTCCCGGCTGCTGCAGATGTTGTCCCACCTGATGTCCCAGTTGCTAGGGGACAGATAGACCATATTTGGAGAGTTTTGGGTGAGGTATCCACCCTGATCCAGCAGCAGGCTGCTGTGAACCATAATGGGCAGAATCCGCCAGGTCGTGAAAGAGGCGACCAGATAGCAGACTCTATGAGACAGTTTAGGAGGATGTCTCCTCCCTTTCATGGGCATCTTGATCCCATGGAGGTGGAGAGGTGGTTGGTGAGGATCGAGAAGATCTTCACAGCCACTGGGTGTAGAGATGAGGACAAGGTAGGCTTGGCCACCTATGTGTTAGAGGATGAGGCTAACTTCTGGTGGAGGTCAGTGATAGCTGAGTTGGGTATAGATGGAGCCCCAATCACGTGGGAAGAGTTTAAGGATCGGTTCTACGACCGATACTTTCCTGAGGAGGTTCGGATTCAGAAGGAGGCAGAGTTCCTTCATATATCCCAGGGGAGCAAGTCTGTGGCTCAGTTTGTGGCGAGATTTACCGAGTTATTGAGGTTCGCCCCACATCTTATTGACATAGAGGGTAAGAAGACCCAACATTTTGAGAGAGGTCTCAGACGAGATATCAGGGACCGAGTAGAGGTATTTTTGAGTGGTAGCTTCTCCAAGTCAGTGAGGAGGGCTACTGTAGTTGAGAGGGTGCAATCCAGAGGGACTGAGGAGGCGGGAGCACAGAGGGTGCCGCCTAGACTAGCACAGAGTCAGAGGAGGTATTCTGGCAGAGACAGTAGGCAGAGATACACCACGGGTGATCAAAGGAGACCTAGTGGAGGGGTCCAGGCTGGCGGAGAGTCTAGCCAGAGAGTTATTAGTACAAGTTGCCAGAGATGTGGCAGATTCTACATGCCCAGCCCGTATTTTGCGACTATAGGAGCATGTTACCGCTGTGGGCAGCATGATCATTTGATATACGAGTGCCCACATCCGTCTACCTATCAGCCGCTTCAGGGTAGATCTTATCAGTCGACTGGGGCACCGTCGACTGCAGCCCCGCCTAGACATCAGAGGCCTCATCCATACCAAGGAGGTCGTGGAGGCCCGAGGCAGCAGGGGAGACTGGCGGGTAGAGGTAGACCACAGTAGGCAGAGCAGAGTGTAAGCACCTCATTTTTGCGCTCCAAAAAAAAAAAAAAACAGAAATGCAAACCTTGGACAGAAAGTCAAACCCTAAGGGGTGAAAAGTTGACTTTTTGATCAAGTGAAATTTGGCCACCTTGATTTATACCGTTGGATAGAGAATCTCGACACGGTTCCAACGCAACTGAGTTTGCAGGAATCGGAGTCCGGATGAGGGTTCTGCGGGCGGTCAAACTTGAGCAGAGCCAAAAGTTGACTTTCTGCTAAAATCCAATCCAGAGGCCTACCCCTAGGTCATTGGATAGAGCATCTCGACACGATTCCAACGCAACTGAGTTTGCTGGAATCGGAATCCCGGATAAGGAAATATGAGCAAAATCGGCTCCCGGACGCGGCCCGGTACTTCTGCTAAAAAACTCGAGTTTGCTGCTAAACTGAAATTCAGTGGATAGGGAATCTTGCACTGATTCCAACGCCACTAAGTTTGCCAAAATCGGATATCAGATGAGCAAGTTGTGGGCAGTTAAAGTTTCTGAAAAATCTGCACACGTGGCAAACAGTGAAGAAAGAGCAGCAAAATGAAAAGTTTTGAATTAAAAAATAGTATTTTTGCTAAAAATCTAATTAAAGTATTTAAAATAAAAGAAAAAAAATTTAAAAGATGCATGTGCATCCAAAACTTAAAACAAAAAATCCTAATACAATAATGATAAAAGTACATAAAGAAGAAAAGAAAATAAAAAGTATGTGGTTGGATGAATTCTCCATGTGGAGAATTCGTCCAAGTCTTTCCAAGCAAGACTTAGCCTCCAAGTTTACTTGGAGGCTAAGTCTTGAAGCAATGATTCATAATCATTGCTTATATTTAAAAAAGGGCATGAATGAAAAAGCATTAGGGTTTTGGTGATAAAGTAGGAAAGTATCTGAATTTTGGTCATTCCTTATAAAAAGAAAAAACCCTAGCACAAAGAGGAGGTCGCTTGATTTTTTTGGGGACTTTTCTCCCATCTCTCCCATCTCTCCCACAAGCTCCATTCTCTCTCCCAAGCTTCTCCACCACTCCTTGCCTTCCAAGCCCTCCAAACATTACTTGGAGGCTCTCCCACTCTTGTTTTTCTTCTTCTTCTCCACTCTCACTCAAGCAAAGGGGGAAGGATTGCTGTTGGTGGTGCAAGAGAGGCTCCAACCTTGGTCCTAGCTCCAAGGAGGCTCCACACATCCTCTACAAGGGGTCAAAACCCAAGGTGAGCTTTCTTGGGCCATGTTGTTTAACATATGTAAATATGAGTTCATTTGGAGCATGTGAGTCCTCAAAGATGCTATAATATTCTGTTTGTGCATGTTATGGATGTTTTCCTCTTGTATTATTACCTCTTCATGTCTTTTATGGATCATCACTCTTCTAAGGTAAGGAAGGTAAGTTCCCATTAGTTCAAAGTGAGGAGGAGGGGACTCCTTAGTTGATCTAAATGGTCTAAAGGTCATTGTAGGTTTGCTGTATTTTTTAGTATAAAGCCGCTGTATTGTTAGTGGTTTCTTTCCTCTTAAAGGAGGAGTATGTTCCTCTAATGCAAGTCTAATGTATCCCCCAAGTAAACCCCCTTCCTTTCCCTTCCTTGGATATTGTATTCTTAAACTAAGTGGGTAAGTTAGGACAACATGTGATGCATGCTAGGTACGTTTTTATTTTATTTTTATTTTTATATGATTAGATTGTCACTTTGCGGATGTGTGGATCTATCTCTATATGGAGCATATATGTTGTTACTTTTAAACCATGCAAGTATATCATTTTTGCTAGTTATTTTGCATGTTTGATCACGATGTTTTCACCCCATTAAGTTGCTGATTTCGGCTCCATGGAGTCACTCTACTTGGTTTACTATCCGTCCCACTTGCTCATTCACTTGTTCTCATGTCAATAGCATGTTTATGTTTTCTGGGTATGCCATTATAAAATATGTTTTCTACACTTTTTAAGCACAATAACATGCACTCACATATCCTGATATGAAACCTACCTATTAAAGCATGTCTCATATTGTTTGGTTATTTAATTTGTGTACCATGGTTGTCTCTTTTTGAGCATGAGATACCCAAAACAGGGAAGCTTGATCCCTGTTTAGGTGCTGGTCACATTGCAAGAGAAAGAAGGAGGGGGAGCCCCCACCCATTCCCTTTGAGTTTGGTTTTGAAAACCCGAAAGAAGAAGCCAAATGGCTTCATCCGAACCATTGTGGGCCCCCACAGGGGCCCACACAACTACTGAAACACCCCAAGGAGCCCAAGAAACCAACCCCATTGGAAAAATCCAAAAAATGGATTTTTTATGTTGATCCGGCAACTCAGGCCGGATCAACAGAGATCTGTTTGTAACCGGCGAAGAATGCCGGATACACTGTCCTGTGTGCGTAGCCGGCATCTCAGGCCGGCTACACTGCCAGATTGCCCTTTTTGCTATTTTGAGATATTGTGTTGATTTTTTTTGGTTCATTTGATCAAACCGGTCGAACCAGAAGGGTTTTCGGGTCACCCGGAAACCCAAGATGGGCCTTGGACACCCGGTCCAAATTAATTCCCGGTGGGCCTTCCAACGGGGCCCACCAAGCCCGACAAACTCCTTTTGTTAAATAAAGATAAAATCAATCCATTTGAGTGGGCCACACCATTGGAGGCCCACACAAGCCCAATTTTGAAGTATGTTGATCTAGACTTAGATATGGTTTGGCCGAGGCAAAGGGCAGGGCCTATCGGGCCCACTAAGCCCATTAACCAACCAAGGTTAGGGTTTCAAAACCCTAACTCAAGAAGCCTTGGGCTTTCAAGCCCAAGCCCAGGTAAAGGGCCCCAAGCCCAAAGCCTGGCCCAGTTTGGCAAAGATTAACCCAAATAAACTCAAAACACTTAGCAACCAGGCCGAGGCCCACTCAGGGGCCCGCAAGTCAACCCGGCCCACCTTTGCATAAAAATCACTTTAAATTGAACTTAAACTTTAAAGTAAAATCAATTCACTTGAACCAAAGCCCAAAGGGCCTCTCAGGCTAGACTGAGGCCCACCAAGGGACACGTGGGATCAACCAAGCCCACCAAGGGATCCGTGGGCCTTCCAACGGGGCCCACCCAATCAGACTCACTTCATTCAATAATAAGAAGATAAAATCAAGTAAAGGGACCCACACCACTTTTGGCGGTCCCGCCAGACTTAACCAAAATTGAATGCTGGATTAGGCATCGTGTGAGTGAGAGACCAACTGAGTTGACTCAAACCAGGGAAACATATGGGACCCGTCACTTGACGGGGTGGACTGGGGTGTCTACGGACTTCCCCAGACCGCAACCGAGAACCTACTTAGAATCTCAAGCCGCAGACCAAGCCTTAGTAAAAGAACTTAGGCACCCAGGTGTCTGCCTGCACCCCATCAGGCAGTGGCGACTCCAAACAAATCCCGAGGCACGCATCGTTTTGTGTGGGCCTCGTCGTACGACCGAAATCGGGTGCGCACACAGAGATCTCAGCTGGCACCACTACAACCGCAGGCTCTACAGTCCAGAGCCTTCACAGATGCCCCACTCATGCAGTCTAGACCTGATGCACCGGCAGTCGTTGGAGGTACCATCTTTATTTCTAGTAGAACTGCCATGAGTTTGTTTGATTCAGGAGCTACCCATTCTTTTGTTACACCTGATTGTGCATGCCATATTGGGTTAGTCCCTTCTTGTTTAGAGACTGCATTGTCTATTTATACCCCGTTGGGTGAGACGAGTACTATGGAGACCGTCTATATAGATTGTATGATTAGATTAGGCAAGATGGAGTTGCCTGGAGATTTGATTAGTCTGGACTTTAATGGATATGATGTGATTTTGGGTATGGACTGGTTGTCAAGACACCATGTGATTATTGACTGTCATAACAAGTCAATCACTATCAGTAAACCAGATAGTCCAATCCACTGTTTCATGAGCCAAGGGTTGAATACCTGTATTAGCTTAGTTGCTTCAATTGAAGTGGAACCAGCCAAGGGCAGGGAACTGAGTATTGAGGAAGTACCAGTAGTCCGGGAGTTTACGGATGTATTTTTGGATGATTTACCTGGATTACCACCCCAGAGGGAGTTGGAATTCAAGATCCAACTAATTGCTGGTACACATCCGGTTTCTAAGCAACCTTACAGGATGTCTAGACCATAGTATGATGAATTGAAGGTTCAGATTGATGATCTGTTAGCCAAGGGATTTATTAGGCATAATGCATTGCCTTGGGGTGCACCGGTATTATTTGTAAAGAATAAGGATGGTAGTATGAGGTTGTGTATAGATTATAGACAGTTGAATCAAGTCACTGTCAAGAACAAGTACCCGTTGCCAAGGATAGACGATATTTTTGATCAGTTGAAGGGAGCCTCCTGGTTTTCTAAGATAGACCTGAGATCAAGTTATCACCAGTTGAGAGTAGCTCCAGAGGATGTAGAGAAAACAGCGTTTCGTACAAGGTACAGCCATTTCGAGTTCTTGGTGATGCCGTTTGGGTTGAAAAATGCCCCAGCAGTCTTTATGGACTTGATGAACCGAATCTTCCATGAGCATTTATACCACTTTGTGGTAGTTTTCATAGATGATATTTTGGTATATTCAAGGACAAGGAAAGAGCATGAAGGTCATCTTAAGATAGTTCTACAAACTTTGCGTAGCCATCAATTGTATGCCAAGTTTAGCAAGTGCCAGTTCTAGTTGAAGCAGATTTCTTTTCTTGGGCACATTATATCTGGAGATGTCATATCAGTGGATCCATCCAAGGTGAAGGCAGTGTTAGACTGGCCTAGACCTACTAATGTTTCAGAGATCTGCAGTTTCTTAGGAATGGCTGGATATTACCGTAGATTCATTGAGGGGTTTTCTAAGATTGCCACCTCGTTGTCCAACTTGACTAAGAAGTCAGTGACTTTCTATTGGGATCAGAAGTGTGAGGATAATTTCCAAGAGCCGAAGAGCAGATTGACATCAGCTCCAGTTTTGGTTATATCGTCTGTGAATGAGGGATTTGCAGTGTATTGCAATGCGTTTGGCATCAGATTGGGCTCTGTATTGATGCAAAGTGGTAGAGTAGTGGCTTATGCCTCTAGGCTTTTGAGGCCACATGAGCGTAATTATCCTACGCATGATCTTGAGCTTGCAGCCATTGTGTTTGCCTTGAAGATTTGGCGACACTACCTCTTTGGTGCACAATTTGTGATACACTCAGATCACAAGAGCTTAAGATACATCTTCTCCCAAAGAGATTTGAATATGAGGCAGAGAAGGTGGTTAGACCTTTTGAAGGACTATAGATTTGACATTCAATACCACCAGGGAAAGCTAATGTTGTAGCAGATGCACTAAGTCGCAGTGGAGTTTCAGATGAATCCATTGCCACCTTAGCGTCATTTATGGCTAGCCAGTGCAGTCTTGTAGCTACAGTTAGAGATTGGCCTAGAGAGTTTCGACTATGTAGTCAAGGGGTGAGTATGGCTCGTATGCAAATAGAGCCGAATCTAGTACGCAGAATCAGAGAGGGTCAGTTATTAGATCCTGAATTGTAAAAAACGAGAGAATTAATGAGTAAAGGTTCAGATAAGGCCAAAGACTTTAGTGTCGGTGGTGATATCTTGAGATTTAGAGGCAGAATTTGTGTACCCAATGATGATGATATCAAGAGGATAATCCTGGAGGAAGGGCACAGATCAAGATATGTAGTACATCCCGGAAGCACCAAGATGGGTAGAAATCTTAGACAAATTTATTGGTGGTCGGGAATAAAAAGAGAGATAGTTGAATACGTATAGAAGTATTTAGTGTGTTAGCAAGTAAAGGCTGAGCACAAGAGGCCACCTGGATTATTGCAACCGCTTCCTATTCCCGATTGGAAATGGGAGCATATAATGATGGACTTTGTTTCAGGTTTGCCTAAGACAGTGAGGCGGTAGGATTCCATTTGGGTTATTGTGGACAGATTGACTAAATCTGCACATTTCCTACCTGTTCGGAAAGACCAACCCCTAGCTGTACATTCGTGAGATCGGCAGGTTGCATGGTATACCTATATCTATTGTATCTGACAGCAATCCACGGTTCACTTCCAAGTTTTGGGATAGTTTGCATGAAGCTTTGGGAACACAGTTGAAGTTTAGTATCAGCTTCCACCCACAGACAGATGGACAATCAAAACATACGATATAAATCTTAGAAGACATGTTGAGGTGCTGTGTATTAGACTTTGGAAGTTATTGGAGTAAACATTTGGACTTGGTAGAGTTTGCCTACAACAACAATTACCAAGCGAGCATCAAGATGGCTCCATTTGAGGCTCTATACGGGAGGACTTGTAGATCCCCGTCGTGTTGGGACGAAGTAGGTGAAAGGAAATATTTTGGTCCGCAGATTATACAGGATAGTGTGGATAGGGTAAATTTGATCAGAAAGCGGCTAAAAACAGCCCAAAGTAGACAAAAGAGCTATGCCGATGTAAGAAGGCGAGAATTGAAATTCAAGTAGGAAATATGGTGTTTTTGAAGGTATCTCTCTACCACGGCATATTGAGGTTCAGTAAGCAAGGCAAACTGTCGCCCAGATTCATTGGACCATTTTGTATTATTGGGACAGTTGGGCCTGTAACTTATAGATTGGAATTATCGCCTCAGCTAGCCCATATACACGACGTATTCCACATATCTATCCTTTGTCGTTATGTACCGGATCCTAGCCACATTATTGATTTAGAGCCATTGGAGGTTCGTGAGGATGTAACGTTTGAAGAGTGTCCTATCCAAATCCTTGATAGAAGAGAGCAAGTTCTCCTCACCAAGACTGTGCCACTGGTGAAAGTCTTGTGGCAGCATCACAATTTAGAGGAAGCTACATGGGAGAATGAAGCCGAGATGAGAAAGAAGTACCCTATACTCTTCGGTGAATCGCAAGGTAAATTTCGAGGGCAAGGTAAATTTCGAGGACGAAATTTTCTTTTTAGGAGGATAGAATGTGAAACCCTGTTCCAATATCCCTAGCATACCCTAATCAGTGAGTTTGGTGTGTAGGTGAAGTTGGAGAAGCTCAAGCCTGAAGCCAGTCAAAGTGGCTAAGCTCTGGGCTATCAGCAGCCTGTGAAGGTGAGCAACTTCTATTTGGTTAAATAAGATTCCCTAATGTAAGATAAGATATACTAAGTGTTGGTGTTATGTGCAATATAGGTAGGAGTGGTGAACTTGTAATTATAGCACCTTGGGGGGTTTTTGCTTAAGTGAAGAAAACACCCAAAAGAGTGCCATACAACCAACCCTTTTGCTCAAACCCTTTTCCTCTCTTCACTCCCTTCTCCCACTCTCATTCTCTTCATCTCCTTCTCATCATCTTCATCCCATTTCATCCCCATCCATTTCTAAACCCATTGCAGGAATCTATTTGCAAGAAAGGAAAGAAAAGAACCCTAAAGGAGCATTTTCGTGTGGGTGTTTTGGTGGAGATTTCGGAGAAATCGTCCAAGAGGCACTCAAGGTGCTGTTCGTGGCTTGCAAAAGGGAGCTAGGAAACTTGCTTGAGATTTTGCAAGAGGTAAGCAACACCACCCTTCCCCTTGTTTTCAATTTTTGGCCAAAATCGCATGTTTAGATGAATGTTAGGGTTAAGAGGTGAAAATGAGTCCTAGGCCAAATGGGAGGGATTTCTTTGAGGGGTTTTGTTGTTAGTAGATTTCTACATATGCTAGGAGTGATTTCGAGCACAAAAACACCCAGAACAAGTCAGATTTGAGAAAATCGAAATCGCCAAAAGTTCGGATTTCATGAACTGTTAAAAAGCCCAGCAGCCTAAGCAGTCGCTCGAGCGTGGCATCGGGCGGTGGTTTTAGATAGTTTAGATAGAGTTTCAATGCATGGCCGCTTGAGCGACTGTTCTAGCGAGTGTCTTAACAGAGGAACCCGAGAACTAAATCCTGGCCGCTCAAAGCAAGCTCGAGCGGCCTATCGAGCGCCCTTACCAGAAATTCCAAATTTTGAGTTTTCAACCCAGATTGAACTACCATTCATTTTTGTTCAAATCCAACCTATGCATAAGTGAGAGTTAGGTGTTTAGAAGGTGTTCCAACTGGAAGTAACTCAAAATTCCAAATATCAAAGATTTTGGGTACGTCTTCCCAAAGAGGGTCTTACCGAGAGTTTCTGTCCTAGATTTCTATAGAAATAGGATAACTTGATTCCACCACCTCAAACACTTTCCAAATGTTCATTAGAAGCAGAAACAAAAGCCAAACCCAAGTTGAACAAGTATCATAAGAGGTGAGGCATAGGTTGCCCAAATTGAGTCATGGAAGGTAGAGAATTTCCAGAAAACCTAACCTTTACCTTTACCATTGGTTATCAATGTGAGTACACCACACCTGAAATTATGGGCTTCGGCCAATTATTTAACACGCAATATGAAGGACATTGGCCCGTAACACAATTGCATGACATTGAGGGCTTTTGCCCGTTACTTGTTGTGAGACCCCGGATTTTTATTAGCCTAATCTGAGGAATTTGCTAATATTATTAAAAATTAAGTTAAAATATCCAACTCAAGGTATGATCTAATAAACTTTAATATATATATTGGCATGATGTGAAATTATCATAAATCATTATTTTGTATTTTACTTGGAATGGTGTTCTTAAGATGTGATTAAATTGTTTTATGACTTGTATTTAGATTATAAGGAAATAAAAGAAATTAAATTTAAGCAATGTAGATTTATTAATAGGTGTAGGTTACTATCTTAATGATCAATTATATAAATAGGATGCACGCAAATAATGTTAAAATAATATAAATTATATTAAGGACAAATTATACTTAAATAAGGAATACAATGGATCATGCACGTAATATATATATATATCAAGAATAAATTCTTTATTAATTAGAAAGGTTAGGGTTGCATGGGAATAAGTTATAAAATATGTTGAGAAGTAAAAGTTGCTTGAAATCATAAAAGCACTTAAAGTAAGTAGGAAGGTTAAGGGATTAAGTGCTTAAGGGTTAGTTTAAATTAGCAAGGGGTTTAGGAAGTCTAGGAGACACTCTGGTTAGATTGGCAAGCAAGGAAGAGCCAAGGGAGAGGGGAGGACGTCCAGAACCCTAGGTTAGGGAGGAAAGGAAAGAAAGAAAGAAAAGAAGAAACAACGAGGGAGAAAGGAGGAGAGGAGAGGGAAAAGGAGAGCTGGACATGAGGGTGTTGTTGGGCTGGAGAAGATGGCGTTTGGAGTTTCATTTGGTTGCTGGTGTCTGGGATTCCATTGCTGCTGGGGGAGAGGACGTTTGGAGTCCCATTTGGTTGCTGGAGAAAAATTGGAACAGCAGTAGATTGGCGGTGAGTTAAAACAGATATGAAGAAATGAGGTTTAGTGAAGAGAGCTTAGTTCATAAAGGGAGGGCGTCTGATCTGGTTGCTCATATTCTTGCCCAGATCTAGTTCCAGATCAGGTAAGCCTAATTTGTTGATAGATTTAGGTTGATTTGATTAGGTTTTATCAGGTTTTTAGCACAGGTATTAGATCAAGTGTTAAAAATCAGATTTATGCGAAATTTGCAGTTCTTCGGAGGTTCTGGTTGTTGCTAATTCTGAACAGCAGTAGTTTTCTTGTGGAGTTTCTATTTTCAGCAAATCAGGCAAGTAGCACCTTATAAAACTCATGATTTCATATGGCTTGGTGATCATTTAAAGAATGAGAATTGAAATAAACATAAATCTGAATTTTCTGTTCATGATTGGGTGTTTAATTTGTATTGCAAAGTTAACTTGTTTGGATTGAATTCGAATTAGTGAAATTGTATTATGTGGATGATTTCCATGGTGTTAGAAGTGGTTTAGAAGAATGATAATGGTCTAGTTCTTGATAGGTTGTAATTAGCACTTACTAAAAATCAGAATTTTCATATGGTGGCTGTAATGTAAATTTCAGAGGTTGCATGTATCATTTGGATGTTAAAGAATGTTGATGGTTGCAGCAATTGTATGTGTGAAATTGTAGGTTTTGAAACACATAAGGGGCTAACTTCGTGGGGGTCATATCCTTGGATTTCACGGTGTAGGAAAGAAAACCCAAAAATGTAAGAGAATTAGAAATCTTACACTACAAATTTTCTGCAAGTATTTTCTGTATAAATCGATTTATTACATTTACCTAGAGGATGAATTTGGAGCTGTGTTCTCCATGAAAGTTGTTTGTTTTTGAGTCTACGTTATCCTAAAAATATGGGAAAAAAATAATATTTCTCTGTTTACTAATTTTGAACTTAATTTTTATGGGTACTTGGCTGCACTGTTTTTCCTAAAAAGTAAGATTCAAAGTGTCACTATTTCTCAACAGTAAAGTGTTTGCAAAACCCGTTATAGAATATTTTATTTCAGTCAATTTGGAACCTAAAGAATCAAGTTTGGTGTCATTTGAGTGAGAAATGACCAAGATATTGGGTTTTGAAGATATATTGTATGAATGGGACAAAATGTAATTATATAACGTTAAATTGAGGAAATACTTTAGCACTTATTTATTTCATTGGTTTCCTTAATTTGATACTATCTATATTTTTATAGAGAAATTTTATTTTGTTAGTGAGATATGAACTTTTATTATTTGAGAATAAACTCATACCATTAGTGGGAAAATTATAAAGGATAATTGATGTAAGGTTTTTAGACTTGCTTTATGATTCACTAAGGAGTTTGTTAAGCTTCTTAGGCTGATTTATGTTATCAGATGAATAGATTTGAAGTAAATTTGACCGCTGGAAATATTCAGAGTTAACTTAGTTTTGTTTTTTGAAATTTTATTGTTGGTTGGCTTTAGTGATTCTTTGGAACTAAATTTGGTATTAACAAATATAAATGACTTTGTTTTCGTTGAGCATGACTTTATGATAATTTAGTATTTCTTCATAAATGGAGTTTTATCCTCTTAAGTCCTTTTGATTAGGTTCATCCAAGTTCTAATTAACTCTCAGTTGTATGAAATTCTTATGGAGAGTGAATTTACAGCAGGAATTACATGACTATTATGAGGCAAATAGCCAAATCAAGTCACAAAATTCCAGCAACTTGCTATTGGGTTCTTTGAGCAGATTTTATATTCAAGTTAGTTAATCTCTTCATCTATACTTATTAGAATTGTAGGGAGGTTAAAAATAGCGCCAAGTATTAATAGAATTGTTGAGAGGCAATATACTAAGGATAGGTTATAATTTTTTGCAGCTACTGTTATAAGTCTGATGGAAGCAAGTTCATGATTATATATATTTCCTACAGCATATTAGGGGGGGGGGGGGGGGGGGGGGGGGGGGGGGGGGGGAATTCTTTGAGCTTATTTTGGTGTCCAACCCATGTTGCTACTTCATCTGACTTTTATTGTGATCAACATATAGTAACCTATAGAGATTAGCATGGACAGTAAGGTTTAGGGCCTAAGTGGACTTAGACTTAATTGGTAAAGTGTTAGCAAAATTTGAGTTCAAGTATATTTACTACCTCACCTAAGTTATCCAAGAGCTGTTAGTAGCCTAAGGAAAATTTATATTGACAATAAGGATTACGAACTAATTAGAATTGGGATCAATTAATAGAAAATCTGTAAATCTGAATTTATGCATTTAGAGAATTGATTATTCGGGAAACCCTTTGAGCGAATTTAATATCATTGAATATGATGATTTTTGTTATGATCCAAATAGTATTTGGTTGTGTTTTCTTCGAATGTTCCCTAGTTATCACTTTTGGTCAATTGACAAAGTACTTTTACCAGTTGTATCGAATATTTGAGAATTTCACTGTTTGATGATTCTAGTGGCTTGTTGAGCTGAATTTGGTAGTGTTAATGAATTCATTTGTTTTGAGCATTATTTTGATTTGAGTTAATTTTAGTAAATATGGACAGCTTTAAATAAAAGGGATTTTGTGCTTGAATTGTCTAATTCATTTTGATTTACTCTTGGGATTTTCTTGAGAAATATTTTGGGAAACTCCATGAGGGAGTAAGTTGGCCCTGAATGCCCATGATTATGTTGCTCGCAATCAGTTTTATATTAGTTTGCTTGTCGGAATATTTTTGGTTTGAATCGAAGTTCTTGCTTTACTGGTTGATTTAATTATTTAAGCTATTTAGGGCATATCACGTTATGGATCCATAATTTAGCTAGTAAGTGAAGTCTGTCTAATTTGTTTGGTTTAAGCCTAGTCTCATTTGTGCGCTTCCTTTATGATGGAGAGGCCTTCCATAAAGGAAGTGCTGCGAATTAAGAGGGATATATTTTACACGTTTCCTCCAATATAAAGAGGCCTTCCATGAGGGAAGTGCTGCAACAGCTCCGTTTCCACCCCATGAGGGGGTGAGGTCTAGTGATTGGCATAAGATTTGATCGGCGACAGTGGATTCTCAGACTGGATTGATATCCATTTCCACCCTGGAGAGGGTGAGGTCTTGTGCACTCCACCAAGAGACGATATATTGGAATCAGTTTACAGAGGTATTGGATTTGGCAGAGGTTCTTAGTTTTGGCAGAGCTTCTCAGACTGGACTGTTTGGAACTAGAACTTAACCTTACAAAGTGGTAAAATTTCACGATTCCCACCTTACTTTGTGGTTTGATATTTTTTTACTGGATTAGTCGAATTAATCGATTTATCGTGGTTAATCGTTGAGTATGTTTTAATCGTGCATGTTTTAGAAATTAAATTAAATGTATTTGAGCCTGCATGTGCTACTTGCTGAGATAGTCTTATCTTATTCCTTTCCTTTTGTTTTGTTTTGTTTTCAGATTTCAGAGAGGACGATACAGGCGAGTATATGCTTGATTCAGGTGAGTTGGGGATTTTTAGTTGACTCTAATTATATTATTGTTTATTTCATGTTATCCTTCACTCTCATATAGCGATTCTGTGTATGAGAGTAACCCTTTGGGAACGACTTACGATTTTACTACGTAACCTGGTTCCGGGGCGTTACACTTGTATTATGAAAGAAAAAAGGCAGTGGCCCATAGATGTTGATATTATGAATGGAGGGCAGTGGCCCTAGGGACATTGAGTATTATTGAACAGTGGGCTTCGGCCCCACATTTGACATGAATTGTATGGGAGGCAGTAACCTAGAAGTTCATGAGATTTACTTAGGGCATCGACCCATTTGTTTGGCATTCTACATGTGCAGTTCACCTCAATTGGGGGTAGTGAACTACTGTTCACATCAATTTAGGGGTAGTGAACTAGCTCCTTCATAAAGTGAATATTGGTAAGTAATATGTGCAGTTCACCTCAATTGGGAGTAGTGAACCATTGTTCACCTCAATTTGGGGGGTAGTGAACTAGCTTCTTCACAAAAGTAAATATTGGCAGATAATGAATGTTTTCACCTCAATTGGGGGTAGTGAACCATTGTTCACCTCAATTTGGGGGTAGTGAACAAGCTTTTCCATAGTAGTAAGCCTTGGTGGGGTAAGCCTTGGTGGGTAGATGGATCGATTCATCTCGGTTGGGGTAGTGGACCTGTGTTCACCCTGGCCTGGAGATAGAGAACTCGTATCCTCCACGCAAGCTTGGGATCCGTTACAGTCGTATAATGATTAATGATTGCAATTGTTATAAATTGATGAACAGTACACTGAGGCACATGCATGCACTATTGTATAACACATGAGATACCGGGATTTTGTAGTATTAGAACTACCCGCATGTCATGGTTTATCGAAAGATATTTGCATAAACTGTGTTTTTACTGATCATGCATGTGTTTCTTACTGAGACATTCATCTCATAGTTGTTATCTATCTTATTTTTCAGATCCATCGACGTCCGGTGTGAAGGACTGGGCTGGGGATAGAGGCAAGGAAAAGGCCATTGGGTACAGAGAGGAAGACTACTATAGGCCTTAGGATTTTCTTTTGATCATACTTGTATAGTTTTGGTTTGTGAAACCTATACATTGAGAGGAATGACTAGTCACCCCAATATTTTGTAACTAAACTCTCATGTTTTATTTCATTTCAAAAATGTATATATGATCACACTTTTGATATGCACATGTATAAACTGTTGCACTTGCACTCGTTAAGAAAAGTTTTAAATCCCTCGTATTTTGTTAAGAGTAATGGCCCACTTGCCATGGTCTGGGACGGGTTGTGCCTTGGAGGGGCAGACCTGGTTCCGGGTTGTGATAGTGTAGGCCTCCAAATCAAGTCTAGGTAATGAAATAAGATTTTTGGAAGATGAAGGAACATAAAAGGTATTATTGAGATCCAAAGAAAATCCGATATCAAGAAGAAGTATATAGATCCCAACTGCCTTGACTTTTGACTTCAATCGATTTTCCATAACGATAAAGTGTTCACCCTCATTTGGACTCCGACTTGAAAGGTATCCTTGCATAGAATTTGAAATGTGAATTGTAGCACCTGAATCCAACCACCAAGTATTAAAAGGAACTTCAATTAAATTGGTTTCATAACATACAAGTGATAGAAAAGCACTTTTTTTTTTCAAACCGATTCTTCCTTTTTAGACAATCCTTCTTGAATTGTCCTTTCTTTTACAGAAGAAACACTTCACATTGTCACCCTTCTTGCTTTCATGGCTGCTAGAAGTAGCAAACCCTTTTCCTTTCCTTGATGGCTTCCTTCCTCTCTTAAAGTTGCTTTCCTTATGAAGCCCTTGTGATGCTAATTGGACATATTGCAGTCCGTCTTGCTTTAATATCCCTTCCTCTAACACACAATTTGCAATGAGTTCATTGATGGTCCATTTTACTTTATGTGTGTTCTATGAAATTTTGAATGGACCATATTGTGGAAGAAGAGAGTCCAGGACGAACTAAATAACAAAAGATTTTGAAATGGCCATTTCTAATGAGTTCAATTGAGCAGCTAAACACTACTAACAAATTCATTTTTACCAGCTAAACACTACTAACAAATTCATTTTTACCGGCGGTTTAAAAACCGCAGGTAAAAATAATAAACTGACAGTAATTAATTTGCGGGCGTTTCCACAAATCCCACTAAATCAAGCGTCGCAGTTTGTATCTGCGGCGCTTTTAGAAGCGCCAGAAATAAAAATTGTCTTTATTGGCGCCAACTTGTTTTCTCTATGACTGCGGTAATTATATTTTTTTAATTTTTTTTTTAAAAATTGGTCCAGCGCTCCCACATCTTCCCTTGACGTTAATTCAGTTCTAATTATGAACAAAATAGAAAGTTAATCGCCTTTATATATTTTTAATTGAATATATACATTTAAAAACACTTTTTTTTTTTGGGGCATATTTTAACAATACAGGATCAACACTTACATGACCTAATAGGGGCCCCTTTCCAACCCAAATCAACAGCCTATTTTCCAATGCTAGTCCTCATAGATACCCATCAGGGAATATAAACCTCATCGCTACCCTGTTTTCCTTTGTTTCAGCTTGATCCCGACTTAGGCCTTTCCTCCTCTAACGTCTCTTTGGCTTCGGAAGGTAATCTCTTCTCATAATCGTCTTCTCTTAGACAGTTTGTTTTCCAGATCATAGAGTGCTTTTGATTTTTATCAGCAATACAATGTTGTAGTTCTTGTTGTCTGCAGTTCTAATGGAGGCTTCTAGTTAGTGCTTTCTAATCCATTAAGAACAATGTTTGAACATCTGCAGTTCAACAAAAGAGATAAATTCAAAGAGCCACTAACAACCCCTTTAACACTTTATTATTGCCATGTCCTCTTTATGTTCACATTAGAGACTATAATAGACGGTAAAGAGCAAAAGATGAAACTCACTCGCTCTTTTTGGTGAGGGTCCCAGCTACATGTCTGCTCCTCATTTTCAGCATCACTTGCAAGATAGAAATGAGCCATAAAGACAAGAAGAGCGAAAGGATTAAATGTATAGAACTAAAGAAGATCAATTAATGTTTAATTGCTACATTACATTTTGTCAAATTAAATGAATACCTGGCCATTCTGTTGACATATACAGAATAGAAAAAGTTTCTATCCCTGCTGTAAAGGGACATGCATTGCTAATAAGAGATGAATGGGAAAAGGGAAAAAGATGAAGCAAATAAGCTGACAATGTTGCTAATTAGAGATGAATGAAATTAGTAGCAGTGGTGAATCTGAAATGATCAATGTTGCTCTGGGAACATTTTGATCAACCTAAACACATTCAAAGTGGTTCCAAATAATACTGGATAGCCCACTAGTAATCTGTGGAAAAAATGGAGCTCAGCCTTTTCAGTGTTTTTTCCTATCCCATTTACAATAATTGCCTTCTTCAACAGCCATCAGTTCTCATAGAAAGAATGATTCATGAGAGTTCGCACAGGAAACATAACTAGAAAACAAAATAACAATGAGAACTAAAGTAAAATTTAAGTGTTCTCACAAATCCACATATAACATGTTTGCTTCTACAATTCAGTTAAATCAGAATATAAAATCTGTTCTCTTTAATACTTCATGGTTAACAGTAAGATGAAACACCATTGATGTATAGAGAGAACAAAAAGACAGAGGTTAAGTTGGTACCTTTATTCTAGTTTGATCAAAATCTCTCCCTTTGGTTTAAATGGTCCATGCTCCATGAATGCTCCAGCTCCAACTGATGAAGCACTAGGACCTACCAAGAAATCCCCAAACACATTCATAGTAATGACCATAAATCTAAACTATTAATCTAATTAAACAAAACCATAAAAAGATCTCTCATCATTTTCTACCCCCAAAGTAAAAGGAATAGAAAAAGAAAAGCTTCTTCTATATATGTGCACATGAACCACCTCCATTAAGCCAGAGAACCAGAGGCTTTGTATCTGGGTCTGTTTTCTGCTTCAACAAGATAGTAAAAGAGATGCCTCTACTGTTTCTCATCCACGGTAATAATAAAAACATGAGATAAGAGTGCTGAAGTAAAGAGCAAAAACAAAAAGGTGAAGAGCAAAAGCAAAAAAGAACAATTTATAGAGATTCAAATAGTATCATTAGATCAACATCCAGAATGGAATAAGAGATAACCCCATGTATTTAATTCAAGTGCAGAAATTTCCATTGTTCCCAAATATGCAGTGAAGAAATTTCTATAGTTCCTAAAATTTCTGTTGTTCCCAAAGTGAAGGTAATCCTTCTTAGATCCACTTGCTGTAGTTTGCAAAAATTGCTCTTCACATTGCACCTGCTACTGCAAAGGATTAAAGTTAATAAACGAAACCAAAAAAAAAATTGAATTGGGAGACAGAGTATCTGAATCTAGTTTCATACATTGTTTTGATAATCTTGCCAGTTTTAGCACTTTCTCAATGGATGTTCTCTACGATGAATAGAACTTGACCAGTACCTACTCAATTAAAACAAAACACATCTCCCAGAAAATCATATCAACACAGCACAAAGCCCTATTAATGCCATGATGCTCTCATGAGAAAGCCCTTTTTTGGGGGCATAATTAATCAATTATATGTTCCCGGGTAGCGATTATTAAACAATCTGATTTGGTTATTGCATGCAACGAAAACATCTTGCCCCAATTAATAAATCAAACGATCTACTCGAATCTGAAGGTTTCCATCATCGTCACTTTGGATACAACAATAACATAAAATGCACCAACTTCCTGAAGTAATCATGGTGGCTTTTATTGATAGAATCTAATAAATCTACAAGTTGGGAGAAAAATCAACACAGACGAAGAATTGCATATACCTGTGAAGAAATCCATGAAAATGCCAGGAATGGAAACGAAATGAGAGGAGACTCTCACCAGCTTGGCTTGTATGTTCTTGTTTCTTGTGTCCTCATCATTCGAGTCGATTGGAGATTGATAGTTCAGTGAAATAGAGTCGGTTTTAGCTGAAAATAAAAACCCTAAACTATTGTATAGAATATTAGAAGGGATTGAAGAAAGGATCTGCTATAATATGACTTGGATACATATTGAGACCAACTGACCACTAGTAGGTTTTGAGGCTTAACCTTCTTTTTCGCCATCGTTGACTATTAGGTTTCGTTGCTTGTCGTTCATTCCATGTTTGTGTGGGTTTGAAAAAACTCAATAAAAACACAAAACAGAGATCTATCAGTCACTATGCTACTGCAAAGGATGAAAAGCAATCAGGGCAAGTATACATGACGTGCCTAACTAGTAATCTGCTTGGGATTTGCTTGGTAGACTGACTAGACGCAAACTCCAGAATGCACATGCATATGTGAACTACGGTTAAACCTAACAAGAACATGAAGAAAGATGAAGCTTGACGTTTTAGTGTTTGCCAGCAAAAGCATCTCTAGAAAATCAGAAGATGAAATACCTAAAAATGAGAACGGGAAAGAGAGGATCTGTATGCCGTAGAATGGTTAGGGTTCTTAGAATTTCTAGCTTTCAAGCTGCACAAGATGCGGTTCCTTCTCTATGCTTCAGATTTGGAAAGGCCAATCTTGGAGGACGAATAAGCTCTCAATAACCAGTTCCCGATCATAGCGCCATCTCGTATGCATCAGCCAAGTGAAGCAGAGAGAAAGAGAGAGTAAAGGAGAAGTGGAGAACTTCAAGGCCTTTGAATCTTGAAGATCACCTCTGTTTTTCTCTAGATCCACGAGAGATCACCTCCTCCACCGGATCAACCAAATCTCCGTTTTTTATCCTGATCGATCATGAACATTCTGCCACAATCAATATCAGATCTTCCTTTTGCGCTCTATTTTCCCAAAGATCCCGGTCTATTTCCATAGAATTCGTTTTTTTTACCTCTTTAACGGATCTAGAACTGACAATCGCCATCCCCTCCTTTATTGCCGAATCTTCGGCATCCTGAGCTACCTGCAAAGCGGTCGAGATGGAACACGTGAGTAAGAACGAAGCGAAGAACAAGAGAGGTGGAGAACTACAACTCGATTTAAAAAACCTAAAATTATTTATAGCGCTTTCTCAAATAAGTGCCGCTGTATAAGTCCCTCGAACGTCATGTACACGGGTTTTTCGGGGTGTTTGGAAGGAGAGCGCCCCTATATCCAAAATTACTGGTGCTTTTGCGAAGCCGCGGGGTAATATTTCGCCACTAATTCACCAACATTTTGTAGTGAAAATCACTCATTTCCATAATATGCTCACGAATACTTCTTATCCCATCATACTTCATGGTGGTTAGTTTAGCCATCAATGTTCCTGCTAATGACTTATCAGCTGAAATTGTTTTTCCACAAAAGCAAAGAAGTCATGTGCCTTAGTAGAAGTAGGAACTGACTTTCGAATATTCTTTGTTATTTTACTCTTCATGATCATCAAACTTAGCCTATTTGAACGCTCCCAACTTTCACAGGCTATTTTAATTTCAGGTGAACTATCATTAGGAGGAATAGGTGGTTCATCGATATGAAGGCAAAGGTCTAAGTCGAAGCAACCAAATGTAATTAGCAACTGATCTCTCCAATCAGGGAAGTTAGAGCCATTCGATTCCGAAACATTAGACATGTGCCCAGAGAGTAAATTAGGAGTAACAACTATCATAAGACAAATAGGCTCACATGAATCAATAATGCTATGAATAAAGAATTATCCGAATTTTTTTTTAAACATAAAATTCTAGAGAGCACCCTATTGCATCATCATAGTCCCTCCTTTGGGCCGAGACTACAACATGTCATCAATTCACTCAATGAGTAACTTTATTTTACTCATAGGGTTAATAAATATATAATTGTCAATGAAATCTGTCTTACACCTTTGGGTATAATTAAAATTTAGCCAAGATATTTATATTCATTACCTATCCGTTTATGAATGTAAAGCAAGTATCTTCCTTAGGGCCGATCTTCACTTTCACAATCAAAAACGCAATTGATGTTGATAACCAACCCTTTCTAACAAAAATTAATTCATAATTCCTCACGGTCGAGCCACTTTGGTGGCTACTAAACCAGACAAGTTATAAATTAATTATAATGGTCGAATGACATCTAATCCACCATGTAACTTTCACAAAAGATAATTGTGCGCGCCCGATTTCGGTCGCACGACGAGGCGCACGTTAAAACGATGCGTGCCTCGGGATTTGTTTGGAGTCGCCACTGCCTGATGGGGTGCAGGCAGACACCTGGGTGCCTAAGTTCTTCTACTAAGGCTTGGTCTGTGGCTTGAGATTCTAAGTAGGTTCTCGGTTGCGGTCTAGGGAAGTCCGTAGACACCCCAGTCCACCCCGTCAAGTGACGGGTCCCATAAGTTTCCCTGGTTTGAGTCAACTCTGGTCTCTCACTCACCCGATTCCTAATCCAGCATTCAATTCGGTTAAGTCTGGTGGGACCGCCAAAGCGGTGTGGGTCCCTTTACTTGATTTTATCTTTTTAGTTAAAGATGAGATGAGTCTAATTGGGCGGGCCCCGTTGGAAGGCCCACGGATTCCTTGGTGGGCCAAGTGTGGCCCATATGTCCCCTTGGTGGGCCTCAGTTTAACCCCAAGAGGCCCTTTGGGCTTTGGTTCAAATGAATTGATTTTTATTTGAAAGTTTAAGTTTGATTATTTAAGTGGATTTCATACCAAAGCGGGCCGGGATTGCTTTGTGGGCCACACAATTTGTTGCCAAGTGATTTTAGCTTATCTTGCTTAATTTGTGCCAAAATGGGCCAGGCCTTGTGTAAGCACCTTATTTTTGCACCCCTGGAAGTGCTGAAAATAAAAACCCCGGCTAAAAAGTCAAACCCTGATGGGTCGAAATTTGACCTTTTGATCAAGTGATAATTGGCCACCTTGCTTTATCCCAATGGATAGAGAATCCCGACACGAGTCCATCGCAACTGAGTTTGCTGGAATCGGAGTCCGGATGAAGGTTCTGCAGGCCGGGTAAAACTTAAAGGGGAGCCTAAAGTTGACTTTTCCTCGAACCCCGTGCCAAGTGCTTAGCCCTACATCATTGGATAGAGGGCTCCGATACGAGGCCAACGCAACTGAGTTTGCTCAAATCGGAGTCCGGATGAAAGAGATATGAGCTGTCGAAGTTTCTGAGCGGAAAAAACCAGAAACTGCACACGTGGCGCAGGAACTGCACACGTGGCAGCCAAAGCAGCAAAATATCTCAGGGACTAAATCTTAAATATCCAAAAGTTGCTAAAAATCTCAGGGACTAAACCAAAATTCGCAGGGGGCAATCCGTAGATATCCAAAAGTGTCAAATCGGTCAAATCGGTCGAATCGGTCAAGTCGAGGGGCAAATCCATAATTTTTTGATTTGTATCCGGTCAAATATATCGGATACACATAGGTTTGTGTATAACCGACATCAAATGCCGGATACAAAGATTTGCTTGGCGAGATTCGCGCCGATTCGCGCGCCGATTCGCCGACAAATTTGCGGCAGCATTTAATTTTCGAAATTATTATGTTTTGTATCCGATATAATATGCCGGATACAAAGGAAGTGCAGTGTATCCGGCATAATATGCTGGATACAAAGGAAGTGTAGTGTATCCGGCATTAAATGCCGGATACCTTAAGTTTTCTATAAAAAGGCAACAGCAGCCCCATTTCCGGGGTTGGCTCTTCTTGGCTTGCTTCCACCCCCCATTGTTCTAGGCACGAAAGCCCTTCCTTTTCCCCCACCTTGCTCCCCAAACCCTAAACTCTTTTCTTTTGCCTATTTTACCCCCACTTTCCTTTCTTCTTCTTTTTGATTTTTTTTACCCAAACAAGAGGAGGAGAAGCTGTTGTTGGGTGACATTTGGAGGAGCTCCAGCTCTTGCTCTTGTTGCCAAGAGGTGCCTACGCACCACAAGAAGGGTTTGGAACCCCAAGGTATGGTTTCTTGTTAAGTTCCCTTACACATATATAAAAATGAGGTTATTCTTAAGCATATGGGGTGTTTGATGACTCCCTAGCATGAATCTGCCCACCTGTTCAGCTCTTGACCGTTTTCTCTTCGTTTGATCTACATGGAAGCCCCCATGGTGGGGTGGGGGGGGGGGGGGGGGGGGGGGGGGGGGGGGGGCGCTGTACGTTTGATTTTGGGAGGGATGAGAGTTCTTCCCACACACTTTTCGAGCTAAGGCATGGCTGTTGTTTTTTAGTTAATGTTCTCTTGGTTGCTGCTTCCATTAAGTGATTTCTGATCCTCTGTGATAAGGGAGCATGTTCCCTTTCCGTTAACTCCAATGTATCCCCGTGTAAGCCCCCTTTCATCCCTTCTCACATCGCTTTTGTTAGTCCTATTTCGGAATATGTTGTTTTGGGTGCTTGGCGTATCATGAGAATGCATGCTTTAGTGATAAGGGTTTTTTTTTATCTCCATGATGCATGCACCACCATAAGCCCCTAATCATGTGAGTTTGAGCTACAGGGGGAGGTAAGAGTAGGTCACCTATCCTCCTTGGTTTTATGTTTATTTACCTTGGATAAGCCCATGTTCAATAGCTCATGTTTTAGTCTAGCTAGCTTGTCATCTTGCATCATTGGGGGACTTATACCTTTCTAAAAAACCCGTTGTCACAGCATGTTCCCATACCTCCCCTAGTCCCCATGAGTAGCTCACGAAATGCCATGCAAAGAAGATCATAGGTGCCCACTTTAAAGCACATGCTTGTACCCGTTGGCACTCGTTGTTTTGCGTATTCTCTTTAGATTTTGGCATGATCACAGGTGTCTATCCATTCCATGCTCACTGTTTTTCTTATTCTTATGCTCCATGGAATCTGTCTAATGCATTTTAAGATGTTATTGTTGAGTATGCTTGCATAAAGAGACCAAAATGCATTTTAAGATGCATTTTAAGGTACTCTCACTTCACACCAGGGTATCCCATCTTGTATAACTAAAGTACCCCCAAGCATCCCTAGAGTATGCCTTTTGAAATGGCTAAGGAAAAACCCCTTAAAACACCTGGGTACCCTTCAAATAAACACTAAGGTACCCTCTACTTATCAATAAGGTACACCCATACTTAACACTAAAGTACCCCCCAAGGGTTTTAGTTGAATAAAAGCCTTGTTTAGGGGCAGATTTGAAAGACCCAAAACTTGAGCATATAAAAGGATGCCCTAATTTCTAATTAAGTGTTTGCAAACCCATTTCTCTTGTCTTGGACGTATAGAACAAGAGAGGAAGATTGTGAGCTCACTTGAAAGCTTGAGCAAGAAGAAAAAGAAGGAGAGGAGAACTTGAAGAGAAGTTGTGCTTCTCCATTAACAAGTAAGTAGCAAACCCTTCAAACAAAATGTATTACAAAATTCATATTCTCTCTCTAGGGTTTGGTTGATTTGATAAAATGATCTTGCATGTTGGTTTTTATTGCTAAAATTTGTAGGGTTTTGGTTGTATGATAATCTTGTTTAGTCTTCTATTAATTTGCCATGGATTTCCAGCTCTATTGATTATATGTCGGATTAGGGTTTGAGATTTGTGTTTTGAATGAGGTTTCATGTGCTAGATGTGTGTTCATGAGGATTTGGGATGAATCTTGGTTTTAGAAGGTGTTTTAAGTGTGTTTGGGATGATTTATGATTTTCCCATTTGGTTTTGGAAAAGTTAGGAATGATTGTGTGAGTTTTGTATTTGAAAATAGTCAAAAATAGTTGAAAACCCGACCTGGCGATTAATCCTAAGCCAAACCCCTAAAAACTAGCCTCTGTTATTTTAAATCGCGGCTTACGATTAACCTGGGCGATTAATCCAGAGCCTTAACGTGCGAACGTTCAACTTCAGCACCCGCGTGTCAACCTTGTTATAAACCTGAGCGCGCGCACCTTAAGCCTCATCGCCCGAACGTTTCCATGAGTACTACCTCAACGCGCGCACGTCCAACCTGAACGTCCGCGAGTTGACCCTATTTTTGAGAATTCTTCACCCTTTTTCTCCTCAACCTTTTTCCAAACAACCTAACCCTCCCACACAGCACCCATATTTCCATGAAAGACATTTAAGTAAATGTCCTGTGTATTTATTCCTCCATTTACTTAAGTCTTTACATGTAAATAAGGTTTTACCCCCCATTTGGAACCAATAAAAATACTCCCAGGGCCCAATTTCCAACCAATAAAAAGTCAACTTTCTAGTTTGTGCATAAATTTCCAATTTTCCTGATTTTCAAATAAGACCACTTTTTGAGTTTGATATCCAAATGAGTGATTCAGAAGCCCAGAAAATTCTAGATGATTTGTATACCCTCCAATAGACTACAACCAGAACTTGAGCCCCAAAATCCTTGTAGATTTTTCTAGAAAAAATTCGACACCGAAAAGTCAACGTTTTCAACCAGACTTGGAATATTTTTGAGGTCCAAAACTTTTTGTCTCAGAATCCATTGAATTTTGGTATGGTGACTTATTTGGGATTTTTAAGATCAACACACTCATCAAAAATGTGTTTTGAGGATTTTACGTCCTTCTTTTTGATTGGTTTGGATTTATGAAAGCGATGTCGAAAAACTATTATATGATTTGACAAGGCTTTGGCCTATGGTTTTATTGGCAGTGGATGGGGAATTCCACTTGCCCTTGGTATTTATTGGTAGTGGATGGGGAATTCCACTTGGTCTCGGTTGATTTAATAGTGGATGGGGAATTCCACTTGGCCTCGGTTGATTTAATAGTGGATGGGGAATTCCACTTGACTTTGGTTTAAGCACTGGTTTTACTCTTTGATTTGATTGGTTTCGTCTAAATTGTGAGTCGTCTAATTGGACGTTGTTCTTAGTGTGGATCCACAGTGAGTCTAATTTGTGTGTTAGTGTTGGCTTGTTAGCGTTAATTTCCTTCTCCATACAGCTTTCCACTGTGGGGTATCAGTGAGGCCATCTTGGGGCATAGAGGTGTTGCGGCAACCACCCACCGTGGGGCATCGGTGGGACGTCCTTCGGATTCATATGGTTTGGTCCCGCAGTGGATGGGGCATTCCACCTAGCCTTGATTATTACCTTGGTTGTCACTTGCTAGCCCATACGTGGGTGCTTCGCTTGCTGAGATGCCCTAGCTAGGCTTCTCTTTGTAAGTCGTGTAGGTGGCAAATGGATAGTGGACATTAACCTAATTTACAGCCACGCTAACCACAAGTCCTAATAAGACATGTTTACAGTATTTGATCGTATTTGTTGATTTGATTTCCCGGGTTACTTGATTGAGATATTTGAATTGGAATTTCTTTTATATCCGATTGAACTATTTTGGTTTACATTTAGTAATATATAATTGTGAATATCATTATGATGTTATAAAATTGCATAAACTGTTTCTATCCATGCATGTTTGCTGCTTACTGGGACTTTAAGTCTCATGTATGTTTTGTTTTACCGGATTTGTTTTAAGATCCGCTTGGTGAGCCGCGTACCGGGGCAGTTATTGAGGATGACCTTGAGTATAGGCTTGAGGGCTACTACTACCTGCAGTAGGATTCTTTTTATGATGTTGCATTTTGTCTTGGGGATTGTATATGGGATGTAAACATCATTTTTGGACTTATACTCTTGGGAGATATCTTTTGTACATGTCTGTAGTTATTTGGAGAGATCATTGTGAATGGTTAGTTGCCTTAGTTGTATTTTGTTCACATGTATATCATGTTTTAGAGATTATAGCACAAATGATCTTTTGATTATATGGAAATTTTTATTCCATGCTTCTTTAGTCATGCACTTTGATAATTACTTTGTGATTGCCCAGGATTGATTGTGTTAATCAGATGCTATTGGGCCCATAAGTAGGTCTCGGGTACGGGTTGGTGCCGTGATAGGGCAGACCCGGATCTGGGGCGTTACAACTAGAGAATTTAAAATTTATTGTGCAAATTTAGGAAAGCAACTGTAAGCACCTCATTTTTTCACCCCTTTTAAAAAGGCAGAAAGAAAGCAAAACCCTAAAAGATAGGCTAAAACCCTAAGTAGCAAAAGGTGACTTTTAGCCGGAGCATAAATTGATTGCCATACCCTATCCCAATGAGTAGAGAATCTCGACACGGTTCCAATGCAATTAAGTTTGCAGGAATTGGGACCTGGATGGAGAAGATATGAGCAAAACAGTCTCAGGGGCAAATTAGTCAAAGTTTAAAACGTCTTAATTAAGTTAATCAAGATGAATAAAAAATATATAATTGGAGAAGCTTGATTCACCCGAGTGGGCGGCTGAGTCACCTCAGCCGTCAACTCAACCATAATTAGGGGAGAAATTCGCGACCGCATATTGTGTGCGATTGATTTTTTCAGCCACCGTTTCCGCGAGCCAATAGCAGTGCGCGGTGGACAAAAAGTAACCGCACTTACAGTGCAGTTCGCTTTTTGTCAGCCTGTTCCTACGGCAATTTGTCTCCTAGTTAATGCTGAAAATACGTGGCCAAACCGCATTGCATGTGCAGTTTCGACTAAATTGTACTGCATGTGCGGTTTCGACTAAACCACACTGCATGTGTGGTTTTGTCTCTGTGTTCTATAAAAGGCAAATCCGAACAGTAGACAAGGGATGGCCATTTTCCACTGATCCTTCTTAGTCTCCCCTACTGCCTAAACCTCCGAACTCCCCTTTTCTTTCATTCTCAATACTTTAAACCCACAAAAATCTCTCCCTTCTCCCTTCTTCCTTCATTTCCACCCAAAGAAGGAACCAAGAACTTGTTGTTGGTGTGAGGAGGAGGGCTCCAGCAACTATCCCAGCTTCAAGAAGGTGCATACACATCACTCCAGGGTTTCTAAACCCCCAGGTAATGTTCCCTATGTCATATTGTTCATGATAAGTTAAAATGAGCATGTTTGGAGCCTCTTTGAGTTGATTAATATGTAGGGGCTGTACGGAGCCTATCTTCATCTCTTTCACTCTTTCACTTCTTTATTTGTGACCTCACAAGGATGAGTTAGCCCCTGTGGTAAGGGGGACCATACGATTGGCCCCAAGGGAGGATGAGGTTATGTTCATGCACTTTTAAGACTTTTTTCTAGGTTCTGTTTTATGATCCCTTCCCCCCATCGTTTAGCTACTGTTTGGCACCTTTAGCACACCATTTTCCGGCTTGAACATTTGCTGTTCCAGCATGTTCCCTCACCCCAAATGCCCCGAGTTCATCTCAATATACCTCGTCAGAGAGCGGGTTAATTTCCTCCTTGTAGGGCCCTTTCATGTTGACACCTTAGGGAGCATGTGCACTTGAGCACACACTTGCATGTATGTTGTTTTCATTTATTATCTCTACATGTTTTATGTCCCATGAAGTTTGTTTAGTAGGATTAACTTGCTGTTTGTTGATGGAGTGCATGTGGTTTGGTAAAAAATGGGCTGAGCTTGGCCTACCAGGCCTCTCTATTGTTCTCTTTACATAGAGAATTGGATGCAGATTTTGGGCAACCAAAACAGGGACACTTGAACATGGCCTAGATGAGAGAAGGCAACACCCTAAGCCTTCTCCTTCTCGCCCAATCCCAAAAGATCACAAAAGAAACCCAAAAATAGGACTTGGACCCATCTGGTCCAATTGTATACACTTGTGGGCCTTCCAACGGGGCCCACACAAGTAGACCAAGATCACTTAATAAAGGGAAGATAAAATCAAATAAAGGGACCTACACCACTCAGGTGGTCCCTACCAGACCCAATAAAGTAGGCATGTTGGCTTAGGAATCAGGTGAGTTTAGAATTGAGTTTACTCATAACCAGGAAGACCCATGGGACCTGTCACCCGACGGGGCGAACTAGAGTGTCTATGAACTTCCCCGGGCTGTAACTGAGACTTTGCTTAGAATCTCAAGCCGCAGACCAAATTAGACAAGCATATGCACCCAGGTGTCTGCCTGCACCCCATCAGGCAGTGGTGACTCCCTTTTCCCGTTTTACCCTTTCATGAGGCACGCGCGCTCCGGGTTCCTCGCTCGTGCGGCGTTCCGACGTGCGTACAGCAACCTAAAAAAATTACCCTAGATGTTGACCATAGGTGGAATTCAATATATTTAATACTAGATGCTGCACTTGAATTGAAACAAGAATTTTTACTATTTTATAAAACAAAAGTGCCTAAAAGTGAACTAGAACTTGACTAACAAATAGTAGAAATTTTAAGAGATTTTTTAAAAGTTTTTTATGCAACAAAATTCTTATCAAGGGTTTATTACCCAACATCCCCAAGTATTATAAATATACTATATCAAATAAGTATTTGCTTTAAACAATATAGAGACGCGTCCATTGCTAAGGATATTTGCCTTGTAATGGAATCAAAAATTTTAAAATATTAGCTAGAAATGCCCCTTTTATATTGTTTAGCTAGTACAATGGACCCTAGGATTAAATTAGGAGTAAAAGATTTAATAGAAGGAATAAATTAAAATATGAGATCTTTTGAAATAGATATAAACAAAATAAGAAACCTGTTAGAAAAACTTTTTTTTGAATATGGTACTAGTAGTAGCAGACATGGTCAAACTCAAACCCAAGAAACACTACCAAATAATTCCACCAAGAATTTTTTAAGTGGTAGTAGAAGGGGAAAAAAACAAGCAACTGGTCGTGGGGGATCATTTAAGTTAAGGATTTATTTAGAAAACCCCCCACTACTTTTACATACTATTAGTGAGCATAGTTCTTTTAGTATTTTGACATGGTGGAAGCAAAATCAAGTTAGTTATCCTGTGCTTTCCTCCTTGGTACGTGATCTACTAACGGTTCCGGTATCCACAGTTGCATCAGAATTAGCTTTTAGTGCAGGTGGATGAACGTTGGACGACTATAGGAGTAGATTAACGCCAGAGATGGTGCAAATATGTGTCTGTCCAACAGATTGGCTAAGGGCGAAACTGAGAGATTAGAAATAGGGCTGGATATGGGTCGAATACAGTTTGAATCTACCATGATCTGAATCTGAACCGAAAATAAAAATCTGATATCCAAATTCGATCCGAAATCAGACAAATCTTTTATATGTGAATCCGTATTTGAAACCGAATTTATATATTGTATCCGAATTCGAAATTCAACCGAATAAATAACCAAAATCTGAATTCGATCTGAATTAGATTCGATTTGAACTTAAAACTCAAAAGTCAAGTTTAACTATTAAAACAAATTTTAACTATCAAAACTAATGAGCCATATAAATATTATAGCAAGACATGAGTAAGGATAGTTCAACCATGGTTTATACAAAGTTTACCTGAAAGACCCCGAATTTCACAAAATAAATAAATAAAAGAAAAATATGAGTTTAAATTATAATTAGAATAAAAAGTACTATTTAGAGGATTAGCAATTCCAATAAATAATAATTAGTAAATAAAGGAGAATTTTTAAAGAAATTAACCTAAAAGGGTATTTCGGTGTTTTTCTGAAAAGGGTAATATATGAAATACGTCATATAATAATAATTAGAATTAGAAAATAGAGGAAAATAATTTATTAAGGCAAATTAGAAATAAAATAGTGATAATTAAAGCATAAAAGAGGAAAAAGGGAAATTAGGTAATTACGAGCCTTAAATGGGATAAAAAAAGCAACTTAATTAGGTGTGGGGTGATATTTAGGAATTAAGTGGGTGTTATGCACGAAAATAAGTTAAAAGTAGGAGTTTAGATAGTAGGAAATTTAATTAATATAGTATTAGTAGAAAATTAGAAGGTGGAAAAAAAGTAGGAATTAATTAGAAAGTGTTAGAATTTAATTAAGCCACTCTAGGATTAGCCTAATTAAAAGAGCTTATTAGGTTTAGTTTAGGATTTTTCTAGCTAAGTATAAATAGAAAAGTAAGGTGTGACAAGAGAGAACTTTCGTGGGTTAAATAATGAGAAAAAGAGAGGGAAGAAAAGGAGGAGTTGTTGTAGAGATGTCTGAACAGCCACCTTCAAACGACGATCGGGAAACATCCAGCCGTTGGATCGACCTCAAATTTGGAGGTTTGGTTTACGACTGGTGGAACTATAATCTAAACAGTGGAGATTGGAATTGGAGAACTTTAGGTTGGTGCGAATAGGAGCAGAAGTTTGGCCCAGATTCAGGATTCTAAAAAGAAGGATTTAGCGTATGACGCAAGTGGCAACCCTTGAAAACTGGAGAAATTGCATGGTTTTGGTTTCTATGATTTAATATTGTTTGATCTGATTAGTCGGTAATGAATTTACATGGAATCATTTGATCTTATTCATAGAGTTTTTTATTCTTGAAGAATTTCATAAAAGTATTGAAGAAATCTAGATTTGATCATGTAGAACATTATAAGATGGTAAATAATTAGTGCAAAATTATCTAGAGTATTGTAGACATGATTTAGGATGTTAGGGAATTAATTTAGAGCAATTAAACCAAAGAAAAGGCCCAAAAATCAGAACTTGTTAAGTTTGGGAAAAATTAGCCGGAATTGCACTGGCACCTAGGGATGCCAGGGGCGCCTAGGTGATCTGAGGTAGGCGCCCATACACAGAAATTCAGAAAATTGGGATTTTCAAATAGGAAAAGATGTTTGTTAATTTTTCTAGTAATATAATTATTCTAACAACTTTATAAGGACTTAATTGAGGTGTAGAAATTTACCCAATTTAATTTAATAATAATCTAATTAATTTTGAGACCATAAAGATAGGTGTGTGCATAAAAGAGCCAAAATATGGGAAACAGTGATTAGGAATAATACCAACTTTTATTTATGCGTTAAAATCATCTTCTGAGCTATGTTTCAGGTCTGTAGAATGCGCTAGAACTAAAAATATAGAAATTGGATTAGTTGCTATCTTAGGTCTTAATTATAGGAACTTGGAATTTAACAAGAGGATTAATAAGGGAACTTAGGCAAATCTTGAATTATTCCTACTTGTGCTTTAGAATGTGAATACTAGTTTTCTAGGAACTCTAAGAAATCTATTTTCCACTGAATTTAGTTTCATGAATTTCATTTTGGATATGTTTGAGAAATTGTATATGATATCTTGCAAAAAGGCTTTATCTTGGTTGTGCGCGCGTCGGAAATGCCGAACGAGAAAATTCGGAGTCGCCACCGCCTAATGGGGTGTAGGCGGACACCTGGGTGCCTAATCTTGTTTATTAAGGCTTTGGTCTGCGGCTTGAGATTCTAAGTAGGTTCTCGGTTGCGGTCTAGGGAAGTCCGTAGACACCTCAGACCACCCTGTCGGATGACGGGTCCCGTGGGTTCCCTGGTTTGAGTCAGTCTGCTTTGGTTTTCTCACCCGATTCCTAATCCGATATGCAGCTGGGTTAAGTCTGTTGGGACCACCGAGGTGGTGTGGGTCCCTTTAATTACTTTTATCTTACTTTATTTAGATGATCTGAGTCGGATTGGGTGGGCCCCCTTTGGAAGGCCCACGGTGTCCCTGGTGGGCTTGGTTAAGCCCACATATCTCATGTGGGCCTCTATCTAAGCCTAAGAGGCCCTTCGGGTTTAGGTTTAGTGAATTGATTTTATTTTAAGGTTTAATTCAAGAATTTAAGTGGCTTCCATACAAAAGTGGGTTGGCCTTGGTTTGCGGGCCCCTGGATGGGCCCCCATGTTGATTGCCCCAAAAAAAATGTTTTAATTTATCTTTATTCATCTTTGCAAAGGTACACTGGATATTGGGCTTGGGGCCCGTGGTCTAGTTTTGGGCTTAAAAGCCCAGTTCTTTTGAAGTCTTGGGTTCGCACCCTAACTTGGTTGATTAATGGGCTTTGGCGGGCCCGATAGGCCCTAGCCCGTGGTCTCGGCCAAACCATGCAATTCACATCATTCCGCACATCAAGGTTCGGGTGGGCCGCCTTGGGTTTGGCCCGTCCGATTCGATCGGTTCATTTTACTTTAATTACTTATTTGCATGCTTTTGGATTTACCGGGCTTGGTGGGCCCTGTTGGAAGGTCCACTAGTGTAACAAATTGGACCGGTGGTCCAGGTCCCATGTTGGGTTTCCGGGTCGCCCGGAAACCCTATTGGTTTAATGGTTTTGGTGTAAACTACTCAAAAAATACAACACAAACAAGAAAAAAAGAGCCAAGATGGCACCTCTGGTATGTAGCCGACCATCATGGTCGGCTACACACTAATCTTAATGTAGCCGGCCATATAGGTCGGCTACAAACAAAAAATGGTGATCTGACCTGAGTTGTCGGATCACCCCCAAATGGCCTATTTTCGGGGTTTGGCCTTGGGATGGTTCTTTTGGGCTTCCTAGGGCCTTCTACAAGTCATGTGGGCCCTTGGGCAGGCCCACATTGGTTCTGGTATGGGGGGAGGCATCCCATGAGCTTCCCTTTGGGATCTCTCAACAAAACAAGAAGTGTAGAAGATGGCATTGGGGCTGCTCCCCCTCTCACTTCTCCCCGGCAATTCCAGCAATGTTGTAAGGGCTACGCCACCCCTACTAAGGGCATTTTAATCTATGAATCAGTGGGAGATTCCAAGCCTATGACTAGGCTATCATACCATACCGAGCAATCATAAAACAATATATTACCAAGCATGGGACAGCAGTGGTGCCAAGGCCTACTGCTGTCCCCCAGTAGCAACCTAAATGAGCCTTTGCAAGGAGGTTGGGGGGATGGAATCATGCTTTCTTTGGGCTCACGGGTAGAAAGTTGCTTGAAAAGGGAAACATACATTTTTTAACTAAAAAAAACCGAGGAAGTTAACATGATTACAGGGCTTGATTGCGGGTTACCACCGGGGTGGTTCTGGGATTCCAAAGCTGCTGGGACAGCAGCAAATAATGAGGGTTTGCTGCTGTCCCCAGCAGCCACTCATTTGGGTCATGGCAAAGGGAATGGAGGGGGGATGGGGGGCTTGCTCCCATGAAGATGAGGGCTTGTCGATAGGTGCTACGGCAGCTAGTTTTGGGGGTGATTTTAGGCCTTCCAACCTGTTGGGACAGCAGCAAACAGTAGGGGTTTACTGCTGTGCTCAGCAGCAACTTACTCGGGTTAATGAAAAAGGGGTTAGGGTGCGTGATAGCGGGTTAAGAGGCTAGGCTTAGGGGGATGCCTAGGCACCTAGGTGGGTCTGTTGGGGGTCCTGGAACAGCAGCAAGCAACAAAGGCTTGCTGCTATCCATGACAGTAACTGGTGTAGGTCTTTGAAGCTTGCAGAGTAAACTTAAAAGGGGTAATGGGGATCATGCTCTTGGGCTTTCCAATAGCAACTAGCTGGAGGAAGGAAACATGTATCCCAATCTCCTAAAAAATTTCAGAATGTTAAAATGGCATGCATGCATAAACAAACCAAAGTGAAACCATGTTGTAGGCATTTATGCACATAAAAACAAACACCAAACAGCAAACCTAAAAGGAGGGGGACTTGCTGGAATGGCTGCCCGAAAACAATAACATCTAAGCGGGAAATAACCGGCACATGACAAGGAGACACCCCACCATACATAGAGAATATAAGTTAACATTGGCATTGGCATGCATCCTCATGTGATGGCCTTCTCCAGCAAAGAAAAAAAGCAAGGAGATGGTTGCCGAAAACCACCAGATCCGCATGCATGCAAGAAACACAAAGTGGCAACAAACACACATGCAAGAAGAACAATGAGAAGAGCAATGATTTAATATGCATTTCGTACGATTCTTAGCAATATATGAACTCGAGACTCATGCTTAAACCTAGCAAAAATTCAGAGAAGGGGACGAGAAGGGGGTATATATGGGGATACACTGGATGGAATTACGGGGGAACAAGCTCCTCCCTACTGAATCTCCAAGGATCCCAAAACAGCAACCTTGTTGGCTTCAAATGGTGTGGCCAAGTTCCCCATCTTTTCATGGGTCGTGCATTGGGTCTCTCACACCTTTAGAGACCTCCATGTTACCAAAGAAACGAAAGAAAACATATGCAAAGGAAGTCCTCAAACAAGTTCATGCTAGGGGAGAAGACCAACTTTGGCAAACACCTTAGAAAATTCCTATTTTAATGTATGGGTAATACAAAGTAGTAGAGAAGCTCACCTGGGTGTTCTTGCACTCCAAAGCAAGGTGGGAACCCTTCTTTGATGATGGACAGCAACTAGAAGCCCTTGGGTACACCGCCTTGCTCCACCAGCAACTAGTCTCCTTTAACTTGCTTAAGAAAGTGAAGGCGGAGAAGAAGGAAACAAGGGTGGATGCACTTGAGGTGGTGTGGTGGGGTTATGGAGGGCAAAGGGAGTTGAAGAAGGAAGGATTCGGGTGGGAAAAAGTGGGGGAAGAAGGTTGAAAACCAGCAAAAGAAGCCAACCCCCCGCCATAGGTGGCTGCTGTGCTTATATAGGCAATTTTAATGTATCCGGCATTATATGCCGGATACACTGTCTTTTCTTCATAGCCAGCCTCCATGGCCGGCTATACATAGGTTACTTTGTATCCGGCATTAAATGCCGGATACAAAACACAATTATTTGAAAATTGAATGCCGTCGCGAATTTGTCGGGGAATCGGCGTGAATCTCGCTAGAAATCTCCTTGTATCCGATGAATAGTGTCGGTTACACACTGAGGTGTGTGTATCCGGCATATTTGGTTGGATACAAATCAAAAAATTACGGATTTGCCCCTCGACTTGACCGATTCGACCGATTTGACACTTTTGAACAATTACGGATTGCCCCCTGTGAATTTTGGTTTAGTCCTTGAGATTTTTAGCAACTTTTGGATATTTAAGATTTCGTCCCTGAGATATTTTGCTGCGTTGGCTGCCACGTGTGCAGTTCTTGCGCCACGTGTGCAGTTTCCGGTTTTGCTGCTCGGAAACTTCAACAGCTCATATCTCCTTTATCCGAACTCCGATTTGAGCAAACTCAATTGTGTTGGACTCGTATCAAAGCCCTCTATTCAATGACATAGGGCTAAGTACTTGGCACGGGGTTCGAAAAAAAGTCAACTTTCGGCTCCCCTTTAAGTTTGACTGGCCTGCAGAACCTTCATCCGGACTCCGATTCCAACAAACTCAGTTGCGTTGGACTTGTGTCAGGATTCTCTATCCATTGAGATAAAGCAAGGTGGACAATTATCACTAGATCAAAAAGTTAATTTTTCACCCCTTAGGGTTTGACTTTTTAGCCGGGTTTTGCATTTCCAGCTTTTCCGGGAGCGCAAAAATGAGGTGCTTACATTGGTTATGGAGACTGAGTTCTAGAATTTCACATGGGAATTTGATATCTTGAATTATGACTTGAATTCTGGTTATGATTTATGGATTGGTGTATGTTATGGTGTTTATTCGTTTTTCTTTTACGGTTGAGTGATACTGCTTTCAGTGGTTGAGTTGATACTAGCTTTTACGGCAGAGATGGGTAATCCTCTGTTGTAGAGATGTGTAATCCTTTACGGTAAAGGTGCGTATGCTTCCTACAGTAGAGTGTGTCCTCCTGTGTGTTGGTTTATCTCGTGGTTTTGTTTAGTGGGCATAGCTGAATATGGATCCATAGGATATGCTAGAAAGTTAAGAGGTATTTCTTTTGGGTTGGGTTACTCCCTGGTGCGAGCACGCTTCCTTTGCAAGTTAGTTTACTCTAGAAGGTCCTATGTCTGAAAGGACACCCCGATGCGTTGCTGATGATTTCCTGTACATGTGGATAAGCGGTCACCTCCATGTATAGATTTCAGTGCTGCATGCTGGTGGGACATGCCAACTTTGTTGAGTTCGTGCGCAATAAGTCGATGACTACGGCTCTTATCTAAGGAGATGTCTCAGGTTTGAGTGTCTTAGTAGCTTTGCCAAAAAGACGCACGGTGGTATAGCATTTGGTTGAGTGTATTCTCAAGAACTTATCTTTCTTTGCGAGTCTTGTAGAGACACAAGTGTTTTATTGCTTTTGTCAACTTTATTTTATTAATAACATTTTATCGCTGGTATTTTACATTTGCTTGCATATTCTATCGCTTTATTTGGGATTGTCTCCGGTTGCCTCGGATTTATCGCTTTAGCGTGGATTAATTGAATACCTCATGACTGCTTCTTTAAAATTTAGACTGTTTTTATTTGCATACACTTGCTACTTGCTGAGATGTAAATCTCACTCCATTTTCACCTATTTTCAGGTATTGCTTGGAGACATCGCGAAGATGAGGTAGAACTTTATGGGTAGATTTGTAAATCATATTACTGTCCTTTTTCTGAATACCTGCTACTTGCTGAGATGTAAATCTCACTCCATTTTCACCTATTTTCAGGTATTGCTTGGAGACATCGCAAAGATGAGGTAGAACTTTATGGGTAGATTTGTAAATGATATTATTGTCCTTTTTCTGAATAGACAAATATTAATGTAAACTGATTTGATTAAATTGAATAAAGAATTGTTTTATTTCCCACCATAACTCTAATGTAGTTAATTAAATTTAAAATTCCTTATTAATCTTAATTTATTTCTGACCCCAATATTTTTGTAATACCTTGGGTTTGGTTGTTGAACCGGATTCGGGTTGTTACAGTAGTGAACTAGGTTCGGGTTGGGTGCCGGTTTTGCACTGACCCGAGTTCGGAAAGTTACATTACCAATGGTTTAATGAAAAGTATATGTTGATTTCGCTTTGGATCCTATTCGGATCGGATATGGACATATTCGAATTCAGATCCAAAATCCGATATCTGTATTCGAACCACGGATCTATATCTCATATCCGAATTCGAGATTTTCGGATCGGATTCAGATATATATCTGACCCACCCCATTGCGAGCTCTAATTAGGAATATGCGGATGATCAACTTGCTAGAGAATTCGATGATTAGAATCTTGATGAATTTAGTCTTCTAGATTAGTCTAAGTTTTATTATATTTTTTGTAATCAAAGTTTAGAAACTTTATTTTCTTTTTTTTTTTTTGAAACTAAAAATGAAAGATAGATGAGTGGGTGCCAACCTAGTTGGGATGTGCTCATACTATAGTGATGCAGTATTATTTGTGCAAGTGTATTATGCATAAGTATTGTTTGTATTTATAAATTTGTACACTTGTACTTGTAATAATTAATTTATTTAGCTTTTTTTGAGCAAATTGTATCCCAGTATGTGTAAAACATTTTTGTGAATAATAAACATGTAAAACCCCGATATTTTCTACATGATTTTTATTATTTATTTAGGTGATTAAACTTAATGAGCTGTGTATATGTACGGAACCTCGGTGGGAGAGCATGTATGGAATCAAGGATTTTCAAAACTCGTCGAGCGGCAATGTAAGTATGGTAGGTATAAATACTTAAGGAAAATTAGGTTCATAGGTTTTCGAAATACTCGCATACCTTGTGTTGAAGGCGATTGCGGCTATTGATCTAGGTTTTTGGGAGAGAAGAATACTGGGAGTTTTACTGCCGATCAGAGTGTTTGGGATCAAGGTTTCCAAAAGAAAACCCTCTCGCGAACGGAGAAGCATTTGGGTGTCGATTGTGAACAGACAAGCGACTGTTGGAGATCGACTGAGGGTTTTATAGATTCGAGTAGTTGCTGTTGTAGGGATTTAAGAGAGCAAGAGGTGAGTAGCATCGTTTTAAAACTGGGTTTTGGCTTTGATCAGTGAGTTAGTCGTATTGCATAAGTTTTTTGGAAAAATACAGTTCGAGCATGAGTTTTAGAAGGATTTCTAGAGATGAATATTAATGTGTTTAGAATAATTTCGAAACCTGTTTAAATGTCTTCTGGGGATAGTAGGAGGTTAGGAAAATTGTTACAGACATTAAAAATTCAGTCAGTCATGTAGATTTTGCATTAACAGAGAGTTGAAAATCATAGGGGGTATCCGCCGGGTTGGTGCCTACCTAGCGCCCACTAGTTTTAGTTGGCGCGAGACTGATTCTCCCTATTGTTGAGCTCGCGCCCATCTCACGCCGAGCGGTTTAGTTAAGCGCGAGACCTAATTTCCTTACCACTAAGCTCGCACCTAGATTAATTTGAGTTAGCGCGACGTGTATTTTCTACTACTGAGTTATCGCCGACCTCATGCCAAGTGCCAGTCCATAATACTTTGCCGAAAAGTGGATTTGACCAATTAAGCTAGATTTTTGATACTTTGAGGGTTCAAGCACTTAGCTATTGACTTGTTTAGGACATTAGAAATATTATTACCTGTTCAAACACTCTGAGATTATTAAGTGGAATTATTGGAAATCCTTAGGAGTTTCCGAAGTGAATTTTAAGGGCTATCGGTGGGTGATGTTACTGTTCCAAACACTAGGAGTACATGATTTAGTTTTCCCTTTGTTTATACACTATAATTGATTGATAATTTATTTAACCTGGTTTTATTTGATTGCAAGTTCTGAACTACATTTGTAAAGTTTGTCTTGGTGTGAGTAAATGGGTTTTATTACCAATGGTCTTGTGTTATGAGATTTGAGTAAATACGGAAAGTACATGAGGTACTGTTCTGGTCCAGAGGGACATATGTTGAGCTGTGTTGTGTTGTGCATGATGATGAGTATTGTTGAGTTAATCTGATGTCAGAGTTGAGTTTATACGATGGTTTGCTGTTTTGGTTTAGCTTGTCCTGGATCCATGCTTAAGTTTAGTAATGTAATGGTATTGTTGGTTGTTGTAATTGCATGGCCTTGTGTGTTGCCATGACCGGTGTAGAGCACCCAGAAACCCTGAGTAGGCTTGGTTGTCAATGCCAAAACCCGGGGAGTAGGCCGGCATTGGATGACGAAACCCTGAGTAGGCCGGAACTGTGTACATGGAGGTGTGGAGTGTCTACTTGGCATGCTAATTTATCAACTTAACAATAGTCATGACATTGACCATTCAAAGTGTTGTCGTGTTGTTATTGAAATGTGATTGGAAACTATTATTGTTTTTTTTATTTAAACTTGGAAATTGTCTTGGATACTTTAATCGTACTGGTTGTTTATCGATGCATAATTTGAACTGTTGTTAACTATTTCTGCATGCATATGCTACTCGCTGAGATATTCGTATCTCACTCTTTTGTTTTTGTTTTGTTTTCAGATACTCGAGGTGGGGCGACTACTGGGGTAGATCCGATTGAGTTATATAGGGAGGAAGATTACTATTACATTCCTTAGACCTGTAGGTTATTTTTGAATTGGATTCTTTTGAATTATTTAAATGTTGGAAGTGTAATAAAGTAGTTTGAGGATGAATCATTTGATTTTAATTAAGTTGAATATTGAAATCTGAGATAGTAAATGTTTGTGCACTCTGATATGGTTTAGTTTAGGTGATTATCCAGCAATCACAAATAATTAAGATCCTTACCTAACACTCCATGAGACGTGTTATACCTTTATTGAACAAAACGGATCCGGGGCGTTACAGATATTTTTTCAGAAATTTTTATGCTTTTTTTACTATTTTTTCCACTTTTTCCATTTTTTTTTGTTGCAAAAAAAGGACCCAGGCCCGCGGGCGGCCCCGCCAGGCATGGCACGGCCTAGCCCCTAGCTGTGACATGAGTTGGGCTGTGCTTGGGTTTTCCTTAATGGGCTAGGCAAGGCACGACCCATCAAAGAGGCGTCATGCCCGTGTTGGCCCGCGGCCCGCCAAACACAAGCTAATCGTGCCCGTGCCATGCAGGGCCGGCCCGTTAAGCAATCCTAGTGGGGGATGCTACCTTTGTGACCCTTCCATCCAAGGGTGGCTGCCCCGAGATCCCCTTATTACTGGGGCTTGGTGTGTGTTAATCAATCACCAACAAAATACAAAAAATTTGTCACAATAGATGGGAAAGTTTTTGTCTATCATGCTAATAAGTGTAGAACGCCCTTCCTACCAAAAGCTTAAGCTGATAGTAAGGGTGACCTTTATATATTTAATATATTCCTTAACACTCCCCTCACCTGTGGGCCAAACTCAACTCATTTTAGGGAGGTTCTACACGTGGAATATTTTTTTTTTTCAACGGGTGGAGTGAAGGTTTTAACCCAGGATCTCAGCGTTAGCCTAAGGCTCTGATATAATGTAGAGCACCTTTCCAACCAAAAGCTTAAACTGATAGGAAGGGTGAAATTTATATATTTAAAATATTCCTTAACAATAGGCAATAATACAATGGCATGATGTATTGAGTACCATATACTATACAAAATTTTAAAACGTCTTTTTCTTCTGTAATTAAGTGTTCCCAATTTCATTGATAATCAGATCATAAACTTTTGATTATCTGATGTCCAGATTTTTTCACTGGGTCAAACCAAACATTAAGCAGCAACCATCCATTTGGCTAATCTCATACCAACAACTTGTTCAGTGCTCTTATGCAACAAGCAATTTGGACTTGGGCAAGTCCGTGTAAATAGTTTCAAGGTTATGGTTCAAAAAGCGCAAGGATATCGACAGTCCAGGGCTTGAGCTCAAATGAGCTTAGGCTTGCTAGATCTCCAACCTTTTCTCCTTTAAGTTGCTCTTTTTACTTGTATGGTATAGACCACTGGTCATGTTGTGATTAGAAAGAGCATGAGCAGGCTATTCAATTTGCTTTTCTCTAGAGTTATTACTGTCACGCACTAAATCCTCACTTCATGATTTACATTGCGTGAGTAGGACCGAGCATGACCTTGCTCGTAAGCAAATACCAAGGCACAATTATGGGACAATAAAAAAGTCTTTATTTCATATTAATAATCATCAGAGTTCAGCGGAAATAATAAATATCCAAACAACCCACATCCAAATTAAACCAATAACGAAAATAAACCATCTGATTCATAAACAAATCCAATTACATGCTCCTTAAAACATAAAAGTGCTATGATCAATAAAAAGTCTGGCTCACAATGGTCACATAATACTTTCACTTCCTTTAATTACTCTTCCTGCAAAGATATAAGGGGTGAGTTTCAATGAAACCCAGTAAGTGAGGTTAATATACCTCACATGAAATTATGCACAATATCTCTGCTATAATAATACAACATCAAATATGCATAGTAATTAATAATAGTTAATCTACATTTTTCCTAGGTTTCATTCATATGAGTAGTGTATCATATAAGTATAGTATAACAAATAAGAGAACATGCCTTTCTATGAAATAAAATAACATTACCTTTAAACGAGTTACAACTAAAAATATAAAGCAACATCGTAATAATAATGTTGAACAGTTAAATAAGAAAATGGGACCTAAAATATTATGTCTAATTAAATCATAACCATATAATCGACATCCCACTCCCAGGAGTATAAAATCCCCCTGGGTACTCATACTAGTGCTATGCACTAGGAGTACTCAAAAACCAAACCTCCCAGTAGGCGTCCCATACTGGGTACTCAACTAGGTGTGTCCCTAGGAGTACTAAATCCCGGAGATAATCCCACCAGGTACTTAACTAATGCTTGGCCAGACACTAGAAGTACTCTCATCCGAACTCCTGATGGTTTTTTACACCGGGTACTCAACTAGTGAATTCTTGCCACTAGGAGGACTCAACATCATCCCAGTGGATTTCTCACACTTGGTACTCAACTAGCATGCAACTAGGAGTACAATCACAATAACATATTTACCACATAAGTAGAATCACAAGTGACCAAGACAAGCTTAATATGACCTTTATTTTAACCCAAGCCAAAACAAATTCAAGTCATGCCAAGCAAATCCCAGTCAAGCCAAGCCTAACCAAGCTAATTCCATGCAGAATGATTACTTTGAAAATATTGAACTTTTAGTACATGTTAAAATTTCACATATCAGTGATTTAGGTTAATAGTAATCAAGTTTAAGTATCTTATGTTTGACACTTACGTGCCTTCATGCGTTAACATTAACTTATGTTAATATAATTACTGTTTAGTCATATCTTGAAATCCTAATAATTAATAATAAGGCAATATAGAACCATGTTCACGGAAGAGTCTTATTCATCATGTTCATCATATTCACAACATTTCCAACAAGATTTATACATAACGACAATGCCCCAAAGTGTACCCATCATCTTCACTTTCCCTTAAACATCTACAACACAAAGCACTCATGCTTTTCCACCATTAATCCCCACATACACCATAACATCACCATTATTCTAGACCAACACCATGTGAGGTCAACACATATCACTTTGACATTTCAACTACCCCACATAAATGTTCTACTGCTGAACCTATATAGCATGTCAAGTAAAAGTGTAAAATACGCATTCTTTCACTTGAATGAACTATCCTTTTCAACACAACAGCCAAGCAACGTGAGATTTTTCAACACAGATTTCAAGAAACATGAGATAACCCAAGTAACACAACCCACGGAATACATAAAATGATGGATAAAATATATTTCTTATCTTACATTGACGATTTGGAAGCTATTGGTGCAGATTTCCTCAACTACTACAGCAGAAAAATCATGTTCTTTTCATGATACCACAAGTACAAAATTTATGAGCAAAATAGTAGACAAACCAAAATACTGTAGCAAGGTTCCTTTGTATATGCATACCATCAGCCGCAAGTTATCACACGTCCTTAGTTTCTCACTCATCAAATTTATATTTCACACAATAATCTAGGAGAATAAATGCATAAAAACATAAGAGATAAGTTAAACCCACTTACTCTAAGATTTCTTGGATTAGAAACACCAATCTGAAGTGTCTTCTAAAAATTTCTTTTTCTCCAAGAGGATGGAGACTAGAGCTCAAGATGAGAGGGAGAGAGAATGAGAAAATGGGCAAGAGGGTGTAACAAGAGTGAAAGAGAAAGGGGTGAGAGAGAGAGGGGGAGTGGGGCGGCTAAGAGAAAAGAAAGATAAAAAAAACATATACATAGGAAAGAGGAAGTGATGTGATATAGAGGGTTAGGGTTTAAGGAGGAGATGGGATTCAGTGTATATGCGGGGTAGGACATTGGGTGTTCAACACTAACCAAATGTCTAAATAAAAGGATTTTGACTGATCAATTGTTTGACTTGGTCAAAACTGAAAAAGGCATTTTTAGGTTATTACAATTACCCAGAAAGCTCAAGCTGCTATATTTGAGCCTTAGACCATCTGATTACTTTTTTTTTTTTTTATTACACTTGGGTTTTTTTGTTGACTCCAATTACAAGGATCAAGGATATTGATGGTTCAGGGCTCTAGTTCACATGAGCTCAGGTTTGTTGAATCACTAAATTTTCCTCCACAAAGAAAGAAGCTGTTTACCTGTTTGTCTAGTACAGAACCCACTACTCATATTTTTATTAAAAGGAGCATTCAAAGCGCCTGGGTAGAGGATGAGAATCGATTCAAAGCAAACCCACTAAATCATATTTTTATTAAAAGGAGCATTCAAAGCGCCTGGGTAGAGGATGAGAATCGATTCAAAGCAAAGCAACAGAAAAGAAAAAGTTGCACCAATTGTCACTTGTTGTTCAAAACCATTGTCATTCTTATTTTTTGCTATTCATCTCATCTGAATTCCGATCTGCAATGGCTGTGCCTACCACCATCATCGGCAAGCACTACAAGTGTGAGGACTGCAAACAGGTGCTTCATAGGCCTCTGATATGCCAGTTCCGCCTTCACAACAAACCTGTCAGTGAAAATAGAGCTATAAAGCATCTGGGTACGTAATCCATTCACAGAACTTAGTTTTGGGCCATTCTACTCTGAAAGTCCTGAAGCTGATCGTAAATGGGAAGCAAGAAAAGAACAGTTCTGGAAACATGTGTTAAGAAACAGTGAAGAACCTGAAACTACTCGTTTGTATGTGGAAGCCATAAAAAGGGTACAAATTGAAGCTAGAGCTCTCTACGAGAATGATGACTCAATCAATCATCTTTCTGGAGATGATTTCATATCAATGATGATCAAGGATGGTTGCTTTATGTTACAAGCTGCAATCTATGTTTTGGGTGGTTGGAAGCTACTGGGTTACCCCGATGATATACTTGGTGAGCAAGAAGACAGAGATGAAATCGACCGTGTAGTCCTTGTCTTGTTTGTGTTGGGAAACCAGATCCCTCTAATAATTCTGAAGGAGTTGATGAAACAAAGCTTCTTTCAGAAGGTTCTTCACTCAGGAAAATGGAACCGGCCAATGGACCTGCCACAGAGGGCCTTGTTCGACTTCTTGATTGTGCCTGCCATGACTGGAAGGGCTATGGATGAACCATCAGATATTCTACATGGTTTTTGGCTACTGCTGGCTGGGCCAAGGTGCTCAACTCAGGATGCTGGTGAAAATGATGACGGCGATGAAAGTAGTAGCAGCAATGAATATGACAATGAATTCCTTATTGTCCCTAATGCAACGAAGCTGCAGCTATCAGGCGTCTCTTTTGAGGACAATGGAGGAATGGCTACAAGAGGTATAAGGTTCAATAAAACTTGGTTTGGTGCTTCTTTTTCCTTGCCTTCCATTGTAGTAAATTCTACAACAGAGATTGTGTTCAGGAACCTGATGCGTTATGAGTTTGTACAAAAAATGGGTCCAAATGATCGCGAGGCATGTGCTTATTTGCAGTTGTTGTGTGAACTCATTCGCACACCGGATGATGCAAAGCTTCTTGCTGACAGTGGCATCATCTATTGCCGTCCTACACTTGAGAAGGAGTTGCCTGAAATCTTTAATAGGCTCTACCTTCCAGATGTGAAATGTAATCGCAATATCCATCTTGTTCGCAATCAAATTCGAAGCTATCGGAGATGTAACAGTCATCGTGTTACGTGGGAAATGGTCCCAATAGTATTGCAAATTCTGACTCTCATATTGAAGTTTCACCAAAATCCAGAACCATGTACCTCTTCTGTTTCAGATGTTGGAGTGCCCCTGGGAATTGTAAAAGATGCACTTGTTCACAGAAGACCGGAGCTTTAGGATTTCTCTTGGATTTTGCCATGAAGTGAGATTGTCACTTATTTTTCCTGGCTAGCTCGACGCACAGGACTGCTTTTAAAGGTTGGCTTACCTATGTATTCTCTTTTTTTTTTTTTTTTTTTGATGCTAAACCCAGTAAATACATCATTAGTTAAGTCATCCGATCATATGTGACAGCTCTTCTGTAGGTCCTTCCGATACTGTCCTCATATGCAGTCTTTACAATCTCAGCAGGGAAATCAGCAACCCAGAAACAGGAGAAGGCGTCAAGAGCATGGTTGGCAAGCTTGTCCGCTACAAAGTTTGCCTCTCTATAAATTTTTTCCATCTTAACAGCCATGAAGAAACCACTTAGGTGTCTGGCTTCTTCCAGTAGGGGGGAGATTCTCCATGGGATAGAAGTGAGGTTTAGAAACCCAGATACAATCGCTTGAGAGTCGCATTGAATGTGAATCCGATTAACATTGCACGCCAATGCCATTCTTAAGCCCTCCACTAATGCAGTAGCTTCAGCAACAATGGAGTCTGTAGTTCCAATGTGGAAGGCCACTGCCCCCCTAATCCTGCCCTCTTCATTCCTCAACACAGCTCCTATTGCCGCGGCCCCCGGCGATCCACGAGCAGCCCCATCAGTGTTGAGCATGGTCCATCCTGCCAGTGGTCTCTTCCACCCCACGAACTCCTCTATGGTAATCCTTTTGTCCTCTTTTCGTCCTGTGTCTTTAATGACCCTGGTATCCTCCTGCAATTTATGAAACATTGACAAAGTTAGACCAATTGATGGGGTCTGATTTTCAAAGATAACTCTGTTCCTCGTGAGCCACACCACCCAACACACATGAGCCCAAGCAGTAAGAATACTCCCTGATTGGTTATCTGAGTGTTTCTCCAGCTCCATGATCACTTCAAAAATCCATTCCTTGCATGAATGGTGCCCACCTTGAGATGGGATTCTGCCCCCAACAGCTCCAAACCAAATGGCTCGAATAAATTCACACTTTAGGAAAAGATGAAGATGGGATTCCTGCTCCTTCTTGCAAAGGACACACCTCTCGGGGGGCCCCCCAATTCTAGAACAGATAATGTCGTTGGTGAGGTGGGCTTCTTGCATCACTTTCCACAAGAATATCCTAATCTTTTGGGCACAAGGAAGGTGCCATATCCGCAACCATCTCTTTTCATCTGCACCATTAGCATCGACATTAGACAAAAGCTTGTAGGCAGAGGCAACTGTGTACTTACCTGTTGAGTTCCCTGTCCAAACCATCCTATCATTTGCAGTAAATTTACTGATGGGGATTGATTGAATCTTATGCACATCAGCCTCAATGAAGTCCTCTCTTAATTTCTCGATAATCCAACACTTCTGTTCCTGGTCAATCAGTTCAGAAACCCTCCTTTCTCTGCTAGAGAAGGGTCTAAGCAAATCTTGATCGGCAACCAAGGTTCTCCAGCTACAATCAGAGATATGGATAGATTGCCCGTTTGAGATAATCCAACCTGTACCATTTTTTAACACTTCCCTTACCTTGCATACCTGTTTCCACAACCAGGAGCTACCTCTTTTGGCACGAGTTTGGATAAAACTTTCAGTTCTCAGGTATTTGGCTTTCATCAACTTAACCCACAACTTCTCCTCATTTGCTGCCAACTCCCATGCCACTTTTGCAAATAAAGCCTTGTTGATCTTCTTGCAGCATTTGATATTAAGACCTCCGTACCTCTTTGGCAGACAGATTTTTTCCCAGCACACCGTGTGCATTGTTGAGTTTTTTTCCGGTTTATGCCAAAAAAATCGCCTAGCCTCCTTATTGATGTTTTCAGAGATTGTTTCCGGGAGCTTAAGGCTAGCCATGTGATACTGAGCTGTACTCATGAGCGCCGTATTGATAAGAGTTAGACGGCCAGCCTGAGATAGAAGCTTGGCCTTCCAACCCGATAATTTTTTGTTTATCCTCTCCATCAGCTCAGCGAAATGGTTCACCTTTGGAGCAGCCATGAACGTTGGTATTCCAAGGTACTTTCCAGGGGCTTTGGTAGGCCTCACCCCAAAAATTCTGGCCAACCTGCCTTTTTCCTGCCCCACAACACAAGGACTAAAGAACAATTCAGACTTGTTAGAGTTAAATTTGTGGCCAGCCACATCACAAAAGGCAGTAATGATGTCATTAAATTTTCTCAAATTTGACTGACTAGCTCTACCAAATAGAAGAAGGTCATCAGCATACATGAGGTGACTTACCTGTTCCGCCACTCTACTTACCTTAACCCCGAAGATCTGGTTCTCATTTTCGGCCTTGCAGAGAGCCATGGACAGGACATGTTGGGTGATTATGAACACATAAGGGGAGAGGGGGTCTCCCTGTCTGATTCCTCTAGTGGGCTGGATGACCCCACACGGCTTACCATTAATCAGGACATTGTACCACACAGACTTAATACACCACATGACAAGGTTGACAAATTTCTGATCAAAGCCGAGGGCCATGCACGTATTTTCAATGAAATCCCAATTCAGTCTATCATAGGCTTTGGATAAGTCAAGTTTGAGGGCAAACAGGCCACTCTTAGCCCTTTTCTTTTTTCCTTTAATAGTGTGGTAGATCTCATGAGCGGCCAGGATGTTTTCATGGATGCGCCTTCCAGGAACGAAAGCACATTGGTGGGGGGAGATCATCCTAGCCATTAAAGGCCGCAATCTATCCACTATAAGCCTCGATATAATTTTATAACTGAAGTTACAAAGGCTTATAGGACGATAGTCACTTATTTTCCTAGGATTATCAATTTTAGGGATCAGGACAATATGGGTTTGGTTAATTTTCTTATCAAACTTGCCAGTATCAAAAAAATCCTTAACCAACTTGCAAAGATCAGAATTTATTACCTCCCAGTAGGTTTGGTAGAAGATGCCTTGGAACCCATCGGGCCCAGGGCTTTTCATCGCCCCCAGCTTCTTAGCTGCTTCCCATATTTCTCCATCCGTGACAGGGCGCATCAGAGCGTGATTGTCAGCTGCAGTCACAACCGGGGAAAGGCACTCAAGGAAGCTGTAATTTCTGACCATGCCATCATCCAGGAAAATATCAGCGAAGTGATCCACCACCAGATTTTCCAGCTCTTTCGGGTCCTTAACCTCTATGTTGTCTTCGTTTTTTAGGGATACTATTCTGTTTCGCTGTCTCCTTTGGATTGTGGAGGTATGGAAAAATTTCGTGTTAAGATCTCCATCTTTGAGCCACTTTATTCTGGATTTTTGGTACCAGAATATCTCTTGAGCTTGCAGGGCCTCAAGATACTTCTTTTGGATCTCTTTCTCTCTTCTCATGTCCTCCTGGTTTTCGTCTCTGTGCAATTGTTCCTGGATAGTCTTCAGCTCCTCATACAAGGCAGCCACCCTACGGTTGATGTCTCCAACAGTCATTTTGTTCCAGTGGCTAAGACTACCCCTCAGGTTACATAATTTGTTATACCAAGGTCCTCTGCTAGAAGACCAACTGTTAGCGATCGTTTCACTGCAATTGGGCTCTTCCACCCAGAACTTTTCAAACCTGAAGAGTTTGTGTTTTTTCCCGGTATTGGTTAGGAACAGGCAGAGAGGACCATGATCAGAGCTAACTATCGGGTCCTGCCAGAGAATAGCATTGGGGAACAGGTGAAACCAATCCACGTTTCCTAAGACCCGGTCAATTCTTTCCTTGATGTTACCTTTTCCCAATCTCCCGTTGTCCCATGTAAATTTCATCCCTCTCCAAGGCATATCAATCAGGTTGCAGCAATTAAGAAATTCATGGAATAGGTCAGCTTTCCGAACCTTGATGCCATTACTGCCTCTCTTCTCGTGCTTGTAGAGTGCAACATTAAAATCACCAAGGATACACCAGGGGAGGCAGCAGCGACTGGCAAGTTGTTTAAGCTCATTCCATTGGGTTTGCTGGGACAGGAGGGTAGAACTTGCATGAACAAATGTCAATTCAAACTGCTCACCCGATGTAAGGCTAATGCAGGTGTGGATGCACCAGTCCATCTCTCTTTTTATAACCACGGAAGCTTCATCATTCCAAAGGATCCAAAAGCCCTCAGTTCTGTTAATTGCAGGCTTCCACCAATAGTAAGGCATCCCCATGCGTTTTATTCTTCTTTTTGATTGAATATCATTCATCAGAGTTTCAGAGACAAAAACAATACAAGGCCTGTGTGTGCGTATCAAGCTACGCAAATGGCGCCTAGTCGGGGATTGGCCGAGCCCCCGACTATTCCAGGCTATAATTTTCATGTGGAGGGGGAAGGTCCGGGGGACCCCTGGTCAGGGGAAAGAGAGGAAGACGCGACAGAGGAGGAGGACGCAAAGGGGCTACCCACAGACAAAGGAGACTCCACCAAAGGATCAGTTAAAATAATAGGACCTGCTTTTCTCTTTTTGGGGGGGTTCCGGTCCTCCCAGCAAACCTGGGCTCTAGGGTGGTTCATGACAACTTGCAAGCTCATATTGCTTGAGTGGTGTTGCAGGTGTTTTCTTCTGGCCAAGGTTTTGGGTCGATGGTTGGATTTTGGGGGAGGGCCTTTATCAGGTTGGATCTCGGTTAATGTGAGGTGAGGGGCGGCACTAAGGGACAGAGAGGGATCCAAGGCGTTTGGGTGGGCTCCAAATTTAAAGAACTTTGAGTTTAGAAGATTTCCTAACACTGGGGAGGGCCCAGGAGGAAACGGCCCACACCCCAACAAAACAAAGTTACCTTTATTGACCTGTGTGGTATCCTTATCACTCAGGGTCCGGTCCGCATTACCGCACCGGTAGTCCATCTGACTGCTCCCGCCCATCTCATCCGCGTCAGGCGAATCGACCGGTTGCCTCGACCCATCTCCCGAGGATTGTAACGGGACATTTCTAATCTCAGCCGAGTTGAGACTCGGACTAGGACTCGGAGATTGACTCGTCATCTTCCTCACCCATGCCTTAGCCAAAGGGTTTCTCCGGCGCGACATGGGGAGGGCCATCTCCTCCGAATACCTACGGGAATCAGCAGCAGAAGCACTACAAGTCTTGTTCACATAAGGGTTAGGACAATTAAAGATCGAGTGGCCGATAAAGCCGCAAGACAAGCAGAAGCGCGGAATACATTCATACCTGAACTCCAACCAAACTTTATCTTCCGAACTTACCTCCAGCCAAACCCCAGGGGGGACGGCAGCATTAAGAGGAAGCCTTACCTTCGCGCAGCTACGGTCAGAGTTGATGTCGTCCTTTCGGGGTTCGACATCCAGCCCTTGTCCGAAAATGCTCAATAACTCCAGAATGAGTTTCTCATCGTGGTATCTGAACGGAAGATTAAGGATGTGGACCCAAAGGACAATCGAGTTGAAAGCAAAATTTTTTGCGTCATCTTCAACCTCAATCGCATCCAAGAGCAGCAGCGAGGACCCCATAACCCAAGGCTGGGCTTCGAGGATTTTCTTTCGCTCTTCGGCCAGCCCAACAGCCACCAAGAACCGCCTAGGTGCAACCTTGGTGATGTTGGTGACTTGAACACTATTCCACAGCCTGCCGATGGAGTTACGGAAGGAGTTGGCTTGAATGTCCTCATCACATAGCTCACATATGATGAGCTTTTGCCATTTGGACTCCAGCCTTTTCTTGTCGTCTTCAGGGATCTTAAAAGTGGTTGTTGGACGAGGTGGGATGAGCAGATTCTTAAAACTTCTGTTAAGGTCTTCCATGGTTTACTAAAACAGAGGGCAAAGCAAAAAGGTTAGGGAAGAAAGGACGCCAGGCCAGAGACACCACCAAGAGCTTAGCAAACGGAGCCGGGAACCACCACCAGGCCAGGTAAGATGAGAGGACCGGACACGGGAAACTAGAACTCCATTCAGGTAGGGAAAGGACGGAAAGGCGACATCAAACCCTAGACAAAAAGTTCTGCAACTCGAGAAAGGAACCAGAAAGCCTTTTTTATTCTCGCTTGTTTGTTAGTACGGAGTTATGGTCTTACCTTAGTTGTTTTGAGTGAGTGTTTATTAAATGAAAATTAGAGTCTGAAGATTCTGAGTTAAATGCTAGGTCATGTATTCCTCTGTTGTCTAGTGTTCTTTGTTACTTTGTGCGGTACCACCGATGCCAGTGTATTTGGATAATATTCGTTTTATAAGCCCCCTATTACTAATATTTTATAGAGTAACCAGTTCCCAGATCAAACCATTTTTTGCAATATGTGGGCTATTGTGTCACAATTTGTGTTTGAGCACTCTAACACATACATAAAAATCTTTAGGTATGTGATCTATGGAGGGTTTCCATGCAATCCACAAATATACAAAACAAATTTTATATAAAAAGTACATGTTTTTTAGTAATTTTTTTCACACAAATTATAGTAGATTTACATGATTGTCATAAGCATTTTTTTTAAATATGAACTGTAATTGTTAGGGATCATGGGAATTTAGTGTTTTTTCCCTTCTTTCTCCCCCTATTTTTACATAAATTGTAATTTTTTTGAGAAATGGAGATCCAAACCTAAGAATTGATCCCTTGATATAATTCAAAAGGTAGTTTTACCCTCAGTCACATATGAGACTTTTACCATAAAGCAAGGTTCCATTGTTATGGCAGGGTTTTAAATGGCGACTCTTCATTGACAATGAAATGGGAGTTTTTACCTTTATTTTATTTTATTTTTCTGTTAATAGAAGGTTGAAATGAAATGGGACTTCTGGGCCCAATGGTAAATGCCTACTTTTCTTTCTTACTTCTCTGTTGATATTTCTTCTTCTTGGACCTTAAATAACAATTTGTTTCAGAAAACCGAGGAAAGCATCTCTATGGATTGATTTATACCTGTGGATTTGAAACACACTACCTTCCAAACCATTCTGAGGAAATATCACTCCCTGACATGAGTTCCTTGAGTGGAGAGTTTATAAAAGCTTCAGTCTTTTACATGGTTTTTTCCTTGGTATTTCCATCATGTATTTCCAGAAAATAAATCATGGCATAAAAAAGGATTTAGATCATATCAATGAGATCCATGCAATTGGCTTTTTATGACCTTATTCTGGATTATTTGAAAATGGTAATAAATTCAGGATTACTTGATCAGTATGCATTTCAATCACTAATACCTCCTGCTTATGGTTGGCTGATTGCAATTAGCTTTCTGAGTTTGTGTGGGAGTCATCTTAATAAGTATTATCAGAAGCCAGACCAAGAAAAACTGGATCTGAAGAAGAAGAGACACAGTGGCCAACCAGAAGTAGATGCCTACAATTTCTATACCCAAAGTCTCCCGGAGATCTACAACCTCACACCTCCTTTAGTGAACCTCTGATTTGAGTCATCTTCTTTTTCATTTCCTATAATGGCTTGGCTTGCCAGAGCTGTTCTAAGATTTGTGTCATTCGACTTCTATAGACTGTATCCTATAATCTGAATGTTAAATAAATCATGGCATAAAAGGGGATTTTGATCATGTCAATGAGATCCATGCAATTGGCTTTTTATTACCTTATTGTGGATTATTTGAAAATGGTAATAAATTCAGGATTACTTGATCAGTATGCATTTCAAACACTAATACTTCCTGGTTATGGGTTCTGAAGAAGAAGAGACACAGTGGCCAACCAAAAGTAGATGCCTCACACCTCCTTTAGTGAACCTTTGCTTCTGAATATGACATGTTAATGCTCTTTTTCCAATAATTATATTAGTACTTGGCATTGAGGGATATATGAAAATTGTCCCGTGCTAGAAAAGTTCCAAAAACTTGAAAGCTAAGGCATTAGAAGGTTTAGACACCATCTCAGAGTGAATTCTGTTGAGCAAGGTTCTTGCCATTAGTCTATTCTTCATTGTCAGTTCTTCCTTTTTTTTAGGATGGTCAGGCTCTTGCATCCAAAGTCATTCCCCATCATTCAATGATGTGAAGCTTAGTGTGTTAAAAAATGCAAAGAATGGTTCTTAAGCACCTATTCTTTGCTTTTCAAATTTACAGGAGTTTTGGCTGTGTATTGATCTTTCTTTTTGGAGCATTGGTGGGATATGCTAACTTACTACTATCTAATGCCAAGTACACACTTCATGAAGGTGGATCACTTTTTCCTGTTTTTATGGCTTCTCCCTCAAGCCTTGGAGTGTCAAGTATCTTTAGCTATTCTTTCTTTTTACAGTACCTTTAGCTATTCTTGAGCTCATATGAGCATAGGCTTTCTGAGTCACCAAACTTTCCTCCTTAGTTTTTCTACTTGCATAGTACAGAGCCCCCTAGTCATATTGTGATAGAAAGAGCATGACTAGGCAAGTCAAGATGCATTTTCTCAAGATTTGTGACTCAGAAAGCTCAAGCTGATGTATCCTCAGGCCTTGGGCCATCTGATTGCTTCTGCCTTTTTATTGCACTTGGTTTTTGTTGACTCCTATGACAAGGTTCAAGGAAATTGATGGTTCATGGCTCTAGTTCACATGATCTCAGGCTTATTGAATCATCAACATTTTCCTTCAAAAAGAAAGCAGCTGTTTACCTGTCTGTATTGTAAGGATTATTTTGTATTGGCTTTATTCTGTGTCAAAAAGGTCTTATTAAAGTGGTCAAAGTATTTGGGATAGGTTATAGGTTTTGCGGTTCAAACGGGGTTAAGGTCGGAGTAAAATTGATAAAGTTATGACCAACGTTCGATGAACGTTCACCGACTGTTCGACCGTTGGTGACACACAGAGAAACCCGAGAGCAGCGTTCGCCCTACGTTCGCTGACCGTTCGACTGTTGGTGACACATAGAGAAACCGAGAGCAGTGTTCGCCCTACGTTCGTTGACCGTTCGACCGTTGGTGACACACAGAGAAACCCGAGAGCAGCGTTCGCCTCACGTTCTTTGGCCATTCGAACGAGAAGAGGAAAAGTGAGTTTTTGTCTTGAACGTTCGAGCCGCGTTCACTGAGCGTTTGAACGCTCATTAACAAACTTCAGTTTTAGAAGTCTGATCTTTTCTGATTTGTTTCCTTTTCCACTTCTACCTTCTCCTAATCTATATAAGGAGTGTCTAGACTATTGTGAGGGTTACCCAAGACGTTTTAGAGAACCCTAAAAACATGTGTGAGAGCAAGAGACCTTCTTCCTCTTCCTCCTTCTTTGAGCCATCAAAACTTTCATTCATCTTTCTTTTCTACCTGGGAGTTCTGGGTTGGAGAGTTTGCTCGTGGGAGTTCCTACGGTTGCTGAGCGAGTTCGTTTGGCGCTTTACTAAGAAGATATTCAGAGTTCTGGATCGTTGCAAGGATGCAAATCTGAAGAGTTCTTCAGATATTTACAGTGTGAGTCAGAGTCAGTATTGGGTCGTCTGAACCACTATTGTAAGTCTTCTTATAGTGATTTTCAGAGGTGGCACCTTATCGCCCGGAGGGTTTTTTCTTTGAGAGTTCTTTTAGAGTTTTCCCTTCGTCACCAAAATTGCTTGTGTCGTCTCTTCTTTATTTTGCAATTTTGTGTGATGGATTGTTAATTGCTCAGACTTGTGCATGCCTATTAATTAAGAACTTGTTTTTAATTGATAGAAATTTTATTCCGCAATCGGTTTCACCTATTCACCCCCCTCTAGGTGATTTAGAGTCTAAACTGTGTTTTTCAATTGGTATCGGAGCGGGTAGCCAGATCCTTGACTCTGTTAGTCATGGACAAGTCCTCCACTGCCCCACCCTTCTTTGATGGCAGCAATTATGCCTACTGGAAAGTTAGAATGAGAGCCTATCTGAAGGCTATAGATGAAAAAGTTTGGGGAAGTGTTGAGAGAGGATGGAATCCTCTAACTGTGATAATTGATGGTGAGACAAAACCCAAAGATCCAAATAAATATACTAGAGAAGAGTTAATTGATGTTAACTACAACTCTAAGGGTGTCAATGCACTTTTTAGTGCAATCTCTACTGATGAATTCAAACGGGTGTCTACTTGTCAAACCAGTAAAGAAATTTGGGAAAATTTTCAAACCACTCATGAGGGAACTATCCTTGTGAAGAATTCAAAATTACAGATGCTTATCACTAGGTTTGAAGAACTAAAAATGGGAGATGATGAGTCCTTCGATTCCTTCTATGCTAAACTGAGTGATATAGTCAACTCTAGCTTTAACCTTGGTGAAAGAATTCCTCCAAATAGAGTGGTTAGAAAAATCCTTAGATCTCTCCCTGAAAAATATAGACCCAAAGTCACTGTTATAGAAGAGAGTAAGGACATTAATGGCATTAGGTTTGAAGATCTCATAGGTTCGATTCAAACTTATGAACTCACTCTTCCTCCTACTAAGAAGAATAAGTCTATAGCTCTCAAATCTAGTAAAGAAAAGGCTTATAATGATTCTAGTGAGGAATCCATGGGAGATGAAGATATTGCTCTGTTAGTGAAGAACTTTAGGAAAATGTTTAGAAGGAGGAAACCAAGGAGAGAAAATGAAAATGAAAGGTATAAATCCAAGGGAAGTTCTAGCGGTAAAGATCAAAAACCCAGAATCAAATCTGAATTTGGGGAGTCCAAACATCCTAAGGACTCTAGGTTGCAAAAACTCCAACAAATCAGATGCCATGAGTGTCAGGGTTTTGGTCACATTAGGTCGGAGTGTCCCACATTTAAGAAGCTTCAAGGGAAAGCAATGAATGCCACTCTTTCTGATGAGAGTGCATCTGATAGAGATAGTGAGGACTCCAAAACAGAGGAAAGTCAAAACTACATGGCTTTCACCTTTATTGTTGGGAGTGGTGACTCTAGCAATTATGAAGACTTTCCACCAAGTGAGAATGCAATTGGTTCTCATGATGAGTCTGATGATGATGAGGAAAGTATTCAAGAGGCATATGACAAATTGTTTAGGGAGTGTTTGAAAGCAAAGAAACAATTGAAGTCCAACCTGAAAAGACTAAATGATGTAGAGCTCAAGAAAGAAGATCTTCAAGCAAAATTTGAAGAGTCAACTTCTCGTCTAGGTGAACACAAGTTGAAGATTGAATCCCTAGAATCTGAGAACAAGTATCTTAAGGAAGAGCTTGAAAGAACTAAAATTCAACTCCATAAGTTTTCTTCAGGGTCAGCAAATTTGGACAATATGCTAGGGATGAGTCAATTAGGAACTGATAAAAGGGGTTTTGGATACAAGGAAGTCTCCAATGATACTTCCTCTTCTTCTAAGACCCAAGTTGTGAATACCAAAGGAAAGAATAGGTCCAATCCTTCCAAGGGTAAGACAAACCAAGGTAGAAATCGTGGTCAAAAGTCTAATTGGTCAAAACCTAGGGGTGTTCCAACCAAGAGTTCCCAATCTCAGAATTTTATCCTTATTTGTCATTATTGTGGTATTTCTGGACATATTAGACCAAATTGTTGGGACTTGAACCAAAATTCTAGGAGATCCTCACCTAGAAAACCTCAAGAGAATTTGTCTAAACAAGTGAAAGAACTTTCAAATCAGACAAAGCTCTTAAGTCAACAATTAGCTTCAATGACCAAGAAAACCACTGAGCTTAAGCAAATTTGAGTTAAAAGAAGTGAATTGACTTGCCATGTTGTTCATGTTGCTTTGAAGGCTAGAAATAGTCTCATGTGGTATCTTGATAGTGCTTGCTCTCGTCACATGTGTGGTGACAAATCATTGTTTAAATCTTTTGAAGATTATTCTTGTGGTACTGTTACTTTTGGTGATGGAAGCAAAGCTCCTATTGTAGGTAAGGGTGTTATTGAAATTTCTAGAATGCCTACTTTGAGTGAAGTACTATTTGTTGATGGCTTAAAAGCTAACTTGATTAGTATAAGTCAATTGTGTAATTCAAACATGGAAGTTAAATTTGCTAAAGATATGTGTTCTGTGTTTGATGCAAATGGTTTGTGTGTGCTTCAAGGAGAAAGAACTCCTGATAACTGTTATGGCGTGATTCCTAATTCTGATGTTGTGTGTAATTCTTCTAAAGTTGATATGCATGAATTGTGGCATCAAAGGCTTGGTCATTTGAATTTTAAGAACTTGATTGAATTGTCCAAGCATGATTTTGTTAGAGACCTTCCTAAGCTTGCCAAAGTATAACCAAATGTGTGTGGGCCATGTCAGTTGGGAAAGCAAACTAGATCTAGTCACAAAAAGATCACTGAGTGTTTAACCCACAAACCTCTTGAATTGTTGCATATGGACCGTATGGGTCCTTCTAGGACTAAAAGTCTTGGTGGTAGGAGGTACATTTTGGTTATTGTGGATGACTTCTCCAGATTTACTTGGGTTGAGCTATTAAGAGAAAAATCTGAAGCAAGTGAGTTGATTAAGTCTTTGTGTCGAAGACTCTCTAATGAAAAAGAGTCTAAGGTTGTTAGGATGAGGAGTGACCATGGGAAAGAGTTTGAGAACTCAATCCTTGAAAATTTTTGTCTTGAAGAGGGAATTCATCATGAGTTCTCTGCTCCTATTACTCCACAGCAAAATGGAGTAGTAGAGAGGAAAAACAGGGTTCTTCAAGAGATGGCAAGAGTTATGATACGTGCCAAGGGTGTGGCCATGTATTTCTGGGGAGAAGCTATTAACACGGCTTGCCATGTGATTAATAGGGTGTATTTGAGGCCTGGGAGTATTGAGACTCCTTATGAAATTTGGTTTGGTAAAAAGCCCACTGTCAAATAATTTCGTGTTTTTGGAAGTAAATGTTTTATTTTGAGAGATAGGGAGAATTTGGCTAAGTTTGATGCCAAGAGTGATGAAGGAATCTTCCTAGGTTATTCTAAGAATAGTAGGGCTTACCGTGTGCATAACTTACGTACACACTGTCATAGAATCCATAAATGTTGTTGTGGATGAAGGGGTTGATAAGTCTCAAGTTGAGGGGGAGACTATCCTAGAAGTAGGGGAAAATCACTTGACTGTTGAAATTCAAAATCCTAAGTCATCTTCTTCAATTTCTGAAGAGGGTTTTTCTTCAACTCCGGGTCCTACAAAAGAACCTTCCTCTAGAGTGAAGTTAAATCATCCCAAAGAGTTGTTAATTGGTGATTTGAATGAAGGGATGAGACTTTGTAGGAAAGTCCTAAATCAGATGTCTTTTGCATCATATGTCTCAACCCTTGAACCTAAGAAGGTAGAAGAAGCACTTACTGATGAGTGTTGGATAAATTGCATGCATGATGAATTAAACCAATTTATTAGAAATGATGTGTGGTATCTTGTTCCTAGACCTGAAAATTATAATGTTATTGGACCCAAATGGATTTTCAAGAACAAGTCAGATGAACATGGCACTATAGTGAGAAATAAGGCTAGGTTGGTTGCACAGGGATATACCCAAGTTGAGGGTATTGATTTTGATGAAACCTTTGCCCCTGTAGCTAGACTTGAATATATAAGGATTTTACTTGCTGTAGCTTGTCACTGGGGTTTTAAATTGCATCAAATGGATGTAAAAAGTGCTTTTCTGAATGGGATACTTCATGAAGAAGTATATGTTGAACAACCCAAGGGGTTTGTAGATCCAAAGTTCCCACATCATGTGTTTAGGCTTAAGAAAGCCTTGTATGGGTTCAACCAAGCTCCTAGAGCTTGGTATGAGAGACTCACGGCATATCTCTTAGATCACAAGTTCACAAGAGGAGTTGATAGAACCTTGTTCATTAGAAAGGATAAGAGCAGTTTCACTGTTGCTCAAATTTATGTGGATGATATTGTTTTTGGTTCTCCAATTGATTCTCTTGCTTTAAATTTTGCCAAAGCTATGCAACATGAATTTGAGATGAGTATGGTTGGTGAATTAAATTTTTCTTAGGTCTTCAGATTTCTCAATCTAAAGATGGGATTTTCATATCTCAATCTAAATATGCTAAAGACCTTGTGAAGAGATTTGGGTTGGACAACAAGAAACACACTAGAACCCCTATGAGCACTACCTTGAAACTTGATTCTAATTTGTCTGGAAAGAGTGTAGATAACACTCTTTATAGAAGCATGATAGGTAGTCTTTTGTACCTTACAGCTAGTAGGCCTGATATTGCCTTTAGTATAGGTGTGTGTGCTAGATTCCAAGCAAATCCTAGAGAGTCTCACTTGTCTGCTGTCAAACGTGTCATACGATATGTTAACGGTACTATTGATCATGGTATATGGTTCTCTAGAGACACTTCTGCAATTCTAGCAGGCTATTCTGATGCCGACTGGGCTGGAAATGCAGATGATAGGAAGAGCACAACTGGAGGTTGTTTCTATGTTGGGAACAATCTAGTGGCATGGATGAGCAAGAAGCAAATTAGAATGATATACGACATCATTTTATTCAAGAGTTGGTAGAAGATCATGTGATATCTCTTGAACACATTCCATGTGAAAATCAATTAGCTGACCTCTTTACCAAACCTTTAGATGCTCTTAGGTTTGAGTTTCTTAGGAAAGCTATTGGTGTTGGTCCTTTTCATTAAGGACTTTGTAACATGCTTTAGTGTGTCTCATTCTTTTTTTTCTTCTTCTTTAGCATGCTTTAGTGCGTCTCATTCTTTTTTTTCTTCTTCTTTAGCATGCTTATTTGTTTTTGTTATTTTGTATTTTGCTTTTGTATTTGTTTTTTTTTTTTCGTATTTTGGTTTTCGGTTTTTATATGAGTTCTTGTCTTGACATTTGTCAACTATAGAATAAGTATAAGGTTTTGAAAATATATATCTTTTGGTTATATTTTGAGAACCTACAAACTCCTCAAAGATGATTTCTCAAATGTGGTTTCAACAGTTTCTAATAATATCACAATCATCTTGCTAAACTCTATTTGTGGTTTTTACATCACATACACATACCAAATACAATTGAGGAAGCCTATTTTTTTTCTTATTTTGGTGTTGTGTGGATAGGCAATCCTTGGTTTGTTCTTGTCTATCTTAAGTTGAAAAGACCCTAGCATATGATCTTGTGTTACAAAGAGATTTCTCCTTTTTGTTTAAAAAGAAAAAGTTATATGAAAAGAACATTGGGATGAAATGTAAACCCCAACAATATTGAGTTAAAAAAGAAAGAGAATCACAAGGAGTATAACCATGGAATAAGCTGTAAACTCAGATATTCTAAGGAACACTACTCTTTGTACGAAAAGAATTGTAAGAAACAGGGGGAGAAAATTTCAAAATCTTGATGCTTAGGTCATGAAAGGGCTCTTTTCAATTTTTAGAGAGACTTGGGTAATATTGGATTTCTTGATCAATGGCCAACTCCTCTTCACCCAGCTCTCATATAGGCAAACTTGTTGTATTTGGCTTTGCACATGCACACAAACACAATTGGTAATTTGGTTGAGTTGTTGTGTAATTATTTGGGAGTATTGAAGTTGAATTTGTTCAAATCTGAATTTTAGAGCAAAATGGTTCTCAAAATGTGTCAAAATTTGAGTTTTCAAGAGTTTATACTTGATTTATAGTTTTCTGTATGTCTTGCATGTTTTTACGTTTGTTTGGAGTGTTTTTGGTTGAAAAGAGATGAGTTTTGTTGCTGAAATATGGAATTTTTTTCTTAACTTTTGGTGAACGTTCGAACGGCCTATCGAACGTTAACAAACGTTGGTTATTACATCCAACGTTCAGCGAATGCTTGTCGAACGTTGCTTTCAAAACGAATTTTTTGTTTAACGTTCGCCCCGCGTTCGCTGAACGTTCGAACGTTCAATTAAAAGTTTGTTTTTATAAAAAAAAAGGTCGCGTGCGAAAAGGGCTTTAGGGTTTTTTAATCGTTCGAAACGAAACTCGTTCGAACGTCTGGTGATTTTAGGGCTTTCGGAGTTCTTCGTGATTTCTCGTCGATTCGTGCTTCCAAATTGTGATTCAAGGTTAATTAGATTTTTAGTTTTCATGCATTATTTTCTTTTTTCTTTCTTTGTTCATTGTCGGCTAGGGTTTTCTAGGGTTTTACATGTTAAATCTTTGATTTATTCGTGGTTTGTGGTTTATTTTTGCTCAAATCAGTTCCAAAATGTTTTATCAGTGTTTTATTGTTGATTTCAAGTAATTTTTTGGCCGATTTTGTTCAAGTTCATGTTTTGATCTAAAAACCCCAAATCTGGGCTCGTTTTCTTCAACGTTCGCCGAACGTTTGAACGTTGCTCGACTGTTTTGGTAGTTACTTGGCTTGATCAACTTTATTTTTTTCTCATGCATTTTTTTCTTAGCATGCAGTTTAATTAGTTTGTTCTTCCATGTTATCTTCTTCTAACATGTGCTTCTTTTTTTTTTTTGTTTTATTTCTTTCTTGTTCTATTCCATTCCTAGATGCCTAGGAAGAAATCACTTGGTACAAAAAATTCCAACAAGAAACCTCGTTATGATGAGTCCTTGTTTGTTGACAAGAGAGTTGGGAAAAATTTTGAAGAATATTTTTGTGATAGGTCTGTCATCTTAGAGAGAGAAGTTAAATTTGCATCCCTTCCTGATGAGATCTTTGATTGTTTTAAGGATAGGGGTTGGGATCCCATGTTTGGGAACTTTATTCTCCCATCTGTAGAGCTGGTTAGAGAATTCTTCATTTACATCCATGATGTTGATTTCGAAAAATCTGAATTCTCAACTTTTCTTCGAGGCACTCCTTTTCGTGTAGGACCCGATGTTCTTGCCTCGATTTTTGGTCTTCCTCGGGTCCTGGATCCTCAATTCCTTATCCTCCTCCTACTCCTGATTTTCAAAATGAGGTTGTTGATACTCTTCTGCACTTGGAAGAGGGAATAGGGTTTTTAGAGGTGGAGCTTTACAGGTTAAATTCTTTACGGCTGAAACAATAGTTATTTTTCGTATTCAAAGTCATAACTTGTTTCCCGTAGCTCACAAATCCTCTGTCCCATTTGATAAATGTTTGTTTCTGTATGCTTTGAAGAAGCATCACTCAATTGATTTGCCTTCTGTCATTTGCTCAAAAATCTTAGATGTTTTCTTCAACTCCAAGAAGACGTATGGTCTTCCCTACGGGTGCTTGATTGCCCGTTTAGTTCGTGCCTTGAATATTTCTTTTCCTCCATTAGAGTTGTGTAAGGCTTCAAATCCTATCTCCGAATCCACTCTTAAACAAAGCCATGCTCATTTGTCTTCCACTCCGGCTCCTAATCCGGAGGATCCTGCTGAGGCTTAGCCTCCCGCTTCTTTGCATGAGGAACTCTTGTCCCTCAAAGAGCAAAATTCCCAGATTCTCTCTTACTTGCAGAAACACCATGCAGATATGGTCCTTAGGTTTCAGTGAGTTGAGCTTCAACAAACTAATTTGCAAACGTCGTTTGGGAAGCTGGAATCTGCTCTGGATGGGTATTTTCATCAAGAGGATGATGAAGACGACGATGAAGTACCTGCTACTGCGGCTCCGGGTTCGCCGACCATTGGTGACACACAGAGAAACCCGAGAGCAGCGTTTGCTTAACGTTCGCCGACTGTTCGACCGTTGGTGACACACAAAGAAACCCGAGAGCAGCGTTCGCCCTACGTTCGCTGACCGTTCGACCGTTGGTGACACACAGAGAAACCCAAGAACAGCGTTCGCCCTACGTTCACTGACCGTTCGACCATTGGAGTTCCACAGAGAAACCTGAGGGCAGCGTTCGCCCTACGTTCGCTGACCGTTCGACCGTTGGAGTTCCACAGAGAAACCCGAGAGCAGCGTTCGCCTCACGTTCTCTGGCCGTTCAAACGAGAAAAGGAAAAGTGAGTTTTTGTCTTGAACGCGCAAGCCCCGTTCACTGAGCGTTCGAACGCTCATTAACAAACTTCAGTTTTAGAAGTCCGATCTTTTCTGATTTGTTTCCTTTTCCACTTCTACCTTCTCCTAATCTATATAAGGAGTGTCTAGACTATTGTGAGGGTTACCCAAGACGTTTTAGAGAACCCTAAAAACATGTGTGAGAGCAAGAGACCTTCTTCCTCTTCCTCCTCCTTCTTTGAGCCATCAAAACCTTCATTCATCTTTATTTTCTACCTTGGAGTTCTAGGTTGGAGAGTTTGCTCGTGGGAGTTCCTACGGTTGCTGAGCGAGTTCGTTTGGCGCTTTACTAAGAAGATATTCAGAGTTCTGGATCGTTGCAAGGATGCAAATCTGAAGAGTTCTTCAGATATTTACAGTGTGAGTCAGAGTCAGTATTGGGTCATCTGAACCACTATTGTAAGTCTTCTTATAGTGATTTTCAGAGGTGGCACCTTATCGCCCAGAGGGTTTTTTCTTTGAGAGTTCTTTTAGTGTTTTCCCTTCGTCACCAAAATTGCTTGTGTTGTCTCTTCTTTATTTTGCAATTTTGTGTGATGGATTGTTAATTGCTCAGACTTGTACATGCCTATTAATTAAGAACTTGTTTTTAATTGATAGAAATTTTATTCCGCAATCGGTTTCACCTATTCACCCCCCTCTAGGTGATTTAGAGTCTAAACTGTGTTTTTCATGTATAGTACAAAACCCACAAGTCATCTTTTTATTAAAAGCATCCCATGAAAAAAAACTAATCTTTTTATTAAAAGCAACGTCCAAGGCATCCCATTACATTATAAAAGTACTAGAATGAGAAGAAAAAGTTGCAGCAATTATCTCTTGTTGTTGACAAACTATGATCATTTTTATTTTCTCTGTTCATCTCATCTGAATTCTAAACTGCAATGGCTGTGCCTACCACCATCACCGGCAGGTTCTATAAGGGCGTAAAGCCTGCAAACAGGTGCTTCATAGGCCTCTCATATGCCAGTTCCGCTTTAGCAACAAACCTACCAGTGAAACAAAGTGGAGCTATAAAGCATCTGGATAGTCCATCCACACCAATTAGTTTTGGACCATTCTACTACAAAAATTCTGATCGGGAATGGGAAGAAATAAAAGAACAGTTATGGAAACATGTTTTAAGAAGCAGTTAAGAGCCAGAAACCACTCGTTTGTATGTGGAAGCCATAAAAAGGGTAGAGACTGAAGCTAGATCTCTCTACGAGAATGATGACTCACTCAATGTTCTTTCCCAAGAAGGATTCATGTCAATGTTGATCAAGGATGGCTGCTTCCTGTTACAAGCCGCAATCTGTGCTTTGGGTGGTTAGTGGAAACTGGTGAGCAAGGAGACAAGAGTGAAAATCAAACTAATAGCAGGTACAATGTTTGTGGTGGGGAACCAGATCCCTCTCATAATTCTTGAGGAGTTAATGAAACAAAGCTTCTTTTAGAAGGTCCTTCACTCTGGAAGTGGCCAATGGACCTGCCACGGAGGGCCTTATTCGACTTCTTGATTGTGCCTTCCATGACTGGAAGGACTATGGATGGGCCTTCAGATATTCTGCATGGCTTTTGGTTGTTACTGGCTGGGCCAATATGCTTAACTCATGATGATGGTGACAATGATGACATGATACAGGGGGATCCGAGACAGATGATGCTGAGCTCTCAGATTGCACGTTGATGGCACTGAGATACCATGAGTTGACAAATCAGCGCAAAGGCAGGAAGTGATTGTGATATTTTCCTGATTAGGGCAATTTTGGATGTGTTTCAGTCTTTTGGCCATAACTTTAGCTACGGTTATCGGAATCACGCATATAAGCCCAATTCGGAAAGCAATTTTCGGCTTGCACGCCATGGACACAGAGTTTTGCTAGGTGGGCATTTTTACGCCCTCAAATTCTGCTGTTTTCCCCTCCAAATCACCAATTTTAGTTATTTTTTGCTATTTTTAATAAGTCTTGGATTGTCAATTAGGAAGTGATTTATAACCCGATTTGGGCTAGATTTTTGGCAAAATGCTTATTTTATTCTATATTTCCTTTTAAGGCCTTGTTGCTATTTTTGGTTACGGACGAGTTTTGGCTATATAGTCCGACTTGTGGAATTTTTTTATGATGACTTGATTAAACAATATTCAGTTGAATCTCAGAGACGTATTCTGTGTGTTTTTTTGGCAAACTGCTTGTGTTCTTCCCTATTAATTATCTGTTCAAACTAGCCTACAGAATAATCGATATTCTGTTTGGCGTCATGACATCAATGAGAGTTGTATAAAAGATGAGGATGACAGTGCACTCTATTATGTTGTCCCTGCTGCAACAAAACTGCAACTATCATGAATCTCTTTTGAGGGCAACGGAGGAATGGTTACAAGAGGTATAAAGTTCAATAAAACTTGGTTTACTCCCTCTGTTTCCTTGCCTTCCATTTTAATTGGATCTTCTACAGAGGTTTTGCTCAGGAACTTGATGCGTTATGAGTTTTTATAACAAATGGGTCCGAATTATCGTGAGGCATGTGCTTATTTGCAATTGATTGTGAACTCGTTCGCACACCAGATGATGTAAAGCTTCTTGCTGACCAGGGTATCATCTACTGCCATCTTACACTTGAGAAGGAGTTGCCAGAAATCTTTAATAGGCTTTACCTTCCAGATGTGAAATGTAGTTGCAATGTCAGTCATGTATGAAATCAAATTTGCAGCTACTCGAAGATGTACCAATCATAGTGTTATGTGGAAAATGGTCCCAATGGTGATAGAAACCATTCTACTGTTAGTTGTAGTAGCCTTGCAAATTCTGACTCTCATCCTGAAGTTTCACCAAAAGCCAGAACCACAAACCTTCTCTATTTCAAATGTTATAGTGGCCCTGAGAGTTGTAAAAGATGCACTTGTTCATAAAAAAATGAGCTTTAGGATTTTTCTTGTATTTCACACTAGTGTCTTGTTTCCTGGCTAGATCAACTCACAGGACTGCTTTTAAAGGTTAGCATACCTACTTATTTTTGTTTCTCTCATTCTAATGAGAGAATGAGGTGTTCCTGTGTTTGTTAGTAAGGAATTATGGTTTACCCTTTTGTTTTTTTGGTGAGTGTTTATTTTGTACTTATTTCTTTTATCATATTTTTTTCCTTCTTAATGGAAATATACTTATGTCAATATACCAAAAGGGTCACTCCATTAGTGGGAGGGGGTTGAGGCAGAGACCTCAACTCATATATAGATAGAAAGAAAAGGATTACAAGAGAAGGGAGCTAAGAAAGACAAAAAGAAATAGCTAAGATGGCACAGAATGATGACAAAACGATTACTTAGAGACCCATTCGTAAGGAAGACATAGCTTATTTAAATGGTAGAAACCAAAGATCTCCTTAGGAAGATCAGTAAGTGGAATGAAAACAGCAAGAAGATAATAAATCCTTGATTTGGAGAATCTTGCAAAAAAGTTGCCTTGGAGAAGGCAACAAACCATGAATCCAATTAACAATATTTTCTTAGTCAAATCTAATGTGATATTGTTGGCATGCTCTGCTTTCATGTTGGAATCCATAAACAATTTCAATGGTAATGTTTAGAATAATAATTGCAGTAAATATCATGTTGTGAATTCAAACCATGTATAGTAGCAAATATAACATAACAAATGAGAGAACATGGCAAGTTTTACATGGTTCATTGTTATGCTTATGTTCATGGAAAAGATGAGAATCTTTGAGGCATTAGTTTTACTAGTTTCTTCACAATCTCTCAGACCATAACCAAGTAGAAGGCAGACCACCCAAAACGACACCTACCTTCACAGTGTGCGCGCGTTTGACCCTTGTGTGTGTGCGTCTTGTGATCCTTCAACCCAAGGGTGGCTCTCGTAGGGATCGCAACGGTTCGGTTTTGCAAAAAACCAAAATCGAACCAACAAATTTACAACGAAAACCGTAACCGTTATGGTTTACTAAATTTAAAACCAGACCCGTTTAATTTTCATATTCTTGAAACCGTAACCAAACAGAACCGTATCACCTTTTTGGGAATAAAATTTTATGTCTACACAGGGATGTGCTAATGAAAACTGTATCAAAAGAATTCATTCTATAGAAGTACAATGAAAAAGAAAAATTAAAGTGAAGTTTTTTTATTTCAATAACTATTAAGATCATTCAACTCTAGAAGGAACACGTCATCCCCTAGCAATGTTTGACTTAAACATATTCAATATGCTCATTGAAGGGAGATGAAATGGCCAATTGTATTCATCTCCACTCCTACAGTGATGTCCTTTGGTCCACTAAAACTTCCATTTCATCCAAAGCTTATGCATATTATATATAGTCGGTTTCGGTTTGATTTCACCTTCAAATAGTAAACGAATTGAAACCGCATCGGTTTTTTCAGTTAAAAACCAAAAGCGAACTGAAACCGAATATTAAAGATACAAAACTGACCCTAGCTAATAGGTTTGGTTTGGTTTAGTTTGTTGGTTTTAATCGAACTGTTGCCATTCCTAGCTGCCCCTAGATCCCATTATTTATTTGGGCTTGGTGTGTGTTAATCAATCACCGAAAAAAAAATACAAAACGTCTGTCACGATACATGGGAAGAATTTTGTCTATCTTGCTAGTAAGTGTAGAACACCATTCCTACCAAAAGATTAACCTGATAGTAAGGGTGAACTTTAAATATTTAATATATTCCCTAACACTCCCCCTCATGTGTAGACATGACTCAAACCCATTTTTAGGAAGGCCCTACATGTGAAATTTTTTTTTCTCAATGGGTGGAGTGAAGGCTTGAACCCATGATATCGGCGTTAGCCTAAAGCTTTGATACCATGTAGAACACCTTTCTTACCAAAAGCTTAAGTTGATAGTAAGGCTGAACTTTATATATTTAATATATTCCTTAACAATAGGAATATAGTACAATGGCATGCTGAATTGAGTACCATATATTATAAAGAATTTTAAAACGTCTTTTTCTTCTGTAATTAAGAGCTACCAATTTCATTGATAATCATATCATAAACTTTTGATTATGTGATGTCCAGATTTTTTCATTGGGTCGAGTGACAGCTGAAGGGGGGAAGACAATAGGACATATACAGCTCTGGTATTGGTTAGTATTTTTTTTTTTTTTTTGCCCTTTTAGGATATAGCATTCATAAAATCTTTGAAATAAGTTCAAACAATACAATTAGACTGAATGGTTACAAAAAAAAAAAAAAATACAATTAGACTGAATGCATCTTCTCTACTCTCCGCCTTCCTTTTTTTCGTAATCGCTAAGCGATTTTCATTTGAAAAAGCAACGTTACTCTTTTAGAGAAGCTCCTGATTCGTGAGACTTAACTCCGTTCATCTTGATTACTGAACAGTCGACTCAATTCAGAAGTTTTTTTTTTTTGTGATAATGACTCAATTCAGAAGTTGCTCTTTCGTTCGCTCGAATCGACAAGAGAATTTCAGATTTCGGGAATGAGGAACGCCGTCTTCCCGCCTTTTTATTCACAGATCTGTGGTTTTGGTAATCTGAACCAGCCTTTCAAGTTTGGTCTCGATTACGATAAAAGTTATTGCGTATTAAATTTTTTTAGCTGAGAAATTAAGACAGGCTTTGGAGACGGTCGGTTCAGGGTTCTAGTTCACATGAGCTCAGGTCTGTTGAATCACCAAATTTTCCTCCACAAAGAAAGTAGTTGTTTACATTATTAAAAGGATCATCCAAAGCAACCCATTACATTATTAAAATAGTAAGGAGAAAAGAAGTTGCATCAGTTATCACTTGTTGTTCACAACCATTGTCATTCTTATTTTTTCTCTTCGTCTCATCTGAATTCTGATCTGCAATGGCTGTGGCTACCACCATCACCGGCTGGAACTACAAGAGCAAGGACTGCAAACAGGTGCTTCAAAGGCCTCTGATATGCAAGTTCTGCTTTCACAACAAACCTGTCAGTGAAAGTAGGGCTATAGAGCATCTGGGTAATCCACGCACACACGTTAGTTTTGGGCCATTCCACTCAAAAAATCCTGGTGGTAAATGGGAAGCAAGAAAAGAACAGTCCTGGAAACATGTGTTAAGAAGCAGTGAAGAGCCAGAAACTACTCGTTTGTATGAGGAAGGCGTAAAAAGGGTAAAGAGTGAAGCTAGAGCTCTCTACGAGAATGGTGACTCAATCAATCATCTTTCGGGATACGATTTCATATCAATGATGATCAAGGATGGTTGCTTTATGTTACAAGATGCAATCCATGTTTTGGGGTGGTTGGAAGCTACTGGGTTACCCCCCAAATGATGATATGTTTGGTGAGCAAGGAGACAGAGATGCAATCGACAGAATAGTCAGTACCTTGTTTGTGGTGGGGAACCAGATCCCTCTCATAATTCTGAAAGAGTTGATGAAACAAAGCTTCTTTCAGAAGGTTCTTCACTCAGGAAAATGGAACCGGCAAATGGACCTGCCACGGAGGGCCTTATTTGACTTCTTGATTGTGCCTGCTATGACTGGAAGGGCTATGGATGAACCATCAGATATTCTACATGGTTTTTGGCTACTGCTGGCTGGGCTTAGATGCTCAACTCACGATGCTGGTGAAAATGATGACAGCGATGAAAGTGGTAGCAACGATGAATATGACAATGAATTCCTTGATGTACCTAATGCAACGAAGCTGCAGCTATCAGGAATCTCTTTTGAGGACAATGGAGGAATGGGTACAAGAGGTATAAGGTTCAATAAAACTTGGTTTGGTGCTTTTGTTTCCTTGCCTTCCATTGTAATAAATTCTAGAACAGAGGTTATGCTCAGGAGCCTGATGTGTTATGAGTTTGCACAACAAATGGGTCCAAATGATCGCGAGGCATGCGCTTATTTGAAGTTGATGTGTGAACTCATTCGTACACCAGATGATGCAAAGCTTCTTGCTGACAGTGGCATCGTCTATTGCCGTCCTACAATTGAGAATGAGTTGCCTGAAATCTTTAATAGGCTCTACCTTCCAGATGTGAAACGTAATCGCAATGTCCGTCTTGTTCGCAATCAAATTCGCAGCTATCTGAGATGTAACAGTCATCGTGTTACGTGGGAAATGGTCCCAATGGTAGCTGCAGCCATTCTACTGTTGGTTGTAGTAGTATTGCAAATTCTGACTCTCGTATTGAAGTTTTGCTAAAAGTTAGAACCAGGCACCTCCTCTGTTTTGGACGTTGGAATGCCCCTGGGAGTGGTAAAAGATGCACTTGTTCACTGAAGACCGGAGCTTTAGGAATTCTCCATGGAGTGAGATTGTCACTTTTAAAGGTTGGCTTACCAAGGTATTCTGGCTTGTAGTCATTCTCTCATGTGCCAAGATTTGAGAATTAGGTGTTCCTATGGGTAAAGTGTTTGTTAGGAAGGAGTTATGTACTTACTTCAGTTGTTCTTACATGGTTCATTGTTATGCTTATGTTCATGGAAAAGCTTACATGGTTCATTGTTATGCTTATGTTCATGGAAAAGATGAGAATCTCTGAGGAATTAGTTTTACTAGTTTCTTCACAATCTCTCAGACCATAACCAAGTAGAAGGCAGACCACCCAAAACGACACCTACCTTCACAATGTGCGCGCGTTTGACACTTGTGTGTGTGCGTCTTGTGATCCTTCCACCCAAGGGTGGCCGCCTTAGGGATCGCAACGGTTCGGTTTTGCAAAAAACCAAAATCGAACCAACAAATTTACAACGAAAACCGTAACCGTTATGGTTTACTAAATTTAAAACCAGACCCGTTTAATTTTCATATTCTTGAAACCGTAACCAAACAGAACCGTATCATCTTTTTGGGAATAAAATTTTATTATTTTACATGTCTACACAGGGATGTGCTAATGAAAATAGTATCAAAAGAATTCATTCTATAGAAGTACAATGAAAAAGAAAAATTAAAGTGAAGTTTTTTTTATTTCAATAACTATTAAGATCATTCAACTCTAGAAGGAGCACGTCATCCCTTGGCAATGTTTGATTTAAGCATATTCAATATGCTCATTGAAGGGGGATGAAATGGCCAATTGTATTCATCCTCTGACAGTGATGTCCTTTGGCCCACTAAAACTTCCATTTCATCCAAAGCTTATGCATGTTATATATAGTCAGTTTTGGTTCGATTTCACCTTCAAACTGTAAACGAACTAAAACTGCATCGGTTTTTTTAGTTAAAAACCAAAACTGAACTAAAACCGAATATTAAAGATGCAAAACCGACCCTAATAGGTTTGGTTTGGTTTGGTTTGTCGGTTTTAACCGAATCGTTGCCATTCCTAGCTGCCCTTAGATCCCCTTATTATTGGGGCTTGGTGTGTGTTAATCAATCACTAAAAACAAAATACAAAGCATCTATCACAATACATGGGAAGATTTTTGTCTATCATGCTAGTAGGTGTAGAACACCATTCCTACCAAAAGATTAAGCTCATAGTAAGGGTGAACTTTACATATTTAATATATTCCTTAACACTCCCCCTCATGTGTAGACAGGACTCAAACCCATTATCTTGGAGGCCCTACACGTGGAATAATTTTTTCTCAATGGGTGGAGTGAAGGCTTGAACCTAGGATATTGGTGTTAGCCTAAAGCTTTGATACCATGTAGAACACCTTTCCTACCAAAAGCTTAAATTGATAGTAGGGGTGAAATTTATATATTTAATATATTCCTTAACAGTAAGAATATAGTAAAATGGCATGCTATATTGAGTACCATATATTATACAGTATTTTAAAACGTCTTTTTCTTCTGTAATTAAGTGTTCCCAATTTCATTGATAATCAGATCATAAACTTTTGATTATCTGATGTCCAGATTTTTTCATTGGGTCAAATCAAAAATTACGCAGCAACCATCCATTTGGCTAATCTCATACCAACAACTTGTTCAGTGCACTTATGCAACAAGCAATCTAGACTCGGCCAAGTCCGTGTACATAGTTTCATGGTAATGATTCAGAAAGCACAAGGATATCGACAGTCCAGGGCTTGCGCTCACATGAGCTCAAGCTTGCTGGATCTCCAACCTATCCTCCTTTAAGTTGCTTTTTTACTTGTATGGTACAGAACAGACCACTGGTCATGCTATGATTAGAAAGAGCATGACTAGGCTAGTCAATACGCTTTTCCCCAGAGTTTTTACCCTCAAGCTCAAGTTGCTATATTTGAGCCTTAGATCATCTGATTGATTCTTCCTTTTATTGCACTTGGGTTTTTGTTGTCTCCTATGACAAGGGTCAAGAAGATGGTCGGTTCAGGGTTGTAGTTCACATGAGGTCAGGTCTGTCGAATCACCAAATTTTCCTCCACAAAGAAAGTAGTTGTTTACCTGTTTGTTTAGTACAGAACCCACTTGTTAAGTATATATTGGCATTTAATGACGTGGAATTTTTAACATGAGTTAATCAGTTTTTATTTTCTAATCAGCTATCTTGATGTAGTGAACAGACTAGATTGTGTGGTTTCATCTGCATTTCTTTTACTTAGATTAACAGAGATTTGTATTAATCTTTATCTCTTAGATCTGATATGTCTTATTTAATGATAAAGTTTAATATTTTAAGTAGACTATCTTTTAAACATTTTCAGATATTCTAGAAGAGTTTTTCGAATCTGAGAAACAGCTATGAGATCTCTTGGTTGAGATTCTCTTTTATTTGTTACAGATGTTGTTTTATTCGAAAATGTTGTAAAAGTGGTACAACAGCTTAACTGTTCTGTTGAGTATGTTTTCAGGTTATATATACTGATGTCAGTTCAATAGGAAAAGGTGTAATTCTTGAGCATTCAAGAATAGATTTATTAGAATCATTTTAAGGTTATTCTTCGTAAGAAGAACTTGAAGTCTTCGGGAGAAGGCGACTGCAGATTGAAGAGAGTTCAATCATGTATGCATAAGTCGAGGGGAGCTCACTGCACACATTAGATTGAAGAGAGTTCAATTATGCTTAAGTCGAGAGGAGCTCGCTGAACAAAATCATGAAGGAGATTCTACACATTGACGACAAAATAAAAGAGATAGTCTTTTATACATGTAAGACTACATTGGTGTATGTAAGCTTTTAAACTTTAGTGGATTGTTCATAATCTGGATGTGGTCCCGAGGATTAGGTTTATACCGAACCTCGTTAAAATTCTCCTGTATTCTTTTTTTATTATTCTTAAAATACTTTAATTAATCTTGAAAAACAGGGTTTTGACTCTAAATACACCTAGAGGGGGGTGAATAGGTGAAGCACAGCGGAATAAAATTCTACTAATTAAAAACAAGTTCTTAATTAATAGGCATGCACAAGTCTTGATCAATTAATAACCAATCACACAAAATTGCAAATAAAGTAAAGAGACAACACAAGCAATTTTGGTGACGAAGGAAAAACTCTATGAGAACTCTCACTAGAGAAAAACCCTCCGGGCTATGCAGGAGCCACCTAAGAAATCCAATATGAAAAGAAGACTTACAACTTGTAGTTCAGACGACTCAACATCCCTATGCTAGACTCTGCAACTCACAGACTTGAAAGTATCTGAGGAACTCCTCAGATTTGCTCCACAGCAACACTTCAGAACTCTGAAGATCTTCTCACACGATCACCAAAACGAACTCGCCTAGTATCCGTAGAAACTCCCACGATCAATCTCCCCAACCCGGAACTCCAAGGTAGAGGAAGGAAGAAGAAAAGAAAAGTTTTATGGCTCAAAAGATGAAAACCTAGAAGAAGGGTTTTCAGAAGAGAAAAGGATATTTAGGGCTTCTAAAATGTAGCTCTCTTAGGTTTAGAAGGTCCCTAATCCTATTTAAAGGTTCCCCAAAAAGTTTGAAGTCAATCCGAATTAAAACGAGTAAGTTATGTAATTTTTCGTAACTTTTCGGAAATTTTGTTGTTTGAACGTTCGAACGCTCAGCAAACGCTCAGCAAACGCCACCCTTTAAAAATAGAACATTCGAACGGCCAGAGAACGTTGGTCTCACGCTAGTCTCGGGTTTGTCTGTAGAACATGAACGTTCGAACGGCCAAAGAACGTTGATCAAACGTTGCTCTTCAGAAATTGAACGTTCGAACGGCCAGAGAATGTTGATCAAACGTTGGCATAACTTCTTCAATTTGACTCCGATTTTGACGCCGTTTGAACCATGTCTTCTTGGACTCAAACTAAACATTCTAAACACACTTAAACACTTTCTTTTTGATACTGAATTAAGCCAAACTAAAATATTAAACCTTACAAATCTGATCATTAATTGAAGTGAATAATTACACCTAAACGAATCTAACACCATTAATTATCTTTTTATTAAAATGAGCATCCAAAGCAATCCATTACCCCCTTAAGGAAAAATTAATTTTTAGTGTTACTTTATCAAAATATTTAATATTCAGTCACTGAAGTTTGTACTTATACGTTTCAGAGCACCTTTATCAATATATTTAAGATTCAGTGGTTTTGTATTGTTACAGCATGTTTTCTTCCGATAATGCCCTTAAACGTTATTGTCTTTTTTGAATTTGATTTTTAATTTTAAAAAAACTTAAACTAAATTACCCATTTACCCTCTCTCAAACCCTCCATTGCCTACATCGCCCTTCTCTCAAACCCTCTCTCAAACTCTCCATTCCCTCTTCTGAAGGATTCACATCGTCTGCTGGGTGCCCAGTAGCCAATGAGAATGGGCCACATCAGTGGCCACCTGACACAAGCCACATTAAAAATAATGTGGCCGCTGATGTGGCCCATTCTCATTGGCTGCTGGGCACCCAGCAGACGATTTGAATCCCTTCTGAAACCCTCCATCGCCTTCTCTTCCCGCCATTGCCTCCATCGCCCTTCTCTCCCCTCTCTCCATCGTGCTTCTCCCTCCATTGCCTCCATCGCCCTTCTCTTCGCTCTCTCTATCGCCCTTCTCCCTCCATCGCCCTTATCTACCCTCTCTCCATCGCCATTCTCCTTCCATTGCCTCCATCGCCTTCTCGCCCCTTTATTCATCGCCCTTCTCTCCTCTCTCTCCATCGCCCTTCTCCCTCCATCGTCCTCTCTCCATTGCACTTCTCACCATCGGAGCTCTCTCGCTGTCAGTCGCGCTTCTCACCATCGTGGTTCTCTCTGTCGCGAGGCTCCGTCGCGCTTCTCTCTGTCGCGCTTCTCACCGTCAGCTTCCTCTCTCTCGCGCTTCTCACCATCGCGCTTCTCTCCATCATGCTTCTCACCGTCGGAGCTCTCTCACCGTTAGCTTCCTCTCTATCACCAAGATGGTTGCGAAGCTCTTCAAAAGTATCAGATTGTTCAAGAGAAGGTAATGCAAAACCCTACATTCTTTTATTTTTTCCTCCTTAGGTTTCTTTGGTTTCCTTTGTGCAATGTACGATGGGATTGATTCTGACGAGGTTCCTTTGCACTTTCATGTTGCTGCATTGTTGTGCCATCAATGTCATAGGTGTTAGAGTTGATATAAAAATGTGTGAACCGTGTTAATAGGATTGAAAGAAGGGAGGAATTTGCCCGAATACAGGAAGAAAAGGGATTGTGGGAAAAGCACATGGGAGGGTGAATTTTTGTGTAGGAATGGTGTGATTCAAAATTTATCAGTATAATGGAAAGGCATGTTGTTTTCCTTAAGGAATATTTATATTTCTTCTTCAATGAGTTTTGGGATTTGAGGGCTTTGTGGTGCTAGATGATAACACTGTGTTCTCAAGTTATTTTTAATAATATGAAGAAAATGTGTGTAATATGGAAATATTGTTGACATTTTGTGTTAATGTTTCTATAGATTTTTATTTCCATGGGTATATATGTGAAAATGCCAAAGCATTTTTCTGTTCTTGAGATAGTACCTCAAATTATTGAGATAGTCTTCGAACTTGGTGGACATAACTCGGGTTGGCCAGGTAACCTAATGTGTTCAATAAACGAGGTTCAATGCTCATTTTATTCTAATATCCCAAGAAATATATTTACCTTTACCTTGTCAGAAAATTTGCAAGACTTGCTTAGGTATAAGAAGATTTACTTCTGTAAGATTGTCACTTCTCTCAACCAAACAAGGAAAATGATTTTCGAATGCAAGGTTTAATTCAAAGGTCAAAACTAGTAAAATATCTTTGTGACCCAAGGCTCATACTAACTATTTGGTGCTGGTTGGAGTAATAATTTTTGTTTGTTTCACTCAACCTAGAGCAATATGTTCTCAAGATCCTAAAAATCTGTTCTTGTTCTCATTGCCCCAAGCCATGTCTATTCAAGGTATTCCCTTGTCCTATTAGAGGATTTGTCCTAATATTGGTTCTTCGTTGTTCGTTATTGTAACTCGTTGTTCTGTAAAAAATTGTTTCATGATGCATTTTACTTGAATCTTGTATCTATAACAAAAAAAAGGAGAAATCAAATTATCAATAGAGGTGAGAAAGTTGGCAAATGTCTCATGAAAGAAGATTGATTTTTTAGGTCACAATATTAATCTGCACCATATGAATCTGTATTTCCCCTTCAACATCCAAATTTAGTTCTGAAAATCTTGACTAGGAAAAATTGGAATTTTACCTTGGAAAGGAGATGCAGCAACATGCATTGAGCTGCTACCCCATCATCACCAAGAATTGACGTGAGATACCCTAAGAGGGATTCCGTTATCCCTCTAACCACACAGGTTTTAGGCTACAAGCACAGAGTAAACATCCTCAGTTGAATAAAATGCATTGAAACAATAAATAAGTTAATAAATCGAGGAATAAAGACGAATATGAATGTAATCACCTCGATACTAGGCGAGTTGTGAAGGAAATCAAGAACAACAAGGTTTCTATGTATAAAACAATGGAGGTGTGGTACCTGCAAAAAAAAGTAACTAAAAGTTATTTTTCTTTTCTGATGAAAATCATCTAGTAAAAGCTTAAAATAACGCCCCCACCACCACCACCAAAAAAAATTTCATGAAAAACCAAATTCAATAAAAAGGAAGAATGCATGAGAAGACACATTCAATTAGTTCACTACTTGGAGATCTTCATGGAATTAGATAGCTGGTGACAAATTTATTAAGTTAAGACACATGAATTCAACTTCTGGATAAAGTAGTATAATATTCCCATGTTAACCACCTGATTGATGATTGTCAAATGATTCAAAGAACATATATATGCATACAGGATTGCTCGTGATAGTCATAATTATGATTGATGGCAAATTCTTGGAAATATGACAATTTTTGTGAAATGATGGCTGTATATATGGTCTACACAAAATACATTTAGCAATCTTGTAAATCTTCTAATTAAAATATTATGGAGAAAAAAAACTAGTAGATTTTATCAAATCAATTTTTTTCGACTCAAAGATAAACCTTTCCAGGAAGCATAGCCAATGAATCTTCGGAAAGATAATTTGAGAACTCATCCAAATCATCCTTGTGAACCATAAGCTCGGGATTGAAGGTGAAGACACCCACAAATTCAAAGACATCATTCAGCCTCATATCAGACTCCGGGGTATCGTATATTTGCAGTACACAATTCAACAGAAACAGATATTAGGATACCCGCCTTCAGAATTGATGACAAATGGCATTATTGAGAGAAGGAAAGAAGATGATGAGATTCTCCAATCAAAGGGGAGTATTAGTTGAACATAGTTTATGGCTACAATAATTTGTATGATTATATAGACTTATATCCCCCTATTAAATGACTTGTACAATATTAAGTACTGACTTGTACAATGTTAAATACTGTACAACTCAATCAAATGACTTGTACATTCTACTGATTGACTTGAACAATAATATATACTAACTTGTATGACTAAATAAACTTATACCTCTCTATCAAATGACTTGTACAATACAATGTTCTGACTTGTACCTTTATAGGGAAACCTGTACTACTCAGTTGCATGACTTGTACCTTCTATCAATTTATTTGTACAACAATATACATTAAATTATATGATTATATAGACTTATATTTCTTTATTAAATGACTTGTACAATGTTAAATACTGACTTGTACATTTATAGGAGGACTAGTATAATTCAATTAAATGACTTGTACATTCTACCAATTGACTTGTACAACAATATATACTAACTTGTATGACTAAATAGAAGTACCTCTTTATCAAATGACTTGAACAGTACAATGTGCTGACTTGTACCTTTATAGGGATACCTTTACCACTCAATCAAATGACTTGTACATTCTACTAATAGAACAGTACAATAATATATACTAACTTGTATGCCTGTATAAACTTATACCTTTCTATCAAATGACTTGTACAAAGTTAAGTAAAGCCAACAATCAGAGTTCGAAGGTCCTTGGCGAAGGTCATCTCTGTTGTCAAGGTCGTGAAGGTCATCATGAAGGTTGTCTGAGGTTGCTAAGTTCCTGCTCGAAGGTCCTTAGCAAAGGTCGTCTCTATCGCAAAGGTCTTGCACGAAGGTCGTCTCTATCGCGAAGGTTGTCCAAGGTCATCACGAAGGTTGTCTGAGGATGTGAAGGTTATCGCGAAGGTTGTCTTTGTCTAGTTTTCGGTTGAAGGCTCGGGTTGACTGAATCGAACCGAAAACCGAATCGAATTTCCTAAGTGTAAAACCAAACCAATTAAACCAAACTGAAATATAATGATTTATATAAAATATATAATAGATAAAGTAGTTCTCTATACTTGGTTTTCAGCTCTTTAAATCTGGTTGGTGATGATCAGTACACTAAGTTTTGGAATCATGGTGATGAAGCACCATGATCCTGAGGAAGACATTTCAGGTCTAACTGTATTTCATTAATTTTGTTTTGAGATAAAATTGAATTGTCAATTAGTTATTGTGCAAGAAGAAAAAAGTTGTGTATTATTAAAATTTTTTTGGGGCAAAAGTGGGAATCTCTCTAATGATAATAGGTTTTAAGTATGTGAAAATGACCCAAACCGAATGTGGCAGTCTTGTGGGTTATGCTTAGTGGTATTCCTTTCCACCTGTGGGCTAATGAGACACTTTGTGCAATCGACGAGGCTTGCGGAGGTTTTATAGGTCATGGGTGTTACTTTTCTGAAGGACCTTTTATGGGGTTAGCTGAGATCAAGATCAAGGAGCAATTTGCATTCAATTTACCTAGAAGTATTTAATTGTGTCAGACCACTTCCCTTTACTCATTTCTACTGAATTTAGTCTTAGAGGTCCTTTTCCTTTTCGATTTGAAAACATGTGGCTCACTCATAAGGAATTCTCTGAGTTGGTTAGAGGTTGGTGGGAGACTGGTAGGGTCAATAGTGCTCTATGGCCTGGTACCACCTTTCTTGAGACTCAAATTTGTCAAAAATAACATTAAGTCTTGGAACAAAAATGTTTTTGGCAAAACTGATACAATCAAAGACAGATTGCTAAATGAAATTGTATAATATCACAAATTTTTGTTTGGAACTCACAATTGTATAATATCATAAGCAGTGTAAAATCTTGCTAGCAACCACATATCACGTGTCTTTTTAGGTTTGACCTAGGTAACCAAAAATAAAAGGTAGAACCGAGGAAAAAGAATCACAAAAACAACATCAACAGCAGCCAATCCAAAAAAGCATTAGAATTTACAAGTCTTCTATGTCGTAGATTATGTAACACCCAGACCCATAACCAGCAAGATATTGTCCGCTCTGGGCCCAAAGGGCCCTCACGGATTTGTTCTTAAGGGACATCACGAGAAAACTTCCCAGGGGGTCACCCATCCTAAGAGTGCTCTCACCCGAGCACGCTTAACTTTGGGGTCCCCAGGGGATTTAGTCCCGTGTTGCACCTTAAAAGGTTTCTTGCTAATTTGGGGGTCTTAAGGTTACTTATAGCATCCCCGAGCGTTGTGGGATCCCAACCATATGCACATCCATGCCTGTAGCTTTCCATGTGAGCTCTACACCTTCACAGCTACCAGACAGGATGTTACAGATTATCCTTAGAATTTACAAGTCTTCCACCTCCCTTTAACAGTAACACTAACACACCCTAAGAGCATTCTCTAAAATCATAGACCGCACTTTGTTTGCAGGATGCAGCACCAACTGTGCTACCAACTCCTTGCATATGTGTGTAATATCGGCCTGCAAAATTTTACCCACCAAGTAATCACTCAACCAAAAAATCAGCTAACCACTTAACAAAAACAAGTAATAGGTGTACTTGAGAAAATGAATGTGTCAATGAACTACCATCCCAAAAGTCCATGAATTTGAGCATAAATACACCACAATCAACCCTACATTAGAAACATAGAATTATAAAAATAAAAAAAAAAACTAAAGGCTTATGGTGGTTCCATCTGAAATCACATCAATACCCATTTTCTTGGTGTGGGACATCAATAGGAAGTACATCCCACTGTGATATGGGAATTGGAACTCCATGATCGCAAAATATATGTTCGAACACTGGAGCCTACATAGAAAGATATATGTTATGCAATGTAGGACAAAAAATGGGAAAGGGCATAATACATATTTTAATCATACATGGGAAAAAGATAATATGAATTCAGATATTAGAAGGAGATCTAAGCATTAACATGTCAAAATAATCTCTATAAAATAGGATTTGTGTAGCAAATTTCAACATTGAGCACCTCCTTGTACGAAGAACCCAAAATTCAAATATTAAAACAATGGTAAAATAAAAGTGTGTGATGTGAAGACTAATAATATCAAACTACAACAGCAAGATCAAGGTGTCTCTATATCTGAATCATCCTCATTTTGTCAATTCCCGCACTTCGATTTCCTAGGACAAGATCCATTGCTGATGTCAACTTTAATGGAAGATGAATCAAAATTAATGGCTTCAAATACCAATGATGTGGCTTGATTCTATTCTTGATTGCAATTTCAATGTGAACTTATTGATCAACAAAATTACAAGCAAAATAAAATGATCTCCCATCCTCAAAGAACAATAAAGTAAGTTGAAAATAATCAAGGTCCTAAAGCCTTCAAAATAGCCTCTTGTCCATCACAAGGAATCATAATGAAAATCATTCAAAATAAATTCAATCAAAGTGAATCCCATAATTTGAAATTAGTATAAATAATATATCCAAAAAAAATAATACACAAACTAGCAAAAGAGCATGAAAGGAACAACATCAAAACATTTAAACACAAGCAAAAATATGTTTACCAGTCCAAAGCACCATTAATGCTAAATCCACCACTAAAAACAAACAATCAAAGAAAAAAATGGAAAAGAGGAAAATTAAATAAAAGATAAGAAAGGAAAAATGAAAAAAGAAACATGACAATGAATCTAAAGACACAAATGGTTTTTCAATAGATGATTTGGAAATGGACCTTTTTTAATCTTCTTTTCAGGGTTAAACACTACCTACAAAAAAGGTTAACTTGCATTATATATTAAAAAATAAAAAATAAACCTCAACTTCTTAGCACTCAGCACCCATCCTCTTTATATCCTGACTCACACACCACCCCACTCCGCAGGGAGGAAGAAAGGACTGGCACTTTATTTTATAATCCACAGAATTTTGTAGGGATTTAATTCCAATGAGATGGCATGGGGAACATGATAGATACATATCAATCTTGTGAACAAATTCTAGCTTCTAATTGTGAGGTTCATGCTATGTGGTGTAAACTAAAATATGTTATTAATATGATGGATTCTTATGGATTTAGTTGCATTTGACATATTCAAATTAGTTACAATCTGATTCAGTATAAAATATGTTATTAATCTATACACTTTTTTTTTTCTAGTTTCTCAATTTGATCATTTCCAATTCAGATCCCCTCTATTGTTAAGTTACAATCTGATTCACTACAAGGAATACGATTAAAAAAATTTATTAGGGGCAATAAAAATTATGAAGGACATGTATTGAATTTAGCGATAGATCATCTGACACCAAAGTAGCATAGCAAAGTCATCTCACACATTAATTTAGGTTGGAATCTACCTTCACAAGTATACATGCATATCATGTCAACAACAGCTCAAAGTGCCTCAAATGGAGGACTCGCATAGCATACAAATGATAATTAATTAGATGCTTAGACAATTATATTCTCAATAAAAACTAACAGAGCCATGGAGGAGACTATTTATTTTATAAGCCATAAGATGATAGAATAATTATGAATCATTAGGCAAAATCACAAAATATATTTGCTTCGAGAATAACAAGGTTAAACTATGCACAACAGCACAAAGTGGCATCATGAAATTTAATTTAAAAAAAAAAAGGAAACAAGTTCTGAATACAGAGATAATCACGTTGATTAATATTCATATCTGAGCAAATAACTTGAGAACTAGTTTCATGATAAGTTGCAGTATGAAAATGAACTTCTTGTGGATAGAAGCAAATGTAACCACTATGGAGTGTGCACATAGAGGAACTAGGCCTCACGTAGTAATTTAACCCAACGAGGATATGAGAAACAATAATTCATCAAAATAGTCTGAATAGCATGGATTAAACCAGCTTTCCAAGTTCCAATTTACAACAGCAAACATCATATAAGCCCACTCCTCACAGGAGTCAGATCACCTTAATAAACATCAACAATGGCTGATAATCTCTAACTTTTAGTGTAACATTTTTATCACATAATAATCCAAAATCACCTTTCTACTTAAGCCGTAACACATTAAACTTAAACTTTTACAACATCATCATCAATATTCCCTTCCTTACGGGTAATAACTCCCAGATAATGTAATTAACCAATTTTAGGAATCTCACAATCCTCAAATCTTAACACTTGCTTTACCCTTACTATAATATGTGATGAGGTTACACTTCCTATACACAGTGTTGATTCAACTCATTTCAAAACCTTTTGATTCCAAGGAATCCCTCCATAACTATAATTTTGTATAGTTTGATCCACTAAAACTACATTATCTATAAATGACATAGATCAAGGTGTGCGCATGTGAAATCGCACGGCAGGGCGCATGGGTCGGGTGCATGCCTCCTAAGAATTGAATACTGGAGTCGCCACTGCCTGAGAGGTGCAGGCAGACACAGGGTAACCTAACCGGGTCTATTTTGGTCTGCGGCTTGAGATTCTGACTAAGTGCTCGGTTATGGTCCAGGGAAGTCCGAAGACACCCCGGTCCGCCCCGTCGGTTCGGCGGGTCCCCTGGGTCTTCCTAGTTTGAGTCAACTATACTCACCCTTATCCTATTCCAGCATGTATCCAATTAAGTCTGGTGGGACTTTCTGCAGGTTTAAGTCCCTTTTATTTATTTTTATCTTTTAGTTACTTAAGTGAAGTGGGTCTGGTATGGGTCACTTTGGAAGACCCATAGGTTGCCGGGTTGGGCTTTAGCCCATGGCCCATTAGGGTTATTGGGTAACCCTTTTAGGAATTTGGTTATTTTGTTTTTAAATAATTTAGACATGCATTTAATTAAATTTGTTAAGATTTTTTAAAAGAGGCTAATGGGCTTGATGGGCCCATGGGCCATTAATCAATGGCCTTGACCCATTTATTGGGAAACGGGCCTTAGTGGGCCGGATCGGGTGTGGGCCTCGTTGGAAGGCTCATTAAAGCTTTGATGGGCCTCATTAAAGCTCCTTATGATTATTTTCAAATAAAAGATATTCTTGGTCTTGTTCAATCAATGAACATCAAAATAGGGATCCTGGAAATCCTTGTTGGAAGCCAAATGTAAAACCCAGATTTTAGAATTTTAATTGGAGGAAAATATTTAGAAATTTTAAGAATTTTTTTTTTGTGGAATTTCAGGTGGATGTTTCGCAAGGGCATTTGGGGAATTTTAGAAAAATTTGAAATGGGATAAGCTAGGGTAAGTGGAGTTACATTTTAAATTCAATGGTCAAGAAATATTAATTTGGGAACCCTATTAAAAATAATTGCATAGTGGAGGTTGTATTTGTTTAATGACTAATTAGGGAGCTAAAGGTTAATGTGTCATAGTGTAGGAAGTTGGGTGGAGGAGCACTACAGCAGATCATTAAGTGGGAGCTGAAAGGTTGGGCACATGCAAGGGGTTCACGATGAGAGGCTGGAGGTGGCTCTTTAGCTTCCAAGGGTTGCTGGAGAAAGAACACTTGGAGTTCTTGTGGCTGGAGAAAAGAGAAGCAGCAGAAGGAAGGGCCTTCTAGAGCTTCATTGTTGCTGGAGAAAAATAAAAAGGGAGAGAGCAGCAGAAGGTGGAGAACCAAGGATTCTTTTGGAGTTCTGGGAAAAATTTTTCTGCAGCAAGTTCAAGTGGGAGAGTGTTCCAGACGTCCAGATCAGGTAAGAACTATTTTCTGGTTAGGTTATAACAAGTCTCACGAGGAAATATGAGCTGGACGAGCAGATCTCAGATCTGAAATTTCTCTGCAGTCATTTCCAGATTTTGAAGTGGTTATGGACGTGGGGAACATCTGAGTTTCATTGCTGGTTATTTGAAGTTTGCATGCCAGCAAAAATAAGGCAAGCAGCACCTTCTTTAATCATGGTTTTGTATGAATGGTGATCATTTACAGAGTTAAACAAAATGCTGTTTTTTCTGTACCTGAAATGGGCGACTGAAACATGTTTTAGTTTTAGTCTAATTGAATTAATTTCGAAATGATTAAATTGTGTTATCATGATGTTTCTTATCATGTTAGAAGTGTTTAGTTAGAGAGATTTAATTCCATCCTAAAGTTTTTGTATCTACAGCAACTTATAAGTAAGTTTGTTGAATGGGACATTGTATCTGCAGCAAGTATAAGTTTTGTTGAATGGGAAAAATGTATTGGCTGTTTGACCTATTCAGTTGGAGTAATATTAATTCAGTCCTATTGCAAGGCTACAAGTAGTATCTCAGATTTTTTTTATTGATTGAATTAAATTGAAGAGGTTAGAATGTTTGTCACAAATGAACTTGTTCGAAAATTCTGTTGGAATGGTAATGGACGGCTAATGGGTTGGTGGAAGGTTTCTTGCTTCAAATAAATACTAACATGGGTAAATAGACTGTTTAGATGATTATTAAAATGCTGGGAGTGGAATGGAAGATATACATTAGGTCAGTCCATGAAAAGTGCAAAACTGAATTAGATTTCATAGGTCTTGATGTCTATTATAGTATTTGGAATTTCTGTTTTTCTGTTTCTGATTTGGGCGTTAGTTCTATGGGTCTTATAAATCTTGATGAGATTAAATTATAGAAAGTTCAGAAGTATCAATTGAATGAATTGAAGGGTGCTAGATGTGCTTTAGAAGAAAGACATTGGTTAGGAGGTGGATTAAATTCAGATGCATAGATGTGCTGCAAATGGCTAGGTTAGCATCTTCTTTGTTTCCTACCAGATGCGGCAGATTTGTTCTATGAGTATAAAAGGAGCCTTGGGTGTTCTAATCCTAGCTATTTAAACAAGATAATTTAGGGTCATTCAAATTTTCCAGTGTTATTAGAAACCTATTGTTGATAAATTGATAAAGTTGGATTGAGAGACTTACTCAGAAACATGGTAGCAAATGGACCTAATTTTCTGCAGCAGAATTCATGTTTATATGAGTTCAGAATTATATAAGTCCAGATTTTTGTAAGTTCAAATTTTATGAGTTCAGGTTATAGGAGTTTAGACCTCATGAGTTCATTTTATAAGAGTTCAGATTTGAGCCATAACTTAAACTCGAATGAGTTCAGATTTATATTAAATCTGCATTCATATCTGGCATAGGTGATGTGCTACTTGAACTACTAAATCAGATATGAGTTGGATTATATTCAAATGTGTTTGTATTAAATTTCTGTTCCAACTTATTTGATCTCTAATATATATTAAATCTATTAGATTAAATTCGATAGTGTTTATATGGGTTATTTAGATCCTAAGTGAAGTGCTGGAAGTGTATTGACTGAATTGGTAGCTGGTTAGTTATGTTTAAGAGAATGAAGCTTGGTTCAGATGTGGGGAAGAGATGATAAAGAACAAAGTGTAGCTGTTTGGGTTTTTTTTTTTTTAAACAGTTATGTCTCCAGCTCCTAACACCTATTCAAATAGTTTTATCTAAATCTTAATTAGCATCCTTGTTCAGTAGAATATTAGGAAATCCAACTTAGTGCTATGGTTAGGAGAATCATTGGGAGATAAAATACTAGAGTCATGTCCTAAATTTTCTGCAGCATAGTGGGAAGACTCTTTAAAGCTTATTTTGTGTCAAGCTTATCTAATTACTTCACATGAGTTATTCAAAATTAAGTGGGAGTTTTAGAACTGTTAGTAACTTATGGAAATTCTTTTGACAATAAGGATGAGAGATTAATTGGTCTTGGACTCAACTAGAAAGTAATTAGCAAATCTGAACTTTTAAAACTAAGAGGATTAGACCTTTGGGAAACACTCTTGTTCTGATTTTAGAACTCATTGAATTAACTAATATTATGGCATGACCTGAGTATCATTCTGAATATGATTTCTTGGTAAGTCTTTGATTAAAGTCTTATTAATATTAGAACTAACTAGAAAAGGGAGTAACAAATCTGAAATTTTGTTGAAGCTAATAAAGAGTTGAGTATCAGAAATTTCTGGGGCAGATTTTAATACCAACGAATTTAGTTGGTTTCTATTATGACCTGAATAGAAATTGGAGGTGTTTTTCTTCGAATATTCATTGGTTATCATTTTAGTTTAAGTGAAAAATATTTTCACTGTATGTACCATTTGCTGTAAACTTTTATTGTTGGATGGCTTTAGTGTTTCTTTGGAACTGAATTTGGTATTAACATATGTAAATGACTTGGATTTCATCGAGCATGACTTTATGCTAAATTTGTAAATCATTTGATAAGTTTGCCAAAGTAATAAGGGTGAGACTTAGTGTGGATCCACAGTCGAGTTGTCAGTGAATTTTGTACATTTTGTTTGGATTAAGTTTAGAGTTCCTTAGTGCATTTCCTCCATGATGGAGAGGCCTTCCATGAGGGAAGTGCTGCAGCAACTCCCTTTCCACCATGAGGGTGAGGTCACACGAGTATTTCCGCCATGAGGGCGATGAATTGGATTGTTTGAGCTGTTGCAGTATTTCGACTGGATTGTTTGGAACACTAGTGCTTAGCCACACAAAATAGACAAACTTCACGAGTCCCAATATATGTATATTTTATCTCGAATTTGACTTTTTATCGAGTATGGTTGTTGAGTTTTGTCGGATTAATCGAGGCTAACCGTAAACTTAATTGATTACAACTTATGCATGGTTTAAATTGTATAACTGTATTTTGTGCATGCATTGTTGCTTGCTGAGATATTCGTATCTCATTGTTTGTTTTGTTTTCAGATCTCGATGAGGACGATACCGGGGGTGTTGATATACCGGCGGGCTATCCGGAGTATCGTGAGGAGGACTATTTTGCTGAGTAGAGACTTGTAGTTGTCTGGTTTTTTTTGGATATTGTGAGTCACTTATGATTATTGTACTTCATGGTTGGATGGTGTTTGGGAACTTTAGCTGACCTTCATATCTGAAACTGAATTTTTTGCGTTCATTTATGTCATGTTTCTTATACTCTGCTAGGATCCTGTGAATTTTAGTTAACCCTCGGATATGAGTTACGGTCATTTCACGTAACCCGGATCTGGGGCGTTACACCAAATATGATTTTCTTCTTCTCTTCTTGAAGGAGCAAGATAAATGGCCCCAAAAGGCCTCCAATCGATCATCCATTTAGATGAATATTGAGCAATTGAATTACGGACAGGTAAGGCATATGCAAGTAACACTAAAATAAATGATATGCATGTGAGCTATGAAAATGAGACCAAAAAAAAAAAACAAATAACCTAATAAAGAGATCTAACATGCCTAAAGAGAAGAGTTCAAATTTATGCCAGTGACTTAAACAACAACCGAAAAGGAATTAAAATAAAGCTTCTCAATGGATATTTACAGTGGGTGAGTGTAAATTAAAACGAACTTTAAACATATATATTCTAGTCGTGGGCATGGAAAGAAAAAAAACAAGTGTATATAAAAAATAGTAAACCTAGTGATGTGAGTGTAGTTGCATGAGCTGGTCCTACTATGCATGATCATGAATAAAACCTAATGTTTATGACCACATATCTAGTGAAAGGAAAGGGGGGAAAGAAAAATTAAGGGTACAATGGATCTTTGAAGAGGACAAACCCCTCTTATAACTAAAAGAAGAATAAATTAGTGGTAGGACATGATCCAAGGTGATCTTCATAAATCTTTTATATTGGGTGATGACTCTCTTCCTCCCATCTTTCATATGAGGAGTCCCCCTTACCATGGGGACTCCATTAGCATGCCAAAAAAGACAAAGTAGTTAGAAGAAATGACAAGAAATATATTTCAAGACATACAAGAGGAGATATGGTTTTATTTCAACATATATGAAATACAAGATAACAAATATACTTACTCTTACATTACCTTTGCTTTTATACGGGTGATGATCCTTATGTGATGGTGGACAGCACTTTGGAATGTTTCAAAAATTCCAGAAAAATGGTCTTTGGTTGGTTTTCTAGAGATTAGAGAAAGTAAAAGAGTGAAAGTGATTGCTTAGAGGGCAAAATGGGAATAAGAAATAAGTTTAGAGGTGGGAGGAAGGTTTGGACGTTCACTGTTTTTCAGGGAAGAGGTGGGGATGAAAAGGGGGAAAAAGACTTGGAAGAAAAGGTATTGAGATGGGTAAGGGCCGAACCTTTTTATACTGAATAATGAAACATGACCAAAAGGTAAATATTTGTTATATTGTAATTAAAACCCAACATTTTATGGTTTTATGTTTTTTTTTAAATAAGGCAATGATGGCCCTTATTCTCATCCCCAGAGAATATATACAGCTCATGCGGACACCTCATCCCCATGTGCAAAATTAATTTTTGATTTTAATTTTTATTTATTTAATTTGCTTGATATTTATGTGTTTATTATTATTTTAATTGGAAATTTTTTTTTGATTTTGAGCACATTCGTGCTTTGGTTTTTTTTATTTCCTTTTTCCTTTATTTTAAACCTCTTAATTAGGTGTTGTATGAAAATATTATTATTTTAATTGAAGATTCTTTTCTTTTTACTGTTTTTGCCACATGTGCAGATTTTCCGAAACCTTGACTGCTCATATCCCTTTCATCTGATATCTGATTCCAGTAAACTTAATGGCGTTAGAATCAGTATAAGATGCTCTACCCACTGAGCCAAAGTTTAGCAGCAAATTCATATTTTTAGTAGAAATGCAAAACTGCTCCATCGGAGGCAGTTTTATTCATATCTCCTTATCCGAGACCCCGATTCCAGCAAACTCAGTTGCGTCGGGATCGTGTCGAGATGCTCTTTCTGCTGGTATGAAATTGAGCGGCTAAATAGGAGTTTAGCAGAAAGCCAACTTTTGCTATTTCCAAGTTTGACTGGCCCATAACTTCCTTATCCAGACTTCGATTCTAGCAAATTCAGTTGCGTTAGGATCCTGTCGGAAATCTCTATCTGCCAGTATAAAATTGAACTATTGATTCAGCTTTTAGCGAAAAGTCAAAACTGCCCTCCGGGAGTCGATTTTGCTCATAATTTCTTATCCGAGACCCCGATTCCAGCAAACTTGGTTGTATTGGAATCGTTTCGAAGTGCTCTCTCTGTTAGGGCCAGATCAGACAACTGATCTGGGTTTTAGCAGAAAGTTGATTTCTGCTATTCCCAATTTTGACCAGCTCATAGCTTCTTCATCTGAACTTCGATTTGGACAATCTTGGTGCCGTTGGAACCGTATCGGAATCCTCTATCCAATAGTATAAAGTTTGGTGTTCAATTCATGCCAGATAAAAAAGTCAACTTTTTGACCCTTCTGGGTTTGACTTTTTCAATTAGGGTTCTCATTTTCGGCATTTTCAGTGCGCAAAAATGAGGTGCTGACACAAGGCACCTTGTATTGAATACAAGCAGTAAACTAAAGCAAAAATATGAAGCACTACAAAAATGAAGAGAATTAGCGGCACCTTGTAGCGGCGGTAACCTAATTCCCGCCTCTAAAAGCACTATTACTGGCGGTAAAAGCACTTCCCGCCTCTAAAAATTAATCTACCATTTTTTTCGGCGAAAATTTTATGGCGCGCATTTTTTCAACACGAAATAGCCTTTAGCGGCGGTGGCGGTAACATATCTACCGCTGGCAACAAGTTGGCGGGAAGGTCCCGCCAAAAAAGCCTTATTTCCGGCGGTAGCACTCTGTTGGCAATAACACTTTATTGGCGGTACGCCAATTACCGCCCCTAAAAGCTGGTTTTCAGAGGCGGTGAGATCCTTCCCGCCCCTAAAAGCCATATATTAGTGGCGGTATATGCATTGCCGCCCCTAAAAGTCCCTTTTAGGGGCCGTAAACCCAGTACCGCCCCGAAAAAACCATCTATTAAAAAAACAAAAAATTACTTTTAGCAGCGGTACATTTATTACCGCCCCTAAATGTCTCTTATTAGAGGCTGTAAGCTTCTTACCGCCCCTAAAAGCCATTTATTAAAAAACGAAAACTTACTTTTAGCGGCGGTAAACAAATTACCGCCCCTAAAAGTCCCTTTTAGGGGCCGTAAGCCTATTACCGCCCATAAAAGACATTTATTAAAAAACAAAAGATGACTTTTAGCGGTGGTAAGGTCTTTACCGCCCCTAAAAGACCCTTTTAGGGGCTGTAAGGCGATTACCGCCAGTAACACGGTAAAAGTTGGAGAGAGAAATCGACTTTTAGGGGCGGGAATCTACCGCCGGTAAAAGCAAAAGCGGGACTTCTCGCACGTTCCAAATCAATTTTGTTAAACTTTTAGGGGCGGGAACTACTGCCCCTAAAAGTCTCCTTTTAGGGGCCGTAACCGCATTACCGCCCCTAAAAGACATTAATTAAAAAACAAAAAATTACTTTTAGGGGCGGTAAGCTAATTACCGCCCCTAAAAGTCACTTTTGAGGGGCCGTAACAAGCGGGACGTTTTCCCACGTTTCAATTTTGACTGTACTTTTAGGGGCGGTAATTACCGCCGCTAAAAGTTTAAGCGCTATTTTCAAATTTAATTCAGCTCGCGGGCGCGTAAACTGTAAGGTTTAGGGGCGGTAATCTACTCTCCGCCGCTAAAACTCAAGTCTATAAATACCCGCCGAGTCTCTTCTTTTCTTCAAGGTATGTCTCAATCCCTCTTCTTCTCTTTATATTTATGTTTCTCTCTTTCTCTTTTATATCTCTCTCTCTTTCTCTCCATCTCTACTTCTCTCTCTCTATCTCTCTTTCTCTCCCTCTCCATCTCTCTCTCTATCTCTCTTTCTCTCCATCTCTACTTGTCTCTCTCTATCTCTCTTTCTCTCCCTCTCCATCTCTCTCTCTATCTCTCTCTCCTTCTCCCTCTCTCTATCTCTCTCTCTCTCTCCCCCTCTCGGATGTATGCTGCTGCAGGACAGCAGCAAAATTTTTTTTTATTTTTTAATATGATTTTTAGCGGCGGTATTTCCCGCCTCTAAAAATCATGATGTCATTTTTTTTAATTTTTTAAAATGAGTTTTAGCGGCGGGAAATACCGCCGCTAAAAGTCATGATGGCATTTTTTATTTTTTAAAATACCATTTTTAGAGGCAGTGATTCCCGCCGGTAATGAGTGATACAATAGCGGCGGTAATCTACCGCCGGTAATGAATGGGCAATAGCGGCGGTAACTTACCGCCGGTAATGAGTGATCACAATAGCAGCGGTAATCTACCGCCGGTAATGAATGGGCAATAGCGGCGGTAAGTTACCGCCGGTAATGAGTCAGCAATAGCGGCGGTAAGTTTTTTACCGCCGCTATAAGCGTTAGTGGCGGCATCTTTTACGGCAAGAGGAGTTACCGCCGGAAATGTTTTTAGCGGCGGTAATTGTTGTTTTACCGGCGGTAGCTTACCGCCGGTAAAAGTGTCCTTTTTTGTAGTGAAGGCTCATTACTAATCCTTGATGTAAACCAATTAACATCTTGATGAACTAGGATGGCCACTAGTTATCATCAAATTAAAAATATCTTCTAGTTGTCCCAGTATATTATATACTAAAGCAAAAATATGGAGGCTCATAACTGACCCTTGACATAAACCAATTAACATCCTGATGACCTAGGATGGCCACTAGTTATCATCAAATTACAAATATCTTCTAGCCTTCCCTGTATATTATATAATTCATGAAACAATTTTTTACTGAACAATGAGTTGCAATAACAAACAACGAGGAACCAATATTAGGACAAATTCTCTAATAGGACAAGGGAATACCTTGAATAGACATGGATTGGAGCAATGAGAACAAGAACAGATTTTTAGGATCATGAGAACATATTGCTCTAGGTAGAGTGAAACTAACAAAAATGATTACTCCAACCAGCACCAAATAGTTAGTATGAGCCTTGGGTAATAAAGATATTTTACTAGTTTTGACATTTGAATTAAACCTACATTCGAAAATCATTTTCCTTGTTTGGTTGAGAGAAGTGACAATCTTACAGAAGTAAATCTTCTTATACCTAAACAAGTCTTGCAAATTTTCTGACAAGGTAAAGGTAAATATATTTCATGGGATATTAGAATAAAATGAGCATTGAACCTCGTTTATTGAACACATTAGGTCACCTGGCCAACCCGAGTTATGTCCACCAAGTTCAAAGACTATCTCAATAATTTGAGGTGCTATCTCAAGAACAGAAAAATTCTTTGGCATTTTTACAAATATACCCATGGAAATAAAAATCTATAGAAACATTAACACAAAATTTCAACGATATTTCCATATTACACACATTTTCTTCATATTATTAAAAATAACTTGAGAACACAATGTTATCATCTAGCACCACAAAGCCCTCAAATCCCAAAACTCATTGAAGAATAAATATAAATATTCCTTAATGAAAACAACATGCCTTTCCATAATACTGATAAATTTTGAATTACACCATTCCTACAAAATTCACCCTCCCACATGCTTTTTCCACAATCCCCTTTCTTCCTGTATTCCATCAAATTCCTCCCTTTTTTCAATCCTACTAACACGGTTCACACATTTTTATATCAACTCTAACACCTATGACATTGGCGGCACGACAATGCAGCAACATGAAAGTGCAAAGGAACCTCATCAGAATCAATCTCATCGACCTCATCAGAATCAATCCCATTGTACATTGCACAAAGGAAACCAAAGAAACCTAAGGAGGAAAAAAAATGAAAGAATGTAGGGTTTTTCCTTACCTTTTCTTGAAGAATCTTAAACTTTTGGAGAGCTTTGCAACCCTCTTGGCGACAGAGAGGAAGCTGATGGTGAGAGAGCTCCGACGGTGAGAGATCTCCAACGGTGAGAGAGACAGGGGCGATAGAGGGAGAAGCGCGATGGAGAGAGGGCAATGAATAGAAGAGAGAGTAGGGCGATTGAGAGAGAAGCACGATGGAGAGAGGGTTTGAGAGAAGGCGATGTAGGCAATGGAGGGTTTGAGAGAGGGTAAATGGGTAATTTTGTTTAAGTTTTTTTAAAATTAAAAATCAAATTCAAAAAAGACAATAACGTTTAAGGGCATTATCGGAAGAAAACATCGGTACAAAACCATTAATCTTAAATATATTGATAAAGGTACAAAACCACTGAATCTTAAATATATTGATAAAGGTACTCTGAAAGGCAGAGGTACAAATATTTCCGACAAACTTCGGGTGACTAAATCTTAAATATTTTGATAAAGTAACACTAAAAATTAATTTCCTCCATTCTTGAAGTAACCATTACTTTAATAAAAGCAATCCATTAAAAAAAGCAAACCATTACATCATTAAAGTCGTAAGGAGAAAAAAAAAGTTGCATCAGTTATCACTTGTTCACAAGCAGTGTCATTCTTATTTTCTATTCGTCTCATCTGTATTCTGATCTGCAGTGGCCATGGCTACCACCATCACCGGCAGGAACTACAAGAGCAAGGACTGCAAACAGGTGATTCATAGACCTCTGATATGCAAGTTCTGCTTTCACAACAAACCTGTCAGTGAAATTAGGGCTATAAAACATCTGGGTAATCCAGTCCCACGAATTAGTTTTGGGCCATTATACTTAAACAATCGTTCTGATCATAAATGGAGAGTAAGAAAAGAACAGTCCTGGCAACATGTGTTAAGAAGCAGTGAAGAGCCAGAAACTACTTTTTTTTTTTTTTTTTTTAAAGAAAACCCACTAAGGCAGAAATAACCTTAGTGGCACTCCAGCGGTGGGAGGAGGGTTGAGGCAGACCCTGACCTGTATATTAACTCCAAAAAAAAGGGATACACCAAAATGGGGGGGACATAAAACCTTACCCTGATAAATCAAGAATGTGACAATTCTAATGCCTAAGGGCATACAAACCAGTTCTATCCTGAAACAAACAATTTCTAACATGTGAAGAAATATCATTAAGAGACTCATAAAACTTCTTTGATGAATGAACGCAACCTTCATTAGCTAGAGCATCAGCTACAGTGTTAGCTTCCCTGTAAACATGCTGAACCAAACGATTATGAGGGCTAATCCTTCCTTTGATCTCTTTCCACCAAAGTAAAAATTTCCAAGGGGCTGAAGCCACGCCATTTATAATGTCAACAAGAATCTTAGAGTCAGACTCAATAATCAGGTGCTGGAAACCATAACTATCTGCCATACGAAGTCCGTCCCTTAAAGCAAAAAGTTCTGCCATAAGATTTGATTGAAATCCATAATGAGCTGAAAAAGCAACAATAAACAAACCTGCAGAGTTTCGAATAATTCCTCCCCCTCCTGAAGTTCCTGGGTTTCCTTTTGAAGCTCCATCCACATTCAAAATTAGAGGGGAATTTCTTTGTCTTAACCAACGAACGAAATGTGTTTTAGGAATTCTAATGAATGGAGTGAATAACTGCATCTGTTCTAAAACCAAAGCTCCAAGAGATTTACAATTTCTGGACGGCTTGGTAAGATATGAAATTTCTTGAAGCCAATAACGGATATTGCTGATGATTTGGCTTGAAGACATCGGAATTTCTTCAAATCTGCTCTTGCATCTAGATAACCATATCTCCCAACAGATTAAAAGAGGAAGTGATTTGAATAGTAAACCATACTGATCATTAGAGTACTCGCTAAACCAGAAAGAAACCTTAGATGCCAAATCGTGAAGAGCATGAAATTGGCATTTAAAACGATTAGCAAAATGCTCCCAAACTGAACGAGCAATTCCTCCAAAAGAAAAGAGATGGTTCAAAGTCTCAATTTTCCGATTTGAGCAGCAATTGCATTGGGAACACATCTGAATTCCACAACTTTGAACCCGATCATCAGTAGGAAGCGCACCCTTCAAAACTTTCCAGAAAAACACAGCAATTTTATTCGGTATAAAATTAACCCAAATGTTCTTGCTCCAAGGATAGGTATTACCACGTTTTCTGATTATGTTCCAAGCTGAGAAAGTGGAGAAATTACCTGAAGAATCTGCTTTCCAAAGAGGTTTGTCCTTGAGATGAGAAGGCTGGTAATTAATTTCAATGATTTGAGCATTCACATCTTGAGGAAGAACTTCATTAAGCAGGTCAATATTCCATGAGCCATTGGGATTAATAAAGTCAATCACCTTTAAATCTGCGTATGGTATATCCTCATCTTGAACATAATCTGCCAGCTTGCCAAGATGAGACCAATGATCAAACCAAAAGCTTAAATTACCTTCTTCAACAGACCAAACAGTGTTATCGAGTATGACCTCTTTAACCTTCAGAATTGCCTTCCATATCTTTGAACTTCCACTCCTATCTTGAAGATTTTGGAATTGCCCCGATGCACAGTACTTAGCCCGCATATAATCTGACCATAAACTATCCCCATACAAGGCCTTCCATCCCATTTTTATTTGCAGACTTTTCATAACGTCTGCAACTGACTTTATATCCAAGCCACCTTCAGATTTAGGTAGGGCGATTGTATCCCATCTTAACCAATGCTTTTTGGATCCATGATCGGAGCTTTCTCCCCAAAAGAAATTAGCAAAGCAGGCTTCAATTCTTTTCAAGACAGCTTTAGGGAAAGGGATAGCTGAAAGAGAATGGATGGGTATGCTTGAGAGTACACTTTGAATTAAAGTAACTTTCCCCCCATGAGACAGAAGTTTTGATTTCCAACCACTGATTCGTTTCTGTATCTTTTCTAAGATTTCAGCAAACATGGGCAAAGAAGCACGACCATGAAATAAAGGAACTCCCAAATATTTGATAGGCAGACTAACCTTGCTGAATCCAGACAAAGACTGAATCATATCCAATCTCGATGGAGAGATTTTAGAAGATGCAATTAAACAACTTTTTGAGTTATTCACCTGTTGGCCTGAAGCTTCCTCATAAGACTTGATAAAATTCAGGAGATTAACCAGAGAAGATCTCTTACCATTCGAAAAGATAAGAATATCATCCGCAAAGAGCAGATGGGACACTTTAAGAGGTATTCTGCCTGTATGGTAATAACCCAGAGAGCCATCCTGAACCAGAGAGGTCAATCCTCTACTAAGGACCTCTTCAGCAATAATGAATAACAAAGGAGAGAGAGGGTCTCCTTGACGAAGCCCTCTAGAAGATTTGAAGAAACCACAAGCAGAACCTTGAAGAAGAACACTGAACCAACAGTTGTTTAAACACCGAATAATAAGATTGCACCAGGAATCTGAAAAACCGAATCGTCTACAAACCTCAAGGAGGAAATCCCACTCCATTCTGTCAAAAGCCTTGGCCATGTCAAGCTTAATGATAATATTACTCCCCAAGCATTTTCTGTTTATGTCCTGACACAACTCATGAGCTAATGATATGCTATCAGATATGCATCTCCCTTTAACAAAAGCGCTCTGCTCCCTGCTAATGATTTGAGGGAGGATAGAGGAGAGCCTAGAAGCAAGAATCTTGGAAATGATCTTGTATGAGAAATTACAAAGACTTATCGGACGAAAGTCTGAAAAAGATCCAGGCTGGGCGACCTTAGGAATTAGGGCAATATGAGAAGCCGTAAAAGAGGTAGGAAGAGAACTTCCAGAAAAGAATTCAACAATAGCAGCCTCTAAATCAACAGCAATAATATCCCAACAACTTTGGAAGAACCAACCTGTGAAGCCATCTGGACCTGGGGCACTATCTGGATCAAGCTCAAAAACAGCTCGTTTAATTTCATCCAAGGAAGGAGGAGCCACCAGCATCTCATTTGTGTTTTCATCCAGAATTTTAGGAATGAATTCCACACTATTGTTTAAGAGATGATGATTAGAAGAGAAACAATTAGAGAAAAAACCAACAGCTTCCTCATTGATGTTTGGGTTTGCAGAGAACCAGTCATTACCTTGCGAAGTTAGTTTATGCTTTCGAATCTGTAAAGAGGCATGAAAAAATCTTGAATTCCTGTCCCCTTCTTGAAGCCACTTGATTCTGGATTGCTGTCTATAAAGAGTTTCTTGTTGGGATATGCTATTGATAAGCTCCTTTTTATTGAGATGAAGGATATCGGCATTATGTTGATTCCATTGAAGCTGAAGACAATTTTCCAATTCAGAAATTTTTGAAGAAAGATTCTTAATACGAGTATGCACATCTCCAAAAACTTCCCAATTCCACTTTCTAAGGACAGCTCTTAATTGCTTTAATTTTCTTGAAAAAACCACCAAGTGAGAAGCCGAACCCATCATATTAGTATTCCATGTACTCTTAACGACATCCAAAAACCCTTGGTGAGATAACCACATCTTCTGAAATTTGAAAGTAGAAAAAACTGGATTCCTTGAAGCCTGCACCACTGATAACACAATAGGGCAGTGATCTGAGCATACCCGAGGTAAATGCAGAACCTTGATTGAAGCACATCTACTCGTTTGTATGAGGAAGCCGTAAAAAGGGTAGAGAATGAAGCTAGAGCTCTCTACGAGAATGGTGACTCAATCAATCATCTTTCTGGAGACGCTTTCATATCAATGATGATCAAGGATGGTTGCTTTATGTTACAAGCTGCAATCTATGTATTGGGTGGCTGGAAGCTACTGGGTTACCCCCCAGAGGATGATATATTTGCTGAGCAAGGAGACAGAGATGCAAGCAACAGAATGGTCGGTACCTTGTTTGTGGTGGGGAACCAGATCCCTCTCATAATTCTGAAAGAGTTGATGAAACAAAGCTTCTTTCAGAAGGTTCTTCACTCAGGAAAGTGGAACCGGCCAATGGACCTGCCACGGAGAGCCTTATTCGACTTCTTGATTGTGCCTGCCATGACTGGAATGGCTATAAATGAACCATCAGACATTCTACATGGTTGTTGGCTACTGCTGGCTGGGCCAAGATGCTCAACTCAGGATGCTGGTGAAAATGATGACAGCGATGAAAGTAGTAGCAATAATGAATATGACAACGAATTCCTTTCTGTCCCTAATGCAACGGAGCTGCAGCTATCAGGCGTCTCTTTTGAGGACAATGGAGTAATGGGTACAAGAGGTATAAGGTTCAATAAAACTGGGTTTGGTGCTTCTTTTTCCTTGCCTTCCATTGTAATACATTCTACAACAGAGATTGTGCTCAGGGACCTGATGCGTTATGAGTTTGTACAACAAATGGGTCCAAATGGTCGCGAGGCATGCGCTTATGTGCAGTTGATGTGTGAACTCATTCGCACACCGGATGATGCAAAGCTTCTTGCTATCCGTGGCATCATCTATTGCCGTCATACACTTGAGAAGGAGTTGCCAAAAATCTGTGATATGCTCTACCTTCCAGATGTGAAACGTAATCGCAATGTTCATCTTGTTCGCAATCAAATTTGCAGCTATCGGAGATGTAGAGCTCATCTAGCCTCCACTCCCGCACCTAACCCTGATGATCCTGCCCAGCCTCAACCTTCTTCCTTCCATGAGGAATTATCTTTACTCAAAGATCAAACCTCCCAACTTCTTCACCTTGTCCTATCTATGAGTGACCAGATGAAACATCATGAAGACAATATGCGGAGATTTCAGAGGATTGAGCTTCGACAGCAGAAGTTGGCGGAGGCACGCAACAAGATGTACAAGGAGCCCATTGACTATTTTAATAATCAAGATGTTGATAAAGAAGAGGCTCCGAGTGCAGCTCCAGGTCCAAGAAATGAGAATGAGGTGTTCCTATAGGTAAAGTGTTTTTAGTAAGGAGTTATGGTCTTACTTCAGTTGTTTTGGGTGAGTGTTTATGATTGTACTTAATCAGCAACCTTTTTTCTGGTGACTTGGTATGTACATTCTGGTTTTTCATGTTTATAAAATCCGGTTACTAATTAGGTGACAATAAAGGAAACAAGCACAGACACACACACACACATCCTTGTACTTTAGGAGGTGCAAGTTTCTTAAATTTTTGCTAGGCTCTATCATATATCATTAAATGAAAATTAGAGTCTGTATTCCTCTGTTGTCTAGTGTTCTTTGTTACTTTGTGCTGTACCACTGGTGCCAGGGTATTTGGATAATTCAGTGTATTAGAGTATGTTACTTACATTTGTTCAAATGGTAATATTTGTTTTATAACTTCTAAAATATCTTGGATTTATCTGTATCAGCCAATATGCTTGCCATTGGGTCAGAAGTTGTGGTTACAGGCCGAACCTCACCAAATCTTACATCAACCCCCTATTACTGATATTTTATAGAGTAACCAGTTCCCAGATCAAACCATTTTAACCACATGACTTTCTATTTTAAGAACCAGGGCTACTATTTCTTGGATCCTCCATCATATATCTAAAATGTCTTCAGGTACGTGATCTATGAAGGGCTTCCTATTTTTTGCTTTTTTTAAATCAAAAGTCTAATTGGTGTTCCATGCAATCCGGAAATATGCAAAACAAATTTTATGGAATAAGATGATATAAAAAGTATTTATTTTTTTTAAAAAAATTTTCACAAAATTATAATAGGTTTACATAAGCATTCTTTTAAATAGGAACTGTAATTCTTAGGGATCATGGGAATTTAGAGACATTTTCCCTTCTTATCCCCCCACCCCCCTTCTTTTTCTATTTTTTATTTTCATAAATTATAATTCTTATGAGAAATGGAGATCCAAACCTAAGAATTGATCCCTTGAAATAATTCAAAAGGGAGTTTTACCCTCAGTCACTTATGAGAAGTTTTACCATAAAGTAAGGTTCTATTGTTATGGCAGAGTTTTAAATGGCGACTCTTCATTGTCAATGAAATGGGAGTTTTTACCTTTAATTTATTTTAATTTTCTGTTAATAGAAGGTTGAAATGAAATGGGACTTCAGGTCCAAATGGTAAATGCCTACTTTTCTTTCTTACTTCTTTTTGATATTTCTTCTTCTTGGACATTAAATAACAATTTGTTCAGAAAACTGAGGGAAGCATCTCTATGGATTGATTTATACCTGTGGATTTGAAACACACTTCCTGCCAACCCATTCTGAGGAAATATCACTCCCTGACATGAGTTCCTTGAGTGGCGAGTTTATAAAAGCTTCAGTCTTTTACATGGTTTTTTCCTTGGTATTTCCATCATGTACTTCCAGAAAATTATCTTGTCAAAATATATATATATATAAGAAAATTTTCTTTTTCATTTCCTATAATGGCTTGGCTTGCCAGAACTGTTCTAAGATATGAGCCATTCCACTTCTAGAGACTGTATCCTATAATCTGAATGTTAAATAAATCATGGCATAAAAGGGGATTTTGATCATATCAATGAGATCCATGCAATTGTCTTTTTATTACCTTATTGTGGATTATTTGAAAATGGTAATAAATTCAGGATTACTTGATCAGTATGCATTTCAATCACTAATAGTTCCTGGTTATGGGTTGGCTGATTGCAATTAGCTTTCTCAGGTTGTGTGGGAGCCATCTTTATAAGTATTATCAGAAGCCAGAAGATGAAAAACTGGTTCTGAAGAAGAAGAGAGAGAGTGGCCAACCAAAAGTAGATGCCTCACACCTCCTGTAGTGAACCTCTGCTTCCGAATATGACACGTTAATGCTCTTTTTCCAATAATTATATCAGTACTTGGCATTGAGGGATAAGGGATATATGGCAATTATCCTGTGCTAGAAAAGTTCCAAAAACTTGAAAGCTAAGGCATTATAAGGACCCTGTAGTAGACACCATCTCAGAGTGAATTCTATTGAGTGAGGTTGTTCTATTAGTCTATTCTTCATTGTCCGTTCTTCCTCCTTTTTGTTAGGATGGTCAGACTCTTGCATCCAAGTTCGTTTCCCATCATTCAATAATGTGAAGCTTAGGGTGTTAAAAATACAAAGAATGTGTAAAACCCAGATTTTAGAATTTTAATTGGAGGAAAATATTTAGAAATTTTAATAATTTTTTTTGGTGGAATTTCAGGCGGATGTTTCGCAAGGGCATTTGGGGAATTTTAGAAAAATTTGAAGTGGGATAAGCTAGGGTAAGTGGAGTTACATTTTAAATTCAATGGTCAAGAAATATTAATTTGGGAACCCTATTAAATATAATTGCATAGTGGAGGTTGTATTTGTTTAATGACTAATTAGGGAGCTAAAGGTTAATGTGTCATAGTGTAGGAAGTTGGGTGGAGGAGCACTACAGCAGATCATTAAGTGGGAGCTGAAAGGTTGGCACATGCAAGGGGTTCACGATGAGAGGCTGGAGGTGGCTCTTTAGCTTCCAAGGGTTGCTGGAGAAAGAACACTTGGAGTTCTTGTGGCTGGAGAAAAGAGAAGCAGCAGAAGGAAGGGCCTTCTAGAGCTTCATTGTTGCTGGAGAAAAAGAAAAAGGGAGAGAGCAGCAGAAGGTGGAGAACCAAGGATTCTTTTGGAGTTCTGGTGTAGACACCTGATTTTTGCACCCCAGAAAATGAAGAAAATGAAAATTTCAATTAAAAAGTCAAACCCTGGGGGGCCAAAATTTGACTTTTTGATCCAAAGAGAATTGGCCATCAAACTTCCTCTCATTAAAAAGAGCATTTCGACACGGTTCCAACGCAACTGAGTTTGCTGGAATCGGGGTCCGGATGAGAGAGTTATGGCCCAGTCAAACTTTTGGGGAGCGAAAAATTGACTTTTTGCTCAACCCCAATTCAATTGCCCAAATTGATCCCCTTGGATAGAGCGTTCCGACCTGATTCCAATGACACTAAGTTTGCGGAAATCGGACGTCGGACGAAGAAGTTATGGACAGTTGAAATTTCAAAGAAAGCTGCCCATGTGGCAAAACAGCAGCAAAAAGCAGAATAGATGAATTAAAATAATCATATCTTTATTTTTTAATATTATTTTAATAAGAGAATCTCGTTTTATAATAAAATAATCAAAAAATCGGATAAAAATCTTTAAATAAACCAAATTGAATAAAGGTTTGAAATCCAAACATTTTAAAAACGTGCGGGACCGTATTTGAAGTACGGGCGACGCATGCCCGTACTTCAACTACGGGCAAGCTTCTAGAAGGGGACGCGTGGCGGGACACGCGTCCCGTACGGAAGAATCTGCGATAATTGCAAATATTCGTTTTTCGCCCGTAATTGAATTACGGGCAAGGCACGCCCGTACTTGAAGTACGGGCAAGGCATGCCCGTAGTTCAAATACGGGCACGAAAATTTTGCCTATAAATAGAGAGGCCACCCCCCTCATTTGAGCAAGCCTTCTCCCCTGGCCTACCCCCTCTCCCTCTTGGAGCTTTCCACGACCAAACCCTGCCCAACCACCACCATCCCAAAACCTAAACTCTTTTTATCCCTAAATTACCCCTATACTCCTAAACTACCCCAAAACCATGCCCAAATCTCCTTCAACTTGGTCTTGAACCCATCCACCTTAACCAAACTCTTCCCAATTCTTCCCCGCAAAATAAGGAGGACGCGGAAGCGCTGCCCAAACTTCTGGAGGATCACCAAATCGGTAAAAGTAAGCAATTGCATTGTAAGCATGTTCTTTTCCTTAAATTAATTCCACTTTTCTTTCTTTTTCACTAACCTTTTTTATATGTCACTAACCTATCTTGGAGTATTGTGTGAGATGACAGTTTTTAATCTAGGAAAGATCATCATCATGGAAAAGAAATGAAATAGTGACAAAAAGTCACCAAAAAAAAAGGATCTTAAAAGGAGTGTTTAATTCCATTTAATTATCATTTTGGAAAAGAGAATGTGAGATTCTTTTGAAGCCTTTGGTATCCCCTGTAAAGCATCCATTTCCCTTTTAAGAAGTGGCTATGAACAACTAGCAAGGGGTTGATCTTTCAGCAAATAACCCAAGGAGAAAGAAGAAGAAAAATAAGGCCTTTTAGGCCAATTGAAGGCAACAAAGGAATTGGAAGGGCCTAGAAGCACCACTGAAGCTGCCGGAACAGCCAGGAGTCCCACCGGAGTGATCCCAAGAAAAGCCGGCACCAAAAATGCAAAACAAGCTGCGCCCGTAAACTCAGGTCGGTCCGGGCGGGACCGTATTTTCTTCACGGGCGAGGAAGACCGTAATTCATTCACGGGCAAGCCGGACCGTAAAGAAAATACGGGCACTTGTAAAAATGATGTAAAAAGTGTAATTTCTTGGTTCGGTTGGACCTAATCCGGCCTAAACCGGCTTGAACCATTCCCTTAAACCACTTGGGCTATCTTAAGCCCATTTTTGGACTATGGGCCTAAATGGGCCCATCAAGACCCCCCTTTGGCCCACTTGTGGGGCCCACTTTTGACCGGCCCAAACCAGGCCCGTTTTCAATAAACGGGCCCAAGGCCACTTGACTTTGGCTAATGGGCTCATTCCAAGCCCACTAAGCCCAAACCTAAAGTGTAAATAAATAAAATAATAAAATAACCAAATGGGTTACCCAATAACCCAACTGGGCCCAAGGCCCAACCATGGCAGTCCACGGGTCTTCCAACGGGACCCGGGTCCGACCCACCTCACTTAGATAAATAAAAAAGATAAAATTAAAATAAAAGGGACCCACACCTTCAGAGGGTCCCACCAGACCAAATAAGTGTGCATGCTGGTTTAGTAATTGGGTGAAAACTAAGTTGACTCAGACCAAGGAGACCCAAGGGACCTGTCAGTTGACGGGGCGGACTAGGGTGTCTTCGGGCTTCCCTAGACGTAACCGAGAACTTGCTCAAAACTCTAAAAAGCCGCAGACCAGAATAATTAGGCCCGAATAGGTGCCCCCTTTGTGTCTGCCTGCACATCTCAGGCAGTGGCGACTCCAAACCAAAATCAGTCCCGAGGCGAGCATCACTTCTACATGCACCTCGTCGTGCGGCCCGAAACCCGAAAATCGGGGGGTGCGCACAGCTTGGCGACTCCACTGGGGATTTCTCAGCCCAATTGGACCTTGGTCAGGAAATGAGTCAACATAGGGGGATATGAGCAGATTTAGGAAGTACTTTTTGTCCAACCTTAGTGAGGTATGGAACTCTTGCAATTACGTAATATTGGGGGATCCTGTCACAAGGACGAGATAATTGCCTAAGGAAAGTGGAATTTAAGCGGTTCCCTGTGACCCTCCACTTACCTGGGGATCCACCCAGATATCGTATTGCATGTTGTTCTGCACTCTCACTACAAAGTGACATTAAGGAACCCTTTATCAACTCATTATCCGAGAATCACCCAAATAGACACAGCACTTTGCCCCACTGCACACACAAGCACTTCACTACACTGTGAATGATCTTTTAACTGCATGGGGTGACATGCACGAGGGGGTCTGCATGAATGATCCGCTTTGAATGATTTGATGAAATGCTGCTCTTCTTCACCAAAACCTAGATCTCTCTAGCAGCCACCCTTCTCAAACGATGAACTTACTTTTGGGATGGTATTAGCTCTATGCTCCCGTGGCTTGCCGGGGAAAGCAGGGTAAACCCATCTCCCCAGGTTTCTGGATTCCTTAGCGCCACTGGCTTCATGCTGTGGTACGCGAGGGTCTAGTACTTGGCTCAGACCCTTGTAGACGAATGTCTCGGGCTGGGTACCCTTTCCCCACCTACTGTTTCTGATCAACCACAGCTTTGTGAATGCAGCATGGATATGGATGTGGATGTCAATATTGGAAAATAAAATCAATTTAAAATCCAAGAGTCCATCAGGGGCAGTCCCCCGCTCTTTTGCATTAAATTGAGTGAACCCTAGATCATGGGCTGCTTTAGCCCTAGTTTAGGAAGCCAACCAAATTTTGATCAGGGGAACCACCCCAGATCCATGCATTGAGTCCCGTGAACCATGGGCTTTGACCCATCGAGTCCGCAGGGAGCACTCTAAGTCTAGATCGACCTTTTGAGCAGATGAAAGCCGGCCAGATCAGAAAATCAGGCAGAAATAGGCCAGATCAGAACAGGGGCATAAAACCCTAGATCCAGGATTCCAGCCTACCTGACTTGAAGCAAATTTGTATCCTTCTTTTGGGTTCTCAAAAGCCCTTAAGATGAAATTTTTCAGATTTTGAATATCATGTAATTTTAGCCCTTGCTGGCAAATTATTAATTCTTTTGGTCTGACACCTGAAAGAGAAGATGGAAGAAAGAACAGATGAAAGAAGACTGATCTGGACTCAAATGTGCTTCCATACACAAGTATGTCTAGAAGTCGTGCCTTGAGGGGCACCAACCTTTTTAGGATTGTGCACACACTTTTTAATTATGCAGAATGGTAATGTTAGCTCTAATTTTGTAGGCATCTTCATGCATCAAGTGCACACACTTCAAGATCATCTGCATAAATATGCCTGATTAACTCATTTCAAAAAAAAAAAAAAAAAAAAAAGAAAAAAAAAAGAAAAAAAAAAACAAAATAATAAAAAAAAACAAACAAAAAAAAACAAACAAAAAAAAAAAAAAAAAAATTTTTTTTTTAAAAGGTTTGAATTACTCCTAAGTGTACATTAAATTTGCCTTAGGGCGAAAAGTGGTTTCAATCCCCTGTGCTAAAACCAAGTTTCAATTGGTTGTAAAACAGCCCAAAATAAGAAAAAAAAAAAGAGTCAAGGAAAAAGTCTGATTTTTGCTGATGGCCATCGGACCAAAAAAAGACTCAGCCAATTGGGAAATCAACTCTTGTAGTTTCCCAGATCCTGATGGAAATCAATACTTTGTGTTCCTACCATCCCAAATCCCTTATCATTCCTTGGAATTCTCCAAACTGATCCATTTCCAAAATCAAAATCAACTCCTGTGGTTTCCAAACCCAGAGATTATTTCCTTACCTCCGAAGTGGCGGTCAACCTCCGAAGTGGCGGTTGAGGGAAATCATTTTCAGAAATCCTCTTTCCTTACCTCCGAAGTGGCGGTCAACCTCCGAAGTGGCGGTTGAGGGAAATCATTCTCAGAAATCCTCTTTCCTTACCTTCGAAGTGGCGGTCAACCTCCGAAGTGGCGGTTGAGGGAAATCATTTTCAGAAATCCTCTTTCCTTACCTCCGAAGTGGCGGTCAACCTCCGAAGTGGCGGTTGAGGAAAATCATTTTCAGAAACCTTCTTTCCTTACCTCCGAAGTGGCGGTCAACCTCCGAAGTGGCGGTTGAAGGAAACCTTGTCCAAGGATTATTTCCTTACCTCCGAAGTGGCGGTCAACCTCTGAAGTAGCGGTTGAAGGAAATAATTTCCAAGGATCTTCTCTCCCTTTACCTCCGAAGTGGCGGTTAAAAGGGATCTTTCCTCCGAAGTGGAGGCTAACCTCCGAAGTGGCGGTCCTTTTCCTTACCTCCGAAGTGGCGGTCAACCTCCGAAGTGGTGGTTGAAGGAAACCTTTTCCAAGGATTATTTCCTTACCTCCGAAGTGGCGGTCAACCTCCGAAGTGGCGGTTGAAGGAAATAATTTCCAAGGATCTTCTTTCCCTTTAACTCCGAAGTGGCGGTTAAAAGGGATCTTTCCTCCGAAGTGGAGGCTAACCTCCGAAGTAGCAGTCATTTTCCTTACCTCCGAAGTGGCGGTCAACCTCCGAAGTGGCGGTTGAAGGAAATCATTTTCAAAAATCTTCTTTCCTTACCTCCAAAGTGGCGGTGAAAAGAAGATTATTCTCAGGGACTCTCCCCTTGTCTCCGAATGGCGGCTAAAAAGAGATCAAATCATCCTCCTTGGTTGTTGAATAAAAGTTTCAAAAAAAAAAAAAAAAAAATCAATTAAGTAAAAATCAATCAAATCAAAAAGTCATTGGCATGCATCAACATGCATTATATTTTGATGAAATATGAATTCTTTATACTAATTTTTGTCTTTTTGTTCATTAAGGTACCAAGATTGCGTATCGCAGCCCGTACCTCCTACGTTCAAGAAGAAAACTCCAAATGGATCCTGCTGAAGGACTTGAACAAGCACTCCCTCCACCTCCTCAGGAGCAAGAAAAGCTGGAAGATCATCCAGTGATCACAGGAATTAACCAGCAAATGGCTCATATGACGGCCATGATGGCAAACATGATGCAGAGAATGGAAAGGCTGCAAGTACCTCCCCAGTTTGCACAACCACAACAGCAGTTGCCGATACCTCCGCAACAGCCGGTACCTCCCCAGGAGCCACGAGTACCGCCACCACAGCACTTGGCTCCTCAGCCTTTACCAGTGATGCCAGAGCAGCCACCACCTGCCATTCCGCAACCACCAGAGCAGCCAATTCCTCAACCACTACCTGTCCAAGCAGAGCAACAGCTGAGAATTCCAGCAGCTCCTGCCATGCCACAGGAAATGGGGCATGAAATAGAAGATTGGTATCGGGCACAAGAATCGATGCAAGCCGATGTGCAGGCCTTAAAAGAACATGTACGGAATGCAAACCGAAGTTCTGTGCCAAAGGAAGCCTCACTGGATAGGCTAGGGTTCTTCCCTGATTTACAGCTTCCACCAAAGTTTAAATGTCCAGATCTCGTAAAATTTGATGGAAGTGGTGATCCGCTGTTACATCTCAGAGCATACTATGGAGACATGTGCCAGTATGCGCATGATGAAAGGATCATGATCCAATTCTTCCAACGCTCACTGACGGGATCAGCACAGAAATGGTTCGCCAGTCTAGACAGGAGCCGAATCAGGACATGGGATGACTTGGCAAGTACTTTCCTTGAGCATTTCAAGTTTAATACTGAGGTCTTGCCCACTCGAATGGAGCTACAAAAAATGACCAAGAAGAGTACTGAGTCCATCCGTGAGTATGCCAAGAGATGGCGAGAGATGGCTGCGATGGTTCAGCCGCCTATGCTGGAAAAGGAGATGGTGACCTTGTTCATCTCAACATTGGGGCAGCCATACTACACACTGCTGCTGGGGCAGTTTGCTGCAAGTTTTGCAGACCTGGTGGTTGTGGCAGACAGAATAGAAGACGGAGTTAAGTCCGGCAGAGTTACAGGATTCCTTGAGCAGAGAAGAGGCCCTATTAGTGGGAGAGGTCCGGAAAAGAAGAAAGAGGACGAGAGTGTTAACTACGTCCAGCAAAACAGACCTTACCACTTGTCAGCGCCTAATAACCAGAACCCTGGACAGGAGACACAGGCTACAAGAAGGCCAAGATTGACCAGAGAAGAACACCTGGCAAGAATGAATAGGGTGTTTACTATCCTCCCTTACTCGGTGTCAGAGTTGCTGCCAACCTTGCTACAGAAGGGATATTTGCAGAAAAAGCAGCCAACTCATCTGGCAAACAATAGTCGCAATTACAATCCTAATGAGCGCTGCGAATATCACATGGGAGCTCCTGGTCACCATACTAACCGTTGCTGGGATTTGAGGCATGATATACAAGATTTGATCGACAATAAGCAAATTTCTGTCGATCCCCCAGCAACAACTCCTCCAGTAGGGGTCCAGACTAATCCTCTTCCAGACCATCAGGCATCTTCTAGCGGGACAAAGTAAGAGGTTAGGTAGGGCTGCTAGATGCAACATCCACTATAACCAGGATAAGTTTGAAATTTACCTTTTTGTTAATCTCTCCTGGTAATTAGTAATTCTGTAAATATTTTTTACTTCCATGCAAACTTTTTGAAAAAAAATATGTATACATAAAAATGAAAAAAGGAAAAAAGAAAAAATGCAAGTGTTTGGTCGGTGATGACATTGCTCTGAGACCATACCCTTTTGGCAGGACCATGATCATGGAAATATGCCAAGTAGCTCAAAGGTATTTTCAGCTGGGTGCAGGATACTGTCCCATGAGAACCTTGACTGAGCCAAAGGCAGTCATTTCCTGATCTATGCTTTGATTTTTCTCCTAGACCCATCTTTGCATTGGGGCAGAATAACCCTGGAGAGGAAAGAAAAAAAAAAGAGAGAGAAAATGTCTAAATCAGCTAAGGGCCGAGGCCGACTTGAGCAATTATGTCTTTGAGAAAGGATGAGAGGCCATCCTTCATTCATCCTGAATTTTAAGAATCGCTAGTCAAACACTTTGAGCCTGATCATATTATTCAAATACCCGTGTTGTGTCTAGCCACCCCACACTGGGGCAAAGCTAAAAAGGAAATAAAAGGAGGAATTGACTCCTGAATGAGTTTGCATGAAATAATCCAACAAAGTTGTCACAACTTCTGTAAAAGGATGAAAGGCCATTTTTGCTTCACATCCCAAATTTCCAAAGTCATATCCTTAGTCAAATCCTTTGAGCCTAACATTCTTCTTTTCTAACCCATTGAGTCAAATACCCCAAATATGGTGCTTGACAAAGAAGAAAGAAAGAAGAAATGAGGCGAGTATGCAAAAGCAAAGAAAAGAAAAAAATCAGAATGCACACTGGGGCATGCCAAGCAAATCAAAAAGCAAAAATCGGCCCCTAGGCAAAAGGAAAAATAAAGGAAAAAGCAAAAGGCCTCCAAAAAGAGAAGAAAAGAAAGTAAAGCAGACATTGTCAAAGACCAAGGGTAGAATATGACTCAACCCATTCAATAAAAACAAAATAACTTTGAGCCATATTCCCTTTCTTTCATAAACTAAAACCTCGGCCTTTGTTTCGTCCTATTAGAAAGTCCTTTCTGATTACAGAAGAAGTGACGATCAGATTTGTGCAAATTTGTGATGAAGGAATCTAAAGAGGAAGAATGAGCTTCGGTATGACACAAAATAAAACCTGAGAATGAAAAGATAAAACTTTGAGCCTTGTCTCCTTTCATTTCTCAAACTTATAACCAAGCCAACATTTCGTCCTAATTTCAAGACCTCTCTGATCTATAAGACATGATGTGTAAAAGTTGGCTAAAGATCCTCAAACTGGAATGAACACTAACCCAAGGGAGGAATCCTCAGTTGCCAAATCTCCAAACCACCCTAAAGGTGAAAAAAAAATGAGAGAAACCAAAACCTGGGAAAGGGGAGACATTCCTTAAAACACCGCTCCGCTTTTAAATCCTTGCTGGCATAAGTCAAGAATTTCATGGGAATACGTGTCCAGCACACTGTCCCAAAACACTTCGAGCTAACAAGGCAAATCACCGTGATCGCTGGTCTTGCCTTTTCTTTTAAGATCACTTGCAAAAAAAAAAAAAAAAAAAAAAAAACCTATTCTGCTTAGCTTCTTGATTTCAGATGCCTCACCGCTTTGTGAGATCTTTGCAGGTCATCAAGAAACGCCTTGAAGCCAGAGAAACAAACAAGACTGGAAAAGGCCAAAGCAAGGATCCCTCATCCCCACAGAATGCCTATACTCAGCAGAAGCTCCTAACCAAGTGAAAGAAGCAAAATGCGGTAGAGGTTCCCACCAATCCCCAGTAGAATCGTTCCAAACCAGGAAACCTCTACTTTATCACAAGGGAGGCTGATGGAGGAACTCTTCCCCAAGCTGAGAAGGCCATGCCATGAAGAAAGAGCGGTGAAGTTCTCAAGACTTGAAGAAGAGAACAGAATAAAGAAGTCCTTTTGTAATTTTTGATTTACCACTTTTGTAAATAGAATAGGTCAGGTGTGCGAGGTTCTCCGGATGACAGACAGCAGCAAGGCAGCCTCCTCCCGACTCCTTCATTCCTGAACCACCATCATCAACCCTCATCTAGCCTCTAAGTTAAAAAAAAAAAAACTGGAAATCTCCTAAAAGCTTTAATGGAACAAACAAAAAGAAAAGAACATTGTTGAGCATCTTGCATCGATGCCGAAACAGGTTGGTGAGCTTAAGTCCAATCCCATCCCTTTTAAAATCTAAATTAAAATCAAGAAATTGCTCCAAGAAACCCGCGAAGTGTGGGTGAGCAAGCTTCGAGATCCAAGTAGAAACCAATCAGGGGTTGCTCCAAGAAGCCCGCGAAGTGTGGGTGAGCAAGCTCCGAAAAACTTAGTGGAAACCGTTTCGTGTTTCCGCTGCTTTGAAAATCAAGAGGACTTGAGCTCGTTGATCATGTCGACAGAAATGCGAGGTGCAAAAATAAGGTTCTTTTTCTTCTTTGCCGTTCATCCCCAAGGTGACTCCAGCAAAGAGGGGCAGCTGTAGACACCTGATTTTTGCACCCCAGAAAATGAAGAAAATGAAAATTTCAATTAAAAAGTCAAACCCTGGGGGGCCAAAATTTGACTTTTTGATCCAAAGAGAATTGGCCATCAAACTTCCTCTCATTAAAAAGAGCATTTCGACACGGTTCCAACGCAACTGAGTTTGCTGGAATCGGGGTCCGGATGAGAGAGTTATGGCCCGGTCAAACTTTTGGGGAGCGAAAAATTGACTTTTTGCTCAACCCCAATTCAATTGCCCAAATTGATCCCCTTGGATAGAGCGTTCCGACCTGATTCCAATGACACTAAGTTTGCGGAAATCGGACGTCGGACGAAGAAGTTATGGACAGTTGAAATTTCAAAGAAAGCTGCCCATGTGGCAAAACAGCAGCAAAAAGCAGAATAGATGAATTAAAATAATCATATCTTTATTTTTTAATATTATTTTAATAAGAGAATCTCGTTTTATAATAAAATAATCAAAAAATCGGATAAAAATCTTTAAATAAACCAAATTGAATAAAGGTTTGAAATCCAAACATTTTAAAAACGTGCGGGACCGTATTTGAAGTACGGGCGACGCATGCCCGTACTTCAACTACGGGCAAGCTTCTAGAAGGGGACGCGTGGCGGGACACGCGTCCCGTACGGAAGAATCTGCGATAATTGCAAATATTCGTTTTTCGCCCGTAATTGAATTACGGGCAAGGCACGCCCGTACTTGAAGTACGGGCAAGGCATGCCCGTAGTTCAAATACGGGCACGAAAATTTTGCCTATAAATAGAGAGGCCACCCCCCTCATTTGAGCAAGCCTTCTCCCCTGGCCTACCCCCTCTCCCTCTTGGAGCTTTCCACGACCAAACCCTGCCCAACCACCACCATCCCAAAACCTAAACTCTTTTTATCCCTAAATTACCCCTATACTCCTAAACTACCCCAAAACCATGCCCAAATCTCCTTCAACTTGGTCTTGAACCCATCCACCTTAACCAAACTCTTCCCAATTCTTCCCCGCAAAATAAGGAGGACGCGGAAGCGCTGCCCAAACTTCTGGAGGATCACCAAATCGGTAAAAGTAAGCAATTGCATTGTAAGCATGTTCTTTTCCTTAAATTAATTCCACTTTTCTTTCTTTTTCACTAACCTTCTTTATATGTCACTAACCTATCTTGGAGTATTGTGTGAGATGACAGTTTTTAATCTAGGAAAGATCATCATCATGGAAAAGAAATGAAATAGTGACAAAAAGTCACCAAAAAAAAAGGATCTTAAAAGGAGTGTTTAATTCCATTTAATTATCATTTTGGAAAAGAGAATGTGAGATTCTTTTGAAGCCTTTGGTATCCCCTGTAAAGCATCCATTTCCCTTTTAAGAAGTGGCTATGAACAACTAGCAAGGGGTTGATCTTTCAGCAAATAACCCAAGGAGAAAGAAGAAGAAAAATAAGGCCTTTTAGGCCAATTGAAGGCAACAAAGGAATTGGAAGGGCCTAGAAGCACCACTGAAGCTGCCGGAACAGCCAGGAGTCCCACCGGAGTGATCCCAAGAAAAGCCGGCACCAAAAATGCAAAACAAGCTGCGCCCGTAAACTCAGGTCGGTCCGGGCGGGACCGTATTTTCTTCACGGGCGAGGAAGACCGTAATTCATTCACGGGCAAGCCGGACCGTAAAGAAAATACGGGCACTTGTAAAAATGATGTAAAAAGTGTAATTTCTTGGTTCGGTTGGACCTAATCCGGCCTAAACCGGCTTGAACCATTCCCTTAAACCACTTGGGCTATCTTAAGCCCATTTTTGGACTATGGGCCTAAATGGGCCCATCAAGACCCCCCTTTGGCCCACTTGTGGGGCCCACTTTTGACCGGCCCAAACCAGGCCCGTTTTCAATAAACGGGCCCAAGGCCACTTGACTTTGGCTAATGGGCTCATTCCAAGCCCACTAAGCCCAAACCTAAAGTGTAAATAAATAAAATAATAAAATAACCAAATGGGTTACCCAATAACCCAACTGGGCCCAAGGCCCAACCATGGCAGTCCACGGGTCTTCCAACGGGACCCGGGTCCGACCCACCTCACTTAGATAAATAAAAAAGATAAAATTAAAATAAAAGGGACCCACACCTTCAGAGGGTCCCACCAGACCAAATAAGTGTGCATGATGGTTTAGTAATTGGGTGAAAACTAAGTTGACTCAGACCAAGGAGACCCAAGGGACCTGTCAGTTGACGGGGCGGACTAGGGTGTCTTCGGGCTTCCCTAGACGTAACCGAGAACTTGCTCAGAACTCTAAAAAGCCGCAGACCAGAATAATTAGGCCCGAATAGGTGCCCCCTTTGTGTCTGCCTGCACATCTCAGGCAGTGGCGACTCCAAACCAAAATCAGTCCCGAGGCGAGCATCACTTCTACATGCACCTCGTCGTGCGGCCCGAAACTCGAAAATCGGGGGGTGCGCACATCAGGGAAAAATTTTTCTGCAGCAAGTTCAAGTGGTAGAGTGTTCCAGATGTCCAGATCAGGTAAGAACTATTTTCTGGTTAGGTTATAACAAGTCTCACGAGGAAATATGAGCTGGACGAGTAGATCTCAGATCTGAAATTTCTCTGCAGTCATTTCCAGATTTTGAAGTGGTTATGGACGTGGGGAACATCTGAGTTTCATTGCTGGTTATTTGAAGTTTGCATGCCAGCAAAAATAAGGCAAGCAGCACCTTCTTTAATCATGGTTTTTGTATGAATGGTGATCATTTACAGAGTTAGACAAAATGCTGTTTTTTTCTGTACCTGAAATGGGCGACTAAAACATGTTTTAGTTTTAGTCTAATTGAATTAATTTCGAAATGATTAAATTGTGTTATCATGATGTTTCTTATCATGTTAGAAGTGTTTAGTTAGAGAGATTTAATTCAATCCTAAAGTTTTTGTATCTGCAGCAACTTATAAGTAAGTTTGTTGAATGGGACATTGTATCTGCAGCAAGTATAAGTTTTGTCGAATGGGAAAAATGTATTGGCTGTTTGATCTATTCAGTTGGAGTAATATTAATTCAGTCCTATTGCAAGGCTACAAGTAGTATCTCAGATTTTTTTTTTATTGATTGAATTAAATTGAAGAGGTTAGAATGTTTGTCACAAATGAACTTGTTGGAAAATTCTGTTGGAATGGTAATGGACGGCTAATGGGTTGGTGGAAGGTTTCTTGCTTCAAATAAATACTAACATGGGTAAATAGACTGTTTAGATGATTATTAAAATGCTGGGAATGGAATGGAAGATATACATTAGGTCAGTCCATGAAAAGTGCAAAACTGAATTAGATTTCATAGGTCTTGATGTCTATTAAAGTATTTGGAATTTTTGTTTTTCTGTTTCTGATTTGGGCGTTAGTTCCATGTGTCTTATAAATCTTGAAGAGATTAAATTATAGAAAGTTCAGAAGTATCAATTGAATGAATTGAAGGGTGCTAGATGTGCTTTAGAAGAAAGACATTGGTTAGGTGGTGGATTAAATTCAGATGCATAGATGTGCAGCAAATGGCCAGGTTAGCATCTTCTTTGTTTCCTACCAGATGCGGCAGATTTGTTCTATGAGTATAAAAGGAGCCTTGGGTGTTCTAATCCTATTAAACAAGGTAATTTAGGGTCATTCAAATTTCCAGTGTTATTAGAAACTTATTGTGGATAAATTGATAAAGTTGGATTGAGAGACTTACTCAGAAACATGGTAGCAAATGGACCTGATTTTCTGCAGCAGAATTCATGTTTATATGAGTTCAGAATTATATAAGTTCAGATTTATATAAGTTCAAATTTTATGAGTTCAGGTTATATGAGTTTAGACTTATGAGTTCATTTTATAAGAGTTCAGATTTGAGCCATAACTTAAATTCGAATGAGTTTAGATTTATATTAAATCTGCATTCATATTTGGGCATAGGTGATGTGCTACTTGAACTACTAAATCAGATATGAGTTGGATTATATTCAAATGTGTTTGTATTAAATTTCTGTTCCAACTTATTTGATCTCTAATATATATATTAAATCTATTAGATTAAATTCGATAGTGTTTATATGGGTTATTTAGATCCTAAGTGAAGTGCTGGAAGTGTATTGACTGAATTGGTAGCTAGTTAGTTATGTTTAAGAGAATGAAGCTTGGTTCAGATGTGGGGAAGAGATGATAAAGAGCAAAGTGTAGCTGTTTGGGTTTTTTTTTAAAACAGTTATATATCCAGCTCCTAACACCTATTCAAATAGTTTTATCTAAATCTTAATTAGCATCCTTGTTCAGTAGAATATTAGGAAATCCAACTTAGTGCTATGGTTAGGAGAATCATTGGGAGATATAATACTAGAGTCATGTCCTAAATTTTCTGCAGCATAGTGGGAAGACTCTTTAAAGCTTATTTTTGTGTCAAGCTTATCTAATTACTTCACATGAGTTATTCAAAAATTAAGTGGGAGTTTTAGAACTGTTAGTAACTTATGGAAATTCTTTTGACAAAAAGGATGAGAGATTAATTGGTCTTGGACTCAACTAGAAAGTAATTAGCAAATCTGAACTTTTAAAACTAAGAGGATTAGTCCTTTGGGAAACACTCTTGTTCTGATTTTAAAACTCATTGAATTAACTAATATTATGGCATGACCTGAGTATCATTCTGAATATGATTTCTTGGTAAGTCTTTGATTAAAGTCTTAAGGGTGACTTTATGCTAAATGACTTGGATTTCATCGAGCATGACTTTATGCTAAATTTGTAAATCATTTGATAAGTTTGCCGAAGTAATAAGGGTGAGACTTAGTATGGATCCACAGTCGAGTTGTCAGTGAATTTTGTACATTTTGTTTGGATTAAATTTAGAGTTCCTTAGTGCATTTCCTCCATGATGGAGAGGCCTTCCATGAGGGAAGTGCTGTAGCAACTCCATTTCCACCATGAGGGTGAGGTCACACGAGTATTTCCGCCATGAGGGCGATGAATTGGATTGTTTGAGCTGTTGTAGTATTTCGACTGGATTGTTTGGAACACTAATGCTTAGCCACACAAAATAGACAAACTTCACGAGTCCCAATATATGTATATTTTATCTCGAATTTGACTTTGTTATCGAGTATGGTTGTTGAGTTTTGTCGGATTAATCGAGGCTAACCGTAACTTAATTGATTACAACTTATGCATGGTTTAAATTGTTATAACTGTATTTTGTGCATGCATTGCTGCTTGCTGAGATATTCGTATCTCACTCTTTGTTTTGTTTTCAGATCTCGGTGAGGACGATACCGGGGGTGTTGATATACCGGCGGACTATCCGGAGTATCGTGAGGAGGACTATTTTGCTGAGTAGAGACTTGTAGTTGTCTGGTTTTTTTGGATATTGTGAGTCGCTTATGATTATTGTACTTCCTGGTTGGATGGTGTTTGGGAACTTTTAGCGGACCTTCATATCTGAAACTGAATTTTTGTTCATTTATGTCATGTTTCTTATACTCTGCTAGGATCCTGTGAATTTTAGTTAACCTTCGGATACGAGTTACGGTCATTTCACGTAACCCGGATCCGGGGCGTTACAGAATGGTTCTTAAGCACCTATTCGTTGTTCAATTTTACAGGGGTTTTGGGCTGCGCATATCTCCTTTTATTGAGTTTCCTGTTATACTTCCTATAATATTCGTTCCTATAATAAGGCTCCTATTATTATAAGAAACTAAATTATTATATTCTATTATAAAAACAAATGTTCATATTTCTTACATAAAATAAAATTCGTATATATATATTGGAATTATGTGAATAGATAATTATTATATAGATAATTGTTAGTTTATTTGTTTATTAAGATTTTTCATGTTATTTAAATATATTAGAATAATTATTTCTAGAATATGGTATTCTAGAAATCCTTGAATTATTATTTATAGTTATCCTTGAATTATTATTTATAAATTATCTGTAGTTATATTTGTTCAGAATATATTTAGTTATCTTTAGTTTTTAAAATATTAATTACGGCTCCTATTATATTCATTCTTATTAGATAGATTATAGAGTGTTTTTCTATACCGATATATAGGAGCCAAAATGAAGAAACTAATCGAGAGATTAATGACATGAAAAAAAAAGAAAAATAAAAGATAAGATGAATATGAATAAAATAACATTGATTACATATTAAATAAAATTAAGTAATGTTAAGATACTCATCAAGAGATAAATGACATGGGAGAAAAAAATGAACCAAGACATGGAAAAAAACAAACAAGAAAAAACGATAGAGGATGGATTCTCTTAGGTTAAATTAACGTTAAGATACTAATCAAGAGATAAATGACATGAAAAAGTAAAAAAGGAAAAAAGAAACTAACCGATGGTTCTTACACTTCTCTTTGGAGATTTGCGATAGAGGATAGATTCTCTTAGAGAGTCGGGACATAAAGAAGACAAATTGAAACATATTATTTATACATTTTGGAAGGAGATAAAGTTTAGAACATGGTGTTTAGCAATGGGGATACTTATGATCAAAGAGAGTAAAGATAAAGATATGTACGCTGATAACTATGTGGAGTTTGAAGGGAGATAACGGTTGGAAGTGAAAGGGGGCGAAAGTGTGATGTTTGATAGTGGGCAGTTATTAAGGCAGTTTGGAAAAGGACATCTGAGGCAATATCAAAAAGGAGAAGGATAGTATGGAAAAGCAAAAATCAACAAACAATAATGAGCTTTGTGCTTTTTATGGTAGTAAAGATCAAGATAAAGATTATAGTACCTTTTTTTCTATTATTTTTCCTATTTTTATGGCTTCTTCTACCTCAAGCTTGACACTCCAGGGGTTGAGCTCATATGAGGATAGGCTTTCTGTGTCACCGACACTTCCTCCTTAGTTTGCTTTTCTACTTGCATGGTACAGAGCCCACTAGTCATATTTTGATAGAAAGAGCATGACTAGGCAAGTCAAGATGCTTTTCCTCAAGATTTGTGACTCAGAAAGCTCAAGCTGATGTATCCTCAGGCCTCAGGCCATCTGATTGCTTCTGCCTTTTTTATTGCACTTTGGGACTTGAGAAGCATTTCCTGTAATATTACCGCAAATTTTTAGGTTTGTACTTTACAAAAACACGAGATGGAGATGAAATGATAGGGATCTAAAGCATCTGATTCTGATGTTGCTTTTAACTGCTATAGATCTATTGTAAAGTAATTTCTGACTGATGACCAATGAGTTAGGAGAGTTCGCAAAAGCTTCAGTCTGTTACATGGTTTCTTCTGGGTATTTCCAGAATTTTTTTTTTTTTTTTTTTGTAAAAACCTAACAAAAAAACCATTAATTAGGCAAGAATATATTTATATTTTTTTCATTTCCTATAATGGCTTGCCTTGCCAGAACTATGCTATGATTTGAGCCGTTCCACTTCTAGGGCTTTTATCCTGCAATTTGATTGTCGAAATGTGGCATGAAAAATGGATTTTGATCGTCAGTGAGATCCAGTGCAATGGTATGGCTACTCCTTTGAGGACTGAAATTGAAAAATAAATGCGGGGTTACATGATCATTTTGCATTTCAAGCCCTAATAACTATTGCAAGAAGCCAGAACAAGAGAAATTGATCCTGAACAATTGTCAACCAGAATTGGATGCCTATAATTTTCTATATCCAAGGACACCTGGTTTCCTACAACCTCACAGCTCCTCCTTTAGTGGACCTCTACTTCAGAATATCACATGCTAATGCTCTTTTTCCTATTTCAGCAGTTAGAGTTGAGTGACCTATGCAAATTTTAATTTCCAGGAACTTGAATTCCAAAGCGTTTGATAAGAGAATAGTAAGAAGCCTGTATTAGACACCATATCAGAGTAAATTCGGTTGAGTGAGATTCTTGATATAAGTCTATTCTTCAGTGTTATTTCTTCCATTTTGTCACAGTGGTTGGGCTCATGAATTCAATTTCGTCCCCATACCTATCCAATGGTTCATATTATCTGATAACAACTCATTTTGTTGGGACTGGTTTCTTTTCCATATACGGATCATAGTGTGGTAAAAATTCAAAGAATGGTTCTTAAGCACCTATAAAAGTTTTCTTTCATACACCAATTTTGGGAACAATGTGATTTTTTCTTTGTTCAGATCTAAGCCACAGTGAGATGGAGAGAAGACGACACAATATTTAGATGGATTTTGAAAGCTAAGGTCCATGTGAAACACATAATCATTGATGTTATAAAGGGAGGACACTTCGTTTCTTACCCTCTTGGTATTTGCAAGTTACATAGGTGGATTCCTCAAATTAGAGACTTGACATAGTATGGAACTTCTTACCATAGTAATTCAAATAAAGAAGAATATGAAGGGCTCTAGGGTTGCTAACTGGCCGGGCCCGCCGCCCTGGGGGTTGTGGCCCACCCGACACGCGGGCGGCACGGGCCCGCGTCAAAGCAGGTTGCATGCGTACCGGCCCGCCCAGTTTTTACCTCCAAAAAGTGGTTTAAACCACTTTTTTTTATAGGTTTAAACCACACCTCCCCCCCAACAACCATATAACAGCCATATTGGGGGGTATGCTTGTAATTGACTATAAATGACATTTTTCACCCTTTCAACTACCAAATAACAGTCATATTGGGGGGTAGAGGTGGTAAAAAGTCACTTTTGGTTTTTTTTTATAAATATGCCTAACCCTTCCTACTCCAAACCACACTTCTTCTCATCTCTTCTTACTTTCTTAAGGTCCTATTTAGTGACTTGGCCAATGGCCAGCAAACTCGGCAAAGTGCTCACATGGAGGCACCTCTAGGCCGACCATTGGCAAGTCTCTAAATAGGACTCTAAGAAAGTTATAGATGCAAGTAACACTTTTGCAAGTCCTCATCTCGGCACGGTTCAAGAGGTAAGTAACTTGTACTTGTAATAATTAATTTATTTACATTTTTTGAGCAAAATCTATTCTAGTATGTGTAAGACAATTTTGTGAATAATAAACATATTTTTCAAATTTTTTATGATTTTTTACTATTTTTTTCTAATTTTCCTTTTTTTGAAAAAACAATTTTTTTTACCCAGGCCCGGCGGAGGCCAGCCACCCCGTGCCTGGGTATTGGCTAAATGGACCTAGCGGGCCGCGTCGCGCCAAGCACGTGGCAAGCCTGGCCCTCGCTAAACGGGCCTGGGCCATGCCGGCCGGCCCGTTTAGCATCGGTAAAGGGCTCCAAGTCCAAGGTTAGAGATTTCTGTCATTTCTATTCAAGAACTTTCAGAATCCCACTCGGGTTATAATCTGAATTTCTTAGCATTTGCAGACTTATTTGCGAACTGGTTGGAAATCCCAATTCATAAATTGGTCATTCTGAAAATGTTTGACTAACCATGGTCTTACCTGTCCTAACTTGCACATTGTGGAGTCATCCAAACCAATCCTTCCCATGATTGAGTTCCCATTGTGGTTTTAAGTTTGCAGTGGATCCTAACATTAGCTTATTCAGTGAGAATTTCCAGATTGATTTGAATATGAATTTACCCTGGTATGGATGGACTATTTAATCTGGTTTCCCAATTAAAAAATATATATATAGCAAGAAATCTTCAAGATATAATTTTACTTCAGCAGAGATTAGGGAACAGTGTGTAAGCTTGTGTGATTCATTTTGGTGTTATCAGGCTTTCTCTGATTTGATTAATGCCACATAGTTGGCATGTTCTGTTTTAAATAGATCTGCTCATTATGCATGATGTTCTCTTCAACAATAATGAAGAGAACGATAACCCCAATTTCTTAAGAGTAAATATCATGTTGTGAATTCAAACCGTGGATGGTAGCAAATATAAAATAAAACCATGGATATTAGCAAATATAAAATAAAAAAAGATAGAACATAGCAAGTCTTACATGGTTCAGTGTTATGTTTATGTTCATGGTAGAGATTAGAGTCTCCGAGGAATTAGGTTTAAAAGAAAGACATGATCCAAAAAGACACTTACCTAAACACACACACACGCGTGATTGTGTGTGTGCACGCTTGAGTTTGTTTGTCTACGTGTGCAAACACGTGTGTGTGCGTGTATCAAGGACTTTGGCTACAACCCTCTAATGGTGGATGCTACCTCTTGTGAGCACCCTTCCACCCAAGGATGGCTGCCCTTAGAACCCCTTATTTTGGGGGCTTGTCGTGTGTTAATCAAACACCCAAAACAATATATGAAAACATCTGTCACAATACATGGGAAAGTTTTTGTCTATCATGCTAACATGCATAGTACAATGGCATGCCCTGCCTGTATTGAGTGTCATATATAGTACAGAATTTTAAAATGTCTTTTTCTTCTGTAATTAAGTGTTCCCAATTTCATTGATAATCAGATCATAAATTTTTGGTTATCTGATTTTTGGTTATCTGATTTGTTGACAGTCTGGGGCATGTGCTGACATAAGCTCAGGCTTGCTGGATCTCCAACATTTCCTACTTTAAGTTGCTTTTTTTATTTTTGCTTGTATAGTAGTGACCAGTAGTCATGTTGTGCTAGAAAGAGCATGACTAGGCTAGCGAATGTGCTTTTGCTTGTATAGTCATGATTGCTTCTGCCTTATTAGTGCCTTATTAGTTCAGGGCTCTAGTTCACTCGAGCTCAGGTTTGTTGAATCACCAAATTTTCCTCCACAAAGCAACATTACATTAGTCATCTTTTTATTAAAAGGAGCATCCAAAGCAACATTACATTATTAAAGCAGTAAGGAGTAAAGAAAAAGTTGCATCAATTATCACTTGTTGTTCACAACTATGATCATTCTTATTTTTTCTGTTCCTCTCAATTGAATTCTGATCTGCAATGGCTGTGCCTACCACCATAACCGGCAGGAACTACGAGAGTAAGGACTCCAAACAGGTGGTTCCTAGGCCTCTCATACGCCAGTTCTGCGTTCACAACAAACCTGTCAGTGAAAATAGAGCTATAAATCATCTGGGTAATCCAGGTACACAAGTTAGTTTTGGGCCATTCTACACAAAAACTCCTTATCGTAGATGGGAAGAAAGAAAAGAACAGTTCTGGAAACATGTGTACGCGGAAGCCATAAAAAGGGTAGAGAGTGAAGCTAGAACTCTCTACGAGAATGATGACTTAATCAATCATCTTTTTGGAGACGATTTCATATCAATGATGATCAAGGATGGTTGCTTTATGTTACAAGCTGAAATCTATGTTTTGGTTGGTTGGAAGCTACTGGGTTAACCCCCAGAGGATGATATATTTGGTGAGCGAGGAGACAGAGATGCAATCGAAAGTATAGTCAGTATCTTGTTTGTTGTGGGGAACCAGATTCCTCTCATAATTCTGAAGGAATTAATGAAACAAAGCTTCTTTCAGAAGGTTCTTCACTCGGGAAAATGGAAGCGGCCACTGGACCTGCCACAGAGGGCCTTATTCGATTTCTTGATTGTGCCTGCCATGACTGGAAGGACTATGGATGAGCCGTCAGATATTCTACATGGTTTTTGGCTACTGCTGGCTGGGCCAAGACGCTTAAATCATGATTCTGTTGAAAGTGGTAGCGAGGATGAGTATGACAATGAAATCCCTGTTGTCCCTAATGCAATGAAGCTGCAATTATCAGGCATCTCTTTCAAGGACAATGGGGGAATGGGTACAAGAGGTATAAGGTTCAATAAGACTTGGTTTAGTGCTTCTCTTTCCTTGCCTTCCATTGTAATAAATTCTACTACAGAGGTTGTGCTCCCGAACCTGATGCGTTATGAGTTTGTACAACAAATAGGTCCAAATTGTCGTGAGGCATGCTCTTATATTCAGTTGATGTGTGAACTCATTCGCACTCCGGATGATGCAAAGCTTCTTGCTGACTATGGGGTCATATATTGCCACCCTACACTTGAGAAGGAGTTGCCAGATATCTTTAGAAGGCTTTCCTTTCCAGATGTGCAATGTAATCACAATGTCTGTCGTGTTCGCCATCAAATTCGCAGCTATCGAACATGTACCAGTCATCGTGTTAAGTGGGAAACAAGCCCAATGATGGTAGCAGCCATTCTACTGTTGGTTCTAGTAGTACTGCAAATTCTGACTCTCATATTGAAGTTTCACCAAAAGCCAGAATCAGGTACTTGCTTTGTTTTAGAGGTCGGAGGGTCCCTGAGAGTTGTAAAAGATGCCCATGTTCATCGGAAACTGGAGCTTTAGGATTTCTCTTGAATTTCACCCCACTATGGAGGGAGATTTGCCACTAGTTGTTTCCTGGCTAGCTCAACTCACTGGACTGCTATTAAAGGTTGGCTTATCTAGGTCTCTTGGCTTTTAGTCATTCTCGATCTCATGTGCTAATTAAGATGAGAGAATGAGGTGTTCCTATCAGGTGTTTGTATATTGTAAGGAATTATGGTCTTTCACCTCATTTGTTTAGGTGAGTGTTTATTTTGTAATTCTGGTGACTTGGTGTATACATTCTGGTTTCTCATATTCATAAAAACCTCTTATTAATTTGCGGAGAAAATTGGAAAAAAAAAAAGTACACACACACACACATATTTGAGCTTTTATTAAAGTTGCTGTGTTTCCAGAATTATAAATGCTGCTGTTTTTCCAGAAATTGCCATTTATTGCTTTTGCTCTCTTTTGTTAGAGTTCCTAGGATTGATGTTTACCTAGGAGTGATGCTTGGAATTCCTTTGTAATGCTCTGTTATATACCAAGGGAATTACTTGGATATGGTAGCAACAATATTTTTATTTTAATAGAACACAGAGAGAAGGAGAGAAGTGCTCCCCCTGTTCATCTTTTGTTCTTCCATCAGTGGTATCGGAGCTGGTCGATTTGCAAAGGGTCAACAATGGCTGCTGTTCAATCAACTGCAGTTCCAGTTTTCAGAGGAGACAACTATGATTACTGGAGCATCAAGATGAAGACATTTTTTCTATCACAAGATCTATGGGATGTGGTAGAAAATGGAGTACCAACAATTGCAGAAGATGCTGTTGATATAACTGAAAAAAAGAAGCAAGAACAGAAGGATGCTAAGGCTCTTTTCGTAATTCAACAAGCAGTGAGTGATGCTATTTTTCCTAGGCTTATGAGAGCTGAAACATCCAAGAAGGCATGGGATATTCTACAGGAAGAATTTCAAGGAAACTCAAAGTTGAAGACCATCAAACTTCAGAACTTGAGAAGAGAAATGGAGAATCTCAAGATGAAGGACTCTGAGAATGTTAAGGATTATAGCACCAGAGTTATTGAGGTTGTAAATCAGATGAGGGCTTATGGAGAAGACATCTCAGAGCAAAGAGTTGCTCAGAAATTCTTAATTATTCTCACAGAAAAATATGATCATGTTGTTGCTGCTATAGAGGAATCAAAAGACTTGTCAACTCTAACAGTAACAGAATTGATGGGTTCACTACAAGCACAAGAGCAAAGATTGAGTAGAAGAAATGGAGATTCACTGGAAAATGCTTTCCAATCGAAAGTCAATATAAAAAATCAGAAATCTGGATATCAAAAGACGAAGAAGGTTTACACCAAAGGAGATTCTTCATAGAAGAATATCAGCAACAAAGGAAAGGAAAAACAAGGTACTTCATTAGGTACTTTTCCACCTTGTGGTATCTGTAAGAAGACTAATCATCTTGAGAAAGATTGCTGGCACAAAGGGAAACCCCGGTGCACAATCTGCAAGAAGTTTGGACACAAAGAAAAAGATTGTAGATTTAAAGAAAAAGAACACCATGCCAACTATTCTGAAGAAGACTCGGAGCAGCTATTCTTTGCTTGCCAAGTTGCTATGAAAGATGTCAATGACACCTGGTTTATTGATAGTGGGTGCAGCAATCATATGGCATATGACAAATCCAGCTTCACTATGCTTGATCCTTCCATTAAGTCTAAGGTCAGGATGTGAAATGGAGAAGTGGTGGAGTCAAGAGGCAGAGGCACTGTGGCTATTCAAACAAAGAAAGGAACAAGGCTCATCAAGGATGTGCTGCTGGTTCCTTCTTTGGAACAAAATTTGTTGAGCATGGGATAGATGATGGAGAATGGATACTCCTTGTATTTTGAAGATGACTTATGCAGAATTTTTGATAAGAAAAATGGAGTAGAGATTGCTGTTGTCAATATGGGAAGTGGCAGGAATTTCCCAATTCATTGGAGCTGTCCTAAGGCAATGACTGCTATGGTTGATGATTCAACTCTTTGGCATCAAAGATTTGGGCATTATAACTACAATGCCTTAAGGCTTCTACATCAGAAAGGTATGATTAGAAACCTACCTCTTGTAGGAGATAAAAATTCTGTTTGTGAAGGTTGTATGCTTGGAAAACAACATAGGCTATCATTTCCTTCTGATGGTTCATGGAGAGCTACTGAACCTCTTGAGCTTGTGCATACTGATGTGTGTGGGCCCATGAGGACTCTTTCTCAATCTGGAAATAGGTATTTCATGTTGTTTATTGATGATTTTACACGAATGAATTGGGTTTATTTCTTGAAAGAAAAATCTGAAGTCTTTAGCATCTTCAAGAAATTTAAGACTCTTGCTGAAAATCAGTGTGGCCATAAGCTAAAAGCTCTCAGAAGTGATAGAGGAACTGAGTACAACTCATCTCAGTTTGATAAATTTTGTGAAGAAGAAGGAGTTGAGCATCAGTTGACTGTTGCTTATACCCCACAACAGAATGGAGTCTCAGAGAGGAAGAATAGAACTGTTATGGAGATGGCAAGGTCAATGATGTATGGGAGAAACTTGCCAAAAATGTTCTAGGCAGAGGCAGTAAACACTGCTGTCTATTTGCTAAATCGGTGCCCCACCAAAGCTGTTCCAGATCGAACACCAATTGAAGCATGGAGTGGAAGACAGCCTACTGCAGATCATTTGAAAGTATTTGGCTGTGTGTGCTATACTCATGTACCATCTCAAAAATGAACCAAGCTGGAGGAGAAAGCTGAAAAAGGGATTTTTCTGGGTTATAGCACTCTTTCCAAAGGTTACAGGATTTACAATCTTGTAACAGAGAAGCTTATAACAAGTAGAGATGTAGTATTTGATGAGCAAGGAATTTGGGATTGGAAGGAAAAGCAGGTTACAAGGCCGAGCATTTTAATTCCAGAAGCATGTGTTGAACAAGATACTCAAAGTGAAGGAGCAACTTTAGAAGTATCAGAAGAAGAAGATGAAGATGAAGATGTTGTATCCTCACTAGAATCTTCACCTAGAAGAAAAAGGCCTTTGAGTGAAATTTATGCAAGTTGTAATTTCTCTTCTATTGAGCCTAACTCTTTTGCAGAAGCATCTAAGGAGACTGTGTGGGTTAAAGCCATGGAGGAGGAGATAAAGATGATTCAAAAAAATGATACTTGGGAGTTGGTTGATCGTCCTAGTAACAAAGATGTAATTGGAGTGAAATGGATATACAAAAAGAAGCTTAATCCAGACAAGACAGTTAAGAAGCATAAGGCAAGGCTGGTCATCAAGGGTTATGCACAACAATATGGAGTGGATTACAACGAAACATTTGCTCCAGTTGCTCGGCTAGACACCATTCGAACTCTTGTTGCACTTGCAGCTCAGAAAGGTTGGAAAAGCCACCAACTTGACGTCAAGTCAGCATTTCTCAACGGAGAACTTAAAGAAGAGGTCTATATTGATTTACCTGAGGGGTTCTCTACAGAAGAAGGAAAGGTGTTCAAATTGAAGAAAGCTTTATATGGACTGAAACAAGCTTCAAGAGCTTGGTATGGCAAGATTGATGGCTACTTTATAGACCAAGGATTCAGGAGGAGCAAGAGTGAGCCTACACTTTACTTAAAAACTCAAGGAAATGCTGACATTCTTATTGTATCCTTGTACGTGGATGATCTCATTTTTACAGGAAACAATTTTGGTATGATTAGAAGCTTCAAGCAAGACATGATGAGTTCCTTTGAAATGAGTGACTTGGGACTCATGCATTATTTTCTGGGAATGGAAGTCAGTTAAGAGAAGGAAGGCATTTTCATTTCTCAAAAGAAGTACATAGAAGATATACTATCAAAGTTCAACATGCTTGGATGCAAGACAGTTGCAACTCCATTAATTCCAAATGAGAAGCTGAAAAAGGAAGATGGATCTAAGAAAGCTGATGCTGGTATTTACAGAAGTTTGGTTGGTAGTTTACTTTACTTAACTGCCACTAGACCTGACATAATGTTTGTCACAAGTTTGTTGTCAAGATTTATGCAAGATCCTAGTCAAGTTCATTTTGGAACTGCAAAGAGAGTTCTAAGATACTTGCAGGGAACAATTGATTTTGGTATTTGGTACAAATCATGTGCTGATGCTAAGTTAATTGGTTTTACTGACAGTGATTTTGCTGGTTCATTGGATGATATGAGAAGTACTTCTAGTTTCTGTTTCAATCTTGGATCGGGAATAATCTCTTGGGGGTCAAAGAAGCAAGGGAGTGTGGCACAATCAACAGCTGAAGCAGAATATGTTGCAGCTGCATTGGCTGCAAATCAAGCAATATGGTTGCAAAGAATTGTGCAAGAAATGGGAGAAAAGAATCAAAAATCAGTGGAGCTATACTGTGATAGCAAATCAGCAATTGCAATGGGTAAAAATCCTGTTTTCCACAGCAGGACAAAGCATATCTCAATCAAGTTTCACTACTTGCGTGAGGTTGAAGCAAGTGGAGAGATTTAGCTCAAGTATTGTAGAACGGAGGAGCAATTGGCTGATATTTTCACAAAAGCTTTATCAAGGGACAGATTCCAGTTTCTTAGAAGAATGCTTGGAGTTACTGGAAAACACATCAAGGAGGAGTATTAAAGTTGCTGTGTTTCCAGAATTATAAATGCTGCTGTTTTTCAAGAAACTGCCATTTATTGCTTTTGCTCTCTTTTGTTAGAGTTCCTAGGATTGATGTTTACCTAGGAGTAATGCTTGGAATTCCTTTGTAATGCTCTGTTATGTACCAAGGGAATTACTTGGATATGGTAGCAACAATATTTTTATTTTAATAGAACACAGAGAGAAGGAGAGAAGTGCTCCCCCTGTTCATCTTTTGTTCTTCCATCAAATTTATAAGGTGCAAGTTTCTTAAAATTTTCTGGGCTTGATCATATTTTGTTAAATGAAAACTAGAATCTAAAGATTGTTTTTCATTTTGAGGCTTCTTTTCATGAGCATTGACAAGATTCTCAGTCAAATGCTAGGACTTGTATCCATTATTTCCTTTTTGTTGTACCACTGGTGTCAAGGTATTTGGATAATTCTGTGAATCAGGACATGTTTCCCATATTTGTCCAAATGGTTTGTTTTATGACTTAACTAAACTATCTTGCATTTATCTATATCAGCCAATGTCAATGTGCATGCCATCAGTTGGTTTGGAAGTAGTAGTCACAGGTTGAACCTAACCCAATTTTACATTAGTCATCCTATTACAGATATTTTATAGAGTAACCAATTCCCAAATCAAGCCGTTTTGGTAATATGTAGGCTATTGTGTCACAATTTGTGTTTGAGTGTTGTATTTAACTACATGGCTTTCTATTTTAAGAAACAGGTCTACGATTTCATGGATCCTATCAAGTGTATTTAACCATTTGATGAAGAAAAATGTCTTTAGGTATGTGATCTATGAGGGGTTTCCTATTTTTTGTCTTACTTAAATCAAAAGTCTAATTGGTGTTTGATGCAAATCCACAAATATGCAAATATATATACATGGAACAAGTTGAAATAATAAGTATATAATTTTTATTTTTTTGGCACAAATTTTAATAAACTTAAATGAAAATTGTCATAAACAGTCTTTTAAATATGAAATGTAATCCTTAGTGATCATGGAAATTTGGTATCTTTTCCCTTTTTTTTTTTTCTTTTTTTCTTACATGATTTATAATTCTTGTGAGAAATGGAAATCCAAATATAAGAATTGATTGCTTCTCAATACCAATTAGAAAGGGAGTTTTACCTTTGGTCACTTATGAGAAGTTGTACCTAAAGTAAGATTCTATGCTTATGGTAGAGTTCTTGATGGAATTCTTCATTAACAATGTTATGTACTTAGTCACTTTATTGTTAGATTTTATTTATACCATTTCATAAAGTAAATTTCTATTTCTTATCATGTTATTGTGAGTGAGCTTTGGCCAAGATAAGCAAAAGCCAAGAGGACATCTTTGATTTACTCGATGACCTTGCTAAGAATGTGATGAGAATTCTTGACAACTGGAGGAATAGATTTGAAGCTAAGTCCTCTGTTGTAGGTCATGTTGTTTAATTAGGATGGTTTCATTTGATTTCTGTTCTTATCTGTGAAAATTTTATATTTGATGGATGTAGTCTTATAGGTATCCCATCCCTCTTTAGATTTTCAAGAATGCAGTGTTCTGGGTCTTTTGGTTAGTTATGTTTCTGTTTGATAAATTTGTGTCAATGTGTAAGCCAGCTTAATATTAAATTGACTTGGGATTTGAGAATCATTTCCTGTAATGGTGCAGCAAATTGACTTCCTTGGATGAAGATCTATAGGAGTATTATTTTATTTTATTTTTCTGTTAGTAGTAGGTGGAGATGCAATGGAACTTCATATATTTTATTTTTCTGTTAATAGTAGGTGGAGATGAAATGGGGCTTCAGGCTCCAATGGGGAATTTATACTTTCTTTCTTGATTTTCTTTGATAATTTATCTTGTTGGCTTTAAATAAAAATTTGTCTAGAAAACTGAGGGAAGCATCTCTATGGATTGATTGGTACCTGTGAATTTAAACAAATAACAGGCTTTTTTTTTTGGTGTTTCCATAATGTTTTTCCCGAAGTTTTTCTTGTCAAAACCTTAAAAAAAGGAAAAACAAAAATTAGCCTAGCATTTTTTTCATTTTCATTTCCTATAATGGCTTGCCTTGCCAGAACTATTCTAAGATTTGAGCCCTTTGACTTCTCGGGACTGCATACTATAATCTGAATGTCTAAACATTGGCATAAAAAAAGGGACTCTTTTGATATCACTGAGATACATGCGGTAGTCTGTCTACTCCCTGGGAACTGAAACGATATATGCAGGATTACTTTATCATTATGCATTTCAAGCGCTAATGCTTCCTGGAATTAAGTTGATTTGCTTTTTCTGATCTTATAATGGGTTAGGTGATTGCGATTGGCTTTCTAGGGTTGTGTGGGGAGTCATAATCTTTCTGAATTCTGAGTATTTTCGGAAGCTTGAACAAGAAAAGCTGTCTCTGAAGAAGAAGATAAACAATGGCCAACCAAATCAGATGGATGATTACAATTTTCTTATACCCAATCACTCCCAGAGGCCTGCAACCTCACACCTTCTCCTTTAGTGGACCTAAGATTCAGAATATGGTATGTTAATGCTCTTTTCCCAGTAATTATATTAGTAATTGGCATTAAGGGATCTATGGAAAGTAACCTGTGCTAGAAAAGTTTAAAAAACTTGAAATCTAAGGCATTTGATAGGAGCCTAGCAAGGAGCCTGTATTAGACACCATCTCAGTGTGAATTCTGTTAACTGGGGTTCTTGCTATTAGTCTATTCTTCATTGTCAGTTCTTCCTTTTTGTTAGGATGGTCGGGCTCTTGCATCCAAGTTCATCCCCATCATTCAATGATGTGAAGATTAGTGTGTTACATATGCAAAGAATGGTTCTTAGGCTCCTATTCTTTGCTGTTCAATTTTACAGGAGTTTTGGGCTGTGTATTGATCTTTATTTTTGGAGCAGTGGTGGGATATACTAACTTACTACTATCCTTTGCTGCTCCAAGTACACACTTCCTGAAGGTGGATCACTTTTCTTGTATTTCTTCTTCTCTAGAATCTCTACTAGTTTAATAAAATTACAGTACCCTTGCCTATTCTTTTACTTATTTGTGTGGTTTCTCCTTCTTTATTTTGTTTTCTCATTTGACTAATATTTCTTCCTTAGATCAGCCCGCATCCTCTCTTTTGAATCGTCGTTCGAATGGTCATTCGAACGACGATAGCGCGATGCGTGTCCAACCTTTTGAATCGAATGCGATGAACGGCAACTAACGACGCTAGCCCGTTAGTTTTGGCTTTCGGCCGTGAGCCGTTAGTCTTCGTTTTCGGCCGAATGGTTTTGGACCGTCTCAACCACTAGAACAAAGAGGCAATAGACCGTGGTTCGCCCGTGAGCATTCCTCTACCTATTCGAACGAAGTCAACGAACGCCCAAATACCTGTTCCGATGAGCGCGAGAGGCAGAGGATTTTCAAAAAATCCTTCAACGTATACAAAACCACCTTCCTCTTCAACATTTGCAACCTTCTTGGTTTATCTCATTCCTCTCCAACGAACGAAGGGCACCAAACTTCTTGGTTTACCTCCTTTCTCTCCAACGAACGAGAAACAACGTTTGCATTTTTCTTGGTTTATCTCCTTCCTCTCCAACGTTTGCATCTTTAACTGATTTGTAAGTGTTGACTTGATTAGTATCATTTCATTTCCCTTGTTTTTTTGTATGCAATATTCATGAAATGACTTATACATACATTTCTATGTTTCGAATTTTTTCACACCCATATATACATTATACATGAATTAAACACAGAGAAAAAAGGAAAAGAAAAGAGAACCACATATTTCCCCCATTTCTTCTCATTGGGGAACTCTAGGGAATTTTCCCCTAAATGGATGTTGCCGATGATATGCTGGTGAAATCAGAAATGTAACTCCTTGCATGCAATGCCATTTGATACAAAAGAAAAAAAAACAAGCATGCAATTCTCATTGCTTGTGATCAAATTCCTGCTCCAACTAAAATTTCAATATAAATAAAATATAACCTGAACAACAAACTTCAATGCCATCAGAAGTTATATCACCATTCATATTTATTGCCGTGACTATTACCCAGATTAGCATGTGATCATTTTTGGCAAGTCAATATTTTAAAAATGCCCAACCTCAAGTGAAAAATCAATATATTTGAATTTGTGGTTGCCATACAAGCTTATGGTACATGTGGCAAAAGGATTACATGTATGCCGAGTTGTAATCAGATAAGACAGAGACTGATATAGTATAGACCCAAAAATGTAATAATGCAGTCATTCCCCCAGTGTTGCTTGTTTAAAAAAAGGGAAGTGGGTGTGTAAGACATGGAAATTAGGCAGTGGTGAAAGACTAAGAAAGTGAGATATATAGAAAAAAATGATGCCACCATTGATTCTTTCGATTTTGTCGAAGAATCAAATCTTCGGGTGAGATTCATTCTGATAATATGCTCACTAATACTGGATTATATCATCTTTTAGTCTCAAGTCTCTTATTTTATGCCTAATAAGTTCCTTCAGATAATTAAGTTCTTATTGTCTTCATCTTAGATTCTATTTTACTCAATCATCCTCCCTAAGATCTAGGTCTCCATAACATATGGATTACTTCAAATCCTCCAGAAGAACATAGAAGTATTGTATTTGAATTGATTAAATATCCTAAAACACTCCAGGAAAAAAATAAATGAAAATAGGGAAACTGGCGGAATAGAGTTAGGTAACCACCTTGTCAAGGTTCCTATGCCCAGATATTTTCAAATTAAAAAGTGTATAAATTTTGGTCCAATAAAGCATTGTAAAAATCCAAAATTCTGATCATGAAAGTCCAATATCTTGCATTCCTATAATTTTTCCAAGTTTCACACATTAACGGTCAATATTTGTGCTAGATAGACTTTGAGACCCCAATGAAAGAGGATATGTTTTTGTCCCAACTGAGACCTTGCTCTTTTGATTTCTTATGGTTTTCTTATTTTTTTTTCTTTTTTTTTTGAAAAGATATCTATCCCATAAGAGACCTCTTTTTCAAGGGGAGTGGCATATTGGTTGTAACTCGTTCCCCAAGGGTTACTTTTAAACACAGGATCGCTATATCAGAGTAAGGAAAACATGAAATGGCAATCACAAAATCAGAGTCAACTAACAGTTTCCCCAACTCACCTGAACCAATCATAAACCCGCCTGTATCGTCCCCTTTGAGATCTGAAAATAAAACAAAACAAAAGGAATGAGATACGACTATCTCAGCAAGTAGCAATGCATGCTCAAACATATTTAATTTAATTTAATTTCTAAAACATGCACGAATAAAATATACTCAACGACTAACTACAAATAAATCGATTAATCCGACTAATCCGGCAAAACAATATCAAATCACATAATAAGATGGGACTCGTGAAATTTGACCGCTTTGTAAGGTTAAGTTCTAGCTCCAAACAGTTCCAGTCCGAGAACCTCTGCCAAATCTGATACCTCTAAAAACTGATTCCAATATATCGCCTCTTGGTGGAAATCACAAGACCTCACCCTCTTCAAGGGTGGAAACGGATATCAATCCAGTCTGAGAACCACTGTCGTAACTACTGCCAATAATAGACCTCACCCCCTCATGGGGTGGAAACGAAGCTGCTGCAGCACATCCCTCATGGAAGGCCTCTTTATATGGAGGAAACGCGTAAAATAAATCTCTCTTAGTTCGCAGCACTTCCCTCATGGAAGGCCTCTCCGCATAAAGGAAACGCATGAAGGAAGCTAGACTTTAACCAAACAAAATAGACCGACTTCACTTACTAGCTAGATTATGGATCCATAACGTGCTATGCCCTAAATAGCTTAAATAAAGACAAACAAGTGCAACAAAAGTTTCGATTCAAACCAAGAAGTATATCGATGTGCAAAACAACATATAACCGAGTGCGAATAAACATAATATGGGTAACTCAGGACCCAAAACCTACTCCCTCATGGAGTTTCCAAAGTACTTTCTCAAGCAACAATTTTCAAGAATAAAATACATGCAATTCTGAGAACAACTTTCAATTAAGAATACTGTAAGTAAATAAATCAATCGGAAAACATTAAGAGTATTCAAATCTGTCTTAGCACCGTAATTTCGATAAAATTTCATAAAATAGATATCATTTAAATTCTGGAATTTCGGTGGTTAAACTATTATTCATCAAACAATTCCAGCATTAGAATTTCAATTAAACACAAAACAAAAAACAACTCCTATCTCATCATTTTTAGCTTCATGTTACAACCCAAAACCATAACCAGTAAATTATTTTAAAATTAAACCAAATAATAACAGCACATACTGAGAATACTCAATCAGTTCAAATCAGGCTATGACAGACTTTCAACTAATACAAAGAGATTAAGAAGCAGTACAAGAGTTCCCCCAAAGACCGTCCTCTAAGCTCAAGAAATCAGGTTTTACTAATTCTTTACTAAATTAATTCTAATACCAATTACCCCTTAATCATTTTATCCGAGATTAATTCTCCAATTGTATATAATAGCTCTTGAGTCACAAATCAACCTTGAGTAAATCAGGGAAGTAGAACCATCAAAATAAAATACAAAAGTCTGCTCATATAGGTTCAATTATATGATGCTGAATTTTTTTAACATACTTTTGATATTATTTAACTTAATCAGACTTGTACTAAAATCATAATCTAAAACCATATTATGGATTCATAATAGAGAATCAACCATTTGATAATAAAATAAAATAAAAACAGCTCAAGAGTTTCATTATTAGCAATCTTTAGTCACAATACTTGTATTCCCAAATATTCACCCAAAATAGGTTCCCATTTCTAATTTATTCTCTAATGCAAAACATAATTTTCTTCACTGTAATGTTTCTATAATCCCTGGTGTGTTAAACAAACCTGAATCAACTCTTTTAAACAGGTTTTAGAAGCTAAAAATCAAAATATACTTAATAGGCAATTTAGCCGCATTATATTAGAGAATTTGGGGCTGGTGCTGACCCGGAGAGGTTAGCACCCCTTATTTTGTGATCTGGCGCCAGTTCAATTGGAATCTGGTGCTAACCTCTTTGAGGTTGGCACCAGGTCCATTAGGTTGGCACCAGGTATCCTTTAACTCGATAATTTCTCCAACTTGCGGCAAAGTCATATTCCACCATTCTGAATCAAAAACCAACCTCAAGAAACCTTCTAGTACAACCCATAGGATCATAAGAACCCATTAAATCCATCTTCGAAAACAAACCAACCAGATTATACAATTATCAAAATCAAACACTCAATAATGTAAACGGAACCTGGAAATTTCTCTTAACACAATCTACCCTTTATATGTTCTTGAATATATAGAAAACATACGATTATCGAAAGTACTACTTGCCTCTTGATGTTGAAGCTCAACTCCACCAAAAATCAGAAGTTGTAACACAGGTTCCTCACGTTCACACTCTCTCTGACGAACAGCTTCTCCCTTCTTCCGAATTTCAACTTCTCAACTCACCTCTGCAAAAACAAATCTTCTCTTCTCAATAACCCAATTTAAATCTTCAGTTGTTTAAGCTCCTCAGAAGTGGACGTTTTCTGATCTGAACTTGAACGATCACTTTCTAACAGAATAGAACACCCACTCTCTAACAGAACCCAAAGTTTCTTCTTCCTTTCCAAGCAAATCTCTCCTCTCACTTCTGATGATCTGAAATACCAAATCCCTCCCAGATCTAAATCTGCCGATTATCTCTTCTCCCAACAGTGAACAGTCGGAAGTTTCTAACGCTTGAAGTAATGTTCTTACGTTTCAGCAAAACTCTTCAACTCCCTTCCTTCTCTCTGTCGGAGCGCTGCTCCACCGAAAAAATCCTACACCTTCACCCCACCATCCTTTGAGTCATTAATTTTCCACCTAGATAAATACATCAACACTTAATTGACTCTACCAAAATTCACTTTATACTATTTTATTAATTATTACAATATAATCTAATTACCATTTACTAGATTTACATAATCACCGATTTGTTCTGAAATTCCCAAAACACCCTCGTGACACTCCACCTTAAACCAATAAATTAAAATATAATAATTATTATTATTATTATTATTTTATAATTATAATTTCCACCCAGATTCACTCGAGAATTCCAGTTTAACCACTTAATCTCTTTTTCGGAACTTTCCATCACTTAAATAAGTTAATGATCCCAAAAAAATCAAAATTTAAATTATTACTAAAAATTCGGGGTTTTGCATTGGTGGTCCTTAAGGTGTAGAGGATTCAATTTTGGCACATTGACCTAAGGTTTGAAAGAGTCAAATGGGTCAATGGGTTAGGGGGCCAGCGTGTGAACTAAAGAGGACGACACTTAATTGAATAGATACATATTAATTGCTAAGAAACAATAAATTTATTAATTAGATGATGAGAAATCCTATCGTCTAGGAAAATACCTATTTAAAAAGCCTTGTTAGGCTCAAAACAAATCAAAACACATACTGGAAATCATGTCAAAGCACACTATAGAGACATTCTTCTTAGTGAAATAGTTTATTCTCTACGGCTATTGTCAAAGTGATGAGATGGCATTTTGAGCCTTGTGATGCAAAGTACAGAATGCAAAGCCTGGTTCCTACGGTGAATTATTACAGTGAATTTTTGTTAAGTTCTTCAATTGTTTTTCTTTTTCTTATTTTTTCTTTTTTTGCATTAACATATTTTGAATTCTAACATCTTTAGTTTTCAATTATCATACGCTGGATGTTGATATGCATAAATTCAATAATCATACGCTGGATTTGTAATTTCCAACAGAGGAGATGAATAAATCTCACCCAACATCTTTAGCAGTTGGATGTTGCTCAATTGGCTCAACTGACCAATTTTGTTGTCTACCTTGTTAAGTACTACTAAGATTTTTACAGTTGAAATGGAAGGAAAAAGAGATGTAAATCGTTTGTATTAAAATGATTTTGTTCGTTTCAATTGAAATAATAGATTATTTTTATTACATTTAATTAGTGGAGTTTTATATAACAAAATGTTCCACTAGTTTGGACTTTCTCCTTGCCAATTTGGTAAAGTGGATTGATTGATATAACCCCATGTAAATACAAAGGCTTTTAATGAGAGTTTTGTCTTTATTTTAAAATTCATTTGTTACGTGATGTTGTTGGCTTTAATGAGAGTTTTTTGCTTGAAGCTAGAAATTGAAATTGTGAAATTGCCTCTGTTAATGTGCAGGAAAAGTTTGACTACTACAATGGAAACTGTTGGATCATCATCAACAGGACAAAAATAGCCCCGCAACAGTTGGCTACACTTCAGGTAAAGTTTCCTTCACTTATTTATTGTTTTGTTCTACAAGTAAGCATGGAAGCAATCCAATATTTTGGATCATTCTCTTTGTATAAGTTTGGGTATGATTGTCAAGATGACGGTTATTTTAATTCCTGTTGCATCCTTGTAATTTTTAATATATTATTGGCCATGATTTTCCTTTTGTTCTTTCAGGGAATATTATGTAAACGAAAGAACAAAGAATCGTATTGAAGGTGAACAAATCCCGACGAAGCAGCAGGTAGGCATTATCAATGGTACCGGTTAAGGAACATCATTAATTTTATTTATTTTGCACTTCGTCGATCCTATGCAAATGAATTTATCTATTTAGTTATTGCATTTCAGTTATTTGTGGATGCTGCTGGAGCATGGAGGTCGATGAATCAAGCTGAGAAAGAAGAATTTAAGCGAGCGTCACGGCTTGAGTGGGATGAATACAAGAGGGCTATCCCACAACAAGGGCCGCAAAAAAAACAACAAGTTCGTAAAATATCTTATCTATAATTGGAATTGTGCGCACCCGATTTCGGTCGCACGACGAGGCGCACGTAATGCGACGCGTGCCTCGGATTTGTTTGGAGTCGCCACTGCCTGATGGGGTGCAGGCAGACACCTGGATGCCTAAGTCCTTCTACTAAGACTTGGTCTGCGGCTTGAGATTCTAAGTGGGTTCTCGGTTGCAGTCTGGGGAAGTCCGTAGACACCCCAGTCCACCCCGTCAAGTGACGGGTCCCGTAAATTTCCCTAGTTTGAGTCAACTCAGTTGGTCTCTCACTCGCCTGATTCCTATTCCAGCGTGTGATTTAATTAAGTCTGGCGGGACCTCCAAAGTGGTGTGGGTCCCTTTACTTGATTTTATCTTTTTAATTTAAAGTGATGTGAGCCTGATTGGGCGGGCCCCATTGGAAGGCCCGCGGATTCCTTGGTGGGCTTGGTTGAGCCCACATGTCCCCTGGTGGGCCTCAGTCTAAACCTGAGAGGCCCTTTGGGCTTTGGCTTAAGTAAATTGATTTTACTTTAGGGTTTAAGTTGGATTATTTAGATGGATTTCATGCCAAAGTGGGCCTGGAAAGCTTTGCGGGCCCTTGAGTGGGCCCACATGGTGGCCAAGTGATTTTGCATTTTTTTTTATATCCTTTAGTTTGCAAAAGTAGGCTGGTCACTGGGCTTGGGGCCCAAGATCCGGGCTTTGGGCTTTGGAAGCCCAGTTCCTTGGAGTTTAGGGCTTGTGCCCGAACTTGGTTTGGTTGGCAGGCTTTGGCGGGCCCGACAGGCCCTAGCACATGGTCTCGGCCAAACCACACAGTTCATGCACTCATTCATATCACAAGGCACGGGTGGGCCGCAATGGGCTTGGCCCGCCCGGTTCAATTTGTTCATTTTACTTAATTTGTTCAATTAGCATGCTTTGGTTCATTGGGCTTGGTGGGCCCCGTTGGAAGGCCCACAAGTATGCCGGGTCGGACCGGTTGGTCCGGATCACTAGCCAGGTTTCCGGGTGACCCGGAAACCTTATCGGTTCAATGGTTTTAGCACAAATCACATCCACATTTGGCCATGGGTCACAAAATGAACAAAATGCACTTTCTGTGTGTATCCGGCAACTCAGGCCGGATACACAGGCTCTGCAAGTAATCCGGCCCGAGTATCCGGATACACAGGGGCCATAGGTTATCCAGCCTGAGTATCCGGATACGCACAGGCCACTGGTGATCCGGCCTGAGTTACCGGATCACCCTGGAATGGCCTTTTTTGGGTTTTCGGCAGTTGGGATGGCCTCCAGGGGTTCCCAGGAGGGTTTAGGGATTTCGTGGGCCCCTGGGTGGGCCCACGTTTGTGCAGGTTGGGGAGAAGCCCCATTTAGGCCCTCTTTTGGGACCTTCCAGCAAAGGCAAAGGAAGTAAAGGGGGAGGGATGAGGCTGCTGCCACCTCATCCCCTGGCCATCCATAGCAGCCAAACAGGGACCAATGGATCCCTGTTTTGGTCTCTTGGTTCCCCTCAACAAAGCAAACCTAAAAGGGTACAACGGGGATAGGGATCATGCATAGCAAAGAGTAATAAAATAAGAACAGGGAAAGGAGGCCATCACACATATCACCCACGAATTCTAGCAAGCCTAAGAACCAGATACCTCATGCCTAACCCATGCAAGCTCAAAGAAGGGAAGGAGAAGGGGGATTTTAAATATGGGATACATTAGATAAATGATCAAAATGGAGGAACATACTCCCCCATGCAAACGAAATAACCCAAATCAGCCATGTGAGACATGCTTTAGACAAAGAATATCATATCATGCTCAAGAGATGCTCATTTTAATATATGTTAAATAAGACGTGTCAAGGAACAATACCTTGGGGTTTTAAACCCCCTTGTGTGATGTGGAGGTTCCCTTTGAGGCAAATACAGTTGCTGGAGCAGCTTCTTCCCAAGATCACCAAGTCCTCCCTCCAAGCTTTTTGTTTAATGGAGATGAAGAAGAAGAAGCAAGGAAGGGGTAGAACAGTCCTAGAGGGTTGTGAGGAGGGCTTTGGAGGGCAAGGAGAGGTGGAAGGGAGGGTATACGAACCAGGGGAAGTGGAGAAGAAAGGGTGGAAACCAAGCAAAATGAAGCCAACCCCCGAAATGAGCTGCTGTTTGCTATTTATAAGCAAACTTAATGTATCCGGACTTGAAGTCCGGATACACTAAGGCTCCTTTGTATCCGGACTTCAAGTCCGGATACACTAAGGCTCCTTTGTATCCGGTCTTCAAGTCCGGATACAAACACAATCATTCGTAAATTAAATGCCGCTGCGGATTTGTCGGGCGATCGGCGCGGATCTCGCGCGAATATCTTGATGTGTCCGGTCTTCAAGTCCGGTCATGAAGGGAAGCCAGTGTATCCGGTATATGTGACCGGATACAAATCGGAAAATTACGGATTTGCCCTTCGACTTGACCGATTTGACCGATTCGACCGATTTGACACTTTTGGATATCTACGGATTGCCCCGTACGAATTTTTGTTTAGTCCTTGGGATTTTTGGATATTTAAGGTTTAGTCCCTGAGATATTTTGCTGTGTTGGCTGCCACGTGTGCAGTTCCTGCGCCACGTGTGCAGTTTCTGGTTTTACTGCTCGGAAACTTCGACAGCTCATATCTCCTTCATCTGAACTCCGATCTGAGCAAACTCAATTGCGTTGAACTCGTATCGGAGCCCTCTATTCAATGACATAGGGCTAAGCACTTGGCACGGGGTTCGAGGAAAAGTCAACTTTTGGCCTTCCCTCAAGTTTGACCGCTCACAGAACCTTCATCCGGACTCCGATTCCAGCAAACTCAGTTGCGTTGGACTCGTGTCAGGATTCCCTATCCAATGGTATAGGGCAAGGTAGTCAAATTTCACTTGACCAAAAAGTCAACTTTTTGTCCCCTTGGGGTTTGACTTTCTGCCAGGGTTTTTATTTTCAGCACTTCCCGGGGTGCAAAAATAAGGTGCTTACAGCAGTCCCTCTTTGCTGGAGTCACCTTGGGGATGAACGACAAAGAAAAAGAAGAACCTTGTTTTTGCGCCCAGCACTTCGGTTGACGTGATTGATGAGCTTAAATCCTCATGTGTTCTCAATGGGGTTGGAGACGACAAGCATTGATCTCCAAAGTAGTGAAAACACCAAATGGTTTCCACTAAGATTTCGAAGCTTGCTCACCCACTTCGGGCTTCTGGGAGCAACTTCTGATTTTGATTCAGATTAAAAAGGATGGGGTTGGCCTTAAGCTCACCAACCTGTTTCGACGTCGATGCGAGGCACTCAACAATTTTCTCTTTCTCTTATTTGTTCCATTAAAGCTTTTAGGTGATTTCAGACTTTTGATTTGGGATTTGACTTCAGATTTTAGGGTTTGGATCAAGGATTGGAAGGAACGAAGAAGGAGGAGATGCTCTTGGTGAGGAGGTGCTCTCAGCGCTGCTCGGTGCCTCAAGGGAGCTCACACACCTGTCCTACTCTATTTACAAAAGTGGGAAATGAAAAATTTGCAAATGGGGCCATCCTGCCCGGAGATTTCTTCTTTTTGTCCTCTTCTTCATGAGAGTGTCTTTAGTTCTTTCTTTTCACGGTCTTCTTTCCCAAGGGGAAGGATGCTTCTGCCAGTCCCTGTTTTCAATAAGGTAAGGGCTTCCCGGTTCGAGATGGCCCTACTGGGGTTTGGTGGGAATCCATACCGTTTTGCTTTCTTGCCTATGGGAGCCTTCTCGCTTTGGTCCTTCTTTTGCAAGACCAGCCTCCTCAGACTGGGCCTGGTCTTGACATACAGTTTCGGGTTTCTTGGAGACTCCGCTTGGGGAAAAGAATCCGTTGGGGACGGATGAAGTCTTCGCAACTCCCCGGTTGATGCATTCTTGCATTGGCTTTTCTCCGCTCTGCCTTTCTTCTGCTCTTGACTTTTTGACACTTCTTGATTTCTTCTGCTTCTTTGCCCTGCCTGGGTCTACAAAATCCTCACAAAGCAGTGAGGCATTCAAATTGCAGGCGCTTATGACTTAAGTGCAAACGACTGAAAAAGAAGCATTTTCCAAAAGGTTTTTTTTTTTTTTTCAAAACTTGTACAAGTGATTTTACAAGAGAGGCGAGACCAATCAACCATGGTGAATTGCCTTGTTAGCTTGAGGTGTTTCGGGACGGTGTGCTCAACACGCAATCCCATGAGGTTCTCGACCTGTGCCACCAGAGGTTCAAAAGATGAGGGGTGTTTCAAGGAGTGTTCCCCTTTTCCCAGTTTTTGTTTCTCTCTCACCTTGACCCAATTTTTCCAGGGTGGTTTCAGGATTTTGCAATTGAGGGTTTTTCCCTTTTCCCTTTTTCCTTGGGTTAGTGCCAGTCCCAGTTTACAGGTTTTGGCCGACTTGTGCATCATGTCTCATAGATCCGAGAGGTCTTTACATAAGGACGAAACATTGGCTTGGTTTTAAATCTGAGAAATGAAGGGATATAAGGCTCAAGTTCTTATATTTCCATTTTCAAGTTTTACTTTGTGTCTGGCCATAGCTCGTTCTTCTTTTTAGATTCCTTCATTATTAACTTGCATGAATTCCATCATCACATTTTCTACAATCAGAAACGACTTTTTGATAGGACGAAGCGAAGGCTGAGGTGTTTAGTTCATGAAAGAAAGGGAATATGGCTCAAAGTTTCTTTGTAAATGGGTGAGTCATGTTCCACCATTTTCTTGGCTGCTGGGGCTTCGCCAATACCTTTTTGCCTTCATTTTTCTTTGTGAGGTCTTTTGTGACCTTTATTTTCTTTTCTGGCATTTTTGCCTTTCTTTTCTTTTGCTCTGGGATCAACTTGGCTTTTTGCTTTGATTAGCAAGTCCCAGTGTGTTTTCTACTTTCTTTTCCCCTTCTTTGTTCTTGCTCATTCATTGTTTTCTCTCCTCTTACCCAGCACCAAGTTTTAGGGCTCATGACTCAGTGGGTTAAAAGAAAGAACATTAGGCTCAAAATGGCTTGACTAGGGATATGACTTTGAAAACTGAGGGAATAGAACAAAGATGGCCTTTCATCCTTTTACAGAAGTTGTGACGACTTGGAATGTTCATGCAAATTCATTCGGGAGTTTATTCATCCTTTTCATTTTTTCATTTCAGCTTTGCCCCAGTGTGGGTGGCTAGACACAACACGGGTATTTGAATAACACGATCAAGCCCAAAGTGTTTTGACTAACGGATCTTAAAATTCAAGGATGCATGAAGGATGGCCTCTCCTCCTTTCTTAGAGACCTGATGTTAAAGCCGGCCCTGGCCCTTAACTGGTTCTTGCACTTTCACTTTCTTTCTTTCTTTTCTCTCAAGGATCGCCCCACCCTATTGCAAAGATAGGTTGTTAGGAGGGAAATTATGATCTGGATCAGGAAATGATTGCCTTTGGCTCATTCAAGGTTCTCATGGGACAGCGTACTGCTCCCAGCTGAAAACACCTTTGAGTAACTCGGCATTTTTTCATGATCGAGGTCATTGCCAAAAAGGGGTGTGGTCTCAGAGCAGTGTCATCACCGACCACTCACTTGTATTTTTTCAAAAATGTATTTTCTTTTCTTTTTGTGTTTTTAGAAAGGTTCTTTACAAAGCTTGCATGAAAGTAAAAAGCATTTAAAATATTTACAAAACGACCACTCCTACCAGGGATGTATGGTGCAAAAAGTAGAGTTCAACTTATCCTAGTCACGACGGACTGAAGATTTTGGATTTTGGGATTGCTCTCTGCCTTGCACCTTACCAACTTGTTCAGCTGGTGCCACTTGAAGACGCCTGATTGTGGTTAGGAAGAGGATCCGTGAAAATGGCCGAGGGAGGAGTCGACACTGGGGGATCGACTGAGATACGCTTGTTGTCAATCAAGTCTTGGACATCGTGCTTCAGTTCCCAGCAGCGATTGGTATGATGTCCCGGGGCTCCCATGTGGTAGTCGCAATACTCATTGGGGTTATAGGAGCGACTGTTGGATGGTTGCTGAGTTGGCTACTTCTTCTGTAAGTACCCTTTCTTCAAAAGGGTCGGCAGCAATTCTGACAGGGGATAAGGTAGGGGTGTGAACACCCTGCTCAACCTTGCTTGGAATTCCTCCTTGGTCCACCTCGGCCGACCTGCGGATTGTGCCCCCTGGCCACTATTCTGATTCTCCCTCCTGTCGGGTGCTGAGAGGTGGAGAGGCCGATTCTGTTGGACGTAGTTGACAGCTTCGTCCTCTTTCTTTCTGTCCATGCCCCTTCCACTGACAGGGGTCCTTCTCTGCTCAGTTGCAAAGCCAGCCACTCTGCCAGACCTCACCCCATCTTCTATTCTGTCTGCGACAACGACCAAGTCTGCAAAACTTGTAGCAAATTGCCCCAGCAGCAACGTGTAGTATGGCTGCCCCAGTGTCGAGATGAACAATGTCACCATCTCTTTTTCCAACATGGGTGGCTGGACCATTCCAGCCATTTCTCGCCATCTCTTGGCATACTCACGCATGGATTCAGTACCCTTTTTGGTCATTTTCTGCAATTCCATTCGAGTGGGCAAGACCTCCGTGTTGAACTTGAAGTGTTCAAGAAATGTGCTGGCCAAGTCGTCCCAAGTCCTGATCTGGCTCCTGTCATGACTGGTGAACCATTTCTGAGCTGAACCTATCAATGAACGCTGAAAGAACTGGATCATGATTCTCTCATCATAGGCGTACTGGCACATATCCCCGTAGTATGCCCTAAGGTGAGACAATGGGCATCCACTTCCATCAAATTTCACAAAGTCTGGGCACCTAAACTTCGGCGGAAGTTGCAGATTAGGGAAGAATCCTAGTCTGTCCAATGAGGCTTCCTTTGGTATAGGACCTTGGTTCACAATCCGCATCTGTTCTTTTAGCATTTCCACATCCGCTTGTACCTGGACTGAGATACCTGGTGCTTCCCGTGCTCGGTACCATTCTTCTTCGTCGTGCCCCATTCCTTGTGGCATTACTTGCTGTGGTGGTACGGCTAGGGGTGCCGGAATCTGTAAGGGCTGCTCTGGTTGGCCTGGCAAACGATGTGGGATCCGTGGTTCTGGTGGCTGTTGGTTCAACTGTGGGAGAGCGTGTGGTGGCTGCTCTAGCTGTGGCTGTTGCGCCGGAGGTGGTGGCTGCTGTGGGGGAGGTACCACTGGTGGTGGCTGTACAAGCTGCTGTGGCGCTTGCATCCTCTCCATTTGCTGCATCATGGCAGTCATCATGTTGGTCATGTTGGCTATCTGCTGATTAAGGCCAGCAATCACAGGGTGGTCTTCCAAGTCCTCTTGCCCATGAGGTGGGAGAGGTGGCGCTTGCTCGAGCCCTTCAGCAGGATCCATCCGTAATCTTCTTCTTGAACGTAGGAGGTATGGGCTGCGAAACGCAATCTTGGTACCTTGGGGAAAATAGACAAGTCAGTAGAAAGAATGCATATTACAATGAAATATAATGCATGTCTGTGTAGATTAACTGTGATGATTTTCCATTATTCATTCTCCTTTTTAACCGCAAATTCGGAGGTAAGGGAAGAGTCCCTGTTTTGATTTTAGGAACTGCGAGAATTGATTTTTGCAAATTTTGGAAACTGTAAGAGTTGATTTTCAAAGATTGGTACATGTCAGTGGGACAGTCCCTGAGTTTGATCTCCAGAAACTTCAAGAGTTGATTCCTGCGGGGTAAGTGATTCCTACCGAATTTGGAGAGATGCAAAATGATTTCCCAAGCAGCAGAAGTACGAAATGGCTCCTACTGAGATTTGGGGAAGCGTGAAATGGCTTCGATTTGGATTTTGGAAACACGAAGTGGTTTCGGATTTGGAAACACGAAGTGGTTTCGGATTTTGGAAACACGAAGTGGTTTCGGACTTTGGAAACACGAAGTGGTTTCGGACTTTGGAAACACGAAGTGGTTTCGAACTTTGGAAACACGAAGTGGTTTCGGACTTTGGAAACACGAAGTGGTTTCGGACTTTGGAAACACGAAGTGGTTTCGGAAGCAACAGAAACGCGAAATGGTTTCGACTAAGATTTTGGGAAACACGAAATGGTTTCAATTTGGGGGAAGCACGAAATGGCTTCGGATTCGGAAACACGAAGTGGTTTCAAATTTGGGGAAGCACGAAGTGGTTTCGGACTTTGGAAACACGAAGTGGTTTCGGACTTTGGAAACACGAAGTGGTTTCGGAAGCAACAGAAACGCGAAATGGTTTCGACTAAGATTTTGGGAAACGCGAAATGGTTTCAATTTGGGGGAAGCACGAAATGGCTTCGGATTCGGAAACACGAAGTGGTTTCAAATTTGGGGAAGCACGAAGTGGCTTCAATTGGGAAACACGAAATGGTTTCAGTTTTGGTGGAAGCACGAAATGGCTTCAAATTAGCGGAAGCGCGAAATGGCTTCGACTAAGATTTTGCCCTTCAGAGGCGAGGGGAAGAGTCCCTGATTTTTTGGGGGTAGTCCCGGTTTGGGAAGAAGTCCCTGTCTTGGGCAAAAATTCCTGATTTTGGGGAAAGTCCCTGTTTTTGGGAAACACGAAATGATTTCCTAGGGCTGCAGAAGCACAAAATGGCCTTGACTGAGATTTTACATTTTGACACATTTGGTCTTTACTTGGATTTGGAATTTCTTCTTTATTTTCTTTTCATCATTTTTTCTTTTTCAATTTGGCTGATGGTCCTCAACAAGGGTTAGACTCATCCTTGATTTTTCTTGACTTGTTATTTTGGGCTAGGTCACAGCCCATTTATTTCAATGATTTTTCTGATTAAGCTGGAGCTGATTGAGGCACAGGGAATTGGAGCAAGTCCCTGTGTATCTTTGATCTTTGAAAATTTTATTTTGCATTATTTCTTTTGAAAGTGATTGGATCATAAATGTTTGTGCAAGTGATCTTAAAGTGTGTGCACTCAATGCATGAAGATGCTTGCACAAAATTAAAGCCAGGGTCAAATGGTATCACCATTCAAGAATTCAATATCAAAAAAATGAATATAAAAAGTACACCAAAAAGGGTGTGTGCACAATCCTAAAAAAGGGGCGGTGCCTCGCGGGGCACGACCTCTAGACATACTTGTGTATGGAATCACATCCGAGTCCCAGTCTGCTTTCTTTCATCTGCCTTTTGACTTCAGGTATCGAACCAAGAGAATTTACAACTTGCCAACGAGGGCGAAAATTACATGATATTCACGAAAAATTTGCAAAGGATTCATCCTTAAGGCTGTTGGGAGCCAAAAGGAAGGATACAAAATTGCTTGCAGGCGGGTAGGCCAAATTCCTAAATCTAGGGTTTTGTGCCCTTACTCTGATCTGGCATGCTTTCATCTGATTTTCTGATCTGGCCGGCTTTCATCGGCTCAAAAGGTCGACCTGGACTCAGAGTGCTTCCAGCGGACTCAAATGGGTTGAGGCCCACAGCTCGCAGGACTCCATGCATGGATCTGGGGTGGTTCCCCTGATCAAAGTTAGGTTGGCTTCCTAAATTAGGGCTAAGGCAGCCCCTGATCTAGGGTTTACTCGATTTGATGCAAAAAAGTGGGGGTTGCTACCCCTGATGGACTCTGGATTTTATTTTGATTTTTTTTTTTTTTTTTTACTTCCTCATTCACACTATCTCACAATCCCAAAACGTGGTTCATTCAGAAACACTAGGTGGGGAAGGATACCCAACCCGAGACATAAGCCTACAAGGGTGTGGACCAGTACTGAATCCTCGCGTGCCACGGCAAGAAACCAGTGGTGCTAATGGACTCCAGAAAACTGGGGGGATGGGTTTACCCTGCTTTCCCCGGCAAGCCACGGGAGCGTAGGTGCTAATACCATCCCGAAGATTAGTTCATAGGAATCAGAAGGGTAGGCTGCTAGATAGATCTAGATTTTGGAGAAGAAGAAGCAATATCCGCTCTCATTCATTCAGGGTCGGATCATCCACGCATCTTCCCTCGTGCGTGTCACCCCACGCAGTTTATCACAAAATTGAAAATTAAATCCATCCACGGTGTGGTGGTGTGCCCGTATGTGCATTTGGGCTGAGTGCGGTGTCTAACCTAGTGAGATTTGATTGGATTTTGTTGATAAAGGAATTTTATCGTCTCGTATAGTAAGGTGCAGAATTGGCACGCAATACGAGGTTCTGGGAGAGTCCCCAGGTAAGTGGGGGGTCACAGGGGACCGCTTAAATCCCACTTTCCTTAGGCGATTATCATGTCCTTGTGACAGGACTCCCCAGAATACGCAGTTGCGTGTATTCCGCGTCTTACTAAGCGAGGTAGTAAAACCCTAAAATCGACTAAAATCCCTCTTGGGTTGACTCATTCTAACCAAGGGTTTTATCGGGCTGAGAAGTCCCCAGCAGAGTCGCCAGGCTGTGCGCACCCGATTTCGGTCGCACGACGAGGCGCACGCAATGCGACGCGTGCCTCGGATTTGTTTGGAGTCGCCACTGCCTGATGGGGTGCAGGCAGACACCTGGATGCCTAAGTCCTTCTACTAAGACTTGGTCTGCGGCTTGAGAATCTAAGTGGGTTCTCGATTGCAGTCTGGGGAAGTCCGTAGACACCCCAGTCCACCCCGTCAAGTGACGGGTCCCGTAAATTTCCCTAGTTTGAGTCAACTCAGTTGGTCTCTCACTCGCCTGATTCCTATTCCAGCGTGTGATTTAATTAAGTCTGGCGGGACCTCCAAAGTGGTGTGGGTCCCTTTACTTGATTTTATCTTTTTAATTTAAAGTGATGTGAGCCTGATTGGGCGGGCCCCATTGGAAGGCCCGCGGATTCCTTGGTGGGCTTGGTTGAGCCCACATGTCCCCTGGTGGGCCTCAGTCTAAACCTGAGAGGCCCTTTGGGCTTTGGCTTAAGTAAATTGATTTTACTTTAGGGTTTAAGTTGGATTATTTAGATGGATTTCATGCCAAAGTGGGCCTGGAAAGCTTTGCGGGCCCTTGAGTGGGCCCACATGGTGGCCAAGTGATTTTGCATTTTTTTTTTATATCCTTTAGTTTGCAAAAGTAGGCTGGTCATTGGGCTTGGGGCCCAAGATCCGGGCTTTGGGCTTTGGAAGCCCAGTTCCTTGGAGTTTAGGGCTTGTGCCCGAACTTGGTTTGGTTGGCAGGCTTTGGCGGGCCCGACAGGCCCTAGCCCATAGTCTCGGCCAAACCACACAGTTCATGCACTCATTCATATCACAAGGCACGGGTGGGCCACAATGGGCTTGGCCCGCCCGGTTCAATTTGTTCATTTTACTTAATTTGTTCAATTAGCATGCTTTGGTTCATTGGGCTTGGTGGGCCCCGTTGGAAGGCCCACAAGTATGCCGGGTCGGACCGGTTGGTCCGGATCACTAGCCAGGTTTCCGGGTGACCCGGAAACCTTATCGGTTCAATGGTTTTAGCACAAATCACATCCACATTTGGCCATGGGTCACAAAATGAACAAAATGCACTTTCTGTGTGTATCCGGCAACTCAGGCCGGATACACAGGCTCTGCAAGTAATCCGGCCCGAGTATCCAGATACACAGGGGCCATAGGTTATCCAGCCTGAGTATCCGGATACGCACAGGCCACTGGTGATCCGGCCTGAGTTACCGGATCACCCTGGAATGGCCTTTTTTGGGTTTTCGGCAGTTGGGATGGCCTCCAGGGGTTCCCAGGAGGGTTTAGGGATTTCGTGGGCCCCTGGGTGGGCCCACGTTTGTGCAGGTTGGGGAGAAGCCCCATTTAGGCCCTCTTTTGGGACCTTCCAGCAAAGGCAAAGGAAGTAAAGGGGGAGGGATGAGGCTGCTGCCACCTCATCCCCTGGCCATCCATAGCAGCCAAACAGGGACCAATGGATCCCTGTTTTGGTCTCTTGGTTCCCCTCAACAAAGCAAACCTAAAAGGGTACAACGGGGATAGGGATCATGCATAGCAAAGAGTAATAAAATAAGAACAGGGAAAGGAGGCCATCACACATATCACCCACGAATTCTAGCAAGCCTAAGAACCAGATACCTCATGCCTAACCCATGCAAGCTCAAAGAAGGGAAGGAGAAGGGGGATTTTAAATATGGGATACATTAGATAAATGATCAAAATGGAGGAACATACTCCCCCATGCAAACGAAATAACCCAAATCAGCCATGTGAGACATGCTTTAGACAAAGAATATCATATCATGCTCAAGAGATGCTCATTTTAATATATGTTAAATAAGACGTGTCAAGGAACAATACCTTGGGGTTTTAAACCCCCTTGTGTGATGTGGAGGTTCCCTTTGAGGCAAATACAGTTGCTGGAGCAGCTTCTTCCCAAGATCACCAAGTCCTCCCTCCAAGCTTTTTGTTTAATGGAGATGAAGAAGAAGAAGCAAGGAAGGGGTAGAACAGTCCTAGAGGGTTGTGAGGAGGGCTTTGGAGGGCAAGGAGAGGTGGAAGGGAGGGTATACGAACCAGGGGAAGTGGAGAAGAAAGGGTGGAAACCAAGCAAAATGAAGCCAACCCCCGAAATGAGCTGCTGTTTGCTATTTATAAGCAAACTTAATGTATCCGGACTTGAAGTCCGGATACACTAAGGCTCCTTTGTATCCGGACTTCAAGTCCGGATACACTAAGGCTCCTTTGTATCCGGTCTTCAAGTCCGGATACAAACACAATCATTCGTAAATTAAATGCCGCTGCGGATTTGTCGGGCGATCGGCGCGGATCTCGCGCGAATATCTTGATGTGTCCGGTCTTCAAGTCCGGTCATGAAGGGAAGCCAGTGTATCCGGTATATGTGACCGGATACAAATCGGAAAATTACGGATTTGCCCTTCGACTTGACCGATTTGACCGATTCGACCGATTTGACACTTTTGGATATCTACGGATTGCCCCGTACGAATTTTTGTTTAGTCCTTGCGATTTTTGGATATTTAAGGTTTAGTCCCTGAGATATTTTGCTGTGTTGGCTGCCACGTGTGCAGTTCCTGCGCCACGTGTGCAGTTTCTGGTTTTACTGCTCGGAAACTTCGACAGCTCATATCTCCTTCATCTGAACTCCGATCTGAGCAAACTCAATTGCGTTGAACTCGTATCGGAGCCCTCTATTCAATGACATAGGGCTAAGCACTTGGCACGGGGTTCGAGGAAAAGTCAACTTTTGGGCTTCCCTCAAGTTTGACCGCTCACAGAACCTTCATTCGGACTCCGATTCCAGGAAACTCAGTTGCGTTGGACTCGTGTCAGGATTCCCTATCCAATGGTATAGGGCAAGGTAGTCAAATTTCACTTGACCAAAAAGTCAACTTTTTGTCCCCTTGGGGTTTGACTTTCTGCCAGGGTTTTTATTTTCAGCACTTCCCGGAGTGCAAAAATAAGGTGCTTACAGGAATTATTGTGGATAATTAGTTGAGACTGATATATTATTTGGTTTACCTTTCTTTTTTGTAGGCTGAGATAAAGACACGTTGTTCACCTGGACATTTCATTACATTTATACGCGGTCTTTTATTCACCGCTTCTCAGGAGCAATGCCTTAGAGATAGTGGCTTTCACTGCCTACTGAATTTACACGCGACGAAGCTTTATCGGCGACTCTGTCATTGGATTCTTCCGAATGTAGATACTAAGAAGAGATGTATCAGATTTGGGTCCCAGAATATTTTCTTTGACACACACGACGTGAAGACTATAATTGGGTTACCCATAGAGGGGATAGATGTTGATACATCTAAATCAGAAATCCCCGATACGACAGAGTTGCGTAGATTTTACGGGGTACGCAATGGAAGCATCCCTATTAAGAATGTTGAGAAGAGCTTGAAGAGCCCAGAGAACGATCATGAGTGGATCCGTTCTTTTGTATTATATTCGTTGACGACCTTAGTAATTCCATCTTCAATGATTGATGTGAGTGCATCCTATCTTCCCTTGCTGGTCGATGTAGAGAGGATGTGAGGTTACAACTGGGGGAAGTACCTTTTAGACACATTGATGCATCATGTAGCCAAGTTTCAAAAGGGCAAACGGAAATCCGTCAATGGCTGCTTATTATTTTTACAGGTATGTATAGTATTTAAAAGATGCATTGGCTTCTTTACCCTAGCTTATGATAATTATAGTGCGTCTAATGATATTTCGATCGTTGCTTAGTATTTGTATTACGATCGGATGATCATTGGTCAAGCAACACCTCCTACCACTCCACGTATGGCAGCGTGGACGGATGCATTGCTTTTCCAAAGGGAGAAAGATGAAATGGCGCTCGGTGGTTATGGAAATGGGAAGGTATACATATATATATTTGAGTTGAACTGATTATTGTAGGTTTTGTTGTCAATTTTGCAAATAATGCAACATTTCTATGTACTCACTAATATACGCGTTAAATATTGTAGGTGGTTGAGCATTGTGTTGACAGCTGTGTCGAAGATGAGGCATCAGGAGAAGCCCATGAATTAAATTTCATTGATCTTCGGCAATTTCGTGGAGATCCAGATCCTGTAAGATTGGGTTTTTTTTTTATTAGTTTTCTTATTACGAACACCTCCGCATGTTTTATGATTGGGTGTTGTGTATTTCAGGTTATTCAAGGTCATCTCACGAGGATGTTGGACACGTATAGCGAGATGCTAAATCATGTGAAGTCAAGGGAAACCGTGGATCCCTCCGATATCCACGTGCGATGTGAGAGCCCTGCTTATATGGATACTCCCGACTGTTCCATGCCCGATGTTCCTGATGAAGCAATGATGGCACCCTCCCATCATAGCCCCCACGAGAGCGGTGATCATACCACCGCTCTCGACACGGCGGTGTTTGTGGAGGTATAGAAAGATAAAATGCAAGAGGATGAGGTGGCGATAGTTCCATCTCGAAGCAGCACCGGAACCGAGGTAACCAAACCTCGAAGAGGGTCACGTAAGAAGACACGTGGGAAACATTATCGCACTCCATATATTGGCCATCGCTTGCATCCTCGATTGGGCCCAGAAGGAAGCTCAATCCTACAATACGTTCGCGAAAACAAGCATTCTGAGTAAGATAATATTCCTAAACTAACTTGTAAATGTTATTTATGTATTATAATTCGTATTGAATAATTCCTGCTCGTTTTTTTCAGTGAAATTATATTCAAATTTGATTCCATCTTTGCGTCGGCAACTGAATTGGCATGTTTGTTAGACAACAAACATGTTAATAGTGTGGTATGCAAAGCCTATCTTGTGAATAATATATTGTTTGTTCAATTGTACATGTCATCACTCATGGTATTTTTTTATAGGCTATCAATGCTTTTGGAGCATGTCTTATGAAGAACCAACAATTGTCGACTAGCCGCAAAGTTAGCCGACATTATTGTCCCACATATATTTGTGTAAGGACTTTTTGTGATAGCACTAGTAGTCGTTATGATTGGACAAATGTTGTTGTTCAAGGCTAGACTAATGACTAAAATTTCCTTTCATATATTATGTAGGAGTGGATGATGAAAATTGATCGTGGTTCCACCGAATCCTTGCGTCCTTACTTCGATCCAGGGCGACTAGGGTATTCTGTGGTTGCATGCAATCTTGTAAGTTCCTTGGGATGCAATGTGCCACCTTCACAAGTGATTAGTTTCAGATTTTTTATGCTTTTATCTTTACTTAGCAGTCTGTAGTCAGTTTTTTACTTATAAGGGTGTCTTACTTGTATGTAGATTTTTGTTCCCATGTATCTGCGCAATCATTGGTTTCTTTTAGTTTTAAACCTAAAAGAGCGGAGAGTGGATGTGCTTGACTCAATGGGTGGGGGGCGTCGTGCGGGACATCAATCCATAATTGAAACGCAGGTAATTTTTATATTAATGAAATTTTCTCATACCATTTACAACACTTATCATATTGACACTCGCTTCGTCACTTGTAGATCCAGATGTTGGATAAGATCTTACGTGACTTCGGAGGTGGTGATCAATTTCCACTTCTACTGTGGGAGTTGCGGCGGGTTAAGATCCCACACCAAACCAACGGATAAGCCATTAGGTTTGTTGTGCTTCATACGTAGGTATGTATTGCTTCATACATATGTTAGCTTCTTACAAATGATGCGATGTGATTATATACCGTCAGGTCTGATTGTAGTGTCTTCATGATGAAATTCATGGAGGTGTGGGATGGCAGCACCTTGTCTAAAGAATTTGATCAGGTGCACATATAACTTAAATGTTTTTATATAATTATAGTTATCAAGTACATCGCTAGTAACACACAAGTATGTCTTCTATGAATTCAGAGTTATATCGCACACTTTAGGGATAAGTTCCTTGTTGACCTCGTTAAGCACCCTTCAAACCAAGTGCGGGACATCGTTCTTTCTAAGGCAGCAAACACACATGAAGCGGAGACTAGTGAAGGTGAAGAAGCCTAAGAGGTAAGACCTACTTGTCACATGTTCAATAACAAGGTTATTTGAAACTAATAACATTCAGGTGCGTACATAAACTTATGATTGCATTGTTTATAGGTATGATTCACAACTCCAGCATTCCTGGCTCGATAGCAAGGTGAAGAAGCTGAAGGCCGTCTTAAACATCCAAGTAGAACTGAAGATTGTGTATAGAAAACTTGTACATTAAATTGTTTTTAAATTTATTTTGCTAACGAGTGAAGATGGTTGTAAATTTCGGTCTCTATCTGTGAGAGGAAAACAATTGTAAAATTACAATATTTGTACATAATTTTAGGTTATATAATTTTCATTCTATCCCCATTTTTTTCCTATATAATTTTCTGGTAATCAAAATTATCATTACGAAGCAAAACCACCATTGTAGGGAGAACAGGATGAAGCACTGTCATGTTACAAGTCCCACAAGTCCAACAAACGCTACTTACAAGTCCAACCAACCCTACTTACAAGTCCAACCATGCCCACTTACAAGTCCAACCAACCCTACTTACAAGTCCAACTATGCCCACTTACAAGTCCAACCATGCGTACTTACAAGTCCAACCAACCATGCCTACTTACAAGTCCAACCAACCCTACTTACAAGTCCAACTATGCCCACTTACAAGTCCAACCATGCGTACTTACAAGTCCAACCAACCATGCCTACTTACAAGTCCAACCAACCCTACTTACAAGTCCAACCAACCCTACTTACAAGTCCAGTCCAACCAACCCTACTTACAAGTCCAACCATGCCCACTTACAAGTCCAACCAACCCTACTAACAAGTCCAACAAACCCTACTTACAAGTGCAACCATGCCCACTTACAAGTCCAACCAACCTTACTTACAAGTCCAACCAACCCTACTTACAAGTCCAAGCATGCCTACTTACAATTCGTAAAAGATGGAAAAAAAAATACTAAGGGTGACGATTTCAGGACGATTTCCGAACGCTTGAGCGGGAGGTTCCGAATTTGGGTTGGTTTTAAAACATTTTGGAGTGTTTTACGCTTGCTTGAGCGTCAAGCGCACTTTTCACAAACTCAGAAAACCCGAGCGTGACGCATTCTTCGTGTTTTTCAACCGCTCGAGCGTCAAGGAAAATTGAAAAAAAATCAGAAAACCCGAGAGTGACGCATTCTACACGCATTTCGACCGCTCGAGCGTCAAGGCTAAACTAACAAAGCCCAGCGAAACTGAACGTGACATGTTCTACATGTTTTCTTACCGCTCGAGCGTCAAGGCATAAATTTAAAAAAAAAAACCACAAACCCTAAATACTTGCGCGCGCCCTTCTATTCTCCTATTGCAACCTTCAAACCGCCACCCTTTCACTATTCGCAATCGTTTCGCCAGGAATTTTCGAATTTGTGCTTGGGATTGGATCCAGGGCATATTTGCATTCGTCCAAGGTACATGGGGTGTATCTTTTAATATTTATTCCATGCTTTGAGAATTTCATTTAGGATGGATTATACATTGAAGAAGACGACTCTTGTCGTTTTTCCTCTGAAATTTTTTAAAACGGAAACACCTAAGCATGGAAGTGGAGTACATTTTTGCATCATGAAGGCAATATAAAGCACTATCCTAACAACTGGAATCAGTTTCTATTAACGTTCTGTGCTTCAGTTTTAGGGAGTTTATACTCTAGGGAATGGAGAAATCTGCAATGCTTCGATTAAGTTTAATAGAACTTTTGTAAAAACTGAAAAAATGTTAAAAGTGTTTTTAAAAATAAGGTAGACTATTTTTTTAAAGCGTCATTTAGTCATATTGCAACAATAAAAAAATTAAAAAAAAAACTATTTAACATCTACTACAAAAAAGAAACATTGCCAAATTTATACAGGTCATTTTCTTTTCCACAGAGTTAAATTTATTTAAACCAACCTTTTTCAATAGTGTTATTTAAAAGATTCTTAAATTTTACTTAGGTTTAACTCCACACATCCAAATCCAATAACTGGATTCTAAAGATCTAATTCTATAAAATTTGTTCACGTACTTGCAAATTCTAGTTGTTTGTTAAAGTAACTATTATTTTAAGTATTATGACCAACCTACAATTTAACAATAATAAAATCTCAAAATTGCTGCAATGATTAGGCATTTCACAAAATTTTTTAAGGCAACCTTCTGTGAAGAAATTGATGAAAAATGCTAGATTTTATATTGCCACAAGCAGGTAGTGGTGCAGGTGTCACCTGTGGGCATGCCACTAGGATTTAGATTTGTCTTATCTCCATATCATAGGACATGGGGGCTTGGCCTGTATCATATATCTTGAACTTATTGAAGCTATTTTGTAACTATATAATGAAGATAAAGGGAGCATTTGCTTAGAATAAAGGAAAAATCCGTTTGAAAAATTATACATGTCTTTGAAGGATAACCTAATAATGTTCACTCTTCACTAACAGAATGATTAGAGGAACCACTCACTTTTTCTCATGAAAGTGAAATTCACTTACAAACATTGAGTGAATGAATGAGTGGGTGCAAAAAAAAAAAAAAAAAAAAAAAATATATATATATATATATATATATATATATATATATATATATATATTTGAACCGATTTCATCTTATTTATTTTATTTTTGTTATATTTCCTTTCTCCTTCTTCCATTGCTTGAATATGTGCATCTCAACCTTTCTTTTCATCGAGATCTAATACTATACTATTAATGCAGATGCCAAAAAGACACACCCGAGGGTCTACGTCTAACGTACAACCTCATGAGGTTGATACAGAAATATTTCTTGACCGCCATGCGCAAATGAGGTTTCATCAATACCTGCACAACCGGAGTCTCCTATTAGAGCGGGAGGTAATAATCCGTGAGCTTGATCCCGAGATTACTTCAGTTTTTACTTCTAGGGGTTGGGAGCCTTTGCTCAAAAATCTTCCTGCACCCCAAGCCATCCTTGTTTGGGAGTTCTATGCAAACATGTATGGTTGGTCCCTTACCCCTCCCGAATTCAAAGTGTCTTTTCGCGGTCAAACAATTTCCATCACCCCTGATGTCATCTCTCAAATATTAGGGATACCAAGAGTTCCTGAGCCTCGATATCCTTACCATGAGACAGACCCCCCTTCACCTACTCATATGGCATCTTTTGTGTGCAACAGTACTACCCCTTTCTATGGAACAATCTAGTGATTGATAATATTCCAACTCATCGGTTGGTTGTTCTTCAGATTATGAGCACCAACATATGCCCAGTGGGTCATTTACATACCCTCTCACTCCAGAGACTTAGCTTCTTTTATGCATTACTCCAAGGTCATTCAATGGACCTTCCTTCCCAAATGGTTCGTTCCATGCACATTATAATTAACATCAAACGGAAGCGGAAACTTATATTTCCTTGCCTCATTACCCGACTCATGCAAGGACTTGATGTAGTAATCCCAGAAATTGAGCGACCTCTAGTGCTTCCACCGCTTATTGGGCCTACCACCGTAGCACAAAGTGTTGCGCATGCTAATGCTGCTACTCGGGCTGGTGCTCTTCGTCTACATCGTCAATCATCTTCCCAGGCTGGAACCTCTCATTCTGGTTCATCTTCGGCTGCTCCTTCATTTGATCCACCTGCAGTTATGGATTATTTGTCAAGGATTTATGAAGTCCAGTAACAATCGCGTGCAAAACTGGCGCTGATCCGTTCTACCCAAGAGACGCAAGGCCGGCAGCTTTCAGAGTTACAGGGAGCAATGTCGCAACTTCAACTACACCGTAACGAGGGTGAAGAGGACGAAGACGAGGATGATGACGAGGATGACGACGATGAAGAAAGTGAGGCAGACTGAAGTAGAGAGGGGAGCAGAAATTTTACTTTTTTTGTCGTGGCTTTGATTTGCTCTATTTTGTGGCCAAACGCTCGGTTTCTTTTTATTTTATTTTAAGGTTGTACTCCATTAGTGGCTTGCACTCTTGCAAATTTAGCACACTAAGCATGTTTCTTAGAAAAATTGTTTTGATCTCACCATGCAATATTTTGCTTACTCTATTTGGAAATTGGTTTACGGTTCGTATTGGTTCAGCAGCGTAAACATGAACGAAGGTCTCGTGTCTTATCGACGCTGCGTTTTGTGATTGGCGCCGTAAATGATGGGGTTTACTATCAATTAAAAAATGAAAGCATATCAGTCGGAGCTACTCCATATAAGATCTGGTGGTCCAACGATAAATGTGTATGCATGAGCTCGTGTCCACATATTTCACCATTGGTTATAGCAAATTAAACAGCTAATGCTCCAACTAATATTAAGTCATGAAAATTGATTAGTGACCCTATATCATTGATTTGTTACCAAATGGGTTTCTTGTCACCTGTTTTTAAAAACCCCAAAAACAGTTATTGTTATCAAACGGGTTTCTTGTCACTTATTTTAAAAAACTGAAAAACAATTTCAAATGTTTTTAGTTTTCAAACTGTTTTTAAAAAAAAAACATTACCAAACGGCCTCTTAGTTTTTGCGTTGGATTTTAAATAAAGCACCTTTTGGTATTTATTGTTAGATTTTTTTTTAAAACATATGAGTTGGGTTATTTAAAGGGATGATTTGGAAATATCATCCATCTAACATATGACCCTCTACATATATATTATATATTATATTGATAATAACTTTGCCCCTCTAGTTCATATGTCTAATCAATTTGTCACACATCATTATATGAGATTGATTGTTGTTAAGAATCCCCATGGTAAGATTTTATCATTGGAGTTAGTTCTACTAAAGAGTTTATAGAAAGGAAAAAGGAACTTTTCAAGTAATAGGGATTTAAAGAGAAAAATAAAAATAGAGGCTGCAATAAATGGATTCAAGTCTAGTCTATGTCATAATTAAAATACCCCATCCTATACCCATTTTCAGCTGGCAAGTTAATGGGTTTTCTCCCATAAAGCTACAAAACTTCCAAAACCCCTCATGTTATAAATGACCTGTGTCATATGTCAACCCATTCCCAACATGTTTAAAACAAGGTGCAGAGAACCAAAGTGAAGTAGGGATCAATAAAAGGAAGGTTATGGAATTTTAAATCTAATCCATTGGCTTATAAGTGTAGAGTTGGAGCATTTCTTTTGATCATTATTAGCAAGTCATTACATGTAAAAGAAAATAATAAAAATTTCAAATTAATATCTTTTTTTAACAAGATTTTGATTTGGTCTTTTTTTTTTTTCAAAAGATCGATCCATAAGGGTCAATAAAGAGAAATATTAAATCCATAAGGGTCAATAAAGAGAAAATATTAAATGTACTTAAAAAAAATAGTTCGAATTTAACATGTTATAATTTTTAAGAAAATAAGATAAAGATTATATGCATATGTATTATATGTAAGAATCTAGGAGTAGTGGCTAAATTCTAAATAATTTATCTTAACATATAAACTTAGATATCATTCATATTAATCTTTTCCATGCTAATAGCATATTGTATTTTTATGCTTTTAAATTTTCTAGATTATAAAAAAAGAAAAATATGAAAATTAAAGATTAAAACATGCAAAGTATCACACAAACTCAAATAACATGTAATTGTCAGTTGTCTAACTGATTAAGAATATATTGAAGCAAGCCACTAAGATGAATATCTATACAAGATAAAACTCAAAGTATCACACAAACTCACACGTCTATGCTCCTTTAATTGCTACATTTACTTCTTAACTCAAGTTTAATAATGAACCCATATCAGGCTAACAATTAGGACCAAGGAGGAGGACAAAAGAAAACAATAGGAGCAGGTTCAAACAGATCCAAGCTGCAAAGCTATGGGGCAAGAAGCATTGCTTTAGTGGCAGGGCAAGTTGAAGGAATCCGCTACCTGAAAAGTGAACAAGTGACTTAATAAAATGAAACAGCAAGAGCAAGTTAGAGTATTCACAACTGGAAGTATTCAACTAATACCGTAGGTTGTCCCATTGTGTGCTTGCATTCGGTGGATTGCCATGCTACATCACAACTGGCTGCAAAAAAGATAATTTTATTATTACAACTTTGTAAATTATTGATTGTGAGTCAAGAAATTTGAACTATTACTTGCAGCATCTGAGTGAAGCCATAATTCCCTTGAATACCCTGGGCGAAAATCCTATGATCAACAACACCACCTTGTGACATTTGGTTGGAAGCAAAATATGCCTGCATATTTTGTCAGTTGCCTTATAAGAAACACCAAGACTAGGGTTGTTTGCAAAACAAAAATAATGGAGTAAAGTATATCTGCACTGCTGGCGTATGTGGAGTCATCGGTGCAATAGGCATCATAAATGCATCCCTCATATAAGGTGTTAGTGGAGTGCAAGAATTCTGAGTAGATTGGCTACTAGAGGTAAACGCCCCAAAAGTTGCTGCAGCCTCTGTTTGGTTCATGGTTTCCTCTACTGACTCATTGACCGCTTGTTTTGCTTTCTTCTGTGTACGCTTGATAGATTGTTCCAACGCACCTTTTTGCCTACAAACACTTGAGCCAACCCAACCACCCTTTAGCTTCTTTTTAATACCTTTGGCCCTTGAAAGGATCTCCGTATCGTCAACACCGGTAGCTGGAGAATCATTGTCCCTAATACTATTGTCCCCAACACTATCTAGAAGTGTGCAATCTAGCTGAGAATTTGCTTGTGAAACATTCCCCCTTCCAAATTCACTTTGACTTCCTTCTTGTCTTGATGCATCATCCATATCTCTAGCTTTGTTTTTTTCTTTTACTATTCTATTCGCCTCACATTCAATTTGTTTAACCAGATCACTCCCAAAAGCAGAGGACTCTTCATGCAGTGAGGCCTTCCTTGCAGCTTGGGCAAAATTGCGACACAATTCTCTAAACCTCCTCCCAATTGTCGCTTTGGAGTTCTCCTCAGCAATAGTCCCTTCTTCATATGCAACCAAACCACTATTTGCATCTTTAGTCCATCTTTTCAAGATATATTGATCAGGTATCTTCTTTATCCTATTAGCACGAAGAATATAAAATGCATGACTGCACAATATGCCACTGAATTCAAATTTCTTACAGCTACAATTGACTGAAGTAGTTTCGCGATCGAATGTAACAGTATGTTGACGAACTCTCCGTTCAGCATCATTAGTGACTTTATACTCAACCAATCCGCCAACTTCCCCACAAACATACATCTCACAATTAAGGACACCATCAAGTATTTCTTTACAAACTAATTCAAGGATTGCTTCTGTGTAGACGTTTCGTGCACATTCCAACATTTGATTTCCCTCAATCGGCCCTCAATTCCTCATATCACCTATCATCCAATAATTCATCGAAGCGCCCCAAGAATCGCAATAAATCCTTTTGCCTCTGTAGATGACTTTTCAGTGAAGCATTCATGCTCTCGGACCTTTGTGTCGTACTCATGTTTGCACAGAACGTGTTCCTTCCGTATGCCAGAGACCATTTCTCCTTTTCCTCAAACTTTGCTTTCAACCATCTATTCGAGGATAAATCATATTTGTTAATCATTGTGTTCCATGCTTCTATGAATTCCTCCTCGTCTTCATACTCGTAAACACATCTACTAAAATCTTTTGCAAACGATTTCTCACTGTTAAACACATCGCTAAGATGTTTTGCAGCGTTTTGGAACATGTGCCAAACGCAGAAGCGATGGAATGTATCCGAAAGCACCGAAGCTATTGCACTCGTCATAGCTTGGTCATGATTAGTGAGAATTGTCTTCGGCCTCTTACTAGACATTGCTCTTACAAAGCTTTCAAATAACCAACTGAATGTCTGAACAGTTTCATCATATAATAGGGCAGCGCCAAAGATCTTGGTTTGTCTGTGATGATTAACACCAACAAATAACCCGAATGGTCTACCATACTTGTTTGTTCTATATGTAGTGTCAAAACAAACCACGTCACCAAAGTAAGTATAATCTGCCATCATCCCAGAGTCAGCCCAAAATATGTTACTAATAAAATCGTCTTCATCTAACTGAATGGCATAGAAGAAGGATGCATCTTCCAATTGTTTTCTTTGAAAGTATTCCAATAAGGCTCCTGCATCTCCCTGTTGCATGGCTACCCTACATTTGGACCGCAAATAATTCTGACAGTCTACCCGCATGAATCCTAGGCATTCAACGCCACCTACTTCCCTTCTCATCATTTCGACAGTTCTCTTGGGCTGTATCCCTGTCGAATCTGCAAGATCAATTTCAGCTGCTTGGGCCTCTGTTACTTTCCGATGTGATCGTAACATATGGACCATGCTTGGCAAAAGTAACTCATGATTATGCCCCTCCTCGAACTGTGTAATTATATATTTTCCACTCGCTTCCAATACAATTTTTATTCTTGCCTTACACCCAGTCCTTGTATCTGCACGATGTTTTACAACCGCCATATCCCTTTTATCTGTCCGACGATAACCTTCCTTTGAGCAACAAAAAACCCTATCCAGGAGGATGCCCGTACGTTGGTGCTTGTGCTGTAAGTCTTTTCTCGTTCCGAAACCAGTTCGTCTTGCATACTCATTATAAAACTGATGTGCGTCGTCTTTTGAATCAAACACCATCCCAATCTTTGGTAAATATGCTGTCTGTATTGATTCTTGCAAACCATCAACATCCCTATCGATGGTGTCTTCAATGCCATCAATTGATCTAGATGACAATTCCTCTGCACTATCCATTTCCGTTGTGTTTTCTGTTTACATATAAAACCCTCATTATTGTATAAGCAAATAACCAGACTTAAAATGAAAGATCATAAGAGGCCAGGTTTGTTTCGTCCTTCTTAAAACCAACAAATACAATGGATAAACAACATTCACGAAGTAATTAACATCCAAGATGATCAAGCCATGGTACATTCAAATTGAACCAAAAAAAAACAATTAAATAAAATAAAGGATTACTTAAAAGGAGAAGAAAATAAGCATTAATCAAACACGAGCACATGATCAAGCCACTAGTCAAGAATAATAATAACAAATGGACAATTACTAAAAATGAGAAACTAACTTAACTAAATATATAAGCCTAAGGGGGTGTTTGGTGGGCATTATAGAATCTGGATTATACTTGAATCTGATTACATAATCTAAAAGCCGTGTTTGGTTGGGATTTTAAGGTCGAATTCTACTATCCAATTGCATAATCAAGCCCATAATCACTATCTACTTTTTTGGTGATTATAGGGATTATGGACATTGGTGCTTAAATTTCCAAAATCTGTGTTTTTAGAGATTATGTATAACAAATTATATAAAACATATTATAATAAATAATAACGTTAAAAGTATTATAATGTAATATATTAGAATATATTAATATATTAGTATATTATATTTAATATCATATTATTAATATTTCATATTATATTAATATAATAAACATATTTCATAATCATAATATTATATTAAATTTAATATATTATTATAATAAATTTAATATATTATTATAATATATGATCATATTTAATATATTAATATATTAAAATATAATAATATATTAATATATCCTACGCAATATAGTAATATTAATAATTCATATTATATGGATTTACATATTATAATATAATAAACATATTATATTGATTTATTGCCATTAATAATATTATATTTATAATAATTTAATTATATTAATATAATATTATAATATATATACTATTTTACAATTTCAGATTGTAATAAATTTCTTATACTATAATAAACATAAATTATATTATTATAATATGATTTATATTATAATATAATATAATATTATAGAAGTGTGCAATTATTATAATTGTTACGTATATTATATAATATTATAATAGTATTATATAATGTTACAATAATATTATTATAATACACATAATATAACATTATTATATGATATTATATATAATTTTATTAATATATAAATTTGAATATTTAAGTAAAAAGATACATATTATATAATAATATATACAACTTTAAGTAAGACATTTATTGTTCTATATATATTATATTATATTATTTTTTATGCAATTTTTTAGACAAAAACTTCAAATTTAATCTCAATAATCAATGTCAATCAAACGTCATTTTAGATTCTAGTTTACAAATCTGACCTCATAATCTTGCTTATCTAAATAGGATTTTTAGATTCTTAAATCTTGGAAATATAATCTGGAATATAGAATTTAGGTTTACTAACAAAAAAAACGAAGAAACACAATGTCACTTGAAGATTACTTGATAGTGAAAAAGCAAATAATTCATTCCATGCAATTTCAAAAATATTTAGACGTTCACCGTTCGCGCAACTCGATTCTGAAGCAACTCCTTCAAGCCGTTAGCTCCCAAAATTTGGGCAGTTCCTCAAGATGTCAGGTATGAACTCCTTCAGACAATTTAATCAACCTGAATGCAATGTACAATGTTGCACAGTTAAATTTAGATGAATTGCCAGGTCGATGGAAACCAAATGGGGAAGAAGAAGCACTTGAATCTACAGTCTCGCACAATTAATCAACGTAAACGCAATCAGTGGGACAAATCAATCATTCTCTTCTCCAACAAACGTGAGGGGAAATCAATAAATTTCAATCGTCTGAGCGCGACAGGAATCGGAGAAGACAAAGGAGGGAGTTTTGAAAACTTCGTTCGTTTCGTGTTTCGCGGGCGCAATAGGAAGGAGAAAATCCATTCGGCCGAACCACAGTCGAATGGTTCTTATTAACCATTTGGCCGAAAACGAAGACTAACGGCTCACGGCCGAAAGCCAAAACTAACGGGCTATCGTCGTTAGTTGCCGTTCGTCGCATTCGATTCAAAAGGTTGGACACGCGTCACGCTATCGTCGTTCGAATGACCACTCGAACGACGATTCAAAAGAGAGGATGCGGGCTGCCTTAGATTGCTTTTCTACTTTCATGGTACGTAGCCCACTAGTCGTATGGTGATAGAAAAAGCATGACCAGGCAGTCTAGGCTAGTCAAGGTTGCTTTTTCTCCGGAGTTGTGACTCAGAAAGCTCAAGCTGATGTATCCTCAAGCCTTGGCCCATCTGATTGCTTCTGCGTTTTAATTCCTCTTGGTTTTGTTGACTCTTATGCAAGGCTCAAGGAGATTGACGGTTCAGATCTCTAGTTCACATGAGCTCAGGTTTGTTGAATCACCACCTTTTTCCCCCAAAAAGAAAGCAGCTGTTTACATGTCTTTATAGTTCAGAACCCATTAGCTAGTCATCTTTTTATTATTAGGAGAATCCAAAGCAACACATTACATTATTAGAGTAGTAGACAGAGGAGAAAAAGTTACAGCAATTATCTCTTGTTTTTCACCAACTATGGTCATTCTTATTTTTTCAGTTCCTCTCATCTGAATTCTGAACTGCAATGGCCACGCCTACCACCATCACCGGCAGGTACTACAAGAGGCGTAAGGGCTGCAAAGAGTTGCTTCAGAGGCCTCTCATATTCAAGTTCTGCTTTAGCAACAAACCTACCAGTGACAGTGGGGCTATAAAGCATCTGGGTGATCCAGGCACACCAATTAGTTTCGGACCATTCCACTCCGAAGATCCTAATCCTGAATGGCAAGCAATAAAACATCAGTCCTGGAAACATGTTTTCGGAAGCAGCAAAGATGTGGATACTACTCGTTTGTATGTGGAAGCCATAAAAAGGGTGGAGACTGAAGCAAGAGCTCTCTACGAGAACGATGACTCTCTATCGTCTTTCCCAAGAAAATTTCATATCAATGATGATCAACGATGGCTGCTTAATGTTACAAGCCGCAATCTGTGCTTTAGGTGGTTGGAAGCTACTGGGTTATCCCCCAGAGGATGCTATATTTGGTGAGCAAAGAGATAGAGAGAAAATCAAGCTAATAGTTCGTGCCATGTTTGTGATCGGCAACCAGATCCCTATCATAATTCTGGAGGAGTTAATGAAACAAAGCTTCTTTCAGAAGGTTCTTCACTAAGGAAAAGGGAAGCGGCCAATTGACCTGCCACGGAGGTGTAGACACCCCAAATTGCACTAAAAATGAGAAAATAATTGAAAATACTAATTGGGATTTGAAACAGGTCAAAAAAAAAAAAGAGTGTAAAATCTGGCCAAATTGGTCATGACCGTATTTTGTTTATGGTCTGGTCATACCTGCAGTTGATATACGGTCACGGCGTGCCCGTATTAATAATACGGGCAGGGCGCGACCGTAATATATATACGGACACGGGGGTCTTTGTGCGAATTTTACCTTTTTGATTTTTGAGCCTTATCTGCACCCAAATATCTCTCTTGGATAAGTGAATTCTCTTATTTATCTGTTCGAATTATCTCATTTATCCTTGTTGGCCATGGATGGGCATTATCCTTGTGTTTAACTCAATCTGAAACTCTATCTTGCCAAACCTTGGACCAACCATACCCCTGAGTTTGCCTATAAATAGAAGGCTTCTCCTCAAGCAAAAGGCCACGAAATTTTGAAGTACAAGGAGCTCCAAGAGAAGAGAGGAATCCCTGCTGCTCTGCTTGCTCAATCCAGGTAAGTCCCTTTTCCTTTTTATTTTCTGTCTTCAATTCTAGGAGTAATAGGATCTTCTCTATTGCTGTAGAATAAGGCCATCTTTTATCTTGTATTCCTAAACTTGTCTCTAAGTACCTCAAGAGTTTCTCTAGCCGTAAAACGTGAAGAAAGAGCTAGGGGAAAGGGGAACAGGTGGATCCCTAGAATAGAACCCCATATCTGTTTTTCTCCTTTTTTTTAGAATAAAGCCTTTGATTGTGTTTATGTACCCAAACCTATCTCCAAGTACCCCAAGAATCCTCTCTAGCCATAAAACGTGAAGAGAAAGCTAGGGGAAAAGAGAACAGGTGGATCCGTAGGGCAGGCCCCCATGTGCTCAAATCTATGAGATGTGGCTATTTTGAATATCCTGATCATGTTTTAATGGTTTTTATGTTGAATGAATGAATCATATGAATCTATGATGTCCATAGCATGAGATCCCCACTTTTTGCTAAAATTTGGATTTTTCCCACTTTTGCACCTACAGCACTATTTTCGTGATTTTTGTGATATTAGGCTAAGATCCTGGATCTATCATAATCAATATGGTAGATATGGATTCAGAAGCCTGAAAGTAACTTCTAGGGTTTCATGAAGTGATTTTTGAGTCCTTTTCTACTTTTGAGAGAAGCCCTACGGTCTCAGTTCTCCCCTTTTGATGTTCTTCATCAACGTGGGTATTTTTGGTTTTTATTTCTTGATTTAATGTGAAATCTGGGTTATATCTATGTCCAGGACTATTCAAGTTCAAATCTGCAATATTTCATAAAAATCATATTTTTCTAGATTTCTAGAATTTAACTTGAAGCCAGATTTTTGAAGTTTTCACTTTAGATTGGTTTTATTTGATTTCATCTCAATTCTGTTTTGATCATGAAACCCTAGGAATGGTATGATCATATTTGAAAGTTCTGGATCAATTAGGCTATTCGTATGAAAAAACCATACACTTTTGTCTTTTTTGTGATTTTTATAGCAAGCCTTTTTCCTTTATTTTAACATGAACAATACCTGGGAACCACCTTGTGTGGATGAATAGGGGTGCCTAACACCTTCCCCTGTTCATAACCTAATCCCCTTACCCATCTCTGGTTGTTTTTTTAAAGGGTTATTTTAACCGTAAATTTGCCTTTTGTGCTTATTTGATATTTTGGTGTCCATTCACACCTAAACAGAATGGTGGCAACTCAGTGTTTTTAACCAATCCCGTGTGATTCAGGAAGTCATTTGAATATGATTTTTTTCCTATGTCTCACAACTGGCGACTCTGCTGGGGACTTGTGGATTTGAGCCTTTTGGTGTTTGTTCATGTTTTTTATTTGCTTGCTATTTTGTGTTTTTTAGTATATTTTTGTTTTGCTTGCTATTTTGTGTTCTTAAGCATGTGGGTTATGTTTTACATCTAATTTATTGCTTAAGAATTGATGGGGGTAGAAACATGCTTAATTTTGATTTATAGGATTGTTTCTAGAAACATGCGTAGGGGAGGTTCGTTTTGCTAAACCATGCTGATTTATTGCTGTATTTTTATAATATCATGTTTTAATTTTCAGCATGATCTCCATGATGTGTTTTTGGGTTGTATAACATGATCATTTGTTTGCATGATTGGATGATTTTCGTGAGCATGTTTAGGTGCTATAGGGACTACTTTGTGTATTTGTTTACTTTAAATATGCTTTCCTATTATGCCTTGGTTTGTTTATGCATGGCTACGAAAAGAGTGGCAAGGGTTTGGGTTGTTGTGAATGCACCCAATTTTTACAATGCACTGTGCACATTTTATATTTTACACAGCCTGCCCTTAACCTATAGGAAGTTGAACTCGAATGTATGTAGCTTGGCGCAATGAGGTCGATACTTCGAAAAGTGAAAGTGAAAACATTCACCTTAGAGCTTTGGGCCAATGATGTGATGATAACGTGGATCTGTGATTTGATTCTGGTCATCACTAGGCTTGAGTGCTAAGTTGCCATTAAGCCAAAACCCAAAGCCCCTACGCTTGAAGGTGAAGTTACACGTTTTTGGCTAAAATACAAAATTACGTGGGGATATGGGTTTGTAATTGAGGGAAGGCCGTTTGCATGGCTTACAAACCAGGGCATAATGCGGATCCCATATTGAAGGTAAACAAGGTAACAAGGTAACCTTAATTTTTGCATTATTTTCATGTAATAGTGGTGCCCTGGTGCCCGTTGGTTCGGGATAAAATTGGTCCCAAATATGCATGTTTCCTAAAAGTAGTGTAGCCCATAGGAAGAGTTTCTAACTCTGCTTAGAATCAATCCTACCCAATGTTCATACAAGAGGCGACAAAAGGGTACCAAATTCTTGAGTATGGTGTCAATTTGGAGGGTACATGTGCCCTCCTAGACATATGTTTTGCAAATAGGCCAAAGTCCACTTTGGGACAGTTTAGAAGCCTTGCAATGGGTGAACCGTATGTTTGAATGAGCAATCAAAATGATTAAACCATGTAAAAACTGGAAAAACATAAAAGAGCTCCGTAAAACCGCATTTATTACACGGGCTAGGCTCGCCCGTGTTAACTATACGGTCACGGCTTGCTCGTAATTTAAATACGGGTAAAGCCGGACCGTATTGCATATGCGGTTTTTGCGGAGAATTCAATTTTAATCAGTTTTTCCCACTAAATCTTGTTCTTTTAGCCTTTAAATAATGATAAAGGGAAATGAGTTTGAATAAAATGCTTCAAAAAAATAAATAAATAAATAAAATGTGAGAGAAAATCCATTGGGCCTCTGAAAGCCTTTGAATTTCAGACTTTTTCTCAAAACTCCTTGGGCCTCTGAAAACCTTTGAATTTCAGACTTTTTCAAAACTCTTTGGGCCTCTGAAAGCCTTTGAATTTCAGACTTTTTCTTAAAACTCTTTGAGCCTCTGAATGCCTTTGAATTTCATACTTCTTCAAAACTCTTGGGGCCTCTGAAAGCCTTTGAATTTCAGACTTTATCCTTTGGTCCTCTGAAAGCCTTTGAATTTCAGATCTTTTTCCTTTGGGCCTCTGAAAGCCTTTGAATTTCAGATCTCTGGGCCTCTGAAAGCCTTTGAATTTCAGACTTTATCCTTTGGGCCTATGAAAGCCTTTGAATTTCAGATCTTTTTCCTTTGGGCCTCTGAAAGCCTTTGAATTTCAGACTTTTTCTCAAAAAATCTTTGGGCCTCTGAAAGCCTTTGAATTTCAGACCTTTTTCAAAAACCTTTTTGGGCCGTCTATAAGCCTTTGAATTATAGACACAAATCATTTGGGCCGTCTAAAAGCCTCTGAATTTTAGACAAATCATTTCTTTGGGCCGTCTAAAAGCCTCTGAATTTTAGACAATCATTTCTTTGGGCCATCTAAAAGCCTCTGAATTTTAGACAAATCATTTCTTTGGGCCATCTAAAAGCCTTTGAATTTTAGACACAACCTTTTTTGGCCGTCTATAAGCCTCTGAATTATAGACACATATTCTTTGGGCCGTCTATAAGCTTCTGAATTATAGACACATATCCTTTAGGCCTCTGAAAGCCTTTGAATTTCAGACTTTTTCCAAAAATATCCCTGGGCCTCTGAAAGCCTTTGAATTTCAGACTTTTTCCAAAAATTTCTTTGGGCCTCTGAAAGCCTTTGAATTTCAGATCCTTTTCTTTTTTTTGTAGGACCTGTTGGAAGCCCTAGAATATTCCAACAATTCAATTCAATTCAAAAAAAGAAGCAAATAAAGAAAAAAATCCAAACTCGTGTTCACCTAGCTTGCACATAGGCATACATAGGCATGTGAATAAGATTAAATTTTCACTAATATTTTCTCTTTATTTTATCCAGGTACCAATACACTTGCAACCATAGCTCCTGTAACCAGATCAAGAGCTCACACCATGAACCCTATTGAGAATGAAGTTGATGTTCCTAACCCAGATGTAGCCCTGCTTCAGGAGCAGGTGGCAGGACTAGCCCGAATGCTAGAAAATATACTATCGGTGCAGGCCCAACAAGTGCAAGCCCAGAATCAAGAATCCACTTCCAACCCAGCACTTCCACCCCAAATCAATATCCCACATCCGTTTCAACCTATTCCTGAACCCATTTATGAACCCACCCCTGAACCTATACTGATCAGGGATGAGACCGTTGAATCAGACAAAGAAAAGGAAAAAGAAAGGATGAGGGATGAGATAGAAAAGAAGTTCATGCATAGACTAGAGATGATCCAAGATGAACTAAGGGAAGTAAAAGGGGTGAACAACTTCGGGGGCACCAATTTTGAAGACTTGTGACTGTACCCTAATGTTAACATGCCGTCCAAGTTCAAGTGCCCAGACCTGGACAAGTATGATGGCACGGGCTGCCCCATGAGCCATCTGAAGTTGTACTGCGGTGCCCTATGCCAGTTCGGTCGGGATGAGGGCGTCTTGATTCAGCTCTTCCAAAGGAGCTTAACAGGAACTGCGTTGAGATGGTTTGCCACTTTAGACCATGGAAAGATCCGAAGATGGAAAGACCTAGCAGATGCCTTCCTAGCTCAATACAGGTTTAATTCAGAGATCGTGCCAGATATGTACGATGTAATGAGGATGAGCAAAAGCAAGGACGAATCTGTGAGGCAGTATGCCAAGAGATGGAGGGAGACAACATCTCAGGTTAAGTGTAAGACCCCGGATTTTTGATTAGACTAATATAAGGAATTTGCTAATATTATTAAAAATTAATAATGAGCCAATAATTCAAGTAGTTGTCGCAAGGGTAATTTGGAAAGTTTAGAAATTCAGAGATTAAGTAATCTTGGGGTAAGTGGTGGTAATTATATCGTATTGTAATAATTTAGTAAGTTATTAAGATAAATTTAATTAGATTAAATTAAGTGTGGTTATGTATAAATTTTATAGTAAATAAATACTAATTAGAAACTTTATTTAAAGTGAATAAAGTAGTGTCGATCTTTTGTTTGTGTGGCTAACCATTTAATCAAGGGTGGTTAGGCTGTAGGTGTAGGGAGTGTTGATGGAGTTACACACCGGCTGATCATCAAGAAGTTGTTGAGTTTTCTTAACGTATAGAGTCATTGTCTATTCCGAGCGTTTGGAACAGTTACAACTATTCAATTTCTGGAGAAACCAAACATATGGAGGGGAGATTTGAGAGGTTGGGAAAAACTAAACAGAAACTTTGGAGGTGAGATGGAGGAGAGCTAACTGAAGATTTTAGAGAAGGAGAAGATCTATTCGTTAAAGGAAGTGCAGCAGATTTGGTTGTGCAATTTTTCATCCAACTCTCATTTCAGATCAGGTGAGCAATTTTATGATTTGATTTAGGTTAGTCTGATTTGGTTTTATCAAAAGTTTAAGAAGAAAATAAATCAGGCTTTTAGGATTTTGAATTCTGGTTTTTCTATTCAAATTGTCAGTTCGTTGAGGAAAATCTGAGCGTGGAGAGACATCGGATTTTGCTGCTATTTCTGGTGAAGTTGGAGTTAAGCAAAACACAGGCAAGTTAGCACCTTCGATAATAGCATGTTTTCTGTGTATTCTTTTAAGATCTAATAAAGGATACGAATGTGTGGGGGATCATTTCCAGTTTTGTTAACAGTGCGGCGGATGAGTTTTAATGGTGGTATAATCTGGTTTATATATTTCCGAAGGAGTTTTATTGGGTGGTTGGGACCATATGTGCTGTGTGGGGGGTTCCCTTAAGGTCTAAATTGATTCAGAAGGGTAAAATAAACAACTGCTGCAAGTTGGAGAGTTACCGAGTTGAATTGGGACCTGGTGCCAACCTAATGGACCTGGCGCCAACCTCAAAGAGGTTAGCACCAGACTCAAAAATTATTTGGCGCTAGGGAAACTAATCTGGTGCCAACCTTACCAGGTTAGCTCCAGCTTGTTTCGGTTAGCACCAAATCCAAATTTCTTTTGTAGTGTACGGCTATTGTAATTTTTCTTGTATTCATTTATTTTAACACCTGAAACAAGTTTAAAAGATTGGATTAAAGTTTCTTAGCACTTCGATAATCATGGAATAAATCAGATTTGGAGGTCATGTTGAGTTTTAATGATAGTGAATGCAAGTATAGTGTTTAGGAAAAATCTGGTAGTGCATTCTTGAGCTATTTCTGTTTTTTTTATATCAAACTATTTGATCTCTGTTATGACTTATTTTTTTTGTAAATACCTGGTTATCAAACGTGGATTTGAACTAAGTGTGGTAAATCAAAAGGGGTTTATCAAATTGTCTATGGATATGAACTTAAGGCACTTATTGACTCATCTGAATTTCGTTTGTCATATTTTTGAACTATCCTAAATTCTATTTTGAACCGAAAGGTAAATGAAATGGCTTCATGACATATCGTTGGATTGTTTTAGAAGAAAAGTATAGACTTTTACCGGTTGTGCAGATTTTTATACATTTTTACTGTTGGATTATTTTAGTGCGTATTTGAGATTGAATGTGGTATTCTTAACTAAATATGTTGGTTTCTTTTACTAAAGGCATATTTTAAGAAAATCTTACATGGTATACTATATCTTTTGTCAAAGTACTAGGGCGAGACTTAGTGTGGATCCACAGTCGAGTTGTAGTGAATTTTGTATATTTTTTTTGGATTTAAGTCTAGGGTTCCTTCATGCATTTCCTCCATGATGGAGAGGCCTTCCATGAGGGAAGTGCTGCAGCAACTCCGTTTCCACCATGAGGGTGAGGTCACACGGGTATTTCCGCCATGAGGGCGATGAATTGGTTGTTTGAGCTATTGCAGTATTTCGACTGGATTTTTTGGAACACTAGTGCTTAGTCACACAAAATAGATAGACTTCACAAGTCCCAATACATAAGATTTTCCGAATGTGATTGACGATGTATTTCCGAGATTAGACGGATTACCGTGGTTAATCGTCGTGTATTTTTAATCGTACATGTTTTAGTACTGTTACAATTATATTTTGGGCATGCATTGCTACTTGCTGAGATAGTCGTATCTCACTGTTTTGTTTTGTTTTCAGATCTCAGAGAGGACGATTCAGGCGGGTATATGCTTGGTTTAGGTGAGTTGGGGAAAATTTTAGTTGACTCTGATTATGTTGTTGCCATTTCATGTTTTCCTTACTCTGATATAGCGATCCTGTGTGAAAAGCTAACTCCTTGGGAACGAGTTACGGTTTATTTCACGTAACCCGGTTCCAGGGTGTTACATTAAGCCACCTATGCTGGAACAAGAGATGATTTCTACCTTCATCAGTACATTGGGCCAACCATTTTATAGCCATTTGGTGGGTCAGACCACCACTAATTTCGTGGCCCTAGTGCAAGTGGCAGACAGAATTGAAGATGGGATCAAGTCTGGGAAAATAGCTGATTACTCTGCAGTGTCGAACTAGGAAGCTTCCACCACTTTCTCTACACAGAAAAAGGAGAATGGTAATGGAAGAATAAAGAATGAAGAAGGGAGAGAAGTAGAAGTGAATATGGTGCAACTTCCTAGGGAATCCTGTCAAATCAATGCCCATCCACCTCCTATCAAGCCAACCCATCAATTTCCTTTGCTGCCTATTCAAATTAATGTCCCTTCTGCACAACTTGTGAAGGAGGAAACAGAAGTAAGGAAGAGAAGGGAATTTTCTAAACTACCTATGAGACCATCGAACTTTTGCCTACCTTACTTCAGAAGGGTTATGTGACTTTGAGGTTGCCAAATCCTCATGCAAGCAAGGGGAAGAATTATGATTCATCTGCAATCTGTGATTATCATATGAGCACTCTAGGGCATACCACAGATCGTTGCTTGGCCCTAAAGCATGCAATCCAGGATTTGTTGGATAATAATTCCTTATCATTCAATTCAGTCACACCCATCCCACCTACCGATAACAATGGGGCAGGTAGCTCAAATGCAATAGGGTCAATTTTTTCAGGAAAAAAAAGATTTGACCCTTCTCAACTTATTGCTCCAATTGGTACCACAGTCCGGGTTTATTTTGAAAAAGAAGATGAATGGGGCCATGTGGAGAAAGAGACTCACACAGGGGCAGATTTTAATATCAAGGAAAGGAAGGAAGAGGAAGAAGAAAAGCTAAAATTGAAAGGAAATAAAATGATGGGTGAAAAGGCAAAAAAGTGGCAAACAGAAGCACCAAAGCAGTGTAAGCTACAAGCTAATGAAAATGAGGCAAATGTGAAAGAAGGGTGTTAGAGAAAGAAGGAAGGGGCAATAAAAGAAGAGAATGAAGTCAAGGTTGAACCTCCTTTCATTGATTGGGCGGTTATCCAAATTCCAGATAATGTGATGTTAACTCCTTCAAGAGCAAAGGAGATCATCCCAAATCATGAAAAGAGATGCTTACCTCACTCAGCAGGAGAAAGAAGTTTTCTGAAAAAGAAAGAAAAATCAGCTTTTGCTTTGAAGAACTGGGGCAGTTCTCAAATTCCCTTGTTCTCTGAAAAAAAACCTGCATAAAAAGAATGCACATTTCCTGAGGATCCTAAAGAGCCTTGTTCTTAGGAAGTGATTTCAATAAAGGCTCTTCAAAAAAAAAAAAAGATTTTTCCCTTTAACATTTTTCTAGAAAAAAAAAGTTTTCAGCAAGGTCCTTTTACTTATGAATCATATCTCTTATTGAATTTCATTGAGTTGAATATGACTTTGAGATTGGGCTCAATTTTGAGACCAAAATCGAAGAAAAAGACATTTTATATGAAAATTCAAATCTTTTTAAGTGTCATGAGAAGAATATTCTACAAAATTATGAAGTGACCAATTTTATGGCCTTTGGAACCAAAGATGACCCATAGTCTTCAACAAAAAAGATAGAAGAAGATTTGAAGTTCCTTCATTATAATTCAGAAAAGGATCGCACCACTTGCTGATTCGTTCAAAGGGAGGTTGATAATATTGTTTGAAGAAATTTTGGGGCTTTGCACTTGAAAATATGGGCGAAGATCTGAACTTTTCGTTGGAAATAGAATTGGGCATCATTTGATGGAAAGAATCCAAATTCATAATGTAAGCACCCAAATTTTGATCAAACCAAATAAAAGAGAAAAAATGTGCTAAAAAACAACAAAATAGCTCAAGACCCTAAGGGGCAAAAATTTGACCTTTTGATCAAGTGATAATTGGCTGCCTTGCTCTATACCATTGGATAGAGAATCTCGACACGGTTCCAACGCAACTGGGTTTGCAGGAATTGGAGTCCGGATGAGGGTTCTAAGGGCAGTCAAACTTAAGGGAAGGCCAAAAGTTGACTTTTCCTCGAACCCCGTGCCAAATGCTTAGCTCTATGTCATTGGATAGAGGGCTCCGATACGAGTCTAACGCGATTGAGTTTGCTCAAATTGGAGTTCGGATGGAGGAGATATGAGCTGTCGAAGTTTCCAACCAGCAAAACCAGAAACTGCACACGTGGCGCAAGAACTGCACACGTGGCAGCCAACGTAGCAAAATATCTCAGGGACTAAATCTTAATATCCAAAATTCGTACGGGGCGATCCGTAGATATCCAAAAGTGTCAAATCGGTCGAATCGGTCAAGTCGAAGGGCAAATCCGTAATTTCCCAAATTGTATCCAGTCACATATACCGGATACACTAGCTCCCCTTCATGACCGGACTTGAAGGCCGGATACAAGAAGATTTTCGCGCGAGATTCGCACCAATCGCCAGACAAATTCGCGGCGGCATTTAATTTTCAAATAATTATGTTTTGTATCCAGCATTGAAGACCGGATACAAAGGAGTGCCAGTGTATCCGGACATGAAGACCGGATAAGGAGAGGCCTTAATGTATCCGGACTGAGTTGCCGGATTCATTAAGTTGTCTATAAATAGAGAACAGCAGCTCATTTCCGGGGGTTGGCTTCATTTTGCCCGGTTTCCACCCCTTCTCCCCCATGACTCCTGCTCCGAAACCCCCCCCCCCCCCCCCCCCCCCCCCAATTGCCTTCCAAGACCCCTCAAGCACCACCTAGAACCATCCAACCCCTTCCTAGTCTCTTCTCCCTCACTTGAACCTTGGAGAAGAACAAGACCTGCTGCTGTTGGTGGCCAAAGGAGGAGCTCCAGCAGCCACTTGTGCTTCAAAGAGGCTCTACGCCTTGTTCCAGAGTTCATAAACACCAAGGTAATGTTTCCCATGGCTTGTTGTTCAACATAAATAAAAATAGGCTCATTCCAAGCATGTCATATGTTCACCATCTTTAGCTGCTTTCTTCCTTAGAACAAATCTGTCTTCATGGTAATTTGGCATGTGTTATCTTCTTCTTCTCGCCGCATGAAAATCCCCAAGTAAGGGAGACCCCACGTTTGGCTCTATGGGAGAATGAGAGATTGCCCCTCACAATTTTGGCCATCTCAAGCTACTGTTTTGATCTTATTGGAGCAGTTTTTAAGAGGAAGCATGTTTCCTCATGATCCATCTCATGTACCCCCTATATAAGCCCCTCCGTCCCTTCTTTGTTTGTTTATTTTACGTTCATGATATCGGGTCTTTTCGGCTTGTCTTTGGGCTTGATTGCAGCATGATATAAGTCCCATGAAGTACGTGTATGCATGCATAAGAAACCTCACACCAAGCATGCCCACCCCCTCACACACCTTGTCCATGTGCATAAATCTGTGAAAAATGCATTTGTTTGCAATAGCTTAGATGCATGCTAGGTTGTATTAATTGAGTTGCATTTGCATGACTAGTTCATTGATAGGTGAAGAGTGAAGACCCAAACAGGGACACTCAGGTCCCTGCCGCCATCCCTGGAGCACCCCAGGGGACCAAAAAACCCAACCCCAATGCAAAAATCCAAAAAAAGGGCTTTTGTGTGTTGATCCGGCAACTCAGGCCGGATCAACAGAAGCCCATGTGTAGCCGGCTAAAGATGCCGGATACACAGAATCCTGTGTGTAACCGGCATCTCAGGCCGGCTACACTGCCAGAATTCATTTTTGCTGATCTTGTGTATTTTTCGGTTTGTTTGATCAACTCCGGGTGAACCAGTAGGGTTTCCGGGTCACCCGGAAACCCAAGATGGGCCATGGTCCGACCCGGTCCAAATTGATTTCCGGTGGGCCTTCCAACGGGGCCCACCAAGCCCGACCAATTTATTTTTGCTTAACTAAGATAAATAAAAGATTTGAGTGGGCCAGACCACTTAAGGCCCACCCAAGCCCTAGTTGGGCCATGCATGCTTAAAGTAGGATGTGGTTTGGCCGAGACCACGGGCTGGGCCTATCGGGCCCACTAAGCCCATGAACCCAACCAACTTAGGGTTTCAGAACCCTAACTCAAGAAGTGTTGGGCTTTCAAGCCCAAGCCTAGGTAAAGGGCCCCAAGCCCAATACCTGGCCCATTTTGGTATAATTAATCAAGATAATCAAAATCACTTGGCAAACAACTGTGGGGCCCACTCAAGGGCCCACAAAGCAATCCCGGCCCACTTTTTGGCATGAAATCCATTTAAATAATCCAACTTAAACCCTAAAGTAAAATTAATTCATTTGAACCAAAGCCCAAAGGGCCTCTCAGGCTAGACTGAGGCCCACAAGGGACACGTGGGCTCAACTAAGCCCACCAAGGGATCCGCGGGCCTTCCAACGGGGCCCGCCCAATCAGACTCACTTCGTTCAGTAATAAGAAGATAAAATCAAGTAAAGGGACCCACACCACTTTGGCGGTCCCGCCAGACTTAATCAAATTACATGCTGGAATAGGAATCGGGTGAGTGAGAGACCAGTGTTGACTCAAACCAGGGAAACTTATGGGACCCGTCACTTGACGGGGTGGACTGGGGTGTCTACGGACTTCCCCAGACTGCAACCGAGAACCTACTTAGAATCTCAAGCCGCAGACCAAGCCTTAGTAGAAGGACTTAGGCACCCAAGTGTCTGCCTGCACCCCATCAGGCAGTGGCGACTCTAAACAATCCCGAGGCACACATCGTTTTGCGTGCGCCTCGTCGTGCGACCGAAATGGGGTGCGCACACATAAGATTGATCAAAAGGTGAAGAACTTGTTCATAACAGAAGTTCTATTTAAAGAGGCTTTCATGTTGATAGAAGGTGATTAAGAAGAAAAAAAAGAGAAGAAAAAATCCTGAGCCAGTCATGTAGTGCAACTCTACCAAGTCTAAAATTCAAATTTTTCTTAAAATGATAAGAGGCCTTTCTTTCTTATATCCACAAAATTTTTGAAATCCCTAGCTAGTTAGACCCTTTGAGCTTAATACATTTTCCAAATAACCTAAACTGAGAATTGTAACCCCACACTGGGACAAATGTATTAAGGGATAAAAAAAAGGAATGAAGGGACAATTATTGAAGTTCAAAAGGGATTTTGAATATGTTTTCAGAAAATGGGGCAAAGAAATGAAAAAAGAAAAAAGAAAAAAAAAGGAAGAAAAAAAGATAATCAAATGCTATTTGGAGAATGTCTTCAAAATTGTGAAGAAAAGAATGGAAAAAAGAAGTTCAATACTAGAGAATAAGTTTCAAATGAAGAAATCAAATTGAGGGAAGAACTTCATTACTAGGGGCAATTTTGTATTCATTCCAAGGGAAGAAATGCCTTAAAATTTACAATTTCAGTTAATCCATTGTAGACACCCCAAATTGCACTAAAAATGAGAAAATAATTGAAAATATTAATTGGGATTTAAAACAGGCCAAATGTGTATGAAAATAGATAATTTGAGCCTGGACCGTATTGTATCTACGGGCTAAGCGCACCCGAAATTTGAATACGGGCACTCAGCGCCCGTAATACATATACGGACACGTGGGACCGTAAATCATTTACGGGCAAATCAGACTCGTGCGAGTTTTGTTCTTCTCTCGATTTCTGAGCCTTATCTTTAGTCCAATATCCCTTTAAATGAGCGAATTATATATTTTATTCGTGCGAAATATCTTTGTGGATAAAGGATGGGCATTATCTTGTGTTTAACTCAAACTGAAACTCTATCTTGCCAAACCTTGGACCAACCATGCCCCTGTGTTTGCCTATAAATAGAGGGTCTTTCCTCAAGCAAAAGGCCACGAAAATTTGAAGTCCAAGGAATTCTAAGAAGCTCCAAAAGAAGAGAGGAACCCCTGCTGCCTTGCTTGCTCAATCCAGGTAAGTCCCTTTTCCCTTTTATTTTCTGTCTTCAATTCTAGATGTAATAGGATCATCTCTATTGCTGTAGAATAAGGCCATCTTCTGTATCTAGTATTCCTAAACTTGTCTCCAAGTACCTCAAGAGTCCCTCTAGCCGTAAAACGTGAAGAGAGAGCTAGGGGAAAAGAGAACAGGTGGATCCCTAGAATAGAACCCCATATCTGTTTTTCTCCTTTTTTTAGAATAAAGCCTTGGATTGTGTTTGTATACCCAAACCTATCTCCAAGTACCTCAAGAATCCTCTCTAGCCGTAAAATGTGAAGAGAGAGCTAGGGGAAAAGAGAACAGGTGGATCCGTAGGGTAGACCCCCATGTGCTCTAATTTGTGAGATATGTCTGCTTTGAATATCCTGATCATGTTTTAATGCTTTTTATGATGAATCTGAATGAATAACATGAATCCATGATGTTTATAGCATGAGATCCCCTATTTTTTTTTATAAAATTTGGATTTTCCACATATTTGCACCTATAGCACTGTTTTCGTGATTTTTGGGATTTTAGGCTAAGATCTTGGATTTATCATGATCAATATGATAGATCTGGATCCAGAAGCCTGAAAGCAACTTCTAGGGTTTCATGATGTGGTTTTTAAATCGGTTTTTCATTATTGAGAAAAGACCGTACGGTCTAAATTCTCCCCTTTTGGTATTTTTCAATCAAAGTGGGTATTTTTGGTTTTGATTTTCAGATTTAATGTGAAATTTGGGCTATACCTATGTCCTGGACTATTCAAGTTCAATTTTGAAATATTTTATAAAAATCATATTTTTCTAGATTTTTAGAATTTGACTTGAAGCCAAATTTTTGGATTTTTCACTTTAAATTGATTTTATTTGATTTTATCTCAATTTTATTTTGATCATGAAACCCTAGGAATGGTATGATCATATTTGAAAGTTCTGGATCAATCAAACTATTCATATGAAAGAACCATAAAATTTTGTCTTTTTTGTGATTTTTTATGAATTTTATAGTAAGCCTTTTATCTTTGAAAAACATGAACAATGCCTGGCAACCACCTTGTGTGGATGAATAGGGGTGCCTAACACCTTCCCCTGTTCATAACCTAATCCCCTTACCCATCTCTGGTTGTTTTTTTAGGAGGGTTATTTTTACCCTAAAATTGCATTTTGTGCTTATTTAATATTTTTGTGTCCATTCACACCTAAATTGAAGGGTGGCGACTCTTTGTTTTAATTTAATCCCGTGTGATGATTGAGGAAGTCAATGGAATATTGATTTTTTCCCATGTCTCACAACTGGCGACTCTGCTGGGGACTTGCGGATTTGAGCCTTTTGGTGTTTTAGTTCATATTTTGATTTTTTGATTTGCTTGCTATTTTGTGTTTTTAAGCATGTTGGGTATGTTTTAAATCTGAATTATTGCTTAAGAATTCATGGGGGTAAAAACATGTTTAAGTTTGATTTATAGGATTGTTTCTACAAATATGCGTAGGGGAGGTTCGTTTTGATGAACTATGCTTATTTCTTGTTATATTTTTATGATAGCATGTTTTAATTTTCAGCATGATCTCCATGATGATTTTGGGTGTATAACATGATCATATGTTTGCATGATTAGATGATTTTTTTTATGAGCATGTTTTAGGTGCTATAGGATTGCTTTATTTACTTGTTTATTTTAAATATGCTTTCCTATTATGCCTTGGTTTGTTTATGCATGGCTGCGAAAAGAGTGGCAAGGGTTTGGGACGTTGTGAATGCACCCAATTTTTACAATGCACTGTGCACATTTATTTTTTTACACAGCCTACCCTTAACCTATAGGAAGTTGAACCCGAATGTGTGTAGCTTGGCGCAACGAGGTCGATACTTCGGAAAGCGAAAGTGAAAACATTCACCTTAGAACTTTGGGCTAATGATGTGATGATAATGTGGATCTGTGATTCTGGTCATCACTAGGCTTGAGTGCTAAGTTGCCATTAAGCCAAAACCCAAAACCCCTACGCTTGAAGGTGGAGTTACATGTTTTTGGGCTAAAGTACACAATTACGTGGGGATATAGGTTTGTATGATTGTGGGAAGGCCGTTTGCATGGCTTACAAACCAGGGCATAATGCGGATGCCATATTGAAGGTAAACAAGGTAATCCTATTGTTTTGCATTATTTTCATGTTATAGGGGTGTCATGGTGCCCATTGGTTTGGGGATAAAATTGGTCCCAAAATATGCATGTTTCCAAAATTGGTGCAGCCCATAGGAAGAGTTTCTAACTCTGTTTAGAATCAATCCTACCCAATGTTCATACAAGAGGCAACAAAAGGGTACCAAATTCTTGAGTATGGTGTCAATTTGGAGGGTACATGTGCCTTCCTAAACATGTATTTTAGCAAAAAGGTCAAAGTCCACTTTGGGACAGTTTAGAAGCCCTGCACTGGGTGAACCGTACGTTTGGATGAGCAATTAAAGTGATCAAACCGTGAAAAAAACTGAAAAAACATAAAAGAGCTCCGTAAAACCGCATTTAGTACACGAGCTGGGCTCGCCCGTATTGGTTATACGGGTTGAGCTCGCCCGTATTGGTTATACGGGCTGAGCTTGCCCGTGTTGGTCATACGGTCACGGCTTGCTCGTAATATGAACACGGGCAAGGCCGGACCGTGGTGAATATACGGTTTTCTCGGAGGATTCAACTTTAATTAGTTTTTCCCACTAAAATCTTCCTTTAACCCTTAAATAATAATAAAGGGAAACAAGTTTGAATAAAATGCTTCCAAAAAAAAAAATTGAATAAAAAAAATGTGAGAGAAAGGTTCATTGGGCTTCTGAAAGCCTTTGAATTTCAGACTTTTTCAAAACTCCTGGGCCTCTGAAAGCCTTTGAATTTAAGATTTTTCAAAAATATCCTTGGGCCTCTGAAAGCCTTTGAATTTCAGACTTTTTCAAAACTCCTGGGCCTCTGAAAGCCTTTGAATTTCAGATTTTTCAAAAATATCCTTGGGCCTCTGAAAGCCTTTGAATTTCAGACTTTTTCTCAAAAACTCCTTGGGCCTCTGAAAGCCTTTGAATTTCAGATTTTTCAAAAATATCTTTGGGCCTCTGAAAGCCTTTTAATTTCAGACTTTTTTCTCAAAAACTCCTTGGGCCGTCTAAAAGCCTCTGAATTTTAGACAATCATATTCTTTGGGCCGTCTAAAAGCCTCTGAATTTTAGACAAATCATTTCTTTGGGCCGTCTAAAAGCCTCTGAATTTTAGACAAATCATTTTTTTTGGGCCGTCTAAAAGCCTCTGAATTTTAGACAATCATTTCTTTGGGTCGTCTATAAGCCTCTGAATTATAGACACATATCCTTTGGGCCGTCTAAAAGCCTCTGAATTTTAGACAATCATTTCTTTGGGCCGTCTAAAAGCCTCTGAATTTTAGACAAATCATTTCTTTGGGCCGTCTAAAAGCCTCTGAATTTTAGACAATCATATTCTTTGGGCCGTCTAAAAGCCTCTGAATTTTAGACAATCATTTCTTTGGGCCGTCTAAAAGCCTCTGAATTTTAGACAAATCATTTCTTTGGGCCGTCTAAAAGCCTCTGAATTTTAGACAAATCATTTCTTTTGGGCCGTCTAAAAGCCTCTGAATTTTAGACAATCATTTCTTTGGGCCATCTATAAGCCTCTGAATTATAGACACATATCCTTTGGGCCGTCTAAAAGCCTCTGACTTTTAGACAATCATTTCTTTGGGCCGTCTATAAGCCTCTGAATTATAGACACATATCCTTTGGGCTTCTGAAAGCCTTTGAATTTCAGACTTTTTTCAAAAATATCCTTGGGCCTCTGAAAGCCTTTGAATTTCAGACTTTTTTCAAAAATATCCCTGGGCCTCTGAAAGCCTTTGAATTTCAGACTTTTTCCAAAAATTTCTTTGGGCCTCTGAAAGCCTTTGAATTTCAGATCCTTTTCTTTTTTTGTGGGACCTGTTGGAAGCCCTAGAATATTCCAACAATTCAATTCAAAAAAAAAAAAAGAAGCACATAAAAAAAAATCCAAACTCGTGTTCACCCAGCTTGCACATAGGCATTCTTAGGCATGTGAATGAGATTAATTGGGCACTGATATTTTTCCTTTATTTTCTGATCAGGTACTAATACACTTGCAATCATAGCTCCTGTAACCAGATCAAGAGCTCGCGCCATGAATCCCATTGAAGACGAAGCTGATGCTCCTCATCCAGATGTTGTCCTACTCCAAGAACAAGTAGCAGGACTAGCCCGAATGTTAGAGAACATATTGTCCGTGCAGGCCCAACAAGTGCAGGCCCAGATCCAAGCATCCACTTCCAACCAAGCACCTCCACCTCCAATCAATATCCCACCTCCGGTTCAACCTATTCCTGAACCCATTTCTGAACCTATATTGATCAGGGAGGAGATGGTTGAGTCTGAGAAAGAGAATGAAAAAGAAAAGATAAGGGATGAAATAGAAAGAAAATTCATGCACAGGCTGGAGATGATCCAGGATGAAATGAGGGAGGTGAAAGGGATACGTAACTTTGGGGGCACTAATTTTGAATATCTGTGCCTATTCCCCGATGTATGTCTACCAGCCAAGTTTAAATGCCCAGATTTTGATAAATATGATGGCACTGGCTGCCCAATGAGCCATTTGAAGTTATACTGCGGGGCTTTATGCCAGTTTGGCCGAGATGATGGCATACTAATTCAACTCTTCCAGAGGAGTTTAACTGGAGCTGCTTTGAGGTGGTTTACCACTTTGGATCATGGGAAAATAAGAAGGTGAAAGGATTTAGCAGATTCCTTTTTGGCACAATACAAGTTTAACTCGGAGATCGTGCCAGACCGGTACGACATGATGAGGATGAGCAAGAGAAATGATGAGACCATAAGGCAATATGCTAAAAGGTGGAGAGAGTTGGCTGCACAAGTCAGGCCACCCGTGGGAGAACCAGAAATGATTTCAACTTTCATCATGACATTGGGGCAACCATTTTATAGTCACTTGGTAGGTCAAACTACCACCAACTTTGTTGCCCTAGTGCAAGTGGCAGATAGAATTGAAGATGGGATCAAGTCGGGGAAAATAGCTGATTACTCTACAGTGTTGAACCAGGAAGCTTCCACCACTTTCTCTACACAGAAAAAGGATAATGGTAATGGAAAAAGAAAGAATGAAGAAAGGATAGAAGCAGAAGTGAATATGGTGCAACTTCCTAGGGAACCCTTTCAAATCAATGCCCATCCACCTCCTATCAAGCCAACCCATCAATTTCCTTTGCTGCCTATGCAAATTAATGTCCCTTCTGCACAGCCTGTGAAGAAGGAAACAGAAGTAAGAAAGAGAAGGGAATTTTCTAAACTGCCTATGAGACCATCTGAGCTTTTGCCTACTTTACTTCAGAAGGGTTATGTGACTTTGAGGTTGCCAAATCCTCATGCAAGCAAAGGGAAGAATTATGATTCATCTGCAATCTGTGATTATCATATGAGCACTCCAGGGCATACCACAGATCGTTGTTTGGCCCTAAAGCATGCAATTCAGGATTTACTGGATAATAACTCCTTATCATTCAATTCAGTCACTCCCATCCCACCTACCAATAACAATGGGGCAGGCAGCTCAAATGCAATAGGGGCAATTTTCTCTAGAGAAAGAAGATTTGACCCTTCTTAGCTTATCGCTCCTATTGGTCCAACAGTCAGGGTTTATTTTGAAAGAAATGCTCCTGGTTATGAGCAGGAAGGCTTGCCTTACTCAGCAAGAGAAAGAAATTATCTGAAAAAGGAAGAAAAATCAGCTTTTGCCTTTAAGAACAGGGGCAGTTTTCGAACTCCCATGTTCTTTGAAAAGAAACTCCCATAAGAAGAATGCACATTTCCTGAGGATCCTAAGGAGCCTTGTTCTCAGGAAGTGATTTCAATAAAGGCTCTTCAAAAAAAAAAAAGATTTCACTTTAATATTTTTCTAAAAAAAAAAAAAAAGAAAAAAAAAAGTTTTCAACAAGGTCCTGTTTTACTTATGAATCATATCTCTTATTGAATTTCATTGAGTTGAATATGACTTTGACATTGGGCTCAATTTTGAGACCAAAATCAAAGAAAAAGACATTTTATGTGAAAATTCAAATCCTTTTAAGTGTCATGAGAAGAATATTCTGCAAAATTATGGAGTGACTAATTTTATGGCCTTTGGAACCAAAGATGACCCACATTCTTCAACAGAAAAGATAAAAGAAGATTTGAAGTTCCTTCATTATAATTCAGAAAAGGATCGCACTACTTGCTGATTCGTTCAAAGGGGAGGTTGATAATATTGTTTGAAGAAATTTTGGGGCATTGCACTTGAAAATATGGAAGAAGATCTTACCTTTTCGTTGGAAATAGAATTGGGCATCATTTGATGGAAAGGATCCAAATTCATAAGATTGATCAAAAGGTGAAGAACTTGTTCATAACATAAGTTCTATTTAAAGAGGCTTTCATGTTGACAGAAGATGATTAAGAAGAAAAAAAAAAAAAAGAAGAAAAAATCCCAAGCCAGTCATGTAGTGCAACTCTACCAAGTCTAAAATTCAAATTTTTCTTAAAATGATAAGAGGCCTTTCTTTCTTATATCCCAAAAATTTTGAAATCCCTAGTTAGACCCTTTGAGCTTGATACATTTTTCCAAATAACCTAAACTGAGAATTGTAACCCCACACTGGGGCAAATTTATTAAGGCATAAAAAAAAGGAATGAAGGGACAATTATTGAAGTTCAAAAGGGATTTTGAATATGTTTTCAGAAAATGGGGCAAAGAAATGAAAAAAAAAAGAAGAAAAAGAAATAAAAAAAAAAGGAAGAAAAAAATGTAATCAAATGCTATTTGGAGAATGTCTTCAAAATTGTGAAGAGAAGAATGGAAAAAGAAGTTCAATACTGGAAAATAAGTTTCAAATGAAGAAATGAAAGTGGAGGAAAAACTTCATTACTGGGGGGCAATTTTGTATTCACTCCAAGTGAAGAAATGCCTTAAAAATTACAATTTCAGTTAACCCATATGATCATAGGGTATTTGAGCCTTTTATTCCTTTTCTTTCTAAACTAACACCAAGCCTTCGTTTCGTCCCATTCATAAGTCCTCTTTGATTAAGAAATTTTGAATTAAGGCAGTTTTGACTACATGGTTGCTGGTGATGAAGGATAAACAAAAAAAGAAAAAAAAGACAAAATGGAGAAAATGTAGTGAAAACTCGGAAGGGTGCTACGTGGCAAATAATTAGCTATCTACAAGAAGGAAATTGTCAGAGAGGAAAGTCCAGAATTGGTATAAATCCAAATGAAGTCCTCATGTTGATGGTTATTTTGAAATACAGTCACTCATCAAGTGATTCAGGAAAATTGTTTTTTCAAGACTGAAGCAGCATAATCAAAACTAGGATATGAAGCATCTGTGAACAAGTTGATAGCCATCAAAATTGCCATCAAGAAATTATTGCTGAAGTTGAAGTCATAAATTCTCATATCATGGATACAATGGAGAAACAATTGCTCTTCAATTGGATGAAGGAAAATGTCTTTCTAGACTGGGGCAAAATAGTCAGATTAAAAGAGCTGTCATATCTGGAGCATCAATTGACAAGCTGATGGTCATGGGGATGACTCTAAAGGTTCCAAAGGTTGATTTTGGTCTTTCCAAAGGTTGATTTTGGTCTTTCTTCATTTTCTGAAATAATCTTCTCATTATTCAACTTGATTTTAATTCTTTTGGACTATATGCTAATAAGTGATTTGATCATTTTTCAAAAAAAAAAAAAAAAAGCACAAAAAGCAAAAAACTATATTTTTGGCCTATGATGAGAATCTATATCTTTTCATAAAACATTGGTTTTGCAAGCATTAGAAAATTCTGAGGCCACTAGTATAAAACCTATTTTCTTATTTTTGTATTTGCATTCTTTTATTAGGGTTTCTTTTTGGCAAAGGTTAAAAAAAAAAGGAAAAAGAAAAAGAAAGAGAAAAAAAAAGAGAAAAAGAAGAAAAGAAAAAAAAAAAAAAGAGAAAAAGGAAAAAAAAAAAAAAAGATCATCTCTACTGAGGGACAAATACTTCTTCAAACAATCAAAACCGGAGCATGCTCAGTGTCTTTCCTTCTGGGTTTTCATTGGAATGAATTCCAACATCTAGAAGAAGCAATCAAGCTTTAGTCTTCGAATTTGAAAGAAAAAAAAGGCTTCGAAGCAATGGCATGTTTTCTTCGTTAAACAAGGGTTCCCAATTCTTCAATCATGAAAAAGGATTTTACTGGGGCAGCAAGAAGGCATGAAAGACAGATCATTGGTTGTAAAGGCATGAGGTTAGATCAACAGATCATAATCCATCAATCAAGATGAGGGCATTCACCTCGGCAATTAAAAAGCATGAAGACAGGTTATGGGCAGTAACGGCACATACATCGTTATTGAGAGAGCAAGAAGATAAAGAAGCAAAAGCAAGTTGCAAAATATTCAAGCACAGGTTTGGGCATCAAATGGCACCCAGGTATATCAAATAAGAAAATTCAAAAAGTGAAAAACATCAAAATCAATTGAGTTTGCAGTGGTCAATTTTAAATCCACATTCTTTTCAAAATTTACTTGTCTCAGATTTCTTTTTATAGCCACGAAAGCTCCAAGAAATCTGAGATAAAGAAGAGACGCCACCCCATCAGACTTCAAGCAGGGGTTTCATTGGCTATCTTCAAATCCATGTTTTTTATCACTCATTTTTTTTTATCAAAGCAATTTCAATTAATGAGATGTCTTTCAAATGTGTAATTTTGAGTTGTGTCTGTTCTTTGCTGTTCATTGTGCTACAACTGCAGGCCACCCAGAAAAATTGTCTTTTTCATCATTTTCTCCACACTTTTCAGGAGATCAATGTTTATATTAGTTGTAAGTTGCAAGGATTGCCACCTTACCCACTTTTGTTTAAAAATTTTGTCTCAAATCTCACTTCATAGCCACGAGTGCTCAGTGAGAGGAGAGAGGAGGATTTGCCCCTTAAGCTGAGGGATTTTTAGCAAATCTTCCACAATCAATTCTTTTTTTCCTAAAATCATCCATTTAATCCTTGCAAAATGCAATTAGTTAGACAAAGATCTCAAAAAGTGCAATTGGTGGGTCCTTTTTTTCTCTCTGCTTGTAATTGGTTCGAATTACCAGCAAAGAGGGGGCAGCTGTAGACACCCCAAATTGCACTAAAAATGAGAAAATAATTGAAAATATTAATTGGGATTTAAAACAGGCCAAAACTGTATGAAAATGGATAATTTGAGCCTGGACCGTATTGTATCTACGGGCTAAGCGCACCTGAAATTTGAATACGGGCACGCAGCGCCCGTAATACATATACGGACATCGTGGGACCGTAAATCATTTACGGGCAAATCAGACTCATGCGAGTTTTGTTCTTCTCTCGATTTCTGAGCCTTATCTTTAGTCCAATATCCCTTTAAATGAGCGAATTATATATTTTATTCGTGCGAAATATCTTTGTGGATAAAGGATGGGCATTATCTTGTGTTTAACTCAAACTGAAACTCTATCTTGCCAAACCTTGGACCAACCATGCCCCTGTGTTTGCCTATAAATAGAGGGTCTTTCCTCAAGCAAAAGGCCATGAAAATTTGAAGTCCAAGGAATTCTAAGAAGCTCCAAAAGAAGAGAGGAACCCCTGCTGCCTTGCTTGCTCAATCCAGGTAAGTCCCTTTTCCCTTTTATTTTCTGTCTTCAATTCTAGATGTAATAGGATCATCTCTATTGCTGTAGAATAAGGCCATCTTCTGTATCTAGTATTCCTAAACTTGTCTCCAAGTACCTCAAGAGTCCCTCTAGCCGTAAAACGTGAAGAGAGAGCTAGGGGAAAAGAGAACAGGTGGATCCCTAGAATAGAACCCCATATCTGTTTTTCTCCTTTTTTTAGAATAAAGCCTTGGATTGTGTTTGTATACCCAAACCTATCTCCAAGTACCTCAAGAATCCTCTCTAGCCGTAAAATGTGAAGAGAGAGCTAGGGGAAAAGAGAACAGGTGGATCCGTAGGGTAGACCCCCATGTGCTCTAATTTGTGAGATATGTCTGCTTTGAATATCCTGATCATGTTTTAATGCTTTTTATGATGAATCTGAATGAATAACATGAATCCATGATGTTTATAGCATGAGATCCCCTATTTTTTTTTTATAAAATTTGGATTTTCCACATATTTGCACCTATAGCACTGTTTTCGTGATTTTTGGGATTTTAGGCTAAGATCTTGGATTTATCATGATCAATATGATAGATCTGGATCCAGAAGCCTGAAAGCAACTTCTAGGGTTTCATGATGTGGTTTTTAAATCGGTTTTTCATTATTGAGAAAAGACCGTACGGTCTAAATTCTCCCCTTTTGGTATTTTTCAATCAAAGTGGGTATTTTTGGTTTTGATTTTCAGATTTAATGTGAAATTTGGGCTATACCTATGTCCTGGACTATTCAAGTTCAATTTTGAAATATTTTATAAAAATCATATTTTTCTAGATTTTTAGAATTTGACTTGAAGCCAGATTTTTGGATTTTTCACTTTAAATTGATTTTATCTCAATTTTATTTTGATCATGAAACCCTAGGAATGGTATGATCATATTTGAAAGTTCTGGATCAATCAGACTATTCATATGAAAGAACCATACAATTTTGTCCTTTTTGTGATTTTTTATGAATTTTATAGCAAGCCTTTTATCTTTGAAAAACATGAACAATGCCTGGCAACCACCTTGTGTGGATGAATAGGGGTGCCTAACACCTTCCCCTGTTCATAACCTAATCCCCTTACCCATCTCTGGTTGTTTTTTTAGGAGGGTTATTTTTACCCTAAAATTGTCTTTTGTGCTTATTTAATATTTTGGTGTCCATTCACACCTAAATTGAATGGTGGTGACTCTTTGTTTTAATTTAATCCCGTGTGATGATTGAGGAAGTCAATGGAATATTGATTTTTTCCCATGTCTCACACCCATTTGATCATATGGTATTTGAGCCTTTTATTCCTTTTCTTTCTAAACTAATACTAAGCCTTCGTTTCGTCCCATTCATAAGTGCTCTTTGATTAAGAAATTTTGAATTAAGGCAGCTTTGACTACATAGTTGCTGGTGATGAAGGATAAAAAAAGGGGGGGGGGGAAAGAAGAAAAAAAGAAAAAGTAAAAAATGAAGGAAATGTAGTTAAAACCTGGAAGGGCTCTACATGGCAAATAATCAGCTATCTATGAGAAGGAAATCGTCAAAGAGGAAAGCCCAGAATTGGCATAGATCCAAGTGAAGTCTTCATGTTGGTGGTTATTTTGAGATACATCCACTCTTCAAGTGATTGAGAAAATTCTCTTTTCAAGACTGAAGCAACATAATCAGAAGTATGATATGAATCATTTGTGAACAAGTTGATGGCCATCAAAATTGCCGTTAGGAAATTATTGCTGAAGTTGAAGTCATAAATTCTCATATCATGGATAAAATTGAGAAACAATTGCTCTGCAATTGGATGAAGGAAAATTTCTTTCTAGACTGGGGCAAAATAGTCAGATTGAAAGAGTCGTCATATCTGGAGCATCAATTGATAAGCCGATGGTCATGGGAATGATTCTAAAGGTTCCAAAGGCTTATTTTGGTCTTTCTTCATTTTTTGAAATAATCTTCTCATTATTCAGCTTGATTTTAATTCTTTTGGACTATATGCTAATAAGTGATTGGATCATTTTTTTCAAAAAAAAATTTAAAAACACAAAAAAGCAAAAAAATATATTTTTGGCCTATGATGAGATCTATATCTTTTCATAAAACATTGGTTTTGCAAGCATTAGAGAATTCTGAGGCCACTAGTATAAAACCTATTTTCTTATTTTTGTATTTGCATTCTTTTATTAGGATTTCTTTTTGGGCAAAAAAAAAAATGAAAGAAAGAGAAAAAAAAAGAAAAAAGAAAAAAAGAAAAAAAAAGAGGATCATCTCTGCTGAGGGGCAAATACTTCTTCAAGCAACCAAAACCGGGGCATGCTCAGCGTCTTTCCCTCTGGGTTTTCATTAGAATGAATTACAACATCTAAAAGAAGCTGTCAAGCTTTAGTCTTCGGATTTGAAAAAAGAAAAAGAAAAGGCTTCGAAGCAGTGGCATGTTTTCTCCGTTAAACAAGGGTTCCCAATTCTTCAATCATGAAGAAGGATTTTACCGGGGCAGTAAGAAGGAATGAATAAGAGATCATGGGTAGTAAGGGCATGAGATTAGATCATCAGATTATGATTCTCAAATCCATCAATCAAGAAGAGGACATTCACTTGGGCAATTAAAAAGCATGAAGACAGGTTATGGGCAGTAAGGGCACATACATCATTATTGAGAGAGCAAGAAGATGAAGAAGCAAAAGCAAGTTGCAGAATATTCAAGCACAGGTTCGGGCATCAAATGGAACCCAGGTATATCAAATAAGAAAATCAATCAGGAAAATTCAAAAAGTGAAAAACATCAAAATCAATTGAGTTTGCAGTGGTCAATTTTAAATCCACATTCTTTTCAAAATTTGCTTGTCTCAGATTTCTTTTAATAGCCACGAGAGCTCCAAGAAATCTGAGATAAGGAAGAGATGCCACCCCATCAGACTTCAAGCAGGGGTTTCATTGGCTATCTTCGAATCCATGTTTTATCATTTCTTTGTTTGACCAAAGCAAGTTCAATTAATGAGATGTTTTTCAAATGTGTAATTTTGAGTTGTGTCTGTTCTTTACTGTTCATTGTGCTACAACTGCAGGCCACCCAAAAAAATTGTCCTTTTCATCATTTTCTCCACACTTTTCAGGAGATTAATGTTTATATTAGTTGTAAGTTGCAAAGATTGCCACCTTACCCACTTTTGTTTAAAAATTTTGTCTCAAATCTCACTTCATAGCCACGAGTGCTCAGTGAGACTAGAGAGGAGGATCTGCCCCTTAAGGTTAGGGACTTTTCAGGAAATCTTCCACACAAATTCTTTTTCCAAAATCATCCATTTAATCCTTGCAAAATGCAATTAGTTAAACAAAATCTCAAAAAGTGCAATTGGTGGGTCTTTTTGCTCTCTACTCGTAATTGGTTCCAATTACCAGCAAAGAGGGGGCAGCTGTAGACACCCCAAATTGCACTAAAAATGAGAAAATAATTGAAAATACTAATTGGGATTTGAAACAGGTAAAAAAAAAAAGTGTAAAATCTGGCCAAACTGGTCATGACCGTATTTTGTTTACGGTCTGGTCATACCTGCAGTTGATATACGGTCACGGCATGCCCTTATTAATAATACGGGCAGGGCGCGACTGTAATATATATACGGACATAGGGGTCTTTGTGAGAATTTTACCTTTTTGATTTTTGAGCCTTATCTGCACCCAAATATCTCTCTTGGATAAGCGAATTCTCTTATTTATCTGTTCGAATTATCTCATTTATCCTTGTTGGCCATGGATGGGCATTATCATTGTATTTAACTCAATTTGAAACTCTATCTAGCCAAACCTTGGACCAACCATACCCCTGAGTTTGCCTATAAATAGAAGGCTTCTTCTCAAGCAAAATGCCACGAAATTTGAAGTCCAAGGAGCTCCAAGAGAAGAGAGGAATCCCTGCTGCTCTGGTTGCTCAATCCAAGTAAGTCCCTTTTCCCTTTTATTTTCTGTCTTCAATTCTAGGAGTAATAGGATCTTCTCTATTGCTGTAGAATAAGGCCATTTTTTATCTTGTATTCCTAAACTTGTCTCTAAGTACCTCAAGAGTCTCTCTAGCCGTAGAACGTGAAGAGAGAGCTAGGAGAAAGGGGAACAGGTGGATCCCTAGAATAGAACCCCATATCTGTTTTTCTCCTTTTTTCTAGAATAAAGCCTTTGATTATGTTTATGTACCCAAACCTATCTCCAAGTACCCCAAGAATCCTCTCTAGCCGTAAAACGTGAAGAGAAAGCTAGGGGAAAAGGGAACAGGTGGATCCGTAGGGCAGGCCCCCATGTGTTCAAATCTATGATATGTGGCTATTTTGAATATCCTGATCATTTATTAATGGTTTTTATGTTGAATGAATGAATTATATGAATCTATGATGTCCATAGCATGAGATCCCCACTTTTTGCTAAAATTTGGATTTTTCCCACTTTTGCACCTACAGCACTGTTTTCGTGATTTTTGTGATATTAGGCTAAGATCCTGGATCTATCATGATCAATATGGTAGATCTGGATTCAGAAGCCTGAAAGTAACTTCTAAGGTTTCATGAAGTGATTTTTGAGTCCTTTTCTACTTTTGAAAGAAGCCCTACGGTCTCAGTTCTCCCCTTTTGATGTTCTTCATCAACGTGGGTATTTTTGGTTTTTATTTCTCGATTTAATATGAAATCTGGGTTATATCTATGTCCAGGACTATTCAAGTTCAAATCTGCAATATTTCATAAAAATCATATTTTTCTAGATTTCTAGAATTTAACTTGAAGCCAGATTTTTGAAGTTTTCACTTTAGATTGGTTTTATTTGATTTCATCTCAATTCTGTTTTGATCATGAAACCCTAGGAATGGTATGATCATATTTGAAAGTTCTGGATCAATCAGGCTATTCGTATGAAAAAACCATACACTTTTGTCTTTTTTGTGATTTTTTGTGATTTTTATAGCAAGCCTTTTTCCTTTATTTTAGCATGAACAATACTTGGAAACCACCTTGTGTGGATGAATAGGGGTGCCTAACACCTTCCCCTGTTCATAACGTAATCCCCTTACCCATCTCTGGTTGTTTTTTAGAGGGTTATTTTTACCCTAAATTTGCCTTTTGTGCTTATTTGATATTTTGGTGTCCATTCACACCTAAACAGAATGGTGGCGACTCTGTGTTTTTAACCAATCCCGTGTGATTCAGGAAGTCATTGAATTGATTTTTTCCCACGTCTCACAGGAGGGCCTTGTTCGACTTCTTGATCATGCCTGCAATGACTGGAAGGAATATGGATGAACCATCAGATTTTTTGCATGGTTTTTGGCTACTACTGGCTGGGCCAAGATGCTCGACTCATGATGCTAGTGAAAAGGATGACGGCAATGAAAGTAGTAGCGACGATGAGGATGACAATGCACTCCATGTTATCCCTAATGCAACGAAGCTGCAACTATTAGGCATCTCTTTCGTGGACAATGGAGGAATGGGTACAAGAGGTATAAGGTTCAATAAGACTTGGTTTAGTGCTTCTGTTTCCTTGCCTTCCATTGTAATTGATTCTTCTATGGAGGTTTTGCTGAGGAACCTGATGCGTTATGAGTTTGCACAACAAATGGGTCCAAATTGTCGTGAGGCATGTTCTTATATTCAGTTGATGTGTGAACTCATTCGCACTCCGGATGATGCAAAGCTTCTTGCTGACCATGGCATCATCTGTTGCCATCCTAAACTTGAGGAGGAGTTGCCCAAAATATTTAATAGGCTTTCCCTTCCAGATGTGGAATGTAATCACAATGTCCGTCGTGTTCACAATCAAATTCGCAGCTACCGAAGATTTACTAGTCATCGTGTTATGTGGGAAATGGTCCCAATGGTGGCAGTAGCCATTCTACTGTTGGTTGTAGTTGTATTACAAATTCTGGCTCTCATCATGAAGTGTCACCAAAAGCCAGAACCAGGTATTTCCTCTGTTTCAGATGTTGGAGTGCCCCTGAGAGTTGTAAAAGATGGACTTGTTCATCGAAAATTGGAGCTTTAGGATTTCTCATGGATTCAATCATGGAGGGAGATGTGTCGCTAGTTTTTCCTGGCTAGCTCAACTCACAGGACTGCTATTAAAGGTTGGCTTGCCTTGGTATATTGGCTTGTTCTCATTCTCTAATTGCCAAAATGAGAGAATGACGTGTTCCTATAGTTATAGTGTTTGTTAGTATGGAGTTATGGTCTTACTTTTCTTTATTTTGGGTGTGTGTTTATGTTGTAACTTTTTATTTTTTGACTTGGTATGTAAATTCTGGTTTCTCATGTTTATAAGTCCTGTTACTAATTAGGGCAGAATAAAGAAAACAAACACACACACACAATATGCAAAACAGATTTTATGAAATAAGATATATATAAAGTATATATTTTTGGCAATATGTAGGCTATTCTATTGTGTCACAATTTGTGTTTGAGCATTGTATTTACCACATGGCTTTCTATTCTAAGAATCAGTGCCACTAATTCTTGGGTCCTCTGGTCAAGTGTATTTAACCATTTGATGAAGACAAATATCTTTAGATATGTGATCAATGAAGGGTTTCCTATTTTTCTCTTTTCTTAAATCAAAAGTCTAATTGGTGTTCTAGGAAAATCCACAAAAATGCAAAACAAATTTTATGGAATAAGATGAAATAAAAAGTACATATATATTTTTTAACACAAAGTATAATAGATGTACATGAATTGTCATAAAAATTCTTTTAAATGTGAACTTCAATTCTTAGGGATCATGGCAATTTAGTGTTTTCTTCCTTCTTTTCCTCCCCTTTTTTTAAATAAAATTATAATTTGTAAGGATTATTTTGTATTGGCTTTATTCCGTGTCAAAAAGGTTTTATTAAAGTGGTCAAAGTATTTGGGAAAGGTTAAAAGTGTTGCGGTTCAAACGGGGTTAAGTTCGGAGTAAATTTGATGAAGTTACGACCAATGTTCAATGAACGTTCGCCGGTCATTCGACCGTTGGTGTTCCACAGAGAAATCCGAGAGCAGCGTGCGCTGACCGTTCGACCGTTGGTGTTCCACAGAGAAACCCGAGAGCAACGTTCGCTGACCGTTCGACCGTTGGTGTTCCACAGAGAAACCCAAGAGCAACGTTCACTTCACTTTCTCTGGCCGTTCGAACGAGAAGAGGAAAAGTGAGTTTTTATATTGAACGTTCGAGCCGCGTTTGCTGATCGTTCGAACGCTCATTAACAAACTTCAGTTTTAGAAGTCCGATCTTTTCTGATTTATTTCCTTTTCCGCTTCTACCTTCTCCTAATCTATATAAAGAGTGTCTAGACTATTGGGAGGGTTACCCAAGATGTTTTAGAAACCTTAAAAACGTGTGTGAGAGCAGAAGTTCTTTCTTCTCTTCTTCCTCCTTTTTTGAGCCATCAAAACCATCATTCATATTTCTTTTCTACCTTAGAGTTCTGGGTTGGAGAGTTTGCTCGTGGGAATTCCTACGGTTGTTAAGCGAGTTCGTTTGGCGCTTCACTAAGAAGATATTCAGAGTTCTGGATCGTTGCAAGGATGCAAATCTGAAGAGTTCTTCATATATTTACATTGTGAGTTAGAGTCAGTATTGGGTCGTCTGAACCACTATTGTAAGTCTTCTTTTTATAGTGATATTCAGAGGTGGCACCTTATCGCCCGAAGGGTTTTTCTCTTTGAGAGTTCTCTTAGAGTTTTCCCTTCGTTACCAAAATTTCTTGTGTTGTCTCTTCTTTATTTTGCAATTTTGTGTGATGGATTGTTAATTGCTCAGACTTGTGCATGCCTATTAATTAAGAACTTGTTTTTAATTGGTAGAAATTTTATTCCGCAATTAGTTTCACCTATTCACCCCCTTTAGGTGTTATAGAGTCTAAACTGTGTTTTTCATAATTCTTGTGAGAAATAGAGATCAAAACCTAAGAATTGATCCCTTGATATAAGTTCATAAGGGAGTTTTACCTTCAGTCGCTTATGAGAAGTTGTACCATAAAGCAAGGTTCTATTGTTATGGTAAATGGTGATTCTTCATTAACAATGAAATCGGAGTTTTTACCTTTATTTTATTTTTCTGTTTATAGTAGGTGGAAATGAAATGGGACTTGAGGCCCCAGTGGTGAATCCCTGCTTTTCTTTCTTGATTCTCTTTTGATAATTCTTCTTCGTGTGCCTTAAAAAAATTACAATTTGTTTAGAAAACTGAGGGAAGCATCTCTAATGATTGATTGATACCTGTGGATTTGGAACACATTGCCTGCCAAACCATTATGAGTAATTTCACTCCCTGGCATGAGTTTCTTGGGTGGATAGGGATCTAAAGTCTTTGATATTGCCAACTGACTAGTGTTCAGTTAGGAGAGTTTGTAAAAGCTTCAGTATGTTACATGGTTTTCTTTGGGTATTGCCATCAAGTATTTCTAGAAAATTTTCTTGTCAAAACCTGAAACTATTATGTTCTACTTCCCAAAGTACCATTATGCTTCATTGTTAAGCTTTATTAATTAAGGGTTATAATAATCATAACAATTTTAATTCATTTAAAACTTCAGTAGTTGCAAAACCGTTCCCGCCCACCTCTTCCCTTACCATCCATTTACATCTGTTCGGTTTATACATATGTACGGTATTGCACGTGCACCCCGCTATTTATAATTATGTATACTAAATTTATCCTTGATTGACTTTACTCATAGTCCTTTTAGATTTCCTCCTGCCCTTCTCTTTCCTTCAATATTCACTTTTTTTTTTTTATATAAAGAGTACGTAGAACAATTTTATTAATTAGCGTAAAAAGTTTTCAGCCTGGAACAAGTTTTTTTTTTTTTTTTTTTGATATGAAGACGGTTCACACTTTGATTAGTTGTAAAAGAAATGTACAATGGGAACAAGTCTGGGCTCCGCCCGTCCCAGAAAGTCATCTGTGATACATTCAAATTGGCTTGGAACAAGTTGGCCATGAGTCCGACCCATAAAATTGTCAATTACACAACTTAGCAGTCCAAAAACAGGGAAATTGATCTAAAGCGAAGTTGGCTAGACAATTGATTTGTGAAAATGTGTCAAATCAGATTAATATGAGATGGCTTTGGGACTTGAGAAGCATTTCCTGTAATGTTACCGCAAATTTTTAGGTTTGTACTCTACAAAAACACGAGGGGGAGATGAAATGATAGGGATCTAAGGCATCTGATTCTGATGTCGCTTTTAACTGAGTATAGATCTACTGTAAAGTATGGTCTGATTGATGAGAAACGAGTTAGGAGAGTTCGCAAAAGCTTAGTCCGTTACATGGTTTCTTCTGGATATTTCCAGAAATTTTTGTCGTCAAAACCTAGCAAAAAACCATTAATTAGGCAAGAATATATTTATATTTTTTTCATTTCCTATAATGCCTTGCCTTTCCAGAACTATGCTATGATTTGAGCTGTTCCACTTCCAGGGCTTGTATCCTGCAATTCGACTGTCGAAATGTGGCATGAAAAATGGATTTTGATCATCTCAATGAGATCCAGTGCAATGGTATGGCTACTCCTTTGTGTGGGGTTTTAACCTTAATAATTATTGCAAGGAGCCAGAACAAGAAAAATTGATTCTAAACTATAGTCAACCAGAATTGGATGCCTATAATTTTCTATACCCAAGGACACCTGGGTTCCTACAACCTCTCAACTCCTCCTTTAGTGGACCTCTGCTTCAGAATATCACATGCTAATGCTCTTTTTCATATTTCAGCAGTTAGAGTTGAGTGACCTATAGAAATTTTAAGTTCCAGGAACTTGAATACCAACCATTTGATAAGAGAATAGTAATTAGACACCATACCAGAGTAAATTCTGTTAGACTGACATTCTTGATATAAGTCTATTCTTAGTGTTAGTTCTTTTTTGTCACATTGGTCAGGCTCATGAATTCAATTTCGTCCCCATTCCTATCCAGTGGCTCATATCATCCGATTACAACTCATTTTTGTTGGTATTGATTTCTGTTCCACGTATGAAGCGTAGTGTCATAAAAATGCAAAGAATGGTTCTTAAACACAGTGAGATGGAGAGAAGCCAACACAATGTTTAGCTTATTCAGTGAGAATTTCCTGATTGATTTGAATGTGGATTACCCTGGTATGGATGGACTATTTAATCTGGTTTCCAGAATAAAAGAAAACAATATTGCAAGAAATTTTACTTCAGCATAGATTAGGGAACAGTGCATAAGCTTGTGCGATTCATTTTGGTGTTATTAGGCTTTCTCTGATTTGATTAATGCCATATAGTTGGCATGTTCTGTTTTAAATAGATCTGCTCATTATGCATGATATGCTTTCTTGTTGAAGAGAACGATAACCCCAATTTCTTAAGAGTAAATATCATGTTGTGAATTCAAACCATGGAAAGTAGCAAATAGAAAATAAAAAAAGATAGAACACTGCAAGTTTTACAAGTTTTTCCCACCACCTCTCGGACCAGAACAATTAAAAGAAAGACATTCCAAAAAGACACTTACCCACACACATACACACGTGATTCAGTGGGTGCACGGTTGAGTTTGTCTGTGTACGTGTGCGTATACGTGTGTGCGCGCGCGCGTATCAAGGATGGCTGCCCTTATACCCCCTTATTTTTGGGGCTCAGTGCCTGTTAATCAAATACCAAAAACAATAAATGGGAAATTTTTTGTCTATCATGCTAACATGCATATAGTACAATTGCATGCCCTGATATGCACGGATTTTTCATTTGGCTAACGTTATTCCAACAATTTGTTCAGTACCCTTACCCAACAAGCAATCTGGACTCAGGCAAGTCCTTGTACATAGTTTCAAGGTTGTGATTCAGAAAGCTCAAGGATATTGACAGTCCAGGGCATGCTGACATAAGCTCAGGCTTGCTGGATCTCCAACATTTCCTACTTTAAGTTGCTTTTTTTTTACTTTTACAGTACTGACCACTAGTCATGTTGTGATAAGAAAGAGCATGACTAGGCTAGCGAATGTGCTTTTTCTTCAGAGTTGTTACCCACAAAGCTAGAACTGCTATATCCTCAAGCCTTAGACCATCTGATTGCTTCTGCCTTATTAGTGCACTTCGTTTTTATTGACTCCTATGACAAGGGTCAAGGAGATGGACGGTTCAGGGCTCTAGTCATATATTTATTAAAATGAGCATTCACAGCGCCTGGGTAGAGGATGAGAATCGATTCAAAGCAACCCATTACATTATTAAAGTAGTAAGCAGAAAAGAAAAAGTTGCACCAATTGTCACTTGTTCAAAACCATGGTCATTCTTATTTTTTTCTATTCATCTCATCTGAATTCCGATCTGCAATGGCTGTGCCTACCACCATCGCCGGAAAGCACTACAAGTGTGAGGACTGCAAACAGGGGCATAGGCCTCTGATATGCCAGTTCCGCTTTCACAACAAACCTGTAAGTGAAAATAGAGCTATAAAGCATCTGGGTAATCCATACACAACACTTAGTTTTGGGCCATTCTACTCCGAAAGTCCTAAAGTTGATCACAAATGGGAAGCAAGAAAAGAACAGTTCTGGACACATGTTTTAAGAAGCAGTGAAGAACCAGAAACTACTCGTCTGTATGTGGAAGCCATAAAAAGGGTAGAAAGTGAAGCTAGAGCTCTCTACGAGGATGATGACTTAATCAATCATCTTTCTCAAGTCGATTTCATATCAATGATGATCAAGGATGGTTGCTTTATGTTACAAGCTGTAATCTATGTTTTGGGTGGTTGGAAGCTACTGGGTTACCCCACAGAGGATGATATATTTGGTGAACAAGGAGACAGAGATGCAATCGACACTATAGTCCTTATCTTGTTTGTGTTGGGGAACCAGATCCCTCTCATAATTCTGAAAGAGTTGATGAAACAAAGCTTCTTTCAGAAGGTTCTTCACTCAGGAAAATGGAACCGGCCAATGGACCTGCCACGGAGGGCCTTATTCGACTTCTTGATTGTGCCTGCCATGACTGGAAGGGCTATGGATGAACCATCAGATATTATACATGGTTTTTGGCTACTGCTGGCTGGGCCAAGATGCTCAACTCACGATGCTGGTGAAAATGATGACAGCGATGAATATGACAATGAATTCCTTGTTGTCCCCAATGCAACGAAGCTGCAGCTATCAGGCGTCTCTTTTGAGGACAATGGAGGAATGGGTACAAGAGGTATTAGGTTCAATAAAACTTGGTTTGGTGCTTCTGTTTCCTTGCCTTCCATTGTAATAAATTCTGGAACAGAGGTTGTGCTCAGGAACCTGATGCGTTATGAGTTTGTACAACAAATGGGTCCAAATCGTAGCGAGGCATGCGCTTATTTGCAGTTGATGTGTGAACTTATACGCACACCGGATGATGCAAAGCTTCTTGCTGACCGTGGCATCATCTATTGCCGTCCTACACTTGAGAAGGAGTTGCCTGAAATCTTTAATAGGCTCTACCTTCCGGATGTGAAATGTAATCGCAATGTCCGTCTAGTTCGCAATCAAATTCGCAGCTATCAGAGATGTAACAGCCATCGTGTTACGTGGGAAATGGTCCCAATGGTAGCTTCAGCCATTCTACTGTTGGTTCTAGTTGTACTGCAAATTCTGACTCTCATATTGAAGTTTCACCAAAATCCAGAGCCATGTACCTCCTCTATTTCAGATGTTGCAGTGCCCCTGGGAATTGTAAAAGATGCACTTGTTCACAGAAGACCGGAGCTTTAGGATTTCGCCATGGAGTGAGATTGTCACTTTATGGTCTTACTTCAGTTGTTTTGAGTGAGTGTTTATTTTGGACTTAATCAGCAACCTTTTTTCTTGTGATTTCGTATGTACATTCTGGTTTTTCATGTTTGTAAAATCCTGTTACTAGTTAGGGAAGAATAAAGGAAACAAGCACAGACACACACACACACATATCCTTGAGCTTTAGGAGGTGCACTTGTCTAGTGTTCTTTGTTACTTTGTGCTATACCACTGATGCCAGGGTATTTGGATAATTCAGTGTATTAGAGTATGTTACTCACATTTGTTCAAATGGTAATATTTGTTTTATAACTTCTAAAATATCTTGGATTTAGTATGCTCGCCATTGGGTTAGAAGTAGTAGTTACAGGCTGAACCTGACCAAATTTTACATCAGCCCCCTATTACTGATATTTTATAGAGTAACCAGTTCCCAGATCAAACCATTTTTGGTAATATGTAGGCTATTGTGTCACAATTTGTGTTTGAGCTATTGTGTTTAACCACATGACTTTTCTATTTTAAGAACCAGGGCTACTATTTCATGGGTCCTCCATCATATACCTAAAATGTCTTCAGGTACGTGATCTATGAAGGGTTTCTTATTTTTTGCTTTTCTTAAATCAGAAGTCTAATTGGTGTTCCATGCAATCCACAAATATGCAAAACAAATTTTATGGAATAAGATGAAATAAAAAGTATTTATTTTTTAAATAAAAATTTTCACAAAAATTATAATAGGTTTACATAAGCATTCTTTTAAATATGAACTGTAATTCTTAGGGATCATGGGAATTTAGAGACATTTTCCCTTCTTTCTCTCTCTCCCCCCTCTTCTTTTTTCTTTTTTTTTTCATAAATTATAATTCTTATGAGAAATGGAGATCCAAACCTAAGAATTGATCCCTTGATATAATTCAAAAGGGAGTTTTATCCCTCAGTCACTTATGAGAAGTTTTTAAATTGCGACTCTTCATTAACAATGAAATGGGAGTTTTTACCTTTATTTATTTTTTTATTTTTCTGTTAATAGAAGGTGGAAATGAAATGGGAGTTCTCTTTCTTAGTTCTCTTTTGATATTTCTTCTTCTTGGACCTTAAATAACAATTTGTTCAGAAACTGAGGGAAGTATCTCTAGGGATTGATTGATACCTGTGTATTCGAAACACATTGCCTGCCAAACCATTCTGAGTAATTTCACTCCCTGACATCAATTCTTCGAGTGGAGAGAGTTTGTAAAAGCTTCAGTCTTTTACATTGTTTTTTCCAAGGTATTTCCATCATGTATTTCCAGAAAATTTGCTTGTCAAAGCCAGGAAAAAAAAGGAAGCAAATATTAAATAAGAATATTTTCTTTTTAGTTTTTGTTAGGATGGTCAGGCTCTTGCATCCAAGCCCATTCCACATCATTCATTGCTGTTCAATTTTACAGGAGTTTTGGGCTGCGCGTATCTCCTATTATTGAGTTTCCTATTATGCTTCCTATTATATTCGTTCCTATAATAAGGCTCCTATTATTATAAGAAAATAAATTATTATATTCTATTCTAAAACAAATGTTCATATTTCTTACATAAAATAAAATTAGTATATATTGGAATTATGTGAATAGATAATTGTTAGTTTATTTGTTTATTAAGATTTTTCACGTTATTTAAATATATTAGAATAATTATTTCCAGAATATGGTATTCTGGATGTCCTTGAATTATTATTTATAGTTATCTGTAGTTATATTTGTTCAGAATATATATAGTTATCTTTAGTTTTTAAAATATTAATTATGGCTCCTGTTATATTCATACTTATTAGATAGATTATAGAGTGTTTTCCTATACCGATATATAGGAGCCAAAATTAAGATACTAATCGAGAGATTAGTGACATGGAAAAAAAAAGGAAAAAAGATAAGATTAAGATGACTAAAAAACATTGATTACATATTAAATAAAATAATTAATGTTAAGATACTAATGAAGAGATAAATGACATGGGAGAAGAAAGCGAAAAAGTAAACTAACCAGGACATGGAAAAAAAGAGAGGAAAAAAGCGATAAGATGAAGATGAATTAAATAACATTGATTATATTAAATAACAGCAATTAACATTAAGATACTAATCAAGAGATAAATGACATGAAAAAAATAAAAAAGGAAAAAAAAAAAAGAAACAAACTGGTGGTTCTTTTCTTCTCTTTGGAGATTTGCGACAGAGGATAGATTCTCTTAGAGCATAGATTCTCTTACCTATACATTTGAAAGGAGATAAAGTTTAGAACATGGTGTTTAGCAATGTTGATAATTATGGCCAAAGAAAGTAAAGACAAAGATATGTTTTCTGATAACTATGTGGAGTTTGAAGGGAGATAACGGTTGGAAGTGAAAGTGGGTGAAAGTGTGATGTTTTGATAGAGGGCAGTTATTAAGACAATTTGGAAACGGACATCTGAGGCAATATAAAAAAGGAGAAGGATAGTATGGGAAAGCAAAAATCAACAAACAATAAGGAGCTTCATGCTTTTTATAGTAGCAAAGATCAAGATAAAGATTATAGTACCTTTTTTTCTATTAGTTTTTCCTTTTTTTATGGCTTCTCCATCAAGCTTGACACTCTAGGGGTTGAGCTCATATATGAGGATAGGCTTTCTGAGTCACCAACCCTTCCTCCTTAGTTTGTTGTTCTACTTGCATGGTACAAAGCCCACTAGTCCTATTTTGATAGAAAGAGCATGACTAGGCAAGTCAATATGCTTTTTCTCAAGATTTGTGACTCAGAAAGCTCAAGCTGATGTATCCTCAGGCCTCAAGCCATCTGATTGCTTCTGCCTTTTTTATTGCACTTGGTTTTTGTTGACTCCTATGACAAGGTTCAAGGAAATTGATGGTTCATGACTCTAGTTTGCATGAGCTCAGGCTTGCTGAATCACCAACATTTACCTCCAAAAAGAATGCAGCTGTTTACCTGTCTGTATAGTACAAAACCCATGAAGTTATCTTTTTATTAAAAGCAGCATCCAATGCATCCCATAACATTATAAAAGTAGTAGGATGAGAAGAAAAAGTTGCAGCAATTATCTCTTGTTGTTCACAAACTATGATCATTCTTTTTTTCTCTATTCATCTCATCTGAATTCTAAATCTACAATGGCTAGCTGTGCCTACCACCGTCACTGGGAGGTTCTACAAGGGGCGTAAAGGTTGCAAACAGGTGCTTCATAGGCCTCTCGTATGCCAGTTCTGCTTTAGCAACATACCTACCAGTGAAAGTAGAGCTATAAAGCATATGGGTAGTCCAGCCACACCAGTTAATTTTGGAGATGACGGTGCTCTCTACTATGTTGTCCCTAATGAAACAAAACTGCAACTATCAGGAATCTCTTTTGAGGACAATGGAGGAATGGGTACAAGAGGTATAAAGTTCAATAAGACTTGATTTACTGCTTCGGTTTCCTTGCCTTCCTTTGTAATTGGATCTTCTTTAGAGGTTTTGCTTAGGAATCTGATGCATTATGAGTTTGTACAAAAAATGGGTCTGAATTGTTATGAGGCATGTGCTTATTTGCAGTTGATGTGTGAAATTATTTGCACACCGGATGATCTAAAGCTTCTTGCTGACCACCGTATCATCAATTTGTTAGACGTGACTGTCCAAAATTTACATGGACAAGGATCTAAGGTTATGCAACAACAAACTAGAAATTTAAAATAAATAGAAAGAAGAAATACCTTGAGCCATGATCTCCTTTGCTTATATGCTAGATGGTATTTGGCCTTGAATCTTCTCTTCCCTCCTCACCTCTATGCTTGCCTAAGTGATGGATGTCACAAGCACACAAAGTATTGTGTTTGCATGAGTGGGAAGAGGGACCAAGAGCCCTTTATATAGCTTTAGAGATTCCTCCCATCAAGGAGTCTTAATAAATTATGGTACTCTTCACCTTCCTCCATTTTGACATTGGTTAAGTGTATTTGGATGATGATAATGCTTTATTAAATGTTAATACATGCCTCTTAGAATTTCATGGCTTATAAAACCCCCATGTCTTGTAGAATTCCTTAAACTTAAATGTGATTATTTAATAGGTTAATGAACCTTGTACATGAGAAGATGAACCATTTTATAACCACTTTCTAGAATTCATAAAGCAATTTAATGTGGTGCATGAACCACCTTTTGGGATTCTAAAGCATGATCACCTTTTAGTCTTCCTAAGTTAATGTGATCAATAATATTATAACGTTAGCTTAATGTGGTCATTAAGGCCACATAGGTTAACATTCTCGCACTTGGCTTGATGACCACTTAAGAGTATACATGGATTCAATAGTATATCAATAAGGTTGCCACTTAAATATCCCCATTATCCTTAACCTTAGTTTCCTTATACATTGATTGAATAAACAACTAATGCGGATCATGGTGGTTATTCATCATTAGTGCAACATACTCCCTTCCATGTATCATAGCATTAGCAACTCATTCATCAAATCTTTACGAGGAAGACCATAGGTTTTAGAAAATCCATTATACCTATATTGGTCCAACTATAATGTCAAAATTGATAATCCTGTTATCATAATTCCAATCATAAGGTGCATAAATTGGAAACAGGATATATACAGAATCATCATTTATGAGATCTCACAGTATCAAAATACAAACCAAATTATTTTATTCTAAAGCAAAAAGACCCATCTTGAGCACTTGTTCCTTATACGTCTTTGGCACCAATGCTTTAGTTAGTGGGTCCGCAATCATTCTTTTTATGCTAATATGTTCAATTGATACTAAATGATCCCGTATCTTCTCTCTAACAACAAGATATTTTATGTCTATATGCTTTGATGCGCTTGAACTTTTGTTGTTCTTGGAGAAGAAAACTGCAGTGGAATTATCACAGAAAATTCTCAGCGGCTGAGATATTGAATCCATAATCTTAAGCCCCGAGATAAAATTCCTCAACCAAAGCGCATGAGAAGTGGCTTCATAGCATGCCACAAATTCAGCCTCCATGGTGGATGAAGCAACAAGTGTTTGCTTCGAGCTTTTCCACGAAACTGCTCCACCAGCAAGCATGGAAACATGGCCTAATGTAGACTACCTGCTATCCAAACATCCGGCATAATCTGAATCTGAATAACCAACCACTTCAATCTATAGGTGAGCTTATAGTCTTTGGTCCCTTGAAGATAACACATTACCTTCTTCGCAACCTTCCAATGATCCATGCCAGGATCACTTTGATATCTCCCCTAACATTCTGACTGCAAAACTAATGTCTAGACGAATACAAGTTTGGGCATTAATTTGTTAGAACAAATAAAATTTGAAGAGCTAAAGCTGACACATGGATTCGGCTGTGCATGATTCGTTTGTGCACAACCGAATTCATTGACTCATCATCTCTTTTCAGTTCTTTGTTTCTAACTCTAAGCATTCTCTTCTTTTCTTAATTCTACCATTTCTCACTTGCAAACATTAGGGGAACAAAGAAAAACATAAAGGAGAAGTTAGCAATGGCAGTTTCATTTTGGTTTATCATAAAATTTCAAAAAAGTAGAGCAAACCTTTGCTCTAGCATCCCTTAACACTTGGCATTTCTAGCCCTTTAGTAGTTTCAATAAACCACCAACCCATCATACTACAACACCCATGAACTGAAATAAACTAGAGGAAAACACGATTCAACATGGGATTTTGTATGTGCAAGCATAAAACAATGGCTATCTTTGCTTTTTCTTCACATGAATTCTTTTTTGAAAATAACCTCAGAATCAGGTTAAAACTCATAGACAATCATGCAAGCATACTTTAATAAACTTGAAAAGAAGAGATGAAAAGAAGAGATGAAACCTTTATTTACAGTATTTAAACCTTGGAAATACCTGTTTTCTCTACTATTGAACCAGATTGTGGAGCATTGGTATTTCGTGGACAGCAGCTCTCTTGTTCCACTCTTGTTTCTAATTCCAAATGCTAGGGATCAGTAACCAATTTACTTGCTCACGTTGCTAGGGATCACTCCTCTCTCTTTTTGCTCCCAACTTCAAGCATTTTTATAGAGAATTCCCACCCCTTCAACTTCTTAACTTCTCCTCTTAAACACCTAAACTCCTAACTCCTCTTCCTCTCTTAAACCTCTCATTTCCTTAACTTCTCCTCTTAAATACCTAAACTTCTAACTCCTTCTCTTCCTTTCTTAAACCTCTACTTTCCTTAACTTCTCCTCTTAAACACCTAAACACCTAACTCCTAACTCCTTCTCTTCCTCTTTTAAACCTTTCATTTCCTTAACTTCTCCTCTTCTTCTCTTAAACACCTAAACTCCTGACTCCTCTCTTAACCACCATCATTCATTTAGGTTTGGTCAAAGTCTATTTTGTCCCATATTTTTTAGGCTTATATTCTTTTTAAGCTTAGTCTCAATATCTCAATGGAATATGAGTTGGACCAATTCGTCTAACTCATTTCTCTTTGTTTATAATTTTTTTTTATTTTCTTTTAATCTCAAAACTTTTATTAATTTTGTTATTAAATTTTTTATTTATTTACATAACAAAACCCATTAGGAGACTTATTTACTAAAAGAACCCCAAAATTTTTTATTTATCATTGGTTACATGGTAGCCACCATGGTGTACACGTGGCTGCCATGTGGCATCCAATTTCGGTTTTATAAAAATCCCCAAACTACCCTTTACTTCTTTTATCCATAACTTAGTCATTTGAGATCCGATTTGAGCACGGTTTGGTGCATCGGAATCAGCTCGGAATTCTCTTTATTATGAACTTGTTATTTCAAAAAGATGGGTCCACTATAAAAACCTCGATTTGAGCACGGTTTGGTGCATCGAAATCAGCTCAGAATTCTCTTTATTATGAACTTGTTATTTCAAAAAGATGGGTCCACTATAAAAACCTCGATTTACGTGCCCACATATATTCTGGTTTAAGATATACTTCTTGGGTAATTTTATGGTGCAAAAATGGGGTGCTAACAGCTGCCCCTCTTTGTTAGAGTCACCTTGGTGATGAATGACAGAATAAAAAGAACCCTGTTTTTGCACTTTGCATTTCTGTTGACATAACCGATGAGTCAGGTTCTTTAATGTTTTCAAAAAAATGTGGAAGTGCTGGTGCAAGCATTGTGTTGCTTTGACTCACTTCCAAGTTCTGGGGAATTTCCTTGCCATTGGGCATTTGCAATTGTTCCCTTTTTTAGTTTAAGTTGAAATTTATGGGTTGGATTTAGACTCACCGACTTGTTTCGGCGTTGATGCAAAAGTGTTTCAACAATGCTCTTTTCTTCTTGTTTGTTCCATTGACTTTTGACTTCTTCTTTTATATTTTCATTCATTTTTTATTTTATTTATTTTATTATATTATTTTATTATTATTATTATTATTACTTTTTTTTTTTTTTAAGTTTGAAGTTCTTTATCCCCTATGTAGGTGCACTACCCCTTAACCCTATTTGGCTAAGAGTCACTGCTGCCCAGCACACCAAGGAAATCCGAATCCTGGTTCAAATTCTATGATACAAAAGTGGGAAAATGAAAATTACATGAGGGCCTTCTCTGTCCTTTAAATCTTCAAAACACGTCTTCTCCTCTTGTTCCTGAGCTTTATTGTCCTTGATGATTCTCCACTGGGATTTGTAAGACTCCCTTTTAAAAGAAAATTCTTCTAGGAATTTTGTGAGAGCCTTCTCATCTGTCATTCTGTTTCGCCCAGTATGTCTCTATGTAGAATGGCGCCGTTCTTTCGCCCATTTGAGGTTCTCATGTTCTGACAATGTCTCTCCCTTCAATTGGTACTCTTCTTCTGTTGGGTAACATTTCTTCTCAATGAGGAAAATCCATTGGGGATTTGTAGAGGAAGGTGTCAACTCTCTTGCTTTCTTTTCGGCATTCTCTGGTGGGGTCTTGGATGAGAAGTTCGTGTGTACTTTGAGTGTACTCATCTTCTTTGTGGCGGATTCCCCTTGTTTGCTTCTCTTTCCCTTTGCCTGTTTGCTCCTTTTTGTTTTGTTTTTAGCTCCAGTATCAGAACCATTTGAGTTCCCGCCTCGCATGGGCCTGCAAATTTCTCAAGATAATAGTGAGGTATCTGAAATTCAAAATGTAAGCACTTGTGGCTTACTTGGTTTTTATTTTTGTGTGCGAATGCATAGGAATGAAATGAAAACAATTTTTTTCTCAAAAAAACTTTTTCTTAGAAACTTTGTGCAAGTGCTTAAAAGGGAAAGGCAAGACCAATGACCATGGTAAATTGCCTTATTAGCTTGAGGTGTTTCAGGACAGTGTGCCCGACATGCTTTCTCATGAATTTCTTGACTTCTACCGTCATTGGCTCTCGGAGGTTCTACAAAGGCTTAAAATGAGGAACATCTCAAGGAATGCTTTCCTAGCCCCAGTTTTGATTTTTCTCACTTTGATCTAGTCTTAAGTGGTTTCAAGATTTTGCAATTGAAGGCTTTACCTTTCTTTTTCTCCCCGGGGTTAGTGCCTGCCCCAGTTCGAGGGTTTATTGTAAAACCCCATCCCGGATTATACCTTAATTATTAAGCTTAATTACCTAAAGTGTGATTATTAGACTAATTAAGTATTTGTGTTATGAAGATGAGGTAAATGTGGATTATTCTTGAGGATTTAGAGAAATCAATTGAACTTTATGAAGGTTATCAAGGTAAGTTTAACTAATGTTATTTCTCAATTCCAATTGTCTAAGATACTCTCCAATTAGCTTTAGTGAATTGGAAATCAAATTCTGAAAAAATAGAGTTAGGTGTATGTAGACACCCCAAATTGCACTTCAATATAAGAGAACCCTCAAAAGGAACTTTAAATGTCTTATTTGAGCCTTGAAATTTGTCAAAAACTCAAAAACTCTTAAAAATGGTGCTAACCGTACTGAATGTGCGGTTTTTGTTATTTTGGTCTCAACCGTTCTGTATGTGCGGTTGTAACCGTATACACAGCACGGTTGATATTCATGCTTATCACACGGGCTGCCACGTGGCTTCCGGAAGCTTCGGCCGTTGGGACACATCGACAGCAATCATGACGAGCATAACTGAATTGGAACCGCCCTGTATGTGCGGTTGAGATGGAATTGCATAGAAACCGCACATATAGTGACGGTTCTGTAGAAACCGCACTGAGTATACGGTTTTGACTGTTTCGGGGATTTGCGAAATGGCTCGATTTCTTAGCCTTATTTACGCATATTACCTCTCTCTCAGGGATTTGAACTCCCTATTTCACCCTCCGAAACTTGCTAAATTACTCCAATTCAAGCCTTTGAGGAGAATTGGAATAATCTAGAAGGCTTTTTTGGCATACCCTTGGCTTTGCCTATAAATAGAGGGGTCCTCCTCTTGCAAATGGCTGACAATTTGAAGCATTGAAGCTCTGCAAGAAGAAGGGAAACTCTGCTGGATTGTCTACTCAAGTGCTCAAGCTACCAAGGTAAAGCTCCTTTGATTTTCCAGCACTCTCTTTACAATTCCAACTTTCATCTTCTACCTTTCTGTAGTGTAAGGCCTCTTTGTGCATTTTTGCAACCCCAAACCTCTTCCAAAGTACCTGGGATTTCTCTCTAGCCGTAAAACGTGAAGAGAGAGCCTTGGGAAAAAGAAGAAGGAATGGATCCTATAGGCTTAGAACCTACAAGTGATGAATAGCATGCTATGTGGTTATTTTCAACCTATGGATGATTTTTTTCTGATGTTTTTGCACTTGTTTATGGAGAAATATGTGAATCCTTGCTCTCAATAGCAATGGATTCCATCCTTCTCCTAAGGAATGGATTTCCACATATTCACACACTTTTCACCATTTTTCATCAAATAAGCTAGATCTTGGGTTTCCATGTTTAATACGGGAAATCTGAGATTATTGGCTTGAGAATAAATTTTAGAACTTCATGAGGTGATTTTGATTGATTTCTAAGTGTTTTGGTCAAATTCACATGCACACATGCACCATTTTGGCTTTCTATTCAAAAATATTTCAAAACAGGGCAGCATCTGTGGCCTATCTTGGAATGCTCATAACTTCATCCTCCGGATGAATTTTTGAGTGATTCCAAAGACATGAGATAGATGAATATGTCTAGTTTATATCTGGAAAATTTCGTTTACTTTTATGGAGCCAATGTTTGACACCATCTGTTCAAAATCTGTAAGACAGTTCAGCCTAGATTGCTGAACTTGCCGCTTTGATGGTGCACCATTTGCTCAATTTTAATCCGTTTTGAGTGATTCCAGTTTCTGAGTTCTCCTTAAGAAGTTTATTTTCATTTCCAACTGGTTTTAGCAAATTTTGATTTGATTTGAGGCTTGTGTGCTTGATGGACTCAGAGCTGCTCGCTGGCATAGTCCAAAGCTAATCTGTGGTCTTCTAGGCCTGTTCAAGAGAGCACACAAGCCACATCCGGATAGAGTTTGGGGTGAGACTTATTTCTTTGAAAAGCTGGCACTACATACTTCCTTCATACCAATTTTCATGAATTTTTATTGAGCCAAAATCCACGAATAGGACTTTGAAAATGCCTACTCATCGCTTTTTCTGAAGTTATAACAGCAGATTTCAGATGTGGATATCTCTCTCATTTTAAATCGGATTGAGCTGATTTTTTTACTGTATACTCTACTATATACCAGTTTTCAAATGGCTTTGATTTCAATGGATTTGGATTTAAATTGAGTGAGTTATTGTTAATCAAAGCTTTCAAGCTCTTTTATCCAGATTTTTCCAAATTTGCCTTGAATTGGTTTTGCTTCAATTTTCACCTTGATTTTTATTCACTCATGAAGTTTTAGAAGTGATGTATCCATGAAGAGAGTTTCATGTCATTGGATTGCTCATGTGGAATAATCACATACATTGTGCTTATTATAAGCATCTCTTTGTTTACTTTTCATTAGCAAACAATTCTTAATATGAGCAAGCATGTGGCAACCGTCTTAGACGGATGAGTAGGGGTGCCTAACACCTTCCTCCGCTCATAACTAATTCCCCTTACCTGATCTCTGGATTTTTCCTTATCTTAGAGCTACTTTAGCTCTATTTGGCTTCTATAAACCCTTTGTTGTCCATTCAAACCTTAAGATGGATGGTGGCGACTCTTTACTTTTATCGATCCCCACGTGACGATATCGGAAGTCATCCCAGATGACATTTCCATGTCTCACAACTGGCGACTCTGCTGGGCACGTTAGTGGAATTGAGCCATGTTTTGATTGCTTGATCATGCTTTGATTGACTTTATTGATTGTTTGTTGTTTGTTTGTTTGTAATAAGCATGTTAGATTTTTGTGCTTTTGTTTTAGAGAATATGAGACCCATGAGAATAAGGTATGTGATGTATGCTTGGTTATGTTTAGAACCATGCTTAGGAAGGCCTAATTAGTCTTACCATGCTAGATCACTATTTTTCCATGATAGCATGCTTTGATTTGTGATTAAATGTCATGAGCATGAGATCTGAATTTTTGAGAGATGTTTTGAATATGTTAAGTATGCTCACCATGATTGATTGTTTTTTTGTATAACATGATACCATGCTCCCATGCTTGTATGATGTTTTGTGTAAATATATGTTTAGATTGAGCATGCTAGGTTTTTATTACCTTGATATGCTTGTGATTACTTATCAAATTTGATCTCTATATCATGCCTTGGTGAATGTGTATGATTTACATGGCTACGAAAAAGAGTGGCAAGGGTGGGACGTTGTGTTGAATGTGACCCATTTTTTTCAAATGCACTTGTGCACCTTTTTCTTTTTTACACAGCCTACCTTTAACTTATAGGAAGTTGAACAATGAATGTGTGTAGCTTGGCGCACCGAGGTCGTTACTTCGGGAAGCGAAAGTGAAAACACAATTTTGAGCCAATGATGTGATGACATGGTGGATCTAGAATTCTGGTCATACACTAGGCTTGAGCTCTAAGTTGCCAATAAGCCAAAACCCAAAACCCCCACGATTGAAGTTGGAGAAACACAATTTTGGCCAAAGCAAACCAAATGCGATGGGGAAAGGGTTTGTAATTGAGGGAAGGCTGTTTTGCATGGCTCAGGTGACCCAAGGTATGATATGGACACCATTTTGAAGGTAAACATTAGGTAACAAGGTATTTTCAGTTTATTCCTTATGATGGCCTCTATACTTTGTAAGAATCAAGCTCATGGTGTACATTTGATGGGATTTTGTTCTTTCCCAAAAAACTGCTGTATCCTAGGATTGGTGTAGCCCATAGGGAGAGTTTTTACTCTTCTTAGGTATCATTCTACCCAAATGCCCATAGGAGGCACCCAAAAGTCCCAAATTCCATGCATTGGGTGTCCATTTTTGGGAGGGAACCTAGGCCCTCCTCTGTATAAATATGGCTAATCCTCTTTTTTGCAGGAAATTTGTGTGTGAAGGTCACCCAGGAGCTGTTGGTGCAAAGGGTCTTTTCCTTTTTAGTTTAGAAATTCTCATTCTCAAGCCCAAGAAGGCTAAATTGTATTTTTATTTTTGGTTCATGCCCTTGAAGGCAAATTTGTATTATAATTCATTTCCTTTAATTGAAAGGGATGTTTTCATGCATGTTTGTAATGCCATTATGCAATCTCATACAGTTCATGGTATATGTGGGTTTTTAGTACCATTTGATGTGTCAAATGCTCGATTTGGGGCAGTCTGGAAGCCACCCAACGGTGAACAGTGTGTTTGGGCAAGTAATCAAGCTAATAAAACCAATGGGAAAAGGAAACAATTCGAAAATCTGTTTTTTGGCTTAAAACCGTCCTGAGTATGCGGTTGCCTGCATTTTCGCTGCAACCGCATGATATATGCGGTTGGAGCCAAACCGTTCTGAATTCACGGTTTTAAGCCGAAATCCTATTCCAGCCTTGCTCATCAAACATTTCTGGGTCCTTTCATCCCTTAGTCATACATGCAAATGGGCAGAGGTTCCAAATAACATAAATGGCATTTAAACCATTCTAAATGCACCCAAATCAAAGGATTAAGGTCATTTTGAACATATTCACCTAAATTGAACAAATTAACTCAACTCAAAGGTGAAAATGATAAAATAAAAGTTGGTTCAAACCAAAAAACAGGTCAAGCATCTCAATTTGGGGGTTAAGTCCACATTGGGCTCTTTTCATCCAATTTGACCGCTTAACCCATCTTAAGTGAGGTAAATGATCAAAAGAAAATTGGTTCAAATAACCAACCCAATTTTACTTCAACCTTAAGAATTGAAGTTGGAAATGTCCATGAGCTTTAAAATATGTTTCAAGCTTAAAATTCAATACAGGAATAAGGAGGAAGCTCAATTCATTCCTAAAATGAAGCAAAATCCAACCAATCTTTAAATAAGAAGTCTTTAATCATAAAGTATTCAAGCTTTTAAGATTTCTTCCAAGCAAATAATCATTTAAAATCAAGTGAAAGGAAACTTTAAATAAATCATCTCCTTGAAAGCAATTTGAGTCTCTTTTTAACTCAAAAGCACCTAAGAGGAAATCAAACATATTTTAGGCATCTGAAAGCCTTGGAATTTCAAAAAATCAACTCATAGGACCCTGGAAGCCTGAAATTCCAGATTTTTGTCAAAATCTTCATAGGCCTTCTAAAGCCTTAATTTAGAAACTCATAGGACCCTGGAAGCCTGAAATTCCAGATTTTTCTCAAAATCTTCATAGGCCTTCTAAAGCCTTAATTTAGAAACTCATAGGACCCTGGAAGCCTGAAATTCCAGATTTTTCTCAAAATCTTCATAGGCCTTCTAAAGCCTTAATTTAGAAACTCATAGGACCCTGGAAGCCTGAAATTCCAGATTTTTCTCAAAATCTTCATAGGCCTTCTAAAGCCTTAATTTAGAAACTCATAGGACCCTGGAAGCCTGAAATTCCAGATTTTTCTCAAAATCTTCATAGGCATTCTAAAGCCTTAATTTAGAAATTCATAGGCCCTTGAAAGCCTGCGTAATTTCAAGAGGCTGTGGAAGCCTTAATTCCAAAGCATAAGCCCTTGGAAGCTTGCGTAATTCCAAGTTATGATTTGTCTAAGGGCCTTTACCTTAGGCATCTCATTTTTGTGGGACGTTGGAAGCCCTATAATATTCCAACATTGGTAGGTTTTTTTCACACCAACCAAAGCATAAGCCCTTGGAAGCTTGTGTAATTCCAATTCTGGATTTGACTATAGCCTTTCACTATAGCCACATCATCTTTTGTGGGACATGTTGGAGGCCCTAGAATACTCCAACAAAATTTCTATTGATTGATCTTTTTCGTATCGATCACCTCATTTTAATAAGGTTATTTTAACCATAAATCCAAAAAGCGAAAAATATATGAATAGAAGGAAAATCCCAAACTCATGTTCACCAAGCCTGCATGCATGCATTCATAGGTGTGTAAACTTAATTTAATGGGATACTAATAGTTTTCTTTGTCTTTTTCTTTTTACCCAAGGTCTTCGGTCCCTACTGCAACCATTGCTCCCCGACGTTCTCAAAGACTCCGATCTGCAACCATGAACCCCATTGAAGAACAGTCCACTGTTTCTGCTGAAGCCTTTGCTCAACTACAAGAGCAAGTGGCAGGGATGACAAAATTACTGGAGAATTTGCTGGCCAACCAAGCGGCTCAGGCCCAGATGCAGGCGCAACAGGCGTAGGCTCAGGTTCACCAGGCTTCATCATCCCACAATGCACCACCAGCTCCACCCCAGGCTGACATTCCACCACTAGTCCAACCTATCCCACCTCAACCTGAACTCTACCAACCAACCCCCAAACCTATCATAATACGGGAGGAGGAATCTGAATATGAAAGAGAGAAGGAGAAGGAGAAGGAGAAGGAAAGACTGAGGGTGGAGTTGGAGAAGAAATTCTTTGACTAGCTGGAATCGATCCAAGAAGAACTGAAAGAAGTAAGGGGGATCAACACGTTGGGTGGTACCAACTTCAAGGATCTCTGCATGTACCCCGACGCATGCCTACCGGCCAAATTTAAGTGCCCGGACTTCGAGAAATATGATGGCACAGGCTGCCCAATGAGCCATCTGAAGTTCTACTATGGGGCATTGTGCCAATTTGGCCGGGATGACGGCATTTTGATCCAGCTATTCCAAAGAAGCCTGACAGGGGCAGCTTTGAAGTGGTTCGCAACGGTGGACCATGGCAGAATCAGAAGGTTGAAAGATTTGGCTGATGCTTTCCTCGCTCAATACCGCTTCAATGCTGACATCGTGCCAGACAGGTACGATATGATGAAAATGAGTAAGGGAAGAGATGAAACAGTCAAGCAATATGCCAAAAGGTGGAAAGAGGCCGCCTCTCAAGTCAGGCCGCCCATGTTGGAGCCAGAAATGGTAACCACCTTTATTGGCACCCTGGGGCAGCCATTTTACAATCACCTGGTGGGTCAGATAACCACCAGTTTCGCTGCCTTAGTACAAGTCGCAGACCGGATTGTAGATGGAATCAGATCCGGAAGAATCTACGACCACTCTGCCATGGCTCGTCAGCAGGAGCCCACATCTGATTCTTCTGCCCAAAAGCAAAGAAATGGGGCAAGAAGGAACAGAAGGAAGAAAGAGGGGGAAGTAAATATGGTACAACCCCAACCATCCAAGAAACCACTCCAAGTCAACATTTCTGCACCTCCATCCATGCCAGTGCAACCACAGTTGACCTATCAAAACCCTCTCAATATTAATGTTCCTCAAGCAGCAATGCCCAACCAAAAAAGGTTATTCTCTAAAGAGGAGAGGGACGCTTGGATGGCGTCTAGAAGGAATAGGGTCTTTTCCCCTCTTCCTGTGACTCCATCCCAGCTCTTGCCAACCTTGTTAAACGCAGGGTATGTTACTTTGAAAGAACCAAATCCTAATGCTTCAAAGGGAAAGAACTTCGATCCCTCCACCACCTGTGAATACCATATGGGTGCACCAGGACACCCTACAGACAGGTGCTGGCCACTAAAGCACGCCATTCAGGATTTTATCGATCAGAAGACCTTGTTGTTTAATATGGCTGCGCCCTCTCCTGCCAGGACTGACATTGGTCAGAATCCTCTGCCCCAGCATAATGGGGCAGGTCCTTCCAATTTTGTGGGGGCCGTCTCTTCTAGACCTAGGACATTTGATCCTTCGCAGTTAATTGCACCTATAGGGACGTTCGTTAAGGTCTATTTTGACCAAGAAGAGATAGGGGAACAAATCAATGTCATTTCTGAAAGTAAAGGAAATGGCAAGACTGCAGAGGACATTAATGCCTCTTTGAACCGGGCCACTTCTCTCATGGCCCAGCTTAATGTATCCAAACCCCCTCTCATCATTAATTGCAGCCAGGCTGTTGCTTCTCCACCCACTCCATCATCCAAACCACCGTTGGTCATTAATTATGACCCCACCACAGCATCAATCACTTCAGTTTCTTCTCAGACCTTAAAATCCTCTCAACCCAGGCAACCCTCACCTCTGGTCATTGGAGTGCCTCCATCCAACCCTACGCCCACATCAACTCCTGCACCGAGATCTCATCTCCAACCTCTGGTGTTTAATGTTCCTAAACCCTCATACTCGGAAACTGCTGTACCTTGGAACTACAGCGAGGGTTTTACAACCACTATCCCAGTGGCCAGGGATCAGAGTCAGGAGGAAATAAATCTCATGACGAGATCAGGAAGGTGTGTTGAGGGAAAGGAGCAGGAAAAGAAATAGGTAGAACAAAATCAGAAGGGGAAGGCCAAAATAGGGGAAAACACCCCCCAGGTCACCAATGATGAGGCAGCAGACCTCTTAAAAATATTGAAGAAGAGTGAATTCAATATTGTCGACCAACTAATTAAAGTCCCTGCCCAGATATCAATACTGGGATTATTGCTTAATTCAGAAAAGCATAGGGACTCATTAATGAAGGTACTTCAGAGCGCTCATGTGCCTAAAACGATTGAGCCAGACCAGCTCGGCATGATAATCGGCCAGATCTTATCTCACAATGTGATAAGCTTCTCTGAAAGCGAGATAAGCCCTGGTGGATGTTATCATGTAGACCCTTTGCACATCACAGTGCTTTGTAAAGGTAACATGATAGCCCGAGTCCTAATAGACAATGGGTCAGCCTTAAGTGTCTATCCCTTAGTAACGTTTGTTAGGCTTGGTCTGGATCAATCTAGAATTAAACAAAATGGAAGGATAGTGAGGGATTTTGATAGCTCCAAAACACACTCCCTAGGGGAGATTGAATTGCCGATTACTATCAGACCGAATATCTTCAATATCACATTCGAAGTGATAGATATTCCTGCTGCCTTCAATCTTCTCCTAGGAAGGCCGTGGATCCACTCAGCTAGGGCGATACCATCCACCCTTCACCAAAGAGGGAAATATATAAGGGGTCAGAGGGTGATAACAGTCCTAGCCAAGAGTCTAGTCCTTCCCGTCATACCACCTGATGTACCTTTTATTAATGTAGAATTAACGGCCGACAAAATTGCGTTTTATTCTTTTCAGTTTGAAACAGTCAACTTCATACCTGGGGGGTGTTTGAAAAAGAAGGAGAAGTTGACATGCGCCAAAAAGATGGTGGAGAAAGTCTTGAAGGATTGGGATTTCCACCCAGGAAAGGGGTTGGGAATTAATCTGCAGGGAAGGGTGGAGCCTATAAAGGCACAGAAGCTGGTCCCACGAGCAGGACTAGGAATGAAGATAAGGAGATGGAAAAGGGGACAGCAGAAAGAGAATGGCAATGAAAAGGAAAAGAGGCAAGAAAAATTCCCTCATTTAAGGGAAACTTTTCTGAAGCCTTCTCATACTATTCAACTATCTCCTCCTACGGATTCCTCCAAACCACCATACATCAATGATAATCCCTTCAAAAAACCTTTTACCTCTACCCTTCAACCTTTCATCCCACTTTCACCCACTTTGGCACCTGAAGCCGTGGATGAGCCTAAGCCACTGCCACGAGAGCAGTAGGACTTCACAGAAGAGGCTGGGGCATTCTTTGCAATGACAGATGAAAGAAGAGAGAAAGCAGAAAAAGAGGTTCCTTTTATTGACTGGGCCTCGATCAAGATCCCAGATAAGGTCACCTCTGAACTCAGCCCCGAAGCAGAAAAGGGCAGTTTTTCAAATCCGGTAATGATGGTATCGGATCAGGAGCTTGAGGAGGAGCAGATTTGCACTATACCACCTGCTCCAGAGGGCTTTGTCTTAAAAAATTAGGAAGAAATCCCTTTGACATTTGAGGCCGCATATGGTTGGCAATTAGCTGCGGCCTCCAAAACAAACTCCATTAGTGGATTGCCCTTTTCCTGAAGGTTTTAATGAACCTTCATCTTCAGGAAAAGCCTCTTTAGAAGGTTCTCAAAAAACCCAAAAAGATTTTTCAACTTTTTTTAGAAAATCTAAAATTTTCAAAATGGTCTAGACTGCTTATGAACCATATCTACAAACTAAATTAGAGCAAGTTGAATACGACTTCGACCTCAAGCTCTACTTCGACCTAATGGGGATCGAAGAGGAGACCGAGGCCGAAGACGATGACCTTCCAAGAGAAATATCATATCAATTGGAACATCACGAAAATAGTATTCAACCTAATATTGAAGAAACCATTTCCATAAACCCGAGAACCGAAGAGGACCCAAAAATGGTAAAGATTGGTTCATGCTTGTCTGATATGCAGCAGAAGGAAATATCCCAATTCTTGGCCGATTACAAGGACGTGTTCGCATGGTCTTATCGGGATATGCCCGGGTAGGATACAAATATGGTTGTACACAGGCTGCCAATCCTGCCAGGAGTGAAGCCCATTAAGCAGAAATTGAGAAGGTTGAAGCCTGAATGGACTTTAAAAGTCAAGGATGAAGTGGTAAAGCAGTTTCAAGCCGGATTTTTGGCGGTTTCCACATACCCTGATTGGTTAGCTAATATAGTCCCAATTCCAAAAAAGGATGGAAAAGTCAGGATGTGTTTAGATTACAGAGACTTGAACAAGGCAAGCCCGAAGGACGATTTTCCCTTGCCACACATCGACATCTTGGTTGATAACACGGCAATGCACATCTTGTTATCTTTTATGGACGGCTTTTCCGGATATAACCAAATCAAGATGGCAAAGGAAGATCAAGAGAAAACCGCTTTTATCACTCCTTGGGGAACCTTTCACTACACAGTCATGCCTTTTGGATTGAAGAATGCCGGGGCAACATATCAGCGAGCCATGACGGCCCTTTTCCATGACATGATCCACAAAGAAATGGAGGTCTATGTAGATGACATGATCGCCAAGTCTTGTGAAGAGGATGACCACTTGATCAATCTAAAGAGGGTATTTGACCGTTTAAGGAAATACAGCTTAAGGCTCAATCCAGCAAAGTGTGTTTTTGGAGCCACATTAGGGAAATTATTGGGATTCATTGTAAGCAGAAGAGGGATTGACATAGACCCATCTAAGGCAAAGGCAATCATTGAGATGCCACCTCCTAAAACAGAAAAAGAAGTTAGGGGTTTTCTGGGAAGAATTCAATACATTAGCCGGTTCATAGCACGGCTCACTGCTATCTGCGAGCCGATCTTTAAGCTTGTAAGGAAGAATAAACCAACTACATGGAATGAGGATTGCCAACAAGCATTCGATAAAATAAAGAATTATCTGTTAAATCCACCTGTTCTAGTACCGCCAACTCCAGGAAAACCATTGATTCTGTATCTATCAGTTTTAGAAACATCGATGGGATGTGTATTGGGGCAGCATGATGAAACAGGAAGAAAAGAAAATGCTACCTACTATTTGAGCAAGAAGTTCACAGATTATGAGACGAGATATTCGCCTTTGGAAAAGACTTGTTGTGCTTTGGTCTGGGCAACTCAGAGGCTTAAGCATTATTTCTTAAGCTATTCAACTTTGCTGATTTCAAGGATGGATCCTTTAAAGTATTTGTTTGAAAAGCCGGCTTTAACTGGTAGAATGGCGAAATGGCAGCTTTTGCTTTCAGAATTCGACCTGACATACGTCACTCAGAAAGCAATCAAAGGTCAGGCAATTGCTGATCATCTAGCTGAGCATCCATTACCAGATTATCAACCTCTTAAGACAAATTTCCCTGATGAGGCTATCTTATTTGCTGAAGAGGAAGAAAGTGAAGACTCCTGGCAGATATTCTTTGATGGGGCTACAAATATGAATGGAAATGGAATTGGCGCAGTATTAGTGAAGCCGGATGGTTCACATATCCCAATCGTAGTGAAGTTGAGGTTTCAGTGCACGAACAACATCGCAAAGTATGAAGCGTGTATAATTGAATTACAAGCTGCTTTAGATCATGATGTTCAAGAACTTGACGTATATGGGGATTCGAGTCTTATCATCTTCCAAACAACTGGTGAATGGAAAACCAAAGATCACAAGTTGATCCCATATCACCAGTATTTGGAAGAAATAAGTACCAAATTTACTCGAATTTCTTTTAGCTATATGCCAAGATCTAAGAATCAGTTTGCGGATGCCTTCGCAACATTGGCTTCGATGGTTAGTATTCTACAAGGGGTAGACATACAACCACTCGAAATTGAAGTCAGAGACGAGCCAGCTTACTGTCTTGTTTTAGAAGGAGCGCAAGAAGCAGAAATACCATGTGTAAGCACCTCATTTTTGCACTCCCAGAAAAACCAAAAATGCAAACCCTGGACAGAAAGTCAAACCCTAAGGGGTGAAAAGTTGACTTTTTGATCAAGTGAAAATTGGCCACCTCACTTTATGCCATTGGATAGAGAATCTCGACACGGTTCCAATGCAACTGAGTTTGTAGGAATCGGAGTCCAGATGAAGGTTCTGCGGGCGGTCAAACTTGAGCAGAGCCAAAAGTTGACTTTCTGCTAAAATCCGATCCAGAGGCCTACCCCTAGGTCATTGGACAGAGAATCTAAACACGGTTCCAACGCAACTGAGTTTGCAGGAATCGGGGTCCGGATGAAGGTTCTGTGGGCGATCAAACTTGAGCAGAGCCAAAAGTTGACTTTTTGGTAAAATCCGATCCAGAGGCCTACCCCTAGGTCATTGGACAGAGAATCTCGACACGGTTCTAACGCAACTAAGTTTGCAGGAATCGGAGTCCGGATGAAGGTTCTACGGGCGATCAAACTTGAATAGAGCCAAAAGTTGACTTTCTGCTAAAATCCGATCCAGAGGCCTACCCCTAGGTCATGGGATGGAGGGCTTCGATACGATTCTAACGCAACTGAGTTTGCCTAGATCGGAGCCCGGATGAAGAAAATATGAGCTGACGAAGTTTCCGAGCAGCAAAACCGACGAACTGCGCACGTGGCAAAAGCTGCACACGTGGCGAGTTGCGCAGGAAAATATCTCGGGGATCAAATCCGTAAATATCCAAATATACGAAATATCCCAGGGACTAAATCTGTAAAAATCCGATAATATCGGATTAAATTGAAAATGGCCAGGGACTAAATCTGAAAAATTCAGATTTTCTGACCGACGAGCGGCCGCATTAAATTTTTTGTCATAATTGTGCCGCTTGCGCGAACGTGGCAAACGGGTATGCGCTCAGCTCAAGCTGAGCGGATCCCATTTCTTTAGGTGAGCGGATCCCCTTTTCCTCACCTATATAAGCCGCGCGAGTGCTCGCGCAAAGGGTTGGAAGAGATTTGGTTTGGAAGATTTTTCGTATTGAGGGATTTTTCGAGGAAGGTTTTTTTCTTTTTCTCTCTGGTTGGCTTTTTGTTTTCGGGAATCTCCTCTTCCGTGGCCTGGCTTCCCTCCCTAGCTCCCCAAGCACCCGGCCTTACCTTCCGAACTCCCTCTCTTCTCCTTCTTCGTCACTCTTCTACAGAAAGCCGGAGGAAGCCGTAGGAGCCACTTGCCCTAGCTGTGGGAGAAGAAGCTCATCGCTGGTGTGTTCGCCTCAAGGAGGTCACACGCTTCCACAAAAAGGGATAAGAACTCTCAGGTATTGTTCCTAGCCTAGTTTCACTTTACATATATGAAAGTGGGAGTTGTATGAGCAGATTAACATATTTGTTTTGTTCTCTTGGATATAACATGCACATCAATCTATATTGATAACATGGAAGTCTCTGAGGGTAAGGGAGACTCCATGAGACCCCATGAAAAGATGGGAAGCTTTCCATCCCACCTTCGGCCACCGTTCGGAGGATTTCTATGGGTGGATTATTGAGTAAAGGGAGTCTGTTCCCTTGTTTCTAGCATGTATTGTATATCCCATGTAAACCCCCCCCCCCCCCTCTCTCTTTCTATTTCACGTCCCCGAGTGTTCACATGCATGCACGGAGGTCCGGTCAGGCATGGGTAAAAATGCCTCTCACTCATGCTATACCTGCTTGTCATTATTCTTTTTGCTTCTTTCTATGTATATTTGTTAGAATTGCCAACCTGCTCCCCCAACCCCCTGCCTATGTGCCTGCAAGCATGGTCCCTTCCCCATTACCCCTGTAGTGGTCTGTTAGTGTTGTTTTTCTGTATAATCAGGTTTGGTTTTCTTTTTTAAGAGATTTGGAGTCATGGTTCAAAGCATGTTTAGATTATTTTCAATGCATGATTAAGGTCTCTGGGGAGTCTAGGGAACACCTGGGAGGGCTTACAGAGTTTAAAAAACAATCAGAAATGGAGTTTGAGCAAAAAAACCCGAATATCGGGTTTCGTAGGGGTATGCACCGAGCTCTGCGAGCTCAGCGCACCCAAAAAAGAGGTGAGCGGATCGTTTTTTTAGCATCCGCCGAGCCCGCGTCCACTTCTTAATTTTGGATGCGCTCAGCTCGCGCTCACTTAAATTTGGATGCGCTCAGCTCGCGCTCACTTAATTTTGGATGCGCTCAGCTCGCGCCCACTTCATTTTTGGGTGCGCTCAGCTCGCACCCACTTCATTTTTGGGTGCGCGCACTTCGCCCGCGGATGGTTTTTTTTGGTTTTTTTCGGTCCGCCCACCTCGCCGACCTTGCGCCTAGTGTCTGAGGTCGGCGCATACCCCTAAAAAAGGCCGAATTGCCATATTTTTGAAAAATCCCGAAAATGTTGGACCCAGCATAATGAGCAAGTCTCTCCTTGACAAGTGTCAACCTTGTATATTTTTCTGTGATTATTGCTGGATGTGAGTGCCATTTCCAAACCGAACTGAATAAACCAACAGGGTTTCCGGGTCAACATGGGACTTGGACCCTCGGTCCAACTTGATTTCCAGTGGGCCTTCCAACGGGGCCCACCCGGCCCAATAAACATGTATGCATGCAACTTAATCAAGATAAGCAAAATTAACCGATTAAACCGGGCGGCCAAACCTAAGGCGGTCCACCCGAACCAGACTTGTGAAATTGATACATGAAATGCATGGTTTGGCCGAAACTAAGGGCAAGGGCCTATCGGGCCCGCCAAAGCCCACGAACCAACCGAGTAAGGGTTCAAAACCCTAACCTCACATAACCTGGGCTTTCAAGCCCTAATCAGGACTACGGGCCCCAAGCCCAGTGTCCCACCCATTTTTTGGAAACTTAAGTAAGATAAATCCAATAAATTACCAGGCCACCATGTGTAGCCCACCCAATGGGCCCACAAACCAAACCGGCCCGCTTTGCATATAAATCACTTAATAATCCAACTTTAACTCCAAAATAAAATCAACTCATTAAACCAAAAATCCTAAGGGCCTCTCAGGCTTAGACTGAGGCCTAAAAGGGTACATGGGCTTGACCAAAGCCCACCAAGGACACCGTGGGCCTTCCAACGGGGCCCACCCAACCAGACCCAGATCACTTAATTAATCAAAATAAAAGCAATTAAAGGGACCCACACCACTCAGGTGGTCCCGCCAGACTTAACCAAACTGCATATCGGATTAGGAATCGGGTGAGACCAAAGTGAGCTGACTCAAACCAGGATAAACCTAAGGGACCCGTCACCCGACGGGGTGGACCGGGGTGTCTACAGACTTCCCCGGACCACAACCGAGACCCTACTTAGAATCTCAAAGCCGTAGACCAAAAGCCCTAATAGACAAGGTTAGGCACCCAGGTGTCCGCCTACACCCCATCAGGCGGTGGCGACTCTGAATTTCCCGTGCCGCATTTCCGACGCGCGCACACCATGGTTTCAAGATATCAAGAATTTCTTGAATAATCGAGGGTTTCCAGAAAGTGCTAATTCTACTGAAAAGAGAACGATACAGAGGTTAGCAGGGCAGTTCCTCCTAAGCGGTGAGCAGTTATACAAAAGATCTTACAGCAATGTTCTACTTCGATGCGTCACCAAGGTTGAAGCAGAAAGGTTGATAGAAACAGTGCATGGAGGAGTTTGCGGGCCTCATATGAATGGACACATGCTCGCAAGGAAAATACTGCGATTGGGATATTATTGGTCTACAATGGAGCACGATTGTTGCATACATGTTAGGAGATGCCATTTGTGCCAAATATACGCTGATAATAAGCATGCACCGCCAAGTGAGCTGCACAGCATGACCTCTCCATGGCCTTTCTCTATGTGGGGTATTGATGTCATTGGGATGATTTCTCCAAAAGTGTCAAATGGACACCGGTTCATTCTAGTGGCGATCGATTATTTCACAAAGTGGGTTGAAGCTGCTTCATATGCAAATATTACAGGGAACCATGTTCTTAAATTTCTGAAGCACAACATAATTTGTCGTTATGGATTGCCAAAAGCCATAGTTTCAGACAATGCTTCAAATATTAAGAACAAGGATATGAAGAAGATGTGTGAGCAGTTCCAGATAACTCATCACAAGTCAGCCCCATACAGGCCAAAGATGAATGGAGCAGTAGAGGCGGCGAATAAGAACATAAAGAAAATAATTCAGAAAATGGTAGTGAGTTATGGAGATTGGCACGAAATGCTACCATTTGCTCTCCATGCTTACAGAACCTCAATCCGAACTTCTACTGGGGCAACGCCGTATTCCTTGGTTTATGGATCGGAGGCAGTCTTACCTCTTGAAGTAGAAATCCCTTCACTGAGAGTGCTTATGGAAACAGAGCTTGAAGAAGCTGAATGGGTTCAGTCTAGATATGAGCAACTTAGCTTGATAGAGGAAAAGCGTCTGAATGCACTTTGTCACGACCAGCTGTATCAGAAGAGAATGGCCAGGGCCTACAATAAGAAGGTGAAGCCCAGAGCTTTCCAAGTGGGTAATTTGGTTTTAAAGAAAATATTGCCATTTTTGGAGGACCCTCGTGGAAAATTTAAGCCAAATTGGGAAGGACCTTATGTAGTGAAAAAGATCCTATCAGGAGGCGCTCTCATCTTGACAGAAATGAATGGGAAAGACTGTCCTGAGCCAATCAACTCTGATGCAGTCAAGCAATACTTTCCTTGAAGGAATATCACGAAGAAATGATCCGAGGCCATTTTTCCTTTACCGCTCAAAATTTTCAACACCCCTAGTCTAAACCAAGTTGAGCCTGTTCGTATTTTAAAGAACCCAAACTGGGGCTTACAGTTGCTACTGGGGCAAAGCCAATAGAGGCAATAATAAAGAAAAAGAAAAATAAGGTGGCAAAGGAAAGACAAGTACAAAAGAAGAGAAAAAAGGGCCAATATTGGAAATTGGGGTCACATCCATCATGACTGTAAGCCCAGTTATCCTATTTCAAGATGTCAAAATTTTGAGCCTATAATGACTTTATTTCATAAACTCAACCCAGCCTTCGTTTCGTCCTATTGATCAAGTCCTCGGTGATCTTGGTGTATTCCTTCAACTCGCGGTGTTGGATTGGCAATGACGGAACAAATGAACCGGCCCTAGTGAAAACCGTAATAGGCACTAGGGGCAATATTGGCAGGAAAAAGGCAAAAGAACAAAAGAACAAAAGAAAAGAAAGAAACAGAAAAAGGGGTCACAACCGCACTATGAGTACCGATTGCACCAAACCGTTCTGTAAATACGGTTTTGGCAGAGGGGCCAAGCAACCGCACATTAAAGACGGTTTTCGCCAAACCGGTCTGAATGCACGGTTTTGAACAGAAAAATTGAGTTGAGCAAATTTTCAGCACAGGACTGAACCAATAGGCTTTGGTATGATCCCTGAAGTGGGGAATGAAGGTTGGGGGATGAGTCTAAAGGTTCCAAGGGGGACGGAATGGCTTCGTCCTCATTAGTTAAACTACCCTTTTTGCCCAACTTGCTTCAATTCATCAAACTATATGGGAGTGAAGCACCATGGACTAATTTAAAATAAAAACACACAAAAATGAAAATTATATTTTGGCCGATGATGAGAAATCAGTGACTTTTTCATTAAACTATCAGTTTTTACAAGCATATGAGAGTTCTGAAGCCAATATTATAAAAATCTATTTTTTATTCTTCATCTTTCCACTAAGGGAGTTTCTCTTTGTACAAAAGTGTAAAAAAGGGAAAAATACAATAAAGGGGCTAATCTCTATCCCCTAGCCTCTCCTCAAGCTCTCTAATCCAAGCCTCCTGAACCGCAACAAGCCTTTCAGCCCCCTCTGCATCTGGATCACTGAGCAAAGAAATGACATCATCAGAGAGAGTCTGTCTGGTCCTCATGTCTCTGAGCCTGGCCATGGTCTCATCATGCCTATGCCAGGCAGCTCTAACCTCAATGCGACGGGCTCGTATCTGCTCTGCTAACCGTCTCTCCAGGTCTTCCTTCTCCAGTCTCATGGCTCGGGCCTCCTCCACCCATATATGTTGAAGCCGCCTATGAGATGCCCTCTCAGTCTTGAAGAGATCCTCGTATGTAGGACATGGGATAGCAGGAGGATCCACCGGTATAGAAGCGCAGCTCTGCACCTGCTCCCTAATCCAAAAGAGGTAATCCTTCTCATGCAATTTGGAGAAGACAGGACCTCTCAAGAAGCAAGCCTGCGACCAGTCCTTCACCAGGCAAAAGCATAGCCCCATGGTGGCCGGTGTGAGTGGACCAATGAACTCTTCGTACTCCTGAGGTACCAGAATCCCCTGCGCCTCCTCTCCGAACTGCCGGATGACTCTCAAGGGCAAATAAAGCAAGGCGGACCTCAAGCCTATAAGCACAGCAAAATTCCGGTCGGAGAAGCTGATCACTGTCTCAGTGGAAGGTTGATAAGCACTAGGCCATCTCACCTGGTCATCCTGAAGCGTCCCCAAGAAAGTGAACCATCCCTGCTTGCCACCGTGGATATTGGGACACCCCCTGTTGCTCATCAAAACAGGAATGTTCAATCTGGGGAAGAAGCGGCGTGTTATCTCTTCAACTTGACTCAGGTGGTCAAGTAGCCAGAGCTGCAAAGAAAAGGGAAGCATTTTCAACATGGAAAAACCTCAATAAAATAAAAATTATAATTCAAGAGAGAAATTCATATTTTACCTGAAGGATAGGGGCGCAGGCAAGGAAACTTTTCTTCTTCCGATGATAGCAGTCAGTCAAGGCTTGGTATATTTCAGCCAGGATCATAGGGGCAAGCCTTTCGCGCTCCCTAACTTGGCAGATGACTGAAATGAGGGATAAATCAACCTCGCTATCATCTCGGGGGAATAAAAGTTGATTGACCACTATCTAGGTCAATGCATTGAACCGAGCCTACCGGTTCGGGCTACTCAATAGCTTCTCAGTCAAAAATGACTTTGATAGGGTCAATAAGGCGTCTATTTCCCCTAGCTCTTTCTTGCTAATTCCTAAAAAGGTGGAGGCTTCCTTTTTGAAGCTTGGTTTGAGAGGTGGGTTGACCACTTTCTTGGAGAACCTAAGGTTGAGGATGGTTTCAACCTCCTCGACTGTAGGGGTCATCTCCTTCTCCCCAAACCTAAAAAGATTCAATTGGGGTTCCCAGTGCCCAATCAGTGCCTCTATGATTTCCCATTTTAAGGGAATATTTGGGAGGGAGAGGACGTGGCCTAGATTGGTGGAATCTCAATCTATTTCATCTTGAGGGGTCATTGAATCAACCCACCTCTCATAGTAAGCATCTACAATGGCATACCTTGTCAAATTGGGAGGTTTGGATCAATATTTGGTCTAGGTGCTGATGTTTCAGGTACAGAAGACGAAGAAGGCGCAGAAGCTGAATCAGAAGCCATTTAATGGTCAAAAGTGGATCAAAGGCAGCTAGGAGAGAGAAAATCACCGAAAAAGGGGGTTTCTGACCTAAGCAATACGTCAAAGTGACGTTCTGCCTGCGATTCACGGCTTTAAAATTACATAAGGGCAAAAACCACATACTCAGAACGGTTGTGCCTGAACCGCACTCAATGTGCGGTTGCATTTCCGTGGAGTTTAAAAACCGTGGGACAAGTGCGGTTCGTGCACAACCGCCCTGAATGTGCGGTTTTTGCACAAAAACAGTTTTTCTTCTTTCTTTTAATAAGTCATGTTCCCAAAAATACCTGTTACCTGTATAACAGTTGCAACATGATAAACACAAACAAAAGAACAAAAAACAAGAGAAAAGAAGCAAAAAATGAATACCTATCTCTTTTTCATATAAATACAAAGGGAATACACCATGTTTTATATACAAATATCAAATGAAAGTCCTAATCCTAATCTATCTCCTACAGGTCAATCCCCACCGCCTCGCCGTCGCCGTCGGATAAAAAAGTGATCTGAGAAGCGTGGACTCGCAGGAGAGGACGGCTCACCAAGAGAAGACGGACCAACCGGAGGCACAAGATCTATAGAGGGCACCGGCTCAACTGAAGAGGCTGGAATTGGATCGCCTGGATCATCCCAGGAGAGGTCCTTAAAACAAGAGACTGAAGTATCCGTCGCCAAGGGGACCAGATCCAGAATCCAGGAGTCCTCGGCAGGAGGAGATAAGTCGATGGGGTCTGCGGTCTCACGCACCTCTGCCACCTCAGGCTCAGCGGCACTAGGCACATCCTCCTCCCTCACAGGCTCAGCTGCCTCAGGAATCGCAGGAACCTCTAAGTCGCCCTCCGCTGCCTCAGGAATCACAGGGTCCTCCACAGGAGCAGTCTCAGGCTCGGGAGCAGTCTCAGGTAGGGGCATAACCTCTGGCAGCTCAGCTGACTTAGGAACTGTAGCAGCAGAAGTAGCCTCGGCCGCCATCTCAGTCTCTCTCTCTGGGATCTCTGCAGCCCCTAAGGAAAAGGACAAGGTGCGGAAGCTGGATGGTGAAGCAGCCACATCCTCCTGAAAGCAAAAAAGGTTGATCAGAAGTAGAGAATATAAAAGATAAAATGCAAAAATTGAAAATAATAAAAGAATGACCTGAACTCCTGAAGGTCTTGCCTGGCCCTGAGCACTGGCCAACTGGGCCCTCAAATCAGCAATAAGAATGGCCTGCCCGGTAATGATGACGTCGCTCTCGGCTATAGCAGCATCTCTCTCAGCCAGCTGACGCTCCAGATCCGCATATCTAGCCCGGACCTCCCCTAGCTATGCCTCCTGAAATGAGATAAGAAAAAAGGATATCAATAACTGCAAACAAGAAAGAAGACAAAAGGAATGAATCAGGAGAAGATTTATACCGTCGTATCATACAGGCGGATCACCACCCCTCCTATCTCGGTAACTCCACCTCGAATGGGCATGGGCTGCATAAGACAACCCACTGAGACCTGCCCGAACCAGGTATCATAGTCACCCTTGGCTAAAAGGGCATCTCCAGCCTCCCAATCGCCGAAATGAGCCGGGTCGAATGGACCAAGAGGGGTGAAGGGTGCTGTATCTGGAGGAGCCACAGGGATCCGGAGCTCGCCACTGTGCTGAAAGAAGAAGCGCTCGCCAAAGTACCATATGCTACCCAGCTGCCCGATGAAGAACGGGTACCTCTGGCGCCGCTGATCCAGAGCAAATGCCTCATCCACAAAGGGCTGAAAAGCCAACTCGTCATGCAGGCCGTCTAGATGAGGGACAGATAGCTGAATATAAACAAAAGTGAATGTCAGATTCTTGCAAAGAGAAGAAAAGAAAAAGAGAGAGAGAAAAGAGGAAAGTGTTTACCTCTCTCCTAAAAGTCCGGTCCAGGTGAGCCCTGGCCGACCTAGGGCGACTCTTCTCTGAGTCGCGCCTAATCTGACTCCACCTACGAGCCACAGGGAATGTCCCCTCGGGCAATGTGGAAGTCGGGTGAAAGTGGGCCACGTAGACCCGAGCAAAAAACTGAAAAAAAGAAGAAAAGAGATAAGCATAAGAAAGAAAAGAAAAAAAAGAGAGAGAGAGAGAAAGAAGAAGAAGAAAAAAAGAAGAAGAAATGAATTCATATCTGCAGAAAGGGCCAGAAAAACCTGTAGCCTACTCCAGCCCCTCTGGGAGAGGACAGGCCGGAAACCACTTGTCGCAGGCCCGCTAACAGGGTGCCGTAGACAAGCTGGCCCCAGGCATAATCCCTCGCTCGAGGCAGATCTCGGAGAAGGCTCAGAAAATGGGGGCTGACTGAGGTAGTGTCCTCCAGGCAGAAACATGACCCCATCATCAAGAGGAAAAGAAATTGAAAGGCCACGGGGAACCTAGGATGCTCTGCTGCTAAGGTGTTGTATCCCCTCTGCAGGAAGGTCTTCTTCAACCAGGTCTGGGAAATAGGAGTGATCCTGCTCCTGTCCCATGCCTCCATGGGCATCTCATCGAATCCCAAAAGCTCGCCAATCTCCGAATCGGCCGGCCTATCCATCTCAGTGATGACATATCCAGTCATCCTGATCCCGGTGATAAGAGCGAAATCAGAGGGATGAATCCCAATCTCTACATCAGGCAAATGAAAGCTCAGCGTCTCTGGGAAAAATCACTCCATCATAGTTGCAATCAAAGGGCGATCCTGACTAACGCCGGTGATGGTGATGAAGGGACCAAATCCAAAACGGTCCATCTCTCGACGCAAAGGAGTCGAACATGCGGCCACTACGTCAGCAAAGAGGGCCCAGCTCCCGCGAAAATGAGAGGATGGGTAGACAAGAGGAATGTCTGCCCTGACACCCGTGGAAGGGTGCGTCCTCAAATCATGAAGAAGAGGGGTGTCTCGTATCTGATCCGCTATCCCCGCAGGAATGGCAACGCGAGTCGTCCAGGCTCTTGCCCTATCTCTACTGCGAGCTCCCCTGCGACCTCGAACCTCGGCAACAGGCTAGAAATGCAAATAAGAGGGGTTCAGGTTGAATGTGGTGAAAGAGAGGCCTGGTTTTTGAAAAGAAAAGAGAATACCTCTGGGATCGACTCCTACGAACCCCCAGACGCTCCAGAATATGAATCTGAAACCTCCGGACTGCTGGGAGAAGAAGGATCAGGGTCCGGCTCAGCCCTGGAAGAAGATGCCACATCGGCCGGGTCCCTCCAAACCCTCGAAGAGTAAGGCTCATCTGCAGGACCCTGGGAAGCACGACGTGTACGAGCCATCTTCAAGGCCAATTGCAGGGAAAAATTCATTATGTTTTTTTATTTGAAGTCATTATATTTGCTTGCATGTTTCTGTTAATTTTGCTTTTCTTTGGTTTAATCAAATTTGTTTTGTTTACAGAAAGATGGAGGTCGGAAGAAGCACTTCAAAAAGTGCCCCACCAAACCATGATTTGATTTCTTTTAATCTTTACTAATTTTGTCATTATTCATGTCATACATATAAGAATTATATATAGGAAATGAAATTCCTATATATCCTTCTTATATGGTCAAAAAACAAAAAAAAATAATAAATGCAACAACAAAAACAAAACAAAAAAAAGAGAGAGGAAAAGAGAAAAAGGAGAAAATATACTGAAATGAATTTTCTGGATTCTTTGGTTTATGGCTAAAATTTTAGAATTCTAAACTTGTTTAAAAGGTTATCTAAATTCCCTCACCATCAAAATTGATCTTATTTCAGGTTTATTCAGGGTGAAGCACCATTAAGGATAGTCAAAGCGTGGTCAAAATAGCAGGATCTGTCTAAGCCTATTCTTGTTCGAGAGTTTGGGCGAAGCTTTCAAAGGACAAGTAGCATGCAAATCAAGTCATCCAAGAATCACTCCAAGCATACAAAAACATGCACTTCGTAACAGGGTGAGCATGCCAAGTGTTATACTGCCGCAGAAAAGAAATCCTCATGCCAATAGGGAGCAAGCATTTGAAGGATAAAAATTGGATAAACAAAAGTCATGGACATTTACATACAAAAAAGAACTTGGCATTGTAAAGTAAGATTTCAGGTAAAAATTGAAGCAATGCAAGCCATGGCCAAGTACAGATCAACACAGGCAATGAGCAAATGCAAAGTTTGGGGGTGCTGTTCAATCAGAGGCAACTAGTCCAAAACAGGCTAAGCATCAAAAGTATATCAGCAATTGGTCAGGCATTCGGATTGATTGCTCACAAGAAAAACAAGAGTTCGGCCACTTACCTGTGATATACGAAACCTGAATATTTGCAAGAAAGAGAATTCTCTGCCTTACTGGAACTCCAATGGCAGTGGATTGAGGTAGTAACTGTAGAGGAACCTCAGTCGCAAGGAAGGAGTGGCTACAGTCACGATAATGGCAGGAAGGATGTGAGCACAGAGGGTGTTTGCCGGAATCCTCAATCACAGGAAGTTGTCGATCACTCGAACAAAAGTCGTCGGAGGGTAAGAGTATCGTCCCCGGAGGAGAAAGGACGAAGACCGGAGGAAGACCACGATCACCAGAGAAGAGAGCTAGGGCTTGGGTTCTCAAGGGTTTTGCAAAGGCAAAGTGGGAAGCCGCGGTCACAGTCGCGATTATATGCAACCTAGAAAACCGCACATACAGAACGGTTGGTATTGAAATTGTCAAAAACCGCACACACAAAACGGTTTGTATCGAAATTGTCAAAAACCGCATATGCAGTACGGTTGACACCAAAAAATGAATTTCCAAAACTTTTTCCAATCTCTTTCAAAAGATTTATGTCCAAGATAGTCGTGAATTGCAAGAAACACCACCCTATCAACTTTTGTTTTAAAAATTTGCTCAAATCTCACTTCATAGCCACGAGTGCTCCGTGAGACGCGAGAAGAGGATCTGCCCTTAAAGTTAGGGACTTTTCATCAGATCTTCTAAACAAATTCTTTTCCAAAAAAATCATATTTTAGAGTTCTTGCAACTTATGAGTAAGTAGATGTGATCTTGGGAGGCGCAATTTGCGGGTCTTTTTGCTCTCCGCTGCAAATTTATTCCAATTCCAGCGAAGAGGGGGCAGTTGTAGACACCCCAAATTGCACTTCAATATAAGAGAACCCTCAAAAAGAACTTTAAATGTCTTATTTGAGCCTTGACATTTGTCAAAAACTCAAAAACTCTTAAAAATGGTGCTAATCGTACTGAATGTGCGGTTTTTTTTTATATTTTGGTCTCAACCGCTCTGTATGTGCGGTTGTAACCGTATATACAACACGGTTGATATTCATGCTTATCGCGCGGGTTGCCACGTGGCTTCTGGAAGCTTCGGCCATTGGGACACGTCGACAACAATCATGACGAGCGTAACTAAATTGGAACCGCCCTGTATGTGCGGTTGAGATGGAATTGCATAGAAACCGCACATATAGTGACGATTCTGTAGAAACCGCACTGAGTATACGGTTTTGGCTGTTTCGGGGATTTGCAAATGGCTCGATTTCTGAGCCTTATTTACGCATATTACCTCTCTCTCAGGGACTTGAACTCCCTATTTCACCCTCCGAAACTTGCTAAATTACTCCAATTCAAGCCTTTGAGGAGAATTGGAATAATCTAGAAGGCTTTTTTGGCATACCCTTGGGACTCTTCTACCCTTGGCTTTGCCTATAAATAGAGGGGTCCTCCTCTTGCAAATGGCTGACAATTTGAAGCATTGAAGCTCTGCAAGAAGAAGGGAAACTCTGCTGGATTGTTTACTCAAGTGCTCAAGCTACCAAGGTAAAGCTCCTTTGATTTTCCAGCACTCTCTTTACAATTCCAACTCCCATCTTCTACCTTTCTGTAGTGTAAGGCCTCTTTGTGCATTTTTGCAACCCCAAACCTCTTCCAAAGTACCTGGGATTTCTCTCTAGCCACAAAACGTGAAGAGAGAGCCTTGGGAAAAAGAAGAAGGAATGGATCCTATAGGCTTAGAACCTATAAGTGATGAATAGCATGCTATGTGGTTATTTTGAACCTATGAATGATTTTTTTCTGTTGTTTTTGCACTTGTTTATGGAGAAATATGTGAATCCTTGCTCTCAATAGCAATGGATTCCATCCTTCTCCTAAGGAATGGATTTCTACATATTCACACACTTTTCATCATTTTTCATCAAATAAGCTAGATCTTGGGTTTCCATGTTTAATACGGGAAATCTGAGATTATTGGCTTTAGAATAAATTTTAGAACTTCATGAGGTGATTTTGATTGATTTCTAAGTGTTTTGGTTGAATTTACATGCACACATGCACCATTTTGGCTTTCTATTCAAAAATATTTCAAAACAGGGCAGCATTTGTGGTCTGTCTTGGAATGCTCATAACTTCATCCTCTTGATGAATTTTTGAGTGATTCCAAAGACATGAGATAGATGAATATGTCTAGTTTATATCTGGAAAATTTCGTTTACTTTTATGGAGCCAAATTTTGACACCATCTGTTCAAAGTCTTAAGACAGTTCAGCCCAGATTGCTGAACTTGCCGCTTTGATGGTGCACCATTTGCTCAATTTTAATCCGTTTTGAGTGATTACAGTTTCTGAATTCTCCTTAAGAAGTCTATTTTCATTTCCAACTGGTTTCAGCAAATTTTGATTTGATTTGAGGCTTGTGTGCTTGATGGACTCAGAGCTGCTCGCTGGCATAGTCCAGAGCTAATTTGTGGTCTTCTAGGCCTGTTCAAGAGAGCACACAAGCCACATCCGGATAGAGTTTGGGGTGAGACTTATTTCTTTGAAAAGATGGCACTACATACTTCCTCCATACCAATTTTCATGAATTTTTATTGAGCCAAAATCCACGAATAGGACTTTGAAAATGCCTACTCATCGCTTTTTCTGAAGTTATAACAGCAGATTTCAGATGTGGATTTCTCTCTCATTTTAAATCGGATTGAGCTGATTTTTTTACTGTATACTCTACTATATACCAGTTTTCAAATGGCTTTTGTTTCAATGGATTTGGATTTAAATTGAGTGAGTTATGGTTAATCAAAGCTTTCAAGCTCTTTTATCCAGATTTTTCCAAATTTTCCTTGAATTGGTTTTGCTTCGATTTTCACCTTGATTTTTATTCACTCATGAAGTTTTAGAAGTGATGTATCCATGAAGAGAGTTCCATGTCATTGGATTGCTCATGTGGAATAATCACATACATTGTGCTTATTATAAGCATCTCTTTGTTTACTTTTCATTAGCAAACAATTCTTAATATGAGCAAGCATGTGGCAACCGTCTTAGACGGATGAGTAGGGGTGCCTAACACCTTCCCCCGCTCATAAATAATTCCCCTTACCTGATCTCTGGATTTTTCCTTATCTTAGAGCTACTTTAGCTCTATTTGGCTTCTATGAACCCTTTGATGTCCATTCACACCTTAAGATGGATGGTGGCGACTCTTTACTTTTATCGATCCCCGCATGACGATATCGGAAGTCATCCCAGATGACATTTCCATGTCTCACAGTGTACCACAAATCATTTCCCGAGAATACTTAAAGTACCTTCTAAGTGTACCCAAATTTTCATCTAAGTGTCCCAAGGTACCTCTCACATGTACCTCAAGTAACTCCTAAGAGTACCTAAAGAACCTCCTAAGGGTACCCAAGGTACCCTCCCAAATACCACTAAAGTACCTCTTGTATTACCCAAGGTACTCCCATTGTATACCCAAAGTACATCCATGTACTACTCAAGGTACCATCCAAGTATACCTAGAGTACACCAAAGTATTACCCAAAGTACCACCCAAATATGCCTAGGGTACACCCATGTATTACCCGAAGTACCCCAATGTATTACTTAAAGTATATCCAAGTGTTACCTAAGGTACCACTCAAGTACACCTAAAGTACCCCACTGTTTTGCCAAAGGTACCCCATTTGAATACCTAAAGTACCCCCTAATTATAGTTAAGGTACCCCACTTATATCCCTATGGTACTCACCTGTATTACCTAAGGTACCCCCTGGTATTGCCTAAAGTACCCCACTTATATCCCTAAGGTACCCCTATGTTTGCCTAAGGTATCCCCTTGTATTTGCCTAAGATACCCCTGTGTTTGCCTAAGGTATCCCCTTGCATTGCCTAAGGTACCCCACATGTATACCTAAAGTACCCCTTTATATTACCTAAGGCACCTCACTCATATTGGCCAAGGTACCCCACTGTATTGCCTAAGGTACCCCATTCGAATACCTAAAGTACGTTCGAATTATACCTAAGGTACCTCACTTGTATTGCCTAAGGTATCCTTCTATTTTAACTAAGGTACCCTACTGTCTTACTTGAAGTACCCCTTGTTTAGCTAAGGTAAATTCCCTCATACAGCTAAGGTACCCCCCCTTATATCCCTAAAGTACCTCCAACATACCTAAGGTACATCCCTTATATTACCTAGGGTACACCCCTTGTATTTCCTAGAGGTACTCCTCTAATATAAGTAAGGTACCCCCACTGTTTTACCTAGAGTACACCCCCTATATAGCCAAAGTACCCCTTTTGTGTAACTAAAGTAACCCCTATATAAGTAAGGTAACCCCCCACTGTTTTCCCTAAGGTATTGCCCCTTATATAGCTAAGGTAACCCCTCATATAACTAAGGTACACCCCTTCTGGAGTTAAGTACCCTCTTCAATATAACTGAGGTACACTCCCTAAGCTTATTCAAAGTTTACCCCTTAGAATGACTAAGGTAAATCCCTTGAAACACTAAGGTACCCTCTCAATAACACTAAGGTACCCCCACATCACACCAGGGTATCCTATCTGGTATAACTAAGGTACCCCCAAGCATCCCTAGAGTATGCCTTTGAAATAGCTAAGGAAAACCCCTTAAAACACTTGGGTAACCCTTCAAATAACACTAAGGTACCCTCTACTTATCACTAAGGTACACCTCTACTTAACACTAAGGTACCTCCTAAGGGTTTTAGTTGAATAAAAGCCTTGTTTAGGAGCAGATTTGAAAGTCCCAAAACTTGGGCATATAAAAGACTGCCCTAATTTCAATTCTAAGTATTTTTAGAACACTCCTTCTTGTCTTGGACGTATAGAACAAGAGAGAAATTGTGGGAGCTTGCTTGAAGCTTCAAGAGGAAAGAAGAAGAAGGAGAGAAGAGCTTGAAGGGAAGGTTGCTTCTCCATTAAACATGTAAGTAGCAAACCCTTCAACTAAAATGAATTTATTGGATTTTCGTATTTCTCTATCTTAGGGTTTTGATAAACTGAAGAATCATTTGCATGTAGGGTTTTGCTTCAAAAATTCGTAGGGTTTGGTTTATGTAACTATTTGGTTTAGTTTTCTATTGATTTTCCCTGGATTTCCATCTCTATTGTTCACATTTCGAATTAGGGTTTGAGTTTGGTATTTGAATGATGATTTATGTGATGGATGTTGTGTTCATGAGGATTTGGAATGAATCTTGGTTTTAGAATGTGTTTTTAAGTGTGTTGGGATGATTTATGATCACCCATTTGGGTGTTGGAAAGGTTAGGAAGGAGTTGTATGAGTTTTGAGTCGAAAATAGCCAAAAATATCTGAAATCCCAAGGTGACGATTAATCTGGACAATTTACGATTAATCCTGAGCCAAACCCCCAAAAGACAAGTCTCTATTATCTTAAATCGTGAATCAGGATTAACCTGGGCAATTAATCTAGAACCTTAACGCGTGCACGTTCAAAGGGAACGTGTGAACGCTGCCTTGCGTATTGCCTTAACGTGCGAACGTCAAACCTTAGCGCGCACGCATCGACCTTGATATAAACCTGTGCGCGCGCACTTTAAACCCTCAACGCCCGAACCTTGAACTTTAAACCGCAACGCCCGAACCTTGAACCTCAGTGTCCGCGCGCTAAAGCTAATCGCCCCTGGGCGATTAATCTAGGGGCTAATCGTGGACCCTGTTTCTTGATTTGTTCAGCCTTTTTCTCTCAAACCCTTTCCCAAACAACCCAAGACTCTCGCATAGCACCCTTATAACATGAAAAACATTTAAGTAAATGTCCTGTGTATTTATTGCTCCATTTACTTAAGTCTTTACATGTAAATAAGGTTTTACCCCCCCCCCCCCCTCATTTGGAACCAATAAAAATACTCCCAAGGCCCAATTCCCAACCAATAAAAAGTCAACTTTTCAGTTTGTGCCTAAATTTCCAGTTTTTCTATTTTCAAAAAAGGCCACTTTTTGAGTTTGATATCCAAACGAGAGATTCAGGAGCCCAAAAATTTTTAGAAGATTTGTATACCCTTCAATAGACTACAACCAGAATTTGAGCCCGAAACTCCTTGTAGATTTGTCTAAAAAAATTATACACAGAAAAGTCAACATCTTTATCCAAACTTAAAATATTTTTGAGGTCCGAAACTTTTTGTCTCGGAATTTGTTGATTTTTGGTATGGTGACTTATATGGGATTTCTAAGATCATCCCACCCATCGAAAATGTGTTTTGAGGATTTTATGACCTTCCTTTTGATTGGCTTGGATTTATGAAAGCGATGTCGAAAAACTCTCATATGATTTGACAAGGCTTTAGTCTATGGTTTATTGGCAGTGGATAGGGAATTCTACTTGCCCTTGGCATGGGTTATTGGCAGTGGATGGGGAATTCCACTTGCCCTTGTTATGGTTTATTGGCAGTGGATGGGGAATTCCACTTGCCCTTGGCATGGATTATTGGCAAGTGATGGGGAATTCCACTTGGTCTCGATTGATGTGATAGTGGAGGGGGAATTCCACTTAGCAATCAACAGTGGACGTGTAGTCCCACTTGACTCTTGGTATTTAATTGTGGATGAGTAGTCCCACATGACATTTGGCATTCAATAGTGGATGAGTAGTCCCACTTGACTCTTGGTATTCAATAGTGGACGAGTAGTCCCACTTGATACTTGGTTATGCATTGCATATTATATCTTGGGTGGTGGAACGTGACATTGGTTCTAATAACTACTGAGCAGGGTTTGTCCTACATCGTGAGTTCCACAGGTTTGTTTTACATTATTAGTTCTACTAGGTTTGTTACCTAATTTTTATGTGTTATATTATTGAGATGCTGTGACTTGGGAATATATATTGCCTAAACTGCTTTTACTCATGATGTTATATGTATTGCATCAACTGCTTCCATTCATACATGTTTGCTACTTACTGGGACTTTAAGTCTCACGCGTGTTTTGTTTTACCGGATTTGTTTTCAGATCCGCTTGGTGAGTCACGTACTAGGGCAAATAGTGAGGGTGAGCTTGAGCACGAGCCCGAGGACTTCTACTACCCATAGTAGGATTCTCTTTATGATGTAGTATCTTGTTATGGGAAATTGTATTTGAGATGTAAATATTATATTAGACTTAAAGACTGGTGAGCCATTAGTCGCCTCAGTTGTATGTTGTATGCATAGATATTATCTTTTGGAGTTATTACACAGATGATCTCTTACTATATGGAAAATTTTTAATTCCATGCTTCTTTATCTTATGCACTCTGATGATTACATTGTAATTGCCCAAGTTAATCGTGTTTATTAGGTTCTATTGGGCCCATAAGTAGGTCTCGGGTATGGGTTGGTGCTGTGATAGGGCAAACCCGGATCTGGGGCGCTACATTTACACTGACTTTCATGCATCATACCCCTTAGATCCGAGAGGTCTTTAAAAATAGGAAGAAACATCGGCTGAGTTTTAAGTCTAAGAAATGATAGGATATAAGTCTCAAGTTTTTGTGTTTCTTAGGTTAACGGTTTGTGTCTTGCTGAAGCTGATTCTTCTTTTGAATTCCTTTATCACTGATCTACATAGATCCAAATGTCACATTTTCTGCAATCAAAAAGGACTTTCTCATATGACGAAACAAAGTCTGAGGTCTTGGTTTTAGAAAGAAGGGGAAGATGGCTGGGTTGAGTCATGTTTTACCCTTTTTCTTGACTGCTTGGGCCTTGTCAATGCCTTTTCCATTTTCTTTCATTTTCTTTTTGGGTCTTTTGCGACCTTCGCCTTTCCTTTGGCTTTTCTCTCCTTTGGTTTGGGCGTCCACCTTGATTGGACGCCCTAGTGTGCTTTATGTTTTCTTTTCTTTTTTTGCTTCATTTTTGCACATCCATGTCCTTTCTTCTTGTCTTCTTTCATACTAAGAACTGTATTTAGGGCTCATGACTCAATGGGTTAGAAGAAAGAAATTAGGCTCAACTGATTTGACTAGGGATTTTGTTTTGAAGATTTGACAGATTAAAGCAAGGATGGCCTTTCATCATTTTGCAGAAATTGTGACAACTTGGTTTAGATATTCGATGCAAATTTAGTTAGGGAATTGTTTTCTTCCTTTTGTTCTTATTCTTTTTGGCTCTGACCCAGTGTGGGGTGGCTAGACACAACATGGGTATTTGAATAACACGAACAAGCCCAAAGTGTTTGACTAGCGATTATTGATTCAGGATGCATGAAGGATGGCCTCTCATCCTTTCTCAAAGACATGATGCAAAAGCCAGCCTTGACCCTTAGCTGGTTTAGGCACTTTTCCTTTCTTTTTCTTTTCCGCTCTTTGCTCTACGGGATCACTCTGCCCCAATGTAAATATAGGTGTGGAAGGAAAATTAGGGTCTGGATTAGGAGAGGATTGTCACTGGCTCAGTCAAGGTTCTCATGGGAGCAGTATCATGCACCCAGCTGAAGACACCTTTGAGCAACTTGGCATCTGATCATGGTCGTGCTAAAAGGGTGGTGGTCTCAATGAGATGTCATCATCGACCAAGCACTTGCCAATTTTTTTCTTTTATTTATTTTTTCAAAAGTTTTTTTTTTAAGTTTGCATGAAAGTAAAAGTATGCAAAAACACTTACAAAATGACTAAGTAAAATTTAACTTAGCCTCGAAATGGTGGACTCGGAGAAGAACCGTGTCTGGGAGTTGGTTGCCCTTGCAACCTTGCTTGATTTTTTCAACTTGTCCCGCTTGAAGATGCCCCCTTGTGATCTGGAAGAGGGTTTTGAGTCACAGCAGTGGCTGGTGTGTTGGTTGGAGTAGTAGGGTCCACGGTGAGGCATTTCTGATCAATCAAGTCTGGAATATCATGCCTCAAATCCCAACATCTGTTGGTGTTATGTCCTGGTGCCCCTGAGTGGTACTCACATCTCTCATTAGGATTTTAGTTCTTGCTGATGAATGTTCTAGGATTTGGTGGCTTGATTTGCAAATACCGTCCTTTTAGTAATGTGGGTAGTAACTCAGCTGGTGTGTATGGAAGTAGAGTGAATACTCTTCTCAGCCTTGCCTCCATTTCTTCTCTTGTCCTTCTTGGTGGACCTTGATATGGTACAGCCATTTGTCCCTGATTCTGTGGAGCTGTTGTCAGGGACCTCTGGGAGATGTGATAAGGTTGAGTAGGGTGTACATAGTTCACTGCCTGCCCCTCAATTCTCCATGGTTGCTCTTGCCCCTGGCTTCTATTACCCTGATTCACCATTGGCCTCCTCTGAGTGGCATTCTGCCCACTATTATCTATCTTTCCTGACCTTACTGCATCTTCAATTTTGTCTGCTGTCAGAATCAAGTCATTGAAACTTGCAAAACTTTGCCCCAGTAATAGAGTGAAGAAATGTTGACCAAGTGATGCTATAAACAAAGACGCCATCTCTTGTTCTAGCAATGGTGGCTGGACCAATGTTTCCAGCTCTTTCCATCTCTTAGCATAGTCCCGAACTGATTCATGACTCTTCTTTGCTAACCTTTGTAGCTTTGCCCTTGTTTGAACCATCTGGCTGTTCAAACGATATTGCTGAATGAACACCGTAGCGATGTCATTCCAAGTCTTAATCTTGGCTTTGTCTAAGCTCAAAAACCAATAATAAGCAGCCCCGGTTAAAGACTGCTGAAAGAACTGTACTATGATTTTTTCATTTTTTACGTATTGGCACATGTCGCCAGAATACGACCTTAAGTGGTTTAGCGGATAACCAGTGCCATTAAACTGGTGCAACTCAGGACATTTGAACTTGGCAGGGAGTTGTATGTCTGAGAAAAAACAGAGGTTTTCCAGAGTAGCCTCACTTTGAACCGTGTTTGGCTGTAGCTGCTTCAGAAGATCTTCCTTCATGGCTGCCAGACAAGCCTCGAATTGAGCTTCTTGCGTTCTATACCAATCTTCTTCGTCCTGCCCCAATTGGACAGGCGTGAACTGTTCTTGCTGCTGTATTGGGTGGACAAGATCTACCACAGGAGGTGGGAATGGAACAGCTTGCGGTGGCAGATGTGGCGGTGCCATAGGTGGAGGTTGTGGTGGAAGCAGTACTGCTGGCACTTCTGCTCGTGGTGGGAGTGGTGGTTGGTGCTGTTGAGTGATCGGAACTATTGGTTGAACTTGTTTAAGATCCCTGATCTCTGCCATGAGGGACTAAATAACCATAGTCATGTTTTCGACCTTTTGGGTTAGGTCGCTAACCACTTAGGTTTGACTAGATTCCGCTTGGTACTGAGCTGGCGGAGTCTGATTTCCTAGTGCATCCATATCCAGTCTTTTGCGAGATCGAAGATTGCATGGTCTTCTAAGAGAAATTTTGGATACCTGTTGATCATTTTGCAGATGTTAGTGCATTTCTTTGGCAATTAATCATTTTTACATATTTTTTTATGTTTTTTTTTTTTTGCTTTTACAACCTATTTGTCGATTCTTAATTTTTTTTTTTTTTGCCATGGTCAATCGAGATCAAATTTGTGATTTGATTTAGCTGTGTGGAAGAAACTTAAGGGGAATCTCTGAAAATGTATCTTTTTAGTTTCACAAAAGCAACTGGAAGAGAAAACCTAAAGGAATGATCTATTTTAGCCGCGCAAAGACAACTGGGAGAGAGAACCATATGTCTATTGGTCTGTTTTAGTCGTCTGTGGACAACTGGGAGAGAGAACCCAAGGTAGTGATCTATTTTAATTGCACAAAGGCAACTGGGAGAGAGAACCCAATGTCTAGTGGTCTGTTTGAGTCGTCTGTGGACAACTGGAAAAGAGAACCCAAGGTATTGATCTATTTTAGTTGCATAAAGGCAATTGGGAGAGAGAACCCAAAGTCTAGAGGTCTATTTTAGTCGTTTTGTGGACGACTGGGAAAGAGAACCCAAGGGATTGATCTGTTTTAGCTGCGTCAAGTCAGCAAGGAAAGAGAACCTAAAGAATTTGATCTATTTTAGTCACTTGCGACAAGGAAAGAGAACTTGTTGGTTCATGCCCTAATGAACCAAAGCTTGTTTATAATGAATTGAACTCAATATCCACATGGGGTGAGCTAAAAAAACAACACTCGGGCTCACTAAGCTGGTCTCCGATTTAAGAATCAGTCTCCAGGTGCCACAATTTTTGGACTCAAGTCGAGTCTTCGCAGGGGAAGGGCTAAAAATAGCCATCTTCGAGTTCACCTAGTTGGTCTCTAATTTAAGAATCGGTCACCATGCACCACAATTTTTGGACTTATGTCTCCGCAGGGGGTAAGCTAAAAAGCAAATACCCCGGTTCACCCAGTTGGTCTCCAATTTAAGAATCGGTCACCAGGTACCACAATTTTTGGACTTATGTCTCCGCAGGGGAAGAGCTAAAAATAGCCGCCTTTGGGCTCATCTAAAGGGTTGGTCTTGACAGGGCCATCTTCAAACACCACCAATTTGGATCGTTGGATCCAGGGCAAAAACCGAGTGATCTTGTGAATAAGATGCATTCGGATGTGATCCGAGTTCAATCCATGAACGCTTTAAGAAATGCCTATAGGTATTAATATTAGAATAATTAAGGAGTAGGATTAGAAGGAAGGGGTTTAATGTGACCAGATATCGTGGTTTTGTGTAACCGGAAATTGGGGTTTTTCCAACAAGCATCTGCAAATTGATTTACTGCTTTTTTTTCATGTTTTTGTTCTGTCCATTCAAAATTAAATTAGAATTAAAGCATTAAACTAAAATAAAAAGTGTGTGATCCTAAGGGTTGGTGCTTGTCAAGGCATGACTTCTAAACATACTTGTGTAAGGAAGCACACCTAAGTCCTGACTAGCCTTATTCTTTTATCTGCTCTTTCATCTGCTGATGTAAAACTTACAACTTGCCAGCGAAGGCGAAAATTACATGATGTTCAAAAAAACTGAAGAGAATGCAATCTTAGGGTTTTTGAGAACTCTAAGAATGGATACATTTGATTCAAAAAGGGTAAGTTGAAAAGGCCTAATTCTAGGGTTCAACTTTCTTTGTTCTGATCTAGCCTGCTTTCATCCGCTTAAAGACTAATCCGGACTCAAGATACTTCCTATGGACTCAATGGGTCAAGGCCCACGGCTCTCAGGACTCAATGCATTGATCTGGGGTGGTTCCCCTGATCAAAGTTTAGGTAAGCTCCCTAATTTAGGGTTGAGGTAGCCCGAAATCTAGGGTCCACTCAATTTGATGCAAAAGGAGGCAAGGGTTGCTGCCCCCTGATGGACTCTTGGGTTTTAGACTTATTTCAACTCCTCTTCATTCATCATTCACATTCACATTCCCATAGTAGGGTGTATTAGAACATTAGGTGGGAAAAGGGTACCTAGCCCAAGACAAATGCCTACAAGGGTCTGAACCAAGTACTAGACCCTCGCATACCACGGCAAGAAACCAGTGGCGTTATAGGAATCAAGAAACCTGGGGGAATGTTTTACCTCGCTTTCCCTGGCAAGCCACGAGCGCGTGAGGCTAGTATCATCTCAAAATTTGTTTATACGATAAAGAAGGGTGGCTGCTAGAGAGATCTAAGTTTTGGTAATCATTCAATCGGATCACCCACGCGGGCTCCCTTGCGCGTGTCACCCCACACAATTTATATTAAACTATGTAAACAAACCATAGTGTGCGTGAGTGCACATGTGTGCATGGGAAGGAAATTTCACTGTCTCATATAGTAAAGTGATGAATTGGTACACAAAACAATGTTCTGGGAGAGTTCCTAGGTAATTGGAGGGGTCACAATGGTCCCGCTTAAAACCCAATTTCCTTAGGCAATTATCTCGTCCTTTATGACAGAACTCCCCAGAATATGTTTTTGCATATATTCAACACTTACTAAGTAATACGGCAAATTTTCCTTGTCCAATTTTTGCAAGTGTGTGCATATGTACAAAAAGAGTGTGCGTGCATGTGCATGTGTGTGCACATGTGCAAAGAATAAGCCCATTATAATCCAACTGATCAAACCGGGTTGGGTCAACCCCCAGCGACTCTGGGTTCGATCAAACCAGAGATTCTGGGTTCGATCCCCAGTGGAGTTGCCAAGTTGTGCGCACCTCGAGCGCGCGGAAAACGTGTGTTACATGTTTTATGGAGTCCCCACTACCTGAAATGGTGCAGGTAGACACCTTGTTGACTTTTGGTCTGAACCAGTGATTCCGGATAAATGACCCAATTACAACCTAAGGAAGTCCTTGAACACCCTGGGTTGCCCCACCGAAGTGGGTTCCCATCTTTTGACTTGGTCGGACATTTAATGGGCTCTTGTATTTTAACTTTTCTTCTTTTCTTTTTTTTTTTTAATTTTTTATCATATATACAAGGGTTTCATGACAAATGGGGAATTGATAAGTTACCTCCCAAATAAGAAAATAATGTAAACATGCCACACTTATGCAATAATGATGAACCCCAATTTAATTACAAATCAAATAAAAAATGAAATATAAGTAACACAATAAGAAAGACAAGAAAACTCTATCAAGGTACACAAGCAATAAACACTTAATAATGCACGAAATTCTAAAATAAAGAGACCCAAAAATTAAAATAAACGTAAGTAGCAGAGCCCAAAAAAAAACAAAAGAGACAAAACAATCATGTTTGTCCACTATAAATCATCATATCAATGTGTTTTATTTGCTTTTACCCTTTTTTTTCTTCATTTTTTATTGTTTTTATTTTGTTCGTTTATGATCACCTATGTACAAGAACGTAAATGGGAATTACTATGGCAAATGATGAATGAAAACAAACATAAACAAACAGAAAGAAACTACACATGTAACGTTAACCCAAAACTTCATAAGATAACAAATAAAAACTAACATATTATGCAATCATGACACCCCTTTTTTTTATATATTTTGTTTTATTTTATTTTCTCATGCCCTTTTTTATTTAATTAAATGGAAGTAACAAAAATCCAAGCGATTTTGAGTTCGGTAATTGCCAAACAGAATGATGTTCGGCCATTGCTGAACTCAACTGTTTATTATTATATTTTTTTTTACTTTTTATGTGCATTACTCTTTCACTCACAGCTCTTCTTTTCAGATCAAACAACCACATGCCTTTCATTAATTTTTTAGAACAAATAAAATTTGAAGAGCTAAAGCTGACACATGGATTCAGCTGTGCATGATTCGTTTGTGTACAACCGAATTCATTGACTCATCATCTCTTTTCAGTTCTTTGTTTCTAACTCTAAGCATTCTCTTCTTTTCTTCATTCTGCCGTTTCTCACTTGCAAACATTAGGGGAACAAAGAAAAACATAAAGGAGAAGTTAGCAATGGCAGTTTCAGTTTGGTTTATCATAAAATTTCAAAAAAGTAGAGCAAACCTTTGCTCTAGCATCCCTTAACACTTGGAATTTCTAGCCCTTTATTAGTTTCAATAAACCACCAACCGATCATACTACAACACCCATGAACTGAAATAAACTAGAGGAAAACACGATTCAACATGGGATTTTGTATGTGCAAGCATAAAACAATGGCTATCTTTGCTTTTTCTTCACATGAATTAATTTTTGAAAATAACCTCAGAATCAGGTTAAAACTCATAGACAATCATGCAAGCATACTTTAATAAACTTGAAAGGAAGAGATGAAACCTTTATTTATAGTATTTAAACCTTGGAAATACCTTTTTTCTATACTATTGAACCAAATTGTGGAGCATTGGTATTTCGTGGACAGCAGCTCTATTGTTCTACTCTTGTTTTTAATTCCAAATGCTAGGGATGAGTAACCAATTTACTTGCTCACGTTGCTAGGGTCACTCCTCTCTCTTTTTGCTCCCAACTTCAAGCCTTTTTATAGAGAATTCCCACCCCTTCAACTTCTTAACTTATCCTCTTGAACACCTAAACTCCTAACTCCTCCTCTTCCTCTCTTAAACCTCTCATTTCCTTAACTTCTCCTCTTAAACACCTAAACTCCTAACTCCTCATCTTCCTCTCTTAAACCTCTCCTTATCTTAACTTTTCCTCTTAAACATCTAAACTCCTAACTCCTGATCTTCCTCTCTTAAACCTCTCATTTCCTTAACTTCTCCTCTTAAACACCTAAACTCCTAACTCCTCCTCTTCCTCTCTTAAACCTCTCATTTCCTTAACTTCCCCTCTTCCTTTCTTAAACCTCTCCTTTCCTTAACTTCTCCTCTTCCTCTTTTAAACACATAAACTCCTAACTCCTCTCTTAACCACCATCATTCATTTAGGTTTGGTCAAAGTCTATTTTGTCCCATATTTTTTAGGCATATATTTTTTTAAGCTTAGTCTCAATATCTCAATGGAATATGAGTTGGACCAATTCATCTAACTCATTTCTCTTTGTTTATATTTTTTTAATTTCTTTTAATCTCAAAACTTTTATTAATTTTGTTATTAAATTTTTTATTTATTTACATAACAAACCCCATTAGGAAACTTACTTATTTACTAAAAGAACCCCAAAATTTTTAATTTATCATTGGTTACATGGCAGCCACCATGGCATACACGTGGCTGCCATGTGGCATCCAATTTCGGTTTGATAAAAATCCCCAAACTACCCTTTATTTCTTTTATCCATAACTTAGTCGTTTGAGATCCGATTTGAGCACGTTTTGGTGCATCGGAATCGGCTCGGAATTCTCTTTATTATGAACTTGTTATTTCAAAAAGATGGGTCCACTATAAAAACCTCGATTTACGTGCCCACATATATTCTGGTTTAAGATGTGCTTCTTGGGTAATCTTATGGTGCAAAAATGGGGTGCTGACAGGAGCATTGGAGGAAAATTAGTTAAGTGTGGGAATGGGGGGTTTTCCCCATTCGTATGAACCAAACCCTCCCCCACACCCTACTCTCCTTTCTCCTCTCCCACACTCTACTAATCTCTTCTTCTCCTTGATCTCTCCCCTTCATCACATTCCACTTGGAGAGACCATTGCTAGCAAGAAAAGGAGAAGAAGAGGAATATAAAGGAGGATTTTCGTTTGGAGCATTTTGGTGAGATTTGTGAAGAAAGCAACCAAGAAGCCAAAGGGGTAATGTTCATGGGTTGATTAGGAAGCAAGAAGGTTCGCAAACTTGCTTAGAAGAGGTAAGAAACACCACCCTAACCTAGTTTTCTCTTTTTCCCATTTTGGTATTAAAAATGTGTATTTTAGGGTTTGAGTATAGATTTGTTGATCCTTGCAAATAGGAGGGATTATAGTTGGGGGTTTTGTAAGAAATAGGTAACGACACATGCTAGGAACAATTTAAAGACCAAAAACCATAGAAAAGAGTGAGATTTGAAAAACCCTAGAAGTTAGGAAATTTCGGATTTTTGCGAACCTGAGAAATCGCGAGGGCGCCCGAACCGCCGCTCGAGCGACCTCTCAAGAATTTGCATAGCCCTAATGTAACGCTCAGAACCCGGGTCTATGCAAACCAAGCACCAAACCCAAATCCGAAGTGATACTATCCCAAAGCTACTAATTACCAGAACATTTAAATTCAACTAATCGCATTAATTATCAGAGTGCGGAGAATTAAAGACATTAATTTCATCAATATGCGTGGCTAAATATAACCATCAAACTAACTCATCAATGTAAATTCATAAATTTGGTAAATGGGTTTTCTAACACACTTTCTCTCATATTCAATTAAATCATAAACTATCTATCAAGGTACATCTATATCAACCTCTAATAGAAAGATCTAAACTAAATAAGAAAGATCCTCAGCTCAGTAATCTACAACTTCCCCTTGAGTCAACCCCAAGGACGCTCTCACATGGAACAGATGAAAACTAAGATAAAGAAGTAGGGTGAGATACAACTATCTCAGTTGGTAACACATGCATACTAGAAACAATTTATATATAAAAGTAATCATTCATGCACGATAAAATAATCGAGTAGTCACGGTCGATAAGGAGAACGAGTAATCACCATACGAAACCAACATCTAATCAGTGTTTGGAATAAAGAGAGTTTATTATGTAACCTTCATTTCAATTAGAAAGGCAATGTAATATAAATCTCATCTAAAGGATTTTCCAATTTACTACCAATATTGTTTTCCCTAAAATAATTCTATAATTAATTCATGGCTCATTTATATTCTATTTTAGAGTCATTCAAATCAAATCACAGCTAAACCGTTTAATCAAACTCTTTTTATTCAAATGTAGATCATGTCATTCATAATTAATAGTAAATCTCAATCTGATAACAACATTCTCCCATATAGGATGCAATCACGTAGTAATCACATCTACCCTACATGAGGTCTCTCCCGCAGGAGTCATCATATCTCACCCACAGGTGGTAATCACATATATCTCCCTTGTGGGATGCAATCACATCATGATTACATCTCCCCCACAAGAGGTCACATCTCTTCCGCAGGAGGTCACATATCTCCCCTGTGGGATGCAATCCAATCAGGATCACATCTCCCCCAATAGGAGGTCTCATCTCACCCGCAGGTGGTCACATATCTCCCCTGTGGGATGCAATCCCATCAGGATCACATCTCCCCCAATAGGAGGTCTCATCTCACCCGCAAGTGGTCACATATCTCCCCTGTGGGATGCAATCCAATCAGGATCACATCTCCCCCAACAGGAGGTCCCATCTCACCCCCAGGTGGACACATATCTCATCCGCAGATGGTACGAATCTCTTATAGCCATCATGGCATTCAATCCACAGTCCAATTATATTTTGAGAAGGAAATTACCTATATAGAATCCTTGTAACCATTTCAAGTGAATTTGATCCTCTTTAAACCCCAAATTGTACTAAATCATAGAACAAGGTGGTTAAATATCTAATATGAACTTTTTAGTATAATTGGCCTTCAGAGACACCTTAAGAATAATCTTAGAGAAGTGTTACAAGGGGTGGAAATCCAAATAACCTATTTTATAATGATTTGGGACTAAGAATGTCATAAAATTCTCAAAATACATTTTGGATGAGTGGAATAGTCTTAGGATTCCCAATAAGGTCACCATACCAAAAATCAATCGATTCCGATACAAAAAATTTTTGACCCCAAAAATATTCTAAGTCTGGTTAAAAACGTTGACTTTTGGGTATATAATTTTTCTAGACCAATCCACGATGAGTTTTCGGCTCAAATTCTGGTTATATTCTAGTTAGGGGTAAACAAATATTCTAGAGTTTTATGGGCTTTTAAATCACTCATCTGGGTACCAAACTCAAAATGGGATTTTTGATAAAAATCGGGAAAACTAGAAATTTAGGCATAAACTGAAAGGTTGACTTTTTATTGGTTGGGAATTGGGCCTTAGGAGTATTTTTATTGGCTCAAAATGGGGGGTAAAACCTTATTTACATAGAAAAGGGTTGGGGAAGAAAAGGGGATGAAAAACTATCAAAATTACATAGAAAAGGGGATGAAAAACTGTCAAAATTACATTTTCTGGCTAGAGCGCCTAGGAATCGCTCAGGATCGCCTGGGCAGTCAAAGGTCAGCGGTAGCTCAAAACCGATTGTTGACGATAAGCCAGGTAGCGGTCTCGGGCGGTCTCAATTTTTCAACAAGCGCCGAGGATCGCCGAGCACAGTCGAGGTTGGCGGTCCCCCAAAAACGAACAGAAACAGTTTAAAAACGTGATTTTTCCTATTCTAAGCAATCCCATAATACTTATAATGATTATATCATGCATTATACATATATCTATACCATAAAAACATGGTTTGAAGATTAAACGAACGTAAATACAAAAACGAATGTAAAACAGTCTCACCTACCTCTTGAACGTGCATTCCTCTTCTTCTCTTCTAAACAGCAACACTCACACCTCTATACGATTGCAAAACAAGACTTAGAGCAAGAAGAAACCTGGTCTTCCTCTCTTCTTCTTCTCTTCTCCCAGTCGCCAGTTGCTCTCGGTCGTACGGTTGCTCCTTGCAGCTATTGAATACCAACACAATACGTTTAGGTATTCAACTCGTATGCAATTAGGTATTTTAGCTTATTTATATACCCTCATTCCCACGCATCTCACATGCATCAAACATCACACATTCGCCCAATCACAATACATCTAAATTAAAATATCGGTATTACTGCGATATCCCACGATCAGACGGTCGGATTTGCGCCCAACTCTGGATCTCCGCTTGTAACGATATCCCCTACAATAATAAATTATTTCCATCCATAATAATCCTCAAGAATATTAATTATTATTTTATTTTAATATTTGAGAAAATTCGGGGTTTTACATCTAGTTAGCAGGCGAGGCCGCTTGTTGCCGCTCGAGTGCGAATGCGAGTGCTCCGCCTATGCTTTTTTTAGGAACTCAGAACCCAAAAGTTCGCAAAATTGAATAAACCGAGAGCTCGAAGCGCCACTCGAGCGCTCCTTCGAGCAACCTGAACAGATTTTCCAAACTTTTGGATTTCAGCCCAAATCGAACTACGGATTGTTTTTATTGGAATCCAACAAATGTACTAGTAGGATTTAGGTGTCTATGAAGTGTACCAACTGGAATTACCTCAAAATTCCAAATAACAAAGATTTTGGGTACATTTTCTCTAAAATAGGATTTGTAGAGAGTTTACGTTCTAGATTCTTATAGAAGTGGGATAAATTGATTCTACCACTTGGAACACCTTTCAAATGACCCTTGGAAGTAGAAAACCAAAGCCAAATTCAAGTTGCACCTGTTTCCAAAGAATTGGGGCCTAGGTTGCCCAAGTAAGCCATGAAATGTAGGAATTACTGTTGAAAAGGTATTTTGTTGTTATTGATCTCGCTTGTAAGCATGCAATTTGTTTTAGGGAATTGGCCCACTTGTCTAGCATGCCATATATTGTTAGTATGATATGCGAGGGCATTGGCCTAGTTATTGATGCATTATATGGGCAGTGGCCTAGATTCCATGAGAAATGAAAGAGGGCTTGGCCCAAGATTGACTCGGGTAAGGCCGCAGGCTACCCTTGAGATGTTATACACATGATATACTTGATGTGGACTTGATAAAAAAAATTTTGCATAATGAACCCTTAAGTTATGGATCCATAAACTTAAACATATTCGTTTGTATATAAATTCCATGGCCAAGTTACTGTAGTTCTTGTTCTCCATTGTTATATCATCCCGGCACCAGTAACTTCGGTGGCCGATGCCCATTTGCTACGGGAAATCTGCAATGGATGCCTGTACGTCAAGGTTAATCGACGTATGGATGCCCACGTCAAGGGTAATCGGTGTGGATGCTTAGCCACAATGTGGAATCAGTGAAGCTAGATGAGGTCATGTGCATTGTATATTAAACATCCTAGATAACAAGTGATAAGAATTGAATGAATGATTGCTTATTAAATGGATTACTTGTACACCTATGGACATGCTTGCACTTATTGTATGACACAAAGTTGCGGTTGTTTTCGTAGTATTAAAACTAGCCGCATGCCATGGATTTATCGAATGATATTTGCATCAATTATGTTTTCACCGAGCATGCATATGTTGCTTGCTGAGACATTCATCTCATAGTTGTTGTACCATCTTATTTTCAGAGCCGTCGATGTCTGATGTGAAGGATCGGACCGGGGATAGAGGAAAGGAAAAAGCAATTGGGTACAAAGAGGAAGACTACTATAAACCCACTTAGGATTTTACCTCATTGTACATGTTATAGTTTCTTTTTGGACTTGTAACCCTATACTTTGAGATGAGTGATAGAACCCACTATTTTGTAATAGCCAAGTAGTCCATCTTTATACAAACACACTTTTGATATGCACATGAATCAACTATATACCACTTTCACTTGTCTTAGGGAAAAGTTTTAAAATTTTCCGCTTTTTATTAGGTCGAAAGACCAACCCATCACGGCCAGTTACAGGGGGATGCCTTGGAAAGGCATACCTGGTTCAGGGTTGTGACAATTTTTGGTATCAAAGAGTAAATAAGATCCAAAACCTAAAAATAGAAGCCTTAGTTTTGTTTGGGGAAGGAGTGCACGCTAGCTAAGCCCCCTAGGTTGGTTCTAGGGATTTGTTCCTTATTTTTGATTGCCTAATTATTACTAGTACCTTATGTGATTGTGTGTGATGAGCCAAATGTATTTGGTTATACTGAGGTAATGTGAAGCATCAGCTAATGCTGAATATATACCAAAAGTGACTAACCTTATACAAGTGGGATAGTTTATTAGCTAAATCTTGCATGAGATAAGCATATACCTATATATATACTACTATGAAGAAATAGTGAAGGGATTTTCATGACGATCCTCAACCTTCGTATAGCTGCAGATATACTGAGGGGAGCGATAGTGATGAAGTATTCCTTTAAATTTCTTTGCTTTTGCAAACTAGTAATGCATGTGAATTCTTTTGTATTAATTGAGTGTACTTGCTAAATTTCAGTATCATGGCTCCTAGACCGAGAGGTAGAGGCCGTAGAGCAGCAGCTGCCTACATTCCAGTATATGATCCCACGGATATTCCGGCAGATGACCCAGTTATAGATCCAGCTGGTGGTCTAGCTAATTACCCCATTGCAGCTCCGGCTGGTATTCCGGATGCTGCAGAGATCCCACCCGATGTCTCAGTTGCTAGGGGACAGATAGATCAGATTTGGAGGGTATTGGGTGAGGTGTCCACGTTGTTCCAACAGCAGGTTGCTGCGAACCATCATAATGGGAAGAATCCACCCAGACATGAGAGAGGCGATCAGATAGCTGACGTCATGAGGCAGTTCAAGAGGATGTCTCCTCCTCCCTTTCATGGGCATCCTAATCCCAAGGAGGCGAAGAGGTGGTTATTGAGAATCGAGAAGATCTTCACAGCCACAGGATGCAGAGAGGAGGACAAGGTAGACTTGGCTACCTATGTCCTAGAGGGCAAGGCTGACTTCTTGTGGAGGTTAGTGATGGCAGAGATGACTGCCGAGGGAATTCTGCTTACGTGGGAAGAGTTCGAGGAGCAGTTCTACGACTGATATTTTCTTGAGTTGGTCAAAATACATAAGGAGGTAGAGTTCCACCACATATCTTAGGGGAGCCAGTCAGTGGCTCAGTATGTGGCGAGGTTTGCGGAGATGTTGAGATTTGCTCCGCACATCGTCGATTCGGAGGGCAAGAAGACTCAACACTTTGAGAGAGGTCTTAGACGGGACATCAGGGACAGAGTAGAGGTGTTCCTGAGTAGTAGCTTCTCCGAGTCTGTGAGGAGGGCTACCATAGTCGAAAGGACGCAGTCCCGGGGAGCCGAGGAGACAAGAGCACAGAGGGTCCCGCCTAGGCCAGCATAGGACCAGAGGAGTTATCCCGGTAGGGATAGCAGGTAGAGATATGTGCCTGATGATTAGAGGAGACCCAGTGGAGGGGTCCAGGCTGGTGGAGGACCGAGCCAGAGGGTCGTTAGTGCTAGTTTCCAGAGGTGTGGCAGACTACACATGACAGGACCATGTTTCGCCCCGGTAGGAGCGTGTTATCGTTGTGGCCAGCACGGTCATAGGATACATGAGTACCCGCATCCTTCCACGTATTAGTCGCTCCATAGTAGACCCTACCATGTGACTGAGGCACCGTCCACTGTAGCCCCACCTAGACATCAGAGGTCACACCTATACCAAGAAGGTCGTGGAGACCCGAGGCAGCAGGGCAGACCTATGGGTAGAGGGGGATCACATCAGATAGAGCAGAGGTCGTAGATTGCACCACTGCAGCAATAGCCTCTACAGGCTAGAGCCTTTACGGATGCCCCATCCATTCAGCCTAGACCTGATGTATCGGCAGTCGTGGGAGGTACTATTTTTATTTCCGGTCGATTTGCAATGATTTTATTTGATTCGGGAGCTACCCATTCATTTATTACACCTTATTGTGCATGTCATATTGGGTTAGTTCCTTCCTGCTTAGAATCAGTGTTGTCTATCTATACACCGTTGTGTGAGACTAGTAGTGTGGAGACCGTTTATAGAGATTTTATGATTAGATTAGGCAAGATGGAGTTGCCTGGAGACGTGATTAGTCTAAACTTCAGTGGATATGATGTGATCTTGGGTATGGACTAGTTGTCAAGACACCATGTGCTTATTGACTGTCATAACAAGTCAATCACAGTCAGTAAATCGGATAGTCCAATCTATTGCTTCATGAGTCAAGGGTTGAATACCCGTATCAGCTTGGTTGCTTCAGTTGAAGTAGAACCAGCAAAGGGCAAAGAGTTGAGTATTGAGGAAGTGCCAGTAGTATGTGAGTTCACAGAGGTATTTCTAGATGATTTACCTGGCTTGCCACCCCAGAGGGAGTTGGAATTCAAGATCCAACTTATGCTTGGCACACATCCGGTTTCCAAACAACTGTACAAGATGTCTAGCCCAGAGTATGATGAGTTGAAGGTGCAGATTGATGATTTGTTAGCTAAGGGGTTTATTAGACACAGTGCATCGCCTTGGGGTGCACTAGTGTTATTTGTACAGAAGAAGGATGGCAGTATGAGGTTGTGCATTGACTACAGACAGTTCAATCAAGTCACTGTCAAGAACAAGTATCTGTTGCCAAGGATAGATGATCTTTTTGATTAGTTGATGGGATCCTCCTGGTTTTCTATGATAGACATGAGATCAGGTTATCACCAGTTGAGAGTAGCTCCAGATGATGTAGAGAAGACGACATTTCATATGAGATACGGTCACTTTGAGTTTTTGGTGATGCCATTTGGGTTGACGAATGCCCTAGCAGTCTTTATGGACTTGATGAACCGGATCTTCCACGAGTACTTGGACCACTTTGTGGTTGTCTTTATAGATGATATCTTGGTCTATTCAAGGACAAGAGAAGAGCATGAAGGTCATCTTAAGGTGGTTCTGTACACCTTACGCAGCTACCAGTTGTATGCCAAGTTTAGCAAGTGCCAATTCTGGTTGAAGCAGATCTCCTTCCTTGGCCACATCATATCTGGAGAGGGCATATCAGTGGATCCATCTAAGGTGAAGGCAGTAGCAGACTGGCCTAGACCTACCAATGTTTTAGAGATCCGTAGCTTCTTAGGAATGGCTGGGTATTACTGTAGATTCATCGAGGGGTTTTCGAAGATTGCAGCCCCGTTATCCAACTTGACCAAGAACACTGTAATTTTTCAGTGGGATCAGAAGTGTGAGGAAAGTTTAGCTGAAAATCAGGTTGACATCAGCAAAGTTTTGATTATTCCAGCTGTGAATAAGGGTTTCGCAGTGTACTATGATGCGTCTGGCATCGGATTAGGCTGTGTATTGATGCAGAGTGGTAGGGTAGTGGCATATGCTTCACGACTATTGATGCCACACGAACGTAATTACCCTATGCACGACCTTGAGCTTGCAGCCATTGTGTTTGCCTTGAAGATTTGGCGACACTATCTCTTTTGGTGCACAATTTGTGATATACTAAGATCACAAGAGCCTAAGGTATATCTTTTCCCATAGAGACTTGAATATGAGGCAAAGAAGGTGGTTAGACCTATTAAAAGACTATAGATTTGACATTTAGTACCACCCGGGGAAAACTAACGTAGTAGCTGATGCACTGAGTCGCAGTGGAGTTTTAGATGAATCCATTGCCACCCTAGCATCATTTATGACTAGCCAGTGTAGTCTTGTAGCTACAGTTAGAGATTGGCTTAGAGAGTTCCAACTCTTTAGTCAGGGGTGAGTATGGCTCGTATGCAGATAGAGCCGAATCTAGTGCAGAGGATCAGAGAGAGACAGTTATCAGATCCTGAATTGTAGAAAACCAGAGAGTTGATGAGTAGAGTGTGCGCACACCGGAAACGCCGCACGGGAAAATTCAGAGTCGCCACCGCCTGATGGGGTGCAGGTGGACACCTGGGTGCTTAATTTTGTTTATTAAGGCTTGATCTGCGGCTTTGAGATTCTAAGTAGGATCTCGGTTGTGGTCCGGGGAAGTCCGTAGACACTCCGGTCCACCCCGTCGGGTGACGGGTCACTTAAGTTTATCCTGGTTTAAGTCAGCTCACTTGTTTTCTCACCCGATTCCTAATCCTTCATGCAACTCGGTTAAGTCTGGCGGGACCACCTGAGTGGTGTGGGTCCCTTTAATTGCTTAATTAGGTGATCTGAGTCTGGTTGGGTGTGTAAAGCCCCGAACCCGGGTCAGTGCAAACCGGCACCCGACCCGAACCTGGTTCGCTACTGTAACAACCCGAATTTAGTTCAACAACCAAATCCGAGGTGTTACTGGCCCATTTCAAATACATCATCAATAATATACCAGACCAAAGAAATAAAATCCATTCACTTTATTATACTATCAGAGTTGCGGAAACAAGTATGTGCGGAAGTGTAATTTAAAATCCTCAAATAAACATTTAAGTTGATCATCAATCATTAATATCAAAGTCTGGTAAAATAAATTGGTTACTATCTCTCTCATCTCTCTAGTACATCAAATCCAAATGAATAATAATCTAATCAAAAGTACTAAATCTATATCAATCATCCACCTCAAACAAGATCCGGATAATAGTAATCCTCCGGTGTATACTCAGCTACCTCTCCCTGGAAATCACTAAGATCCCCCTCTCGCGTATCAGCTGAAAAATGAAATAAAAGTATGGTGAGATACAAATATCCCAGTAGGTAACACATGCATGATTAAACAGTTAATATAAGTAAAGTAACAGTTCATGCACGATTAAGCAATATCGACTAATCAGGCTCGTATAATCATTCATATCATTCATGAATACAAAACAGTTTGATAAACAGTTCTAGAAATGAATTTCAGCAAGTTCTAATATATAAGAATCAAATATCAAGATCGATAACATAATTCATACTTTGCTAGGATGCAGTAAGCAGTCACATCCAGCCAATATCTCAAACACATGCCTCCAGCATGTACACAATAATAATAATAAGTGTTGTAATTTCAGTATCATTTGTAGGACTCACAAAGATAGATAAACCTTTTGAGATGATTCTCAACCAATTGCTATACCACCGTGCGACTTAGGAGCAATGCTACTAATGATACTCAAGTCCCATGCAGCGCAGCTTAGACAAGAGCCGTAGTCACTGACTTATTGCACACGTATCCATCAGAGTTGGCATGTACCACCAGCATGTAGCACCAGAATCAATACATGGAGATGGTCGCTTATCCACATGTACAAGGAATCACCAGCGGCTCACCGGGGCATCCCTCCAGACATAGGACCTTCCCAGACAAACTAACTTGCAAAGGAAGCATGTCGCATATAGGAGTAACTCAACCCAAATGACATATCCCTCAGCTATCTAGCTACAACTATGGATCCATAATCAGCTATGCCCACTAGACTCCAAAATTCCCTAAAATATAATATTTCTATAAAGGTTGGTGCCTAGCGGCATATAAAGGTTAAATCTGTCAATTACTTCAATATTCGGTCATCTGAGTTCTGAATTCTCTTTATAAAGTTTTCTAGTTTATAGTGTCATTTAGAAGATGTTCTAGTAATTAAATACTATTTAGGTTTTCCAAAAACTAGGTTTCTCCATTTCTTTCAAAGTTTGGCAACTAATGTCCTAAATACCTTTCTAATTTATTTTTCTATAAAACAGGGAATTAGGTAATTTATTTTAGTCTTAAAACATCTTATTTAATCATTAAAATTGTCTAAAAATAGTTTGGAATTGAATCAGGGAGTGAAATTATGAAAATCTGCAAAATCTGAACAGAGTGCCTAGGATCGCTCAGGATCGCCCCGGCGGTCTGTGGTCGGCGGTAGTTCAAAATCGAACGCCGACAGAACATCTTCAAGCAGTCTACGGCGGTCTACAGTTTATAACGAGCGCCTAAGATCACCGACGATCGCCGAGCACAGTCGAGGTCGGCGGTCGTTCGAAAACGAACAGAATCAGTTCCAAAACATGATTTTTCTCGTCTAAACTCATTCTAACATATTTATAACATGATTATCTAACTATATACATCATTACATATCATAAAAACATGCTTTTGAGATTAAACGGACATAAATACAAATCAATCGAATAAAACAGTGTCACCTACCTCTTCTACGCTGGTTTCTCTCCTTCTTCTCCAAATAAGAGTTCTCACAAGCGCAAGGTAATCCCTGGACGATGAAGAACTCAACCCAGCACCCTTCCTTCTTCCTCTTCTTCTTCTTCTCCTTCGGTCGCTCGTTCGTTCAAGGTTGTCGCTTGCAGCTAGTCAATACGAGCGAATTACAAAGAATACGTTTAGGTTATTTTAATAGGTATTTATACTCTTTGATCACATGCATCTCACCTATAACTTCCCTACACACCCTGCCCAATCAGAATACATACCTCGATATCTCATGATCGGACGGTCAAATCTGCTTCTAATTCTAGATCTCCACTAATTAGATCATCCCCTACAATAATAAAATATTTCCATCAATTATAACACTCAATAATATTATTTATTAATTTAATTTATTATTTAAGGAAAATTCAGGGTTTTACAAGGTGAGCCCCGTTGGAAGGCCCACGGTGTCCTTGGTGGGCTTAATCAAGCCCATGTGCCCTTGTGGGTCTCTGTCTAGCCTAGGAGGCCCTTTGGGCTTTGGTTAAGTGAATTGATTTTATATTAGGGTTCAGATTTGAAGCTCAAGTGATTTCCATGCAAAAGGTGGGCCTGCATTGGTTTGCCGGCCCCTAGATGGGCCTCCATGATGGTTGCCAAGAGTGCTTTAGATTTATCTTGTTAAGTTTGCTAGAAAATGGGTTGGACATTGGGATTGGGGCCCGTTGTCCTGATTTAGGCTTGAAAGCCAAAGTTATGTGAAGTTAGGGTTTTGAACCCTTACTAGGTTGGTTCGTGGGCTTTGGCGGGCCCGGTAGGCCCTTGCCCTTGGTCTCGGCCAAACCACACATTTCATACATCAATTCACCAACAAGTTCGGGTGGGCCGCATTGGGTTTGGCCCACCCCGATTGGTTTAGTTAATCTATTTATCTTGATTAAGTCACATGCATGCATTGCATTGTGTTTGTTGGGCTTGGTGGGCCCCATCGGAAGGCCCACTGGAAATCAAGTTGGACTGGGGGTCCAAGTCCCATGTTGGGTTCCCGGTGACCCGGAAACCCTATTGGTTCATTTGGTTCGGTTTGGAAATGCCACCCACATCCAGCAAAAATCACAGAAAATATATCACAGAGAATATACAAAACTGACATTTATTAGGGGAGATCGGCTTACTTAACGATGGCTCATATTCTGGGTCCAAGGGGAGGGACCTGGGGCCCCTGTGGGCAGAGCGTAGCGGAGCCCACGGGGCGAGGTCCCTCCCCGTGCCAAGGAATGGGTTGGACGCGCGGTGAACAATGGGGTTGGGGGGTGCAGGGGGCTTCGCCCCCCGCGGCAGGGTAAAGGGTATTCCTAATTAGGCCTTGAGCTAAGAGGTTGGAGCATCAAAGTAGCAAAAATGGAGCTGAGTTGGTAGTCTACAAGCAATTCGGCATTTAAGAGGGTGCGCTGACCTAAGGCGCTCGGCGCGAGGTCAGCGCGCGCTCGACAGAACCAACAAACAACAAAAAAAAAAGACGCCCATGCGAGCCAGGCGCACGCTGGGCGCGAGCAAGGCACGCGCGAAAAGCACCCGGCACGAGCAAGGCGCATGCGAAAAAGCACCCGGTGCGAGCTCGGCGAGCGCGAAAAGTGCTGAGCACAAGCTCAGCGCCAGCTCGGCGGACGCCCCTCTGCGAAGACAACTCTCTGTTTTTTTGGAAAACTCCATGACTGGCTGGGTTTTTGAGCTTTGTAACACTTCCCCGTGCTTCCCTAGACTCCCAGAAGACCTTTAAACATGCATCAAAATTAATCTAACCTACTTCGAATCACGACCCAAGAATCTCTTAAAAAGAATCAAGCTCGACCATTATAAAAACAACACAGACTAACGGCTACAGGGGGTAATGGGGCATGCTTACATGTGCTAGATAACAGGTGAGTCGGGGGAAGGGATCATGCTCTCATGCACACACACAAAATAAAACAGCATATGGCAGGGGGGTTAGGGGGCACTTCCGGCGGCAACACAAGAAAGAAAACTCATAAAAAAAAGAGACTGCATGCCTAAGAAAAAAAACAGGTTCGCACCTACCCCTGGACCTGGCCTCCTCGTCGGCACACGAAACATTTAGAGAAGGGAAGTAGAAGGGGGGTTTACAGGGGGTACAAGAGATGAAGGGAACTTGAGGGAACATGCTCCCTTTGAAATAGCTCAAGCATATTCAGGACAGTAGCTTGATGAACCCCAAAAGTGTGCTGAGCCCTTGCTCCGCCTCCCGTGAAACCAAACGTAGGGTCTCCCTTACTTAGAGACTCTCATACGGTGAACAAGAGAGGACAATACATGCCAAACTAACATGGAAACAAACATATACGGGGAAGAAAGCAAGCCTAGCAGATTCTTTAGAAAAAATCCTCATTTTAATATATGCACGATAAAAATGGGGTAAGGAACCTTACCTTCTCTGAGCTCTCCTTATGGCATGCGGGGTCACTCCTTGTGGCAGGACAAGGTTGGGAGCTCTCCTTTTACACCACCAACAGCAGCAAGCCTCCGCTCGTTTTGGTGGAAGCAAAGAAGACGAAGAGAGAATCCCACGATCAAGGTGAGGTGCTTGGCATTTATGGAGGCAAGGAGGCTGCAAGAGAGGGAGCTCGGACGAGGAAGGGAAGGGAAACAGAAGCAAGGCCAACCAAAGAAAAAACACCCAAAAATCCCCAACCCCCGGCAATGAAGTGTGGTGCGGCTTTTATAGACAAAGGAAGAAGGGTCCGCCGGGTTGGCACCGAGTTGGTGTCGAGCGCGTTCCGTGCTCGCCTTGCTCACACGAGTGACACACCATCATTCCTTTAGTAAATGCGGCCGCCAAATGGTCGGAAAATCAGGTATTTACGGATTTAGTCCCTAGATTTTTTGGTTTAATCCGATATTCTGGGATATTTACAGATTTGGTCCCTGGATATTTTTGATTTAATCCCTGGAATATTTTGTATGTTTGGATATTCACGGATCTGATCCCCGAGATATTTTTCTGCGCAACTTGCCACATGTGCAGCTTTTTGCCACGTGTGCAGTTTGCCAGTTTGCTGTTCAGAAACTTCGTCAGCTCATATCTTCCCCATCCGGACTCCGATCTGGGCAAAATCAGTTGCGTTAGGACCGTATCGGAAGCCCTCTATCCAATGACATAGGGGTAAGCACCTGGATTGGGGTTTAATAGAAATTAAACTTTCGGCTCCCCTCAAGTTTGACCGACCTGCAGAACCTTCATTCGGACTCTGATTCCTGTAAACTCAGTTCGTTGGAAACGTGTCAAGATTCTCTATCCATTGAGATAAAGCAAGGTGGCCAATTATCACTTGATCAAAAAGTCAACTTTTCACCCCTTAGGGTTTGACTTTCCGTCCAGGGTTTGCATTTCCGGCTTTTCCTGGGAGCGCAAAAATGAGGTGCTTACATAGAGGGTCGGAGAAGGCCAAGGACTTCAATGTCAATGATGGTATGATGGTATGTTGAGATTCAGGGGTAGAATCTGTGTACCCAATGATGATGATATCAAGAGGGTAATCCTGGAGGAAGAACACAGATCACGATATTTTGTACACCCTGGAAGCACCAAAATGTACAGAAACCTTAGAGATATTTATTAGTGGTTTGGAATGAAAAGGGAAATTGCTGAATATGTATTGAAGTGTTTGGCGTGCCAGCAGGTGAAGGCTGAGCACAAGAGGCCACCTGGGTTATTGCAACCGCTTCCTATCCCTGAATGGAAGTGGGAGCATATAACCATGGATTTCGTTTCAGGTTTGCCTAGGATAGTGAAGCAGCAAGACTCCATTTGGGTTATTGTAGACAGATTGACTAAGTCTGCTCACTTCCTACCTGTTCGGAAGGATCAGCCCCTATGATCACTTGCCGAGTTGTATGTACGTGAGATCATCAGATTGCATGAAGTTCCAGTATCTATTGTATTTGACCGCGTTCCACGGTTCACTTCTAAGTTCTGGGAGAGTCTACATGAGGCTTTAAGAACCCAACTGAAATTCAGTACCAGTTTCCATCCACAAACTGATGGGCAGTCCGAGCGTACTATCCAAACCTTAGAGGACATGTTGAGGTGCTGTGTATTGGATTTTGGAGGTCATTGGAGTAAACACTTAGACTTGGTAGAATTTGCATACAACAACAGTTACCAAGTGAGCATAAAGATGGCTCCATTTAAGGCCTTGTACGGGAGGACATGTAGATCCCCGTTGTGCTGGGAAGAAGTGGGTGAAAGGCAATACTTGGGACCACAGATTGTTCAAGACAATGTGGACAAGGTAAATTTGATTAGGAAGCATCTTAGAACAGCCCAAGTCGGGGATAAGGTGTTCTTGAAGGTATCTCCCTACTATAGCATATTGAGGTTCAGTAAGCAAGGGAAGCTGTCACCCAGATTCATTGGTCCATTCCGCGTTATTGGGACAGTTGGGCCTGTATCTTACAGATTGGAGTTACCACCTCAGCTAGCCCGTGTACATGACGTATTCCACGTGTCTATGCTTTGTCGTTACATACCGGATCCTAGCCACATTATTGATCTAAAGCCACTAGAAGTTCGTGGGCATGCAACATTTGAAGAGAGTCCCATCCAAATCCTAGACAGACAAGAGCAAGTTATCCGCACCAAGGTTGTTCTGTTGGCGAAGGTCTTGTGGCAACACCACAACGCAGAGGAAGCTACGTGGGAGAATGAAGCTTAGATGAGGAAGAAGTACCTTACACTCTTTGGTGAAATACAAGGTAAATTTCAAGGACAAAATTTTCTTTTTAGGAGGGTAGAATGTAAAACCCCAGATTTCTATACTGTTAGCACATCTAGTGATTTTATTGTGTAGATGAAGCTGGAGAAGCCCAGGCTTGAAGCCAGCTAAGTGGCCAAGTCCAGGCTTGTCAGTATTCTATGAAGGTGAGCAATCCCTAGATCATTAAATAAGATTTATTATTGTGAGATGAATAAGTGCTAAGTGGTAAATTGTATTGTGCAATTGGTGGAGTAGCAAAGTGGTGATTGTTGGTGTTTGATGAGAGGAAGGGCAAACTTGGAACTTTTCTTGGAGCATTGGAGGAAAATTAGTTAAGTGTGGGAATGGGGGTTTTCCCCATTCGTATGAACCAAACCCTCCCCCACACCCTACTCTCCTGTCTCCTCTCCCACACTCTATTCATCTCTTCTTCTCCTTGATCTCTCCCCTTCATCACATTCCACTTGGAGAGACCATTGCTAGAAAGAAAAGGAGAAGATGAGGAATATAAAGGAGGATTTTCGTTTTGAGCATTTTGGTGAGATTTGTGAAGAAAGCAACCAAGAAGCCAAAGGGGTTCTGTTCATGGGTTGATTAGGAAGCAAGAAGGTTCGCAAACTTGCTTGGAAGAGGTAAGCAGCACCACCCTAATCTAGTTTTCTCTTTTTCCCATTTTCCTATGAAAAATGTGTATTTTGGGGTTTGAGTATAGATTTGTTGATCCTTGCAAATAGGAGGGATTATAGTTGGGGGTTTTGTAAGAAATAGGTAACCAAACATTCTAGGAACAATTTAGAGACCAAAAACCATATAAAAGAGTGAGATTTGAAAACCCTAGAAGTTAGGAAATTTCGGATTTTTTCGAACCTGAGAGATCGTGAGGGTGCTCGAACAGCCGCTCGAGCAACCTCTCAAGCGTTCACATAGCCCTAGTTAGCAGGCGAGGCCGCTCGTTGCCGCTTGAGCGCAAATGCGAGCGCCCCGCCTGTGTTTTTTTTTAGGAACTCAAAACCCAAAAGTTGTCAAAATTAAGTTAGCCGAGCACCCCAATCAAATTACGGATTGTTTTTATTGGAATCCAACCAGTCTACTAGTAGGATTTAGGTGTCTATGAAGTGTACCAACTGGAATTACCTCAAAATTCCAAATAACAAAGATTTTGGGTACGTTTTCCCTAAAATAGGATTTGTAGAGAGTTTACGTTCCAGATTCTTATAGAAGTGGGATAAATTGATTCTACTACTTAGAACACCTTTCAAATGACCCTTGGAAGTAGAAAACCAAAGCCAAATTCAAGTTGCACCTGTTTCCAAAGAATTGGGGCCTAGGTTGCCCAAGTAAGCCATGAAATGTAGGAATTACTGTTGAAAAGGTATTTTGTTGTTATTGATCTCCCTTGTAAGCATGCAATTTGTTTTAGGGCATTGGCCCACTTGTCTAGCATGCCATATATTGTTAGTATGATATGAGAGGGCATTGCCCAATTATTGATGCATTATATGGAGGGCAGTGGCCTAGATTCCGTGAGAAATGAAAGAGGGCTTGGCCCAAGATTGACTCGGGTAAGGCCGCAGGCTACCCTTGAGATGTTATACACATGATATACTTGATGTGGACTTGATGAAAGGAAAATTTGCATAATTAACCCTTAAGTTATGGATCCATAAAGTTAAACATATTCGTTTGTATATAAATTCCATGGCCAAGTTACTGTTGTTCTTGTTCTCTATTGTTATATCATCCCGGCACCAGCAACTTCGGTGACCGATGCCCATTTGCTACGGGGAATCAGCAATGGATGCTTGTACGTCAAGGGTAATCGGTGTGGATGCTTAGCCACCATATGGAATCAGTGAAGCTAGATGAGGTCATGTGCATTGTATGTTAAACATCCTAGATAACAAGTGATAAGAATTGAATGAATGATTGTTTATTAAATGGATTACTTGTACACCTATGCACATGCTTGCACTTATTGTATGACACAAAGTTGCCGTTGTTTTCGTAGTATTAAAACTACCCGCATGCTATGGTTTTATCGAATGATATTTGCATCAACTATGTTTTCACCGAGCGTGCATATGTTGCTTGCTGAGACATTCGTCTCACAGTTGTTGTACCATCTTATTTTCAGAGCCGTCGATGTCTGGTGTGAAGGATCGGACCAGGGATAGAGGAAAGGAAAAAGCAATTGGGTACAAAGAGGAAGACTACTATAGACCTACTTTGGATTTTACCTCATTGTACATGTTATAGTTTCTTTCTGGACTTGTAACCCTATACTTTGAGATGAGTGATAGAACCCACTATTTTGTAATATATAGCCAAGTAGCTCATATTTATACAAACAAACTTTTGATATGCACATGAATTAACTGTATACCACTTTCACTTGTCTTACGGAAAAGTTTTAAAATTTTCTGCTTTTTATTAGGTCGAAAGACCAACCCATCACGGCCAGGGACAGGGGGATGCCTTGGAGAGGCATACCTGGTTCAAGGTCAAGACAACCTTGACTTCTATTGTGAAAATTTGCAAGTGCACGAAATCGTAACAAGTAATATATAGTGATGAAAAGAATGTCGAACCCACAAGGACTATTACCTATTAGCTATTGAAATTGTTCTAATTCTAAATTATTTGGAAATCAAGAAAAGTGGGATGTTGTGAATTTGAAAACATTAAAAATTAAATCAAAAAATAAGGACTTGACCAAACACTTAAAAAGAAGAATATTCCACTCAAAAAGAAAACACTAAGGCATCCGATTGATCAAACCAATCCAATTCCAAATCCTAACAAAGCAATAAATCAATTATTATCCTATTTGACGGTGAAATATTTTAAATATATCTAAAACCCTGTCTCGAGTAGAATTAGAATTACCCAACATGCAATAACCCGCGATATGCTTATGTGAATTTAAAAGCAATTGAGTATATTAAGATTAATAACATCCCACAAAAACAAACCGTAAAAGTCACATTGGCACATTTCTGTCTTTCGTTCAATTCATGGCATACATCAAACGAAGCTAAACTACATGCATTATCTCTCAAATTAACATGCACAACAAATCATTCAACTATTGGACAGATAATTGAAAGCATTAAACTTAACAATGTATACTCAAAAAGAATAATAAAATCATGAGTACATAGAAGTAGGATTTAGAATTGTCATGGAGAGATTACATCGGAACCTTAGCTATAGAAATTAGCTCATAATTGAATCCAAACAAACTCTAAAATCTCTGAAATTCATAATGAAAATTGGACAAAGAGAAGATGAGAAAGTTAAGAGGGAAACTGTTTGTAGATTGAGAATTTTAGTTATCGATAAACTCCAATTCAGCCTCTGTTTTCTTCTTCTTCCTCCACGCTTCCTATCCTCTCCAACGATGAAAAACTCCTCTCCTCCAAGCTCTGGACGTCCTCCTCTCTTGTAACTCTCCCAATAAAATTTCCTTCCTTGCTTTAAAAACCCCTTTTACTTCTTTCCCAAAACCGAATTCTGAAAATAACAGTTTTCCGTTTCTGATATTAATGCTCAATTTTCTCCATCAAGATGACCGTTTTTGGGAAAGTCTTCAACATGAAATTTGTAGGGCCTTCTATTAGCTTTCCATAGAGACCAAGATTGCTCTTATTGGAGCTCTCTAGCTCAAGTTATACTCAAAACACTGAAGGATATATATTTCTGGAACTCGGGAAAGGAAAGTTTCCTATTCTCTTAATGAAGGGAATTTGTGCTCATTCGAAAATGTTGAGAATATCTTGTTGATCCCCTCCTCAATCTCTTGACTCTTTCAATTTATTTATTCCTAAACAACAATAAACAAAATACATAAAAACTCTAATAAATAGGCAAATTAAGCACCAACTAACATAAAATTAAGGGTAAACATAAGAAAAAACGTGCATAAAATTTAGGCACATCAACTTCTGACTTCAATCGATTTCCCATAACGATAAAGTGTTCACCCTCATTTGGACTCTGACTTGAAAGGTGTCCTCACATAGAATTTGAAATGTGAATTGTAGCACCTGAATCCAACCACCAAGTATTAAAAGGAACTTCAATTAAATTGGTTTCATAATATACAAGTGATAGAAAATAACCTTTCTTTTCGAACCAATTCTTCCTTTTTAGACAATCCTTCTTGAAATGTCCTTTCTTTTTACAGAAGAAACACTTCACATTGTCATCCTTCTTGCTTTCATGGCTGCTAGAAGTAGCAAACCCTTTTCCTTTCCTTGGTGGCTTCCTTCCTCTCTTAAAGTTGCTTTCCTTATGAAGCCCTTGTGAAGCTAAGTGGACATATTGCAGTCCATCATGCTTTAATCTCCCTTCCTCTAACACACAATTTGCAATGAGTTCATTGATGATCCATTTTACTTTATGTGTGTAATATGAAATTTTGAATGGACCATATTGTGCAGGAAGAGAGTTTAGGACAAACTAAAAAAAAAAAGATTCTGAAATGGTCATTTCTAATGAGTTCAATTGAGCAGCTAAATCACTCATTTCCATAATATGCTCATGAATACTTCTTATGCCATCATACTTCATGGTGATTAGTTTAGCCATTAATGTTCCTGCTAATGACTTATCAACCCCCCTAAAATTGTTGTTCCACAGAAGCAAGGAAGTCATGTGCCTTAGTAGAAATAGGAACTGACTTTCGGATATTCTTTGTTATTTTACTCTTCATGATCATCAAACTTAGCCTATTTGAACGCTCTCAATTTTCATAGGCTATTTTAATTTCAGGTGAACTATCATTAGTAGGAATAGTAGGTTCATCTATAGGAAGGCAAAGGTCTAAGTCCAAGCAACCCAATGTAATTAGCAATTGATCTCTCCAATCAGAGAAGTTAGAGCCATTCAATTCTGCAACATTAGACATGTGCCCAGAGAGTAAACCAGGAGTAACAACTTTCATAAGACAGATATTCTCACATGAATCAATAATGCTATGAATAAAGAATTATCAGAATTTTTTCTTTAAACATAAAATTCTGGAGAGCAACCTATTGCATCATCATAGTCCCTCCTTTGGGCCAAGACTACAACATGTCATTGATTCACTCCACGAGTAACTTTATTTTACTCATAGGGCTAATAAATATATAATTCTCAAATAAATCTGTCGTACAACTTTGGGTATAATTCAAATTTAGCCAAGATATTTATATTCATTACCCTATCCCGTTTATGAATTTAAAGCAAGGATCTTCCTTTGGGCCAATCCTCACTTTCACAATCAAAAACGCAATTGATGTCCATAACCGACCCTTTCTAACAAAAATTAATTCATAATTCCACACAGTCGAGCCACTTTGGTGGCTACCAAACCAGACAAGTTATGAATTACTTATAATGGTTGAATGACATCTAATCCACCATGTAACTTTCACAAAAGATAATCATATATATATATATATATATATATATATATATATATATATATATCTAACCTTTCTAGATATGGATAAAATATGATGTATTTTGTTGTTGCATAAACTTAACCACGCTCCGATACCAAATGTTAGACTTGACTGTCCAAAATTTACATGGACAAGGATCTATGGTTATGCAACAACAAACTAGAAATTTGAAATAAATAGAAAGAAGACATACCTTGAGCCATGATCTCCTTTGCTTATATGCTAGATGGTATTTGGCCTTGAATCTTCTCTTCCCTCCTCACCTCTATGCTTACCTAAGTGATGGATGCCACAAGCACACAAAGTGTTGTGTTCGCATGAATGGGAAGAGGGACCAAGAGCCCTTTATATAGCTTTAGAGATTCCTTCCATCAAGGAGCCTTAATAAATTATGGTACTTTTCATCTTCCTCCATTTAACGTAGGATAAGTGTATTTGGATGATGATAATGCTTTTTTAAATGTTAATACATGCCTCTTAGAATTCCATGGCTTATAAAACCCCCATGTCTTGTAGAATTCCTTAAACTTAAATGTGATTATTTAATAGGTTAATGAACCTTGTTCATGGGAAGATGAACCATTTTATAACCACTTTCTAGAATTCATAAAGCAATTTAATGTGGTGCATGAACCACCTTTTGGGATTCTAAAGCATGATCACCTTTTAGTCTTCCTATGTTAATGTGATCAAATATATTATAACCTTAGCTTAATGTGGTCATTAAGGCCACATAGGTTAACACTATTGCCATCCTACACTTGAGAAGGAGTTGCCAAAAATCTTTAGTAGGCTTTACCAGTTTACATTCTAGATGTGAAATGCAGTCGCAATGTCCATCGTGTTTGCAATCAAATTCGCAACTATCGAAGATGTACCAATCATCATGTTATGTGGGAAATGGTCCCAATGGTGACAGCAACCATTCTACTATTGTAGTAGTCTTGCAAATTCTAACTCTCATCCTGAAGTTTCACCAAAAGCCAGAACCACATACATTCTCTATTTCAGATGTTGGAGTGCCCCTGAGATTTGTAAAAGATGCTCTTGTTCATAAAAAATTGGAGCTTTAGGAATTTTCTTGTATGTCACCTCACTGCCTTGTTTCCAGATGCAAGCTTCACAATGGCAGTTGCTACCAAATTTGCTTCTCTAAAATAATGTGTAAAATGGCAACAGCAAGAAGATAAAAAATCTTCAATTTGCAGAATTTAGTAAAAAAGGTGCCAAGGAGAAGGCAACAACCATGAATCCTATTAACAAGATTTTTTAGTCAGATTCAATGCCATATTGTTGGCATGCTCTGCTTTCATGTGCAGCTAAGTGCATCTCCAAGAAAGTTCTGTCACAAAGGACGAGATAATTGCCTAATGAAACTGGGTTTTAAGCAGGATTGTTTGTGACCCCTCTAGTTACTTGAGAATTTTCCTTGTGCCTTTTTGCGTACATTATTCCTCACTTTATTATAAATAGTGTATCACCAAAAAATTTATTATTATATTATTTATTAAGTAATTTTATTCCGAAATTTGATAATGGACCCTAGGCAATCTATGTATTTTAACACCATGGACGCCCCCCCCCCCCCCCCCCCCCCCCCCATGGGAGTATCTTAGACCCTTCTGACCCACCTTTTTTTGAAGATTTTTATGAGACCTAACCCCCATATTGTGACCCCCCCCCCCCCCCCCCCCCATCCAAGATCATGAACCTGATTTGCCTTCCCCCAAGATCCCACAGAACTAGGATCCTCTTCCCTACCACCTAGGAGCAGGAAAAGGAGTAGAACCTCCGGTGTTTGGCTAAATTTTGCAATTGAAAATATGGGGAGTGAAGAGAGGGCAGTTTGTAAGTACTGCAAAAAAAAAAAAAAAGATTTAGTTGCAAAAGTTCAAGTGGTATAGGCCACTTGGAGCGACATTTGTAGAAATGCCTTCCAAAACATGGCGAGGTAGACCCTAGGCAAGCCCAACTTTCCACCAATAGTGTGAATTTGGGCAACTTTGTTTTAATCAAGAAGAAACTAGGCTTGAAATGGTAAATTGGGTAATACAAGAAGAATTACCCTTTAGACTAACAAAAAATAAAAGATTTAATCGTCTAATAACAAAATATCTAGCACCAGGATATAAACCATTCTCACACCACACTTTAAGAAGTGATGCTATAACATTATATAAAAAAAATAAAATAGCATTAATAGAAACTTTTTTCAAGCTGTAGTTTTAAGGTGGCTTTAACCTCAGATATCTGGATAAGTAGACAAAACGTAAGTTATTTAACTATAACTACACCATATATAGATGAGAATTGGAGTATAGAAAAAAGAATACTAACATTTGCGTCACTAGATGCTAGACATTCTGGACCAACTATAGCACATAATATAAGAAAGTATAGACTACAAAATAAAAAAATGGCTCTAGCACTTGTTAATGCAAGTGCTAATAATGTTGCAATAGACATACTATTTTTTTTTTTTTTAAAAACCCACTATTTCTAGTGGCACTCCAACGAAGGGAGGAGGGTTGAGGCAGACCCTGACCTGTAGATTAGATCAAAATCATTTACACCTAACGGGGGGGACATAAAACCTTACCCCTGGAGATGAATCTAATTACAGTGAAGAAGCCAAAACTAAATTCTAATACTATAAAGACCTGTTCTATCATGAAAAAGAGCTATTTTTGCTTTAGCAGGGAGAGAATTCTCAAAAAAATAAGAATTGAAATTAAAACTATTGCATCCTTCATTGGCAAGGGCATCAGCCATGAAGTTTGCTTCTCTGTACACAGTTGCAATAGACATACTAAGACAACACTTAAACTTAAATATAGATAGATGTTTATTTCATGTTAGATGTGCTTGTCACATACTAAATTTAGTTGTATAGGATGGCTTAAAATGTGCAATATCATTTAACGAATATTAGAGACGTAGTAAGATTTTTAAAACACTCTAGCACAACTGCTAGAGAATTTAAAATTTATTGTGCAAGTTTAGGAAAGAACCTTAAAAAAATTACCCTAGACATTGACCATAGGTGGAATTCAACATATTTAATGCTAGATACTGCACTAGAAGTAAAACAAGAACTTTCACTATTTTATGAAAGAAAAGTGCCTGAAAGTGAACTAGAAGAACTTGACTGGCAAATAGTAGAAATTTTAGGAGATTTTTTAAAAGTACTTTTTTGATGCAACAAGATTCTTATTAGGGGTTTATCACCCAACATCCCCGAATATTTTAAATATACTAAATCAAATATGTATTTTCTTTAAACAATATAGAGACGCACCCGTTGCTAAGGATATTTGCCCTGCAATGGAATCTAAAATTTTAAAATATTGGCAAGAAATGCCCCTTTTATATTGTTTAGCTATTACACTAAACCCTAGGATTAAATTAGGAGTAGAAGATTTTGTTGTGAAAATTCGCAAGTGTACAAAATCGTAACAAGTAATATAGTGATGAAAAGAATGTCGAACCCACAAGGACTATTTACGTATTAGCTATCGAAATTGTTCTAATTCTAAATTATTTGAAAATCAAGAAAAGTGGGATGTTTTGAATTTGAAAAATTGAAAACAATAAAAATTAAATCGAAAAATAAGGACTTGACCAAACACTTAAAAAGAAGGATATTTCACCCAAGCAGAAAACACTAAGGCATCCGATTCATCAAACCAATCCAATTCCAAATCCTAACCGAGCAATTAATCAATTATTATCCTATTTGACGGCGAAATATTTTAAATATATCTAAAACCCTCTCTCAAGTAGAATTAAAATTACCCAACATGTGATAACCCGCGATATGCTTATGTGAATTTAAAAGCAATTGAGTACATTAAGATTAATAATATCCCACAAAAACAAACCGCACGAATCACGTTGGCACATTTCTGTCTTTCGTTCAATTCATGGCATACATCAAACGAAGCTAAACTACATGCATCATCTCTCAAATTAACATGCACAACAAATCATTCAACTATTGGCCAGATAATTGAAAGCATTAAACTTAACGATGTATACTCAAAAAGAATAATAAAATCATGAGTACATAGAAGTAGGATTCAGAATTGTCATGGAGAGATTACATCGGAGCCTTAGCAATAGAAATTAGCTCATAGTTGAATCCAAACAAACTATAAAATCTCTGAAATTCATAATGAAATTGGACAAAAAGAAGATGAGAAAGTTAAGAGGGAAATTGTATGTAGATCGAGAATTTTAGTTATCGACAAACTCCAATTCAGCCTCTGTTTTCTTCTTCTTCCTCCAAGCTTCCAATCCTCTCCAATGGTGAAAAACTCCTCTCTTCTACGCTCTGGACGTCCTCCTCTCTTGTGTAACTCTTATATAAAATTTCCTTCCATGCTTTAAAAACCCCTTTTACTTCTTTTCCAAAACTGAATTCTGAAAATAGCTGTTTTCCGTTTCTGATATTAATGCTCAATTTTCTCCATCAAGATGACCATTTTTGGGAAAGTCTTCAACATTAAATTTGTAGGGCCTTCTCTTAGCTTTCCATAAACACTAAGATTGCCCTTATTGGAGCTCTCTAGCTCAAGTTATGCTCAAAACACTGAAGGATGTTTCTGGAACTCGGGAAATTAAAGTTTCCTATTCTCTTGATGAAGAGAATTTGTGCTCATTCGAAAATTCTGAGAATATCTTGTAGATCCCCTCCTCAATCTCTTGACTCTTTCAATTTATTTATTCCTAAACAACAATAAACAAAAATACATAAAAACTCTAATAAATAGGCAAATTAAACACCAACTAGCATAAAATTAAGTGTAAACATATGATAAAACATGTCTAAAATTTAGGCACATCAGATTTAATAGAAAGAATAAATGAAAATATGCGATCTTTTGAAATAGATATAAATAAAATAAGAAACCTGTTAGAAAATTTTTTTTCTGAATATGGTACTAGCAGTAGCAGACATGGTCAAACTCAGACCCAAGAAACACTACCAGATAATTCCTCCTGGAATTTTTTTAAGTGGTAGTAGAAAGGAAAAACAACATGCATCTGGTAGTGGGGGATCATCTGAGTTAAGGATTTAGTTAGAAAGCCCCCACTACTTTTACATTCTATGGGTGAACATAGTTCTTTTAGTATTTTGGCATGGTGGAAGCAAAATCGGGTTAATTATCCTATTCTTTCCTCCATGGCACATGATCTACTAACGGTTCTGATATCCACAGTTGCATCAAAATTAGCTTTTAGTGCAGGTGGACAAACGGTAAACGGCTATAGGAGCATATTAACGCCGGAGATGGTGCAAGTATGTGTCTGTCTGACAGATTGGCAAGGGCAAAACTGAGAGATTAAGAATATGTGAATGATCAACTTGTTGAAGACTTCGATGATTAGAATCTTGACGAATTTAGTTTTCCAGATTAGTCTAAGTTTTATTATATTTTTGTAATCAAAGTTTAGAAACTGAAAATGGAAGATAGATGAGTGGGTGGCAACCTAGTTGTGATGTGCTCATACTATAGTGATGCAGTATTATTTGTGCAAGTGTATTATGTATAAGTATTGTTGTATTCACAAAGTTGTACACTAATAATTGTAATAATTAATTTATTTAAAATTTTTTTTGAGCAAATTGTATCCCAGTATGTGTAAAACATTTTTTGTGAATAATAAACATATTTTTCAGTATTTTTTTTATGTTTTTTTCCATTTTCTCCATTTTTTTTTTTTGCAAAATAAGGACCCAGGCCCGCGGGCAGCCCGTTAGGCATAGCACAGCCTAGTCTTAGCAATGGCACAGGCTAGGCCATGCCTGGGTTTTCCTTAACGGGTCAGGCATGACATGGCCCATCAAGGAGGCATCGTGCCTGTGCTGGCCCATAGCCCGCCAGCCACGAGCTAATTGTGCCATTGTGACCCTTCCACCCAAGGGTGGCTGCCCCAAGATCCCCTTGTTACTGGGGCTTGGTGTGTGTTAATCAATCACCAAAAACAAAATACAAAGAAATTGTCACAATAGATAGGAAAGTTTTTGTCTATCATGCTAATAAATGTAGAACATCGTTCCTATCAAAAGCTTAAGCTGATAGTAAGGGTGAACTTTATATATTTAATATATTCTTTAACACTCCCCTCACCAGTGGGCTGGACTCAACCCATTTTAGGGAGGTCCTACACATAGAATATTTTTTTTCTCAACGGGTGGAGTGAAGGTTTGAACCCAGGATCTTGGCGTTAGCCTAAGGCTATGATACCATGTAAAGCACCTTTCCTACCAAAAGCTTAAGTTGATGGGAGGGGTGAAATTTATATATTTAATATATTCCTTAACAATAGGCATATAATAAAATGGCATGCTGTATTGAGTACCATATATTATACAGATTTTTAAAACGTCTTTTCTTTTGTAATTAGGGGGCGTTTGGTGGGCATTATAGAATCTGGATTCTAGTAGAATCTGATTCCATAATCCAAAATGTGTGTTTGGTTGGGATTTTAAGGCTGGATTCTACTATCCGGTTGTATAATCAAGCCCATAATCAGTATCTCCTTTTTTGGTGATTATAGGGATTATGGACATTGGTGCTTATATTTCCAAAACTTGTGATTCTAGAGATTATGTATGACATATTATATAAAACATATTATAATAAATAATAACATTATAAGTATTATAATATAATATATTCTGTTATATGTTATATAATTGATAATATAATATTAAATTATATTACATGTAATATAAATATTATTAATATAAATATCATTATTATAATAATATTATACATTATTATATTATATATAATAATATATAATAAATTATAAATTTCAATATAATGTACATTATAAATAATAATTGTTATTATAATATATTATTTTAATAACAACAAATTATAATATAACTTATATTACATTATAATAATATTATATTATTATTATAATAATATTATATTATTATAATAAACATATTATTATATCATAAAATATTATAATATTATAATATTTTTCCCCAAGGATAATAAGTATAGGTATTAAAAGTTATTTAATCATATTTTAGTTTGAGGTATTTTGACTCCTTGCATGACCCCAAGTCGCGTAGCCGTTAAAGGCCGTTCTGTGTGATAAAGGCTGTTTTAGGCGTAAAACGTTGACAGTCCGGGAGAAGGGATACCGATAACTAAGGTAGAAGTTAAATGACCAAAATACCCTTATGAATTATCTAAGGAGAACCATGTCTCAGAGAAGCTTAAATACGGATCAAACAATTAACATAGAGGAAAACAACTTAATAAATATAGAAAAAGATTTAAACAATTGGACAATTCCCAAAGTACCAGTAGATCAAGTTTACAAAAAAGGAAGTTTTAAATTTATATCTGATTATACAATTAAAACAGTAGAACAAACAATCTCTCTAACCAATGAACACGAAAGAATCAATCTTTTAAGTAATAAAACATTAGAAAAACATAGGCAAAAATATAATTACTTACATATAGGAATGGTTCAAATATCAATCAAACCATTAACTAGACAAGGTCTTAATACTGCAATTTTATTATGTTTACGAGATTGTAGACATAATCAATTCAATGATTCTTTATTTGGAATTATAGAGTCCAGCTTATACAATGGTCCAATATATTTCAACTGTTTCCCAGATTTTTCAATATGTCTAACAGATCCAGGAGTTCTTCAATCCTTAGTTTTAAATGTTAAATCTACAGGATATGATATGCTTCCAGGATCACTCCCATTTGCAATTATTTATAGGATTCACTATAAAGCAATGTCGACAATGGCAGATCCGTTAGTCAGAGTTGCAAGCCCAAAAGGAGAAACTCTTCTCCTTCAAAGTAACCCTAGTGATTCAAATGTTATTGTTCCAAGAACAATCAAATGGAATGAAGTTAGCTTTCCCAGGGAATGGAATTTTCAATCAGCTGTTACTCCTCCCAAAAGAGAAAATAATCAATTAGATCATATAGTACAACATGATGAGGGTAGTGTAGAAATCAAATTTTCCAAACTAAGCTTTAGAAATCCTGAATTGGGACAGTCTAGTCGAAATCCTTTAGGTAATAGAATTCCAATTTTTACTAATCCTAATCCTGAATTAGGACAATCAAGTCAAAAAATTCCATCCTTTTCCAGTCCAAGAAAATCATGCTCATCTATTCCTTCCACAATAAACTTATCAGGAATTAAGACACAAGCAAACATAGTTAAACCAACTTACAAAACTAATGAACCAGATGAAACAGACAAAGAATCTGAAGAACAAAATATTTCCCCAACCTACTCTCAAATGCAAGATCCGCAAGCAGATCCTAGCCTTATGGTCATAGATAAACAATTTCAAATAGACAAAGAATTTCTTAGAAAAGATTTCTATTCCCAAAACAATAAATCGAAAAGAAATCAATTTTTTAAGAGTTACAATAAAGAACAAAGAGATCAAATTCAAACAAAATATTATGAGTTTTTAAACTTAATACAATCAAATATGTATTTCTTTGATTGGTTTGACTCTGATCTATCAACCTTAGAAAAACCAATAACAATTTCAAAAAATACAGATGAAAAGTCAATAGCGTCTGTACATCCTCCCCAAGATCAGATCAAATTCAATATGAAACAAGCAGAAATAGTTGCTGCCCCTTACAAAGTCAAAAGTAGAGATAAAGATGCACAAGTAACAAATAAAAGTATAGATAAAATTATTGAACAAAATAATTTTACAAACAAGTGTTTATATACAATAGGAAATCAAGTTGATAGAATAGAAACAATAATTCAAAAACAAGATATTACAATACCTTCAACATCAAAAAACACACCAATTTTCAAACCAGTAGAAATACCAAAACATTTAAATAACCAATTGGAAATCAAAGATTTTGATCGTGAAATAGATAATAGACTAAGAGAACTTTTAACAGAAAGTACAATAATTCCAGATACACAAGAATCTCCAGTTCCACAAGCTCCTCTTAGGATTAGACCAGGAACAAGTAGTCAAGGAAAACATGTTGATACAATAGAAAGATCAGAAAACTTAGAAATCAATAAGATGAACTGGAAAAATATTAGGAACTATTATCCCAGACCTAGTTTTCCAGATATGCAATTAGAAGAAAAGAATCAATTTACTCAAGCCTCATTCCATCCCAATACAATTTATGAATGGAACATAGACGGTAAATCTGAACACTTAATTATAGAAACATTACAACATATGACAATGGTTAGTACAGCTTACAAAATTAAACAAGAAAATGTATCAGAACAAGCAATCGCCCAAGCCTTGATAGCTGGATTTACAGGTCAATTAAAACATTGGTGGGATAATTATCTTACTGATATTGAAAGAGCCAATATTTTAAATTCTGTTAAAATTGATGAAAATGATGAACCAATTAAGACTGAAGATGACCAAGAAATACCCAATCCAGTAGAAACTTTAATTTACACAATTATGAAAATGTACATTGGAGATCCATCAAAATTAAAAGACAATTCCTCTGAAATCTTGTTGAATCTTAGATGTAGAAAATTACAAGACTTCAAATGGTATAAAGATATGTTTTTGTCCAAAGTCCTATTAAGAGAAGACTGTAGCCAAGCCTTCTGGAAAGAGAAATTCTTGTCCGGATTGCCTCAGGCACTGTCTGCAAAAATCAAGTCAAAATTAGCAGAACAATATAAAGGATCAATCCCTTATGATAAGTTAACTTATGGAGATTTAATCTCTACAATCAATTCTGAAGCTTTAGCAATATGTATTGAAATACAATTAAAAAACAAACTTAAAAAGGATAGCTTAACAACAAGAAAAGAATTAGGAAGTTTTTGTGAACAATTTGGTTTCGAAAAAATTCAAACACCTTCAACAAAACCAAAAAGAAGCTACAAGCCATACAAAACAAAACCACATAAGTCTAAGTACAGAAAATTCAATAAACACCACAAAAAAGAAACCAAAAATGACGACAATGAAAAACCAAGCCCATCGAAAAAACCTTCAAAATCATTCAAGAAAAACTTTAGTAAAGATAAAACTTGTTACAAATGCAGAAGAGTAGGACATTTCGCAAACAAATGTATAGTAAAGCAAAAAATCAATGAATTAGAAATATCTGATGAATTAAAAGATCAATTACAAAAAATTCTTATAATCAATTCAGAATCAGAACAATCAGAATCTGATTACGAAACGTCAAGTGAGGAACATATAAATCAAATTCAAGAAGATGATTACAATTCAGAATCTGACCAAGATTCAGACACTGAGTCGGAATCCGATTCTGAGAAACCAAAGATATGTATGAAAAAATGCTGTAATAAACCAAGTATTTTCATGATAACCAAGGAACAAAATTTGTTGTTAGAATTAGTCGATGAAATACAAAATCCTGAAGAAAAGAAATTAGTATTGCAAAAACTAAAACAATCACTCAATAAACCAAACACAAACTACTTAGAAAAACAAATTGCTGACAAAACAAAAAATCCATACAATTTTAAAGAAATTGTTGAAAGATTCAAAAAAGAATCCAAAGAAGATTTAACAATTCAAGATTTAAAACATGAGGTTAATCAAATTAAATCAGAATTAAAAGAATTAAAATCTATCACAAACAGTTTACAAGCTCAAGTTAATATTCAAAGTCACCTCACCTACAATCAAATGAGAAGAATTCCTGAAGAAAAGGATGACGAAGCATCTACATCTCAAGAAATTGAAGAAGTAGGAGAACAAGAAAGATTTCTAGGATTAATCTCTCAAGTTAATTTTAGAAAATGGTTAATCAAGATCAATTTAGTTGTCAATAAAGAATTCAAATTAGAAACAATTGCTTTAGTTGATAGTGGTGCAGATCTCAACTGTATTCAAGAAGGAATAATATCTTCTAAATACTTTGAAAAAACCAAAGAAAAACTCCATACGGCTAGCGGAGTTAGGATGAAAATCAATTACAAGTTATCAAATGTCCATATATGCAATGAGAATATTTGTTTTAAAACCCCATTTATTTTAGTTAGTGATCTTAACAAACAGGTTATTTTAGGAACACCATTCTTAGCTTTAATTCAACCATTTACAGTTACTAACGATGGTCTAGAAACAAAGCAAGAAAATAAAACAATTAACTTCAAATTTATCACTAGACAAATGATTAGGGAAATTGATGTCTTGAAACAATTGTCAATAACATTAGAAGCTAATTTAATCCAAAGAAAAGAAAAACAAATTATGTTTCTCAAAGAAGAAATAGAAAATAAAAATATAGAACAACTCAACAATCCTAATTTAGTTCAACAAATAGATAGTTTCAAACAAAAACTTGAAAGAGAGGTGTGTTCGGATATTCCAAATGCTTTTTGGCATAGGAAAAAACATACAGTCTCTTTACCATATATTTCAGATTTTCAAGAAAATAAGATTCCCACCAAGGCAAGACCAATTCAAATGTCCCAAGAATTATTACAATACTGTAAACAAGAAATTCAAGATTTACTTAACAAAAATATTATTAGACCAAGCAAATCCCCTTGGAGTTGTTATGCATTCTATGTCAATAAGAATTCAGAGATTGAAAGAGGAACTCCAAGATTAGTTATAAATTATAAACCTTTAAATGATGCATTACAATGGATAAGATATCCAATCCCAAATAAATCAGATTTAATTCAAAGATTACATAATGCAAGAATCTTTTCAAAATTCGACATGAAATCTGGTTTCTGGCAAATCCAGATTACTGAGCAAGATCGATACAAGACGGCTTTTACAGTTCCGTTCGGACACTACGAATGGAATGTAATGCCTTTCGGTCTAAAAAATGCTCCATCTGAATTTCAAAAGATTATGAATGACATTTTTAATCCATATGATAAATTTACAATAATTTACATTGATGATGTACTTGTCTTTTCGTCATCAATCTCTCAACATTGGAAACATTTAAACCAATTCTACAATATAATAAAACAGAATGGACTTGTTGTTTCAAAACCCAAAATTGTTTTATTCCAAACCAAAATAAAATTTTTAGGTCTTATTATTCATCAAGGAACAATATGTCCTATTGAGAAATCACTCTCATTTGGAGAAAAATTTCCTGATGAAATCAAAGACAAAAAACAATTACAAAGATTTTTAGGAAGTTTAAATTATGTAACAGATTTCTTTCCTAATTTAAGCCAATCAGTTCAATTGCTCAGAAAAAGACTTAAAAAGACTCCTGGTCCTTGGACACCGGAGCACACAGCAATTGTTCAAAAAATCAAGAAAGAAGTTAAACACTTGCCATGTTTAACTTTACCTAACCCAGATGCATTCAAAATAGTTGAAACCGATGCATCAGATATTGGTTACGGAGGAATACTTAAACAAAAAATCAATAAGAAGGAACAATTAGTTAAATTTACAAGTGGAACTTGGAACCAAACTCAATCCAATTATTCCACAATCAAGAAAGAAATTTTATCGATGGTTTTGTGTATATCAAAATTTCAATCGGATTTACTCAATCAAAAATTTCTTTTAAGAGTTGATTGCAAAGCGTCAAAAAGCGTTTTACAAAAGGATGTCAAGAATTTAGCTTCAAAACAAATTTTTGCCAGATGGCAAGCTATACTTAGTATATTTGATTTTGATATTGAGTTTATTAAAGGAGAACATAATTCTTTGCCTGATTTCTTAACCCGTGAATTCCTTCAGGGTCAAGATGCCAAGACAATTACCAACTAGCTGGCCCAAGCTCAAGCCAGGGTCCAAACCAGTTCAAAATATTAGTTCATCAACAGAACTGCAGTATACAACCCCAGAATCTTATGGTCAATTTGCTCAAAACCCTAATCCAACAACTAGTCAATCATCTAGTCCAACCCACAGATTAGTTCGTCAAATCCAAACTCAACCTCCTTCCATTTCACCTTCAAATGTCCAAGCTAGTTGTCCAATCCCTAGAAACCCATCACCAAAACTTTCATGGGCCTCCCAAATGGAAAAGGAAGAAGAAAAACTAAGGATGCAATTGCTTCAAATTGAACAAGCCAAGAAACTAGAATTGAGTTCCCCTCCATTCAAGGAAGTAGTCAAAAGAAATACCAAAGGAAAACAAATTGTAAATTCATCAGCAGCAAGCCAAATTGTGGTGACCAGACCTGGTCCCGCACCTTTACAATCAAAATCATTTTCTACAAAAACGTTGTCATCAAATCAATCAAATTATTTGATTAAATCAAACAATCTTTTTGTTTGCACAATCGAAGAAAAGTTCTACCATCCGGACCCGGATAGGTGTGCCTTCAATTATTTTCACAATCACAATTTTTCAAATGATAATGAATTTCCAACAGGTTTTTCTGACAAAGATAAAAAATTTTATGAATTTATTTTAGTTGACACAGGCTCTGTCCTTATCAAGCATTATCCTTCTCAAGGACCAGATCCCTTTATTACCCATTCTACATGCCAATTGCTCCAAGTTCATAATCTCTCTTCATGGGGAGACCACCCTTTAACCCCAAGAAGATTTAGTCAAACCTTTAGCCCTCAGTATTTCAATTACTGGGATTATTGTCAAGCCTGGCATAATACCTTCTTCCTTAGACCAACTAGCCATTCATGGCTCTTTTTCTTCAAGAAACAATTCGTAGACACAATCCCGGCCTGGTTCTTAGCATGGTGGTCTTATTTTGGCCCCATTCCTGAGAATGTGCCCGAACCGTTTGATCAAGGTTTTTCCCTTTTCTCCAAACAATACCAGAATACCAAACCTCATCTTGCAAATTTCCCAGTCCTATTCCATTTCTTTCTCAATTTTAAATTAGCATGGATTCTTAGCTGGGACTTTACCATCAACAAAGACAATATAGCTTTTCCAGATTTATCAAGACAATTTAGAACAAAATGGTGGGACAAATTTGATGGCAACAATGTTACTGTCAGACAAATCAAGCAATATTTACTCGGACAAGCTAGAGCTCAGAATCAAAAGCAAATCAAGACAGCTGTTCCAAGTCAAGAACAATTTTTAATGGCCAAGTCTCAAGTTCAAGCAGGATTAGCAGGAGCTATGACAAAAGAACAATACAAAAATTTTCTTAAGGAAGCCCTTCTGGCCGTTGATTCTCAAGCAGTTGATCAAAATGATGATTCACCAAAAGAAGATGAATCAATTGGTGATTTCGATCCAGACGATCCTAATGATATGTAGCTTTTTATGACAAGCACTGTAGCAAAAGTCACTGTAGCAAGTCACTGTAGCTCTCTACTGTTCACTGTAGCGGGACACTGTAGCAACTTACTATTCGGATGTTAAATTTTTATTTGGAGTCCATGGGTCTCTTCCGTCTATATAAGGAGAACCCTTCCTTCATTTCAAGGGATCTTCTACTTCAATCCTCTTCATTTATCATCTACAATCTTCTTCCATCTTTCTTTCAAGATCAATCTCCAAGTTCAAATTGCTTTCAAGACCAAGGTTCCAGAAGATCACCCGAGTCTTGTAAGTCCAATCCTTTTTATTTCTTACCTTTTATTCAAGTCAATCTCGTCTCCTACCTTTCGTCAAGTCCTAGTTTTAATTATTGTTCTCCAAAGTATGTATCTTCAAGTGTAATCGTAGTTTGTAACAATATTATGTACTCTTTTGTATGATTCAATAATATCAAGTTCATTTCTTCAAATCTCACACTTGTTTAGCACACACGCCAAGTAGATCTCGTGGTTGGTGCTACGGCTGTGGTTCCACAGATCTGCTCACGACGGACGGCTCTGCCGCCGGTTTGCTAATTTCTTTACAAGATCTAACAAATTAAATAAATCAATTCTTCAAGATCAATTCATGGCTGGCCCTGCCGCCTTGACTCTTTAATATCAATCCGATTTAGAACAAGGGTCGTCTAGTAGGCACTGCAGCCTCTGCTAGACACTACCGGAACAGTAGAAAGGAACCAAATATCTCTACGGAGAAAAAGGTTGCCCTGACATCTCCCTGTATGTCAGAAAGAGTATACTGGATCTAATCGGCTCATTGATCTTTTAGAGTATCAATTGATCAGATCTATTGATCTGTTTGATTAATCAATCAATCAATCAATTTATCATAATAAATTTAATATATTATAATATATTGTAATAAATTTAATATTATAATCAATATATTATATTTAATATAATAATATTTTATAAATTATAATATAACTTATATTAGAATTTATTTTATAATAAACATTAATTATACTATAGTATTATTATAATAATATTATATATTATAATATTATATTATTATATAATAATTTGAATCATATTAATATATTATATATTTTAAACAAATTGATATATTAATATTAATAATATTATATTATTACAATAAACATATTATATACATATATATTTAATATTTAATATATTATATTTAATATAATAATATTCAAATTTAATATTATATTAATATTAACATAATAATATATATTAATATATTTAACAAATTTAATATTATAATATATTATATTTTATTAAATTTAGTGCTACAATAAATTTATTATAATATTATATATAATATACATAAAATTTGAGTTATAATAAACATAAATTATATTATTATAAAATTATATATTATAATAAGTTATAATATAAATTATAATATAATTTATAGTATAATATACATAATATTTTATTATTATATTATTATAATATTATATTCTAAATTATAATACGATTATAACTATTATATATATTATATAATATTTATAATATCATATAATATATAATAATAATATATAATATTATAATATAATATATATTATTATAATATTATTAAAATAATAGTAGTGTTATTGTAGTACATAATATAAATAATATTATTATATATTATTATATAATATTATTATATTATTAGAATATTATTATTATAATGTTATATATAAATTTATATATTATATAAAAATATACATGTCACGTAATAATATATATGTAAATATGACTTTAATTTTTCTATATATATTATATTATTTTTATGTAATTTTTAATAAAAAAACTCCAAATTTAATATCAATAATCGGTGGCAACCAAACAAGATTCCAAATTCTAATTTAAAAATCTGAGTTCACAATCCAACTCATCCAAATAGGATTTTGGTTTTCTAAAATCGAGGAAATATAACCTGGGTTATAGAATCTGGGATTAGAATCCTAATCAAGATTCTATAATGCCCACCAAACGCCACCTAAGTGTTCCCAATTTCATTGATCATCAAATCATAAAATTTTGATTATCTGATGTCCAGATTTTTTCACTAGGTCAGATCAAACATTAAGCAGCAACCATCCATTTTCAGGGATATTGATGGTTTAGGGCTCTAGTTCACATGAGCTTAAGTTTGTTGAATCACCAAATATTCCTCAACAAAGAAAGAAGCTGTTTACCTATTTGTCTAGTACAGAACCCACTAGTCTATCTATATATTAAGCCAAATGGGGGTGGCGCTTGACGTGTCACCCCCTTGTTGCCTCGAAGGCTCGGGACAGCCTCGGGCAGGTTCGGAAGTCCAACCCTGTAATTTTAAAATTTTTTTAAAAATATCGTTTCTTCCTCTTCTCGCGTCCTCCGGCGTCTTCTCGGTTGTTCCAGAACCCAGCCCAAGAAATTGCAAAATCAACTCTCTTTCTCTCTCATAATTTGGGGATCCTTCCATCTTCGTTCCATCTGGGATTTTCTTCGTCTTCTACTTTTGGGTACATTTGCCTTTCAATGCAAAATGCAATCCTGTTAAAGGTAAGGATTATACTTTTTCCTACTTTTATAATTTGGGGTTTCTTCTATCTTAGTTCTTAATCATGGGGTTTCTTCGTTTTTTTTTCTAAGCATTTTTTCCATCGGATAACCATTTGATGGTCTCTCAACAATTTAATGAGGTTAAAAATTACTTCGGTTAAACAATTCCATTCTTTCTCTTTTATTTCTTGACGTCTCTGCAAATTTTTTTTTTTTTTGCTTCAGGTATGTCTTTTGAACTGTTCATACACTAACCCGACGACGTTCTATTTCTGTGTCTCAGAAGACGAAGCTCTCTGCAAAAGTAGCCAAACGTGTGGACTTCTTCAATGTAAACATCTTTATGCGTGTCAATTTGGCTTCGATTTCGCCTGCCTTCTGTGGTTTTTTAGATTCCGACTTTATTAGCCAGATTTCAAGTTGCGATTTTGTATTTGTATTTGTGGTAGATATGGTAAAGTTTTCTTTTGTAGAGACGTTCTGCTTTTTTGTATCTCAGAAGAGAGATCAAAAGTAACCCAAATGTGTTGACTTCCTCAATGTAAACATCGTTATTTGTGTCAATTTGGCTTCGATTTCGCCTGCCTCCAGTGATTTTTTAAGCCAGATTTCAAGTTGTGAATGCTCTGATACCATGATAAAAGCTACTTATTGTGAACATCGTTATGAGTGCTCTGGTGACGTCCTCAATAAGAGCTACTTATTGTGAGATTCTTGATTTTGTATTATTAACTAGCTTTTGAGCTTTGATTTTTAGTATTTCATGCAGTTTAGGCAATGTTGTTTTTTTTATTATTTCTTGCAAAGACCAAGCCTCTCGATATCATGAGATAAGGACCCACGGATCTGCAAAAGGAACACAATGTGAGTTAATCACCAAAAAAGTAAGTTTCTGGATTTGAATTCTGCTTTTCTAATGGATTTACGCATGCATATGTTCACATATGGATTAAAATGTTTTTTTGACCCATGTTTGACATTATTTTTTCTATGATACATATATGCACATTTTCACACATATGATCATGTATAGATCAATCTTTTTAGACTTGAACCTCATGAAGAACTTGGAAAAATAAAATATGTGTACCACCTAGAGATATGTAAAAAAGTTCATATAAGTTCAAATGCTCTCTGTGTTTCAGCAATGGCATCTGGACAAGTGTGGTAGAAGTCCTTCATTATCAAATGAAGCCAAATGTAAATTCCAGTGAATTGAAGAAGCATATTCAGGTGAAAGAACTACTCTTTCTGATAATATTATTGTCCTTCTACCATATTTATCCACTGTTTTATTGAGTTAACATTTTTTTTTCAAATATATACACGAGCCAGTGTTATCTGATGAGGGAAAGAGAATGTTATATGATGCAGGCTTATACAATCCACATGAAGAAGAAGAAGAAGACAAGTTGAGTATCTCTTCCCTTCTTTCCTCCATTAATTTAGCTTGCACTCTCCTAATTTATGATTGAAATAATTTAATTTAGTTTGAAATTTAAAAATCCTTCATTTTCTTTATTTATTTCTTCTTTCAGATGTCTAATATGTTCCACAGAAGATTTCTTTCCTTCCATTATATCCAAAACCCATTTACCATTTAAGTTCAAACCTAACCCTTGATTTTGGTATTTTTCTTAGAAAGTCTATTTGCCAGGTAAGTTCAGATCTAACATCTAATTTCTTTATTTTTCTTACAAATACATGTGTTTCTAGGTTTGAGGTAGAAACTTACTGTGTGCAATAGGGTCATATGGAAGTATATTCCGACAAGTGGGGTTTTTCGCCTCACTTATGCTAAATGTTTATTTTGACCAGCTTCTTATTTGGTGCATTTCATCAGTCTATGTGGCCTCACTATGGATGGTAAACGTGTATCTACATTTCATAAGTTGTCAAGTAATAAAAAAAGTAGTGATCTGGTCATGGTCATGTGTGCATTTATGCTCACTTCATGACCAAATAAATGTAGAGACACCAACAATTACGAGCACTGTTTTATCTGCACACCCCTAAGAGGCCGTTTGGTAACGTTTTTTTTAAAAACAGTTTAAAAACTAAAAACAGTTAGAACTGTTTTTGGGTTTTTGAAAACAAGTGACAAGAAACCCGTTTGGTAACAATCACTATTTTTTGGGTTTTTCAAAACAGATGACAAGAAACCCATTTGGAAACAATTGATAAAAAAAATGATTCAAGTTTTCAAAATTAACAAATATGCATTATTATACAACCTGCAAGTCTATTAAATTATAAAAAATTTGCTATGAAAAAAAAGGGGAATCAAAATTTTGTACCACAAATTAAAAAGGATAAATCCCATAAACTGTTGTGTTCATCCAAGTGGTGCTGTTACCAGTCATGCATAAAATTACAAATGCTTTTATACGGTATATATAAATTAGTAATACATTTATATAATTTTATGAATTAATAATATTTGAAAAAAGGATGGAACAAAAAGAAATCAATTTAGTGCGTAGAAGTCGAAGACGATACCATCTGCTCTACTTCATACAAATTTTAGAAGGGAAACGACACCAAGATCACGCTGATGACTTCATTCAATTAATACAAGACGCAAATACCTGCATCAGAGACGTAAACCCTAGAAACGATCGTAAACTGTGCTGCTCCGTATCAACGGCAATGACTGTCTCTTTTCTCAACACATCCACGAGCTCCTCCAACTGAGACTCCATTCCCACCCAAACATAGGAACTGCTCATTTCCAAATCCACATTGGTGCTAACAAAGGCGAAATCGATGAGAGGATTCTCCAAAAGAGCTTCGATTTCTTCCCTATACGGATGTAAGTTCGAAGAACTTTCTGGTGATGAGAACCAAAATTAGCTAGGGTTTCTGGAACACAAAACGACATGTTTAATTAAAGCAACTGCTACCCTTATCTGATTCGTTCAGCTTGAGGTGCTTGAACGGAGTATACGAGTTATCTGCCAAGACGCGTTTGAAACTGTTCTGTGGTTTTAGCTCATTCTCTAATTAGCAGACATTTGAAGAAGCTTTTTGTCTTCTACGTCTCATATATTGCGCGGTGCAGAGAGAGAAGACCGCAGCGACCCAGGCTACGGAGAAAATGACTTTGATCATCACTCCACTCTCCGCTTTTAGGGTTTCTAGTTCTTCCAAACCTCTGCGTTTCTTACCCTTCTCGAGGAACCTTGAAAGGACGACGGCAATGGCAATCGTAGTAATTTGGTAACATCTGCTGTTTTGAGAAAATCGGTTTGTGAGGAAGAAGAGTTTTGTGTGAAGAAGAGAGACGAGAGATAAAATAATAAAATAATCGAAGAGAAAAAAAATGAAGTATTACAAAAATGCCATTGAATGAAAACACGGTTCGTCGTTTTTTGAAACCAAAAATTTCGGTTTCGGAAAACGGGCTTGTTTTTCAACCGTTTTTCCAAAAAACGATTTCAAAACTTTCTCCACCAAACAAGTTTTTGGTTTTCTGTTTTTAAAAAACGAAAAACGGTGTTTGAACACGTTACCAAACGGCCTCTAAAATTTTGAAATTGGTGTGGATTTGGGTCAATATAGGTGTCAAACTCAGACTCTTAGGGAGGGGGAAGTTTCCTACGCATCACATGGCAGGTCTGAGTTTGGTAAGTCGGTGGATCATCTTGCAACTGGTCATTGTGGGGGCCGGGTGGTTTTGCTTGGAAGGACTGATAATAAGGACATATGTTTCTCATCACTTGCATGTATTTATTTGTTACTTTTACACTGTAGATCTTAAATTTCACTGTGATGCTTTTCCTTACCCGTTTTGCATCTTGGTGTCTTACGGCGGGTTTTTTTTATTTACTTTTGTTTATATACTGACTGTCATGTTTCATTTTGCAGTTGATATCATTTCAGCAATTTAGTTTGGTAAGTCAGGGGAGCATCTTGCACCTGGTGATTGTGGGGGTGGTGGTTTTGCTTGGAAGGACCGATAATAGAGATGTATGTTTCTCATCACTTCAATGTATTCATTTGTTACTTTTACTTCCAAACTTGACATACTATGTCATCCCTATGTATTATTAATTTCTAGCAATATTATAATATTTTACAATAATTTCATCTGTAGAATGGTAGATATCAGAGGGATATGGAGAGAATGGACCACACAATTAGTAGGCATCATAAATTCTGTGCAAAACAGAGTTCCAAAGCCATGAACCCGAGCTACTTCTTTTATTGCATTGGAATTGATTACACTTTTGTACAAGTAGGTACTTTTTTGCTTAATGAAATGGTAATTGTTCTTGCAAGTGATTCGTTTTATTCAGTTTGATTATCTCAAGAGCTTGGAAATAGAGGAGAAAATAAACAAGACCAGATCGTGCCAGAAATCTAATGGTGCTTTGTTTCTTTTTTCCATAAACTACAATTGGAACATTCCCCACAAAGATTATTGGCTTAGATTTATGCTGAATACCTATAGGAAACATCAGCAGTCTGCAACACATTCAAGTGTTTCTTGGTTGCCTTTTAGCTTAATAGTCCCTCTTACCATCCCTATCTTCCTCATATTTTTTCTTCTTCAATTTGCTAAAATAAAGTATGTTGTTTTCATTGTTGATTCCAACTTCTTATTATGAGGTTTTCTTCCCACTCCTTTCTCAGGGGATCGAAAGTATTCGTGACTTTCATTGCGTTCTTGATAAGCAAGGATCCAAATGATGGATCGGACCACCCCTTGCTTAATGAATTGAATGCCTTACATGATCCTTAAAGAGCATGTATGTATTTCTACTGGCAAATTACTTTTTCCTTATGAGTTCTTTTGGTCCTTCTATTTGTGAACTTCCACAAAATAGTAATAACGGTTTTTTTTTTTTTTTTGCTCCTTTGAAATACCAACTAATTGGATTTGCCAAATATACAGGGGCCATATGTGTTAATGGGGAGAAAATATCTACTGTTGGTTTGAGTGTGGCACCAAAGCTGTACCATCTTAAGTTCACTCATGGTCAGAAAGGTGCAGAAGAACAGATGGGAAAAAGCCAAGACTCTTCAATCGCCTCCACACCCTTCTCCCACAAACCCACCAAACCAACAGCAGCATTTGTTTTCCATCTCTCTTCCTTTTTTTTGTTGCTTTTCGAGTGAATAATGGATCTGTAAATCTGTGGTTGCAAATGGTTGGGGTTGTTTTCGGATGGGTTTTGGCAGTAAAGAAGTCCAAGAACCGGAAGGTGCAGAAGAATATATTTTAATAAGACTGACAAAAATTTGAGAATTTTAGTGCTTGAGATTTTATATGATATACGTCTGTGAAGCTACAAATGAGATGCATATATGTCGTATTATCCTTTTTCTTTTCTGTTTTTCAGCATAACACTCTCTTTTTCACTACAATCATATTTTATTTTTCTTTTTTTATTTTTCTTTTAATTTATTTAGTTTTGATTTTTCATTTTTATTTGGTAGATGTTAGACCTCATTGGTTGGATTCAACTTTTCCCTGTGGCATTCAATTATTCCATCATTCAAAATTCATTTTTAAAAACTATTTATCAGGTCATATTACTAATCATGAAATGCTTGCATTTAATCTGGTGTTTGTAATTTCGATTGTGTTATTCCTCTTTTATGTACGAAATTATATCTTTTTTACATTTTTGGATAAAAAATAAGAGGTTGGTCTGGGTGATTTTTTTTTAACAAAAGATTCTACAATTTGGACGCAATAATTTGTCAAATTTCTTTCGCTCAATAATTCATATTTTATTTTTTCACATTTTTTTCTTTTTTATTTTTAAAAATGCCAACAAAACTACAGGTTAAGGTTGATGTCTATTTCTTTTCTTTTCTCCATCATATTTATTTTCTTTTTTTTTTTTTTAACTTTATTTTGACTTTGATATCCAACATAGCGTTATAAGGTCTGTTTCGTTATAGTTAATATATATATACTTTTTTTCTCGATCGAACGTCATAGTTAATCCGAATAAAGTTTGTATGTTTGTGATGACATTGACAGGTGTTTTTGTCCAGATGCCGGTGCAACGCACGGGCCATAATGCTAGTCATATTCTTATTAAAAGGAGCATTCAAAGCGCTCTAGAAGAGAAGCAACAGACCAACTAATATAATGCAAACACTAGGACTTACAAAAGCCTTAGACAAGGGTTACACAAACCCATATTATCCATGAGGGGTTATTACACTAACCCTCACACATACAAACACTCAACTCAACTATAGAGGACCACCCATGGGTTATGTTACTAACCCTCACACATACAAATACTCTACTTGACTAGGAAGGACAAGCCATGGATTGTAGTATTACAAATGAAGGGGGTTAGACCCCTTTTTATAGAAGACTAAAGTCGGTTAGGATGGCCTTGGCAGTCGGTGAAGTGGGCGGTGAGAAGTGAGAACAATCTATACATTGTGAGTCGGTTGCTGACGGGCGGTGAGAAAAGTCTAGTAAAAAGGGAGTCGGTATTGACTCTTCAAGCGCCTGGGTAGAGGGCCTGGGTAGAGGATGAGAATCGATTCAAAGCAAAGCAACCGATTACATTATTAAAGTACTGGGCAGAAAAGAAAAAGTTGCACCAATTGTCACTTGTTCTAAACCATGGTCATTCTTATATTTTTCTGTTCATCTCATCTGAATTCCGATCTGCAATGGCTGTGCCCACCACCATCACCGGCAAGCACTACAAGTGTGAGGACTGCAAACAGGGGCATAGGCCTCTGATATGCCAGTTCCGCTTTCACAACAAACCTGTAAGTGAAAATAGAGCTATAAAGCATCTGGGTAATCCATCCACAACACTTAGTTTTGGGCCATTCTACTCCAAAAGTCCTGCTGCTGATGGCAAATGGGAAGCAAGAAAAGAAAAGTTCTGGAAACATGTGTTAAGAAGTAGTGAAGAAACGGAAAGTACTCCTTTGTATGTGAAAGCCATAAAAAGGGTTCAAATTGAAGCTAGAGCTCTCTACGAGAATGATGACTCAATCAATCAACTTTCTGGAGACGATTTCATATCAATGATGATCAAGGATGGTTGCTTTATGTTACAAGCTGCAATCTATGTTTTGGGTGGTTGGAAGCTACTGGGTTACCCCGATGATATATTTGGTGAGCAAGGAGACCGAGTTGAAATTGACAGAGTAGTCCTTATCTTGTTTATGGTGGGGAACCAGATCCCTCTCATAATTCTGAAAGAGTTGATGAAACAAAGCTTCTTCCAGAAGGTTCTTCACTCAGGAAAATGGAACCGGCCAATGGACCTGCCACGGAGGGCCTTATTCGACTTGTTGATTGTGCCTGCCTTGACTGGAAGGGCTATGGATGAACCATCAGATATTCTACATGGTTGTTGGCTACTGCTGGCTGGGCCAAGATGCTCAACTCAGGATGCTGGTGAAAATGATGACAGCGATGAAAGTAGTAGCAACGATGAATATGACAATGAATTCCTTGTTGTCCCTAATGCAACGAAGCTGCAGCTATCAGGCATCTCTTTTGAGGACAATGGAGGAATGGGTACAAGAGGTATAAGGTTCAATAGAACTTGGTTTGGTGCCTCTATTTCCTTGCCTTCCATTGTAATAAATTCTAGAACAGAGGTTGTGCTCAGGAACCTGATGCGTTATGAGTTTGTACAACAAATGGGTCCAAATGGTCGTGAGGCATGCGCTTACTTGCAGTTGATGTGTGAACTCATTCGCACACCGAATGATGCAAAGCTTCTTGCTGACCGTGGCATCATCTATTACCGTCCTACACTTGAGAAGGAGTTGCCTGAAATCTTTAATAGGCTCTACCTTCCAGATGTGAAATGTAATCGCAATGTCCGTCTAGTTCGCAATCAAATTCGCAGCTATCGGAGATGTAACAGCCATCGTGTTACGTGGGAAATGGTCCCAATGGTAGCTTCAGCCATTCTACTGTTGGTTCTAGTTGTACTGCAAATTCTGACTCTCATATTGAAGTTTCACCAAAATCCAGAACCATGTACCTCCTCTGTTTCAGATGTTGGAGTGCCCCTGGGAATTGTAAAAGATGCACTTGTTCACAGAAGACCGGAGCTTTAGGATTTCGCCATGGAGTGAGATTGTCACTTTTAAAGGTTGGCTTACTAAGGTATTCTGGCTTGTAGTCATTCTCTCATGTGCCAAGATTTGTGAATGAGGTGTTCCTGTAGGTAAAGTGTTTGATAGTAAGGAGTTATGTTCTTACTTCAGTTGTTTTGAGTGAGTGTTTATTTTGGACTTAATCAGCAACCTTTTTTCTTGTGATTTGGTATGTACATTCTGGTTTTTCATGTTTGTAAAATCCTGTTACTAGTTAGGGAAGAATAAAGGAAACAAGCACAGATACACAAGCACAGACACACACATACATATCGTTGAGCTTTAGGAGGTGCACTTGTCTAGTGTTCAAATGGTAATATTTGTTTTATAACTTCTAAAATATTTTGGATTTAATATGCTTGCCATTGGGTTAGAAGTAGTAGTTACAGGCTGAACCTGACCAAATTTTACATCAGCTCACTATTATCGATATTTTATAGAGTAACCAGTTCCCAGATCAAACCATTTTTTTTGCAATATGTGGGCTATTGTGTCACAATTTGTGTTTGGTCACTGTATTTAACCACATGGCTTTCTATTTTAAGAACCAGGGCTACTATTTCATGGGTCCTCTATCACATGGCTTTCTATTTTAAGAACCACGCAATCCACAAGTATACAAAACAAATTTTACATAAATTGTATATGTTTTTTAATAAATTTTTTAACACAAAGTATAGTAGATTTACATGATTTTCATAAGCATTTTTTTTTTAAATATGAACTGTAATTCTTAGGGATCATGGGAATTTAGTGTATTCTTTTTTTACCACACCCCCCCCCCCCCCCCCCCCCCCCCCCCCCCCCCTCCAAAAAAAAAAACAACCAAATTTTTGCATAAATTGTAATTTTTGTGAGAAATGGAGATCCACACCTAAGAATTGAACCCTTGATATAATTCAAAAGCGAGTTTTACCCTCAGTCAATTATGAGAAGTTTTACCATAAAGCAAGGTTCTATTGTTATGGCAGAGTTTTAAATGGCGACTCTTCATTAACAATGAAATGGGAGTTTTTACCTTTATTTTATTTTACTTTTCTGTTAATAGAAGGTTTAAATGAAATGGGACTTCAGGCCCCAATCGTAAATGCCTACTTTTCTTTCTTACTTCTCTTTTGATATTTATTCTTCTTGGACCTTAAATAACAATTTATTCAGAAAACTGAGGGAAGCATCTCTATGGATTGATTTATACCTGGGGATTTGAAGCACACTTCCTGCCAAACCATTCTGAGGAAATATCACTCCCTGACATGAGTTCCTTGAGTGGAGAGTTTATAAAAGCTTCAGTCTTTTAATGGATTTTTCCTTGGTATTTCCATCATGTATTTCCAGAAAATTTTCTTGTCAAAAATAAATATATATATATATATTATTTTCTTTTTCATTTCCTATAATGGCTTGGCTTGCCAGAACTGTTTTAATATTTGAGCCATTCAACTTCTAGAGACTGTATCCTATAATCTGATTGTTAAATAAATCATGGCATAAAAAAGGGATTTTCATCATATCAATGAGATCCATGCAATTGGCTTTTTATGACCTTATTATGGATTATTTGAAAATGGTAATAAATTCCGGATTACTTGATCAGTATGCATTTTAATCACTAATGCCTCTTGGTTATGGTTGGCTAATTGCAATTAGCTTTCTGAGGTTGTGTGGGAGTCATCTTAATAAGTATTATCAGAAGCCAGAACAAGAAAAACTGGATCTGAAGAAGAAGAGACAGTGGCCAACCAAAAGTAGATGCCTACAATTTCTATACCCAACGATTCCCAGAGGTCTGCAACCTCACACCTCCTTTAGTGAACCTCTGCTTCTGAATATGACATGTTAATGCTCTTTTTCCAATAATTATATCAGTACCTGGCATTGAGGGATATATGGAAATTATCCAGTGCTAGAAAAGTTCCAAAAACTTGAAAGCTAAGGCATTAGAAGGTTTAGACACCATCTCAGAGTGAATTCTGTTGAGTGAGGTTCTTGCTTTTAGTCTATTCTTCATTTTCAGTTCTTCCTTTTTGTTAGGATGGTCAGGCTCTTGCATCCAAGTTCATTCCCCATCAACAATGATGCGAAGCTTAGTGTGTTAAAAATGCAAAGAATGGTTCTTAAGCACCTATTCTTTGCTGTTCAATTTTACAGGAGTTTTGGGCTGTGTATTGATCTTTCTTTTTGGAGCATTGGTGGGATATGCTAACTTACTACTATCAAATGCCAAGTACGCAATTCATGAATGTGGATCACTTTTCTTGTATTTCTTGCTCTCTACTATTTTAATAAAATTACAGTACATTTAGCTATTCTTTTTCATGTTTTGATGGCTTCTCCCTCAACTCCTCAAGCCATGGAGTGTCAAGTATCTTTAGCTATTCTTTCTTTTTACAGTACCTTTAGCTATTCTTGAGCTCATATGAGCATGGGCTTTCTGAGTCACCAAACTTTCCTCAGTTTTTCTACTTGCATAGTACAAAGACCCCCTAGTCATATTGTGATAGAAAGAGCCTAGGCAAGTCAAGATGCTTTTTCTCAAGATTTGTGACTCAGAAAGCTCAAGCTGATGTATCCTCAGGCCTCGGGCCATCTGATTGCTTTTGCCTTTTTATTGCACTTGGTTTTTGTTGACTCCTATGACAAGGTTCAAGGAAATTGATGGTTCATGGCTCTAGTTCACATGATCTCAAGCTTATTGAATCACCAACATTTTCCTCCAAAAAGAAAGCAGCTGTTTGCCTGTCTGTATGGTACAAAACGCACTAGTCATCTTTTCATATTAAAAGCAGCATCCAAGGCATCCCACTACATTATAAAAGTAGTACGATGTGAAGAAAAGTTGCAGCAATTATCTCTTGTTCTTCACAAACTATGATCATTCTTATTTTCTCTGTTCATCTCATTTGAATTCTAAATATGCAATGGCTAGCTGTGCCTACCACCATCACTGGGAGGTTCTACAAGGGGCGTAAAGGCTGCAAACAGGTGCTTCATAAGCCTCTCATATGCCAGTTCTGCTTTAGCAACATACCTACCAGTGAAAGTAGAGCTATAAAGCATCTGGGTAGTCAAGCCACACCAGTTAATTTTGGAGATGACAGTGCACTCTACTATGTTGTCCCTAATGCAACAAAACTGCACTATCAAGAATCTCTTTTGAAGACAATGGATGTAATGCCCCGAACCCGGGTCAATGCAAAACCGACACCCAACCTAAATCCGATTCGCTACTGTAACAAACTGAATCCGGTTCAACAACCAAACCCGAGCTGCTACTGAAAGATTGAGATCAAAATAACTAAGATTTACAAGAAATTTTAAAATTTATTTATCTACATCAGAGTTATGGTGGGAAATATAACAACTATTTATTCCTTTTTTTTTTTTTGGAGAAAACCCACTAAGGCAGGAATAATCTTAGTGGCACTCCAGCGGTGGGAGGAGGGTTGAGGCAGACCCTGACCTGTATATTAATATCAAAAACAAGTACATCAGATAGGGGGGACATTGAGCCTAACCCTTAAAAATTCCAAAAAATAAACCAAATAAACTAAGAGAGACCAAAAAGTCTCAACACTAACTTCTAAAAGCATACAATCCAGTCCTGTCGTGGAACAAACAAAGCTTAACCTTATTAGATAAAGAAGAAAAAGATTCATAATATTTCTTGTTTTGATGAAGACATCCTTCGTTTGCAAGAGCATCAGCTACCGAGTTCCCTTCCCTATAAATGTGCTGAACAATACGATTGAAACTTCTGAGCCGAACCTGTCTTTCCTTCCACCATATGAAGAACTTCCAAGGGAGTAAAGCCAAACCTGTAATAACCTCCACCAAAACTTTAGAGTCAGATTCTATTACCAAATCCTGAATCCCATAAGTATCCGCCAATCGCAATCCATCTCGTAGGGCATAAAATTCTGCCATAAGATTTGTATCAACTCCGTAATGAGAAGAAAAAGCACTCAAGAAATGACCTTCAGAATTTCGAATAACACCCCCACCTCCACTAATACCGGGGTTGCCTTTAGAGGCTCCATCCACATTCAATATAAAAGCCATGCTTCTTTGCCTTTTCCATCTAACAAAATGAGGTTTCGGAAATTTAATGCGAGGGGAGAAAAGTTGCATATGATCAAGAATAAGATTTCCTTCACGACTGCAACTTTTAGAAGGATTAGTGAGATAGGATATTTCCTGAAGCCAAAAAGTAACCTTTCTGATAATCCGATTGGTATTCATTGCTTCATCATCAAATCTACTTCTGCACCTTGAAGACCAAATCTCCCAACAAATGATTAGAGGAGTTGCTTTAATTAATAGAGATACCTGATCTTTAGAAATAGAATTGAACCAAAAGGAAATTCTGGATGTAAAGTCATGAAGAGGGTGGTGCTGCCGGTGGAAACACCTTGCAAAGAATTCCCAAACCGAACTAGCAACTTCTCCAAAAGAGAAAAGATGGTTTAGAGTCTCTTGCCTTTTGATTGAACAACAGTTACATTGTGAGCACATGTGAATACCACAACTTTGGATTCGATCATCTATGGGCAAGGCTCCATTGAAAAGTCTCCAAAAAAAGACAGCAATTTTATTTGGAATGTAATTAATCCAAATATTCTTACTCCAAGGATAAGATGACCCACGATTTCGGACTAAATTCCAAGCAGAAGAGGTAGAAAAAATACCTGAAGAAGATGCTTTCCATAAAGGCTTATCCTTATATTGAGAAGGACAAATCTGAATTTCCATTATTTGAGTAGCCACCTCGTAGGGAAGAATCTCGTAGAGAAGATCAGATTTCCAATAGCCATTAGGTTCTAAGAATTCCACCACTTGAGCGTTCAAGTCAAGGATATCTTCTTCATTTACATAATCCACTAATTTTCCAAGAGGAGACCATCGGTCAAGCCAAAATCTGATTTTTCCTTCTTCAATCAACCAAATAGTATTGTCCAAATTTTTCCTTAACTTTGAGAATAGACCTCCAAATTTTTGAACTACCACACCTGTCTTGGAGGTTTTGAATCTGCCCAGTTCTACAGTATTTAGCCCGCATAAATTCCGACCATAAGCTGTTACCATACAGAGCTCTCCAACCCATTTTAATGTGAAGACTTTTCATAACATCTGCCACACATTTTATTTCCAGACCACCTTCAGATTTAGGAAGAGTAATTTTATCCCATTTCAACCAATGTTTCTTCAATCCGAAATCAGCACTCTCTCCCCAGAAAAAATTTGAAAACATAGCTTCAATTCTTCTCAGAATGGTTTTAGGAAACGGTATTACCGATAAAGAATTTATTCCATTTAATTCAATCAGTTTACAATAAAGTTTGTCTATTCAGAAAGAGGACAATAATATCAGTTACCATTCTACCCATAAAATTTTCTACCCATCTTCACGACCTCTCCAAGAAAACTTGAAAAATAGGTGAAAACGGAGTGAGACATACATCTCAGTAAATAGTAGGTGCATGCAAATAAAAAAGTCTAATTTAAAGAAATAGACAAAAGGTATTCGATTAATCCACGCTAAAGCGATAAATCCAAGTCAACCAGAGATAATTCCAAATAAAGCGATAAAATATGCAGACATACGTAGAATACTAGCAATAAGATGTTATTGATGAAATAAAATCGACAAAAGCGATAAAATCCTTGTGTCATTGCAGGACTCACAAAGAAAGAGAAGTTTTTAAGAAGACACTCTTCAATGCTATGCCACCATGCGTCTTATGGGCGAAGCTACTAAGACACTCAAACCCAAGATATCTCCTAAGATAAGAGCCGTAGTCATCGATTTATTGCGCATGAACTCAACAGAGTTGGCATGTACCACCAGCATACAGCACCTCACTCAATACATGGAGATGGCCGCTAATCCACATATACAGGAATCACCAGCGAGGCTCGAAATGACCCTACAGACACGGGACCTTCCAAAGCAAACTAACTTGTAAGGGAAGCAAGCTCGCACATGAGAGTAACCCAACCCAAAAGAAATATCCTTTAGCTATTTAGCATAATCTATGGATCCATACTCAACTATGCCCACTAGACACTAACCACAGGAAATCAACACACGGGAGGACACACTTCTACTGTAGGAGGCATACACACCTTTACCGTAAAGGATTACACATCTTTACGTAGAATATTACAAATCTCTACAATAGAGGATTACCCATCTCTGTCGTAAAAGCTAGTATCAACTCAACCACAAAAAGCAGTATCACTCAACCGTAAAAAAAAAAAACGAATAAACACCGTGCCATAATCCAATCCATAAACCATAATCAGAATTCATGTCATTAATGAAGATATCAAATTTCCATGTGAAAACCATGACTCAATCCTCATAAACCCAAAATGAAACCTTTTGAGAGAAAACATGTTCAAAGCTCTAAGGAATAATCAAGATAGAGTTCATAACGATAACCCAGCGGAAATAGAGTTACAAATGTTCCAGACAATTAAATATTCATAATTTTGAGCACAAACAAGGTATCTCATGAATTGCCTATAATTTCCTTAATTATCCACCTATTGAGGTCCAAATTTCTATACTTTCAACCTAAGGTGTCAAACTTCATATTTTCTGTTATTTTTCAGTTCCAGCACATCACATAGAATTATATTGAGATTTAAGAGATGATTTCAATACCCAATTATACATTTAACTTAGTCCTAATCACTATTCCACAGAACTCGGCCCTTCACATGCACCCTTGTAATCAGATTTCCAATTTTATTAATATTAATTCCTAATTAAATTTTGTAAATTTCTACACCTAAATTTGGTCCTTATAAAGGGGTTGGAATAATTAATTTACTAGAAAAATTATTAGATATTGATTCGTATTAAAGATCCCTTAATTCTGAATTTTCTGTACAGGGCGCCTAGCACAAGTCGCCTAGGTGCCCGTACAATTCCAGCTAATTTTGTCAATTTTACCAAGTTCTGATTTTTGGGCCATTCCCTTGGGCTTAATTGTTCTAAGTTAATTCCCTAATATTATAAATCATACCTACAACCCTCTAGATTAATTTGTGTCAATTAATTACCATCCTACGATTATCTACATGATCAAATCTATGTTTCTTCAGTACTTTTGTGAATTTCTTCAAGAATACAAAACTCTATGAATAAAATCAAACGATTCCATGTAAACTCATTACCGACTAATCAGATCAAACAATATTAAATCAGAAAAACCAAAACCATGCAATTCCTCCAGTTTTCAAAGTGTTTGCTACTTGCCTCATACGCTAAATTCATCATCTTCTCAGAATCCCGAATCTAATCCAACTTCTGCTATTTTTTGCACCAACCTAGAGTTCTCCAAACCGGATCTTCACCGTTAAGATTGTAGTTCTACTAGTCATGAACCAAACCTCCAAATTTGAGGTCGATCCAATGGCCGGATTTTCCCCGATCATAGTTTGAAGGTGGCTGGTCGTACATCTTTGCAGCAGCTCCTTCTTTTCTTCCCTCTCTTTTCTCTTATTATTTACCGCACGAAAATTCTCTCTTGTCACACCTTTCTCTTCTATTTATACTAAGTTGGAAAAGTCCTAAATCAACCCTAATGACCCCTTTTTAAATACATTAATCCTCAAGAAGTCCAATTAGGATTTAAACACTTTCTAATTAATTCCTACTTTTTCTCCACCTTCTAATTCTCTACTAGTATTTTACTAATTAAGCCCTTGGCTATCTAAACTCTTCCTTCTAGCTAATTTTCGTGCATAATAAATACTTAATTCCTAAATATTACTTAAACACTTATTAAGTTGCTTTTTCTTTAAATTAAGGACACTAATTGACCATATTTACCTAATTGCCCTTTTCTATCTTTTATGCTTTAATTACTACTATTTAATTTTAAACTCAACTCAATAATTTATTTTCTTCTATTTTCTAATTCTAATTATTATTTGATGATTTGGTTCACAAATTACCCCTTTTGAAAATTACCAAAATACCTTTCTTACCCTTCTAGGTTAATTTCCTTAAAATTCTCCTTTATTTACCAATTATTATTTATTTGAATTACTAATCCTCTAAATTCTCACTTTTTATTTTCCACAGTATTTTTTTTAATCTCATATTTTATTTTATTTATTTATGCCCTTAATTATTATGTGAAAATTCGGGGTCTTACAATGGAGGAATGGGTACAAGATGTATAAAGTTCAACAAGACTTGATTTACTACTTCTGTTTCCTTGCCTTCCTTTGCAATTGGATCTTATTCAGAGGTTTTGCTCAAGAACCTAATGCATTATGAGTTTGTACAACAAATGGGTCTGAATTGTCATGAGGCATGTGCTTATTTGCAGTTGATTTGTGAACTCGTTCGCACACCGGATGATGTAAAGCTTCTTGCAGACCATGGTGTAGACACTTGATTTTTGCACCCCTAAAATGAAGAAAAATGAAAAGTCAAACTAAAAGTCAAACCCTAAGGGGGTCAAAATTTGACTTTTTGATTCAAGTAAATTTGGCCATCAAACTTCATCTCATTGAAAAGAGCACTTCGACACGGTTCTAACGCAACTGAGTTTCTGGAATCGAAGTCCGGATGAGGAAATTATGAGTCAGTCAAACTTTTGGGGAGCGAAAAGTTGACTTTTTGCTCGACCCTAATTCAGTTGTCCAAAGTGATCCCAATGGATAGGTGGTTCCGAGCTGATTCCAACGATACTAAGTTTGCTGAAATCGGACACCAGACGAAGAAGTTATGGGCAGTTGAAGTTTCAAAAAAACTGCCCGTTTGGCAAAATAGCAGCAAAAAAGCAAAATGAATTAATAAAATCAATAAAAACATTTAATAAAACATATCTTAATATTTTAACATTTAATAAAAAGTATCTTAATATTTTAGTAATATAATAATGAAGAATCTTAGATTTTTTAATAAAATATTAAGAAAATCGGATAAATATCTTTAATTAAATCAAATTTAATAAAAGATTTCAAATCCAGCATTTAAAAACGTGTGTAACCGCGCTTGAAGTACGGTTTAGTCTGAACCGCACTTCAAATACGGTTTTGATCTTCTAGAAGGTGGACGCGTGTCCTGTACAGCGACAGCTGGCAGATCCGCGCAGATTCGCACGTTTTTAATGCCAACCGCACTTAAAGTGCGGTTTTTTGCACTTTTAGTGTAATTTGGCAAGAACCGCACTTGAAGTGCGGTTCCGGCCAATTTTTGCCTATAAAAGGGGGGCCAGCCCCCACTTGGAGCAAGCTGGTCCCCCCTGTCTCTTGCATGTTTCCCTTCCTTCCCTTTGACGTTTTACACGTCCACACCCTGTCAGAGTCCATTTAGCCTAGAAAATACCCAAATTACCCCTGGATTGCTGTTTAGCCTTTCCATTTCATCCCTTTCAACCAGAAATAGGAAGTACCCCCTTTTCAAACTCAATTCAAGAAATCCACCGTAGTGCAGAAGCGCTGCCAAACTCATTCGGAAGAGCAATAACACACCAAAACAAGCAATTGATCATACTGTAAGTATTTCTACAGTTTTATATTTAACAAAAGTGAATTATAGTTATGTTAACATGTTCCAAATTCTCCTTTTCTATGCTTTGTTTTACCATATTGTTTCTAATCCGTTTGTTACATGTTGAATGTCACGAGAATAAGGGTGACAATTTTCGTAAAAAGGAGAAGATCACCTTTAAGTCAAAATGGACACTTTAATTAAGCTAATTTAACTAACCCCTTTTATTTGTTACCAAAGATTGGTTCATCCCTTTTGAAGATCTGTTACACCCTTGTAATTTTCCCTTTTTCCTTTCTTGACAATGGCTGCAAGTGACTACAAAAGAGATAGGCTTTTGTGAAGAATGGAAAGACAAAGAAAAGTGGCTTTCCAAGCCAAATGGAGCAACAGGAAGCTACTGAACTCCTGCAGAAGTCGCCGGAAATCCCCAAGAACCCAGCCAAACTGATTCAGATCAAAATCGGCACAAAATTGCGAATTCGGGAGAAAACCGCACTTACAGAGCAGTTTGGGCAAAACCGCATAGTGAGTGCGGTCAAATTAAAAAAAGTGGTTAAAAAGTTGATTTTTTCGGCCCGGTTGGGCTTGACCCGACCCGAACCGGCTTGAACCGACCTCCTGCATAATTTGGGCTATTTTAAGCCCATTTGTGGACTGTGGACCTAAATAGGCCCACCAAGGCATCCTGGGCCCACCAATGGGGCCCACATTTTGACTGGCCCAAACCAGGCCCGTTTTCAACAAATGGGCCCAAGGCCATTTGACCCTTGGCTAATGGGCCAAGTCCAACCTTGACAACCCACGGGTCTTCCAACATGACCCGTATCCGACCCACTTCATCTAAATAAAAAAATAAAACGAAATAAAAAGGGGCCCACACCACCAAAGGGTCCCGCCAGACCAAACAAAGTAGCATGCTGACCTAGGAAGGGTGAAACTGACTCAAAAACTAGGGAGACCCGAGGGACCCGTCAAACCTATGGGGCGAGCCAGGGTGTCTTCAGACTTCCCCGAATGTAACCGAGGACTTAGCTAGAACTCTGAAAAGGCGCAGACCAGACTTAGACCCAGATAGGGCAATCACCGTGTCTGCCTGCACCTCTCAGGCAGTGGCAACTCTGAATGTCCCGAGGCATGCACTCCTTCGTGCGCCCCATGTGTGATCTAAGTCATTTTTAGGTGCGCACAGCTTGGCGACTCTGCTGGGTATCGAACCCAGAATCTCTGGTTATCAAATGAGTCAACTAGGAGGATATAAGTTAACTTAGAAAGTACTTTCTGTCCAACCTTAGTAAGGTATGGAACACCTTTAATTACATGATATTGGGGGATCCTGTCAAAGGGACGAGATAATTACCTAAGGAAAGTGGAATTTAAGTGGTTCCCTGTGACCCTCCACTTACCTGGGGATCCACCCAGATATTGTATTACTTGTTGTTCTTTACTTTTACTATAAATGTGACATTAAGGAACCCTTTGTTGACCCTTATCCGAGAATCACCCAAGCAAACACAGCACTTGACCCCACTGCACATATAAGCACCTCACTACACCGTGAATGAATTTTTTAACTGCGTGGGGTGACATGCACGAGAGAGTCTGCATGGATGATCCGAATGGAATGCCTCTGCATAAACTATGAATGCCCTTCTTAACCAAAACCTAGATCTCTCTAGGAGCCACCCTTCTTCAATCGAGAAACTTACTTTTGGGATGGTATTAGCCCTACGCTCCCGTGGCTTGCCGGGGAAAGCAGGGTAAACCCATCTCCCCAGGTTTCTGGACTCTTCAAGCGCCATTGGTTTCTTGCCATGGTACTCGAGGGGTCTAGTACTTGGCTCAGACCCTTGTAGGCATGTGCCTCGGGCTGGGTATCCTTCCCCACCTATTATTTCTGATAAACCCTGATATATGAACAAATATGGGTAAAGTTAATCAGGGGCATTAATCCCCGCTTTTGTTTGTGTTAAAATTAAGTGAGATTTAGCCCTAAATTAAGGAAACCAACCCAAATTCATGCATCCGAGTTTTGCGAACCATAAGCCTAGTCGGTCTTGGTTCAGATGAAAGGCGGCCAGATCAGACAAAAATGAGTCAGAACAAAGGCAGAAAAACCCTAGAGTTAGGATTTCAGCCCACCTGCCAAGCAGTAAACTTGTACCCTCCTTTTGGGTTCCCAACAACCCTAAAGGTAATTCTTTTTGCAGATTTATTCTTGTAAATTTCGCTTTTGAAGGAAAGTTGTAAATATTATTGTATTCGGTCCGACACCAGGGGCAGATGAAAGAACAGATGAAAGAAAAGGCTAGCTAAGACCTGGATGTGCTTTCCAACATTTAGAAGACACAACCCTTAGGACCACACCACTTGAATGCTTGGATTTAATTTCCGTAATTAATAATTGCATAAACTGCTTAGACAAGGATTTAATTTTTGCATATTCTGTTGCATGCCTTAGACTAATTTAGAGTTTTTGGTGAAAAACTCTAAATTGACTTGGAATTTCAATCGGATAGTCAGAATGGCATCTTCATCCTCGACTGAGAGAATTTGCTTCCCCAGGATAGAGAAGTGTGCCTTTGATATCCCTTAGATCCGTTCTTGGACAAGGCAATTGCAAGGAGATGAGCAAATTAAATGGGAACAGAAATACCACATGGGGCAAACTCTGTCCCTGTTAAATGTGCCAATTAATTGGGATATGATCCAAGCAGCCCTGCTTTTCTGGGATCCCCAATTTTCCCTCTTTAGGTTTGGGATTAATGAGTTGACCCCTACAATTGAGGAATTCGAACTATTCCTCCGATTTCGTGACCATGGAGAACCAGCTAGGTCAAGTCTCAAAGATAGTTACAAGAATGAAGCTTGTACTTTCTTTGGCCTGCCCAGAGGAGAATTCCAGACCTTAGGAGGTGACCAAACATTCATGCGGGTTTCTAAAACCTTCCTTGCTGAAAAGATAAGGGACAAAAACCAGGAAAAACCCCATGTTTGGTGGGACACCTTCACCCTTGTGGTTCTGTCACAACTCTTCTTTCCTACTGGGGGAGACACCATTAATTTGGCCCTCATGGAAATTATAGACCAACTCCAGGTGAAATTCCGAATTGCGCCACTGATTCTTGCTCAGCTATACCATGCTTTGACCATGACCAAGAACGGAACTAGGAGGTTTCAGGGGTGCGCTCCTCTCCTACACATATGGCTTCAAGATCACCTGATGGTGGCTGAACCTGTCAGCCCACATTATGGGTACGTCCGTGACAATGTCACTTTGATGGCCGGAAGAGAAATTAGACCAGACTTACCTTCTAGAGAGGACTGGTTTGACCACTTTCTCCAACCAAGCGGAGAAACTAATATAAGATGGGGAGGCACATTTGACCAGACATATACCGCCATCATAGCTTTCAGGAAAAGACATTGCCTAGCCTTGATAGGCTTGACTCATGCCTTGCCATACTATCCGGTTCGAATTCTAAGACAGTTTGGGAAGTCTCAGGGAATACCGTCCAAAGACGAGGTAGAAGGATTTACTAGCCCACTTACATGGGAATTGAAGAAAAAATTGGTGAAGGAATGGCAACACGTGCACATACTCCAAGAGGACATTTTCACTGCATCCGACGTTCGTGATTACGAACAATGGATTGCTCGAGAAACTGGCCTTGACAGCCCACCTCCTCTCCATATTGTCACCTCTGATGATATCCCAGTTCCGCCCCTGACACATACAGGCATAGGGTGGCCGAACTGCGAGAATCTCATTCTTGAATCCACCGTGCATACGTGGATTCCAAGCGTAAAAACAGACAGGCCAATAAAGCCCTTCAGCAGCAGCTTGACACCATGCGCAGACACACAAAAGAGGACCGACGTCTGCGGAATAAACTTCTACGTGCCTTGAGAAGGGGAGACGTGTCCTCTTATTATGATGATGACCAACCTAGCTAGACCTTGGGTTTGTTGTAATTCTAAATTTGATCATGTAATTTGCTTGGTGTTATATACTTGAATTGTAATTTTCAAATATGAAGTTTCTGTTAGATTCATTGTCTTATGTTGAATTTAATCTGCAAAGGTGAATGTCAAACAAGTCAAAGAAAATTAATTGAAGTCCTCCATAGGCAATCTGGCCCCAAACGGCCACCATCTTTTAAGTCTTAATCAATCACTTCAGAAATCTTGAAACATAATAAGTGTTCTAGATAAAACCCCCCCCCCCCCCTTTGAGCTCAGATCACACCCGTTTGTGTCTTTTTCAAGAACATTCGGTCAACCTTTTAGGGCATTGAAGCCACTGGTATGTAAGCCAGAAAATTGGTGGAGGATCGTCCTGGCATAGCATACCCCGTTGAGAAGTACCAAAGTCAAAGGCAATTAAGCCAACATCAGCTAAGGCACGCTCGGGTATCCCTAACCGAAGTTTTAGGGCACTGAAGCCACTGGTAATTAAGCTAGAAAATTGGTGGAGGATTGTCCTGGCATGGCCTTCCCCATTGTGAGGCACCAAAGTCAATGGTAATTAAGCCAACGACTAGCTAAGGTATGCCTGGGAACTACTAGCCGAACTTAGGCACCAACGCCACCAGAGATTAAACTGATAATTGGCAAAGGTACGACTGGGTATTGCTGTTCAGCTCACCCCCTACGGAGACTTTACATGGTCCAGCCTCGTGATGCTGAGCTCAAACCAACTCTTTAAAATCTTGGGTTCTCTCTCCCAGCCGTTTGGCTAAAACAGACCAGTCTAAACCAGGTTCTCTCTCCCAGCCAAACCAGTCTAAACCAGGTTCTCTCTCCCAGCCGTTTGGCTAAAACAGACTAGTCTAAACCAGGTTCTCTTTCCCAGCTGACCAGTCTAAACCAGGTTCTCTTTCCCAGCCGTTTGGCTAAAACAGATTAGCTCAGGGTTCTCTCTCCCAACCGTTTGGCTAAAATAGATCAAGTTCAGAAGTCCCTATCATTTTCAAAGTAATTCAAATTAATTCTTAATTCTTTTTTACAGTTAAAATATATCAGTAATCATGCTTTATGTTAAATAAGTCTTTAATATAAGTTGCACTAATATTTGCTGGTTGTCCTCCCCAGGTTCCAAAATAGCTTTCCGAAGCCCATACCTATTAAGATCTAGAAGAAGGCTTGAAATGGAACAGTCAAGGGAACAGACGTCATCAGGACAGAACCAGGCTGAGTCCAACCAGACGCAGACAGTGGCTGATCTACAGCAGAGGATTGACAGCATGGGTACCATTATTCAAGAGTTGATGGCAGAACTAAGAGAACTAAGGATGGCTCCTCCTGCTGCCCCAGTGGCTCTGCAGCAACCAATTGCTCCACCACAGACAGATGCTCCACCACCATACCAGGTATATCCACCTCCGCTGGTGCCACCACCGCCTCCACAAGCAATACCTCTTCCCTAGACTATTGCACCTGTCCAACTGGGGCAAGAAGAAGAGGATTGGTATCGGACTCTGCAGGCCCAGTCTGAAGAAAAGATGGCAGCAAACAAAGCAGAAGTAGAAGCCTTGCGAGAGGAAGTGAAGCAGTTACGCCCTAGCACTGTTCCTACTGAGGCTACTCTGGATAGCTTATGCTTCTTCTCTGATGTTCAACTGCCTCCTAAGTTCAAGTGTCTAGATTTGCATCAGTTTGATGGCACTAGATGTCCACTGAACCATTTGAGATCATACTCCGGAGATATGTGCCAATATGCCAAAGACGAAAAGATAATGATACAGTTCTTTCAGAGGTTGTTGATTGGGGCAGCCTATACTTGGTTTTTGAGCCTGGACAAAACCAAGATCAAGACTTGGAATGACTTGGCAGCGACATTCATTCAGCACTACCGTTTGAACAGTCAGATTGTGCAAACTAGGGCTGAACTGCAAAGGCTGACGAAGAAGAATCAGGAGATAGTCAAAGAATATGCCAAACGTTGGAAAGAATTGGCTACGCTAGTCCAACCGCCACAACTTGAACAGGAAATGACTTCCTTGCTCATATCATCGTTGGGACAGCCGTTCTTCTCCTTGCTACTAGGGCAGAGCACGTCTAATTTTAATGACTTAATCCTAATAGCAAACAGAATCGAAGACGCTGTTAGAGCTGGCAAAATAGATGGCAGTGGCCAGGGTCCTGCTCAAAGAAGGCTGGTAGCAGGACAGAGTGGCAGAAACCAGGGGCAAGAGCCCAGAAGACAGGAAACCCAGGCAATTAACTATGTACAGCTTGCACAGCCTTACCACATTTCTCAGAGGCCTGAAGGTCAGGGGCAACTCATAAGAAGAACCAGAGAAGAGGCAGAGGCAAGGATAAAAAGGGTGTTTAACTCGCTGCCCTACGCACCTGCAGAACTGTTAACTACATTGCTGAAGAAGGGTTACTTACAGATCAGGCCTCCCAATCCTCGGATGGTTAACTCACGAAATTGTAATGCAGCAGAAAGATGTGAGTACCATTCTGGAGCTCCCAGGCATTCCACTAATCGATGCTGGGACTTGAGGCATGACATACAGGATCTGATCGATAGCAGGAAGATCTTTGTAGATCCCCCAGCACCAGCAGCGCCAACCCCTCCTACTGGCACAGCTACCAATCCTCTCCCGGACCATTTAAGGCTTCTGCCAGTGGATTTGTAAATCAGATCATCAATGACCGTGATTGTGAAGTACAGTTCAATCCATCTTTGCTGATCGGGCAACCGGGGCAAATTGTCAGGATTTACCTCCAAGAAGGGGCAATGCATCAGCAAATATGCATCATCAATGGAGATGAGGACGAAGAAACCTTCTTGGGATTCCCTCTGGTGCACTTCCACCTTCCAGAACCAGAACCTTTTTATCCCCCATCCGTCCCTGAATCACCTCCCTTAAATGTCTTTGACATGATGAACAACCCCTTCAATGACCCAATGGACTTCTTACTTGAGCTGCCCACTCTTAACCTATCACAACTTCACCTTGGACAACCCTCCTATTGTGCCGTACCTCCACCCTACCAGTTCCTACCTATGTACCATGATTCTACCATCACTTCTATTGAAAGAGAAGTCGATCAGATCACCCAATCTGGTAGATACATGAACACCGACCCTCCACCCGCACCAGAGGAAGAAACTGATGAAGAAAGGAAAAGGAGAGAAAAAGGGAAGGATGTGGCCACAGACCCATAAGAAGAAGGGGAAAGCCCCTGAGGAAGAGATCACAAAACTCCACAATAGTGTTTTCACTCCGGAGTATGATCTCGTTCAGCAATTAAATAAGACGTCCGCTCAAATCTCCATCATGTGCCTCCTTTTTGATTCAGAGAAACATAAGGATGTACTGATGAAGGCACTGGATGATGCACATGTACCAGATAATATCAGCCCTGAACAGCTAGAGGCAGTCATGTCAGTAATCGCGGCACCCGAGGCTGTTTCCTTTTCCTCAGCAGATCTGCCCCCAGAAGGCTATGACCATACAGAGCCACTGTATATTACAGTAAAGTGCTTTGACCTTGTAGTGAAAAGGGTCGTGATTGATAACGGATCGGCCCTGAACATCTGCCCTGTCAGGACCTTTCACAGCCTGCAGCTAAGCTCTAACTTGATCAAACCGAGTTCCCACAATGTCCGAGGGTTTGATAATGCCCGAAGGGATTCTCTGGGAGAAGTTACCTTGGATATCGTAATTGCTGAACAAACATTCACCCTAACTTTTGAGCTAATGGATGTTAATGCCTTGTTTAACCTGCTGATCGGAAGACCTTGGTTACACCAAGCAGGGGCAGTCCCATCTACTCTACACTGGATGGTCCGGTTTGTTTCAGGGAATGAGCTCATTACGTTCTATGCTGAGGACCACAGAGAATTTGAAAAGGTTGGGGTGCCTTTCGTTGATTACGAGCTACCCACATCGCTCAACTTCCAAGCTGTGGAGATGGTGTAAGTCAGTCATGTCACTGCTCCTCGGAAAACAGAATAGTCCAGGAAAAGAAAGAGAAAAGACATGTTTGGCGCTGCTGAATGCGCCGATTGGAGCCTCCGAGTAGGTGACGGGCTGGGCAAGTACAAATAAGGCATCAAGGCAGCAATTCAGCCTTGTGACAAAGCTGTTGGATTTGGGTTGGGGTTCATCTCGGAACCTGAGGATTATGCCAGACTTTTCGGCATGAAAGCAGAACGGAAGAGAGCTCGGATTGAAGGAAGGGATCCACACTGGCCTATCTGTATACACTGCCAGTTATATCATCACTTCACCAACATGGAGCGAGAAGCTGCACAAGCTATCCAGAACATAATACCCCAAGGGTGGGGTGATGAGTTCAATGATCCTACAGAACAAAGAGAAGTTAATTATTTACAAGGATTGTGGGAAGAACCTCCTTTGCCCCTGAAGACAATTACAAACAAGGTGGAAGCTGACCCTTTTGTAAGCACCTTATTTTTGCACTCCTGGAAGTGCTGAAAATGAAAACCCTGGCAGAAAGTCAAACCCCGAGGGGACAAAAAGTTGACTTTTTGATCAGGTGATAGTTGGCCACCTTGCTTTATCTCAGTAGATAGAGAATCCTGACACGGTTCCAACGCAACTGAGTTTGCTGGAATCGGAGTCCGGATGAAGGTTCTGCGAGCCGGTCAAACTTGAAGGGAGTAGAAAGTTGACTTTCTGCTAAACCCCGAGTCAACTGCTTAGCCCTATGCCAATGGATAGAGGACTCCGACACGGTTCTAACGCAATTGAGTTTGCCCAAATCGGAGTCTGGATGAAGAAGATGTAAGCAGTTGAAGTTCTAGGGCAGCGTGTTGGAAAACTGCAAACGTGGCAAAAGTCTGCACACGTGGCAAGCAGCAGAGCAAAAAGGTCCCAGGGATTAAATCTGTGATTACCCAAATTAATGAAAAACATCTCAAGGGTAAAGCTGCAGATATCCAAGGGTATCAGGGACTAGATCCATAAGTATCAAAACTTGAGAAAATATCCCAGGGACCAATCTGTAAATATCCAAAAGTATCAGGGACTAAATCTGTAAATATGAAAAGTATCAAGGACTAAATCTGTAAATATCCAAAAGTATCAGGGACTAAATCTGTAAAAATCCAAAGTACCAGGGACCAATCCACAAATACCAAGATTTGCTCATGATTGATGTCCCCTATGGGCATGCATGGGCATCATCCATGCATGCATCCCTCTCTCTCTCTCTCTCTCTCTCTCTCTCTCTCTCCCCATGATCATACATCATCATTCATACATGCATCCCCTCTCTCTCATGGTGGATGGGCATGCATGGGCATCATCCATGCATGCCACCCCTCATGCAACTCTCTCTCTCTATCTCTCCCATGATTATGCCCCCCATGCATGTATGCCCATCCTTTGTACCACATGAATAAAACCCCCCCCCCCCCCCCCAAGCCCTATACGTAGGGGGCTCTCTCTCACTTTGAGGAGATTTTTCTCCCACCATTCTTCTTCTCCAAAGCTCCAACTTCTCTCCCATCTCTCCCAAGCTCTCTTCACCTCTCTCAAGCTCTCTTCCAAGGCTCTCTAAGCCCTCCACCACCATTCTCCACCACATCCAAGCAAGGAAGGGAGGAACACTTGCTGTTGGTGCAAGAAGGAAGCTGCTCCAGCCCTCATCTCTACTCCAAGGAAGCTTCACACCCAATCCCCAAGGGTATAAGTCCCCAAGGTGAGCTCCTTCCCACCTTTTGTTTAACATAGGTGAACATGAGATAGATTGGAGCATGTAAGGTCTCATGCATATGGAAATATTTCTGTTGTGCATTTGGTGTGCATTTTCTCTCTTCTGTCATCATTTTTTATGATAATACAAGAGCAACTACCCCTTTAAATGGTAAGATTTTCGTTTGAGCAAAAGAGAAGAAGAGGTTTCTTGTTTAGGCTCAATTTTTAAGCACTATGAGGTTTCTGTTTTGCTCTCTTAGTATGGTTATTATTCCCTCATTCAATAGGGGAGTATGTTCCCTTTTTATTCCTATCTAATGTACTCCATGAGAAACCCCCCTCTTCCCTTCTTCAATGTTCTTTTAGGGGTTAGATGGTTGGTTTATATTAATATGATCATGCTGTAAATTATGCGGGATGCATGCTAGATTTCATTTCCCGTATTTGGGGTTGCTTGTGTATGGATTAATTAAGATTTTAAGCATGCATGTCATTTCCTAATCACGCATGAGTGTTGTAGCATGCATGATGAATGGAATCCCAAGTTTGAGCACATCAAGTTTGTTCATGCATTAGAACCTTCGCCAATTGCCATGCTTTTGCTCCTTGCTTTTTGTGACCATTGGTATGCCTCATTCATGATATTTTCCCTATTTTTATTTCACTGTTTCATACAAGTTTCTCATCTCCCTTACTTCATTTAGAGCCACTGTTTTGGCCTATAAGGAATGTGCGCCATTCTTATTCCCTCATCTTATGCATAGGCTAGCATACTCATCCATTAAAAGCATGATTAGGCCCTTGTATGTAGGTAGGGGCTCACTTTTAGTTCATGTATACAGCCAATGCAAACACATGTGCATGTGTTGTTAGGGAGCATGTCTATGTAGGTTTGGAGCATGTCTTTTGATGTTTTGTGATTGGGTCTCCGTTGTGCTGTGTATGCTGGGTGATTTCTCTAAGCTAAAAGAAACCAACACAGGGACACTTTGTCCCTGTCTCTTCACCATGATAGATCCCAAGAAAGGGAAAAGGGAGACCCCATCCATCCCCCTTGATGGTGGTTCTTAAACCCCAAGAAGAAGCCCTTTAAGCCCTTCACACCACTGTGGGCCCACACAGGGGCCCACACAATAACTGGAACATCCCAAGAGATCCATAAACCCAATCCCATAGCAAAAATTCAAAAAAACCATTCTGTGTGTTGATCCGACAACTCAGGCCGGATCAACTGAAACCCATGTGTAGCCGGCTAAAGGTGCCGGATACACTGAGCCTTGTGTGTAACCGGCATCTCAGGCCGGCTACACTGCCAAACTGAATTTTTGCCATTTTCTGATCTTGTGCTGTTTTTTGGTTTGTTTGATCAAATCCGGGCGAACCAGTAGGGTTTTCGGGTCACCCGGAAACCCAAGGTGGGCCTTGGACCGACCCGGTCCAAATTGATTTCCGATGGGCCTTCCAACGGGGCCCACCAAGCCCGACAAACCCATTTTTGCTAAATGAAGACAATTAAATTAATTGAGTGGGCCAAACCCATTGAGGCCCACCAAAGCCCATTTTGGAAGCATGATGCTTAGATTTAGGCATGGTTTGGCCGAGACCAAGGGCAAGGCCTGTCAGGCCCACTAAGCCCATTAAACCCAACCAAGGTTAGGGTTCCCAAACCCTAACTCAGGAAGCCTTGGGCTTTCAAGCCCAAGCCCAGGTAAAGGGCCCCAAGCCCAATGCTTGGCCCATTTTGGCATGGATTAAGCGAGATAACTCAACAAACTTGGCAACAAACTGTGTGGCCCACTCAAGGGCCCACAAAGCAATCCCGACCCGCTTTGGCATGAAATCCACTTAAATAATCAAACTTAAACTTCAAATAAAAATCAATTCATTTGAACCAAGGCCCAAAGGGCCTCTCAGGGTTAGACTAAGGCCCACCACGGGGACATATGGGCCATAGTTGGCCCACTAAGGGATCCATGGGCCTTTCAACGGGGCCCACCCAATCAGACTCACTTCATTCAATAATAAGAAGATAAAATCAAGTAAAGGGACCCACACCACTTTGGCGGTCCCGCCAGACTTAACCAAATTGAATGTTGGAATAGGAATTGGGTGAGTGAGAGACCAAAGTTGGCTCACACTAGGGAAACCTATGGGACCCATCACTTGACGGGGTGGGCTGAGATGTCTACGAACTTCCCCAGACCGCAACCGAGAACCTACTTAGAATCTCAAGCCGCAGACCAAGCCTTAATAGAAGAACTTAGGCACCCAGGTGTTTGCCTGCACCCCATCATGTAATGGCGACTCCAAACTATCCCGAGGCACGCATCGTTTTGCGTGCGCCTTGTCGTGCGACCGAAATCGGGTGCGCACACCTTTGACCTTTCGTAAATCAGTGGAGGACTTAACATCAGCTGATGATGTTGCATCTGCGGAGGAATCAGTCATTCATGAAGGATTACCCGTCTGCCCATTTGCTGTACTTGAGGCACCAACGGAGGATGAAGAAGACCCAGCCATGTACATATGTATGATGGAAAGCCAAGACAGTTCAGGAGAGCCTACGCCAAGAATAAGATCTCCTCCACCTCCTCCCCGCATGCTGCACCCTGCAATGCAAGATGGTTTGAATCAGATGTTCCAGTATATGCCACAAGTGCTAGGGCTAACCCTTGAAATGGTGTATCGTGAGACATATGGGAACTGGGCCCTAGATGAGCACTCTTCCAGCAGGAGGTAGATACTTGCAGAGATACCCGTAGCAAGGGCATTACCAAAGATGAATATACCCAATGAAGTCATTATCAAAGTACACGGGTCAATACCTCATCGCGGTGTATGGATAAGTTTGTCGTCAAAATCAAAGCAAAATTAGGACAAGACAGAGAAGGGTAAGGCAAACAATCCCATCTGCATCTTGTCCGACAGCAGCATCAGCATGATACAAAGTGGAAAGGCACAGGAAGTGACTGCCATCAGCAAGGAAGAACATGCATTGCAAAACTGGAGTTCGACGCCTCTTGCTATCAGCAAGGCCAAACTGCCAAAGGAAGTTTCTTTCACTTCTGAAATCTCCCTTGTAGATATCTCTGCACTTTTCAATAAATGCATGAAGTCTTTTGAGTACTTGCCTGCTTCTATTAATAACTGTACAAACAAACAAACTCAATCTTGCAACCTTAATATCAATCTCGACGCACACCCGAAAAACTCGGAGCACGAAATAGGTAATCAGGCTGCCAAAATGAAACAAAAAGATAAAAAAGAACAAAAAGAAATTCAAAAAAGAATAAAAGAAAGGAATGAGCTAGTGCACAGTATTGAGCAAGAATCAAACTGCGGCATTTACTCATCACAACCAGAAGATTCAGAAATTATCCCCAGGGAGTCTTTTGAACATGAGGATAATGATGAATCATGGGAGACCTCACCTGAAATTCAATTTGCCTTGGACAGACATGAAAAGGGTCTCCAGGCTAATATTGAGGAAACTGAACCTATCAACATAGGTGAAACAGCACAACCAAGGATTCTTCAAATTGGTAAAAAGCTTTCTCAATTATAGAGAACACAAATAATTGATTTTCTAAAATCTTACACTGATGTGTTTGCATGGTCATACGAGGATATGCCTGGGTTAGACACAGATTTAGTTGTGCATCGGTTACCAATAAAGTCTGAGGCCACACCAGTGAAGCAAAAACTCAGACGCATGAAACCAGAATGGGCCCTGAAGATCAAGGAAGAGGTCACCAAACAGTTGAAAGCTGGGTTCTTGAAAGTAACAGATTACCCAGAGTGGTTAGCAAACATCGTGCCAATCCCCAAGAAAGATGGAAGGGTCAAGATGTGTGTTGACTACAGGGATCTGAACAAAGCAAGCCCGAAAGATGACTTTCCATTGCCACACATTGATATACTGGTACTGCAACTCATTCCATGTTCTCCTTTATGGATCGATTCTCCGGATACAATCAAATATGGATGGCTCCTGAAGACATGGAGAAGACTTCCTTCATCACACATTGGGGCACGTACTGTTACAAAGTGATGCCATTTGGGTTGAAGAATGCGGGCGCTACATACCAGCGGGCAATGACTTTGTTATTCCACGACATGATGCACAAAGAAATGGAAGTATACGTGGATGACATGATTGCAAAGTCAAAGGAGGAGGAAAGTCATTTGGTGAACCTCGGAAAAGTATTTGACAGACTCAGAGAATGCAAGCTCAGATTAAACCCAAATAAATGTGTGTTCGGAGTTACTTCAGGGAAGCTACTCGGATTTATTGTTAGGAAATGAGGGATTGAAGTTGATCCTATCAAAGTAAAAGAAATTTTAGAGATGCCTCCCCCATCCACAGAGAAAGAAGTAAGAGGTTTCCTTGGCAGATTGTAGTACATCAGTCGGTTCATAGCACAAATGACTCCCATGTGCGAGCCGATATTCAAATTGCTAAAAAAGGATAACCCAGTGATCTGGAATGAGGACTGCCAAGAAGCATTTGACAAGATCAAAGCCTATTTGATGAGTCTGCCGACTTTGGTTTCCCCTGTACTAGGACGACCTCTAATCATGTATTTATCAGTTACAGAGACAGCGACCGGATGCGTCCTAGGACAACATGATAATATAGGAAGAAAGGAACAAGCAATTTATTATCTGAGCAAGAAATTCACTAATTATGAAGTGAGATATACATTGCTTGAAAAAATGTGTTGCGCGTTGGTTTAGGCAGCTCAGAAGCTTCGGCATTATCTGCTTAGCCACACCGTTTTCCTGATTTCAAATATGGATCCCCTGAAGTATATCTTTGAAAAGCCAATATCTACTGGAAGGGTAGCCAAGTGGTAGGTCATCTTGTCTCAGTATGACATTGTCTACACCACAAGAAAGGCGATAAAGGGACAGGCAGTAGCAGACCACCTGGCAGAACATCCTGTATTGGACTACCAACCACTTATCACTGGGTTGCCAGATGAAGAAGTAATGTGTGCTGAGCCAGCAGGGGAAGAAACCGGATGGCAGATGTTCTTTGATGGGGCTGTTAATGTCAATGGGAAAGGAATTGGAGCAGTGATCATTTCCCCAAAAGGAGTCCATCACCCAATAGCAGCAAAACTCTTATTTGATTGCACTAACAACATGGCAGAATATGAAGCATGTGTGTTAGGCTTGCGGGCTGCAATCAAAATGAATGTGCAAGAGTTGAAGGTGTTTGGTGATTCTAGCCTAATCATCTACCAGGTGATGGGAGATTGAAGGACTAGAGATGTAAAGTTGGTGCCATATCACGAACTGATTAAAGAATTGGAAGAACAATTTGAAAGCGTGACATTCGATTATACGCCACGAGACAGGAATCAGTTCGCAGATGCCTTGGCAACACTGGCATCTATGGCAACCATCACTAATGACACCTGGGTACAACCACTGGAAATGCCAAAAGGGGAACCCTGGTATGCAGATATAATGAGATACCTGAAAGATAGGACTTTGCTAGAAAATGCCACAGCAGCTGAGAAGCGCACGATTCAGAAGTTAGCAGGACAGTTCTTTCTCAGTGGGGGCAAGCTATACAAAAATTCCTATAATGATTCACTGCTGCTATGTGTAACAGAAGAAGAAGCACACCAGCTGATTGATGAAGTCCATGGGGGATAGTGTGGTGCACATATGAGTAGGCACATGCTAGCAAGGAAAATCTTCAGAATGGGTTATTACTGGTTGACCATGGAATCTGATTGTCACATCCATGTCAGGCAATGCCGATTATGCCAAGTTTACGCTGATAACATTCATGCACCGCCCAATACTCTGTATTCGATGACTTCTCCCTGACCCTTTGCCATATGGGGAATTGACATGATTGGAGAGATTCATCCGAAAGCATCAAATGGTCACCGATTCATCTTGGTCGCAATTGACTACTTTACCAAATGGGTAGAGGCCATGTCTTTTGTGGATGTCAAGAGGTCGCATGTACTGAAGTTCATCAAGAACAACATTGTTTGTCGCCATGGTGTAGCTGAGGCACTTATCACAGACAATGCCAAGAATCTGAATAACAAGGACATGGATAAGATGTGTAGCGATTTGAAGATCAGACATCTGAATTCTACTGCATATCGGCCCAAGATGAATGGAGCAGTAGAGGCTGCCAACAAGAACCTGAAAAAGATACTTGAAAAAATGGTAGTCACCTACAGAGACTGGCATGAGAAGCTGACCTATGCCTTGCATGCCTAATGGACCTCAATTACGGCGTCAACCGGAGCAACTCCTTTCTCTCTTGTATATGGAATGGAGGTAGTTCTTCCCGTAGAGGTGTAGATTCCCTCGCTCAGAATCCTGAAGGAAACCGAAATTGATGACATTGAGTGGGAAGAATCAAGGTTTGACCAGTTGCAGTTGCTCGATGAAAAAAGAATCAAAGCTCTGTCCCATGGACAACTCTATCAGCAAAGGATAGCACGAGCTTACAATAAGAAAATGATACCACGACGCTTCAAGGTGGGAAACATTGTTATGAAAAAAATATTCCCCCACCAAGAAGACAATAGAGGGAAGTTCAAGCCAAACTATGAAGGGCCATGTATAGTTCACAAAGTTCTGTCCAGAGGAGCACTAATCCTACAAGAGATGGACGGAACTATTTTTCCTGAGCCAATAAATGTAGATGCAGTCAAACTGTATTACCCTTGAGATTATTCCAATTGCGAAATTGTAAAACCCCGAATTTAACCTAATAAATAAATAAATAATAAATAAAATAAAATATGAGTTAAGTCCTAGTTAAAATAAAAAGTGAAGATTTAGAGAATAATTAATTCGAATAAGTCATAAGTTGAAAATAAAGAAAGAATTTTAATGAAATAAGCCTAAAAGAATAAAAAGGGTATTTTGGTAATTTATAGAAAAGGGTACTTAGTAAATAGATCATTAAATAATAACTAGAATTAGAAGATAGAAGAAAATAATTTATTATGACAATTTAGAAATTAAAAGGAATTAATAAAAGCCTAAAAGTGGGAAAAAGGGTAATTAGGAGATTTCACGTCTTAATTTGGAGAAAATAAGGTTTTAGGTGATATTAAAGTTTAATTAAATATTATGCACGAAAATATGTTATAAATAGGAGTTTAGATGACGAGAGATTAAATTATTAGTGTTTAAGTAGAAAAATAAAAGGTGGAGAAAAAGTAGGAATTAATTAGAATGGGTTAAACATTAATTAGACCATGGTTGGGTTAGCCCAAATTAAAGTAGCCTATTAGGGTTGATTTAGGATTTCTAAAGCCTAGTATAAATAGGAGACTAAGATTAGACAAGAGGGAATTTTCGTGGGTTTATTATTGAGAGAAAAGAGGGAGAGAAAGGAAGAAGGTGGCTAATGGAGGTGTCTGACCAGCCATCATCAAAACCAGATCGGAGAAAATCCGTACGGTGGATCGCCTTCAAATTTGGGGGTTTTGGTCTTCACTGATGGAGCTACATTGTGTACGGTGGAGATTTGAATTAGGAGAGTCTAGATTGGTGCGTTTGGGAGCAAAAGTAAGGTCCAGAATTAGAAATTTCAATGGAAGAAGGATTTAGCGTATAAGGCAAGTAGTAACCTTTGGAAAACGTGAGGAATTGCATGATTTCGTTTTCTGTGATTTAATATTGATTGAACGGATTAGTCGGAACAGTATTTACATGGAATCAAATTGGTTATACATTATTGATTGGTATTCTTGAAGGATTTGTTGAAATAAAGAAGAAAACTTGGTTTAATCATGAAATTAATTATGTGATGGTATTTAATTAACAAGAATTAATCTAGAAGGCTTTAGGAATGTTTTAGAATGTTATTAAATTGATTTAGACTAAAGAAACATATGGCAAAAGCATAAAAATCCGAACTTTGTAAATCTGGAAATTTTCTGTTTAATTTTGCACGAGCGCCTAGGATCGCCTAGCCCTGTAAAGGTCGGCGCTCTATGTAAAATTTGCAGATTTTGGAGATTTTGTAATTTGAATAAATATCCAATAATTGTTCTGCTTAGTTAAGCATGTTAGCATCTTTATAAGGACCTAATTAAGGTATAAAAATTATAAAAATTAAATTGGAAAGATTAACCAATAAATTGAAGGGTTCAATGAAAGGTTTGTCTATAAAAGGGTCAAAGGGTATGGATATTGCTAGAAATAATACTACTGGTACTTATAGCTTATAAACATCTTCTAAACTTTATTTTAGGTCTGTAGAACATGCTGAAGAATAAAAATACAGAAAAGTTAAATAAAGACTACTTTAGGTGTTAAGATAGGTAATTGGGTTCTAATAAAGGGAGTAATAAGGAAAACTCTAAGTAGGATTTGATTTCCTTTATTTTGAGCTTTAATATGAATATTGGTTTATGGAATTGGAGAAACATTAATTTCTATTGAATTTTTGATACATGAGTTTTGCTTTGAATATAATTGGGAAATTGCATATGAAATTCTGAAAAAGGCTTCATTTGGATTATTAAGGATTGAATCATGGTTTTCACTTGGAATTGAATATTCTGGTATGGATTGGTATGTGGTATGAAGTTATTAGCTTTTCTTTTACGGTTGAGTGGTATGGCTTCTGTGGTAGAGTTTGATACTATCTTTTACGGCAGAGATGGGTAATCCTCTGTGTAGAGATGTATAATCCTTTACGGGTAAAAGTGTGTATGCCTCCTCATTAGAGTGTCTTCCCGTATGTGGTTTTATCGTGTTTTGTGTCAGTGGGCTTAGCTGTATATGGATCCATAGTTTTGGCTGGTTAGCTAAGTTGTATTTAGTTTGGGTTGAGTTACTCCTATATGCGAGCGCGCTTCCCTTGCAAGTTAGTTTGCTCTGGGAAGGTCCTATGTCTGGAGGGACACCCCGGTGCGCCGCTGGTGATTCCCTGTACATGTGGATAAGCGACCATCTCCATGTATTGATTCTGGTGCTGCATGCTGGTAGTACATGCCAACTCTGTTGAGTTCGTGTGCAATAAGTCGGTGACTACGGCTCTTGTCTATAACTGCGCTGCATGGGGCTTGAGTATCATTAAGTAACACTGCCTCTAAGCTGCACGGTGGTATAGCATTTAGTCGAGTGTCATCTCAAATACTTATCATCTTTGTGAGTCCTACAATGGCACGTGTTTTATCTTTTTTGTCGGTTTTACCCCGTTAACATTAAGTTACTGGTATTTATACATGATCATCTGTTTTATCGCTTTATTTGTAATTGCCATGGATAACTTGGATTTCTCGTCTTATCGTGGATTAATCGAATACCTCATGACTATTTTCTTACATTGGACTGTTTCAATTTGCATGCACCTGCTACTTGCTGAGATGTAAATCTCACTCCGTTTTCCCATATTTTTCAGGTTGCTTGGAGAGATCGTGAAGATGGGGTTTAATTTTGATGGGTAGAATTATAATTGGTATTAATGCTACATGTTGATTAGATAAACTTTATTATAAACTTAATTGATATTATTGAATAAAGAATTGTTTCTTTTTATTGGCCACCATAACTCTGATGTAATTAATTAGTAAAGTTTAAAATTATTGTGAATCTTGGTTTGTATTTGACCCCAGCTTCGTGGTAACACCTCGGGTTTGGTTGTTGAAACAGACTTGGGTTGTTACAGTAGCGAACCGAGTTCGGGTTGGGTGCCGGTTTGCACTGACCCAGGTTCGGGGCGGTACAGAAATGAAGAGAGGCCATCATTTGACTCTCCCAAGCCTATGAATCTTTCCAAACACCCTGAAATGTCTCCCCTAGTTAGACACTTTTGAGCCTGAAAATTTCTTTTCAAACCTAGTACAGGTGTTCCCTCACATAAAAAATGGGCATTCCTGGCCCCAAAAAAAAAAAAAAAAAAGAGCAATTACAAAGAAAATAAAGAAAAAGAAAAAGAAAAGAGTTGTGAAAAAGCAAGTACAAAATAAGGCAGGAAAACTAAGCCAGGATGTAAGTTCCAACAATAAAAAGAGCACTGTACAAACCTATAAAATTACAGCCTCTTCGAGCCACTTATCTTTCTTTCAAAAACCCCGGCCTAGTCTACATTTCATCCTATTTTGAAGACCTCTCAAATACCAGAGTGAATGATCTTGGGCAAAACAGTCAAATCTGCGTTTTCTGGTAAGGACAGAATTTGATCTTCTCTAAAAGACCAGACATGGTGAAAACCCGAAAAGGGCGCTGTGTGCAAAAATGGTCGGTCGTGGTAAAAAAAAAAACCTGGTCATACCTCGATTAAAAAGGGAATGCAGTGGGCAGTGCACTAGGTGGAAGCAGAAAAGTGATCCAAAGGACCCAGACTGATAGATTGTGTTTAAGTAAACGCTTCAAGGCCCATGATGACAAGGCTAAAAATACCAAGCACACTAATCTGTATCTGACTTAAGGATTGACTTTTATGATAATTACAGGCACAAACACACACTACCACGTCTGTATTTTTCTGTAATTGTTCTGCTTAACTACTTTTGAAATTTCCCCATTTGTGTTGCTAATCTTTGAAGAAAGGTTTATTACCTTGGTCAATAGCCAATTTTGGATTATGATGAGTGAATGGCTTAAAATAAAAGAAGGAACAAACCCTGCATATCCCCCGCGGATCAAGCACTGATATTTTGTTCCTTGTATAGGTTCAAACAGGGAAATAACAAGACATAAGATGAACATGAGAAGGGCACTTTGATGATAGAAACATATATCCTTTCTTCCCCAGCAAAGGCTTCTTCCATTTCATCCCCAACAGAGCTAAGAAGAAAGAAGATCGACAAGATCTTTAGACCATCCAACTAAGCTTCAAAAGCAGAGGGAGACATCACAATAATCCCCAGAGAATCGTCTTGACAGGTCATATTCCCACTGGATCCCCAGTGGAGTAACGCATGAGTGGGAAAAGAAGCTCTAATGCCTCAACAAAGAAAGAACTTGGCAAGGAAAAGCAGCAAGCTTTTCAAGAAAAGCAAAGAAATAACAGGCCAATTCGCCTCCTCTTGTAAATTTTGATTTTCCACTTTTGTAAATAGTCTAGGCTAGAAGTAGGCATGTTTGTGGTCTCCGAGATGATGGGCAGCAGCGCAAAAGCCTCCTCCCATTCTCCCACCTTCACTCCCGGTCCCCTACTTTGGCCTAACAACTACCCTTGAAAAAAAAAAATAAAAAAAAAAAAGAAGTCAAAACTGAAGTCACTAAAAGCTTTAATAAAACAAACAAGAAAAAAAGAACATTGTTGATTGCCTTGCATCAACGCCGAAACAGGCTGATGAGCTCAGATCTAATCTTACATCCCTTTTCAAAAGGCTAAGGAGCTACCTTATTCAAACCCGAAAGAGGGTATAGGGATACCAAAGCCAGGAAGTGATACCAGACATCTGACACTTCCCTTTCACTAAAAAATTCAAGGATTGAGCTCGTCAACCATATCGACAGAAATGCAAGGTGCAAAAATAAGGTTTTTTTTCTTCTTTGCCGTTCATCCCCAAAGGTGACTCCGGCAAAGAGGGGCAGCTGTAGACACCTGATTTTTGCACTCCTAAAATGAAGAAAAATGAAAAGTCAAACTAAAAGTCAAACCCTGAGGGGGTCAAAATTTGACTTTTTGATTCAAGTAAATTTGGCCATCAAACTTCATCTCATTGAAAAGACCACTTCGACACGGTTCCAACGCAACTGAGTTTGCTAGAATCGGAGTCTGCATTAGGAAGTTATGAGTCGGTCAAACTTTTGGGGAGCGAAAAGTTGACTTTTAGCTCGACCCCAATTCAGCTGTCCAAAGTGATCCCAATGGATAGGTGGTTCCGAGCTGATTCCAACAATACTAAGTTTTCTGAAATCGGACACCAGACGAAAAAGTTATGGGTAGTTGAAGTTTTAAGAAAACTACCCGTTTGGCAGAATAGCAGCAAAAAAGCAAAATGAATTAATAAAATCAATAAAAAACATTTAATAAAACATATCTTAATATTTTAACATTTAATAAAAGTATCTTAATATTTTATTAATATAATAATGAAGAATCTTTGATTTTTTAATAAAATATTAAGAAAATCGGATAAAAATCTTTAATTAAATCAAATTTAATAAAAGATTTCAAATCCGGCATTTAAAAAACGTGCATAACCGCACTTGAAGTATGGTTTAGTTTGAACCGCACTTCAAATACGGTTTTGATCTTCTAGAAGGTGGACGCGTGTCCTGTACGGCGACAGCTGGCAGATCCGCGCAGATTCGCACGTTTTTAATGCCAACCGCACTTAAAGTGCAGTTTTTGCACTTTTAGTGTAATTTGGCAAGAACCGCACTTCAAGTGCAATTGTGACCAAACCGCACTTAAAGTGCGGTCTGGTCAATTTTTGCCTATAAAAAGGGGGCCAGCCCCCATTAGGAGCAAGCTGGTCCCCCCCTGTCTCCTGCATGTTCCCCTTCCTTCCCTTCGACGTTTTACACGTCCACACCCTATTAGAGTCCATTTAGCCTAGAAAAATACCCAAATTACCCCTGGATTGCTATTTAGCCTTTCCATTTCATCCCTTTCAACCAGAAATAGGAAGTATCCCTTTTCAAACTCAATTCAAGAAATCCACCGTAGTGCGGAAGCGCTGCTGAACTCATTCGGAAGAGCAATAACACACCAAGACAAGCAATTGATCATACTGTAAGTATTTCTAAAGTTTTATATTTAACAAAAGTGAATAATAGTTATGTTAACATATTCCAAATTCTCCTTTTCTATGCTTTGTTTTACCAAATTGTTTCTAATCCGTTTGTTACATGTTGAATGTCACGAGAATAAGGGCGACAATTTTCGTAAAAAGGAGAAGAGCACCTTTAAGTCAAAATGGACACTTTAATTAAGCTAATTTAACTAACCCCTTTTATTTGTTACCAAAGATTGGTTCATCCCTTTTGAAGATCTGTTACACCCCTGTAATTTTCCCTTTTTCCTTTCTTGACAATGGCTGCAAGTGACTACAAAAGAGATAGGCTTTTGTGAAGAATGGAAAGACAAAGAAAAGTGGCTTTCCAAGCCAAATGGAACAAATGGAGCAACAGGAAGCTACTGAACTCCTGCATAATTCGCCGGAAATCCCCAAGAACCCTGCCAAACTGATTCAGATTAAAATCGGCACAAAATTGCGAATTCGGGAGAAAACCGCACTTACAGAGCGGTTTGGGCAAAACCGCATAGTGAGTGCGGTAAAATTAAAAAAAGTGGTTAAAATTTTGATTTTTTGGCCCGGTTGGACTTGACCCGACCCGAACAAGCTTTAACCGACCTCCTGGATAATTTGGGCTATTTTAAGCCCATTTGTGGACTGTGGACCTAAATAGGCCCACCAAGGCATCCGGGGCCCACACTTTGACTGGCCCAAACCAGGCCCGTTTTCAACAAATGGGCCCGAGGCCATTTGACCCTTGGGTAGTGGGCCAATTCCAAGCCCAATAAGCCCTTAATATTCCTAAATAATTTAACAAATAACCAAAAAAGGGTTATCCAATAACCCTACTGGGCCCAGGCCCAACCTTGACAACCCACGGGTCTTCTAACAGGACCCGTATCCGACCCACTTCATCTAAATAAAAAGATAAAACAAAATAAAAAGGGGCCCACACCACCAAAGGGTCCCGCCAGACCAAACAAAGTGGCATGCTAGCCTAGGAAGGGTGAAACTGACTCAAAAACCAGAGAGACCCGAGGGATCCGTCAAACCGACGGGGCGGGCCGGGGTGTCTTCGGACTTCCCCGAACGTAATTGAAGACTTAGCTAGAACTCTGAAAAGCCGCAGACCAGACTTAGACCCAGATAGGGCAATCACCGTGTCTGCCTGCACCTCTCAGGCAGTGGCGACTCCGAATGTCCCGAGGCACGCACTCCCTCGTGCGCCCCGTGTGCGATCTAAATCATTTTCAGGTGCACACACATGGCATCATCTATTGCCATCCTACACCTGAGAAGGAGTTGTCCAGAAATCAATATAATAGGCTTTACCTTCCAGATGTGAAATGTAGTTGCAATATCTGTCGTGTTTACAATCAAATTCACAGCTATCAAAGATGTACCAATCTTCATGTTATGTGGGAAATGGTCCCAATGGTGACAACAGCCATTCTAGTGTTGTTTGTAGTAGTCTTGCAAATTCTGATACTCATTTGGAATTTTCACCAAAAGCTAGAACCAGGTACCTCCTTTGTTTCAGATGTTGGAGTGACCATGAGAGTTGTAAAAGATGCACTTGTTCATAAAAACCTATAGCTTTAGGAATTTTCTTGTATCTAACACCACTGTCTTGTTTCCTGGCTAGCTCAGCTCACACAACTGTTTTAGGTTACCTACTTATTTTGGGTTCTCATTCTGATGAGAGAATGAGGTGTTCATATAGATCAGATGTTTGTTAGTTGGGATTTATGGTTTACACTTCAGTGAATTTTTTTTCCTTCCTTTTGGAGTGAGTGTTTATTTTGTACTTCTTTCTTTTATCATCCTTTTTTTCTTTTTCTTTTTTTGAAAGAAACCTACTTAGGTCAATAGACCAAAAGGGTCACTCCATTAGTGGGAGGGGGTTGAGACAGAAACCTCAACTACTATATAGATTGAAAGAAAAGGATTACGAGAGAAGGGAGATAAGAAAGACAAAAAGAAACTGCTAAGATGGCACAAAATGACGACAAAACCATTACTTAGAGACCCGTTTGTAAGGAAGACAGCTTATTTAAATGGTAGAAACCAAAAATCTCCTTGGGAAGATCAGAATTGGAATGACGAACAGAGTTGCAGCCACTAGCACCAAGCTTCGCAATGGCATCTGCTACCAAATTCGCTTCTCTAAAATCATGTGTAAAATGGCAACAGCAAGAAGGTAATAAATCCTTGATTTGGAGAATTTAGTAAAAAAGGTGCCAGCGAGAAGGCGACAAACCATGAATCCAATTAACAAGATTTTCTTAGCCAGATTCAATGTCATATTGTTGGCATGCTCTGCTTTCATGTTGGAATCTCAATTTCAACGGATGTTTAGAGTAAATATCATGTTGTGAATTCAAACCATGCATAGTAGCAAATATAAAATAAAAAATGAGAGAACACAACAAGTTTCACATGGTTTATTGTTATGCTTATGTTCGTGGAAGAGATAAGAATCTTTGAGGAATTAGTTTTACAAGTTTCTTCACCACCTCTCAGACCAAAACAGCATTAAGAAAGTTATTTTTCTATTTCCTTTCTTTTCACTTTCTTCTCTTTTCTTTTCTTTTTCTCACTCTCCTTCCTCGCATTCTTTCAGCATCTATACTAGGATGGCAATGGGCAGCTTACCTGTTTAACTGACCCAACCTTTATGGTCAGGGTTTGGTATGCCTAAAATCATGTTAGGTGCGGGTTTAGGTTTAGCCCAACCCGCTCCGACTCAGCCCTAAACCCAACTTTCATATATTAAAATAGTGTTTTTAATATTATTTTCATATATAGTATATGTAAGGTATATGTATTTTACTGATAAATGTATTATTAATGTATATATTTTATTTTTAAAAACAAATTTTTTACATTTATACAACAATTGGTAGGGCTGCGGCAACTTGAGAGGGGTAGGTTCGGGTTCACCAAAACGTGCCCCAAACCCCCCTTGTTGCCATCCATATTCTATACTATCTATCTAAATCTATACTCTATATAAAGTCAACACTAAGTTTTCTGGCTAACATTCTGTACATAAAATATTCCCAAGTTTTCCTCATTTTAGAGGTTTGTTACCACACGGAAGCATTCTAACTAACCTACGATTTGGGCCTATATTGGCTCTTGCTTTTAAATTTCCAAGTAAGCCCCACATAAAACATTGACATTGACAAAAAGTGAAAAGATGATAACCGTGGGATGATCCGTGGAAGCCTCCCACTTCAAAAGAATAAATATGATACGCACTATCAGGAGAAAACATATATAAACTTGTCTGTTTTGCAACGCGCGTTCCCATAGTATAGTATAATGGCATGCCTGCCTGTAATGAATGCCGTATATTATATACAGTTCCAAAAGTCTTTTTCTTCTGTAATCAAATGTTACCAATTTTCATTAATAATCATATCATAAATTTTTTAGTATCTGATGTTCCGATTTTTTCAGTGGTTCAATTCAAACATTACAACTTGTTCAATGCCCTTATGCAACAAGCAATTTGGATTCAAGCAAGTCCATGTACACAGTGTCATGGTTGTGATTCAGAAAGCTCAAGGATATTGACAGTCCAGGGCTTGAGCTCACATGATTAGGAGTGTTGAGAATCGTGCAATGTGAATAGTAAAAAAGATAGAGAGGAAGAAGAACAAGAACACATAAGATTTAAGTGCTTTGGCAATGTACCTACATCCACTGTATACAGCAAAATTTCCACTAAGAGAAAATCATTTAGGGTTACATCAATGTATATATACCAACCCTAAACAAGGTAATTTTTGAAATCTGCTATGCTCCATCCACAGGGCCCCACAATACCTCTCCCTTGGACCCAGAATATGTATCACTGTTTCTAACAAGGAGGAGCATGACTAGGCTATTCAATATGATTTTTCACCAGAGTTAGTACATAGAAAGCTCAAGTTGCTATATCCTCAAGCCTTAGACCATTTGATTGCTTCGTCCTTTTATTGCGCTTGGTTTTTGTTGATTCCTATGACAAGGGTCAAAGGAGATGAAAGGTTCAAGGCTCTAGTTCACATGAGCTCAGGTTTGTTCTTTTTTTTTTTTTTTGTTTGATGAGAAATAAAAAATATTATTGATTTATAACAGTACGAACAAAGAACCTCCCTCTAGCATCATCCATAAGAGGATTGACTAAGAAGGGAGGAGGAGAGTGCAACCAGCTACAAGAGAAGCTATCCAATGCATAATTATCCAGGCAATTAGCCCCGTGGTTTCCTTCTCGATAGACATGTCTGAACTCTACAAACTAGAATAATTTGCATATTTCTTTAATCTCCATAATGGGTCCTTTGAATATCCATGGCACTTCCAATTTTTTGATCCTTTAGCAAATATATGATAGCAGTTGAGTCTTCCTCCAGTCTATATGTCTGAACACTCATATAGACTTATAGATTCACTATAAGTCTATATGCAAATGAGACCGAAAACCTTCCAGAAGAAGTACCTTTCCAGAGGCACTTGTCTTGACAGAGAGAAGCACTAACAGGGGCAGATAAGATGTTCTTGACCATCTCTTGATTCCAAAATATATCAAATATATCTAAGAAGAGGGGATTCCACGTACATGAGTGTTGGTCAAGAAGTTGACCAACCTTAGTGAAATGAAATTGATCTTGATTTTTATGTACAATAAGAGGTTCATTAGCTCCAAATATCCATTTGTCCTTTAAAATATGTATTTGATGACCGTTTGCAATCAGCCAAAGGAAACCTTTATTGACCCAATCTTGAAGGCTTTGAATCTGTTTCCGTCCAAATGATTGGGATTGATTGGCTTTAGCCTCCATGAAAGTGCATTGGGGGAAGTATCCTCATAAATTTTGTCCAAATATTTTCTTGATTGATTTGAAGTTGTCAGGCTGCCTTAAGGAGGAGGGCCTTTTTCGTTATGTGTAGTCTTTTGATATTCAATCCACCACTCCTCCAGGGCTTTGTGATTTGCTCCCAACAAACAGTATGCATTGGCCATGTGTCTTTCTTGTGGCTCCAAAAAAATTTCCTCATTAGTAATTCCATTTTATCAATGGCTTTACTTGGGAGTTGATAGCAATTCATATAGTATATCAGAGTGACACCATTTTATCAATCAAATCCTAACAATCTTTTGGGCAAGGCTTGTGGGAGATAACTGGGATACCAAGATATTTACCTAGAGATTTACCTGCTGGGACATCCAAAGCATTAATGATTTGTATCCTTACCTGACTCCCAATATTCATGCGGAAATGTAAGGTAGACTTGATTTTGTTGATGGCCTATCCTGATTCCTCATAGTATTTATGCAAAATTCTTGCCAAATTATGCACTTCTCCTTCCTTAGCATGACCATACACATACACATCGCCACATACATCAAGTGACTCAAAGACATACCTCCCCTTTTGACCTTGATGCCCTGGAATCTCCCATCAATTTCAGCTCTAAAGATAGCCAATGAGAGGACTTGTTGATTCAAAATAAACAGATATGGTGACAAAGGATCTCCTTGGTAGAGACCACAACCAACTTTAATATGACCATTGGGCTTTCCATTTACTAAAATCCTGTAAGAGACCGAATTGACACAAGCCATCAATCTTCTGATCACTTCCCCATTGAAATCATAAGTGCCTAAGACCCTTTCCAGGAACTGCCGGCTAAGACAATCATATGCTTTGGAAAAATCCAGCTTGAGCGCAAAATAACCCTTTCCTTTCTGATTCTTAGCTTTGCTTTTCTTCTTCTTGGAAAGAAGATGAGCCATTTCATGGTTAAGTAGGATATTATCCTGAATAGAATGATTGGGCACGAGAGCAGATATGTATGGGGATATGAGTTCATGGAGTAAAGGACAGATTCCATTGACCAAAATCTTGGAAATTACCTTGTATACAAAGTTGCAGAAGCTGATGGGTGTATAATCTTGGATTTGCGAGGGTGGGATACTTTGGGTATGAGAGATAGAAAAGTGTGATTGAGACCCGACTGGAAGACTCTTGAATCAACTTGATGACTTCTTGACCAATAATCTTCCAATAGTTTCTGTAGAATAATCCTTGAAAGTCATCAGGCCTAGGACATTTCAAAGGATTCATACTACATTCCATATCTCAACAGTAGAGGGTATACGAGTGATGTCCTCATTTTGCTCCTCAGTTATGCTCGGTTGAATAAGTCCTGGCAACTCAAAGTTTGACCAGTGGCAGTGAGGTTGATACACATTTGTAAAATGATTGACAACCATTTTTGCAATCTCATCTTGGTTATCAAATTCTCGGTTCAAATCATCCTTGAGACTATAGATGAAATTTCTGTCTTCTCACCAAAGTTGTTTTATGAAAGAAATGCGTATTCTAATCACCTTCTTTGAGCCATGATATTCTTGATTTATGTGCCCAATACAATTCAATCTAGTGTAGAAGTGTAGCCTATTCCACTTGGAGGCTCCTTTCCTCCTTGAACAACTTGTCATTTGCATGCTGGGTTAGGGACTCTTGAATACTTGAGATTTTATCCTTAAGGATATGCCTCCTCTCAAAAATATTTCCCACCACTTCCTTATTTCATCTATGAAGATCACCAGCAAGGCATCTGAGTTTGGAAAGAAAGGTTTTGACATTGGATACATAGGTTTTGACATTCGATATATGACTAGGATCAACCCAAGAATTAAGAATGATTTGGAAGCAAGTAAATTCTTGAATCCAAAAGGATTCAAACCTGAATGGTTTGGCTCTAATTTTCGGCTCATGGAGAAGGTTCAAAATGAGAAGACAGTGATCCGAGGTTATTATAGGTTGGGATACTAGAGATGGGTGGGGGGAAAGCTCAAAGGAATCAATAGATACAAGCAAGCGATCAAGCTTCTCTGAAATTCGTCTCATACCTTGCAGGCCATTTGTCCATGTGAATTGTCACTACAAAAAACAGGTCAAGGAGGGTGACTTTTCGCCGGCGGTTTCAATACCGTCGGTAAATATAGGTTTCTCGGCGATTTTTAAAAGCCGCCGACAAAAATCCACAAAAACCGCGAATTAGTTCTTCTCTTTCGTCGTTTTCTTTTGGGGTTTCCAATGCCGAATTGGTTTCGCGTGCGGCTTTAAGTTTCTTCCCCAACTTGTGCTCTCTTCTCCATTGCTGCCAAGGTTCTCCTCGCCAACCAAGGTTCCATTGTCGTGTTCTCCATTAATAGGGTTTCACATTGCCGTGGATAGATCTAGAGCTTGCTTCAGAGGGGAAATGGCAACGAGGTGAAGATGAGGAGGGCGACCTGCAGGTATGCCCCACCCCTCCCCCTCCCCCTCTCTCTCTCGCACGCCTCTCTCCTTTGTCTCTCTCTAAATTTTCCCCTTCCCAACCACTTTCCCTTTCGCCTATTTCATGCTCTCGTCTCTTCCCTCTTTTCAATCTCCACCCTCTGTTTAAGGGTTTTTTTTTCCTTTGTATTTGTAGTGTGATTCGAGAGCTTTGCATCACAATCAACGAACCAAGTCTGATTTTTGTATCCACGTCATTTTTAATTCGGTGAACTTTTCTAATCGACCAGCAACTTCCTTTGAATCCGGAAAACTAGGTCTGATTTCTGTATCCACGTCATTTTTACTGATCTCCAGTCTTTGAACACATCAATCCTAGCCGCTGTCATTCATTTACGAGTGGATTTTTCTCTGCGACTCCAATCCCAAACGTAGCACCAATTTTTCTGAGATCTGGTATGTCTATTTCTTATTTATTTCTCTTTTGAGATTGATGTAATTGCTGAACCTACGTGCATTCTAATTATTTCATTGGTTGCATTATCGTGAACAACTTCGATTGGTTGAATTTGTTGGCTTTATTGGGTTATTTTAAGATTTGATTGATTGAGTTGATTAAATGAGAAGTACATTTTGATGAATTAGTCTTTTAATGAATCTGTTTATGCATCTCTGTGGCTGTTGCCATAATCGAGTCCAACAAAATAATCCATTTTGCTCATAGATTGTATTTCAGAACCTTTGGTCTTGCTTTAGGTATTAAGTTCATTTTAAAATTATGCATGTGTTAGTTTTCTAGATCCTGTTAGGTTATCATTTCATGCATGCTTTGAATTTTTTTATTTATTTTTATTATTTGTTGGATTTACTTCAATTTTGTGCATATGTTCTTCTACTTTTATGCATTGGTTTATTTTGGTTAGTTTTTAGTTTTATGCTCCATTTCATCAGCTCATTTGTTTCATTTTATTATGGTGTAGCTTCACTTTATTATTTCATTTACATTTTAGGACGGTTTTGCTTACTTTTTCTTTTATTATTCCATTTTTTTAGAATCATTAAATTAAAAACAAAACCCAAAAAAAAAAAAAAATTTTTAAAGCAACCCTACAGGTTGGACCTTCTGAGGTGTCGATCCAAAGTTCAATTTTTTTTAAGACCCCAAAATCATAGTCTAACCAAAATTCATGGGAACCTACCATTTGGCGGGATGACCCGGGGTGTTCATAGACTTCCCCGGGTTATTACTGGGTCACTTACCTATATCTTTGGACCAGACCAATTTAAACTGGGTGACCACCTACACCCTAACCCAATAGGTGGTGGCGATTCCTAAAACCAGATCCACTAACCCGGTGCCACCCAACGGGGGGGGGACACCTCGATTAGACTTTGATTGCAGTTTTAGTCTTATTGTGAGGCATGGTACAATCAGATGGTTATTTCCATAGCTACTACCTCCGATTGGTCTTTACATTAGTTGGATATTAAAAACGCCTTGTTGCATGGCACTCTTATTAAGGACAGGTATATGGATCAACCTCCTAGGTTCGTTAGCAAAAATTTCTACCACATTACATGGACCTTGTTCTTTCTTTCTGTGAGACATGGAAAATGTCATCTAGGATGACTTCCGATATCGTCACGCGGGGATCGATAAAAGTAAAGAGTCGCCACCATCCAGGTTAAGGTGTGAATGGACACCAAAGGGTTCATAAAAGCCAAATAGAGCCAAAGTAGCTCTAATATAAGGAAATATCCAGAGATCAGGTAAGGGGAATTATTTATGAGCAGGGGAAGGTGCTAGGCACCCCCACTCATCCGTCTAAGACGGTTGCCACATGCTTGCTTATGCTAAGGATTGTTTGCTAATAATAAAAAAAACAAGAGATGCTTAAAATAAGCAAATGTATGTGATTATTCCACATGAGCAATCCAATGAACTTGAACTCTCCTCGTGGATACATCACTTCAGAACTTCATGAGCGAAGGAAAATCTAAGTCAAGTTTGAAGAAAATCAAGCCAAGGTAAATCTGGAAAAATCAGACTAAAAGAGCTTGAAAGCTTCGATTAACCATAACTCGCTCAATTTAAATCCAAATCCCATGAAACCAAAGCCATTTGAAAATTGGTATATAGTAGAGTATACAGTAAAAAATTCAGCTCAATCCGATTTAAAACGAGAGATCGAGAAATCCACATCTGAAATCTGTTGTTATAACTCGGAATAAGTGGTGAGTAGGCATTTTCAAAACCTTATTCGTGGAGTTTGGCTCCATAAAAATCATGAAAATTTGCATGGATGAAGTATGTGGCGCCATATTTCCAAAGAAATAAGCCTCACACAAAACTACATCCAGATGTGGCTTGTGTGCTCTCTTGAACATGCCTAAAAGACCACAGATTAGCTCTAGACTATGCCAGCGAGCAGCTCTGAATCCATCAAACACACAGGCCACAAATCAAAACCAAATCTCTTGAAACCAGTTGGATTCGAAAATAGACTTCTCAAGTAAAACACAGAGATTAAAATCACTTAAAACGGATTAAAATTGTGCAAATGGTGCACCATCAAAGCGGCAAGTTCAGAAATCTGGGCTGAACTGACTTACAGACTTTGAACAGATGGTGTCAAACATTGGCTCCATAAAAATGAGCTAAAATTTCCAGATATAAGGTAGTCCATTTCATCTATCACATGTCTTTGGAATCACTCAAAAATTCATCCGGAGGATGAAGTTATGAGCATTCTAAGACAGGCCACAGATGCTGCCCTGTTTTGAAGATTTTTGAAGAGAAAACCAAAACTAGTGTATGTGTGCAAGTGAATTTGACCAAAACACTTGGAAATTAAGAAATCACATTTCATGAAGTTCTAAAATTCATTCTAAATCCAATAACCTCAGATTTCACGTATTAAACACGGAAATCCAAGATCTAGCTTATTTGATGAAAATAGTGAAAAGTGTGTGGATAGGTGGAAATCAATTCTCTAGGAGATGGCTGGAATCCATTGCTATTGAGAGCAAGGATTCACACAATTTCTCCAGAAGCAAATGCACAGACATCAGAAAAATCATCCATAGGCTCAAAATAACCAAATAGCATGCTCTTCATCATTTGTAGGTTCTAAGCCTAAAGGATCCATTCTTGTTTCTTTTTCCCAAGGCTGTCTCTTCACGTTTTATGGCTAGAGAGAATTCCCAGGTACTTGGGAAGAGGTTTGGGGTTGCAAAAATACACAAAGTGGCCTTACACTACAGAAAGGTAGAAGATGAGAATTGATATTGTAAAGAGAATGCTGGAAAATCAAATGGAGCTTTACCTTGGTAGCTTGAGCACTTGAGTAGACAATCCAGCAGAGTTCCTCTTCTTCTTGCGGAGCTTCTATGCTTCAAATTCTCAGCCATTTGCAAGAGGAGGACCCCTCTATTTATAGGCAAAGCCAAGGGTAGAAAAGTACCAAGGGTATGCCCAAAAATCTCTCTAGATTATTCCAATTCTCCTTAAAGGCTTGAATTGGAGTAATTTCACAAGTTTCGGAGGGTCAAATAGGGAGTTCAAGTCCCTGAGAGAGAGGTAATATGCGTAAATAAGGCTCAGAGATCGAGCCATTTCGCAAATCCCTGAAACAACCAAAACCGCATACACAGTGCGGTTTCCACAGAACCGTCACTATATGTGCGGCTTCTATGCAAATTTACCTCAACCGCACATACAGGGCGGTTCCAATTCAGTTACGCTCGTCATGATTGCTGTCGACGTGGCTCAACGGCCGAAGCTTCCGAAAGCCACGTGGCAGTTCACGCGAGAAGCATGAAAATCAACCGTGCTGTGTGTGCGGTCGCAACCGCATATACAAAGCGGTTGAGACCAAATTCTCAAAAACCATATATTCAGTGCGGTTAGCATCAGTTTTGAGTGTTTTTGAGTGTTTGACGCATGTCAAAGCTCAAATAAGACATTTAAAGTTCTTTTTGAGGGTTCTCTTATATTGAGGTGAAATTTAGGGTGTCTATAACTGCCCCCTTTTCGCTAGAATTGGAATCAATTAACAGCGGAGAGCAAAAAGACCCGCAAATTGCGCTTCCCAAGATCATGTCCATTCAATCATGAGTTGCAAGAACTCCAAAACATGATTTTTGAAGAAAAATTTGTTTAGAAGATACGATGAAAAGTCCCTAACTTTAAGGGGCAAATCCTCTTCTCGCGTCTCACAGAGCACTCGTGGCTATGAAGTGAGATTTTAGCAAATTTTTAAAACAAAAGTTGATAGGGTGGTGTTTCTTGCAATTCACGACTATCTTGGACACAAATCTCTTGAAAGAGAATGGAAAAAGTTTTGAAAATCCATTTTTAGGTGCTAACCACATTGAATATGCGGTTTTTGATAATTTCAATACCAACCGTTCTGTATGTGCGGTTTTCTAGGTTGCATATAATCGAGACCGCGACCATGACAGGCTTCACTTTGTTCGCAAAACCCTGGAGAAACCAACTCTCACTCTCTTCTCTGGCGACCGCTTCTCCTCTCCGGTCTTCGTCCTTTCTTCTCCAATGAAGCTACTCACTTTCTGGCGACCTTTGTTTTTCCGATGATCTCTGTTCTTCTTCCGGCAGTCGGCAAGCTCAGTGACTGTGGTGTTTGGCGGGTGATTTGTTCTCACCGACCTCTTTCCTTCATCCACTTCACCTGAGGATATTTCCCAACCGCTATTTCTTTCAACTACCCTTGGAGTTCCGGTGAGACCACTAACTCAACTTTCTTGCGCAAACTTTGATTTCGGTCAATACAAGTAAGTGGCCGAACCTTGGGTCTTTCTTGTACTCAGTAAATCTAAAAATTGGCATCTTGCCTTCCTGACTGAATAAGCTTGGTTTATGCACGAATTTTGCCTCTTGTTCTTAATTAAACCTGCTCATTATCTGATTGCACTTTTCTAGCACCCTGGATGAGAACAAAACACTTGAACCCATTGCGAATGAACCCTTGATCTCATCTGTTGTTGTAGCCTGATTTGCATTGATTTTGATGACATTGTCCCCTTGCTCATGTTGGAATCATGTCTTGAAGTATATCTAAATGTACTTGTTCTTGCATTTCTGATCACTTGAGCATTTGGTGTGTCCAATCACAACACCTATTTTTCTGAAGGTTGGCTGTTTTCTGAACATGTTCTGAATTATTGCCAAGATTTCATTTGTTCTGTTTTGTCAACATTTGATTTGATCTGAACACTTGGATGTTTGGTATGGATTGCTCTTGGACCCAATTAATGCTGACACCTTGTTAAAATGAATAGGATTGCGCCTAGTTTGACATTTCTAGCTGGCTTGCATTCTACTTTGACTGTCCTTTTTACTACCTTTCCTTTGTAGACCTGAAAAGTAAAACACACTTAACAGTTTAGGGCTTTAGGCAATTTGTAAACTCATTAGAACTCTAAGATTCGAAGATGTATTGAAAATTCTGAAGAGCTTCCTTCAAAAAGCTTTCTTTTCCTTTTTTCTTTCTTTTTCTTTTTTCTATTTATAATAAGGATATATATAGGAATGTTTGTTTCCTGTATATAATTCTTATATATAACCGAAATATCTAGGTGAAGAGAACATTAAAAGCTTTTAAGATTTTCAAGAATTAAATGTTAAATCTTGGTTCGGACGGACACTTTTTGAAGTGCTTCCTCCGATCTCCATTCCTTCTGCAAATAAAACAAACTTGATTAGACTAAAGAAAAGCAAAATTAACGGAAATATGCAAGCAAATATAATGACTCAAAAATGTAAAAAAAACATAATGAATTTCTTCCCGCAATTGGTTTTGTAGATGGCTCGCATGCATCGCGCTTCCCAGGGTCCCGCAGATGAGCCTTCCTCTTCGAGGGTTCGGAGGGACCCGGCCGATGTGGCATCTTATTCTAGGGCCGAGCCGGATCCTGATCTTTCCTCTTCCAGCAATTTGGAGGTCTCAGATTCAGATTCTGGAGCATCCGGGGGTTTGCGAGAGCCGACCCCTGAGGTATTCTCTTTTCTTTTCAAAATCCAAGCCTTTCCCTTACAACACTTAACCTGACCCCATCCTGTTTGCATTTCTAGCCTGCAGCCAAGGTTCGAGGTCGCAGGGGAGCTCGCCGTAGAGGTAGGGCAGAGGCCCAGGCGACGCGCGTTGCCATTCCTGCGGGGATAGCGGATCAGATTCGAGATACCCCCCTTCTTCATGATCTAAGGATGCACCCTTCAGCGGGCGTCAGGGCTGACATTCCCCTTGTCTACCCGTCTTCTCATTTTCGCGGGAGCTGGGCTCTTTTCGCCGAGATAGTGGCTGCATGTTCGACTCCTTTGCGTCGAGAGATGGGCCGTTTTGGATTTGGCCCCTTCATCACCATCACCGGTGTTCGTCAAGATCGACCTTTGATTGCGGCCATGATGGAGCGGTTTTTTCCTGAGACGCTGAGCTTCCATTTGCCTGATGTGGAGATTGGTATTCGTCCTTCCGACTTTGCTCTCATCACCGAGATCCGGATGATTGGAGATGTCATCACTGAGTTAGATAGGCCGGCCGATTTGGAGATTGCCGAGCTTTTGGGATATGATGAGATGCCGGTGGAGGCGTGGGACAGGAGTAGGGTTACTCGCATTTCCCGGACCTGGTTGAGGAAGGCCTTCCTAGAGAGGGGATACAGTACCCTGGCAGCGGAGCATCCTAGTTTTCCAGTGGCGTTCCACTTCCTTTTCCTTTTGATGATGGGGTCATGCTTCTGCTTGGAGGACACCACCTCAGTCAGCCCCCATTTCCTGAGTCTTCTCTGGGATCTGCCTCGAGTGAGGGACTATGCCTGGAGCCAACTTGTCTATGGCACCCTGTTGGCGGGCCTACAGCGAGTGGTTTCCAGCCTGTCCTCTCCCAGAGGGGCTGGAGTTGGTTACAGGTTTTTCTGGCCTTTTCTGCAGGTATGAATTCCTTTCTTCTCTTTCTTTTTTTTTCTTTTTCTCTTTTTTTCTTTTTTACTTTTCTGCTTATCTCTTTTTCTTCTTTTCCAGTTCTTTGCTCGAGTCTTTGTGGCCCACTTTCGCCCGACCTCTACATTGCCTAAGGGGACATTCCCTGTGGCCCGTAGATGGAGTCAGATTAGGCGCGACTCAGAGAAGAGTCGCCCTAGGTCAGCTAGGGCTCACCTGGATAGGACTTTTAGGAGAGAGGTAAACACTTTCCTCTTTTCTTATTTTTTTCCTTCTTCTCTTTTTGCAAGAACCCGACACTTACCCTTGTTTATTTTCAGCTATCTGTCCCTCGTCTAGATGGCCTGCACGATGAGTTGGCTTTTCAGCCATTCGTGGATGAGGCGTTTGCTCTAGATCAGCAGCGTCATAGGTACCCGTTCTTTATCGGGCAGTTGGGTAGTATATGGTACCTCGGCGAGCGCTTCTTCTTCCAGCATACTGGCGAGCTCCGGATTCCTGTGGCTCCTCCAGATACAGCACCTTTCACCCCTCCTGGTCCATTTGACCCTGCTCATTTTGGCGATTGGGAGGCTGGAGATGCCCTTTTAGCCGAGAGTGACTATGATACCTGGTTCGGGCAGGTCTCAGTGGGTTGTCTTATGCAGCCCATGCCCGTTCGAGGTGGAGTTACCGAGATCGGAGGGGTGTTGATCCACCTGTATGACACTACGGTATAAATCTCCTCCTGATCTACTCCTTTAATCTTCTTCCTTGTTTGAAGTTATTGATATCCTTTCTTCTTATGTCATTTCAGGAGGCACAGCTAGGGGAGGTACGAGCTAGATATGCGGATCTGGAGCGTCAGCTGGCTAAGAGAGATGCTGCTATAGCTGAGAGTGACGTCATCATCACTGGGCAGGCTGCTCTTATTGCCGATTTGCGGGCTCAGTTGGCCTGAGCCCAGGGCCAGGCGGGGCCTTCAGGAGTTCAGGTCATTCTTCTATCATTTTCAATTTCTGCATTTTATCTTTTATATTCTCTGCTTCTGATCAATCTTTCCCTGCTTTCAGCAGGACGTGGCTGCTTCACCATGTAGTTCCCGCACCTTGTCCTTTTCCTTAGGGGCTGCAGAGATCCCAGAGAGAGATACCGAGATGGCGGCTGAGGCTACCTCTGCTGCTACCGTTCATGAGCCAGCTGAGCTGCCAGAGGTTGCGTCCCTGCCTGAGACTGCTCCAGAGGAGGATCCTGTGATTGTCACGGAGCCAGCGGAGGGTGACTTAGAGGTTCCTGCGATTCCTGAGGCAGCCAAGCTCGCGAAGAAGGAGGGTGTGCCTGATGTAGCCGAGCCTGAGGTGGCAGAGGTGCGCGAGGCAGCGGATCCTGTAGACATCGATTCATCTCCTCCTGCCGAGGATTCTCGGATTCTAGATCTGGTCCCCTTGGCGACAGATACTTCAGTTTCCTGCTTCATGGACCTTTCCTGTGACGATTCAGGTGACCCAGCTCCTGCCCCTTCAGTTGAGCCGGCGCCCTTTGTAGGTCCAGTGCCTCCTGTTGGTCCATCTACTCTTGATGAGCCGTCTTCTCCTGCTAGCCCACGCTTCTCAGATCATTACTTCATCTGACGGCGATGGCGAGGCAGAGGCGGTGGGGATTGACCTGTAGGAGATAGGCTTAGATTAGGATTTATATCTGATACTTGTATATAAAACATGATGTATCCATATGCATTTGTATGAAAAGAGATAGTTACTCATTTTTTGCTTCTTTTCTCTTGTTTTTTGCTTTTTTATTTATGTTTATCATGTTGTGATTGTTATACAGGTAACAGGTACCCTTGGGAAACATGACTTATTAAAAGAAAGAAGAAAAACTGTTTTTGTGCAAAAACCATACATATAGGGCGGTTGTGCAAGAACCGCACTTATTCCGCGGTTTTTAAACTCCGTGGAAATGCAACCGCACATTGGGTGCGGTTCAGGTACAACCATTCTGAGTATGCAATTTTTGCCCTTCTGTAATTTTAAAGCCACGAATCGCGGGCAGAACGTCACTTTGACGTCTTGCTTAGGTCAGAAACCCCATTTTCGGCGATTTTCTCTCTCCTAGCTGCCTTTAATCCACTTTTGACCGTTAATGACCTCTGATTCAGCTTCTGTGCCTCCTTCATCCTCTGTACCTGAAACGTCAGCACCTAGACCAGTTATTAGATCCAAAGCCCCAAATTTGACCAGGTATGCTATTGTAGATGCCTGCTATGAGAAATGGGTTGACTCAATGACCCATCAAGACAAAATAGATTGGGACTTTACCAATTTAGGCCATGTCCTCTTACTCCCAAAGGTTCCCCTAAAATGGGAAATCATAGAGGCATTGATTGGGCACTGGGAACCCCAATTGAACCTTTTTAGGTTTGGGGAGAAGGAGATGACCCCTATAGTCGAGGAGGTTGAAACCATCCTCAAAATTAGGTTCTCCAAGAAAGTAGTCAACCCACCTCTCAAACCAAGCTTCAAAAAGGAAGCCTCCACTTTTTTAGGAATTGGCAAGAAAGAGCTAGGGGAAACTGATGCCTTATTGACCCTATCAAAGTCATTTTTGACTGAGAAGCTATTGAATAGCTCGAACCAGTCGGCTCGGTTCAATGCTTTGACCTTGATAGTGGTCAATCAACTTTTATTCCCCCGAGATGATAGCGAGGTTGATTTATCCCTCATTTCAGTCATCTGCCAAGTTAGGGAGCGCGAAAGGCTTGCCCCTATGATCGTGGCTGAAATATACCAGGCCTTGACTGACTGCTATCATCGGAAGAAGAAAAGTTTCCTCGCCTACACCCCTATCCTTCAGGTAAAATCTGAACCTCTTTCTTGAATTACAGTTTTCATTGAGGTTTTTCTATATTGAAAATGCTTCCCTTTTCTTTGCAGCTCTGGCTGCTTGACCATCTGAGTCAAGTTGAAGAGATAACTCACCGCTTCTTTCCAAGATTGAAAGTTCTTGTTTTGATGAGCAACAGGGGGTGTCCTAACATTCAAGGCGGCAAGCAGGGATGGTTCACTTTCTTGGGTACTCTCCAGGATTACCAGGTGAGATGGCCTGGTACTTATCAACCTTCCGTTGAGACAGTGATCAGCTTCTCCGATTGGAATTTTGCCGTGCTTATAGGCTTGAGGTCCGCCTTGCTCTATTTGCCTTTGAGAGTCATCCGGCAGTTCAGAGAGGAGGCTCAAGGGATTCTGGTACCTCAGGGGTACGAGGAGTTCATTGGTCCTCTCACATCGGCCACCATGGGACTATGCTATCGCCTGGTGAAGGACTGGTCTCATGCTTGCTTCTTGAGTGGTCCTGTCTTCTCCAAATTGCATGAGAAGGATTACTTCTTCTGGATTAGGGAGCAGGTGCAGAGCTGTGATTCTATACCAGTGGATCCTCGTACTGTCTCATGTCCTACCTACGAGGATCTCCTGGAGACTGAAGGGGCATCTCATAGGCGGCTCCAGCATATATGGGTGGAGGAGGCCCGAGCCATGCGACTGGAGAAGGAAGACTTGGAGAGATGGCTCGCAGAGCAGATACGGGCCCGTCGTTTCAAGGTTAGAGCTACATGGCCTAGGCATGATGAAACCATGGCCAGGCTCCGAGATATGAGAACCAGACAAACCCTCTCTAATGATGTCATTTCTTTCCTCAACGACCCTGATGCAGAAGGGGTTGAGAGGCTTGTTGCGGTTCAGGCGGCTCGGATCAGAGAGCTCGAGGAGAGGCTAGGGGATAGAGATTAGCCCATTTATTGTATTTTTTTTCTTTTACACTTTTGTACAAAGAGAAACTCCATTAGCGGAAAGATAAAGAATACACAATAGATTTTTATAGTATTGGCCTCAGAACTCTCATATGCTTGTAAAAACTAACAGTTTAATGAAAAGTCACTGATTTCTCATCATCGGCCAAAATATAATTTTCTTTTTTGTGTGCTTTTGTTGTAACTTAGTCCATGATGCTTTAATCCCATATAGTTTGATGAATTGAAGTAAGTTGGGGAAAAAGGGTATTTTAAATAATAAGGAAGAAGTCATTCCGTCAACCTTTGAGCCTTTAGACTCATCCCCAACTTTCATTCCCAACTCCAGGGATCACGCCAATGCTTACTGGTTCAGTCCTGTGCTGAAAATTTGCTCAGCTCAATTTTGCTACTCAAAACCGTGCATTCAGACCGGTTTGGCGAAAACCGCCTTTGATGTGCGGTTGCCTAACCCCTTTGCCAAAACCGTATTGACAGGGCGGTTTGGCCCAATCTGTACCCATAGTGCGGTTGTGACCCCTTTTTCTATTTCTTCTTTTTCTCCTTTTGTTCTTTTTTCTTTTGCCTTTCTCTGGCCAATATTGCCCCTAATGCCTGTTATGGTTTTCACTAGGGCCGGCTTATTTGTTCCGTCATTGCCAATCCAACACCACGAGTTGAAGGAATACACCAAGATCACCGAGGACTTGATTAATTGGACGAAATGAAGGCTAGGTTAAGTTTATGAAAGAAAGTTATTATAGGCTCAAAATTTTGACATTTTGAAATAGGACAACTGGGCTTACAGTTATGATGGATGTGACCCCAATTCCCAATATTGGCCCTTTTTTCTTTTCTTTTGTATTTGGCTTTCCTCTGCCACCTTATTACATTTTTCCTTTTTCTTTATTTTTGCCTCTATTGGCTTTGCTCCAGTTGCAACTGTAAGCCCCAGTTTGGGTTTTTTTAAAACACAAACAGGCTCAACTTGGTTTAGACTAGGGGTGTTAAAAATCTTGAGGGATAAAGAAAAAATGGCCTTGGATCATTTCTTTGTGATATTCCTTCAGAGTTGATTGGCTCAGGAAAGTCTTTCCCATCCATTTCTGATAAGATGAGAGCGCCTCCTGATAGGAACTTTTTCACCATATAAGGTCCTTCCCAATTTGGCTTAAACTTTCCGCGAGGGTCCTCCAAAAATGGCAATATTTTCTTTAAAACCAAATTACCCACCTGGAAAGCTCTAGGCTTCACCTTCTTATTGTAGGCTCTGGCCATTCTCTTCTGATACAGTTGGCCGTGACAAAGCGCATTCAGACGCTTTTCCTCTATCAAGTTGAGTTGCTCATATCTAGACTGAACCCATTCAGCTTCTTCAAGTTCTGTTTCCATGAGCACTCTCAATGAGGGGATTTCTACTTCAACAGGTAAGACTGCCTCTGTTCCATAAACTAAGGAATACGGCGTTGCCCCAGTAGAAGTTCGGATTGAAGTTCTGTAAGCATGGAAAGCAAATGGTAGCATTTCGTGCCAATCTCTATAACTCACCACCATTTTCTGAATTATTTTCTTTATGTTCTTGTTCGCCGCCTCTACTGCTCCATTCATCTTTGGCCTGTATGGGGCTGACTTGTGATGAGTTATTTGAAACTGCTCACACATCTTCTTCATATCCTTGTTCTTAATATTTGAAGCATTGTCTGAAACTATGGCTTTTGGCAATCCATAGCGACAAATTATGTTGTGCTTCAGGAACTTAAGAACATGGTTCCCTATAATATTTGCATATGAAGCAGTTTCAACCCACTTCGTGAAATAATCAATCGCCACGAGGATGAACCAGTGTCCATTAGACGCTTTTGGAGAAATCATCCCAATGACATCAATACCCCACATAGAGAAAGGCCATGGCAAGGTCATGCTATGCAGCTCACTTGGCGGTGCATGCTTATTATCAGCGTATATTTGGCACAAATGGCACCTCTTAATATGTATGCAACAATCGTGCTCCATTGTAGACCAATCATATCCCAATCGCAGTATTTTCCTTGCGAGCATGTGTCCATTCATATGCGGCCCGCAAACTCCTCCATGCACTGTTTCTATCAACCTTTCTGCTTCGACCTTGGTGACACATCTGAGTAGAACATTGTTGTAAGATCTTTTGTACAACTGCCCACCACTTAGGAGGAACTGCCCCGCTAACCTCTGTATCGTTCTTTTTTCAGTAGAATTAGCACCTTCTGGAAAACCCCGATTATTCAAGAAATTCTTGATATCTTGAAACCATGGTATTTCTGCTTCTTGCGCTTCCTCTAAAACAAGACAGTAAGCTGGCTCGTCTCTGACTTCAATTTCGAGTGGTTGCATGTCTACCCCTTCTGGAATACTAACCATCGAAGCCAATGTTGCCAAGGCATCCGCAAATTGATTCTTAGACATTGGCATATAGCAAAAAGAAATTCAAGTAAATTTGGTACTTATTTCTTCCAAATACTGGTGATATGGGATCAACTTGTGATCTTTGGTTTTCCATTCACCAGTTGTTTGGAAGATGATAAGACTCGAATCCCCATATACGTCAAGTTCTTGAACATTATGATCTAGAGCAGCTTGTAATCTGATTATACACACTTCATACTTTGCGATGTTGTTTGTGCACTGAAACCTCAACTTCACTGTGATTGGGATATGTGAACCATCCGGCTTCACTAATACTGCGCCAATTCCATTTCCATTCATATTTGCAGCCCCATCAAAGAACATCTGTCAGGAGTCTTCACTTTCTTCTTCTTCAGCAAATAAGATAGCCTTGTCAGGGAAATTTGTCTTAAGAGGCTGATAATCTGGTAACGGATGCTCAGCTAGATGATCAGCGATTGCCTGACCTTTGATTGTTTTCTGCGTGACGTATGTCAGGTCAAATTCTGAAAGCAAAAGCTGCCATTTTGCCGTTCTACCAGTTAAAGCAGGCTTTTCAAACAAATACTTTAAAGGATCCATCCTTAAAATCAGCAAAGTTGAATAGCTTAGGAAATAATGCCTAAGCCTCTGAGTTGCCCAGACCAAAGCGCAACAAGTCTTTTCCAAAGGCGAATATCTCGTCTCATAATCTGTGAACTTCTTGCTCAGATAGTAGATGGCCTTTTCTTTTCTGCCTGTTTCATCATGCTGCCTCAATACACATCCCATTGATGTTTCTAAAACCGATAGATATAGAATCAATGGTTTTCCTGGAGTTGGCGGTACTAGAACAGGTGGATTTAACAGATAATCCTTTATTTTGTCGAATGCTTGTTGGCAATCCTCATTCCATGTAGTTGGGTTGTTCTTCCTTAGAAGCTTAAAGATCGGCTCGAAGATAGCAGTGAGCTGTGCTATGAACCGGCTAATGTACTGAATTCTTCCCAGAAAACCCCAAACTTCTTTTTCTGTTTTAGGAGGTGGCATCTCAATGATTGCCTTTGCTTTAGACGGGTCTATCTCAATCCCTCTTCTGCTTACAATGAATCCCAATAATTTCCCCGATGTGGCTCCAAAAACACACTTTGCTGGATTAAGCCTTAGGCTGTATTTCCTTAAACGGTCAAATACCATCTTTAGATTGATCAAGTGGTCATCCTCTTCACAAGACTTGGTGATCATGTCATCTACATAAACCTCCATCTCTTTGTGGATCATGTTATGAAAAAGGGTCGTCATGGCTCGCTGATACGTTGCCCCGGCATTCTTCAGTCCAAAGGGCATGACTGTGTAGTGAAAGGTTCCCCAAGGAGTGATAAAAGCGGTTTTCTCTTGATCTTCCTTTGCCATCTTGATTTGGTTATATCCATAAAAGCCGTCCATAAAGGAGAACAAGCTATGCACTGCCGTGTTATCAACCAGGATGTCGATGTGTGGCAAGGGAAAATCGTCCTTCGGGCTTGCCTTGTTCAAGTTTCTGTAATCTACACACATCCTGACTTTTCCATCCTTCTTTGGAACATGGACTATATTAGCTAACCAATCAGGGTATGTGGAAACCGCAAAAATCCCAGCTTGAAATTGCTTTATCACTTCATCTTTGACTTTTAAAGTCCACTCAGGCTTCAACCTTCTCAATTTTTGCTTAATGGGCTTCACTCCTGGCAGGATTGGCAGCCTGTGTACAACCATATCTGTATCCAACCCTGGCATATCCCGATAAGACCATGCGAACATGTCTTTGTAATCGGCCAAGAATTGGGACATTTCCTTCTGCTGCATATCAGACAAGCATGCACCAATCTTTACAATTTTTTGGTCCTCTTCGGTTCCCAGGTTTATGGAAATGGTTTCTTCAATATTAGGTTGAATACCCTTTCGTGACTTTCCAATTGATATGATATTTCTCTTGGAAGGTCATTGTCTTCGGCCTCGGTCTCCTCTTCGATCCCCATTAGGTTGAAGTCGAGCTCGAGGTCGAAGTCGTATTCAACTTGCTCCAATTCAGTCTGCAGATATGGTTCATAAGCAGTCTGAACCATTTTGAAAGCCTTAGGTTTTCTAAAAAAAGTTGAGAAATCTTTTTGGGTTTTTTGAGAACCTTCTAAAGAGGCTTTTCCTGAAGATGAAGGTTCATTAAAACCTTCAGGAAAAGGGTGTAAGGCCCTGATTTTTGCTGAGTTTTTTTTTTTTGGTTTTTAGTATGATTATTAAAAATATAGCTTGGGCGCTTGTTAACCTAAGTGGCCGGAACATGTAGGGTTTCCAGTGGGCGAGCGCGCATAGGATCAAGGAGTTAAAGAGTGATCGGGCGGCGTATGTATCGCAAGGGAATATACCAAAAGGGGAAAGTAGGGTTTGGGTTTAAACGAATACTCGTATCATACTTATGGAAATACTTTCGTTAGTCTCTGGAGAACTGGGTGACTTGGAGATTGCGGCTGGAAATGGCGATTAGGGTTATGGCTATGAAGAACAAGGACCGCAAGAACTACTAGGAGGTCATTGGAGTCGGAGTTCTGCGGGTTATTTCTCCCTTGAGCAGAGGATCCGTTCGGCTACAGTTGCATCCTTGCGCGCAACCGGAAGTCGTGCTCGGCTGGTTGTCGAATAAGCTTTTGTTATGGGATTAAGCGTATACTTGTGAGTAGCACTGATTTAAAACCGAGGTTTTAGTTTTCTTCGTGACATATTTCGAATGCCATGGTTGTATTGTGAGTTCTGGGTTTTCTGGAATACCGTGAGTCCGAACCTCAGATTGAAAATTTATTTGAAATTAAAGATGTTTAGATTAAATCCAAGATTGGTTGGGAAGTCTTCTGGGAGCATTGGGAGTGTATTGGAGCAATTACAGACCTAAACAAACCAGCCAGAATTGGAGATCTCGAAATAACAGAGACTTGAAAATCGCAGTGGGTATCCGCCCACTTGGCGCCCACTTGCGCCCACTTCGGGAAGTAGGTGTAGAGAAATATTGATCTGGCTCCGAGCTCGCGCCTACTTGGCGCTCAGCTCGCGCCCACTTAAAATCGATGCGCCTATCTCTCGCCTATCCCGCGCTCTTCTCGCGCCCTTCTCTCGCTCAGCTCGCGCTCACTTAGCATCGAGTGAGCGCATAGTCCATTTTCGCCTGTTTTCTATCCGCCGACTAGCGCGTACCCAATTATACTTGCCGAATTTGATTTCCGACTGAACCAAGGGGGATGTTGATGTCTTGGGGTTTATATCACTTCACCAATCACTTGTTTGGTAACCTTGGAACCTGCATTTCTTATTTAATTCCTAGGAGAATTCTAGTGGAAAATTCTTAAAGGCTTCTAGGGATGAGTTTAGGTTATTTTATACATGTTGTGCTGGATACCAAAACTCTAGGAGTTCTTAGTTGTTTTCTCTTCGAATTTATACACTGTTCTAATTGAGAAATTATTGACTTCTGGTTTCATTTATTTGGAAAATGCTGAATGTATTGTCTTGTTATAAATAACTGTGTTTTGTATTCAAATGGCATGGTTTGTGGAAATGAGAAATACTGAAAGTATTGAGATACTGTTTGGTCCAGAGGGACAGGTGATGAACTGTGATGAGATATACATGATGTGGAATGAATGGTTTTACTTTAATGTTGGAATTGAGATTATATGATGTTTTACTGTTTTGGTCTAGCTTGTCCTGGATCCAGAGTCTAAGCTTAGTAATGTAATGTTATTTGTTGGTTGTTGGAATTTCATGGCCTTGTATGTTGCCATGACCGGTGTAGAGCAACCAGAAACCCTGAGTAGGCCTGGTTGTCAATGCAGAAACCCGAGGAGTAGGCCTGCATTGGATGACGAAACCCTGAGTAGGCCGTCATTTCAGAGTTTCCGAAACCCTAAGTAGGCCAGAATTGTGTACATGGAGGTGTGGAGTGTCTACTTGGCATGTTTAATTTATCAACTAAACGATAGTCATGACATTGACCAATCGATGTGTTGCCGTACTTAACTGAGATGTGATTTGACTGATGAAATGGGTTTTGTTTTGAACTTGGAATTGATATTAGTTGTTTAATCGTACGGAATGTTTATCGATGCATAGCTTTGAACTGTGATTAACTATTTCTGCATGCATGTGCTACTCGCTGAGATATTCGTATCTCACTCTGTTGTTTTGTTATGATTTTCAGATACTCGTGGTGAGGCGACTACTGGGGTAGATCCTACTGAGGCTTATAGGGAGGAAGATTACTATTACCTTCCTTAGACGTGTAGGTTATCTTGTTCCGAATTTGAGTACTTTAAATATTTGAGGTGTATTAAAGTCTAATTGGGGGTTGAACCATATGATTCTAGTTAAGTTCAAAATGTTACATTTCTTGGATGAATCAAATTGTGCACTCTGACAGGTTATAGTTAGATGATTATCCAGCGATCATATTTGATTATCGATCCTTGCCTAACCTTCGTGAGACGTGTTATATCTTTATTGAACAACACGGATCCAGGGCGTTACAAAGGGCAATCCACTAATGGAGTTTTTTTTGGAGGCTGCAGCTGATTGCCAACCATATGCAGCCTCAAATGTTAAAGGGATTTCTTCCCAATTTTTTAAGACAAAGCCTTTTGGAACAGGTGGTATAGTGCAAACCTGCACCTCCTCAAGCTCTGGATCCGATACCATCATTACCGGATTTGAAAAACTGCCCTTTTCTGCTTCGGGGCCGAGTTCAGATGTGACTCCATCTGGGATCTTGATCGAGGCCCAGTCAATAAAAGGAACCTCCTTTTTTGCTTTCTCTCTTCCTTCATCCTTTGTCATTGCAAAGAATGCCCCAGCTTCTTCTGTGAAGTCCCGTTGCTTTCGTGGCAGTGGCTCAAGCTCACCCGTGGCTTTAGGTGCAGAAGTGGGTGAAAGTGGGATAAAAGGTTGAAGGGTTGAGGTAAAAGGTTTTTTGAAGGGATTATCGTTGATATATGGAGGTTTAGAGGAATCCGCAGGAGGAGACGATTGAATGGTATGAGAAGGCTTCGGAAAAGTTTCCCTTAAATGAGGGAATTTTTCTTGACTCTTTCCTTTTCATTGCCATTCTCTTTCTGTTGTCCCCTTTTCCATCTCCTTATCTTCATTCCTAGTCCTGCTCATGGGACCAGCTTCTGCGCCTTTATAGGCTCCACCCTTCCTTGCAGATTAATTCCTAACCCCTTTCCTGGGTGGAAATCCACTCTTTCAAAACCTTTTCCACCATCTTTTCGGCGCATGTCAACTTCTCCTTCTTTTTTAAACAGCCTCCAGGTATGAAGTTGACTGTTTCAAACTGAAAAGAAAGAAACAAAATTTTGTCGGCCGTTAATTCTACATTAATGAATGGTACATCAGGTGGTATGACGGGAGGGACTAAACTCTCGGCTAGAACTGTTACCACCCTCTGACCCCTTATATATTTCACCCTTTGGTGAAGAGTAGATGGTATCGCCCTAGCTGAGTGGATCCACGGCCTTCCTAGGAGAAGATTGAAGGCAGCAGGAATATCTATCACTTCGAATGTGATATTGAAGATATTCGGTCTGATAGTAATCGGAAATTCAATCTCCCCTAGGGAGTGTGTTTTGGAGCTATCAAAAGATCTCACTATCTTTCCGTTTTGTTTAATTCTGGATTGATCCAGACCAAGCCTAACAAATGTTACCAAGGGACAGACGTTTAAGGCTGACCCATTGTCTATTAGGATTTGGGCTATCATGTTACCCTTACAGAGCACTGTGATGTGAAAAGGGTCTACATGATAACATCCGCCAGGGCTTATCTCGCTTTCAGAAAAGCTTATTACATTATGAGATAAGATCTGGCCGATCATCATTCCGAGTTGGTCTGGCTCAATCATTTTTGGCACATGAGCACTTTGAAGTACCTTCATTAATGAGTCCCTATGCTTTTCTGAATTAAGCAATAATCCCAGTATTGATATCTGGGCAGGGACTTTAATTAGTTGGTCGACAATATTGAATTCGCTCTTCTTCAATATTTTTAAGAGGTCTGCTGCCTCATCATTGGCGACCTGGGGGGTGTCTTCACCTATCTTGGCCTTCCCCTTCTGATTCTGTTCTGCCTCTTTCTTTTCTTTCTTTGACTCTTGCTCTTTTCTTTCCACACACCTTCCTGATCTCGTCATGAGATTTACTTCCTCTTGACTCCAATCCCTGGCCACTGGGAGAGTGGTTGTAAAACCCTCGTTGTAGTTCCAAGGTACAGCAGTTTCCAAGTAGGAGGGTTTAGGAACATTGAATACCAGAGGCTGGAGATGAGATCTCGGTGCAGGAGTTGATGTGGGAGTAGAGTTGGATGGAGGCACTCCAATGACCAGAGGCAAGGATTGCCTGGGTTCCTTTGGTTGAGAGTATTTTAAGGTCGGAGAAGAAACAGAAGTGATTGATGCTGTGGTGGGGTCATAATTAATGACCAAAGGTGGTTTATATGATGGAGTGGGTGGAGAAGCAACAGCTTGGTTGCAATTAATGATGAGAGGGGGTTTGGATACATTAAGTTGGGCCATGAGAGAAGCGGCCCGGTTCAAAGAGGCATTAATGTCCTCTGCAGTCTTGCCATTTCCTTTATTTCCTAAAATGACATTGATTTGTTCCCATATCTCTTATTGGTCAAAATAGATCTTAACGGACGTCCCTATAGGCGCAATTAACTGCGAGGGATCAAATGTCCTAGGTCTAGAAGAGACGGTCCCTACAAAATTGGAAGGACCTGCCCCATTATGCTGGGGCAGAGGATTCTGACCAATGTTTGTCCTGGTGGGAGAGGGCGCAGCCTTGTTAAACAACAGGGTTTTCTGATCGATAAAATCTTGAATTGCATGCTTTAATGGCCAGCACCTGTCTGTAGGGTGTCCTGGTGCACCCATATGGTATTCATAGGTGGTGGAGGGATCGAAATTCTTTCCCTTTGAAGCATTCGGATTTGGTTCTTTCAGAGTGACATACCCTGCGTTTAGCAAGGTTGGCAAGATCTGGGATGGAGTCACAGGAAGAGGGGAAAAGACCTGATTCCTTCTAGACGCCATCCAAGCGTCCCTCTCCTCTTTCGAGAATACCCTTTTTTGGTTGGGCATTGCTGCTTGAGGAAAATTAATGTTGAGAGGGTTTTGATAGGTTGATTGTGGTTGCACTGGCATGGATGGAGGTGCAGAAATGTTAACTTGGAGAGGTTTCTTGGAGGGTTGGGGTTGCACCATATTTACTTCCCCTTCTTTCTTCCTTCCATTCTTTCTTGCCCCATTTCTTTGCTTCTGGGCAGAAGAATCAGATGTGGGCTCCTGCTGGTGAGCCATGTCAAAGTGGTCATAGATTCTCCCAGATCTTATTCCATCTTCAATCCGGTCTGCGACTTGCACTAAGGCAACAAAACTGGTGGTTATCTGACCCACCAAGTGATTGTAAAATGGCTGCCCCAGTGTGCCAATAAAGGTGGTTACCATCTCGGGCTCCATCATGGGCGGCCTGACTTGGGAGGCGGCCTCTCTCCACCTTTTGGCATATTGCCTTACTGTCTCATTTCTTCCCTTGCTCATCTTCATCATATCGTACCTGTCTGGCACGATGTCAACATTGAATCGATATTGAGCTAGGAAAGCATCAGCCAGATCTTTCCACCTTCTGATGCTGCCATGGCCCACTGTTGCGAACCACCTTAAAGCTGCCCCAGTCAGGCTCCTCTAGAATAGTTGGATCAGAATGCCATCATCTCGGCCAAATTGGCACAATGCCCCACAGTAGAGCTTCAGATGGCTCATTGGGCAGCCTATGCCGTCGTACGTCTCGAAGTCCGGGCACTTGAATTTGGCTGGTAGGCATACGTCAGGATACATACAGAGATCCTTGAAGTTGGTACCACCTAACGTGTTGATCCCCTTTACTTCTTTCAGCTCTTCTTGGATCGATTCCAGCTTGTCCAAGAATTTTTTCTCCATTTCTACCCTTAGTCTTTCCTTCTCCTTCTCCTTCTCCCTTTCATATTCGGATTCCTCCTCCCGTATTAAAATAGGTTTGGGGGTTGGTTGGTAGAGTTCAGGTTGAGGTGGAATAGGTTGGACTGGTGGTGGAAGGTCAGCCTGGGGTTGAGCTGGTGGTGCATTGTGGGATGATGAAGCCTGGTGAACCTGAGCCTGCGCCTGTTGCACCTGCATCTGGGCCTGAGCCACTTGGTTGGCCAACAGATTCTCCAGCAGTTTTGTCATCCCTGCCACTTGCTCTTGCAGTTGAGCAAAGGCTTCAACAGAAACAGTGGACTGTTCTTCAATAGGGTTCATGATTGCAGATCTGAGTCTTTGAGAACGTCGGGGAGCAATGATTGCAGTAGGGACCAAAGACCTTGGTTAAAAGAAAAAAGAAAACAAAGAAAACTATTAGTATCACATTAAATCATGTTTACACACCTATGAATGCATGTAGGCTTGGTGAACATGAGTTTGGAACTTTCCTTGTTGTAAGCACCTCATTTTTGCGCTCCTAGAAAAACCAAAAATGCAAACCCTGGACAGAAAGTCAAACCCTAAGGGGTGAGAAGTTGACCTTTTAATCAGATAAAATTTGGTCACCTTGCTTTATCTCAATGAATAGAGAATCCCGACACGAATCCAACGCAACTGGGTTTGCAAGAATCGGAGTCCGGATAAAGGTTCTAAGGGCAGTCAAACTTAAGGGAAGGCCAAAAGTTGACTTTTTCTCGAGTTCCGTGCCAAGTTCCTTGCCCTATACCACTGGGTAGAGAATCCCAACACGAGTCTAACGCAACTGAGTTTGTTGGAATCGGAGCCCAGATGAAGGTTCTGCAGGCGGTCAAACTTGAGGATGAGCCGAAAGTTGACTTTTCGTCAAACCCCGTGCCAGGTGCTTAGCCCTATGTCATTTAATAGAGGGCTCCGACACGAGTCTAATGCAATTGAGTTTGCTCAAATCGGAGTTCGGATGAAGGAGATATGAGCTGTCGAAGTTTCCAAGTAGCAAAACCGGAAACTGCACACGTGGCGAAGGAACTGCACACGTGGCAGCCAACGCAGCAAAATATCTCGGGGACTAAATCTTGAATATCCAAAAATCTCAAGGACTAAACAAAAATTCGTACGGGGCAATCCGTAGATATCCAAAAGTGTCAAATCGGTTGAATCGGTCAAGTCGAAGGGCAAATCCGTAATTTTTTTATTTGTATCCGGGCAAATATACCGGATACACATACCCTTGTATATATCCGGACTCCAATACCGGATACAAAGATTTGCTCGGCGAGATTCGCGCCGATTCTCCGACAAATTCGCGGCGGCATTAATTTTGTGAATAATTATGTTTTGTATCCGGCATTTAATGCCGGATACAAATAAACCTTAGTGTATCCAGCCTTGGAGGCCGGATACACATGGGACATAGTGTATCCGGCCTTCAAGGATGGATACATTATGTTTTTTATAAAAAGGGGGCAACAACCCCCTTTCAAAGGGTTGGCTCATTCCACCATTCTTGGACCTCCTTGCCCCACTTTGTCTCATCCGAACCTTCCCTCTCCAACACCCATTGGCCTCCACCACCTTCCTACCACCACCCCAAGGCAGCTCCACCCCTCCTTCCTCCATTCTTCTCCATCCTTCTCCATCTTCACTTAACCAAGAAAAAGCTTGCCTGCTGTTGGTGCTGCGAAAGGTGGAGCTCTAGTTGCTATCCAGCCTCAAGGGAGTGTTTCCACATTGCCCAAGGACCCAAGAACCACCAGGTAAGACCCCTTGGCATATTTGTTTACACATATAATAAAATGGGATTTTTCTAAAAATCTTTCAAAGCTTGTCTTCTCCCTAGCATAAATCTGGTAAGGATGATTACTTGCATGCATTCTCCTCTCTTTCGGTAATATGGAGGTCTCTAAGGGTAAGAGAGACCCCACGTTTGGTTCCATGAGGGAGTGGGAGAGAATCCACCTCATTTTAGTCCCATTAAGTTGCTGTTTTGATTATGTTAAGCTAACTCAAGAGGAGCCTGTTCCTCTCTTGTTTCATCCAATGTACCCCCTGTAAACCCCCTTTCTCCACCCTCCTTGTTGGTTTATTTTCCTATCAAATAGGTTGCTGTTTTGAACATGCTCAATGATGGTGAAAGGTCTATGTTTGCATGTCTTGGTATGATGTTTGAGTGTGGAGCATGATTCCTTTGAATATAAGCATGATCTATCTTTTTGTGTCAAGCTAATAGGTATGTGAAGTTTGTTTTGGGGTCGCTGTTGGCAGTGGCAGCAGCACCCCATTTCTTTTTTTAAGTGAAGTTGATTTGCCCACCAGGCCGGTGGTGCTCGAACCAGGGAAGAAGGATCCCATGATCATGCTTCCCCACCCCTTTGCCCCTCATTTCAAGCCTTAGTAGCATGCTTAAACCTCTTCCCTCTTGGACTGCTGTTTTGTGCATCTGCAGCAGACTTTTGTGTGCTATTTATTCATGCTCATATGGCATGTTTAGTAGCTTGGTGGTTCCCAGTAGGTGCACACCTGTAGGTCATCTCCCCATGCATTACTTACCCCCATGTGCAAGTTGAAATCAGATTAAAGCCTCAGTTGTAAGTTGCAGTTGGGAGTCTCATTATATTGTGGGTTTGGTAATTAATTTGTCTAGTTTGAGATGCATGCTTGCTAGGCTTTAATGGGTGGCGGATTAATGTTGTGAAGTCATAAAATGTGGGGTGCTAAGACCCCATCTCATTGCTATTGGTTGCTGGAAGTGGAGGGCAGCAACCCCATGCCCTCCCCTCTCTCCCTTGCCTAGCTAAGAAACCACGAAAAGGAGCCAAGAGAGGAGATCCCCAAACCTGAACCAATGTGGGCTTGCCCAAGGGCCCACAGGACTAGTAGAAGACCCCTAGGAAGCCTAGGAAATCATTCCAAATGTCCAAACCCCAAAAAAGGGCCTTTTTAAGGTGATCTGGCAACTCAGGCCGGATCACCTAGGGACTATGTATATCCGGCAACTAAGGCCGGATACACCCAGAAATGCTTTTTTTGTGTTTTGATGTTCCTTGCCGAATTTTATGATGATTTTTCACTAAACCAAGCAAGCCAGCAGGGTTCCCGGGCCACCCGGGAACCCAATTTGAGACTTGGACCAATGTCCAACTTGGAAGCACTAGTGGGCCTTCCAACGGGGCCCACCAAGCCCGGTAAACTCAAAGCATGCAAATGAATGAGTTAAGTAGAATGAACCATTCGAATCGGGTGGGCCAGACCCAATGCGGCCCACCCAAATCTTATTTTGTGGATTAATGCATGAATTGTGTGGTTTGGCCGAGACCACGGGCAAGGGCCTATCGGGCCCACCAAAGCCCACTAGTCAACCTAAGTTAGGGTCCAAGCCCTACACTTCTAGGACTCAGGCTTTCAAGCCTAAAATTGGGCTATGGGCCCCAAGCCCAATGACCAATCCACTCTGGCTCAAATTAAGAAGAATAAATCAAAACATTTTGGCAACCGTCATGGGGGCCCATCCAGGGGCTCGCAAACCAACGCCAGCCCACTATTTGCATAAAAACCACTTAAACTTCAAATCTAAACCTAAAGTAAAATCAATGCACTTAACCCGAGCCCAAAGGGCCTCCTAGGACAGGTCAAGGCCCACAAGGGCACACGGGCTTGACTAAAGCCCACCAAGGACACCGTGGGCCTTCCAACAGGGCCCACCCAATCAGACTCAGATCGCCTAAATTAAGTAAGATAAAATCAAGAAAAGGGACCCACACCACTCAGGTGGTCTCAACAGACTTAACCTAATGGCATGCCGGATTAGGAATCGGGTGAGAAACCCAAAATAGAGCTGACTCAAACCAAGGAACCCACGGGACCCGTCATCCGATGGGGTGGACTGGGGTGTCTACGGACTTCCCATACCACAACCGAGACCCGACTTAGAATCTCAAGCCGCAGACCAAAAGCCCTAATAGACAAGGTTAGGCACCCAGGTGTCCGCCTGCACCCCGTCAGGCGGTGGCGACTCCGAATCATCCCGTGCCGCGTTTCCCACGCGCGCACACTTGTGTTCATACTTTTTTCCTTTTTGGATTTATGGTTAAAATAACCTTATTAAAATGAGGTGATTGATACGAAAAAGATCAATCGACAGAATTTTGTTGGAGTATTCTAGGGCCTCCAACATGTCCCACAAAAGATGATGTGGCTATAGTAAAAGCCTATAGTCAAATCAAGAATTGGAATTACACAAGCTTTCAAGGGCTTATGCTTTGGTTGGTACGAAAAAGACCCACCAATGTTGGGATATTATAGGGCTTCCAACATCCCACAAAAATGAGATGCCTAAGGTAAAAGCCCTTAGACAAATCACAACTTGGAATTACGCAAGCTTCCAAGGGCTTATGAATTGGTTGGTACGAAAAAGACCCACCAATGCTGGATTATTCTAGGGCTTCCAACATCCCACAAAAATGAGATGCCTAAGGTAAAAGCCCTTAGACAAAACACAACTTGGAATTACGCAAGCTTCCAAGGGCTTATGCTTTGGAATTAAGGCTTCCACAGCCTCTTGAAATTACGCAGGCTTTCAAGGGCCTATGAATTTCTAAATTAAGGCTTTAGAAGGCCTATGAAGATTTTGATAAAAATCTGGAATTTCAGGCTTCCAGGGTCCTATGAGTTTCTAAATTAAGGCTTTAGAAGGCCTATGAAGATTTTGATAAAAATCTGAAATTTCAGGCTTCCAGGGTCCTATGAGTTGATTTTCTAAAATTCCAAGGCTTTCAGGTGCCTACAATATTTTTTATTTCCCCTTAAGTGTTTTGAGTTAAAAAGAGGCTCAACTTACCCTTAAGGTGATTTACTTAAATCTTTTGGAATGCCACTTGCTTGGAATTTGAAGGCTTCCAAGTAACCTATGATCTGCTCCTTGGAAGAAGTCTTAGAAGTATGCACCCTTTATTATGCCAGATTTCTCTTTTGGAATTTGATCCATTTTAGGAATGGGTTTAGTTTCTTCCTTATTTGTGCATTGGATTGCATTTTAAGCTTGAAATATATTTTTTAAGCTTATGGTTATTTCCAAATTCAATTCTTAAGGTTGAAGTATGATTGGGTTGGTTATTTGAACCAATTTTCTTTTAATCACTTACTTCACTTAAAATGGGTTAAGCGGTCAAATTGGATGAAAAGAGACCAATATGGACTTAACCCCCGAATTGAGGTGCTTGACCTGTTTTTTGGTTTGAACCAACTTTTATTTTGTCATTTTCACCTTTGAGTTGAGTTAATTTATCCAATTTAGGTGAATATGTTCAGAATAGCCTTGATTCCTTGATTTAGATGAGTTATGGGAGATTTAAGTGCCTTTTATCTTGTTTGGAACCCCTGACCACTTGCTTATGCCGCCCAGGGATGAAAAGACCCAGGACTGTTAGTTAAGGAAGGCTGAAACAGAATTTTGGCTTAAAACCGCGCATTCAAAACGGTTTGGCTCAAACCGCATATATACTGCGGTTGCATCCAAAATGCAGGAAACCGCATACTCAGGGCGGTTTTAAGCCAGAAATCAGATTTTCGAATTGTTTCCTTTCCCAATTGATTTTATTAGCTTGATCACTTGCCCAAACTCATTGTTCACCACTGGTTGGCTTCTGGACTACCCCAAATTGGGCATTTGACACATCAATTGGTTTATATTAACACATGTGTTTCATGAACCTTATGAGATTAAACAAAGGTACTACAAGTATATACAAAAAGATTCCTTACAATGAAGGAAGTGAAATAAAATACAAATTTGCCTTCAAGGGCATGAAACAAAATACAATTTTGCCTTCTTGGGCATGAAAAAAGGAAGAAAAATTCTAAACTAAAATTAGGGGATGCCCTCTGCACGAGCAGCTCCTGGGTGTCATTCCCATAAAACTTTCCTGCAAAGAAGAGGATTAGTAATATTAAATAGAGGAGGGCCTAGGCTCCCTCCCAAAAATGGACACCTAATGCATGGATTTTGGAACTTTTGGATGCCTCCTAAGAGTATTTGGGTAAAATGACACCTAAGGAGAGTAAAAACTCTCTCTAAGAGCTACACCAATCCTAGGATAACAGCAACTTTTTGGGAAAACAAAATCCCAACCAAATAGACACCATGAACTTGATTTTACAAAATATAGTGGCCATTACAAAAATAGACTGAGAATACCTTGTTACCTCATGTTTACCTTTAAGATGGTGACTATATCATACCTTGGATCACCTGAGCCATGTAAGACAGCCTTCCCTCATTACAAACCCTTTTCCCATCGCATTCGGTTTACTTTGGCCAAAATCGTGTTTCTTCACCTTCAAGCGTGGGGGTTTTGGGTTTTGGCTTATTGGCAACTTAGAGCTCAAGCCTAGTGTATGACCAGAATTCTAGATCCACCATGTCATCACATCATTGGCTCAAAGCTTCTAAGGTGAATGTTTTCACTTTCGCTTTCAGAAGTAACGACCTCGGTGCGCCAAGCTACACACATTCTTGTTCAACTTCCTATAGGATGATAGGTAGGCTGTGTAAAAAAAATAAAAAGTACACAAGTGCATTTGAAATAAGTGGGTCACATTCATCACAACGTCCCACCCTTGTCACTCTTTTTTCGTAGCCATGCAAGCATAATCATAATCACCAAGGCATGATATAGAGATCATTTGAGATAAATAAACATGAGAATATCCGATTAATAAAAAGAAAGCCTAGCATGCTCCATCTAAACATGCTTCACACAACCATCAAACATGTAAGCATGTGATCAAGTTATACAAAAATAGCATTTAATCATGGTGAGCATGCTTGACATTTTCAAAACATCTCTCAGAAATTCAGATTATATATTCATGACATTAAGGCCCTAATCAAAACATGCTTATCATGGAAACATGGCAATCTAGCATGGCAAGGCTATCTAGGTCTCCTAACATGGTTTTGAGCATAACTAAAGCCTACACACATCACATGCCCTATTTTCATGGGTCTCATGTATTCTAAAGACGGAAACACTCAGATCAAACGTGCTTATCACAAATTAACAAAACAGCAAACAATTCATGAAAATCAATCAAACATGCACAAGCAATCAAAACATGGCTCAATTCCACTTGGGTCCCCAGCAGAGTCGCCAGTTGTGAGACATGGAAAATGTCATCTAGGATGACTTCCGATATCGTCACGCGGGGATCGATAAAAGTAAAGAGTCGCCACCATCCAAGTTAAGGTGTGAATGGACACCAAAGGGTTCATAAAAGCCAAATAGAGCCAAAGTAGCTCTAATATAAGGAAATATCCAGAGATCAGGTAAAGGGAATTATTTATGAGTGGGGAAAGGTGCTAGGCACCCCCACTCATCCGTCTAAGACGGTTGCCACATACTTGCTTATGCTAAGGATTGTTTGCTAATAATAAAAAAAACAAGAGATGCTTAAAATAAGCAAATGTATGTGATTATTCCACATGAGCAATCTAATGAACTTGAACTCTTCTCGTGGATACATCATTTCAGAACTTCATGAGCGAAGGAAAATCTAAGTTAAGTTTGAAGAAACTCAAGCCAAGGCAAATCTGGAAAAATCAGACTAAAAGAGCTTGGAAGCTTCGATTAACCATAACTCACTCAATTTAAATCCAAATTCAATGAAACCAAAGCCATTTGAAAACTGGTATATAGTAGAGTATATAGTAAAAAATTCGACTCAATCCGATTTAAAACGAGAGAGAAATCCACATCTGAAATCTGCTGTTATAACTCGGAAAAAGTGGTGAGTAGGCATTTTCAAAACCTTATTCGTGGAGTTTGGCTCCATAAAAATCCATGAACATTTGCATGGATGAAGTATGTGGTGTCATATTTCCAAAGAAATAAGCCTCACACCAAACTCCATCCAGATGTGGCTTGTGTGCTCTCTTGAACAGGCCTAGAAGACCACAGATTAGCTCTGGACTATGCCAGCGAGCAGCTCTGAGTCCATCAAGCACACATGCCACAAATCGAAACCAAATCTCTTGAAACTAGTTGGATTCGAAAATAGACTTCTCAAGGAAAACACAGAGATTAAAATCACTTGAAATGGATTAAAATTGTGCAAATGGTGCACCATCAAAGCGGCAAGTTCAACAATCTGGGCTGAACTGACTTACAGACTTTGAACAGATGGTGTCAAAAATTGGCTCCATAAAAATGAGCTAAAATTTTCAGATATAAGGTAGGCCATTCCATCTATCAAATGTCTTTGGAATCACTCAAAAATTCATCTGGAGGATGAAGTTATGAGCATTCTAAGACAAGCCACAGATGCTGCCATGTATTGAAGATTTTTGAAGAGAAAACCAAAACTAGTGTATGTGTGCAAGTGAATTCGACCAAAACACTTGGAAATTAAGAAATCACATCTCATGAAGTTCTAAAATTCATTCTAAAGCCAATAACCTCAGATTTCCCGTATTAAACACGGAAATCCAAGATCCAGCTTATTTGATGAAAATAGTGAAAAGTGTGTGGATAGGTGGAAATCAATTCTCTAGGAGAAGGCTGGAATCCATTGCTATTGAGAGCAAGGATTCACACAATTTCTCCTGAAGCAAATGCACAAACATTAGAAAAATCATCCATAGGCTCAAAATAACCAAATAGCATGCTCTTCATCATTTGTTGGTTCTAAGCCTAAAGGATCCATTCTTGCTTCTTTTTCCCAAGGCTCTCTCTTCACGTTTTACGGCTAGAAAGAATTCCCAGGTACTTGGGAAGAGGTTTGGGGTTACAAAAATACACAAAGTGGCCTTACACTATACAAAGGTAGAAGATGAGAATTGGAATTGTAAAGAGAATGCTGGAAAATCAAATGGAGCTTTACCTTGGTAGCTTGAGCACTTGAGTAGACAATCTAGCAGAGTTCCTCTTCTTCTTGCAGAGCTTCTATGCTTCAAATTCTCAGCCATTTGCAAGAGGAGGACCCCTCTATTTATAGGCAAAGCCAAGGGTAGAAAGTCCCAAGGGTATGCTCAAAAATCTCTCTAGATTATTCCAATTCTCCTTAAAGGCTTGAATTGGAGTAATTTCGCAAGTTTCGGACGGTCAAATAGGGAGTTCAAGTCCCTGAGAGAGAGGTAATATGCGTAAATAAGGCTCAGAGATCGAGCCATTTCGCAAATCCCCAAAACAACCAAAACCGCATACACAGTGCGGTTTCCACAGAACCGTCACTATATGTGTGGTTTCTATGCAAATTCACCTCAACCGCACATGCAGGGCAGTTCCAATTCAGTTACGCTCGTCATGATTGCTGTCGACGTGGCTCAACGGCCGAAGCTTCCGGAAGCCACGTGGCAGTTCATGCGAGAAGCATGAACATCAACCATGCTGTGTGTGCGGTCGCAACCGCATATACAGAGCAGTTGAGACCAAATTCTCAAAAACCGCATATTCATTGCGGTTAGCATCAGTTTTGAGTGTTTGACGCATGTCAAAGCTCAAATAAGACATTTAAAGTTCTTTCTGAGGGTTTTCTTATATTGAGGTGCAATTTGGGGTGTCTACACTTTCTTCCTTGTTTGATTGACCTTTCTTATTTTGTTTATGGGACAAACTTTAGCTAAAATTGGGCCATCCAGTCTATGTGGGGAGTTGAGTTCAGATTATTTATGACCGATGGAAAATTTTGTTTTTGTTTAGTAATTAAGATAACTTCATAATTAGATTGACCAACAAAATTAGATTCTCCAAAATTTTATGACCCACACATGGGATGTTTTCGTTTTTGTCTAGTAAATTGTTTTTGTTTTTGTCTAGTAATTAAGAGAACTTTTTAATTACTAGACAAGCTTGCTTTGCTTTAATTTGGTTTGGATGGGATTATAAACACTACAATTATTAGGGAAGCTTGTGGGGCCACACCCAAATATTTGAGGCTATAGCGTATGGTCCCACAAAATCTTTCAATTGGAACATGCACCATCCCAGCCCAGCCCCCCCCCCCCAATCTAGCTCGTCTCCATGCAGGGAACATTCTATCTTCTCCCTCCACCACTCAACCCCAAATCTTCCTATTTTCCTTTTTTCCCTTTGTTAGCACCTGATTTTTGCACCCTTAAAATGAAGAAAAATGAAAAGTCAAACCCTGAGGGGGTCAAAAAATTGACTTTTTGATTCAAGTGAATTTGGTCATCAAACTTCATCTCATTAAAAAGAGCATTCCGACACGGTCCCAACGCAACTGAGTTTGCTGGAATCGGAGTCCGGATGAGAAAGATATGAATTGGTCAAACTTTTGGGGAGCGAAAAGTTGACTTTTTGCCTGACCCCAATTTGGCTATCAAACTTGATCCCAGTGGATAGGTGGTTCCAAGCCGGTTCCAACGACACTAAGTTTGCTGAAATCGGACACCGGACGAAGAAGTTATGGGCAATTGAAGTTTCAATAAAACTGCCCATGTGGCAAAACAGCAGCAAAAAGGCAGAATAAATGAATAAAATAATTGTTTATAAAAGATATCTTAACTTTTAATAATATTTTAATAAATATCTGAAGATATTTTAATAAAATAATCAAAAAATCGGATAAAAATCTTTAAATAAATCAAATTTAATAAAGCATTTGAAATCTGGCATTTTAAAAACGTGCGCGCCCGTATTTGAAGTACGGGCGAGGCATGCCCGTATTTCAAATACGGGTGAGCTTCTAGAAGGGGACGCGTGTCACTGTACGGCGGGACACGCGTCCCGTACGGCCGATTTTGCGAGATTTGAAAATGTGCGTTTCTCGCCCGTATTTGAATTACGGGCAAGGCACGCCCGTATTTTTGCACCCCTGGAATTGTTGAAAATGAAAACCCTGGCAGAAACTCAAACCCCGAGGGGACAAAAAGTTGACTTTTTGATCAAGAGAAATTTGGCCACCTTGCTTTATATCATTGGATAGAGAATCCCGACACGGTTCTAACGCAATTGAGTTTGCAGGAATCGGAGTCCGGATGAGGGTTCTGCGGGCGGTAAAACTTGGGCAGAGCCAAAAGTTGACTTTCTGCTAAAATCCGATCCAGATACCTTGCTCTATATCATTGGATAGAGAATCCCGACACGGTTCCAACGCAACTGAGTTTGCAGGAATCGGAGTCCGGATGAGGGTTCTGCGGGCGGTCAAACTTGGGCGGAGCCAAAAACTGACTTTCTGCTAAAATCCGATCCAGAGGCCTACCCCTAGGTCATGGGATAGAGGGCTCCGATACAATTCTAACGCAACTGAGTTTGTCCAGATCGAAGCCCGGATGAAGAAAATATGAGCTGACAAAATTCCCGAGCAGCAAAACCTACAAACTGCGCACGTGGCAAAAAGCTGCACACGTGGCGAGTTGCTCAGGAAAATATCTCGGGGATCAAATCCGTAAATATGAAAATATACAAAATATCCTAGGGACTAAATCTGTAAAAATCCGAGAATATCGGATTAAATTGAAAATTGCCAGGGACTAAATCTTAATTTCCGGATTTTTTAGACAAACTAGCGGCCGCATTTAATGATTTTTCATCATATGGTCGCTCGAGCGGACGTGGCAACCGGGTATGCGCTCAGCTCAAGCTGAGCGGATCCCACTTTTTTAAGTGAGCGGATCCCCTTTTCCTCACCTATATAAGCCGCGACAGCCCTCATTGCAAAGGGTTGGACATTTTTTGGCCCGAGCCATTCGAAGGTGGTCTTGACCATCATCTTCCCCAAAGAAAAAAACCAGACCCCCCCCCCCCCCCCATTCCTCCCTTCCTCTTCTTCCTCATCATACCCGAAGGAGATCTTGCTGTGGGCGTGGAGAGGTGTTGCACCGGCGGCTGCTCGCGCGCTCCAAGGAGGCTTCACCCACTTCGGAGAGGTGTTGAAACACCCAGGTAATGTTCCCAACGAACTCTTGTCCAAAATAAATAAGTTCATTGAGATATCTTGTTTTCTAGTATTTTTTTTCTTCACTGCTATTACTTGTTTGTTTGATTCGAAACGGGAGCATGTTCCCCATGATTTCTGCATCTCTGTTATTGTAACTCCATAAAACCCCCCTGTTCCCTTCTTCATAATCATGTTCTGTTAGTTAGGGTTTTGATTTCGGAAGTTTATTCATGTTCTGTAGTGTTTGGTGTTCGGATTTGTAGGTTTGTAAAGATCTCACAACTTAGGTTAGATTAATTTCAAATGGTGTTTAGAGTTCTTCTGGGGTTTTAATGATCCCCAGGGATGGCTTACAGAGTTTAAAAAAACAATCAGAAATGGAGTTTGAGCAAAAAAACCAGAATATCGGGTTTTTTAATGGGTATGCGCCGAGCTCTGCGAGGCCAGCGCACCCAAATAAGGGTGAGCGGATCATTTTTTTAGCATCCGCCCACTTCTCAAATTTGGATGCGCTCACCTCTTGCTCACCTCGCGCTCACTTAAATTTGGATGCGCTCAGCTCGGGCTCACTTAAATTTGGATGCGCTCAGCTCGCGCCCACTTCACTTTTTGGGTGCGCCCACTTCACCTTTACCTTAAAAAATCCCGAAAATGCCCTTTACATTGAAAAATCCCGAAAATGCCCTTTACCCTGAAAAAATCCCGAAAATACCCTTTACCTAAAAAAAATCCCGAAAATGTCCTTTACCTTGAAAAATCCCGAAAATGCCCTTTACCTTGATAAATCCCGAAAATGCCCTTTACCTTGAAAAATCCCTCCCCTTGGACCCGGTATAATGAGCCAGTCTCTCCTTGATAAATATCAATTTTGATCTGTTTCTGTGATGTATATTCTGTAACTTTTGCTAGACATGGGTGGCATTCCTAAATCAAGCCAAATGAGCCAAAAGGGTTTTCGGGTCACCCGGAAACCCAATATGGGACCCAGACCACCCGGTCTGACTTGATTTCCAGTGGAGCCTCCAACGGGGCCCACCCAGCCCGAACCATTGAATTGTGCTTAAATAAGATAATCAAAGGAACTGGGCGGGCCGGACCACTTGAGGCCCACCCAAGCCCTATGTGGGGCATGCATGCTTAAATTAGGTCGTGGTTTGGCCGAGACCAAGGGCAGGGCCTATCGGGCCCACCAAGCCCATTAACCAACTAAGGTTAGGGTTTCAAAACCCTGACTCAGGAAGTCTTGGGCTTTCAAGCCCAAGCCCAGGTAAAGGGCCCCAAGCCCAAATCCTGGCCCACTTTGGAAACTTAAGCAAGATAAATCTCAAATCATTTGGCAAACAACTGTGGGGCCCACTCAAGGGCCCACAAAGCAATCCCGGCCCGCTTTGGCATGGAAATCCACTTAAATAATCAAACTTAAACTTCAAATAAAAATCAGTTCATTTGAACCAAAGCCCAAAGGGCCTCTCAGGTTTAGATTGAGGCCCACCAAGGGGACATATGGGCCACACTTGGCCCACCAAGGAATCCGTGGGCCTTCCAACGGGGCCCGCCCAATCAGACTCACATCACTTTAATTAAAAAGATAAAATCAAGTAAAGGAACCCACACCACTTTGGCGGTCCCGCCAGACTTAAACCAAAATTGAATGCTGGATTAGGAATCGGGTGAGTGAGAGACCAACTGAGTTTACTCAAACCAGGGAAACTTATGGGACCCGTCACTTGACGGGGTGGACTGGGGTGTCTACGGACTTCCCCAGACCGCAACCGAGAACCTACTTAGAATCTCAAGCCGCAGACCAAGCCTTAGTAGAAGAACTTAGGCACCCAGGTGTCTGTCTGCACCCCATCAGGCAGTGGGGACTCCAAACAAAACCCGAGGCACGCATCGTTTTGCGTACGCCTCGTCGTGCGGCCGAAATCGGGGGAGCACAGCCTGGCAACTCCACTGGGGACTTCTCAGCCCAATAGAACCCTTGGTTAGAATGAGTCAACCCAAGAGGGATTTTAGTCGATTTTAGGGTTTTGCCATCTCGTTTTAGTAAGATGTAGAATACACGCAACTGCGTATTCTGGGGAGTCCTGTCGCAAGGACATGATAATCGCCTAAGGAAAGTGGAATTTTAGCGGTCCCCTGTGACCCTACACTTACCTGGGGACTCTCCCGGAACCTCGTATTGGGTGCCAATTCTGCACCTTACTATACGAGACGGTAAAAACTCCTTTATCAACAAAATCCAATCAAATCTCACCCGGCTAGACACCGCACTCAGCCCAAATGCACATACGGGCACACCACCACACCGTGGATGGATTTATTTTCCAGTTTTGTGATAAACTGCCTGGGGTGACGCACACGAGGGAGGATGCGTGGATGATCCGACCCTGAATGAATGAGAACGGATATTGCATCTGCTTTTCCAAAACCTAGATCTCTCTAGCAGCCTACCCTTCTGATTCCTATGAATTGATCTTTGGGATGGTATTAGCACCTACGCTCCCGTGGCTTGCTGGAGAAAGCAGGGTAAACCCATCCCCCCAGTTTTCTGGAGTCCATTAGCACCACTGGTTTTTTGCCGTGGTACGCGAGGATCCAGTACTGGTCCAGACCCTTGTAGGCGTATGTCTCGAGCTGGGTATCCTTCCCCACCTAGCGTTTCTGAATGAACCACGCGCTTGTGATTGTGAGGGAGTGTGATGTGAATGATGAAATAAGAAGAAAAAATCAAATTAAAACCCAAGAGTCCATCAGGGGCAGCAACCCCCACTTTTTGCATCAAATGGAGTAAACCCTAGATCATGGGCTACCTTGGCCTTAATTTAGGAAGCCAACCAAATTTTGATCAAGGGAACCACCCCAGATCTATGCATGGAGTCCTGCGAGCTGTGGGCCTCGACCCATTGAGTCCGCTGGAAGCACTCTGAGTCCGGGTCGGCCTTTTGAGCAGATGAAAGCCGGTCAGATCAGACAATCAGATGGAAGCATCAGAGCAAGGGCACAAAACCCTAGATTTAGGAATTTGGCCAATCCGCCTTGAAGCAAATTTGTACCCTTCCTTTTGGCTCCTGATAGCCTCAAGGATGAATCCTTTGCAGATTTTTTGTGAACATCATGTAATTTTCGCCCTAGTTGGCAAATTGTAAATTATTTTGGTTTGATACTTGAAGTCAAAGGCAGATGAAAGAACAGATGAAAGAAAAGCTGAATGGGAGTCAGCTGTGTTTCCATACACAAGTGTGTCTAGAAGTCGTGCCCCGCGGGGCACCAACCTTTTTAGGGCTATGCACACACCCTTTTTGGTGTAATTTTCTCATATTCAATTTTGGATATAGGTTTTTGAATGGTAATACCATTTAGCCTTGGCTTTAATTTTGTGCAAGCATCTTCATGCATCAAGTGCACACACTTCAAGATCATTTGCACAGACATTTATGATCAAATCATTTTTAAAGGAAATAATGCAGAATTTTCCAAAGATCAAAGCTACACCGGGACTGGCTCCAATTCCCTGTGCCTCACTCAGCTTCAGCTTAATAAGAAAAATCATGAAATAAATGGACTGTGACCAAGCCCAAAATAAAAAGTCAAGTCTGACCCTTGCTAGGGACCAGCAGCCCAAGTTGAAAGTACAAAGAAAAAATGATGAAAAGAAGAAGGAAGAAATTTCAAATCCAAGTAAAGACCAAATGTGTCAAAATGTAAAATCTCAGTCAAGGCCATTTTGTGCTTCTGCAGTCCTAGGAAATCATTTCGTGTTTCCCAAAAACAGGAACTCTTCCCAAACCGGGACTTCTTCCCAAACTGGGACTTCTTCCCAAACAGGGACTTTCCCCAAAATCTGGAACTCCTCCCCAAGCAGGGACTTCTTCCCAAATAGGGACTTTCCCCAAAATCAGGAACTCTGCCCAAGACAGGGACTTCTTCCCAAACCGGGACAACCCCCAAAAAAAATCAGGGACTCTTCCCCTCGCCTCTGAATGGCAAAATCTTAGTCGAAGCCATTTCGCGCTTCCGCTAATTTGAAGCCATTTCGTGCTTCCACCAAAATTGAAACCACTTCGTGTTTCCCAAAATCTTAGTCGAAACCATTTCGCGTTTCTGCTGCTCCGAAACCACTTCGTGTTTCCAAAATCCGAAACCACTTTATGTTTCCAAAATCCGAAACCACTTCGTGTTTCCAAATCCGAAACCACTTCGTGTTTCCAAAATCCGAAACCACTTTGTGTTTCCAAAATCCAAAACCACTTCGTGTTTCCAATTTGAAGCCATTTTCTGCTTCCACTAATCTGAAACCACTTCGTGTTTCCAAATTGAAACCATTTCGTGTTTCCCAAAATCTTAGCCTGAAGCCACTTCGCGCTTCCGCTAATCTAAAACCATTTTGTGTTTCCAAATCCGAAGCCATTTCGTGCTTCCCCCAAATTGAAACCATTTCGTGTTTCCAAAGTGAAACCATTTCGTGTTTCCAAATCCGAAGCCATTTCGTGCTTCCCCCAAATTGAAACCATTTCGTGTTTCCAAATTGAAACCATTTCGTGTTTCCTAAATCCGAAGCCATTCGTGCTTCCCCCAAATTGAAACCATTTCGTGTTTCCAAATTGAAACCATTTCGTGTTTCCTAAATCCGAAGCCATTTCGTGCTTCCCTCAAATTGAAACCATTTCGTGTTTCCAAATTGAAACCATTTCGTGTTTCCTAAATCCGAAGTCATTTTGTGCTTCCTCTAAATTGAAACCATTTCGTGTTTCCAAATCCGAAGCCATTTCGTGCTTCCCCCACATTGAAACCATTTCGTGTTGCCAAAACTGAAACCATTTCGTGTTTCCTAAATCCGAAGTCATTTCGTGCTTCCTCTAAATTGAAACCATTTCGTGTTTCCAAATCCGAAGCCATTTCGTGCTTCCCCCAAATTGAAACCATTTCGTGTTTCCAAAATTGAAACCATTTCGTGTTTCCTAAATCCGAAGTCATTTCGTGCTTCCTCTAAACTGAAACCATTTCGTGTTTCCAAATCCGAAGCCATTTCGTGCTTCCCCCAAATTGAAACCATTTCGTGTTTCCAAAATTGAAACCATTTCGTGTTTCCTAAATCCGAAGTCATTTCGTGCTTCCTCTAAATTGAAACCATTTCGTGTTTCCAAATCCAAAGCCATTTCGTGCTTCCCCCAAATTGAAACCATTTCGTGTTTCCAAAATTGAAACCATTTCGTGTTTCCAAAATTGAAACCATTTCGTGTTTCCTAAATCCGAAGTCATTTCGTGCTTCCTCTAAATTGAAACCATTTCGTGTTTCCTAAATCCGAAATCATTTCGTGCTTCCTTTAAATTGAAACCATTTCGTGTTTCCAAATCCGAGGCCATTTCGTGCTTCCCCCAATTTGAAACCATTTCGTGTTTCCATATCATAGTAGGAACCATTTCGTGTTTCTGCTGCTCCCAAAGCCATTTCGTGTTTCCCAAATCCGAAGCCATTTCGTGCTCCCCCAAATTTAAAACCATATCATAGTAGGAACCATTTCGTGTTTCTGCTGCTTCCGAAGCCATTTCGTGCTTCCCCAAAATCTGAAACCACTTTGTGTTTCCAAATCGAAGCCATTTCGAGCTTCCACTACTCTAAAGCCATTTTGCGTTTCCAAAATCCAAATCAAAGCCATTTCGCGCTTCCCCAAATCTCAGTAGGAGTCATTTCGTACTTCCACTGCTTTGGAAATCATTTCGCATTTCCCAAATTTAGTAGGAATCACTTACCCCGCAGGAATCAACTCTTGAAGTTCCTGGAGATCAAACACAGGGACTGTCCCATTGACATGTACCAATCTTTTGAAATCAACTCTTGCAGTTTCTGAAAACTTCAGAAATCAACTCTTGCAGTTTTTGAAATCAAAAACAGGGACTCTTCCTTTACCTCCGAAGTGGCGGTTAAAAGGAATCAACCTCCGAAGTGGCGATTTAAAATCTTCTTCCTTTACCTCCGAAGTGGCGGTTAAAAGGAATCTTACCCCTGAAGCGGTGGTCAACCTCCGAAGTGGCAGTTCAAAATCTTCTTCCTTTATCTCCGAAGTGGCGGTTAAAAGGAATCTTACCTTCAAAGTGGCGGTCAACCTCCGAAGTGACGGTTCAAAATCTTCTTCCTTTACCTCCGAAGTGGTGGTTAAAAAGAATCTTACCTCCGAAGTGGCGGTTAAAAAGAATCAACCTCCAAAGTGGCGGTTCAAAATCTTCTTCCTTTACCTCCGAAGTGGCGGTTAAAAGGAATCTTACCTCTGAAGTGGCGGTTAGAAATCTTCTTCCTTTACCTCCGAAGTGGCGGTTAAAAAAAGGATCAACCTCCGAAGTGGCCGTTCAAAATCTTCTTCCTCTACCTCCGAAGGGGCAGTTAAAAGGGAATCAAACAAAGAAAAATCATCACAAACAATCTGCACTGCCATGCATTATTTCCACGTGCATTCTTTATACTGACTTGTGTCTTTTCATTTTCCCATTTACCAAGATTTCGAAGTGAAGCCTGTACCCTTTTTTGGGCATTCCTAGAAAAGACTTCTAATGGAGCCTACCAAAGAACAAGCTCAAGCTCCACCTCGACCCCAAGAACGAGAAAGGCTAGAAGATCATCCAGTAATCATTAGTCTCAATCAGCAAATGGCCAACACGTCAGCCATGATGGCCAACATGTCAGCCATGATGGCCACCATGATGCAGCAGATAGAAAGGCTGCGAGCACCACAACAGTTTGTACCACCGCAGCAACGACAGCCAGTACCTCTGTTGCAACAGTTGGTTCCTTAAGCATTTCCAACTGCACTAGGGCGGCCGAGGTGGACCAAAGAGGAATTTCAAGCAAGGTTGAACAAGGTCTTCACACCCCTGCCTCATCCATTGTCAGAATTGCTGCCAACCCTATTGAAGGAGGGATATTTACAGAAGAAGCAACCGATCCACCGGCCGACCAAAAGTCGCTCCTATAAGGCCAATGAATACTGCGAGTATCATATGGGAGCTCCTGGGCATCACGCCAACCGCTGTTGGGACTTGAAGCACGACGTGCAAGACCTGATCGACAGCAAGCGTATCTCAGTCGATCCCCCGGTTTTGACTCCTCCTGCGGCCATTGCCACAAATCCTCTCCCTGACCACAATCGGGTGTCTTCAAGTGGCACCAGCTGAACAAGTTGGTGAAAACTGTAAGGCAGAGAGCAATCCCAAAATCCAAAATCTTCAAGTCCGCCGTGGCCAGGATAAGTTGAACTCTACTTTTTGCACCATGCATCCTTGGTAGAAGTGGTCATTTTGTAAATATTTTAAATGCTTTTTATTTTCATGCAAGATTTGGAAAAAAACCTTTTGAAAAGCACAAAAAGAAAAGAAAAACTTTTTCAAAAAAAAATACAAGTGAGTGGTCGGTGATGACACTGCTCTGAGACCACACTTCTTTTGGCAATGACCACGATCATGGAAAAATGCTGAGTTGCTCAAAGGTGTCTTCAGCTGGGTGCAGTATACTGTCCCATGAGAACCTTGGCTGAGCTAAAGGCAATTCCTTCTTGATCCAGACCATAATTTTCTTCCTAAAAACCTATCTCCACATTGGGTAGAGTGATCCTTGAGAGAAAAGAAAGAAAGAAAGAGAAAGTGCAAGAACCAGTTAAGGGCCGAGGCCGGCTTTAACATCATGTCTCTAAAAAAGGATGAGAGGCCATCCTTCATACATCCTTGAATTTTAAGATCCGCCAGTCAAAACATTTTGGGCTTGATCGTGTTGTTCAAATACCCGTGTTGTGTCTAGCCACCCCACACTGGGGCAAAGCTACAAAAGAAAATGAAAAGGATAAATAGATTCTTGAATAAGTTTGCATGAGCATTCCAAGTTGTCACAACTCTGGCAAAAGGATGAAAGGCCATCCTTGCTTTATTTCCCCAGTTTTCAAAGTCATATCTCTAGTCAAACCATTTTGAGCCTAATGTTCTTTCTTTTAACCCACTGAGTCATGAGCCCTAAATCTGGCGCTGGGTAAAGAAGAGAAGACCTGAATGAGCAGAAACAAAGAAGAGAAAAAGAAAGCAGGAAATACACTGGGACTTGCTAATCAAGGCAAAAGGTCAAGATGATCCCAGAGCAAAGGGCAGAAAAATCAACTAAAAACTGATAGAGCAAAAGCAAAAGGAAAAGGCGAAGGTCACAAAAGACCTCAAAAAGAAAAAATGATGAAGGAAGGTGAAAAGGTGGCAGCAAAGCCCAAGCAGTCAAGAAGAGGGTAGGACATGACTCGACCCATTTACAAAAGACTTTGAGCCCTATTCCCTTTCTTTCATAAACTAAAAACCTCAGCCTTCGTTTCGTCCTATCAAAAAGTCCTTTATGATTGCAGAAAATGTGACAATGGGATTCATGCAGATCTATGATGAAGGAATCTAAAAAGAAGAACGAGCTTTTACAAGACACAAAGCAAAACCTGAAAATGAAAAGATAAGAATTTGGGCCTTATATCCCTTCAGTTCTTAGATTTAAAACCAAGCCGATGTTTCGTCCCAATGCAAAGACCTCTCGGATCTATGGGACATGATGTACGAATCGGCCAAAACCCGTAAACTGGGACTGGCACTAACCCAAGGGAAAAGGAAAAGGGAAAAACCCTCAATTGCAAAATCCTGAAACCACCCTGAAGAATTGGGTCAAGGTGAGAGAAAAACAAAAACTGAGAAAGGGGGGACACCCTTTGAAGCACCCTTCACCTTTTCAGCCTTTGTTGGCACGAGTCAAGAGTCTCATGGGATTGTGTGTCGAGCACACCATCCCGAAACACCTCGAGCTAACAAGGCAATTCACCATGACCATTGGTCTTGCCTCTCTTTTAAAATCACTTGTACAAATTTCCAAAAAAAAAAAAAAACTTTTGAAAATTGTGTCATTTCAGTCATGTGCACTGGCACACACATTAAAAGCAAGTAAACCGCGGATACTTACCTCTGTTCAAATTTCAGATACCTCACTGCTTTGTGAGAATTTTGTAGGCCCAGGCAAGGCAAAAGAACCAGGAGTCAAGAAATGTCGAGAAGCCAAGAACAAAAGAAAGGCAAAACAGTGGAAAGCCGATGCGGTAATATGCCAGCAGGGGGAATGGCGAAGACTTCCTCTGTCCCTAAGCTGACTCTTTTCCCCAGCGGAATGTCCAAGAAACCTGAAGCTGTATGTCAAGACCATGCTCAGTCTAAAGAGGCTGGTTTTGCAAAAGAAAGACAAATGCAAGAAGGCTTCCGCAAATCCTCAGTGGAACGGTCCTTTCAAAAGAAGCCCCAATGTTTGCCTAAGTGATATTCTCCTCCTCAGAACAGAGAGGGCCTTCACTCAGAAAGACAAGAGCCGGAAGGCCGATCAACTCACACCCGACAACAAGAAACTGAGTCATGCAAAAAAGTAAGATGGCAAGGACTCCCACCAATCCCCAGTGGAGTTACTTCGAACTGGGAAGCCCCTACCTTATTAAAACGGGGACTGGCAGAAGCGCCCTCCCCTCTAGAAAAGCAAAAAGAGACAAAGAACCTCTCAAGAAAAAGAAGACAAAAAGAAGAAATCTTCGGGCGGGATGGCCCCATTTGTAAATTTTTCATTTCCCAATTTTGTAAATAGAGTAGGACAGGTGTGTGAGCTCCCTTGAGGCACCGAGCAGCGCTGAGAGCACCTCCTCGCCAAGAGCATCTCCTCCTTCTTCTTTCCTTCCAGTCCCTAATCCAAACCCCTTAAAAAAATAATAAAAAATAAAAAATAAAAAATAGAATAAAAAAAAACTGTCCTCAAAAGTCCCAAGTCTAAAAATCTAAAATCTGAAATCAAATCCCAAATCTGAAATCTGAAAACACCTACAAGCTTTAATGGAACGAACAAGGGAAAGAGAAAACTGTTGAGTGCCTTGCATCAACGTCAAAACGGGTTGATGAGCTTAAGTCCAACCCCATCCTTTTTAATCTAAATCAAAATTAGAAGTTGCTCCGAGAAGCCCGAAGTGGGTGAGCAAACTTCGAAATCTTAGTGGAAACCATTTCGTGTTTCCATTGCTTTGAAAATCAAAAGGACTAAGCTCATCAATCATGACGACAGAAATGCAAGGCGCAAAAACAAGGTTCTTCTTTTTCTTTGCCGTTCACCCCCAAGGTGACTCCGGCAAAGAGGGACTACTGTAAGCACCTTATTTTTGCACCCCTGGAATTGTTGAAAATGAAAACCCTGGCAGAAAGTCAAACCCTGAGGGGACAAAAAGTTGACTTTTTGATCAAGAGAAATTTGGCCACCTTGCCTTATATCATTGGATAGAGAATCCCGACACGGTTCTAACGCAACTGAGTTTGCAGGAATCGGAGACCGGATGAGGGTTCTGCGGGCGGTCAAACTTGGGTGGAGCCAAAAGTTGACTTTCTGCTAAAATCCGATCCAGATACCTTGCTCTATGTCATTGGATAGAGAATCCCGATACGGTTCCAACGCAACTGAGTTTGCAGGAATCAGAGTCCGGATGAGGGTTCTGCGAGCGGTCAAACTTGGGCGGAGCCAAAAACTGACTTTATGCTAAAATCCGATCCAGATGCCTACCCCTAGGTCATGGGATAGAGGGCTCTGATACAATTCTAACGCAACTGAGTTTGACCAGATCGGATCCCGGATGAAGAAAATATGAACTGACAAAATTCCCAAGTAGCAAAACCTAAAAACTGCGCACGTGGCAAAAAGCTGCAGACGTGGCGAGTTGCGCAGGAAAATATCTCGGGGATCAAATCCGTAAATATCCAAATATACGAAATATCCTAGGGACTAAATCTGTAAAAATCCGAGAATATCGGATTAAATTGAAAATTGCCAGGGACTAAATCTTAATTTCCGGATTTTTTAGTCAAACGAGCGGCCACATTTAATGATTTTTAACATATGGTCGCTCGAGCAGACGTGGCAACCGGGTATGCGCTCAGCTCAAGTTGAGCGGATCCCACTTTTTTAAGTGAGTGGATCCCCTTTTCCTCACCTATATAAGCCGCGGCAGCCCTCATTGCAAAGGGTTGGACATTTTTTGGCCCGAGCCATTCGAAGGTGGTCTTGACCATCATCTTCCCCAAAGAAAAAAACCAGACCCCCCCCCCCCCCCCATTCCTCCCTTCCTCTTCTTCCTCATCATACCCGAAGGAGATCTTGCTGTGGGCGTGGAGAGGTGTTGCACCGGCGGCTGCTCGCGCGCTCCAAGGAGGCTTCACCCACTTCGGAGAGGTGTTCAAACACCCAGGTAATGTTCCCGACGAACTCTTGTCCAAAATAAATAAGTTCATTGAGATATCTTGTTTTCTAGTATTTTTGTTCTTCACTGCTATTACTTGTTTGTTTGATTCGAAACAGGAGCATGTTCCCCGTGATTTCTCCATCTCTGTGGTTGTAACCCCATAAAACCCCCCTGTTCCCTTCTTCATAATCATGTTCTGTTAGTTAGGGTTTTGATTTCGGAAGTTTATTCATGTTCTGTAGTGTTTGGTGTTTGGATTTGTAGGTTTGTAAAGATCACACAACTTAGGTTAGATTAATTTCAAATGGTGTTTAGAGTTCTTCTGGGGTTTTAATGATCCCCAGGGATGGCTTACAGAGTTTAAAAAAACAATCAGAAATGGAGTTTGAGCAAAAAAACCAGAATATCGGGTTTTTTAAGGGGTATGCGCCGAGCTCTGCAAGGTCAGCGCACCCAAAAAAGGGTGAGCGGATCAATTTTTTAGCATCCACCCACTTCTCAAATTTGGATGCGCTCACCTCGCACTCATCTCGCGCTCACTTAGTTTTGGATGCGCTCAGCTCGCGCTCACTTAAATTTGGATGCGCTCAGCTCACGTTCACCTCGCACTTACTTAAATTTGGATGCGCTCAGCTTGCGCTCACCTCGCGCTCACTTAAATTTGGATGCGCTCAGCTCGCGCTCACTTAAATTTGGATGCGCTCAGCTCGCGCCCACTTCACTTTTTGGGTGCGCCCACTTCACCTTTACCTTAAAAAATCCCGAAAATGCCCTTTACATTGAAAAATCCCGAAAATGCCCTTTACCCTGAAAAAATCCCGAAAATACCCTTTACCTATAAAAAATCCCGAAAATGCCCTTTACCTTGAAGAATCCCGAAAATGCCCTTTACCTTGATAAATCCCGAAAATGCCCTTTACCTTGAGAAATCCCGAAAAATCCCTCCCCTTGGACCCAGTATAATGAGCCAGTCTCTCCTTGATAAATATCAATTTTGATCTGTTTCTGTGATGTATATTCTGTAACTTTTGCTAGACATGGGTGGCATTCCTAAATCAAGCCAAATGAGCCAAAAGGGTTTTCGGGTCACCCGGAAACCCAATATGGGACCCAGACCACCCGGTCTGACTTGATTTCCAGTGGGCCCTCCAACGGGGCCCACCCAGCCCGAACCATTGAATTGTGCTTAAATAAGATAATCAAAGGAACTGGGCGGGCCGGACCACTTGAGGCCCACCCAAGCCCTATGTGGGGCATGCATGCTTAAATTAGGTCGTGGTTTGGCCGAGACCAAGGGCAGGGCCTATCGGGCCCACCAAGCCCATTAACCAACTAAGGTTAGGGTTTCAAAACCCTGACTCAGGAAGTCTTGGGCTTTCAAGCCCAAGCCCAGGTAAAGGGCCCCAAGCCCAAATCCTGGCCCACTTTGGAAACTTAAGCAAGATAAATCTCAAATCATTTGGCAAACAACTGTGGGGCCCGCTCAAGGGCCCACAAAGCAATCCCGGCCCGCTTTGGCATGGAAATCCACTTAAATAATCAAACTTAAACTTCAAATAAAAATCAGTTCATTTGAACCAAAGCCCAAAGGGCCTCTCAGGTTTAGATTGAGGCCCACCAAGGGGACATATGGGCCACACTTGGCCCACCAAGGAATCCGTGGGCCTTCCAACGGGGCCCGCCCAATCAGACTCACATCACTTTAATTAAAAAGATAAAATCAAGTAAAGGAACCCACACCACTTTGGCGGTCCCGCCAGACTTAAACCAAAATTGAATGCTGGATTAGGAATCGGGTGAGTGAGAGACCAACTGAGTTTACTCAAACCAGGGAAACTTATGGGACCCGTCACTTGACGGGGTGGACTGGGGTGTCTACGGACTTCCCCAGACCGCAACCGAGAACCTACTTAGAATCTCAAGCTGCAGACCAAGCCTTAGTAGAAGAACTTAGGCACCCAAGTGTCTGCCTGCACCCCATCAGGCAGTGGCGACTCCAAACAAAACCCGAGGCACGCATCGTTTTGCGTGCGCCTCGTCGTGCGGCCGAAATCGGGGGTGCACAATGGGCACGAAAATTTTGGCTATAAATAGAGAGGCCACCCCTCTCATTTGGCAAGCCATCTCCATAGGCCCTCACCCTCTCCCTCTTGTCCTAACCACGGCCAACCCCTGCCCAGATGCTGCCACCCCCAGTTCCAAATACCAGAATACCCAAAATACCCCTGAAATGCTGCCAAACCTTTTTCCTTTCTTCCTTTAAACATAGAAAATCCAAAGAACCCTTTTCAAAACCCAATTTGAAAACCCAAGGAGTGCGGAAGCGCTGCCCAAATTTCTCCTCCCTTCCTTCTCTCCAAATCTAAGATAAGGAGGCTCTTTTCAATCCCATCTTTGGAAATCAATGGGAACGCGGGAGCGCTGCCAGAATTCTCGGAGATCCACAACACATAAAAACTAACAGGTATTGATACTGTAAGTATTTTAATCATTTTAAATAAATTGATTTTAACATCCTTTCAAGTCTCTTCATTTTTTTTACTTATTTTTCAGTCTTTTATATTATCTCTAACCCGTTTACTGTGTTTGGCACGTCATGAGAGACCCCATATAAGAAGGATATCTCCCTACGGAAAAGGAAGAGAGTGGGATTACAAGAACAAGATAATATAATATGCAAATTAACTTGGTCTGATTAATTGGTATCATCTGCAAATGTAAGAGGGGTTTGTCCTCTTTTAATTATCCAATGTAACCCTATCCCATTTCCTCCTTCCCTTCTTCTAAATGCTGCATGGAATGTGGGAAATTGACCCCATCAATTGGAAAAAGACGGACTTCATCTCATTACCAAACATCAAGGGAGAAGGGGATTTGAAGACAAATCAAAGCATTTGCACTACAACAGAAGTATTGAGAACTCAAGCAGAAGCTGCCGGAACCTCCAAAAAGGCAACCAAAGTGATCCCAATCGAAGTCGGAGCAAAACGGCGAAACTAAGCAAAACCCGTATACTCAGAGCGGTCAAGGCGTGACCGTAGTTAATCTACGGTCTGGCCTGAACCGTATTAAATTTACGGTTCTGACCAGACCATGAATTAAATACGGTCATTTGATAAAGTAACTTAAAAAAGCATTTTTCCGACCCGGGTGGACCCAAATCCAACCCGAACCGGCCTGAATCGACCCTGTAAGCACCTTATTTTTGCACCCCTGGAATTGCTGAAAATGAAAACCCTGGCAAAAAGTCAAACCCCGAAGGGACAAAAAGTTGACTTTTTGATTAAGTGATATTTGGCCACCTTGCTTTATATCATTGGATAGAGAATCTCGACACGATTCCAATGCAACTGAGTTTGCAGGAATCGGAGTCCAGATGAAGGTTCTGCGGGCGGTCAAACTTGGGCGAAGCCAAAAGTTGACTTTCTGCCAAAATCCGATCCAGGTGCTTACCTCTAGGTCATGGGATAGGGGGCTCCGATACGATTCTAACGCCACTGAGTTTGCAAGAATCGGAGTCCGGAGGAGGGTTCTGCGGGCGGTCAAACTTGGGCGAAGCCAAAAGTTGACTTTCTGCTAAAATCCGATCCAAAGGCCTACCCCTAGGTCATGGGATAGAGGGCTCCGATACGATTCTAACGCCACTGAGTTTGTCCAGATCGGAGCCCGGGTGAAGAAAATATGAGCTGGCGAAGTTCCCGAGGCAGCAAAACCGGCGAACTGCGCACGTGGCAAAAAGCTGCACACGTGGCGAGTTGCGCAGGAAAATATCTCGGGGATCAAATCCGTAAATATCCAAACATTCAAAATATCCCAGGGACCAATCTGAAAGTATTTGAAAATATCTGAATAAAATAATATTAAACCTAAATATCCCAGGGACCATATCCTAATTTTCAGATTTTTAAAACAAACGAGCGGCGGCATTTATTATTTTGAAATGATTAGGTCGCTCGCGCGAACGTGGCAGGGGGTATGCGCTCACCTTGAGCTGGGCGCCAAGGTGAGCGGCACCCCATTTCCCTTGCCTATATAAGCCGCGAGGGTCTTCAGTGCAGGGGTTAGCTGATTTCGGGGTTGGAAAATTTTTGGTGGGAGAGTTTCGGTTGGGCATTTTCTGGGTTCGGGATTTTGAAGAAAAGACCAGACACACTCCTTCCCTCCCTTCCTCTTCCTCCTCATCAAACCCGAAGAGGATCTTGTTGTTGGTGCTCCGGCAGCTGCTCGTTGGCTCCAAGGAACCCTCCGGCCTACTCTACAGAGACCTAGAACCAAGGTGAGCTCTCCATTTTCTTTTGTTCAATATATACAAATCAAGCTTCCCATGCATCTCTAATATCTGGTTTGTCATTGCTTGCTTGATTCGAAGGGGGTTTGTTCCCTCATGTTAATTAATCCATTGTACCCCTGTAAGCCCCCTTCTCCTCCCCTTCTCTAAGTCTTCATGAGCTTAAGCAATGATCTTGGGTCCAGATTTCATTAGGACTTGTCGATGATACTGGCATGTGGTGTTGTTATTGGTTCTCCTATGTGTTTTTTTTCTTGATTCTTGACTGCAATGACACACACCCTTTAGTAGTTTAACACCCTTTAGTAGTTTAGATTAATTTGGATAAAGGTTCAAGTGTCTCCTGGGGAGTGGCCGAAGCCCGGGGAAGTGTCCTGGGCATAGTATTTTGAATGCATGGTTGTATTGTAAGTTTTCTGGGTTTTCAAAACATTGAAATAAAATGTAGTTAGATTAAATCCAAGATTAGTTGGGAGGTGTTCTGAGCATGTTAGGAGGCTAGTGGAACAGTTACAGACCAAAAAAAATTGGCCAGAGATGGAGATCTCAAAAAAACAGAGAGTTGAAAATTGCAGTGAGCTGCCGCCCATCTGGCGCCCACCTGGCGCTCACCTAGGAGGTGGGCGCCCCTTTCATCTCGCTTCCCGCCGAGCTGGTGCCCACCTGGCGCTCAGCTCGTGCCCACTAAAAACCAAGTGAAATTCTGGCGCCCTTCTCGCGCCCATCTCGTGCTCACCTCCCGCCCATCTCGCGCTCACCTGGTATCGGGTGAGCGCCAGGTCAAAATTTCGCCCGGATTCTGGCGCCCATCTGGCGCCCACCTGGCACTCACTTCAGGAGGTGAGCGCCAGGTCCAAAACAGGCCGAATTGTTATTTTTTTTGAAAATTCCAAAAATACCCTTTACCATACCGCGGGGGGGCTTCGCCCCCCACCCCTTTGTTCGCTGCGCATCCAACTCGTACCTTGCACAATGAGCCAATTTTTTCTTGATAGAGTGTCAATCTTGTGTATTTTCTTATGTGATTATTGCTGAATGTGAATGATATTTCCGAACCAAACCGGATAAACCAAAAGGGTTTCTGGGTCACCTGGAAACCCGACATGGGACTTGGACTCTCGGTCCAACTTGGTTTCCAGTGGGCCTTCCAACGGGGCCCACCTAGCCCAACCAATTCATTTTGCTTAACTAAGATAATAAAAGATTTGAGTGGGCCAGACCATTTGAGGCCCACCCAAGCCCTAATTGGGCCATGCATAATTAAAGTAGGATGTGGTTTGGCCGAGACCACGGGTAGGGCCTATCGGGCCCACTAAGCCCATGAACCCGACCAACTTAGGGTTTCCAAACCCTAATTCAGGAAGCCTTGGGCTTTCAAGCCCAAGCCCAGGTAAAGGGCCCCAAGCCCAATGCTTGGCCCATTTTGACACAGATAAGAAAGATAAAATCAAAATCCCTTGGCAACCAATTGTGGGGCCCACTCAAGGGCCCACAAAGCAATCCCGGCCCACTTTTGGCATGAAATCCACTTAACTAATCCAACTTGAACTCTAAAATAAAATCAATTCAAAGTGAGCCAAAATCCAAAGGGCCACACTTGGCCCACCAAGGAACATGCGGGCCACACTTGGCCCACTAAGGGATACCGTGGGCCTTCCAACGGGGCTCACCCCACCAGGCCCAGATCATCTTAATTAAAAAGATAAAATCAAGTAAAGGGACCCACACCACTTTGGCGGTCCCGCCAGACTTAATCAAAATTGCATGCTGGAATAGGAATCGGGTGAGTGAGAGACCAAAGTTGACTCAAACCAGGGAAACCTATGGGACCCGTCACTTAACGGGGTGGACTGGGGTGTCTACGGACTTCCCCAGACCGCAACCGAGCCCTTACTTAGAATCTTAAAGCCGCAGACCAAAAGCCTTAGAAGAAGAACTTAGGCACCCGGGTGTCTGCCTGCACCCCATCAGGCAGTGGCGACTCCAAACCAAATCCCGAGGCACGCGTCGTTACGCGTGCGCCTCGTCGTGCGACCGAAATCGGGTGCGCACAGACCCTTAAGACAATTTGGGCTGTTCTGAGCCCACTTGTGGACCTTGGACCCTACTAGGCCCACCAAGACCCTTTGGGCCCACCTGAGTGGCCCACATTTTGACCAGCCTATACCAGGCATGTTTTCCATAAACAAGCCCAGGCACCTTGACTCTGGCTAATGGGCCAAAACCAAGCCCATCAAGCTCAAATAAAAATGTAAATAAATAAAGCTTAATAAATAACCAAATGGGTTACCCAATAACCCAACTGGGCCCAAGGCCCAACCTTGGCAACCCACGGGTCTTCCAACGGGACCCAAGTCCGACCCACTCCACTAAATAAAAAGATAAAATCAAAGTAAAAGGGACCCCCACCTTTAGAGGGCCCCGCCAGACCCAATAAACAGCATGCTGGTCTAAGAAGGGTGAGACTGAATCAAAAACCAGGGAGACCCAAGGGACCTGTCAAACCGACGGGGCGGGTCGGGGTGTCTTCGGACTTCCCCGGATGTAACCGAGGACTTAGCTAGAACTTTGAAAAACCGCAGACCAGACTTAGACCCGGACAGGGCAAACACCGTGTAAGCACCTCATTTTTGCGCTCCCGGAAGTGCCAGAAATGCAAAACCCTGCTAAAAAGTCAAACCCTAAAGGGTCGAAAGTTGACCTTTCGATCAAATGAAATCTGGCTATCTTGCTGTATCTCAATGGATAGAGAATCCCAACACGGTTCCAACGCAACTGATTTTGCAGGAATCGGAGGCCGGATGAAGATTCTGCGGGCGGTCAAACTTGAGGAAGAGCCGAGAGTTGACTTTTCCTCGATTTCCATGCCAAGTACCTTGCTCTATACCATTGGATAGAGAATCCTGACACGAGTCCAACGCAACTGAGTTTGTTGGAATCGGAGTCCGGATGAAGGTTCTGTGGGCCGATCAAACTTGAGAATGAGCCGAAAGTTGACTTTTTGCCGAACCCCAAGCCAAGTGTTTAGCCCAGTCCCAATGGATAGAGGACTTCGATATGATTCCAACGCAATTGAGTTTGCTCAAATCGGAGTCCTGATGAAAAAGATATGAACAATCAAAGCTAGGGGCATTTCTGGATTTTTGGCAATGCCACATAGGATGCCACGTGTGCGCATGGGGGCTCCACATAGGATGCCACGTGGACACAATGAGGCCTGCACACGTGGCACCTCCTAACCCTTCACCTCCCAGCCCTTCACTTCCCCATAAAACCCTTCATGTCCCCATAAAGATTCTTCATTTCCCCATGAGACTCTTGATTCCCCCATGAGTCTCTTCACTTCCCAACCAATCCTCCACCTCCCATTAACCCTTCACCTCCCCAACACAAACAACCCTCTCTCCATCTTACACATGGCAACCCTCCACTTCCCCAAGAGAAAAACCCTTGACCTCCCCCAACCTTTCCTCTCCACATGGCAACCATCCACTTTCCCATGAGAAAACTCTCCATCTCCCAAGGATTTTTCAATAACTCTCTAAACAAAACCTCTCATCTCTCTCATTACATTCTGGGATTGGCATTTGGATTGAAAAAAAGAAAGGACTTGGAATTTTCGAAAATCTCTCCCATCTCTCCAACCTCTCTCCAAGAAAACCCATCTCTCCCATCTCTCCCATTCGAACCACTCTTCTCCACCTTCCTTGCTTCCACCACCACCCCACACCACACACAAGTGATCCCAAGCTTCTTCCCTCTTCTTCTTCTCCACTTGTGCTCCAAGAAGAGGAGGCTCCATTGCTGTTGCTGCGGAAAAGGAGGTTCCCCACTGTTGTTTTGCTTCAAGGAGTGCCATACACCTACACCAACAAGCTTAGGATACCAAGGTAAGGTTCCTGGTTAGATTTGTTTTGACATACATTAAAATGAGTTTTTTTTTTTTATTGATTTTTCTGCCCTTGCCTTCCTCTTTTGCATGGGCTCATTCCCATGTGGTTTTAAGTATGCATTTGCTATTCTTTTCATGGCATGAGGCCCTACAATGGTAAGAGGTTCATGTAGGGTGTCCTTGGGAGTATTGGAGTTTGGTTTTACATATTTTTAGGTGCTCATTAGGTTGCTGTTTTGGCTTTATTCCAGTAATTATTAGAGGAGAATGTTCCTCTCTTCTTTGATCCAATGTACCCCGAAGTAAACCCCCCATTACCCTTCTTGACATTATCTCTTCTCTCACTTTTCGTTTACATTTTCATTTTCTTTTGGTGTGTTTTTGCTGTGGCCATATCCCTTAGCATGCATCTGTTCCTACATTAAAAAGTATGCTCCTTAACCCCAAATGAACCCCGGGGAAAATCCATGAGAGGTGCTGTTGGAGACAGCACCATGTCTTGCTATGTGTTTGCATGAACATGATCCATTACCTCCTTCACCTACTATTTTTTTCTGGATATGTAGCATGCCCCGCTGTTGTTTTTACCGAGCCAAGAGGCCACTATTTTGAATCTCAATATATCTCTGTGTACCCATGTTTTTTTTTACTTGCTGCTCGGTGGTTAGTAACCATGCCTCCCCATCCTACAGCAGCCCTTCACTTGTCTTTTGGTTTGTGCACACACAAGATATGTCATTGCCGGAGTGGCATGTATGAAGGTCCCCTTCCCTTCTATAACCTTTATGTTATCTTTGGCCCATCCTTAGCATTGCTTAGCTTCCTTTAAAGGCCATTGTTATTAGCATTGCTTAGCTTCCTTTAAAGGCCATTGTCATTGTCATTTATTTTTCTTATTGTTTGTTGGGCATGTGTAATTGTTTGGGGGTTATTGGCATTTGTTAGGTCCTTGGCCTTAGGTTGTGTGTTGATATTCGAGGCTTGCTGTATGTGTATGAATTAGGAGACCAAACAGGGGTGCCAAAACCTCAGTCTCACTGCTGTAGGTGGTTGAAAAGTGAGTGGGGGCAGCAGCCCCATACCTCCCTCCTTCCCCCTTCCATGATTGCGAAACTCCCGAAAGAGACCAAATGAGGTGCTTCTCCACTACCTAAACCATTGTGGGCCCATGCAGGGGCCCACACAACTACTGAAAGCCCCTAGGAAGCCCATGAAACCACCCCCATTGCAAAAACCTTAAAATGCATTTTTATGTGTGATCTTTGATTTTCATTGATTTGAATAATCTCATAACTAAACCAAATGAACCAATAGGGTTTCCGGGTCACCCGGAAACCCAACATGGTACCTGGACCACTGGTCCAACTTGGAACACTAGTGGGCCTTCTAACGAGGCCCACCAAGTCCACTAAACCGGAAAGCATGCAAATAAGCAAGATTAATCGAAATCAACCCGTTGAACCGGGCGGGCTAAACCCAATGCGGCCCACCCGAATCTTGTTTGTGGAATGAAGTGTGAAATACATGGTTTGGCCGAGACTCCGGGTAAGGGCCTATCGGGCCCGCTAAGGCCCATTAACTAAACCTAAGAAGGGTGCAAACCCTAAACCTCAAGGAACCGGGCTTTCAAGCCCAAATTTGGACTACAGGCCCCAAGCCCGATATCCAATTCATTTTGGCCAATATAAGCAAGATAAGTTAAACCTTTTTTGGCAACCCACATGGGGGCCCACCCAGGGGCCCGCAAACCAATGCCGACTCACTTCTGACATGAAAATTACTTAAGTTCCAAACTTAAACCTTAATATAAAATCAATTCATTTCACCTAAGCCCATAGGGCCTCCTAGGCTTATACAGAGGCCCACATGGGTACATGGGCTTACCCAAGCCCACCAAGGACATCGTGGACCTTCCAACGTGGCCCACCCAATCAGACCCAGATCACCTAAGTAAAGCAAGATAAAATCAACTAAAGGGACCCACACCACTTAGGTGGTCCCGCCAAGACCTAACTAAATGGCATGCTGGATTAGGAATCAGGTGAGAACCAAATAGAAAGTTGACTCAATCCTAGGAAACTCTAAGGGACCCGTCAACCGACGGGGCGGATCGGGGTGTCTACGGACTTCCCCGAACCGCAACTGAGACCTTACTTAGAATCTCAAGCCGTAGACCAACCAATTAGACTAACTTAGGCACCCAGGTGTCCGCCTGCACCCCATCAGGCGGGGTGGCGACTCCGATTTCCCGTTTTCTACCAGTGCGACCGTTTTTCAGGTGCGCACAGCCTGGCGACTCCACTGGGGACGCTCAACTCGATAGAACCCTTGGTTAGAATGAGTCAACACAAGAGGGATTTAGTCGGTTTTAGGGTCTTTACTATCTTTTTAGTAAAATGTAGAATACGCGTAACTATGTATTCTGGGGAGTCCTGTCAAACGGACATGATAATCGCCTAAGGTAAGTGGTTTTTAATGGGACCGTTGTGACCCTTCCACTTACCTGGGGACTCTCCCGAAACTTCGTATTGCGTGCCATTCTGCACTTTACTAGGAAAGATGGCAAAAATTCTTTTATCAACTAAATTCAAACAAAACTCACCCGTATAGACACAGCACGTAGCCCAACTACACACACGGACACGCCACCACACCGTGGTTGGATTTTTTAAATTTCCCGCACCTATGTGAATGAACTGCGTGGGGTGACACGCACGAGGGAGGCTGTGTGGATGATCCGACCTTGAATAGACGAGCGACTCGGATACTGCTACTTCTTTACCAAGACTTAGACCTCTCTAGCAGCCTACCCTTCTTATTACTATGAACTGATCTTTCGGATGGTATTAGCACCTACGCTCCCGTGGCTTGTCGGGGAAAGCAGGGTAAACCCATCCCCCCAGTTTTCTGGAGTCCATTAGCACCACTGGTTTCTTGTCGTGGCACGCGAGGATCCAGTACTGGTCCAGACCCTTGTAGGCTTATGTCTCGGGCTGGGTATCCTTCCCCACCTAACGTTTCTGAATAAACTATGCATTGAGCATGCGAGGGTGAGTATGTTGTAAATGATGAATAAAATCGGAATAAAATCCAGAGTCCATTAGGGGCAGCAACCCCCGCTTTTTGCATACAAAATCGAGTAAACCCTAGATTCCGGGCTACCTCAGCCCTAATTTAGAAAGCTAACCTAACTTCGATCAGGGGAATCACCCCAGATCCATGCATTGAGTCCTGTATGTTATGGGTCTTGACCCATTAGAGTCCGCTGGGAGCACTTTAAGTCCAGATTGGTCTTTTAGAGCAGATGAAAGCAGGCCAGATCAGAACAAGGGCACTAAACCCTAGATCTAGGAATTTTTAGCCTACCCGCTTGGAATGCAATTTGTACCCTCCTTTTTGGCTCCCAACAGCCTTAAGGATGAATTCTTTACAGCTTTGTAAATATTTTTGTAAACCTTTGCCCTCGATGGCAAGTTGTAATTTTTGCTGTGGTCCGACACCGGAAGCAGATGAAAGAACAGATGAAAGATAGAAAGACTGATCAGGACTTGAATGTGCTCCTATACACAAGTATGTCTAGGAGTCGCGCCTTCACTGGTGCCAACCCTTAGGACCACACACCATGAGTGCCTAAGTTAAATTCCGCATTGCTTTATCTTTTGCTTTATTCTGTGAAGCATGTTAGAACTGCTAAGTAGATAGCCCTTTTACTTACGATTATGCATACTTTAGGACTAATTGAGAAGTTTGGTGTGGAACCTTAAACTGATATGGAATTTCGATTGGATAGTTGGCATGGCATCGTCATCCTCATCTAAGAGAATTCGCTTCCCTAGAATAGAGAAGTGCACCTGGGATACCCCCTGGATCCGTTCTTGGACAAGGCAGCTCCAAGGGAGTGAGCAGATTGAATGGGAGCACAAATACCGTATGGGACAGACTTTGTCCCTGTTAAATGTGCCGATCAACTGGGATATGATCCAAGCAGCCTTGCTTTTCTGGGATCCCCAGCTTTCAGTGTTTCGATTCGGGATCAACGAGTTGACTCCCACAATTGAGGAACTTGACCTGTTCCTCCGATTTCGCGACTTAGGAGAACCCGCTAGGCCAAGTCTCAAAGAAAGCTACAAGAATGAAGCTTGCGTTTTCTTTGGCCTCTCAAGGGGAGAATTCCAGACCTTAGGAGGTGACAAATCATTTACTCGGGTCTCTAAAGCATTCTTAGCTGAGAAAATGAGAAACAAAAAGCAGGAAACACCCCGAGCTTGGTTTGACACCTTCACCCTTGTGGTTCTGTCGCAAATCTTCTTTCCAACTGGGGGAGACACCATTAATTTGGCCCTCATGGAAATTGTGGATCAACTCAGGGCGGGGTACCGAATCATGCCACTGATCCTAGCTCAACTGTTCCATTCCCTGACTTTGTCCAAAAACAGAACTCGGAGGTTTCAAGGGTGCGCTCCCCTTCTCCACATTTGGCTGCAAGACCACCTGATGGTGTCATCACCCGTCAGTGCATATTACAAGGCAACCGGCGACAACATCCATTGGTTGGCTCAAAGAGAGATCAAACCAGACCTACCCGCTCGTGAGGATTGGTTTAACCACTTTCTCCACCTGAAGGGAGAAACGGACATTAGATGGTGGGGTACATACAACATCCCTTACACCCCCATCATAGCTTTCAAGAAAAGAGAGGGACTTGCCTTGATAGGCCTTACCCAGGCCGTGCCGTACTATCCGATTCGGGTTCTGAGACAGTTTGGGAAACCGCAGGGAATCCCGATCCAGGACAACCTGAGCGGTTTGATTGGTCCACTCACTAAGGGACTGAGGACACAGTTGCTGGTAGAGTGGAAGATGGTGTGCGTATACCAGGAGGACGTCTTCACCGAATTACACTTTCGAGACTACGAGCAGTGGATAGCTCGGGAATTTGGCCACGACGGCCCCCCACCTCTTCAGCCTGTCGCTTCAAGCGACATTCCAGTTCCGCCCCCTAACACATATAGGGACAGGGTGGCCGAACTGCAAGAGACTCACTCCCGTATCCATTCAGCTTACGTGGATTCGGAACGGGAGAGTAGGCAGGCCAATACGGCCTTGCAACATGAATTGGACTTGGTGCGCAAATGCGCCGAGGAGGACCGACGTCTGCGGAACAAGCTTCTGCACGCCTTGAGGAGGCAAGACGTGTCCTCCCACTATGATGATGACCAACCTAGCTAGACTTTGGTTTTGTTGTATTTTGATGAATATGCTGATGTACTGTGAGCCGCTGTGGCACTATTTTTTATTAAGCATGAATTGCCTTTCTATTCTGTTATGTGTTCAAACTTAACAAAACAAGAACCTAAAATAAAAGAACTAATTCCCTCAAATAGGGCAACTCGGTCTCCAATAAACCATCTCTCTCAATCAATTGCAGAATTTCTGGTCGCTGCGACCCCCAACTCTTTTAATGGCATCTTTCTCATTGAGATCCTGAAACCCGGCAAGTGTTTAAAACACCCAAGAATTTGAGCTCAGATCAAATCCGTCTGCATCTTTCCCAAGATCATTCGGTCGAATTTCCTTAGGGCACCGAAACCGCCGACGGATGAGTCGGATATTGGTGGAGGAGCGTCCTGGCATAGCCTACCCCATTTAGTGACACCAAAGCCACCGGTGATTGAATCGGATATTGGCTGCGGAGCGTCCGGGTACTACTAGCCGAATTCTTAGGGCACTGAAACCGCCGACGGATGAGTCGGATATTGATGGAGGAGCGTCCTGGCATAGCCTACCCCATTTAGTGACACCAAAGCCGCCGGTGATTGAATCGGATATTGGTTGCGGAGCGTCCGGGTACTACTAGCCGAATCCTTTAGGGCACCGAAACCGCCGACGGATGAGTTGGATATTGGTGGAGGAGCATCCTGGCATAGCCTACCCCTTTTGTGACACCAAAGCCGCCGGTGATTGAATTGGATATTGGCTGCGAAGCGTCTGGGTACTACTAGCCGAATTCTCAGTTTGCCAAAGCCGTTGATGGATGAGTCGGACGTAGCTAAAGCAACCCTGAGTGCTGCCTTATCAGCCCCCTTCTTTGGCCATGCGTGGTCCAGCCTTGTGATTCTGAGCTCAACAAAAAAACCCAGTTTTTAAAAGGTTCCCTTCCCTTGGCGTGTTAAAAGCGACTAAAATAGACCAGGTTCACAGGGTTCCCTTTCCCAGCTACTCTCATACAGCTAAAATAGACCAGTATCCATAAAATTAGGGTTCTCTTTCCCAGGTACCTACGGGTTACCTAAAACAGATCAGTTGAAAAAAGTTTAGGTTCTCTTCCCTTGCCACCTACGGGTAGCTAAAATAGATTCGGTCCTTAGGGTTCTCTTCCCCGGTTGTCTTAGAATAGCCAAAATAGATCAGTCTTTAGAAGTCACTTAGGGTTCTCTTCCCCGGGTACTTGCGGTTACCTAAAATAGATCAGTTTAATCAAAGTTCAGGTTCTCTTCCCTTGTTGCCTTAGGGTAGCTAAAGTAGATCAGTGAACTCAAATCCAATCAGGAAATCAGCATAAATCAAATAAACAAGTTCTGTCAAATAAATTGCAATGAATGATTCATGTAAATTGCACTAATGCTTGCGAATAGCTACCAGGTACCCAAAATTGCTTTCAGAAGTCCGTACCTGCTAAGATCGAGAAGAAGGCTCGAAATGGACCAACAGGGAGAGCAGAGGCCGCCAGGGCAGCATCCGGCAGAACCTAGTCACACACAAGTAGTCAGTGAGATGCAACAGAGAATTGACGGCATGAGTTCCATCATTCAGGAACTAATGGCTGAGCTGAGGGAGTTAAGACAGGCCCCACCAGTGGCACCAGTCGCCCAGGAACCGCCACAAGCAGAAGTGGCACCACCACCACGCCCGGCCAATCCCCCTCCCTTAGCACCACCACCACCACCGGCAGCGCCATTCCATATTCCCCAACCAGATCAGCTTCTGCCTGTCCAACTGGGGCAAGGGGATGAGGATTGGTACAGGGCTCAGGAGATACCGTTTCAGGAGAAGCTGACAGCAGTGAGAGAAGAGAACAGGGCAGAGATGGCCACCTTGAAGGAACAGCTCAAACAGCTCCAACCAAGCACAGTGCAGAGTGAGGCTACCCTGGAAAGCCTCTGCTTCTTTTCAGACATCCAACTCCCGGCCAAGTTCAAGTGCCCTGAGTTACACCAATTCGATGGCACCGGGTGCCCACTAAACCACTTGAGGTCGTACTCAGGCGACATGTGTCAGTACGCTAAGGAAGAACGGATCATGGTGCAGTTCTTCCAGAAGTCATTAACTGGGGCCGCTTACTCCTGGTTCCTGAGTTTGGATAAGGGTAAGATCAAGACATGGAACGATTTGGCAGCTGTCTTCATCCAGCAGTATCGCCTGAACAGTCAGATTGTGCAGACTAGGGCAGAATTGCAGAGGCTGGCTAAGAAGAGCCAGGAATCAGTGAGAGAATATGCCAAGCGCTGGAAGGAGCTGGCAGCATTAGTGCAGCCACCATTGCTAGAGCAGGAAATGACGTCGTTGTTCATTGCGTCATTGGGTCAGCCCTTCTTCTTTCTGCTGCTAGGGCAGAGCACGTCGAATTTCAATGACCTGATCCTGACGGCAGATCGAATAGAGGATGCAGTAAGAGCCGGAAAGATTGATGGCAGCGGGCAGAGTGCCCCACCAAGAAGGCCTGTGACTGGGCAAACTAGCAGGAATCAGGGGCAGGAGCCCAGAAGGCAAGAGCAGCAAGCTGTGAACTATGTATACCCATCATAGCCCCACCATTTCTCCCAAAGACCAAAGGCAGTGGCACCCCAAGGAACAGGGCAGGCTGCCTACCAAGGGGTAAGAAGGACGAGAGAAGAAATGGAAGCTAGGATGAAGCGGGTCTTCACTCCACTCCCGTATGCACCAGCAGAGTTGTTGCCTACTTTGCTGAAGAAGGGGTACGTGCAAGTCAAGCCCCCGAACCCCAGGTTGGTCAATGCTAGGAGCTACAATGCAGCCGAGCGGTGCGAGTACCACTCCAGTGCCCCAGGGCATCACACTAATCGGTGCTGGGACCTAAGGCACGATATCCAAGACTTGATTGATAGCAAACGCATCACGGTTGACCCCCCGGCTCCACCAGCTCAAACTCCAGCAGCCGGAGTGACCACCAATCCTCTCCCCGATCACACAAAGGCCTCTACTAGCAAGACGATAAATCAAGTGAGTAGTGACCAAGGCACTGGGCAGTTTGACCCTTCAGTGCTGATTGGGCAGCCAGGATGGACCGTAAAGGTGCACCCCCTGTTGCCTAAGGAAAATGCAGACAGCTATGTCCATGCCATCGAAGATGAACCCCAGAGCAGTGAAGAAGTCACCGGCCCGTGGAAACCAATGCAGTGTGGGTGGATTAGCGACTCTCCGTCCCCTCCATGCAGAGAAGGAGCAGACAGTTCCAATGGACTCCAGGTCCGAGATGGACCTCAGATCTCAGAAGAATCAGTTGATAGTTCAAAGGTACCTCCCCAGTTGTCAACCCCATGGCCGCCAGAATGTATGTCCGCGACATCGGAGCCAGACCTATACTGGGGATACTCTTCTGACTCATCATCACTTGAGTCCAGTCCTGCGCCCTTTCCATATGACATACGGGATTGGCTCAATCACCCTCACGGTGTAGGAGAGGATGAGCCACCAGCTATTCCTGAACTCGCAAACCCGCCTGAACTCTATGAGATCTTGGATGAATCCGACGACGCGGACTCAGAGGACACGTCAACAAGGGCAAGTAAGACAGTGAACTACATTGATGAGGATGGCGATAACTCCCCTACCAGCTTCCCTCTGGTGCACTTCCACCCACCTAAAGACCAGGACTTCTTTTACCCAACCCCCCTCACCAATCCGTCCACCCTCAACATCCACGACATCATGGACTCACCTCCACATGACCCATTCTTGCTTTCATTTGAACCAACCACCTCAATCTCTCACAACTCAAATTGGAACCACCTTCATACAATGCTGTGCCCCCACCTTACCCCACTTCCACTACCACCACCCTTGAAGCAGAAATTGACCGTATCACCCGATCCGGTCGATACGTAAACACAGACCCCCCACCTGCACCAGAGGGAGGAGCAACTGAGGAAGAAAAGAGAAAGGAAAAAGGGAAGGAAGTGGCTACAGAACTGCCACAGACCCTCAAGAGAAAAGGGAAAGCCACGGACGAAGAGATCACCGATTTGCACCACAGCTTCTACGCTCCAAAGTACGATCTGCTCCAGCACTTGAACAAGGTGCCGGCCCAAATTTCCATCATGTGGCTTCTGATTGACTCAGAAAAGCACCGGGCAGTGCTAATGAGGGTTCTGGGTGACGCACAAGTCCCGGAGAGCATCGACCCTGAGCAGTTAGGGGCAGTTGTGTCAGTGATTATGGCACCCCAGGCTATTTCCTTCTCTGCCGCAGATCTACCACCTGAAGGGTGTAATCACACGGAGTCGCTCTACATAACGGCGAAATGTGTTGATCTCATCGTAAAGCGTGCCATGATCGACAACGGGTCAGCTTTGAACATGTGCCCGATGAGAACCTTCCATAGTCTGCAGTTGAGTCCGTCAATAATCAAGCCAAGTGGTCATAATGTCAGGGGCTTTGACAATGCTAGGAGAGAGTCACTGGGGGAGGTCACTTTGGTGGTTATGATCGCGGGTAGGCCCTTCACCATGGACTTTGAACTAATGGATATCAACTCGTCCTTCAACTTATTGATTGGGAGGCCCTGGTTACATCAGGCAGGGGCTGTGCCTTCCTCCTTGCATAGGATGGTGCGTTTCATCTCTGGCAGCGAACTGATAACAGTGTATGCTGAAGATAACCGTGAATCTGAAAGGGTCGGAGTGCCCTATGTCGATTATGAATTACCCAACGCACTTAGTTTCCAAGCTGTGGAAATGGTGCAAGTAAACCAAATCCCGGCATCTGAAAGGGGGCAGCGACTCCCAAAGAAGAAGAGAGTGACCATGTTTGGGGCAGCAGAGTGTGCAGACTGGGGTCTCCGGGCCAGTGAAGGACTTGGCAAGTACAAACAGGGCATCACAACCGCTGTCCAGCCCTATGAGCAAACTGTGGGATTCGGACTTGGATTTAAGCCGCAACCAAAGGACTATGCACGACTTTTCAGGAACCTCGCAGAAAGGAGAAGAGCCAGAGCTGAAGGTAGGGATCCGCATTGGCCGATCTTTGTGCGCGGTGAGCTGTATCATCACTTCACCAATATGGAGCGTGAAGCGGCTCAGTCCCTCAAGAACATCATTCCACAGGGATGGGGCGACGAGTTTGAGGACACCCCAGTTACGGAAGAGGACTATTTGGAAGGACTAGCACAGATGCTTTGGGAAGAGCCGCCAACCCTAGAAATGATCAGAAATGCAGTGGAGGTAGACCCGCTGGCACTGGAAGAGTCGCCAGATAATCTGCCAGCGTTGGTCGCTCTAGAATCTGTTGATGAAGTTACCATGGCCTTCCCTCAACCAGAAGAGCCGTTCATCCTTGAGGGAATACCAGTCTCACCTGTAATTGCAGTTGAAGCACCGCCACCTGCTCCCGTCGAAGAATCCAGAGAGGAGGAAGGCCCTGTCATGTATATTTGCATGATGGAGGGGTAGGACAGCTCAGGGACCCCAACCCGCAGGCCAAGGTCGCCTCCTCCACCTCCTTATGTCCCACATCCAGGGACTCGTGACGGCCTGAACCGGATGTTCTGCAACGTGCCTCAAGTGCTAGGGCCAGTACCGGAAGAGGTGTATCATGCAGCTTATGGCAAATGGGCACCACCTGCTTACTCTTCTATGGTGCCTGGGATACCAACTGGAATACCCATAATGTTTGCACCTCCCAGAGTTGACCCGGCCAACGAAGTCACCATCGCATATGCGCCACCCGAGGACGAGATATCGATGGCAATCGCCCTCAGTGGATCATGGGTAAGGGTATCGTCAGAGTCTGGCCCCCGATCAGAGAGAAGCCAGAACAAACCGGTAGGAGGCGCAGCACATGACCCTATTTACATTTCATCTGATGAGAGCACCAATATGGTGCTGACTGAAGAACTGAAGAAGGCAGCTGTCATCAACAAGGAAGACCTGGCACCACTGAAGAATTGGAGCGCCAAACCTTTTGCAACTAGCAGGGCTAACACTTTCAAGGGGGTTTCTGTCACCTCTGAAATTTCTGTTGTAGCTACTGCTGAACTTTTTAATGAATATCTGAACTCTTTCTACTATTTGCATCTGTCAAAAAAATGAAAATAACAAAAATAATCAACTTAAGCATCGCAACCTTAGTGTCAATCCCGACGCACACCCGGAAGAGCTGGGGCACGGGATAGATAACAGGATTGCCATAATGGAACAAAAAGAACAAAAAGAAATTGAAAAGCCAATGCAAATGGCAACAATAAATAAAGAGCATGAGCTGGTGTCCAATCCTGAAAGCGAGCAAGGACTCGACAAGTCAGATTGCGACACCAGCCCATCGCAGCAAGGAGATTCAAACATCGTCCCCTGTGAGCCTTTCGAGCATGAGGACGACGATGAATCGTGGGAGACCCCGCTGGAAATCCAACTTGCATTGGAAAGACATGAAAAGGGTCTCCAAGCAAATATCGAGGAAACAGAGCCAATTGACATAGGTGACATGGCACAACCAAGGATACTCCAAATTGGTAAAAAACTGTCACAATTATTGAGAAAACAGATGATTGATTTTCTAAAATCTTATTCTGACGTGTTTGCATGGTCATACGAAGATATGCCTGGGTTAGACACGGATTTGGTTGTGCATCGGTTACCGACAAAGTCTGAGGCCATACCTGTGAAGCAGAAGCTTAGGCGCACGAAACCGGAATGGGCCCTGAAGATTAAGGAAGAGGTTACCAAGCAATTGGATGCAGGATTTTTACAAGTGACTCACTACCCTGAGTGGCTGGCCAACATTGTCCCAGTTCCCAAGAAAGACGGGAAGGTTAGGATGTGTGTGGACTACCGAGATTTGAATAGAGCAAGCCCAAAGGATGACTTCCCGTTACCACACATAGATGTACTGGTCGATAATACAGCAACGCATTCGGTGTTCTCTTTCATGGATGGCTTTTCTGGTTACAACCAGATAAGGATGGCACCTGAGGATATGGAGAAGACATCCTTCATCACGCACTGGGGAACCTACTACTACCGTGTAATGCCATTTGGACTAAAGAATGCGGGTGCTACATACCAGCGTGCAATGACCTTGTTGTTCCACGACATGATGCACAAAGAGATGGAAGTGTATGTGGACGACATGATAGCAAAGTCAAAGGAGGAAGAGGACCACTTGGTAAATCTCGGAAAAGTATTTGACAGACTCAGGGAACACAAGCTCCGACTCAACCCAAACAAGTATGTGTTTGGAGTCACTTCAGGCAAACTGCTCGGATTCATAGTAGGCAATCGTGGAATTGAGGTTGATCCTGCCAAGGCCAAGGCGATTTTGGAAATGCCACCGCCATCGACAGAAAAGGAAGTGAGAGGGTTCCTGGGCAGACTGCAGTACATCAGTTGATTCATCGTACAGATGACTCCTGTGTGTGAACCTATATTCAAACTGCTGAAAAAGGATAACCCTGTGGTTTGGAATGAAGACTGCCAAGCAGCGTTTGACAAGATTAAGGCTTATTTGATGAGTCCACCGACGTTGGTACCACCGGTTCTGGGACGACCCTTGATCATGTATCTGACAGTCTCGGAGACGGCTGTAGGCTGTGTACTAGGGCAACACGATGAGAATGGAAGAAAAGAACAAGCTATCTACTACCTGAGTAAGAAGTTTACCAACTTTGAGGTCAGATACACGATACTTGAAAAGACGTGTTGCGCCCTGGTCTGGGCAGCTCAGAAGCTTCAGCACTATCTACTCAGTCACACGGTCCTATTAATCTCAAATCTTGATCCGTTGAAGTATATTTTTGAAAAGCCGATCTCCACGGGTAGGGTCGCCAGATGGCAAGTGCTTTTATCAGAATATGATATCGTTTACACAACTAGAAAGGCGATAAAGGGACAAGCAGTGGCGGATCACTTGGCAGAGCATCCCCTACCTGATTACCAACCACTCCTGACTCACTTCCCAGACGAAGATGTGATGTGCACAGAATCTGCAAAGGATACAGAAGAAACCAAATGGCAGATGTTCTTTGATGGGGCAGTCAATGTAAATGGAAAAGGAATTGGAGCAGTATTAATCTCCCCAGATGGTGTCCACCACCCAATAGCGGCAAGACTTATGTTCGATTGCACTAGCAACATGGCCGAGTATGAAGCATGTGTGTTAGGCCTGCGGGCAGCAATCGAAATGCGCATACAAGAACTGAAGGTATTCGGCAACTCGTGTCTCATCATTTATCAAGTTATGGGAAATTGGAGAACTCGAGATACAAAGTTGGTACCATACCAAGAGTTGGTCAAAGAATTAGAAGAGCAATTCGACAGTGTGACCTTTGACTACATGCCACGAGATGGGAATCGGTTCGCAGACGCACTGGCAACATTGGCATCAATGGCCACCATCACTAATGACACCTGGGTGCAACCCTTGGAGATAGAGATTCGGCGTTATCCCGTCTGCTGTTTTAGCATTGAGAAACTCGCACCCGAAGGAGAACCTTGGTATGCAGACATTGAGAGATATCTAAAGGAAAGGACCTTGCCAGAAAGTGCCATAGCCGCAGAGAAGTGAACCATTCAAAGGTTGGTAGGGCAATTCTTCTACAGTGGAGGTAGAGTGTACAAAAAATCGTACAATGATTCGCTACTGCTATGTGTCAAAGAAGACGATGCTCAGAAGCTAATTGAGGAAGTCCATGGCGGGTTGTGCGGGGCACACATGAACGGGCATATGCTAGCCAGGAAGATCCTAAGGATGGGTTACTACTGGATGACTATGGAGGCAGATTGCTACGCTCATGTTAGGAAGTGTCAACTATGCCAAATCTATGCCGACAATATCTATGCACCACCGAACACACTGTATTCCATGACGTCGCCTTGGCCGTTCGCCATCTGGGGGATTGATATGATAGGCCAGGTCCATCCGAAGGCCTCGAATGGGCACCGGTTCATCTTAGTGGCAATCGACTACTTTACCAAGTGGGTAGAAGCCATGTCCTTTGTAGATGTGAAGGGATCCCATGTGCTCAAGTTTATCAAAAACAACATAGTCTGTCGCTATGGCGTGCCTGAGGCGATCATCACAGACAATGCAAAGAATTTGAACAACAAGGACATGGAAAAGATGTGTGCAGCTCTGAAGATCAGACATCTGAACTCCACAGCATACCGACCCAAGATGAACGGGGCAGTAGAGGCTGCCAACAAGAATCTGAAGAAGATCCTCGAGAAAATGGTGGTCACCTTGTGCGCACCCTATTTCGGTCGCACGACGAGGCGCATGCAAAACGATGCGTGCCTCGGGATTTGTTTGGAGTCGCCACTGCCTGATGGGGTGCAGGCAGACACCTGGGTGCCTAAGTTCTTCTTCTAAGGCTTTTGGTCTGCGGCTTTGAGATTCTAAGTAGGGGCTCGGTTGCGGTCTGGGGAAGTCCGTAGACACCCCAGACCACCCCGTCAAGTGATGGGTCCCATAGGTTTCATTGGTTTGAGTCAACTTTGGTCTCTCACTCACCCGATTCCTATTCCAGCATGCAATTTTTGATTAGGTCTGACGGGACCGCCAAAGTGGTGTGGGTCCCTTTACTTGATTTTATCTTTTTAATTAAGATGATCTGGGCCTGGTGGGGTGGGCCCCGTTGGAAGGCCCACGGTATCCCTTGGTGGGCCGAGTGTGGCCCGCATGTTCCTTGGTGGGCCAAGTGTGGCCCTTTGGACTTTGGCTCACTTTGAATTGATTTTATTTTAGAGTTCAAGTTGGATTAGTTAAGTGGATTTCATGCCAAAAGTGGGCCGGGATTGCTTTGTGGGCCCTTGAGTGGGCCCCACAATTGGTTGCCAAGTGATTTTGATTTTATCTTTCTTATATGTGTCAAAATGGGCCAAGCATTGGGCTTGGGGCCCTTTACCTGGGCTTGGGCTTGAAAGCCCAAGGCTTCCTGAATTAGGGTTTGGAAACCCTAAGTTGGTCGGGTTCATGGGCTTAGTGGGCCCGATAGGCCCTACCCGTGGTCTCGGCCAAACCACATCCTACTTTAACCATGCATGGCCCAATTAGGGCTTGGGTGGGCCTCAAGTGGTCTGGCCCACTCAAATATTTTATTATCTGAGTTAAGCAAAATGAATTGGTCGGGCTTGGTGGGCCCCGTTGGAAGGCCCGTTGTAAACCAAGTTGGACCAAGGGTCCAAGTCCCATGTTGGGTTTCCAGGTGACCTGGAAACCCTATTGGTTCATCCGGTTCGGTTTGGAAATAAAACCTACATTCAGCAATAATCACATAAGAAAATTCACAAGATTGACACTCTATCAAGAAAGAAAATGGCTCATTGTGCTGGGTCCAAGGGGAGGTACCCGGGGGCCCTGTGGGCGAGTTGGATGCGCAACGAACAAAGGGGTGGGGGGTGCGGGGGGGCGAAGCCCCCCGCGGTACAGTAAAGGGCATTTTCGGAAATTTTCAAAAATAAAGCATTTCGGCAGGCTTTTAGGGGTATGCGCTGACCTCGGGCACTAGGCGCGAGGTCGGCGCGAAATGGGCGGACCGAAAACAGCGAAAAAACACGTAACATGAGGTGGGCGCGAGGTAGGCACCAGGTGGGCGCGAGCTAGGCGCCAGGTGGGCGCGAGCTCAGTGCCAGGTGGGCGCGAGCTCAGCGCACCCAGGTGGGCGCGAGCTAGGCGCCAGGTGGGCGGACCCAAGCTAGGTGAGCGCGAGCTCAGCGCAGACCCTGACTCTCTGTTTTTTCTCTCCAAACTCCATTTCCGACTGTTTTTGAGCTCTGTAACTGGTTTCTGGGGATCCTTAGAACCCCAGCAGACCTCTGAACATAGTTGGAAATTAATCTAACCTAGCTTGTGAGGATCAAACCTCTTTTCACATCTACAAATCCGAAACAAAACACTAACAAAACATCTAACAACATCTAACAGAACATGAATAAATGAAGAAGGGAACAAGGGGCTTTATCAGGATACAAGAGATGCAAACATCAGGAAGAACATGCTCCCCCCTCAATCACACAATCACTGTTACTAAACGAAATAACAGAAAAGAAAAGATAGCAATAAACTCATTTATTTTGTAACAGAGGCCATCGGGAACATTACCTGGGTGTTTCAACACCTCTCCGAAGTGGGTGAAGCCTCCTTGGAGCGCGCGAGCGGCCGCCGGAGCAACCTTCTTCTCACACCAAGAGCACGACCTCCTTTGGATTTGACGAGGAAGAAGAGGAAGGGAGGGGACCTGTGTGTATGTTCTTTTTCTTCAAAATCCCGAGCCCAGAAAAATGCCCAACCGAAACTCTCCCACCAAAATTTCCCAACCTCGAAATCAGCCAACCCCCAAAGAATGCCGAACCCAAGAAAAAATCCCCAACCAAAATTTTTCCAACCCCTGGAAATGAAACCCTGCGCGGCTTTTATAGAAGAATACAGAGGGTATCCGCCGAGTTTGGCGCCCACCTCAAGGTGAGCGCATACCCCCTGCCACGTTCGCGCGAGCGACCTAATCATTTCAAAATAATAAATGCCGCCGCTCGTTTGTTTTAAAAATCTGAAAATTAGGATATGGTCCCTGGGATATTTAGGTTTAATATTATTTTATTCAGATATTTTCAAATACTTTCAGATTGGTCCCTGGGATATTTTGAATGTTTGGATATTTATGGATTTGATCCCCGAGATATTTTTCTGCGCAACTCGCCACGTGTGCAGCTTTTTACCACGTGCGCAGTTCGCCGGTTTTGCTGCTCGGGAAATTCGCCAGCTCATATTTTCTTCACCCGGGCTCCGATCTGGGCAAACTCAGTGGCGTTAGAATCGTATCGGAGCCCTCTATCCCATGACCTAGGGGTAGGCCTCCGGATCGGATTTTACCAGAAAGTCAACTTTTGGCTTCGCCCAAGTTTGACCGCCCGCAGAACCTTCATCCGGACTCCGATTCCTGCAAACTCAGTTGCGCTGAAATCGTGTCAAGATTATCTATCCAATGATATAAAGCAAGGCCTCTGGATCGGATTTTAGCAGAAAGTCAACTTTTGGCTCTGCCCAGGTTTGACCGCCCGCAGAACCTTCCCCCGGACTCCGATTCCTGCAAACTTAGTTGCGCTAGAATCGTGTCGAGATTCTCTATCCAATGATATAAAGCAAGGCCTCTAAATATCACTTAATCAAAAAGTCAACTTTTTGTCCCCTCGGGGTTTGACTTTATGCCAGGATTTTCATTTTCAGCAATTCCAAGGGTGCAAAAATAAGGTGCTTACACACCTACAGAGACTGGCACGAGAAGTTACCTTATGCACTGCATGCCTATCGGACGTCGATCAGGACATCTACCGGGGCAACCCCGTTCTCCTTGGTATATGGAATGGAAGCAGTCCTCCCCGTGGAAATACAAATCCCGTCACTCAAAATTCTAAAAGAAGCCGAGATCAGTGATGTCGAGTGGGAAGAGTCCCAATTTGACCAATTGCAGTTATTGGATGAGAAAAGGATCAAGGCTTTGTGTCATGGCCAACTCTACCAGCAAAGAGTAGCGCGAGCCTATAACAAGAAGGTAAAGCCACGACAGTTCAAAGTAGGAGATCTAGTGTTGAAACGGATCCTTCCCCATCAAGAGGACAACCGAGGGAAATTCAAGCCAAACTACGAAGGGCCGTTCGTAGTCCACAAAGTCTTGTCTAGAGGAGCACTCATCCTACAAGAGATGGACGGGGCAGTTTGTCCGGAGCCGATAAATGCAGACGCAATCAAACTGTACTATGCCTGAGATCGTTCCAATTGGGAAATGAAGAGAGGCCATCCTTGACTCTCCTTTAGCCCATAAACCCCTTCAGGTACCCCAAATTCTCCCCTAGTTAGACAATTTTGAGCTTTGGAATTCTTTCAACCTATCACAAGTGTTCTACGCCTCAAATAGGGCATTCCTGGCATAGCAAAGAGAAGAAATGGGGCACCCATGCCCCGAAAAACTTCCAAAAAAAAAAAAAAGTGAAAAAAAAGAGAGAAAAAAAAAGGAAACAGAAAAAATTGGGAAATTTCTTACCTAACCAAAAAATGGAAATGCAAATAAGCCAGGATGTAAGTCCCACCATCAATAAAGTAGCACACTTGATAAACCTAGAAGTCTAAGCCTTTTGAGCCACTTACCCTTCTTTCATAACCAAGACCAAGCCTACATTTTGTCCTATCTCTAAGACCTTTCAGATCCCAAAAGGAATGATCAGGGCAAACAGTTAGGTCTGCATTCGTTGGCAATGATGGAATTCAAAGTTTTGAAAGGCTAGACACAGCGAAAACCCGAAAAAAGGGCGTTGTGTGGTTAGTCAATCAAAAAAAAAAAAAAAAAAGAGAAGAACTGGTCGCATCTGGATTAAGCAGAGCAAGATATAGACGAGAGCAGTGACAGTGGCAGATAGTAAACTGAGAAAATTGCACAGATCTGAGGGGTCCGAACCGGCAGGTTGCGCCCGAGTCGAAGACTCCACAGTGGCCTGTGATGACAATGCTACTGAGAGCACCAAGCACTCCAAGTCCTGTCTGACCTGGGAAACTACTTGTGATATTGCAAACACAGACACACACTTACACACTTGTTTCTCTGAAATTGTTCTGTTTAACTGTTTTTGAGTACCATAGTGTGCCACTAACCTTAGTTGATGAGTCTCTCAACGTTGGTAGAGGCCGCCTCTAGCTGCAATGGGCAAAATGGCCTGAAGCAAAGAAAAAGAAAAAGAAAATAGATGTGCTTGCATTCCCCGGCTAGTCCTTAGCTAATGCATTGTTTCTTGCCAACCCTCACAGGTACGGCAACAGTAAGAAGGCGGATATTCCTTCCCTGATTTCCAATGGTGTGCATTCAACGCACAGAGGACGAGTTCCTCTAATCCCTAGTGAAGCTCTTTCAAACGGATGGAGGGTGATCTCCACCAACCCCACTGGAGTCCTGCCAACATTAGGAAATGATGATCAAGGATGCAATTCTCCCAAGCCTCACCCAGTCTGAAGAGGTCGGCCTCACGGAGAAAAGCAACACAGAAATAAGGCGGACTCACGCCAAACCCCTGCAAAGCTCCTCCACACTCAACAAGAGCTCAGACGAGCAGGATGATGAGTTCGAACCCGGGCAGAAGGAAAAGGCCTCACAAGGAAAATGGCGGCGTAAGGGACCCCACTTATCCCCAGCAAGGCAGCTTTCCCCAAGGGAACCTTCACACATGCCAAGAGCGAGAGAAGACCGCGAAGCAGGGGTCTCTACTTAATCACCAGTAGCAATCACCCCAAACAAGGAGGCCCCTACTCCGAAGGAGAACCACAAGGCACGCTGTGGGAAAGGAAGTAGCAAGACATGAAGACAAATAAGCAGAAATGAAGATCTAATTGGGGCAAGATGGCCCATGTTGTAATTTTTGATTTTACACTTTTGTAAATAGAGTAGAGCAGGTGTGTGAGCTCCCTTGAGGCACTGGACAGCACTGGAAGCACCTCCTCACCAACAGCAGCTCCTCCTCCGCTCTTCCCTCCTCCTTTCTCCATTCGGTCAACATCCTAACCCAACCCTTGGCCATTAAATCCTAAAAAAAAAAATGATGAAAAAATGAAAGCAAGCTTCAAGTAAAAGACAAAAAAATGGATCAGAAGTCTGAAGTCGCCTAAAAGCTTTAATGGAACAAACCAGAAGAAAAGAATGTTGTCAAGTGTTTGGCATCAACGCCGAAACAGGTAGGCGAGCTTAAGTCCAATCTAATCTCTTTCAAACCTAAATCAAATGCTGAAGAGTTACCCTACAGAAACCCGAAAAGTAAAGGGTAAGGAAACTCTGAAGCCTGGAAGCGGCTCCACATAATTTGGACGCTTCCCTTTCTCAAAATGAAAACTTCAAAGGACTAAGCTCGTTGACCATGTCGACAGAAATGCCAGGCACAAAAACAAGTTTCTTTTTTTTTTCTCTTTGCCGTTCATCCGCAAGGTGACTCCGGCAAAGAGGGGCAACTGTAAGCACCTCATTTTTGCGCTCCCGGAAGTGCCGGAAATGCAAAACCCTGCTAAAAAGTCAAACCCTGAAGGGTCGAAAGTTGACCTTTCGATCAAATGAAATCTGGCTATCTTGCTGTATCTCAATGGATAGAGAATCCCGACACGGTTTCAACGCAACTGATTTTGCAGGAATCGGAGGCCGGATGAAGATTCTGCGGGCGGTCAAACTTGAGGAAGAGCCGAGAGTTGACTTTTCATTGATTTCCGTGCCAAGTACCTTGCTCTATACCATTCGATAGAGAATCCTGACACGAGTCCAACGCAACTGAGTTTGCTGGAATCGGAGTCCGGATGAAGGTTCTGTGGGCCGATCAAACTTGAGAATGAGCCGAAAGTTGACTTTTTGCCGAACCCTGAGCCAGGTGTTTAGCCCAGTCCCAATGAATAGAGGACTTCGATACGATTCCAACGCAATTGAGTTTGCTCAAATCGGAGTCCGGATGAAAAAGATATGAACAATCAAAGCTAGGGGCATTTCTGGATTTTTGGCAATGCCACATAGGATACCACGTGTGCGCATCGGGGCTCCACATAGGATGCCACGTGGACACAATGAGGGCTGCACACGTGGCACCTCCTAACCCTTGACCTCCCAACCCTTCACTTCCCCATAAAACCCTTCATGTCCCCATAAAGATTCTTCATTTCCCCATGAGACTCTTGATTCCCCCATGAGTCTCTTCACTTCCCAAATAATCCTCCACCTCCCATTAACCCTTCACCTCCCCAACACAAACAACCCTCTCTCCATCTTACACATGGCAACCCTCCACTTCCCCAAGAGAAAAACCCTTGACCTCCCCCAACCTTTCCTCTCCACATGGCAACCATCCACTTTCCCATGAGAAAACTCTCCATCTTCCAAGGATTTTTCAATAACTCTCTAAACAAAACCTCTCATCTCTCTCATTACATTCTGGGATTGGCATTTGGATTGAAAAAAAAAAAGGACTTGGAATTTTTGAAAATCTCTCCCATCTCTCCAACCTCTCTCCAAGAAAACCCATCTCTCCCATCTCTCCCATTCGAACCACTCTTCTCCACCTTCCTTGCTTCCACCACCACCCCACACCACACACAAGTGATCCCAAGCTTCTTCCCTCTTCTTCTTCTCCACTTGTGCTCCAAGAAGAGGAGGCTCCATTGCTGTTGCTGCGGAAAAGGAGGTTCCCCACTGTTGTTTTGCTTCAAGGAGTGCCATACACCTACACCAACAAGCTTAGGATACCAAGGTAAGGTTCCTGGTTAGATTTGTTTTGACATATATTAAAATGAGTTTTTTTTTTTTATTGATTTTTCTGCCCTTGCCTTCCTCTTTTGCATGGGCTCATTCCCATGTGGTTTTAAGTATGCATTTGCTATTCTTTTCATGGCATGAGGCCCTACAATGGTAAGAGGTTCATGTAGGGTGTCCTTGGGAGTATTGGAGTTTGGTTTTACATATTTTTAGGTGCTCATTAGGTTGCTGTTTTGGCTTTATTCCAGTAATTATTAGAGGAGAATGTTCCTCTCTTCTTTGATCCAATGTACCCCGAAGTAAACCCCCCATTACCCTTCTTGACATTATCTCTTCTCTCACTTTTCGTTTACATTTTCATTTTCTTTTGGTGTGTTTTTGCTGTGGCCATATCCCTTAGCATGCATCTGTTCCTACATTAAAAAGTATGCTCCTTAACCCCAAATGAACCCCGGGGAAAATCCATGAGAGGTGCTGTTGGAGACAGCACCATGTCTTGCTATGTGTTTGCATGAACATGATCCATTACCTCCTTCACCTACTGTTTTTTTCTGGATATGTAGCATGCCCCGCTGTTGTTTTTACCGAGCCAAGAGGCCACTATTTTGAATCTCAATATATCTCTGTGTACCCATGTTTTTTTTTACTTGCTGCTCGGTGGTTAGTAACCATGCCTCCCCATCCTACAGCAGCCCTTCACTTGTCTTTTGGCTTGTGCACACACAAGATATGTCATTGCCGGAGTGGCATGTATGAAGGTCCCCTTCCCTTCTATAACCTTTATGTTATCTTTGGCCCATCCTTAGCATTGCTTAGCTTCCTTTAAAGGCCATTGTTATTAGCATTGCTTAGCTTCCTTTAAAGGCCATTGTCATTGTCATTTATTTTTCTTATTGTTTGTTGGGCATGTGTAATTGTTTGGGGGTTATTGGCATTTGTTAGGTCCTTGGCCTTAGGTTGTGTGTTGATATTCGAGGCTTGCTGTATGTGTATGAATTAGGAGACCAAACAGGGGTGCCAAAACCTCAGTCTCACTACTGTAGGTGGTTGAAAAGTGAGTGGGGGCAGCAGCCCCATACCTCCCTCCTTCCCCCTTCCATGATTGCGAAACTCCCGAAAGAGACCAAATGAGGTGCTTCTCCACTACCTAAACCATTGTGGGCCCATGCAGGGGCCCACACAACTACTGAAAGCCCCTAGGAAGCCCATGAAACCACCCCCATTGCAAAACCCTTAAAATGCATTTTTATGTGTGATCTTTGATTTTCATTGATTTGAATAATCTCATAACTAAACCAAATGAACCAATAGGGTTTCCGGGTCACCCGGAAACCCAACATGGTACCTGGACCACTAGTCCAACTTGGAACACTAGTGGGCCTTCTAACGAGGCCCACCAAGTCCACTAAACCGGAAAGCATGCAAATAAGCAAGATTAATCGAAATCAACCCGTTGAACCGGGCGGGCTAAACCCAACGCGGACCACCCGAATCTTGTTTGTTGAATGAAGTGTGAAATGCATGGTTTGGCCGAGACTCCGGGTAAGGGCCTATCGGGCCCGCTAAGGCCCATTAACTAAACCTAAGAAGGGTGCAAACCCTAAACCTCAAGGAATCGGGCTTTCAAGCCCAAATTTGGACTACAGGCCCCAAGCCCGATGTCCAATTCATTTTGGCCAATATAAGCAAGATAAGTTAAACCTTTTTTGGCAACCCACATGGGGGCCCACCCAGGGGCCCGCAAACCAATGCCGACTCACTTCTGACATGAAAATTACTTAAGTTCCAAACTTAAACCTTAATATAAAATCAATTCATTTCACCTAAGCCCACAGGGCCTCCTAAGCTTAGACAGAGGCCCACATGGGTACATGGGCTTACCCAAGCCCACCAAGGACATCGTGGACCTTCCAACGTGGCCCACCCAATCAGACCCAGATCACCTAAGTAAAGCAAGATAAAATCAACTAAAGGGACCCACACCACTTAGGTGGTCCCGCCAAGACCTAACTAAATGGCATGCTGGATTAGGAATCAGGTGAGAACCAAATAGAAAGTTGACTCAATCCTAGGAAACTCTAAGGGACCTGTCAACCGACGGGGCGGATCGGGGTGTCTACGGACTTCCCCGAACCGCAACTGAGACCTTACTTAGAATCTCAAGCCGTAGACCAACCAATTAGACTAACTTAGGCACCCAGGTGTCCGCCTGCACCCCATCAGGCAGTGGCGACTCCGATTTCCCGTTTTCTACCAGTGCGACCGTTTTTCAGGTGCGCACACACCGTGTCTGCCTGCACCTCTCAGGCAGTGGCGACTCCGAATGTCCTGAGGCACGCACGAACCCACGTGCGCCCCGTGTGTGATCTAGGCCATTTTTAGGTGTGCACACCCTTTTTAAAACTCTAGTTTCCCACAGAAGAGAAGACAAACAAATGAAAGTAACAGCGATATTCGTATGATTTGAGCACTTGGCTTAAGTACTCATATCATATTTATCTGATTTTCAGTAATTTTTATGAATCTTATGAAGATATTTGATTTCTTGTTTTGAGGTCTTAAGTTTAAATTTCGTTTTTTCTTATACAATTTAAATTTATCTTCATGTGACGAATCCTTTGCTCATGAACTTTCATCAGGATCTTATTGTTCAGGTAGTTCCAAGATAATGCTTGACTTGGTTAATTAGATTGTTTTTTTTTTACTTTAAACCAACTCATGTTGTATGTCACATGTGTCAAGCTATAGTTACTATTTTATTTCCCTTTCTTTTTAAAACGTTTAAAACATAAAATGCAAAAAATAAGAAGTTATCAAATTGGCTATGTCTGATCCTAGATCATATGTGGAACACAAATCCTTAAAAACATCTTGATAGAAAATGAGTGTGTCAATGAGAAGTTTAAATTTGGTGAGGGTGGCTGAGTATGTAAGTTGGCTTTGGAAAAGGTTTGATAGAGTTGAGTGGGATATTTTATAAATATGCTTTAGAGAAAAATATGTAGAGAAAGAATTGCTGGATCAGAGGATGGGTGAGGAATATGTCCTTCCATTTGATCATGCTTCACTTCGGCCATCCTTGTTTTGTGCAACTGTCGCCCATAGTCTAATTGATTTGATTGATTTTAACTGCAAGTCTTCGATATTGATCGGCCGAAGGCCAATTCATTTTTAATTCGCACTGTTACTTGGCCATTGAGTAATTCAGTTTGCTAAGTGTTGACTAGTATTTTCCTCCTGAAATCCCTGGATTGAATTGGAGCATATTTTAGAAAGTAAGATTTTTTACTGTGAATCCAATTACCTGTGTGGCGATACACTGTTGAATTATGCTGTTCATCTTGCTTTTCTTGCAAATTAATCAAATTGTTAGTACCATTTCCACAAAGTTAATGCTTAGAATTCATGAATTGGATTTGCATGGATGAAAAGGAATTGGATGACTGAAATTGGGGTGGGAATTAGATCTATGAATGGTATATAGATTTTTTATTGCAGGTTATCTGATTTTGGGACCTATTTGGGCTTGGTCACCCCTTCCATTTTAGGGGAGGTTCTGCTGAAATTTCTGCTCATCCTTATTGATTGGGACTTAGAATTTTATTTTTAAGAAATAGCTGGCATTCTTTGATGTATTTTGGGCTATTTATTATTATTATTTATTTTTTATTTTTTGTATTTATTTATTTTTTAGAGGATTTTAAAAGAAATCCAACTTGAAATTAATTAATACTTTTAATTTAGTACAAACTCAATTTGAGTAATTGCAAATGTTTGATATCAATGAAAGTTTCCTTTATGTCTTTTATGCTGTTTATTTGTCATATAACATTCAAGTTAAACTTATCAATTTCTTTTTTTTTTAATTTTGAGCAAGAAGCAAGATGAACCACCTATACATTATTGGAAGGCGCACAAGACTTTCAAGCGACTATAGCTGAAGAGCTTTTGCATTTTCAAGTTTAATTACATGTATTTGACACAATTATTAAACACTTTACCATCTTTTTAAACATTATTAGAGTGCACGTTTTATGGAAATACAATGTATTAATACTTCTGTTAATTTTTAAGGTTTTATATATGTTAATGTGTATGTGGCATTTGAAAAGATTTGGCAATATCATAAGGTGTCTCTACAGGTGTATAAGGTTCAGGGTAAAATTTATAGGTATAAAAATTTTGGAAGCAAAGAAAATATAGCCAGGTTAAAAAAATCTGGGTTTACCTTTACCAGCGGTTTTGAAAACCACCGATAAAGGTTGGACTAAAGCCCATTTTCGTCATTACCGGTGGTCAGCAAAACCACCAGTAATACATGGAGCCTCCCTTAATCTTTTCACCGGCAGATGCCAGCGGGAAACACAGCCGCTGGTATTTTTCGCCTTTTACCACCGTTTATTGTTCACTGCCGGCAAAATATTTGGGGGCGCCCCTGGAACTGCCAGCAAATATTTTGCCGGCGGTTTTAAACCGCTGGCAAAAGTGACAGATTTTGTAGTGTGGCCCTTTCATCTGCAACTCAGACAAATTCATTAGCTGAAATTTCTCCACTTGTCTAGCATTAATTAGATTGCCTCCTCGCTTCTCCGAAGAATTCAGCACTGCATTGAAGTCGCCCAACAGCATCCAAGGTAGTTCAAGATTGGTGGCTATGCATTTAGTTTCATTCCATTGGGTAGCTTGTGTTTCCATTTTGGAGCTTGCGTGAATAAACATCACATTCCAAGAAAGTCCTTTATACGAAACCTGGATCAAAATTAACCAATCATATGATAGTAAAACTTGAACAGATAATTCATTAATCCACATGATGAGATAACCTTCTCTACGATTAGTAGCTGGAACAATGAACTTCTTACAAAAGCCATAATTTCTAGCAATTTTTTCTCCTAGTCTCTTGTGAGCAAAAGTTTCTGAAACTAATACCAGACTAGGCTTGTAAAACAAAATTTGGTCATGAAGATGATCCTGTGTCACTGCCTGACCAAGGCCGTGACAATTCCACATAAGTATTTTCATTCTGCAGTTTTGTCCAGAATTTATTTGATTTATTTTTGTTTAGCCCTCCATGTGAAGCACTTGGTGGATTTTTGAGGATCCAACTTCAGTACTATGTCAAAATCATTTGGAACATTTATGCTGAAAGGTTGATTAGAAATATGTATCAGATGTCCGGAGAAACCCATTCAACTGCATGGTTATTCTTATAGTCTTATGGTAGACATGGACCCATCATCAATTGCTTTAGATCTATATGCAAAAAATTTGATCAGATGGTTTATGTCATTTGATTTCATTTATGCTCTTTTGGCAAGAGAAAATTATTGTGGAAGTCCTAAAACTTGCATGAATATGACAGGATAAAAAACAAAGCATGGTGATGGATACTTAAAATTTTGAAATTTTGCCATCTAGTAATGCTTAAAGGCCCTTGTGCCTTAGCACGTACATGTTCCTTTCTTTTTTTTTTTCCTTTTTCCTTGGGTGGGAAATTGTCAGGGTTTTAATTGATTGAGAAACCGCTACTCACTGTTTTCAGTCTCTATGTCAAAATCAATACAATGGATCATACCGTTTCAAATCATGCCACAGGCTGGGCCTGAATGATTGACGAGTTGAACCAGTTTGCAGTGACTCCCCAAGAAATATGTCTGGTTTTGCCCTGGATTATAAGACTATCATTGCATGAGTTATAATATATTATTTTTTTCTTGATTCTGTCGTTGCTCTTTTCTTTTATTAATGAAAAGTTCCATGATTCATTGGACAAAGGGGAATTATTTAGAAAAAAAAAAAAAACCAACAACAATGTTTAGTATTTGACTATTTAGGCTTTGTTTGGTTAGTTAGAATCTATAGGAAGAGAAAAAGAAAATTGAAAATCCAAACTCCTAAATGCGGGCTTTGGCGTTTCGAGGAGGAAAGGGAGACATTATGGCGTGAGGTAGTAGCAAACTTTTATGGGATTCATCATAATTGATTAGAGGTAAAAACAGGTGGTCAAAGTCAAAGGCATGGTCCATGGAATGTAGTCTTACGCCTTGCTGATGCTTTCTTTCCATTTGTTCAATTAAAACTGTGTGCAGGTAATCTCATCAAGTTTTGGTCTAACATTTGGTGGAAAGATCAAGTCCTTTCTTCTTTATACCCTAGGCTTTATAGAATTCGTGTTACCTGATCCTTTGGTTTGTGAGATTCTTTCTCTATCATCTCACTGAGTCGAGTGGAACCTGAACTTTAAACGTGACTTTCGTCCTGCAGAATTTGTTGAATTGGCAGATCTTTTGAAAAATCTTAGTGAGAAATCATTATCTTATTCTTCCATTTTGGATAGGTGTGGTTGGGCCCTTAACTCTGATGGTAGTTTTATTGTTGCTTCATTTTTTGCTTATTTCTTGAAGCCTGCATCTCTTCCTTTTGTTGCCTTTGCCATTTCCTTTTTGTGGAAATCTGTCATCCCTTCTAAAGTTAAAGTTTTTGTCTGGACTATTTTGCACTATAAGATTAACACACTGGATGTATTACAGCATCACTAGCCTCATGTAGCTTTGTCTCCCCAAGTATGTTCGATGTGCATGAAGGAGGCCGAGTTCGTGGATCATCTCCTACTTAGATGTTTTGTTGCTGATCACGTATGGAGGCTTCCTTGTACCATACGTGAGCTACCTTTTCAATGGAGATTTATGGGCTTCAATAGATTAGGGAGAAAGCTTTACAGGGGATGTTTTTTGGCTAATTTATGGAAACTATGGGGGGTGCGAAATAGGAGCATTTTTTAAGATGAGAAGGTGAGAAGGTCTTGTGTGGTTGACTAGGTGATATCCTTGTCAGCCTTTTGGGCTTCAAGACAGAAGGATTTTGACTCATATTCATCTGTGGATATCATCAGGAACTGGACGACCTTGATCTATATGTAGTTTGGGGTGGTTTAGTCATGTCTATTTTTGGTGATGGCTTCTTTTGATGTAGCTTATTATATGTTGACAACCCATAGTGGATTTTTTGGTTATTTTGTGGTTTCATCATGTATTTTGGGGTGATCCCACTCCATGTTGGGTGCCCTTCCCTCTCCTTTTGATCTAATGAAATCTTCATTATTCATCAAGAAAAAAAGAATATGAATTGCTCCAGGTACAAGGTTAGAGATTTCTGTCATTTCTATTGAAGAACTTTCAGAATCCCACTCGGGTTATAATCTGAATTTCTTACCATTTGCAGACTTATTTGCGAACTGGTTGAAAATCCTAATTCCTTAATGGGTCATTCTGAAAATGTTTGAATAACCATGGTCTCACCCGTCTTAACTTACACATTGTGGAGTCATCCAAACTAATCCTTCCCAAGATTGAGTTCCCATTGTGGTTTTAAGCTTGCAGTGGATCCTAACATTAGCTTATTCAGTGAGAATTTCCAGATTGATTTGGATGTGGATTACCCTGGTATACATGGACTATTTCATCTGGTTTCCAATTAAAAAAAAAACTATTGCAAGAAATCTTCAAGATATAATTTTACTTCAGCATAGATTAGGGAACAGTGCGTAAGCTTGTGCGATTCACTTTGGTGTTATTAGGCTTTCTCTGATTTGATTAAGGCCATATTGTTGGCATGTTCTGTTTTAAATAGATCTTCTCATTATGCATAATATGCTTTCTTGTTGAAATCCATAAACAATTTCAACAGTAACGCTGAGGATGATAACCTCAATTTCTTAAGAGTAAATATCATGTTGTGAATTCAAACCATGGATAGTAGCAAATATAAAATAAAAAAAGATAGAACATAGCAAGTTTTACATGGTTCAGTGTTATGCTTATGTTGTGAGCACCCTTCCACCCAAGGATGGCTGCCCCTAGACCCCTTGTTTTTGGGGCTCGGTGCATGTTAATCAAACACCCAAAACAACATATGAAAACATCTGTCATAATACATACGAAAGTTTTTGTCTATCATGCTAACAAGCATATAGCACAATGGCATGCCCTGCCTGTATTGAGTATCATATATTGTACAGAATTTTAAAATGTCTTTTTCTTCTGTAATTAAGTGTTCCCAATTTCATTGATAATCAGATCATAAATTTTTGGTTATCTGATACGCCCAGATTTTTCAATTGGCTAACATCATTCCAACAATTTGTTCAGTACCCTTACCCAACAAGCAATCTGGCCTCAGGCAAGTCCATGTACATAGTTTCAAGGTTGTGATTCAGAAAGCTCAAGGATATTGACAGTCCAGGGCATGTGCTGACATAAGCTCAAGCTTGCTGGATCTCCAAACTTTCCTACATTAAGTTGCCTTTTTTTTTTTACTTGTACAGTATTGACCACTAGTCATGTTGTGATTAGAAAGAGCATGACTAGGCTAGTGATGTGCTTTTTCTTCAGAGTTGTTACCCACAAAGCTAGAACTGCTATATCCTCAAGCCTTAGACCATCTGATTGCTTCTGCCTTATTAGTGCACTTCGTTTTTATTGACTCCTATGACAAGGGTCCAGGAGATGGACGGTTCAGGGCTCTGGTTAACATGAGCTTAGGTTTTTTGAATCACCAAATTTTCCTCCACAAAGAAAGTAGTTGTTTACCTGTTTGTTTAGTACAGAACCCATTAGTCATCTTTTTATTAAAAGGAGCATCCAAAGCAACCCATTACATTATTAAAGCAGTAGGGAGTAAAGAAAAAGTTGCATCAATTATCACTTTTTGTTCACAACTATGATCATTCTTATTTTTTCTGTTCCTCTCAATTGAATTCTGAACTGCAATGGCTGTGCCTACCACCATAACCGGCAGGAACTACAAGAGTAAGGACTCCAAACAGGTGCTTTCTAGGCCTCTCATACACCAGTTCTTCGTTCACAACAAACCTGTCAGTGAAAATAGAGCTATAAAGCATCTGGGTAATCCACGCACACCAGTTAGTTTTGGGCCATTCTACTCAAAAAATCCTGATGGTAAATGGGAAGCAAGAAAAGAACAGTCGTGGAAACATGTGTTAAGAAGCAGTGAAGAACCAGAAACTACTAGTTTGTATGAGGAAGCTATAATCAATCGTATTAAAAGGGTAGAGAGTGAAGCTAGAGCTCTCTACGAGAATGATGACTTACTCAATCGTCTTTCTGGAGACGATTTCATATCAATGATGATCAAGGATGGTTGCTTTATGTTACAAGATGCAATCTATGTTTTGGGTGGTTGGGAGCTACTGGGTTATCCCCCAGAGGATGATATATTTGGCGTGCAAGGAGACAAACCTTCAATTGAAGAAATAGTCTGTACCTTTTTTGTGGTGGGGAACCAGATCCCTCTCATAATTCTGAAAGAGTTGATCAAACAAAGCTTCTTTCAGAAGGTTCTTCACTCAGGAAAATGGAAGCGGCCAATGGACCTGCCACGGAGGGCCTTATTCGACTTCTTGATTGTGCCTGCCATGACTGGAAGGGCTATGGATGAACCATCAGATATTCTACATGGTTTCTGGCTACTGCTGGCTGGGCCAAGATGCTCGACTCACGATGCTGGTGAAAATGATGACAGCGATGAAAGTAGTAGCAACGATGAATATGACAATGAATTCCTTGTTGTCCCTAATGCAACGAAGCTGCAGCTATCAGGCATCTCTTTTGAGGACAATGGAGGAATGGGTACAAGAGGTATAAGGTTCAATAAAACCTGGTTTGGTGCTTCTGTTTCCTTGCCTTCCATTGTAATAAATTCTAAAACAGAGGTTGTGCTCAGGAACCTGATGCGTTATGAGTTTGTACAACAAATGGGTCCAAATGGTCGTGAGGCATGCGCTTATTTGCAGTTGATGTGTGAACTCATTCGCACACCGAATGATGCAAAGCTTCTTGCTGACCGTGGCATCATCTATTACCGTCCTACACTTGAGAAGGAGTTGCCTGAAATCTTTAATAGGCTCTACCTTCCAGATGTGAAATGTAATCGCAATGTCCGTCTTGTTCGCAATCAAATTCGCAGCTATATGAGATGTAACAGTCGTCGTGTTACGTGGGAAATGGTCCCAATGGTAGCTTCAGCCATTCTACTGTTGGTTCTAGTAGTATTGCTAATCCTGACTCTCATATTGAAGTTTTACCAAAAGCCAGAACCAGGCACTTCCTCTGTTTCAGATGTTGGAGTGCCTCTGGGAGTTGTAAAAGATGCACTTGTTCACCGAAAGCCGGAGCTTTAGGATTTCGCCATGGAGTGAGATTGTCACTTTTAAAGGTTGGCTTACCAAGGTATTCTGGCTTGTAGTCATTCTCTTATGTGCCAAGATTTGAGAATGAGGTGTTCCTATAGGTAAAGTGTTTTTTAGTAAGGAGTTATGATCTTACTTCAGTTGTTTGGAGTGAGTGTTTATTTTTTACTTAATCAGCAACCCATTTTCTGGTGACTTGGTATGTACGTTCTTGTTTTTCATGTTTATAAAATCCTGTTACTAATTAGGGGAGAATAAAGGAAACAAGCACACACACACACACGGACGCACACATATCCTTGAGCTTTAGCAGGTGCAAGTTTCTTAAATTTTTTCTAGGTTGTATCATATATCATTAAATGAAAATTAGAGTCTGAAGACTGTTTAGCATTTTGAGACTCATATTCATGAGCATTGATAAGATTCTGAGTTAAAGGCTAGGTCATGTATTCCTCTGTTGTCTAGTGTTCTTTGTTACTTTGTGCTGTACCACTAGTGCCAGGTTGTGCTCAAAGAATCATTGACTGTTGTGCCACACCTGGAGGGAAGACCCTGTTCATGGCTTCGCATTTGAGGGGCAAGGTGATTCTTTGAACAACAAGCCTTATTTATTTAGCTACAAATGCACTCTTTCATATTTTAGAAGGATAGTATCTGAGTGTCTGCTATTTTGTAAAATTCTAGGCTGTGAATTAGCATCACCTTAACATTCTGCTTTCAACAGGTTGCTAGTATATGATGGTGGACTTGATCAACTGATATAATGCTTTCTATTGCTTTCCCTGTTTGTGAGATTCATTTGCAATACACCGTCTGCAACAAAATCCTCTACCCCTATATGATCTACCCCTTCTAGAACGTTCTCACTTGGATAATCTGAAAACAAAACATTTGGAAAACATTTGATGAGATCGAAATCCCAGTAAGCAGTAACATGCATGGAATAAAACGCAGTCCATATAATTTATCAAAACCTTTCATAAGGTTACAAAGATAAAAACAACATCCGGTGTAAATCCACTAACCTTTTTCATATCAAACATAGTCAACAATTCACATTGTGATCTCACAGGACTCATGAAATTAGACATCTTTGAAAGGTCGACTACCCGTTCCAATTTTTGCCACCTCACAACTTATGTGCGAAGCTGGCCTACTCTGGGTTTCGGACATCGACTTATTGCGGAGCACCCAAACCCGATACAGGAGTGGGTTGGCAAGTACAACCCAATCAGACTACAATGATAAACATAAAGAAAAACCTCATTGAGATACACTGTGATACGGATCGCTGCAACACAACCAGATACAGGAAGGACTCACCAAAATACATGGTGGTACGCATACATGGAACATGGGATTAACCTAACAAAGACTGGCCCATTTCATTACCTAGCTGACGCATGGATCCACACATAGCTATGCCCGCTAGACACTAAAGCCAAAATCAAAATAACCGACCCATTCCAATAGTTCCAACCATAGCATCAACACCACTCCAAGATACATGGAGAGAACCAATCATTCATTCCAAGATACATGGGAAAATCAAACCCTCAATCCAAGATACGTGGAGAGGAATCCAACTCAACCCGAGATACACGGGTGAGAAAACAACCCATAGGATACATGTGAGTTTCATCTATCAAAAGTGGTTTTGCTATTTATTTTTATAGTTGAACATAATACCTATTTAATTACTTGTCATTACAGTTAAATATTTATTATTACTGTTTTATTTATTTATTTATTTATTTATGGTACAAAGTAAATAATTTATTTCACCTTGGGATGTATTCATAATATTTATGCTAAGATAGCCATACCTTGAAATATAGAATTACTATTCTAACAAAATAATAAAAGTACAAGTCTAAAGATTAGCTTCTTGTTAATCATATGATAAATAGCATAACCATATCACTATAAAATAAAAAGTTTCATGGTAAGGTATCCTTTTAAAATAATTATTACTAAATCATAACCTATATAGTATTTATAAAATTATCAAGCATATGGCGCACCATGGAGGATGTTAATTTGCTATATTACAATTCAACATGCATAGTTTGTAAAAATAACAAGAGGATGTAATGGGTAAAGGTGTAATTTCAAATCCTCTTTTAACTTTAAGTTTTGAAATAACAAACTAACCTGAAACAGTTTCTAATTCACAAAATAACACCCCTGCATTACAACAACCCAACTTTCTCTCTCTACAGTGAAAAGCAACCAACCCCAATTCCATCTTGTCTCCCTCATGCAATTTCCCTTTTATTTTATTCTCTCTCTCTCTCTCTCTCTCTCTCTCTCTCTCTCTCTCTCTCTCTCTCTCTCTCTCTCTCTTCTCTCTACGCTGTTTTCGTCCTCTTCCCAATTCCTTTGTTTGTATTTTAATCACATTTCAACCATCCCTCATCTACAGTGAATCCATGACTCAAGTACCCACCTTCTCCCTCTCTCTCTTCCGTGGGACAGCAACAACTCCATTTCCCATCCTTGTCTCCTTCATTCGATTCTCCTCTTTTATTTTATTCTCTCATGACTGCCACATAGCCCTTATCAATTTATTCCTCTCTTATTTCTTCCCTCCAAACAACTCTGTCTTCCTCTTTCTCTCTCTCTCTTCTCTTTTTCTTACGTTTTCTGCAACTCTCTTGTTTTTCTTTCATGGTTGTATCACCCCATTAACAGTCCCATTTTCAGCTATAATGTGCTCACTTGTACACCCTCTTTCATCCGAATGAACTCACCTTTTTCTGATTCCATAAAATTTCTTGAATCTAAAATCTCATCACACGTTGTTGGTTGTCTTTCTTCCGAAATAAAAACTCAGATTACTTCCTACCGACAACCATACCAGCAGCTTCTTTTCCATGTTATCTCCATCATGAATCACATTAAGGTCATGCATTTAACGGGTAGAACAATAAGCAAACCCTCTAGATCATTAATACATTTCTAGAATATGAAAAATCAATCCAAAAACATGCATTGCAAAACAGTCCAAAGCACTGTTGTTTAACGATTAATCCAAGCATATGCAGATTTCAAGAAGAGTCACTACTTACTTGCAATGGAACAGTAACCCCCAAGCAAAGCTTTCGTTCCTCTCTTCTTCGTCACTTTTCTCCAGCCGCACTTGCTCAAACGAAACTCCAAAACCAAGTCTCAAATACATGCTTCACCCTAATTAACCCTATTTAAATAAATGATCCCATGCTTCACCACCCCACACCACACACTCAAACCAGCCAATCATAATCTAGATAAAATTTTGAATGATACTAACCTTTCTAAAAGATCATCCCACCATTGGATTTAAAAAAAACTCTTGATCTTGGCCTTCCATCTCATCACCTAAATAAAATAATAACAATAAATAAATATTTCCTAAAATCTCCAAAAGGAATTATTTTATTATTTAATAAAATCCAAAGATGTTACATCCTACCCCCCTACAAAATAAATTTCGCCCTTGAAATTTACCTTGTAACTCAAGAAACAATTCTGGGTACTTGTCTTTCATTTCCTTCTCATTCTCCCAAGTTGCTTCTTCCGATGAGTGATGCTGCCACAGAACCTTCACCAAGGGAATGGTCTTGGTACGAAGAACTTGTTCACGCCTGTCTAGGATCTGCACAGGATGTTCAACAAAGGACAAGTTCTCTCGTATCTGCAGAGGTTCATAAGCAATGACGTGGCTACTATCAGGAACGTAGCATCGCAGCATTGACACATGGAACACGTCATGTACGCCTGCAAGTTGTGGAGGCAATGCCAGTCTATACGAAACAACGCTGACCTTATCTACAATCTCAAATGGCCCGATAAAACGTGGAGACAGCTTCCCCTTTCTACCAAATCTCATAATGCCTCGAGATGTGGAGACTTTTAGAAATACGTAATCACCAACTTCAAATTCCAAGTCACGTCTCCTGTTATCAGTATAACTCTTCTGTCTGCTCTGTGCTGTTTTAAGACGCTGCCTTATGAGTTTCACCTTGTCAACACTGTCTTGTACATATTGTGGGCCTAGTAACTGTCTCTCACCAACCTTTTCCCAACATAAAGGAGATCTGAAAACTCTTCCATACAAGGCCTCATAAGGTGACATTTTTATACTAGCTTGATAGCTATTATTGTAAGCAAACTCAACAAGTGGCAAATATTTACTCCAACTTCCTCCAAAATCAAGCACACAACATCTCAACATATCTTCTAATGTCTGAATCGTTCTCTCTGACTGCCCATCTGTCTACAGGTGAAAGCTAGTGCTAAACTTTAGTTGTGTCCCCATAGCATCCTATAACTTCTTCCAAAACCTTGAAGTGAACCGGGGATCACGATCAGATACTATGGATACTGGCACCCCATGCAATCTCACTATCTCCCAGACATAGAGCTCTGCCAAAGAAATCAAAGGTTGGGACATTTGAAGAGGCAAAAAGTGTGTAGACTTTGTCAATCTGTCTACTATCACCCAAATAGCATCATGTTGCCTCACTATGACTGGCAACCCTGAAACAAAATCCATGGTGATGTGCTCCCACTTCCACTCTGGAACAGGAAGTGGTTGCAACAACCCCGGAATCCTCTTGTGCTCAGCCTTAACCTGCTGACACACTAAGCACCGAGAGACAAACTCTGCTATCTCCCTTTTCATCCCAGACCACCAGTAGACTGCCTTCAAATTCTTGTACATTTTGGTGCTTCATGGATGAACTGTATATTTAGATTTGTGGCCCTCTTCTAATATTATCCTTTTGATTTCTTCATCATTAGGAACACATACCCTACCTCTGAACCTCAAAATGCCATCCCTGTCCTAAAAATCTTTAATCTTATCTGCACCAGCTAGTATCAATTTTCTGGTTTCAGCCAATTTAGAATCATCCACCTGTCTCTCCCGAATCCATTGTATCAAGTCTGGCTCAAACTGAATCCATGCCAGAATCATCCCATCACTAGGCAAACTAAACTCTGCCTGCCAGTCCCTGACTTCTACAATCAAACTACATTGGTTGGCCATCATAGATGCTAAGGTAGCCACTGGGTCCTCCGACATCCCTCTACGGCTCAAGGCATCGGCTACTACATTTGCTTTTCCTGAATGGTAGTTGATGGTGTATCTGAAATCCTTAAGTAAGTCCACCCACCTTCTCTGTCTCATGTTCAAATCCTTCTGTGAGAAGAGATATCTCAAACTTTTATGATCAGAGTAAATTTCAAATTGTGCCCCAAATACATAGTGCCTCCAAATCTTTAAGGCAAACACAATAGCCATTAGCTCTAGGTCGTGAGTAGGGTAATTTTTCTCGTGTTATCCTTTGAGAACAAATCCGTGAGGGTCCATTGGGCCTAGAGTGGACAATATCTTGCTGGGTATGGGTCCGGGACGTTACAAATGGTATCAGAGACTGCCCCGACCGGAAAGTGTGGGGGTTTGGCCCAACACGAGGACGCGTTATCCCATGGAAGGGAGTATGTGACATCCTGGCTGTCTGAGTGGGCGGGTGAATGGTTAATCTCACTAGGCGAGCTACTAGGCGAGGATGTGCATATGGTTGGGATCCCACAACGCTCGGGGATGCTATAAGTAGTCTTGTGATTCCTTACAAAACAAGAGGCCTTTTAAGGCATAACACGGGACTAAATCCCTTGGGAACCCAAAAGTTAAGCATGCTCGAGTGGGAGCACTGCTAGGATGGGTGACCCTTGGGAAGTTTTCTCATGTTATCCTTGAGAACAAATCCGTGAGGGCCCGTGGGCCCAGAACGGACAATATCTTGCTGGTTATGGGTCTGGGGCGTTACATATAATTTTTTCAAGCTTTTCGAGAGGTTGCCGATCGATTTCGGAAGTACTCCTTCCAAAATATTGTCGCCAAAACGAAGTGTATTGAGGCTTGTACTACTAGTTAAAGAATCAATGAATTTTAGGCTAGTACCACCTGAGTTTATGAACTGATTGGAGCCAATGTTATAGATCTCGAGGTTAGAGAGAGCTCCTAGTCCTAGTGGCACCGATCCAGTTAGGAGATTTTTTGCCAGTTGAATGGTTCGGATCTTGGTGATGTTGAATAGCGAAATTGGGATTGGACCGGTGAATTTTTTGTAGCAATAATCGAAGTGCAGAAGATTTGGGAAGCGATAGCCAATAGTGTTTGGAAGCTCACCCCATAGCTGATTTGAAGCTAGAGCAAAGAAAAGAAGGGACGTGAGGTTGTATATGGCAGAAGGGACAGCTCCTGAGAGTTCGTTAATGGAGAGATCAAGATGTTTTAGGTTTGGAAGACGACCCAGGTCACTGGGTATTGTCCTAGTTAGAGAATTGGTCATTAAATTTAAAGCGACAAGTGAATAAAGATTGGCGATGGATGGTGGAATCCCACCCGAAAGCTGGTTTCCTTTCAAGCTTAGGACTTGGAGCTTTGAGAGACGATCGAGGTCTTCATGAATCCTTCCAGAGATCTCGTTACCTGTAAAATCAAGGACTTCAAGTTGCAGGCAGCTAGTTATGTTACAAGGGATCGCACCTTTAATGCGGTTAGAGATGATGTTTAGAACTCGCAGACGAAAGAGATTGCCAATTTGATTAGGAAGGGTTCCCGTAAAAGAGTTGCCTTGCAGATGAAGGTAACGAAGAAACGAAAGGTTTCCGAGATGAGGGCTAATCGTGCCAAGTAATCTGAGACCTTGTAGCTCAAGTGCAACTACTTTATCTCTTTTTTGTTGCAGACGACTCCAGTCCGATTGCAATGCGTGGAGGTTTGGTTCCATGAAGATAGAATGTTGGAAGGGTCTGTAATAAGAGACTTGAACGAGATCAAGGCATCCCTGTTGGCGAGAATCCCTTGAGAGGCAGAGTGTATGACAAAAACGGACTTTTGAGAGGAGAAAAGAGCAACTAAAACTGCGAACTGGAAAAGGGAATCCATTGATGTGCCTCAAATGAAAGAGACGAGTGTCCGCGTATGAGTACTCTTCCCTGCTCCAGTATAGGATCCTCTGTGAAGCGCTTCCCAGAGGATCCTCTGTGAAGCAGGAAGGTACCCTCGGTTTATATTGAGGTACCTTCAATTTATATTGGGTACCTTAGGTTTAGAAGGGGTACCTTAGACTAATTTTGGTAACTGCATATGGCTTACCATGAGGGGGTACCTTAGGCTTATATGGGAGTATCTTAGACTTACATGAGGTACCCTAATATAAATCGAAACCTAAGGTACCCTCATCCAATATAATTTTGCTAATCTCCTGTAGAGGCTGGTTAGGGTTCACCAAAACCCGTCGCAAACCCGCCCCGTTGCCATCCCTAATCTCCATGTTGTGTTTGTTTAATAGAATTTATAAAAAGGGAGAGGAGAAAGAACTTTGCTGAAATCTATATGTTTGGTTTACGAGAAGTGTAAACCCATTGAAATCAATTTTCCAAAAGAGATCCATATTTTAATAAAGAGTTCTCATAGCTCACACATAATTTCAAAGTCTAGCGCATAATTAGAATCCATTTTAAGATAAAATTTTAAACTATTCGCTGATTCTTGGCAAAATCTAAAAAAAGAGATTTTTGGGATTCTCCTTCTGAAAAAGAAAGCAAGTTGTATAGAGAATCCATGAAGTTTAAGCGGGAATCGCCTAAATTTACGATCCGATTGAAACCAATGTTAAACATCTCGAGGTTAGAGAGAGCTCCTAATCCTGGTGGCAGGGATCCAGTCAGGAGATTATTCGCCAGTTGAAGGGTTTGGATCTTGGTGATGTTGAATATTGATCTTGGGAATGTACCAGTGAACTTGTTGAAACAAAGATCGAGGAATATAAGGTTTGCGAATTGATGGCCAATGCTGGCCGGAAATTCACCCGTTAGTTGATTATCACCTAGAAGAAAGGAACGAAGGGAGGTGAGGTTGTATATGGCAGAAGGTACAGTTCCTGCGAGTTCACTAACAGCTAGATGAAGGTGTTTTAGGTCTAGAAGACGACCCAAGTCACTGGGTATTGTTCCAATTGGAGAATTGGTCATTAAATTTAAATCGACGAGTGAAGAAAGATTGGCGATGGATGGTGGAATCCCACCCGAAAGCTGGTTTCCTTTCAAGCTTAGGACTTGGAGCTTCGAGAGACGATCGAGGTCTGCATGAATCCTTCCAGAGATCTCGTTCCCGGTCAAATCAAGGACTTCGAGTTGTAGTAACATACCTGATTTGCTGGGCAGCCATGTGATGGCATCGGGCTTGTTCATGTCCGGGAGAGGGATGCGATCAAGGTAGGTCCATGCTTCTTGCAGGTGGATTGTGTTTGCAGGTGGTAGATCCCAGCCGTCCCCTTGGATGATGTCCATCACTCTTGCTTCTTTCCCCAATCCAGAATCATGTATTATCCTTTTGCCAAATTTTTTTGCAAGCTGTCCACATGGCAGCCATGGATCATACCAAAGCCATGTACCCCTACCATTACCAATTTTGTGTAAAGCAAGTGTTTGAGCAGCATCCCGAGCTTTGAGTATCTTTCTCCAAGACCATGTACAACGAGATGGAGTTTTAAAGTTCCATATATTCCTTCCTTTCACAAGATATACGTGCACCCAGTCAACCGAGAGTGATTTTTTCTCTGTGATTACCTACCATAGCTTCTTCATAGTTGCTGATGTGTTCTAGATTTCAATATTTAAGATGCCAAGTCCTCCACGTTTCGGGGTACAGATCTGTTGCCAGTTCATGAGCTCCATTTTCTTGTGGGAATCATCACCCGGCCATAGGAAGGCGCATCACATTTGGTTTATCTTTTTTAATACAACTTTGGGGAGGATAAAGCTTGACAACCAAAAAATCTGAGTAGCGAAGAAGACTGCCTTGATGAGCTGAGCTCCACTTGCATAAGACAAGAGCCTGCATTTCCATGATTGTATCCTAGCTTTTAGGCGAATTAGCAAGCTCTCGCAATCATCATACATGACCTTCTTGGATAATAGAAGAAGGCCCAAGTATCGAACTGGCATTGCACCTTCTTGGAATTTTGTTAGGCTAAGAATCTGTTGCTTGACATCTTAAGGAACTCCAGAAAAGAAAATTGAGCACTTGTTTTCATTACATTTCAGACCTGTTTAACCTTCTGCAATGGATAATGCGTGAATGAGGGTTTTAACTGAGTGCTCGTTTGCTTTGGAGAATAGAAAAACATCATCCGCAAAGCTCACCATGGCCAATTTTAGTCTCTCTCATCTAGGGTGGAAAGAGAAATGAGCTTGGGTGCTGTCTTGGACAATGCCCCCCAATAATTCCATGACAAATACAAATAGATAGGGGGAAATAGGATCTCCCTGCCTCAGCCCTTTAGCACTTTTAAAAAGGCCTTGAGAGCTTCCATTTACGATTAAGGAGAAAGATGTGGAGGTAATCCAAGCTTCAATCGAATTAATGAATACTTGGGGGAACCGCATGCAGTGCAAGATTTTTGGGATGATACTCCAATTAACAGAGTCAAATGCCTTCTTTAGATCAATCTTTAAAGCACACCTAGGGCTCCCTTTCTGTAAGTGATAATTATGAACCAATTCATGGAAATTACATGAACCAATTCATGATAAGTTAGTTTTGGTTGTTGAGCAAGTGCAAGGAAAATACACTAAGTGATAAGTCAGTATTCAATGTTTAATTGGAAATTTTATTTGTGGATACTTTGACCAGATTATTAAAAGTGTGGATAATAAAATGTTTATTAAGATCTAGATTGACACTCAAAAATTTTAGAAAACAAATGCATGGTTGAAAACAACAAAGTCATAGAAAATAACAAAAAAGTAGAAATTAAATAAGCTAAGGCTTCCTTATCCATAGTCATTATGCCCTTTCTCTTTCAAATATTAAGAACTAATAGGATCCAAAACCCGCATTTAGAAGAAAAAAGAAAAGTGTACTCATATAATCATAATAACAAAGAAAAAAAAATAAAACAAACTTAATTTTTAATCTTTTAGAAAGAAACAAAATAATGAAGTTAAAAAGCTTGCATTACCGAGAGAAAGTAACAACTTAAAAGTTGATTTGGGGTTTTTAATGAAAATAAGCTTTAATTTGATTAAGAGTCAAATAGTTGTTAATTAGTGTTTACTTTTAATTTGTTAACTTCTTAACTTTAGAAAATATTTAATTATGAGTTAAATTTTACTAATTATATATCAACACAAACACACACACATATATATATATGAAATATAGTAATATATAATACTTAATGTACACACGCACACATTTAACGAGCCGAGCACACTCAACCTCGGCTCATGAACCTCCTAGCTCAGCTCATTGACGGCCTTAGGCGTGATGGGTATTTGTGGTGGGTGTGGTGAGGTTGGTGGAGAGGAATTGTGGTATGTTTTGGTAGTGGGGGAGTTTCTTTTCTTTTCTTTCAAAATATTGCCTTTTTAGAAGGAAAATTTTTATTTCCAAAGAGAGGAGAAATTTTTTGATAAATTTTCTATTCAAGTCTCTTTCCTTCGTTCCAACTAAATGAGAAAAATGATATTTTTTAGTATTTTATTTTCTTTTTTGTCAAAATCCTGACTTCCAAACACAGCCTTAAGAGATGAGGTTTGTTAATCCTCATGGTGTGTTTGTTTAATATAATTTATCAAAAGGGAGAGGAAAATGAAACCTCCCAGAAATGGGAAATTTAATTTTTAGTGGTACTTTATCAAATTATTTAAGATTTAGTCGGTAAACTTTTGAGTTTTAACTTTTAATACACTTTTATCAAACTATTTAATTTTTAGTGTCATTTCACTGTTACAAATAAATTCTTCCAAAAATACCCTTATACAGTTTATTTTCGAGACTTGTACAAGCAATAAATTGACTTGTACAAGTCAAAAATTAACTTGTACAAGTCAATAAAGTGACTTATACAAGTCATTTGGATAAGTGACGTAAGGGCATTTTTGGAAGAATTTATCCGTAACAGTGAAATGACACTAAAAATTAAATAGTTTGATAAAAGTGTATTAAAAGTTAAAACTCAAAAGTTTGCCAACTAAATCTTAAATAATTTGATAAAGTACCACTAAAAATTAAATTTCCCCCCAGAAATTTATATGTTTGGTTCACAAGAAAGTGCAAACCCATCGAAATAAATTATCAAAAGGGAGAGGAAAATGAAACCTTCCAGAAATTTATATGTTTGGTTCACAAGAAAGTGCAAACCCATCGAAATAAATTTTCGAAAAGAGATTCATATTTCTACTAAAGAGTTCTCATAGCTCACACATAATTTCGAAGTCTAGCGCATAATTAGAATCCATTTTAAGATAAAATTTTAAACAATTTGCTGACTCTTGGCAAAATCTAATAAAAGAGATTTTTGGGATTCTCCCTATGAAAAAGAACGCAATAGAAAGAATAACTTCTTTCCACACAATACCGCCTTTTTGAATAATCTCATTCTAAATCCTGTGTAACCAAACAAATTATAGATTCTTAAAATCTGAAATTATAATTGGATCGTTGATAGTCCAGATTTAAAATCAAAATCCATAATCCTAACTAACGAGGACTTAGAACCACGATTTCACAAAAAGCAGGGTAACAAGAGGAGTGTTTTAGCCACGCTAATTTGCCCTTGATACGCAATACCATGGCATTAATTGACAACACCAACAGCCACCATCTCTTTTGATGATTTAAAGCATTGATTTCAAATGTCATCTTCTGGCTGATCAACGACATATTTAAGCATCAGCCCTGAAGCAACCCCACCAGCAGTAGCATTTAACTGCTAAAAGGAAGCACCTCACATGAGACCGTCTCTTATTATAAGATAAATGACTCTTGAAATAAAATTTTGATGATAAAAATACATCCTAAACATCATCACTTTCTATTCAGCCAAAAATCTAAGGAATGTTTTAAACATCACGACATTGAATCCCAATAATGGGTCGAACAGAACACAGCAACAACAACAAAAATAGAAGCAGGGCATGGCCTACCTTGAAATTCTCCTCGGTAGCCCTTGTAAATCTTCTGAATATCAACAGAAAGGTAAAAGTAATATGTGCAATCAGTTATATGTCCATAAGAGATTAACAAAATGTGCAATATCTAGTACTACAGAAGAATAGGAAGGAAAATTTTTTGGCTGCACTCTTGCCTAAGAAATGTCTCAATAGTGGGACTTCCCATCTCAAACTTCAGAAAATTTAGTATATCTGCCTCCATCTTTACAATCTACGTGATTGAAAAGCTTTATTAGGACACTATAGGAAGAGTAAACTAGAGAAGCAGAAATAAACCAATCAAAAAGGAAATAGAAGACTATTTCACCTCTGCTTTGGTATAAGTATTATCAGTAATGTAACAGAAGTCTTCTACATGTGGAGGACTGATTTCTTCATATTTTCTGAAACACCAACAGATTGGTAATATCACTAAGATATTAAACTTAGCTCATCCCAAAAGCTGAAGTCACTACTTGTTAATAGAATGTGAAGACAAGAATCTATCTATATAGGTGTTCCTTCGAAATTGGGCCGGTGTGGACACATGGCGATGTTGATGATGTGTTTCTGCGCAGGCGTGCCAGTATCGATTGATACAAATATTTCGGGTCTGGTCCTAACCCCGGGCACCTGTTCCGAATCTAAACCAGAGTCGGTTTAGCCGTACTGTAAGTCACCTGTAATAAAGTCGGTCAGGCGATAGAATGAAGACTAGGGGTTCGGTCTTTGTTTGGGTTCTTATATGTGTTTGAAAGTCAAAGCAGTTGATGGCATGTCCCTTTATTATAAAATCGGCCGATGGCAGTAGGTTACAACAGATAATCCCCAAAAGGAAATAAAAACAAGAAGAAAACTGACAAGGCTTACAGGACCGGCCTATCCTGATCTTATAGCCGTAATCAGAGTATAAGAATAGGAGGGAGGGGGCGGCTGCTAACAAAGCCAATTTGGGGGTTCACCTGGGATTGCTATTTAACCGAAGGTACGCAAGCCACCTAGCTTGATCAAAGTGAGTCTCGGGACCGGCTGCTTGGGATTCTGTAGCCGTGATCGGGGTACAGAACTGCGAGTCAGGGGCGGCCTCAACTTACTCTCCGGTGGCAGGGTTCTGGCATCAATCGGAGTAAACAGGGGTCTAAGGTGTCACTACGACTGAAAGCAGTGAGAGAAGTCCTATTTTATCCTTCTGGCTACAGTGTAGGAGACGAGATAAAGATCACGGATTATCAAAATAACATTATGATAACCGGTTGCGGTTGGATGGATTGTGTCCTCGAGCTCTTCGAGTTTGTGCCCTTTTATAGCCAACTTTTGACGGTAGCTTAACGTCCCACTCTTACTATGTTCATGGAGGCTGGTCATCCGCAGTCTTCTGTTCATGAAAGATAACCGTCCAGCCACGATCTCAAAGTAGTTGTTTATTCTCTAACGACCGGTGATATGATTCTTTGAACAATATGAAGATGGTTCATTGTATTGGCTTGCGTGGCTTTAACTGAAATCTCGACCTATATGTATGCTGAGGTGGCCTATCCAAATGAATAAGGCCTATGTGTGCTTATGCATTGGCCTTTTTGTTTGAAGTAAGTCATGTAGATACCACGTGGCCTTCTCTTATTTGTCGGTTTGTACAGGGTGTAAACATTGCCCCCTACTTACTTATCACGCCGTCATCGGCCGGTGTGATGAGTAAGTATTTTTAGTTTTTCAAAATATTTTCTGTCCGTTACTTGATACGGAAGGTCTCCCGTCATTTCACCACAATCGAAATGATGAGATCTTTTGGGCTTCATCTTCCAGCCTGTTTATAAAATATCGCAGACGAATTTTATTTTTCTTGTCTCTTTCAGCTATTGTCTTTTCTTTCTCCTTTTCCTTTAATGGCAGGCAATATCATACGTTACCCTTTTCCGGTCGAATCTTTCAACGGCTCGCTATCTGTCGGTCCTTTCCCTTGCTCCCGTGATGTTCCTTTGGATGCCCTGACTGCAGAAGTGAGGGGCCCCTTACTTTTTTCTGATGGAAATAACTTTAGTAAATCTTTCCGTTGCCGGAGCTGGCCGACCATTCATTCTGAATGGGTAGCTTGGGTCGACCAAATGAAGGAGCGTTTTGTCGTTACTTGGTGCAAAACCAGTATCCATGACATGATTCAATTTTCTTGTCATCAGATTCCCTTTCATCGTGACCTTCTCTATGCAGTTAGTCTGTTTTGGAATACCCAAACCAATACATTCAACTTTCCATGTGGGCCGATGACTCCCACCATTATGGATGTTTGCTTTATCATTGGCTTCTTCGCAACTGGTCATGAAGTCTGGCTTGATATGACAGAGCTTGAAATCTTCAAACACTTACCATTGCCAAAGGTGGAAAAGAAAGAAGAAGCCCCTTCAGAGAAGACGAAACAACCCCAAAAGAAAGGGACAAAACCTTCTAAGAAGGGGATAACATTCCGGCAAAAGAAAAAGGCACTGTCGGAGAACAAAGGTGATGTACCACCACCGGCGAAGAAGATCCGGAACTCTTATCGGTCCTATATTGAGGACTTCGAGCAGTTCCAATCTTCGGATTATGAGGACGATGTGGAACATTTCTATTTCCTTCTTTATTTTTTCTGTAATTTCGTCTTCTGCCCTAAATCCGAAGGTGTTACCAGGGAATACAGTGCACTGGCCAAGCTTATTATGGGGGAATATGAAGTCGCACTCGCTCCTTACTTCTTATCGGTTTTATACCGTTCGTTTCAAGAATTGGTCCATGGCAACCTTCAGAATCCTTGGGGTCCCTTGTGGTTTCTGCAATTCTGGATTTACCATTATTTCCCGTCCCAGTTTTTCACTCAGTTGGAGCATCCCATACCCGCCGAGTTCGGTGGCTATACCTATTTGAAGGCGGCTCCTGTTGAATACTCTATTTCCGAATGCTTCCATTTCTTTTTCAATCTTCAAAATTTCCCTAATCCTCCTTTTAAAATTTCCTTTCAAGCCCCTGGTTTCCTTTCTATGATGGATGAGATAATCGATGATTAGCATCTTGTCTGGGCTAGCTTTTCTGTAACGACCTTCAACAAGAAGCCAGGATTTGAAGTCTACTTGCCGAATTGCGTAAGCAGGCAATTCCATTGTACTCAGAGGATACCCTATCTTGATGTGGAGTGTCTATTTACCATTGACACCAACTCCATTGAGCGGCCTACTACCACTATAGACGATGCTGCGCTAATTGACAGCAGATATCGTGCAGAGGCGGCCGATTTTCGTCTTCCCTTCCTTCCCTCTAATGCCGATTGTCAATCTGATTTTTATGTATGGTGGGATTCTATCTGGAAGGACATCTGCCGCCATCCGGCAGATTATTATCTTCAGAGGTTAGGTCTACTCCAACCTTTGCCTGTGCAGATCTGAAAAGGTACATTCTCCCTTTTCTTGTTTCAACTTGTGTCATATTGAATTCATTTTCCTGTAGGTAAGGTGAAGATTCTTCCTTCTTTGGCTGTGGATGTCTCACCCCTTGCCTCCCTAAGGAATCCGGCTATAGACCCTGATGACATTCCATTACAAAAACGCCCTCGACGAGCGTTGGGGCAGGTAAACTTCTCATTATTTGTCCTTCTTCTTTCATTTTACTCTTAACATTTTGTTTTTCTAGGGAGCGAGCTCCTCAGGCCCGACCAGTGCTACGAGATCTTCTTCGGATCTAGTTCCTCTTACCATCGATCCCATGTCTTCCCTGAGTCCAGCCGGTTCTGTTGATCCTATTATACCAATGGATTCTCTTGAGAATGCCACTGGTGACGCTCCAATAGTGCCTTTTAAAGACCAGGAATCCCTTTCACCTTCCGGACGTTCTTTAGAAAGGGATTATTCCCCGGATATACCTCTTGGATAAGAACTGGAACTTGTATCTCCGGTTGCTGAAACAACTGCATCCCCTGCCTCTATTGGGACTGTGGAAGTGGAAGAAGGTACTGATCAATTGAGGCAAATGGCCGATGAAGCAGGGAATACCAGTTCATCTCTCCCTCCAAAATCTGCTCCTGACGCATGGCCTCTTTCTGATGACTGTTTTAGGCCGTTGGATGACATATTGAATGATATTCGATCTAATTTCTTACCGGGCAATTCTCCTGTTCCCTCCTCCTTATCTCCAAGCTGTATTCGGTTTGAGATTATCCAACTTCTAGCTCCCGGCATAATTGGAATTTCAGACGCGACTCTTGATCATGTGATTGCATTGTCAACGGAGCTTCAACGTATTCCTTCGGTGTCTTCTAAAGTGAAATTGGTGTTCTCTCGGCTTTTTCTCTTTTATTCCTTCAAAGTGACCTTTGACCATTATTCGGCCGAGATAGAAGAAATAACTAATAACACTGAATCTGTTTTTGGCCGATATCGGCTTTTAGGACAACTGAAGAGCGACAAAGATGTTTGTGAACATCAATATGTCGAAGCGGTCCGTCACTTGAAAACCATTGATGATAATATTGCGGATATTGACAGTCAGATTGCAGAGCTGTAGACTGCGAAATCTGTACTTGTAAATCAATGGGAGGAATTCATCCGTACTAATCCTATTTACGAGGATACCATGATGGAAAAAACCCGCCAATGCAAAGAAGTTGCTCGTGAGCTGGAAGCGGAGGTAGAATCTGTCCGGGTTTCGTTGCTGCGTCAATCCGATTTGTTAGAAGGAAAATGGTCTGCCCAAGAGTCCTTTGACCGATTGTATTTCGAAATTGTAAACCTTTCGTTATGAACATGTTTAATGAACTTGTATAATTTTTTAAATCCATGTGCCAACTGTCATGGCCGTCAGAATCGGCCTCTTTCTTGACAAAATTCATCTTTTCAAATCGATTCATCCGTATGATCTTTACTTTTGAAATGCTTTAATTGAGGAGATATTGAGCCGTCATTTTGATTTTTTCGGGAAGGCAATCGTCCTATTGAAATCCTAACACCTTTTTCGGGAAGACAACTGTCTTATCGAAATCCTTTCCGATAGTTCAAATCATTATGAATCTTTTTTCTTTTGGAACACACTCTTCCCACTGTGCTTCCTTCTTCCACCTCTCTGCAAGTTTCTTCTCTTTCCTATCTCGCGTCAACCATGGCGGATGAAAACCCTAATGCTTTGAACCTATTCGATGAGGGTGAAAATGGCATCGTTCTTGGTCCATGCACTGATACAGACAATGCAGACGTTCCCCCCGTTATGGACTCTCTCTATCATTTGATCGGTACCAATGCGGATGTGAACTGGGATTCTTTGATTAAGCTTCACCATTCTTGGCCGAGGTGTGCTTCTGACTGGAATAGGTGGGTAGCCAGGCTATGTCCACATTTCATGGAAGCATGGGTTAGACTTGAATTATCGAAGATAATCTTCTATTCTACCTTATATATTCCTTTCAACCCCATCCTGCTCGGCGTAGCTTCATTCTTCTTGTGCCGGGGTTCCAACACTTTTTCTTTCTATCATGGCCCCATGACTCCAACAATCCTATGTTTGTTGTATCACTGGTCTTCCGGCTCTTGGGGAAGAAATAGACCATCGTCTATCTTTGTTTTCTACTTCTGTCTTTAGTACCTTCTATGCCTCTTCGGTTTTTGGCAACTTTATTCGTGCCGAGAGCACCGTGGATGTTGGAACCACTCCTTCTGTTCAAGAGCATTGTTCTTTCCTACTAATGCTTTTTTGCCGTTTTTTCTGCTGTGGTCCATCTGCTCAGATGGTGAAGGAGTTTTCGGGTATCGCGGTGGCCCTTGCTCAGGGTCGCCGTCTAACTTTAGCTCCTTTCTTTCTCCGCCAAGTCTATCGTGGCTTGCATAGTTTATCTTCTGGCTGACTAGGAACTGATAGTGGACTTCTCTGGTTTTTACAGTTTTGGTTTTATAAATATTTTCCTAACTTCTTCTCTGAGGCCATAGACAATCCCCTTCCCGAGCTTTATTACGTCGGTCGTCGCTGGCTTACTGCGACACCCTGGCGTTTGCCTTTTGATGATGTTCTTCATTTCTTTTTCATGGGTATACAAGAACATCATCAACCCTTATTCTATCGCTTTTCTTTGGAGGAATTTCATGGGTCCTCTCTTTATGTTGCTATCAACTCTTCTCCCGAGACACGTCGACATGCTATGGCCAGTTTCCTCATTGCCTGGGAGCTTCCCTTTGACTTACATAACCGAGATGCTCCTTCCACTTCTGTGAGACATGGGAAAAAATCAAAATTTCCATTGACTTCCTCAATCATCACATGGGATTAAATTAAGCAAAGAGTCGCCACCATTCAATTTAGGTGTGAATGGACACCAAAATATTAAATAAGCACAAAAGGCAATTTTAGGGTAAAAATAACCCTCCTTTAAAAACAACCAGAGATGGGTAAGGGGATTAGGTTATGAACAGGGGAAGGTGTTAGGCACCCCTATTCATCCACACAAGGTGGTTGCCAGGTATTGTTCATGTTTTTCAAAGGAAAAAAGGCTTGCTATAAAATCACAAAAAATCACAAAAAAGACAAAATATATGGTTTTTTCATACGAATAGCCTGATTGATCCAGAACTTTCAAATATGATCATACCATTCCTAGGATTTCATGATCAAAACAAAATTGAAATAAAATCAATTTAAAGTGAAAAATCCAAAAATCTGGCTTCAAGTCAAATTCTAGAAATCTAGAAAAATATGATTTTTATAAAATATTTCAAAATTGAACTTGAATAGTCCAGGACATAGATAAAGCCCATATTTCACATTAAATCCAAAAATCAAAACCAAAAATACCCACGTTGATGAAAAACATCAAAAGGGGAGAACTTAGACCGTAGGGTCTTCTCTCAATAATGAAAAACAATTTAAAAACCACTTCATGAAACCCTAGAATTTATTTTCAGGCTTCTGGATTCAGATCTACCATATTGATCATGATAAATCCAAGATCTTAGCCTAAAATCACAAAATTCACGAAAACAGTGTTGTAGGTGCAAAAGTGGGAAAAATCCAAATTTTATCAAAAAGTGGGGATCTCATGCTATAAACATCATAAACATCATGTTATTCATTCAGATATATCATAAAAAGCATTAAAACATGATCAAGATATTTAAAGTAACCACATCTCACAGATTAGAGCACATGGGGGTCTACCCTACGGATCCACCTGTTCTCTTTTCCCCTAGCTCTCTCTTCACGTTTTACGGCTAAAGAGGATTCTTGAGGTACTTGGAGATAGGTTTGGTTATACAAACACAATCACAGGCTTTATTCTAGAAAAAAGGAGAAAAACAGATATGGGGTTCTATTCTAGGGATCCACCTGTTCTCTTTTCCCCTAGCTCTCTCTTCACGTTTTACGGCTAGAGAGACTCTTGAGGTACTTAGAGACAAGTTTAGGAATACTAGATACACAATATGGCCTTATTCTACAGCAATAGAGATGCTCCTATTACATCTAGAATTGAAGACAGAAAATAAAAGGGAAAAGGGACTTACCTGGATTGAGCAAGCAAGGCAGCAGGGATTCCTCTCTTCTCTTGGAGCTTCTTAGACTTCAAATTTTCGTGGCCTTTTGCTTGAGGAAAGGCCCTCTATTTATAGGCAAGCACAGGGGCAAGGCTAGTTCAGAATTTGGCAAGATAGAGTTTCAGTTTGAGTTAAACACAAGATCATGCCCATCCATAGCCAACCAAGGTGGCTTCAGCGAATAAAAGACGTAATTCGCTCATTTAAAGATATATTGGACTAAAGATAAAGCTCGGAAATCGAAAGAAGGACAGAACTCGCACGTGTCTTTAGTGACCGTAAATGAATTGCGGTCCAACGGTGACCGTATTGTTACTACGGGCGCGCCTAACCGTAGAGCGATCTTGGGCACGACCGGCCCGTGAATAAAATACGGGCAAAGCCTGTTTAGTCAATTTTTATGCATTTTTGACATGTTTTAAGCTTTAATTACATGTTTTTATTATTTTCTCATTATGTAGTGCAATTTGGGGTGTCTACAACTTCCAGAAGAGAAGGAGTTGAAATCTACCTGCCGCATTTCGTTAGCAGGCAACTTGGATATGGCCAAGGTATTCCCCTTATTCGATTCTCCTCTGTCAATGGCGATTCTCGGTCGGTCCTCAATCCCCATTATTTGTCTTTAGTCACTAGTCGATTTCGTGATCTCACAGACCATTTTCGCAATTATCCTCCTCCCGTGAATCCTCGGCTGAACCTTCGTTCCGACCGTGGTGGGCTCGAGCTTACTCTGGCTTTATCAAGCTTGATTTTGCCTCGTATACTCAACTTTTTTGGCCGACTGATGCCGATGTTGAGAGTATTGGCAAACTTCATGAGTCTTGTGAGACTTGGCATTCAGGAAACTCTTCTTCATCAACTTGTGAATTTATTTTCCTGTATTTGGTCGTGTTAACCTTTTCGTTGTTTACCAGAGGGTTGTCGGTCAACAAGTGCGCAAAGCAAGAAAGGGAAAGGCAAAGTAACGCTGAAGGCCACTGCCAGCCGGACCAAACTATCATCTAACAAATCGCCGCTGAAGAAGCGAAGGATTAGTGAAGTATCCGGGAGTCGACCTTACGCAACTCGTTCTAGCATGCGGTTTCGGGTTCGGCATCCTGGTAAGCGTATTATTGTTACTGACGATTCTTTGAATGAGGAAGAAGATATCGACCTATCTCGCTCTCAGGTTGGTTCTGGAGGTAGCGGCCAATCGTCTCCCATGCCGACTCCTCCTCGCTTGTTTGACTATGTCACCCCTCCTTCGCGCCTCTCAGCAGAGCCTATCACTGCCTCAGCCAATCCTTCGCCTGGCGTTTTTAGGTAGGCCACTCCTAGTCCTCGTCACGACTTTGATGATGCTGGTCCGTCTACTCTCCCTGGCGATGTTTTATCGGATTCTTCCTCAGAAGAACTACCTTCTCCTCCATGTGATCCCCCTACCGTGGAAGATGAACTTCAAGGTCTACCTAGCAGCTGTTTCAGTTTGTTCGAGGATGGTTGAAGGCAGTAGAGCCTTATCTCCAGTTTGCTGATTTTGGAATAGAACCTCGTCTGTGATTCCTTTCTGGTTTTACTGATCGTGATCGACTTCGTGTGTTAGTTCTCCGCCGTCCTGATGACTTATCTGACAATGAAGTGGAAGAATTACGATTCTTAATCTGTAAAGCTATTGTGGCCAACGGAGATTCTTCAGAGTCGAGTCGCCTGTTTTTGATGTTTGAATTCTATAGTGCCATCCCAAGGTTAGGGGAGGCCATTAGCTTTCTTCGTTCCATGGCGACTAGATGTTCTGAACTGCGTCGGGAGTTTAACATTAGTGTTTGTTTCTGTAAATGGATCGAGGAACTGAGACAAGCTCTTCGCAACCTTCCCTTTGAGCGGGCTTCAGCCTCATCCTCAGAAGTAGAATCTCGGCTACAAGCCGAAGAAGAAAAAATTTGGGCGTCCATTCGGACTGAAAGAGATCTGCTTGAGACAAATTCTTCTAGATTACAGAACCGGCTGCAAGGTGAAAGAGAGCTGGAGGTGCGTCGGGCGGAAGCGCAGTGTTTATGGGAAAGCGCTGAGCACGATCATACGAGGTTCAAGTCCTGGCTACAAAGGTAAGTTTTTCTACCAGAAATGGTTCGTAACAATATACTGTTTTTCGGTATTTAACTTTTGGTGGTGATGCCATGTGTTTGGCATATTAAACTTTTATTCCTCAGCTGGTTTATCGGCTTTCATTTTTATTTGAACGGTAATTTTTGCATGTTTTATGTGCATAACATACTCGCCATTTTATTTATATCACTTGCTTGGTACATATTGAGACAAACTGAAACAAAAGTAATCAAAATATATTTATTTCAACATTGATCTTTCATACAACCAAAGCCGAGTTTTCTGGCTCTTTCATACAACCAAGGTTGGATAATACAGTCGGGGCCAGAATGTCCCTCAAATTTCCTCTTCTGCTGATGCCCCCAGATATGGCGTCAGCGAAGGCCAATTTGATCAGAGGGACATGAGAGAGGAATGACGAAAATCCGACCGGCGTAAATGTCGATTGTAGGGGGGAGAATGTAAAACCCCGATAATTTTTCATGATTTTATGGGAAAAATAAATAATAATAATGATAATTTAAACTAATAAGGTGTGTAGATGTAGGAGTTTCGGTGGCCGAGCACACACAAAATCAGAGGTTTTGAAAGTTCGTCGAGCGGCAAACTAATTACAGAAGGTATTTATACTCTAGAAAAATTAGGTTTTGGGTTTTGCTCTCAATACGCTTATACTCGTATTGAGGATTGGCGGCTGCGGCGATTTGGTCCTAGGTTTCTTGGGAGAGAAGAAGATCTGGGGGGGTTCCGGCCGTTTAGTGTTCGTGATCAAGAAGTTCAGGAGGGTTTTCCTTCTTGTGATCAAGAGAACATCTGAGCGACTATAGCAACCAGACGAACGAACGGTTGGTTGGGGTTTGCTCTACGAGGGGTTGCTGTTGCCAAGACTTGGAAGCGTATAAGATGAGTAGCACTGTTTTAAAACCTGGGTTTTGTATTACTCGTAGGTTTAATCCGAATGCATATGGTTGTGGAATGAGTTATTCATTTGTTTTCTGGACGGAGATAGTCCGAGGATTGTTTCTTTAGAACTGGATGTGGATAAATAAAATTTGTTTTAGATTAATTCCAAAACTGGTTTGAATGTGTTCTGGGGATATTAGGAGACTAAAGAAGTAGTTACAGACCGAAAAAGTTCGGCCAGAGTTGGAGATCTGGAAATAACAGAGAGTCGAAAAATACAATGATTATCCGCCCACTTGGCGCTCACTGGCGCCCACTTCGGGTAGTAGGCGCAAGGTCAAAGTATACCATCCGCCGAGCTTGTGCCCACTTGGCGCTCAGCTCGCGCGCACTTAAAACCGATGCACGCATTTCGCGCGAACCTCACGGCCACTTCGCCCTCACTCGACTTGAAGTGGGCGCATACCCCAAAATTTGATCCTCGACCTCCCGCCGACCTCGCGCCTAGCGCAGGAGGTGAGCGCATGGTCCCTTTTCTTTGCCGAATTGCATGTTTGAGTAAAACAAGTTGGATTTTGATGATAAGAGGTTTCCAAGCACACGACAAATCACATGTTTAGTACTCTAGAAACAATATTACCTATGAGAATATTAAAGATAAATCCTAGAAATTCTTAGGAGCTTCCAAGGCAATTTAGGGCTATCTGTAGGTGATGTTTTGGATACTAAACACTAGGAGTTCCTACTTTAGTTCTCTTTGGTTATACACTGTACTTGGTTGTGAATTTATTAAATCCTGGTTCTACTTATTGGCAAGTTTTGAAATGAATTGTAAAGACTATTTTCTTGTGTGAGTTGAAGTTCTAGTTGGAACACATGTGAGGAGTTACTGTTCTGGTTGGAACACTTGTGAGGAATTACAGTTCTGGTTGGAACTCTTGTGAGGAAATTTCTGTTCTGGTTGGAACAACTTGTGATGTGTGTATTGGGATACACAGTTTTGAAATAAATGTGGGTTTACTGAATGCAGAGTTTATTTGGTTATTTATCGGTTTTGGGTTTAGCTTCCCTGGGATCCTTGTTAAGCTTAGTAATGTGATGGTCTCTGTTTATTGGTGTAATTGCACGGCCTTGTGTGTTTCCACGACCAGTGTAGAGCAACCAGATACCCTGAGTAGGCCTGGTTGTCAGTGCCGATACCCGGAGTAGGCCGGCATTGGATGACGATACTCTGAGTAGGCCGTCATTTCAAAGTGTCCGATACCCTAAGTAGGCCGGAACTGTGTACATGGAGGTGTGGAGTGTCTATTTGGCATGTAAATTAATCAATGTAACAATATGCATGACATTGACCTTTTTGTGTTGTTATCGGAAATCTATTGTTTAAATTATTGGTTATTTATCGAAGCATGTCTTATAACTGTGTTAACTATTTCTGCATGCATGTGTCACTCGCTGAGATATTAGTATCTCATCCCTCGTTGTTGTTTTGTTTTTCAGATCTTCGTGGTGAGGCGCTTACTGGGGTAGATCCGACTGACACCTATAGGGAGGAGGATTATTACTACAATCCTTAGACTAGTAGGTTATTTAGTCTTAAACTCCATTCAATTGAATTTGTGGGAATTGTAATAAGGTAGTAAATTGGAACTATTTGATGTTATTTGAAGATTCTATAGATTGCTTGGATGAGAATTTTAATTGTGCACTCTGATGTGATATAAATTGTGTGTGATTATCCAGCGATCACCGTTATTGAGATCCTTACCGTGATGGTATTAGCGAAAGTAGAACTGTCTTTTCCAATTCTGCATATTCCTACAAAGTTATCGGCTAGGTCTACTTCTTCTTTTCCGATCATCTTCTCCGTCGGTGATCGGCCTTTGGTCCTTTGCCATACTTTTTTTCTGTTATACTACTTACTTTTCTTCTCTTGCCTATGACGAAGATGGCCAATGCTAACTCTAGTACTTATAGAGCAAATACTCAAAGGAAGATCAATGGGATCGAGCAAATCTTGAGAAAATCTTTTGTTTAGTTTAGGCTGCACCGTATATTGACGGCGATTCGATTTGACAATGCCATGATTTGGCTTTGCATATACCGAGCAGTCAAGAATTAATTTATTCCTGGTTTTCCTCCAATTCGTTATCATTTTCGCGGCTTTCCCATATAGTGGGATACTACTGCTTCAAGAACTTGTCATTGATAATCTTCTTTCCTTGGCCATCTAACGACTGTATATGGTATGCCCCCCAGGCAATACTTTGCTGACTTGCAGTGGTCCTTCCCATGTAGGTGACCACTTCTCGTATAAAGAGTCATTTTTCCCTATTGGCAGAAGGGTTTTCCAAACTAGGTCCCCTTGGGCGAATGACTTATGTTTTACTTGGCGGTTATAATATTTGGAAATTCTTTGTTTAAGTGCCATCTGTCGATCTAGGGCTATCCTTCTCATTTCTCCCAAGTCTTCTAGTTCAACTAACATGGCTTCCATGTATTCCTTAGGGGTAAAATTATTTTGAATAGCCACCCTTAAATATTTGACCGTGATCTTTATTGGAATAATTGCCTCATGGCCGAAGGTTAGGGCAAAAGGGGCAGTCCCAATGAACGTTTTTTAAGACGTACGTGTTAGCACCTGATTTTTGCACCCCCAAAATAAGGAAAAATGAAAAGTCAAACCCTGAGGGGGTCAAAAATTGACTTTTTGATTCAAGTAAATTTGGCCATCAAACTTCATCTCATTGAAAAGAGAATTTCGACACGGTTCCAACGCAACTGAGTTTGCTGAAATCGGAGTCTGGATGAGAAAGTTATGAGTTGGTCAAACTTTTAGGGAGCGAAAAGTTGACTTTTTGCTCGACCCCAATTCAACTGCCAAACTTGATCCCAATGGATAGGTGGTTCCGAGCCGGTTCCAACGATACTAAGTTTGCTGAAATCGGACACCGGATGAAGAAATTATGAGCAGTTGAAGTTTCAAAGAAAGCTGCCCATGTGGCAAAATAGCAACAAAAAGCAGAATAGATGAATTAAATAAATAAAAATAATCATATCTTTATTTTTTAATATTATTTTAATAAGATAATCTCGTTTTATAATAAAATAATCAAAAAATCGGATAAAAATCTTTAAATAAACCAAATTGAATAAAGGTTTGAAATCCAAACATTTTAAAAACGTGCTGGACCGTATTTCAATTACGGGCAGGGCATGCCCGTATTTGAAATACGGGCAAGCTTCTGGAAGAAGACACGCGTCACTGTACGGCGGAACACGCGTCCCGTACGACCGATTTCGCGAGATTTGGAAATGTGCGTTTTTCGCCCGTATTTGAATTACGGGCAAGGCACGCCCGTACTTGAAGTACGGGCAAGGCATGCCCGTACTTCAAATACGGGCACGAAAATTTTGCCTATAAATAGAGAGGCCACCCCCCTCATTTGAACAAGCCGACTCCCAGGGCCTCCACCCCCTTTCTTCCTTGCTGTTACCAAGCCCAACCTCTGTCCAAGTGATGCCACCCCAAATCCCAAACACCAAATACCAATTTTACCCCTGAAATGCTGCCAAACCTTCCCACTTCACCCTGCAAGCATAAATAACCCATCGAACCTCTTTCAAATTCAATCCAAGGAATCCGACAGGACGCGGAAGCGCTGCCCAAATTCTCGGAGCACCATCACATATCACCAAGAACAAGGTAATAGCAAAGAAAGATTTCTGGTAATGTATTATTCATCATACATTGAATTTGATGCTTCCTAAATATGTCCTAACTACTTTCATCTTGTTATTGGTCTCTCACCTGTTTTTCTCTTATTTTAGCATGGTTATGAGTTCCCCACATTCCCCGTAATAAGAAGGAAATTCCATTTGAAGGGAGGAGGATAAATTTGAGTTCAAAATGAGAAGAAAGGATCTTTAAACTAACTTCAATGGACTTATTTTGATTATAAGGGACTTGTCTCCCATAATCAGTTGTAAATCATGCTTCCCCCCTCTCCTATCCTTCTTGACAAAGGATCATAAGTGGTCCAAGGAAAGGTTTGCCTCATTGACACCTGCAAAAAGAGAAGAAAAGTGGTTCCTTAAGCCAAATGAAGCAAAATGGAGCAAAATGTCTTATTGTGAAGACACTGGAATCACCACAGAGGTCGCCGGAGTACTTAAAGAACACGTCGGAATGATCCTAGCCAGAATCGGAACATAAAAATGCAAAACTGAATTTGACCGTATTCTCAGAGCGGGCTGGGTGTGCCCGTATTTACTACACGAGCAAGCCTGACCCGTATTGCACTCACGGGCAAGGCCAGTCCGTATGACAAATACGGGCAGTTGTAAATATAACCTAAAAAACATAATTTTCCGGCCCGGTTGAACCTGAACTGGCCTGAACCGGTCTCCTATACACTCTGGGCTATTCTTAGCCCATTTGAGGACTTTGGGCCTAGATAGGCCCATCAAGACCACCCTGGGCTCAATTGAGTGGCCCACTTTTGACTGGCCTATACCAGGCCTGTTTTCAATAAACAGGCCCAGACCCCTTGACCCTTGGCTAATGGGCCAAATCCAAGCCCACTAAGTCCATTGCATGTGTAAATAGTTTCAATAAATAACCAAATGGGTTACCCAATAACCCAACTGGGCCCATGGCCCAACCATGGCAACCCACGGGTCTTCCAACGGGACCCGGGTCCGACCCACTTCACTTAAATAAATAAAAAGATAAAATCAAATAAAAAGGGACCCACACCTCTAGAGGGCCCCGCCAGACCTAATAAGGTAGCATGCTGGTCTAGGAAAAGGGTGAAATTGACTCAAAAACCAGGGAGACCCGAGGGACCCGTCAAACTGACGGGGCGGGCCGGGGTGTCTTAGGGCTTCCCCGGACGTAACCGAGGATTTAGCTAGATCTCTAATAAGCCGCAGACCAGACTTAGACCCGGTTAGGGCAAAACAGTGTCTGCCTGCACCTCTCAGGCAGTGGCGACTCCGAATGTCCCGTGGCACGCACGAAAAGTGCGCCTGGTGTGCAATCTAGGAACCAGGATTTTTAGGTGCGCACAGTACGATATGCCCACAAGGCTTCAGATAGAAGTTTGTGACAACTTCTTGGCTTATCTTCAATCATCTTCCTCAAAATTTTCTTCAATACCTTGTTGGTTGCTTCAACCTGTCCATTTGCTTGTGCATAATAAGGCGTCGATTGAATCATCCTTATGCCATATGCTTTGGTAAATTGCGTCACTTCCTCTCCTACGAAAACGGTATCGGAATCGGTCGTAATGGTTGTAAGCACACAAGTTTCGTTCGAACCAAAAAGTGCTAAACACAGCAAAACCCTAAGCAAGCTAAAACAAAGAGCTAAAAATTTGTCATTTTGTTAAAAGCTGATTTGGCCAGTAACTCTTGCACCATTAAAAAGTACGCTTCGATACGATTCCAACGCAACTAAATTTGCGTGAATCGGAGTTCGAACAATGAAGTTATGGCCAAAACAGTTTGGAGGGCATTTTCGTAAATTTATAAGATTTGGTTTGCCATGTGGCAAACCTGTATGTCTCAAGCTTGTCATTGGGCAGAAATGTGTAAAAATAAAAATGAAAATAAAAAAGAAAAGAAAATCAAAAGTAAAAAAAAAGAAAAAAAAGAAAAGAAAATCAATGGTAGAAAATTTTAAATAAAAATTTTGAATGTTAATTGGTGGGAGGGGAGGTGGCCCACGTGGGCGTGCCTCCCCTCCCCCATTTCCTTCTCCCTTCTAAGGAAGAACACCTTTTTTAAAATAAAAAAAAGAAATGAACCTAAAAGTAAAAAAAGGGGGAAAATAAAACCAAAAAAAAATGTTAGATAAGGAGGGAGGGGCGAACCACCGCCCCTCCCTATCTAATGTGATTGGTGGGAGGGGAGGTGGCCCACGTGGGCCTGCCTCCCCTCCCTCATCTCCTTCTCCCTTCTCTATTAAAAGAGAAGGGAGGACGTTCAGAAAAAAAAAAAAAAAAAAAGGGACGAGTTACAGAAGAAAAAAACAAGGAGGAACAGGGAAAACAAAACAAGGAGAACCAAGCAAAAAAAAAAAACAGAGGACTAGTTACAGAGGGACAAAAAAGATGGGACGATTTACCAGGGGATAAAAACAAGGAAGAGAGATAAAACAGGTGAGATTGACTTTCCTTTCAGAAAAATTTTGATTCTTTGTTGTAATGCCTTAAAAGTATGTGATATTGACTTGGATGCATTTGTTTTTTTGTGTGAAATGGAGTTTTGTGTGAAACCGAACCCCTCTTCTCAGGCCAAGTAACGTATAAATTTTTACTCAAGTAGTTGGTCTTCAAGAAGCTAATTGTGAGGATAGACTCTTAGATAGCTTCTGAAATACTTGCATCAAAGCATTGGAATGGAGCAGCTGTGCGTTTCCCCATTCGGGTTCCATTTTGCTTAATTAAAACTTATCAGAAGTTCTTTCAATCATCTAATTTCCATAATAAATTGCTGCGTGAATGGTTTGAGTATTTTGTTGGATGGTTTGAGTAAATTGAACCTAGTTAATGTTGGTTGTCGAATCTGGAAACGGCATGTTCTATTTCAGCTCTTTGTTTGAATATGGATGAGAGAACGCGCATGATATTTCTTTGTCTAGCTGGATCGGTGTTAAACTCATTTCCAAGAGTTGAAGCCCTCTCCATGAAGAACAAACATCTGTCGATTTTACAAAATGAATCAGATTCAGCTATGTTCAGGAAAACACGAACTTGATACATGTTAAGAACTTGACTAGTCTTCACAAAGGATGTTCAATGTTCATTGGTCGTTTTTTTTTTATAAAATAATGATGAAATAAAAAAAAGGAAAATCAATCAAATAAAAAAATAAAAAAAAAAGCTTTTAGAATGTAAGAAAAGGAAATAAAAATGGCCTTAATTGTCTTTTTAGGTGAATTGCATGTATTATTAATTTTTTTAGTATCTTGCACTTAATGCGTAAAAAAAAAATGGTGTTAAGATAATGGGGATGTTCTATTTATTTGTAAAAACGAGGACTTTTTATTTATTGGAAAAAAAGTGTTAAAACTCTTTAAATAGTTTGTAACATAACAGATATTTGTTTATTTATTCATTACCTCTGCATCAGTGATTAGATTTATTTATTGCATTTGTGATTATATTTGTTTATTTGTTAATTTTTAAATGATTCCAATTTATCCGTGCACTTGCACCAATAATCTCTATTTTAGTTATTCAATATGTGGTTTTGTAGTGAATCCATCCACTTCCTTTTATTCCCCCCAATGTATTTAACATCAAGCTTTGACTCAACCCCCATGACCAGGTGTAACAATAGGAGCTGTAATCCTCATTCTGACCACTAGTAGTCTTCACACGTCAATTAACATGTGAAGTGAGCAGAAAACGTGGTTATGGCTTGCATAAAGAAAAGGGATAGTGGCTTGCATAAAGAAAAAATCGGTTCGGCTACAATAGCCAAACCCAAAAACATCAACAACAAAAAAAAGGGGTACTGTTCATCGTTTGGAGATGATGAACAGTAAAACAAACAAAAAATAATAATAATAATAAAATAAAGAATACAATTAAAAAAAAGAAAAAGAAAAGAAAAGTAACAACCGAATCTTGTTAGTCACTCAAATTTAAATATTTGTGCAAATATTTCAATTATAGTCATTCCTTTCTTTGCATGTGTGGGGTTGATCATTGACTTTAAGGGAAATTTTTGTATATTGTTTATTTCAAGTGCCTCTTTAGATTTAGGTGTTTGCTTGAACATAAATTTTTTATTAACCTAGACTTTTGACCTCATGTGCCTATTTATTTCAAGTGCCTGTTTATATTGTTTATTTCATGTGTAGGTTTGGCCATTATTTTGACCTCATGTTAATAAATTAGACTTTTGTATTGCTGTCATGGGCCTAAACAGGCCTAATTTTAGGAAAAGCCTGCATACAAATTAGTTGAGTCAACTCGCCCAAATTTCAACTCACGGGAACCCGCTATCTAGCGAGGTAACTCAAGGTTTCCACGGACTTCCTTAGGTTACAACCGAACCACTTATCTAGAATCTCTGGGTAGACCATGTACATAAATGTAAATCAAGAATTGGGTGACTGTTCACACCCTTAACAATGAACAGTGGCGACTCCCCAAAAACGACAAAAAACCCACGGAAAGCCGGGCACTGGCATTCGTGCACCCCCACGTGCGCACAATGGTCTCTGGGATGCCATATCTATGAATTATTTGCTCTTTGATAAACTCATTCACATCCGATTGTTCCACCTTTTTCAAAGGTTTGGCTTCTACTCATTTGGTAAAATAATTGATAGCGACTATGATGAAATTATGTAGCCCAGATGAGGGAGGATATACCTTCCCAATTAAATCCATTGCCCACCCTCTGAAGGGCCATGGTTTGACTATTGGTTGCAATTCGAACGCCGGTACCCTTTAAACGGGTCCATGTTTTTGTCATTCTTGGTACCCAGTGGTAAATGTTTGGCAATCTTTTAAGATCGAAGGCCAATAATAACCATGTCGACGTAATAACCATCTCATCTTGATTCCAGCTTGGTGTGTGCCACAGACTCCTTCATGTATTTCAGCCATTACTATCATGGCTTCTGTAGGGCTTACGCATCTGAGCGGAATGTCATCGAAACTCTTTTTGTATAGCTCGCCGCCCAGAATGAAATAACTGGCAGCTTTTCTTTTAGTTGCTCTACTTGTCTTTATAGTAGGATCCTTAAGATACTCCCAGATATCATCTCTCCAATCCAGTCGCATTGTCTGGTTACAACATGCCAGTGAATCCACCAAAGATTGTCTTTTTTCGGAGTTGGGGAGAGATTGCACGGTCACTGTTCTAATTGGATCACATAACCTGAGTCCGGACGCTATTTGGGCAAGTTCATTAGCTTGGTAATTTTCCTTTCTTGGCCTATGTTCAAACTCAATTCTATTGAACTGTTGAGCCAAAAATCTCATCCTTCGTAGCAAAAGTATTAAAGATTCACTACTGCAATTATATATACCCTCCATTTGCTTCAAAACCAGCTGGGAGTTTCCAACAATATTGACCGCTTGAGCACCCATTTCCCTAAGATTTCCAACCCTATAATCGTAGCTTCAAATTCCGCTTGATTATTCGTGGATAGTTCTTCGAGCTAAAATGCATACTCGTGCTTATCGCCGGTGTAACGCCCCGGATCCGAGTCATATGAAAAACCCGTAACTCGTCTCCAGAGGTTATTATAAAACACAGGATTGCAATATCAGAGTGAAGGAAAAACATGAATACAACAATAACTATATAACAGAGTGCGCTAAAATATTCCCCAAACTAAAATAAAACTCACATGACCAAGTAACTACCCGCAAGTATCGTCCTCTCCAGGAGCAGCTGAAAACAAAACAAAACAATACGAAATGAGATACGAATATCCCAGTGAGCAGCACATGCATGCACAAATACATTTATTTCAGTTCTAAAACATGCCACGATTATAACCATGTACAATGACGATAATACGCATATTCCGAATAAGCCGACTAAACTTCAATAATCCAATTCATATCAGTGCGGGAAAACCATCAGGTAAGTCAAACAATAACAATCCGTTTCCAATCCCGAAGAATGCGATAAAATAAAGATTAACTAACAACAACATAGCGAATAACCATAATTTCGTATCTTAAGATGTAATTCCAGATACACCAATGTCATATAACACAAAGTCTTCTCATAACCATGCCCACGCCTCCAAATGTATATCCGGCCTACTCAGGGTTTCGGATATTGAAATGACTACGTCATCCAATGCAGGCCTACTCCCCGGGTTTCTGCATTGACAACCAGGCCTACTCAGGGTTTCTGGCCGCTCTACACCGGCGGGAAGAACAATACCCAATAATCGGTAAACAATATTCCATGAACCATAAATACCAACAACCAGCGAATAAAACATATCACGTCAAACAAAATCAAATACCAACATTGGTCAATGTCATGACTATTGTTCAGTTGATAAATTAAACATGCCAAGTAGACACTCCACACCTCCATGTACACAGTTCCGGCCTACTCAGGGTTTCGGATACTCTGAAATGACGGCCTACTCAGGGTTTCGTCATCCAATGCAGGCCTACTCAGGGTTTCTGCATTGACAACCAGGCCTACTCAGGGTTTCTGGCTGCTCTACACCGGTCGTGGCAACACACAAGGCCATGCAATTCCAACAACCAACAATAACATCACATTACTAAGCTTAAACATCTGGATCCAGGACAAGCTAGACCAAAACAGTAAACATCGTATAATCTCGATTTCAATATCAAAACAAACCATTCATTTCCACACCATGTAATTACTCATCACAATTCATCACCTGTCCCTCTGGACCAAGCAGTGCCTCAAGTACATTCAGTACTTTCTCATTTCCGTAACACAAGTCATATGAAAGTAAAACTCAATCCATTCATACCAAAGAAAACCTTTCAATACGTATAAAGTTTCCAACAAGTGAAACCAGAAATACAAGAACTTCTCAATCAAAACAGTGTATAGAACAAGGAAAAGTAACTGGTAACTCTTACTAGTTCGGTGTCCGGCACAATACTCATAAGTAACCTAAACCCAACTTGAAACTCATAAGATGTTCACAAAATTTTCCTCTATTAATTTCATAGGCAAAATGGTTTCCCAGGTTCCTAACCAAGTGAATAGTGAAGTGGTTTAACCCCTAAGAAGTGCAAATACTCTTGGTCAAATCAGAAATTCCATTTCGGTAAGCAAAACAGGTCTGCCGCTCACCTATCGAGGTGGGCGCGAGGTGAGCGCCGGTCGGCGGTGAAGAAAACGGGCAAAATCGACCTGCCGCTCACCCGACGCTAGGTGAGCGCGAGATGGGCGTGAGGTGGGCGTGAGGTGGGCGCGAGATCGGCGCCTTGTTTTCTACTTCGCGCGAGATGAGCGCGAGGTGGGCGCGAGATCGGCGGTAGGTCATTTTTAACAGGGCGCCTACCTCCGAGGTGAACGCAGTGAGCGCGAGGTGAGCGGATACCCCCGGTAGTTTTCATTTCTCTGTTATTTTGAGATCTACATGACTGGCCGGTTTGTGAAGGTCTGTAACTACTCCAGTACACTCCTAATACTCCCAGAAGACTTCCCAACCATATTTGAAGTTAATCTAAACACTTTCATTTTCAATTAAAACTTCAATCCGGAGACTCTGTTCATGTAACTTTCCGAAAAACCAGCAAAACAGAAAACATCATACTATCACTTAATATTCAAAACATGCATCAGAATAAGCTCGAGAAAACCCAAAACACAAAACCCAGTTATAAAACAGTGCTACTCACCGTATGCGCTTAATCCCAGAAAAACAGCTTCTTCCCCATTCGGCCGATCGCGATTTCCGGGTGCGCGAAGACGAAATGGTAGCCGAACAACTCCTCTGCTCGCGAGAGAGATAACCCGCAGAAATCCGACTCCAATAAACTCCTAGCAACTCTTGCGGTTCTCATCTCTTCCCAGCGAAACCCTAATCGCCACAGTAGCCGCCCTAATTTCAGAGCAACAACATTCCCCCAAAACCCCGAAAATTTATATCAGTTACCTATTTATACACCGCGAGGGTTTAACCTAATTCACCATTTACCCTGGGAATCCCCTTTCTACCCCTCCTTAGTGTAGGGTTTTCCCGGATTTTAACCATTGACCCATGTTTTATTTATTTCCGGTCCGAATATGACCTACGTATAAATATTTCCACCTCATTTTCTTTAACCCTAATGACCACAAATTTCTAGCAATAATAAAGTTGATTTAACCTGTACATACATCCATATGTGCATATACTTTTATTTTATCTACTGTTATTATTTGTTTATTTTTATTCTATTATTATTATTTCATTTTATTATTTTATTATTTATTATTTTTTTTCTACTCAAAACTGGGGTCTTACAGCCGGTCAGTGAAGTTATTATTACTCTGATTCCAGAAGCAAATTCTGTTTTTGAACCATCAAATTCCAGTGTCCATGGCTGAAATTCAGCATAGAAAAAACTGGCATGAAATACTGGGATATCAAGTTCCTTCTCTTGAATACTGGATGGGTGATTGGCCAAGAAATCGGCCAATGCTTGCCCTTTTACAGCTTTCTGTGGTACGTATTTGAAGTCAAACTCCATTAGAGTCAGGGTCCATTTTCTGAGTCCACCACTTACGGTTGGCCGAGTGACCATATACTTAACCACATCGGGGGCTGCGATAACAAAAATCTCCCTGGCCGAAAGGAGATAATGCCGTAACTTAGTAGCCGCATAGTAAAGTGTAAGACACAACTTCTCCAGATTAGTGTATCTTTCTTCCACTGGACTGAGGAATCTGCTAAGATAATAAATAGCCTGCTTGAACCCCTGGTCATTCTCTTGCGCAATCAAGACCCCAATTGAATCGTCCACAGCCACTATGTAGAGTTTCAATGGCTGTTCTTTTGAATGTGGCACTAAGACCGGTGGCTTGACTTCTATGACCAACTTCGCCTTATTTTTGTCAACTTCTATTCCTCTTTGGTGTACAAGAAAGCCTAGGAAATTTCCAGCTGATACACCAAAAGAACATTTTAATGGGTTCATCTTTAAACTATATTTTCGAAGTCGCTCAAAAACCCGCCTCAAATGTTGCAAATGGTCTGTTTCGGTCTGAGACTTTATTACCACATCATTGATATAAACCTCAAGTATTTGACAGATCATATTGTGGAAGATAAGATTCATTGCCCTTTTATATATTGTTCCGGCATTTTTTAGCCCGAAGGGCATAACTACCCAACAATAAGTACCTAATGCTCCTGGACAACGAAATGCCGTTTTAGCTATATCATCTTGGGCAATAAAAATATTATTATAACCGGAATGACCATCCATAAATGATAAAAGCTTATGCCATGATGCATTATCTACTAGAATATCAGCGATCTGCATAAGGTATTCGTCTTTGGGGGTTGCAGAATTCAGATTGCGGAAATCAATACATACCCTAATTTAACCATTCTTCTTGATTATAGGCACAATGTTTGAAAGCCAATCGGCATACCGGATCGGCCTAATGAACCCGGCTGCTAAAAGCCGTTCTATTTCTACCTTTTTGGATTACATCATCACCCATCCTCCTAGAAGGCTGTCTGAATGGTCTAAATTATAGCTTGATAGGGAGCCTGTGTTCTACCATTTTTCGATAACCCTGGCATCTCCTGGTAAGTCCAAGCAAAACAATCCGAATATTCAGCTAACAACTGCTTCATTTCTTGCCTGACCGTGGGTGGCAGTAACTTGCTTATGAAAATAGGCTTCTGTTCCGCTTCCGTTCCTAAGTTAATCTCTTCTAAGGGATCTTGGGCATCTACCTTCAAATCTTCTAGTTTGGCTAGTGCTGCTTGCAAATCGACGAGAGTTATCTCATCCTGACCTTGTATCCCTTCATCAGTCTGCTCATTGATGAATTCGGCCGAATTTGCCGTTATCTCGCCGTTTCCTAGCCATTCATGATCCTGTTGAAATTCCCTCACCTTTTCCTCCTGCATATAAGCCGTCATCTTTCTTAAGATGGCTCTTGCAACTTCTGATGGTTCAACCATCATTGGGTAATTCTTTAAGTTCGGCCACTCTGGCTGCTTCTTCCTCTATGAACCGTTGTTGCACCGTTTTCAGCATAGCCGAACTTGAAGCAATCGGCTGCCCGTTCTTATCATACCCGACAAATGAAATTGGTTTTACCCCTTCTTCATAAAGGGATGCGTGTGCGGCATTAGAGTCTACGGTGAAGGGTCGCTTGTCGGCTTTTATTTCTTCGATCTTGCCATCTTTCCAAAAAAGCAACAATTGATGTAAAGAAGATGGTACACATCCATTCGAATGAATCCAATCTCTTCCCAACAATGAGTTGTATCCGGCTGATGATTCAATGACGAAGAATGCCGTAAGAGACTGCCGCGCCCCAACCGCCAATTCGATTGGGAGGATTCGTCTGGCTCTTGTAACACCACCTGCAAAGTTAGTAATGGTGATCTCAGAAGGAATTAACTCTAAGTAAGACTTGCCCAACTTCTTCATTGTGGAGACCGGAATAAAATTAATTGCTGCCCCGTTATCAATCAGAACTCTATTGATAGGAATCTCGTTCATATAAACCTTTATAAATAAAGGTTTCAGATGTTGGGTCATGGCTAAGGATGGTTTAGCAAAACATACCTCTCCAACCGGGTCGATCTGTTCGTTATCGGCCGATTTCTAATTTCTTTCTTCTTCCTCGAGGTGTTCCGGATTGATCACATACAACGCTGCTGGATCTCCTTCATCACTAATTTCTTCTAATCGCGGTAAATCCATGCTTGCTCCGAAAGTCATGGGTAAAGTGAGGACCATATGACAATCAAGTGGTATAGGGGGCATCCGGCCGAAACAAATTTCGGCTATTAACGCGTTGGCACTCAATGGTGGCTGACTCAGTGATTCACTTATTTCATTCTTCTGGGTTTCGAGCATTATCTCCTCAGTTACTTCTACCATCGAGGGAGTTGACATCCTGCTATATTCAGTTAATAATTGTTCAACTAGTAACTGTTCCCCCTTCCCTCCGGCGAAGTTATCCGTCAGATCGTCGTCAGACACTAGTCTTTCAGTTACTAAAGTCACTGCATTGGAACTATGTTCTGATGCAGTATCCGGAGCAGCTGATGAACTAGGTAACGGTCTCTTCTTGAGCTTTTGGGGTTTTGGGGTGCGTTTCTTGGCGTTAAACCTAGACGACCAATACGGCTCGGAAGATCCGGTACTCTGTTCCTGGAAGTGTCTCTTGGCTTTTTGTCGCTGCCAGCGTCGCTTTTGCGTTCTGGTCATTTCTGTGACATTTCCCTTCGAATAAAAAGGAAACTTAGGATGAGTGTAGACACCCCAAATTGCACAGTAAAAATGATCAATAATTAGCAAAAATCATTATCTCCTTTGAAGCCAGCACAGAATTTGAGAAAACAAGCTTTTTCCTTGTATCCGACAACTCAGGTCGGATACAAGCACTCTTCTTCGTATCCGACATAAGTTGTCGGATATAAGCAGCCTTTAGTGTATCCGACATCATATGCCGGATACATTAAGGCGCTAGTGTATCCGACCTGATATGTCGGATACATGATTTTTTGCTCAAAATTAGGGTTTTCCGAGAGTTTTTACCTTTTACCATCATATCCCTCATTAAATAAGTGGAAATCTCAGAAATATCCTTAGGATTAAGGTTGGTGGACTCTAGACATTAGTTTATGTCTACCATCTCACCAACCCTAACCCTAGCCTTTGCCTATAAATAGGAGGCTCCTCCTTAAGCAAATGGCCATTAACTCTTGTCAAGAACTTTTGCCAAGAAAAGCTCCGAGTGAAGAGGGAAACCGCTGTGGAACTGCTTTTAGAACCAAGGTAAGTCTCAAACCTATCTTTAATTTTCTGTTTTTACATTCTAGATCTAGATCTCTTCTTCTACCTTTCTGTAGAATAAGGCCTTTGATGTGTGTATGAAAACCCTTCCCCGGCTCAAAGTATCTCAAGACTCCCCCTAGCCGTAAAACGTGAAGGCGGGGATCTAGGAGAAACGAGACTGGGGATTGACCCTAGTGCTAGAACCTTCATTTGAATAAGCCTTTTGAATCTATGTAAACCGTTCCATATTCAAAGTACCCCAAGATTATCTTGAAGAACCGTGTTTAACGAGGAGAGAGAACTAAGGGAAACGATAATGGAACGGAACCCTAGGTTGTTCTAGAAACCTTTTTGATTGATCTAAATGCATGCTATATGTTATTATAAGCCTTGTGATTCTATGAAAACCCTTTCATATTCAAAGTACCCCAAGATTATCTTGAAAAAGCGTGTTTAACGGGGAGAGAGAACTAAGGGAAACGATGATGGAACGGAACCATAGGTTGTTTTTAGAACCCTATTTTGATTGATATGAATGCATGCTATCTTTGCTATGTTGTTGGAATGATTCTTACACCTACACATACATAGCACATGATTTTGGCGGGATAGGCTCATATTTCGGATTTATTGCATTTATTGTAATAAATCTGAAATAAATAGCCCCAAGCAATACTGAGATGTTTTGAAATGATTTTCAAAGGATTTTGATCTCTCTTGCACGGATCACATACCTCTTATCACTGTTTTGAGTTATTTTTATTCAAAAATGGCTTAACTTGACAGCAACTGTACCCCAACTTCGGACACTCATAACTTCATCGTCCGGATGAATTTTGGAGTGATTCTAGAACCATGGGTAAGGTGAGGCTGTCTAGTTTATGCCTGTAAAATTTCATGAATTTCTATTAAGCGGATTTTTGACACCTCTCTGTCGAAGTTGATAGGTCAGTTCTGATCTGAATATGGAACTTGTCACTTCGACTGAGCACCATGTGTTCGTTTTAAGTTCGATTCGAGTAATTATTGTTTCTGAGTTTTCCTATGGAAGTCTAGTTTTAAATCCAGTTGGTTTCATAATTTTTTGACTCCTTTTGTATTGTGAGCAACAGATTTACTCAGAGCTGTTCAATAGAACTTTTCTGGGTAAATCTGTGATCTTTGGGGCTTGTTTGGGAGACCACCCAAGGTACATCCGAATGAATTTTTGTATGAGGCTAGTTTCATTTGAAATATGGCCATACAGGCTTCACTCACACCAAATTTCATGGATTTATGTGGAGCCGATTTTTCTAAATGATTTTCCAAAGTAGCCCACTTATCACTTTTAATCATCTCCAGCAGCAGATTTTAAAGGAGCATAATTCCTAGGATTTCAACCGGATTTAGTTAAAATTTTGCATGAGCCTCTTATTTACCATAATCTTTCAAATGGATTTGGTTTGATTCAATTTAAATTGGATTTGAATGATTTCAAGACAAATGGTTCTTGCTTTTACCGAATTTCCCGGATTTAACTCAACTTGGTTTTGTGCAACTTTTGCTTTGATTTCCATATTTTGGTGATATTCCAGAAGTGATATTGACATAAAAGAAGATCTGGAATTCATTTGGATTTTCATGTGAAGATATCATACATTTGTCCTTTTTCAAGGTTTTTAATGATTTTTAGCAAGCTTTCTTATTTTTTAGCATGAACAACACTTGGCAACCACCTTGTGTGGGTGAATGGGGGTGCCTAACACCTTCCCCCGTTCATAATCTAATCCCCTTACCCATCTTTGGATTTGATTTTCAAGTAGAGTTATTTTTACTCTAGAATTGGCCTTTTAGCTCTTTTTGATTATTTTTGAATCTTTTGGTGTCCATTCACACCTAAAAATCTGAATGGTGGCGACTCTCCAATTTTACGTTGAACCCGTGTGTTGATGGAGGGGAAATCATCCCGGTGATTTTTCCCATGTCTCACAATGAATCAATTTTTTCCAGCGACCATCTCGAATATTAGGGGGTTTTACCATCCTGAGCTTGACCCTGTTTACCATCATGTATTGTTCATAAGTCATATAGCCGCTTTCCCAAGCTGAACTATATGGGGCCACCGTCCTCGTCGGCGAGCGTACTTGTTTTTCTAGAAGCCAAATAAAGTGGCATCTTGCTCCCCTGAGTATGATGTGTACCTCCGTAATTTAGGGACTTCCCTTTGTCGCGCTGAGTATATTGGTATCCTGTTATCACTCTTTGTTTGCACTCATGACAAAGGTGATCTAGTGATACTTCTATTTTCTCTGGGATTTTGCATGCTATATCCTGATCAAAGGAGGAATCTTCTGAGGGCCGCACAACCATTTCTGGTCATTTTGTGGTCGCAACTTGAGTGGGAGAGAACCCAGAGTAAACTGAAGTCAATCTCTTTGTTATCGTTTCATTAGAATCTCACTTTCTGTTTTCTTCCAGGTTGGGCTCGCGCTTGGACTTGTGCCACCACTCACCCCAGATTTCACCTCTCCTTTCCTGACGCCACGATCGGCCTTGTGTGGCCGGATACCTCTAGTAGTTTCTAGGTCGCAAGTTCACCTGGTTTTTAACCGGTTGCGTTCTTTGTTCCAACTTTTCCGAAGAGGATCCACCCAGGTCGACTTTGATGGCTGGAGTGTGTTTCGGCAAACACATGGTGACCGTATTTGCTGATACCTCTTTAGGGAATGGTTGCGTGTCTACCTGCATTTTCCCCTTGTCTGCCTCTGCAAACTTCAGGAGTCCTTTGTCAATATTTTCCTGTATCACATTATGAAGCACAGTACATTCATTAGTTTCATGAGTCTTTACTCCATGCCATTTACATGTTTTACCCTTAGCCGCTACATTGGCCGGGATGAACGGGTGGTCTTTGGTTAGTCTGAAAAATCCTTGTTTTAGAAGATATTCAAATATTTCGGCCGTCTTATTTATGTCAAAAGAATAATTTCGGCTAAAAGTATTTGTTTCTTTTGTTTCTTCTGTATCCTTGGTTTTTCGGATAAGAATCGGACAGGTAATCGATTGCTTTCCCACGACTTCTATCACTCCGTACTCAAAATTCGGGTCCCTGTAATAAGACTCATAAGATGAGGATTTCTTTTCGTTGTCTTCCTGTAACAGCCATTCATATTTGGCGGCTCTGGCAGACAACTTGAATAAGTCTTCAAACTGTTCACCTTCGAATTTCTTTCGAAGCTCAAAATGTAGTCCGTTTAAGGCTAGATTTGCAAATTCCGATTCATGTAAAAGAATCTGGCATTTTTATTTCATATATTTGAATTGAGCGATGTACTTATCAGCCGATTCCCCTGGTTGTTGTCTTAACCGAGCAAGATCAACCATGGTTACTTTGGGTTCCGTTCGATAAAATTGGGAATGGAATTTTTCTTCCATCATTGCCCAATTTGTAACGGAATTAGCCTGTAATGTGATGCACCACGTAAAGGCCTGTCCGGTTAATGAATTTCCAAATAGTCTGAGTCTGAGGAAGTCATTACCGGATGCCTCTCCAGATTGAACCGTAAATCGGCCAATATGTTCAATGGTAGATTGTTGGCCTTCTCCTGAGAACAAGGTGAATTTAGGAATTTTATATCCCCTAGGAAATTCAAATTGCTGGTCAATCCAGACTGAGTAAGGTTTCCGATACACTGGCCTAGTCATTCGTCGGTGATATTAATCTCCGATCATCTCTTAAATTACATTATGGATGTAATTTCGGTTCATGGCCATATTTCTTACACCAATATCTTCCCTATGGTTCTCCTGTGCCTTCCTTTGCCCCCCTGGGCGTGCCTTGATCGGAGGCACATTAGGAGGAACTGGGATACCAGGAGGTATTTCTCCCTTGACAGCAGCAACGTTGGCCAGTTCATTTCAGCCGTTACCGCCCAAGTTTATGGGTGGTGGTTGCTCTGGGATATTCATCCTCCCATGAGCATTCGAACCAACAGCCGATGTCTCGACTCGTTCAGCCATCATGGCCGGTCTTGCCATTATGGAGAATCCTTCCTGCAGCACTGCTAGGATTCTACCATTATCAGAAGAAATTTTATTAATACCCTGACCAAATCCTGCCATTTGCTGGCTAAGACCTTGTATGGCCTGGATAAGCCGTTCATTAAGATCCGGCTGTGAACTTGAAGGTCCTTCTTCCGGAACTTCTGAAACATAAAGAGGGTTTACCTAGGATTCGGCAGGTTCCTCTGGCATTACGTTTTCAGCATGCCGAGTACATCTTCTTGCCGCCATTACTGCTCTTTCAAAGACGAGGGGTCCCATCGGGCGTGCCAAAAAAGGATGTTCCTACGTTGATGATGTGTCTCTTCACGGGCATGCCAGTATCGATTGATACGAATATTTCGGGTCGGGTCCTAACGCCGGGCACCTGTTCTGAATCTACACCAGAGTCGGTTTAGCCGTGCTGCAAGTCACCTGTAATAAAATCGGTCAGGCGATAGAATGAAGACTAGCGGTTCGGTCTTCATTTAGGTTCTTATATGTGTTTGAAAGTCAAAGTAGTTGATGGCATGTCCCTTTATTATAAATTCAGCCGATGGCCGTAGGTTACAACAGATAATCCCCAAAAGGAAATAGAAATAAGAAGAAAACTGACAAGGCTGGCAAGACCGGCCTATCCTGGTCTTATAGCCGTAATCGGATTATAAGAACAGGAGGAAGGGGGCGGCTGCTATCAAAGCCAATTCGGGGGTTCACCTAGGATTGCTATTTAACCGAAAGTACGCAAGCCACCTGGCTTGATCAAAGTGAGTCTCGGGACCGGCTGCTCGGGATTCTGTAGCCGTGATCGGGGTACAGAACTGCGAGTCAAGGGCGGCCTCAACTTTCTCTCTGATGGCAGGGTTCTAAGGTGTCACTGCGACTGGAAGCAATGAGAGAAGTCCTAGTTTATCCTTTTGGCTATAGTGATGGAAACGAGATTAAGATCACGGGTGATCAAAACAATATCTGGTTTTGCCGTAACAGAATACAGAAGAGGAGGAGAAGAGAAAACTCGGAAACACCTGCGTTGCCTTTGTAAAAATTACTGAAAGAGAAAAGAAGGGATAGAAAGCTTTGCATGCCGCCATTTCTGTCATTTCGAAAATTCTGTTTGCGCGCTTTCATAGTCGTTTTCTCGAGTCCCTCATTTTTTTTAAGGCTTTTGATCTTTGGAGTCTGTGATTTTGCCAATGCGGGATTTCAAATTCGATTTGAAATTCTGAATTTCACGTTAAACACAACTCGCTTCCTATGGATCCTGTATCTGGACACCCTGCGTGAACCCCAACTGGATGCGTGCCACGTGTCCACAAAAATCCATCCAAACTAAAGACCGATACGGAGAGAGACGGAGAGGGTGTTAACGGAAACGTTAACACCCAACACCCCGTCTCTCTCCCTCTCTCTCTCCCCGTCGTTTTTACCACTCTCTTATTTTCGATTTCGACTTCCCTCCAAATTTGAGATTTCGTCTTCCATCCAAGCAAAAACCCTACTTCGTCTTCCCCAAACCAAGTTTGAGGTACACCGTTCTCTCCCAACGAACCTTTCATTCTCTTTGTGGTAAATGCTTCTTCTCAGTCTCAAACACATGGCAAATCATTAATTTTTTATCACATTCCTTTTTTGATTGTCATTAGCACAAGGCAAGCCCACGCCAATGGAAGGTAGTCCAATCTTCGAGGAAAAACCGGCCAAAGCAACGGGACTATTCCTGTAAATTTGATTCTTTGGCTTCGTCTATCAAAATTTTCCTTTTCTTGCATTTTGAAGCTCTCAAGGTGAGCTGGGAGACAAGATCGAATGAGCAAACCTAGAATTCCTGGTTACATGCACAGGCAGGATATTTCGAATACTGGTAAGTATCAAGGATCCTCTCGCTAACTTGTGACTATTGTTTCCCTTTTTTTTTAACGTAAATGATTCAATTTCTTTTGTTTAGTTCTAATGCTATAAAAGTACATTTAAGAAACATTGGAGAGTTTAAATGAATTTTTTTATATATTATTGTGATTCTTAGTTTTCCCTAATTTGATTTAGATTTAGGTTGTTTATTCGTTCATTTGATTTGAATTTTCAAAATGCTCTCTTGCTTTTGTTCAATTAATACCAGAGAAGTTCCTTTTTAGTCATTTTTTTTCTCCGAGTCACTATTGGAAACCAATGAGGGTAACTTTGTTTTCATATGATATTATTTCCATCATATGAATTATTTGTATTTGAAGAAGAGTATTGGGACAGTCAGTGTTAGGTTGATTGCCCATTTGTTGCCAACCCAAATTCCTATTCTCAGCTTCTCCGTGTCAATAGTGAGAGAGAGAGAGAGAGAGATTTGAGTAGGGTTCAGATTCCCACATGGAAGCACAAGTCATCTCCCACCCTAATTATTTTTTTTCACAGAAGAGTCTGAAATGAGAAAATTGCAAAGCTAAGCAGATTCAATTCATTCCTCCCACCAGAATGAGAAAATTGCAAAGCTAGTCATTTCAAATTCCTTTTTCCTTTTATATTTAAATAAATGGAACAACACTGCCCAGTCCTAGTTGATTCCCTTGTCTTTTTTATCTAGAGTCAATAGGATGGAATATTGGAGGAGATACAATAAAGATGTGTAGATTTCGGTTGCTTTCTAAATTTGAAATTCATTTGTTCCTCAGTTAATTGAAAGGGTTATTTGCCTTGTTCGATATGATATTCATGGAAATGCAGTCTTTGTCAATTCCAGGGAGGAAGCATATAAGAAAAGGAAGTTAACTTGGGTACTTAAGCACATTTGGAGAAAATATGGCAACTGAAAAAAATACCGATGAGGTGGGTGGTGAGGTGAGAGTTGTTCCTAATGTTGACTCAGTGTTTATTCCTAAAGTGGGTATGGAATTTGATTCATTAAATGAGGTGTATGATTTTTACAATGCATATGGTAAGATTGCTGGTTTTAGTATACGCAAAGGTAAGGAGAAGTATGATCCTGGCGGTGGCATAGTTGGGAAACTATTCTTTTGTTCGAAAGAAGGGATTAAGAAGAAGGTTTCTGATATTCCAAGTATGCCGTCATCACAAACAAGGTGTGGATGCAAGGCTTTAATTAAAGTTCGATTGAATGATCATAGGAAGTACTTTATACATGATTTTAATGGGAATCATAACCATGAGATGCTTCCCCCAAGCATGAGTCATCGGTTAAGGTCACAAAGAAGAATTACACCTTCTATAGCAGCTCATGTTGATATTGCTGAGCGTGCTGGATTAACTCCGAGAGCTGGTACGGAACTTTTGAGCACACAAGCTGGGGGGATTGAAAATTTAGGATTCGTACGTGAAGATTATGGTAACTACTTGCGTATGAGAAATAAGATACAAATGTAGAAAGGAGACGGTGGTGCTCTTGCATCTTATTTTCAGGATAAACTTTGCAGTGATCGGGCATTTTTTCATGCCATTGATATGGATGAGGATGATATGATAATGAATTTTTTTGGGCAGATGGCCAAATGGTTACGGACTATTGTTACTTTGGTGATGTTGTTAGTTTTGATACAACATTCAAGACTAACACAGAAAATTGGCCACTTGCGTTGTTTGTAGGATTAAATCATCATAGGCAGACTGTCATTTTTGGTGCTGCTCTTCTGTACGAAGAAAGCTGTGATGCCTTCTCTTGGTTATTCAAGACTTTTTTGAAATTCATGCATGGGAAAGAGCCGCAAACCATTATCACAGATCAGAATCAGGCAATGGCAAAAGCCATATGTGCAGTATTGCCTCGAACAGTGCACCAAAATTGCATATGGAATTTGTATCAAAATGCCGTAAAGCATCTGAGTAATCAGTTTCACACTCTTAAGGGTTTTAAAGAAGCATTCAGGGATTGCATATACACGTACGAAATTGATTTCGAGTTTGAGGAGGCATGGAAAAACATGATTGACAATTATGGTCTTTCTGATAATGAGTGGTTGGATAGAAAGTATAAGGAGAGGGAGAAGTGGTCCTTGGCGTATGGGTAAAATCATTTTTGTGCAGATATGCTTAGCACTCAGGTATCAGAGAGCATGAATGTATCAATAAAAAATGCTTTGAACAGGCAGAAGAGTATTGTGCGCATGTCGCCGCACGGAGGCGCACGTGAGAGTGCGTGCCTCGGGAGGTTTCGGGAGTCGCCACTGCCTGAGAGGTGCAGGCAGACACAGGGTTCCTGACCGGGTCTATTATGACTGGTCTGCGGCTTTATTACAGTTTTCTAGGTAAGTTCTCGGTTACGGTCCGGGGAAGTCCGAAGACACCCCGGCCCGCCCCGTTGGTTTGACGGGTCCCATGGTTCTCCTTGGTTCCGAGTCAACTCAGTCTCACCCTGTTCCTAATCCAGCATGCTTGTTTGTCTAGTCTGAGTGGGGATCACTGGAGGTACAGGTCCCCTTTAATTGATTTTATCTTTTTTTAGCCTTTTAGTAAAGTGAGTCAGGTGTGGGCCCCGTTGGAAGGCCCATTGGATGCCAAGTTGGGCTTAAGGCAAGCCCAATTCCCATTTAGGGTTACGTTGGATAACCCTTTTTGGATTTGGTTATTTGATTGTCTAAAATTCATTTGGTTTGCAACATAAGTGATTAGAATTCACAAAAAGAATTAAAAAAAAAAGGTTTTTGGAATTTACCGGGTGTAACCGAAATTTAAAGGACCTGTGTTTGGTTAACCGTCCTGTGTTTTCGGTTAAGGGTAAAAAAAGAAAATTGATTTTTCGGTATTTTTGGGTTTTGTGTGGGCCCCTGTGTGGGCCCACAGTGGTGAAGAACTTTGAAGGAAGGCTTTATTTGACCACCTGCTTATCAAATCATCATCAAGAAGCATAAAAAAAAAAAACAAAATAAAGAAGGGATTTGGGGGATTTAATGGGGTACATTAGAACTTAAAGGAGGAGGGGAACAAGCTCCCCTTTTCAATAATTTAGACATGATAAAGGCAGCCCTTCAAGTATGCTTCAATTTGCTTTTGTAATTAGGCGGATGACACCTCCTTACCATGAGGTGTTTCTCATATGAAGGGAAGATGAAAGATAATCAAGATCAAATATTAGTATAAAAAGACAACATGGAACAGAAATAAGTAATATTCTTGAATCACAACTTTATTCACTTATATATAGTACAACTTACCAGAAAACTTACCTAGGGAATGCTTGAAGGTGTGAAATCCCTTGGAGATTTTTCCAACTGCGTAACGGCTTCTCTCCAAGCTCAAGAGAAAGATTTCAAAAAACCTCCTTCGGGTTTGTGATTGAAAGTAAGAAATTGGAGAGAATTTTGGATAGAATCTGGGGGCTTTTGGAAGGATTTAAAATGGGATTTCGGCCAGCGTAACGGCTCTTTCTTGAGCTCAAGAGGGGGGTATCTAAGCCTACTTTGGGTTTGCAAGAAAATAAGAGGTTTGGGTTTGACAAGAGTTGGTTGTAGCAGGGTTTAAGAGGGGTTGAAGAAAGGAATAGAAGAGGGAGTGGTTTGGAAAGGGGGAGAGGAGAGAGGGAGGAGAGGGAATGAGAGAGGTGTGAAAGATTAGCTACCCATGGAAAGGAAGGGTCGACTCCCTTTTTATAGTGAATGATGAAATATGACCAAAAAGTAATTATTTGTTATATTGCAATTAAAACCCAACATTTTATAGTTTTATGTTTTTTTTTTAAATAAGGCAATGATGGCCCTTATTCTCATCCAAAGAGAATATATACAGCTCATGGGGACACCTCATCCCCATGTGCAAAATTAATTTTTGATTTTAATTTTTATTTATTTAATTTGCTTGATATTTATGTGTTTATTATTATTTTAATTGGATTATTTTTTGTGAATTTGAGCACATGCGTGCATTGATTTTTTTATTTTCTTTTTCCTTTATTTTAAACCTCTTAATTAATGTTGTATGAAAATATTATTATTTTAATTGAAGATTCTTTTCTTTTTGCTGTTTTTGCCACATGTGCAGATTTTCTGAAACTTTGACTGCTCATAACTTTTTCATCTGGTATCCGATTCCAGCAAATTTAGTGGCGTTAGAATCAGGTCGAGATTCTTTATCCACTGAGCCAAAGTTTGGCAGCAAATTCGGGTTTTTTAGCAGAAGTGCAAAGTCGCGTCCCGGAGCCAGTTTTGCTCATATCTCTCTATCCGGGACCCCGATTCCAGTAAACTCAGTTGCGTTGGAATCGTGTCGATGTGCTCTTTCTGCTAATATCCAATTGAGCAGCTAATTTGGAGTTTTGCAGAAAGCCGATTTCTGCTATTTCCAGATTTGACCAGCCCATAACTTCTTTATTCGGACTCCGATTTGAGCAAACTCAGTTGCGTTAGAATCGTATTGAAGTCCTCTTTCCAATGGTATGAAGTTTGGTTTCCAATTTGCACCCGATCAAAAAGTCAACTTTTTGACCCCTTGGATTTTGACTTTTTCAATTATTATTTTATTCTTCATTTTTCGGGGTGCAAAAATGAGTGCTGACAAGTATGGTACAGCTTTTGACCCAAATTGATGTTGTTGTGGCAAGGCATAGATATAGCGAGTTAGCAAGTGACAGCAATATGATGTTAAGGAAGAAGGAACCCCGTCTAATCCACCCAATTTTTAGACTGGCAAGCAAGTTGTACACTCCTACGGTTTATAACAAGCTTGAGACAGAAGCAACAGATATTTGGTCGTACAAGCTTCAGGCCTCTTCAAACACCGGGGATGTTGAGATATTTAAGATTGTTAATAGGAACCAAAGAATCAAGCAGGTGTACACTGTTACATATAATGGTGGGAATGGGGATGTGCAATTCAGTTGTAAGAAGTTCGAGTTTGCAAGAATTTTGTGTAGGCATATTTTCTTCATTTTCCATTACAAGGATATCGAAAAAATCCCAAAAAAGTACATCCTTAAAAGGTGGAGAAGAGATGCGAAAGAAGGATTGCAAGGCATCACGTCCCTACATGCTTCAAGTGCAGGTAATGAGACCGATAAAATCTCTAATCGATACTCCTGTGTTTGTTCAACTTTGATTCAACTTGCATCTAAATCAGCTGTATGCCAAAAAGCAACTGATTATGTTATGCAAATAGCAGAAAAGACAATGAAGGAAGTGGAGATGATTGTGAAAGAAACTGTTTTTCAAGAGCTTCCAAAGGACGTTGAAACTGTTAATGACAGTGAGCATAACACTGAAAATGACAGTGAGCATAACACTGAAACGTTTGAAAATGAGGAGACTATAAATGATGGAGGACGACACTCGAAATATGAAACTATTAAGTAATATAATATCAATTTTGCATTTCGGTACTCAGCCCCCCACTACTTATTTTGCACTTATTTATTTATTTTTTTATTTTTGGTAACAACAAGCACAACTAACTCCTGCGGGTCACATGCAGTACAAGTAGAGGGAGGAAGCAATTTTGCAACTATTCAGATTTCAAATGAGTAGGTAGACTTTTGACTATTTTAACCATATATTGATGATGCTTTTACAACGAACAATAAGGGCTTTTTGGAGAAGAAGTGCATAGTTGTTGGCACGCTTCCCAAGGCCTATTATCGTTATATACACAGTATAATAATCAAATATTTGTTCACTCGTCAATACAATTCCTTCTCTTTATCTATGTGGTCTGCTTATTGCAATTTACAGATACCATTCATCCTCGTCAAGAAAAATTCTCCGCGTCATTAGCAAATTAATGCTGGTTTGAGCAGGTTGCTTCTAGCCATCTTGAGCTTGTGAAGAGCCTCTCTAATGCTAAGTCGTGAATCAGATGACTCTACAGTGCAAGATAATCCAACCCCCATGACAGTAATCAAGCATTGATGCTGAACTTCAGCGCTTATCTTTCGGCCTTCATGGTGAAGATCGCTGATTTGCAGCAGCAATGGGTCCAATACTTCTAACATGTTCGTGGGAAAGGCAGATTGCACCCATTTGCTTAAGGTCATACCTTCCTTGAAGTTCTCATGGGTTGGGCTTTTCCCTGTGAAGAGCTCAAGCAACATGATTCCATAACTGTAAACATCTCCTCTGGTTGAAGGCTTCCCACCAAGGCCATACTCTGCATTCCAATCGAGGTGTCAATTAAAGTTAGTCGCAAAAACAGAAAATGGAAAAATTATATATATCAGGGATGAAGAATGAAGATATATTGCTTAATAACTTAGTTCATATATGAGCTTACCTGGAGGAATATATCCTACAGAGCCTTTAAGGTCATGTGTGCTGGTAATAGATTGCTGATCACCAGTTTTCTCAATTAGCAATCTTGCTAGTCCAAAATCTCCTACCTTTGCAGTAAAATCCTCATTTAAAAGAACGTTACTTGGCTTAAGGTCGCAGTGAACAACAGGAACTTCGCAATCGTGGTGCAGGTAGTCCATGGAACATGCCACGTCCAAGGCCACGTTCAGCCTCTCCAGAACATTCAGTCCACGTCCATTTGGATGTGTTCTAATTCCAGAAATCCAGTCTTCCAAACTCCCATTGCTCATGAATTCATAAACCAATGCCTGGAAACTCATGTTCATGAAGTTGATGCTTGAGCACGAAGTTATCAATTTGACAAGATTGCGGTGACGCACGTTCTTCAATGCCTCGCACTCTGCAAGAAAGCTTTTTGAAGCCCCAGTTCTCCCAAGATCAAGGACCTTAACTGCGATGGTATTCCCTTCTCGAAGAACCCCTTTGTAGACAGACCCAAAGCTCCCTTTTCCGATCAGATTTGCCTCGGCAAAGTTCTGTGTTGCCCTGCGAAGCTCATCATAGGGAATCAGTTGATGTTTTTGTTTAAGTGAATGTGATGGCGGAATTATCTTTGCTTTGCTCCTCCTCCAAAACAAGAGCAGACACACAGAACCCACAATTAGACATACTATCGCTGAAGCTGGGATTAGGGCAGCAATGAGACCTGTATGCGTTCTTCGACCATGACTCTTCTTGCAAGTCGAAGGCAAGCAAAGTTTTGAATTCCCTTCCAGAAAAACTTGAGAAAGGTTCCTAAAGATTCCATCCTTGGGAATTTCTCCTTCGAGATTATTGAACGAAATGTTCAATAACTGAAGGCCCCGAACTTTCTGAAGATCGCTGGGAATTGACCCAGAAAGTTGGTTTGAGGATAGGTCCAAAATTTTCAATCCCTTCAGTGATACTATAGTGTCGGGAATTTGACCCGACAATGAATTTTTAGCCATAAATAAGTTCTCCAAGCTTCTGAAGTTGCTGATTGAGTTAGGGATGCTTCCAGACAAGCGATTATTGGAGACGTCCATTGTCACCACATTCACTAAGGTCCCAGTATCCCAAGGCAAAGTTCCACTTAAAAGGTTGTTGGACAGGTTCAGAAAGGCGCTCAAGGAAGAGAGTCTGAGAATTTCTTTCGGAATGCTTCCGTTGAGCCTGTTGTGGGACAAATCCAGTGTAAGCAACTGTTGGTAGTTGGCAAAAGTTGGTGGGATTCTTCCTTGCAGATCATTTCCAAACAACTGAAGTTGGTACAATTTGCTTAGATTTCCAAGGGAGTCCGGAATTGCACCAGCGAAATTGTTTCCTGCCAAACCCAACATATGCAGTTCCTTGAGTTGACTGATTTCTGGTGGGATTGCCCCAGAAAGTGAATTATGGCTCATGTTTAACAGTTCCAAGCCTGTAAGACTACCGATAGATGATGGCACAGTCCCATATATCCGATTCCCTCCCATGTACAATTTTTTCAAGCTTTTTGAGAGGTTACCGATCGATTCCGGAAGTACGCCTTCAAAAAGATTGCCATCAAAAGCAAGAAACTTAAGGCTTGTGCAGTTAGTTAGAGAGTCGATGAAGCTCAAGCGGGAATCGCCTAAATTTACGATCCGATTGAAACCAATGTTAAACATCTCGAGGTTAGAGAGAGCTCCTAACCCTGGTGGCAGGGATCCAGTCAGATGCATATGCGCCATCCGAAGGATTTGGATCTTGGTGATGTTGAATATTGATCTTGGGATTGTACCAGTGAACCCGTTGAAGCAAAGAACGAGGACTGTAAGGTTTGCGAATTGATGGCCAATGTTGACCGGAAGTTCACCCGTTAGTTGATTATCACCTAGATCCAAGGAACGAAGGGAGGTGAGGTTGTATATGGCAGAAGGGACAGTTCCTGAGAGTTTATTACCGGCTAGATGAAGCAATTTTAGGTTTGGAAGACGACCCAGGTCACTGGGTATTGTCCCAGTTAGAGAATTGGTCATTAAATTTAAAGCGACGAGTGAAGAAAGATTGGCGATGGATGGTGGAATCCCACCCGAAAGCAGGTTTCCTTTCAAGCTTAGGACTTGGAGCTTCGAGAGACGATCGAGGTCTTCATGAATCCTTCCAGAGATCTCGTTACCTGTAAAATCAAGAACTTCAAGTTGCAAGGAGCTAGTTATGTTACGAGGGATCGCACCTTTAATGCGGTTAGAGCTGATGTTCAGAACTCGCAGACGAAAGAGATCGCCAATTTGATCAGGAAGGGTTCCAGTAAAAGCGTTGTCTTGCAGATGAAGGTAACGAAGAAACGAAAGGTTTCCGAGATATGGGCTAATCGTGCCAAGTAATCTGAGGCCTTGTAGCTCAAGTGCAACTACTCTCTCTCTCTTTTTGTTGCAGGCCACTCCGGTCCAATTGCAATGCGTGGAGTTCTGGTTCCACGAAGATAGAGTGTTGGAAGGGTCTGTAATAAGAGACTTGAACGAGATCAAGGCATTCCTGTCGGTAAGAATCCCTTGAGATGCAGAGTGTGCGACAAAAGGGGACTTTTGGGAGGAGAAAATAGCAACTAAAACTGCGAACTGGAACAACATAAGGGAATCCATTAAAGGTGGTTCGATCAAAAGAGACGAGTGTCCACTTACGCGCGGTGTGTAAGCAGAAAGATGAATACTCTTCCCTATTCCGGCCGGGTTGGGTTTTAATCTTACTTTTTTTAATCTTACGCGCGCTGTTTATATAGGGCTGAACAATGAATCGTCATCCCAATAAATGGGATGTTGCAAACGTCAAATGGAAAAAGAGGATGCTGCAAGTGATAAGTCACTTTTGGTTCACGCGACAAGTCAGTATTCAATGTTGAACTAGTTGTTTTATCCCGTGCTAAGCACGGGTAACTCTTTTTTTAAATAAAATATTTTTAACTAATTTATAATAGCTTTTATTATTAAATTGTTAAATTTATTGTTATTGCTATAAGCTTTAATTATCCTAAACTTATTCCTATATCTTTATTTGATATTATCTTCCAATTAATAAAAATATCAACTATTTTAGAAAATTAATTTTCAAATTGGTTTTTAGTGATGCTCTTTTTAAAATAACCCATGTTCAACTTGGTAATTGGAAAGCAATGATATTTTTATGATAAGTGAGAACGATATCATTTTACTATTCATGGGGGAGTTTTTCTAAAAATACCCTAACTTCTTAACCTGATTAAAGATTATAATGAGAGAATTTTTGGGAAGACACATCCTTTCTACATAGTAAAATGTAGGGGTGCAACTCGGTTCGGTTCAGTCCGGGTTAATGTCAACCCAAGACCAAACCGAAACTACACATATTCAACCCAAAACCGAACTGAACCGAATTATATAGAGAAACCCTAAAACCGAACCGAAGTTAATTATAATAACCGAACCGAACTGAATTACAGGAGATCGGTTCGGTTCGGATCGGGCTAACACGATCATGTCCGTCATCATTCAACAACACCAAAAAATAACAGGCAAAAGAGAGAAACAATTTACAAAGTAATTGTATTGCTGCCACATTTTTCAGGCAGCCATTAGCATGATCAGCACCCACCTATCGAATCCCCAAACTAAAAAGATCTAGATCAGGTAACCATTAAACTCGACTCTAGTTGACATTGAGCGTACCTCTGGCTTCAGCCTTCAAGCCTGAGACCAAATTCTAACAACTGAACAGGCTAACCAAGCATATATTACCACAAACTAAAGAGTATTGACGAAAACTAGTGCCGTCTTCCCCTTCTTCTTCCTCCTCTTCCTCATCGCTATCGACAGTGGCTTTGAGTTCGAAGAATTCAGACCCCAAACGCCTCTTCTGCCTCCTACGAAAACTATCACAATCGTCTTCTTCGACCTCCTCTTCGTCATCCTCCTCCGCAGCATCATCAATAAAGTCGGATCGTCCGCGTTTTCTGCTGCGACCGCCTGCATCCTCTTCGTCTTCTTCCTCGTATTCATCCAAATCTTCATCTTCGTCTCTGCGAGGCATTGCTAGGGTTTCTTTGAGATGGAAACCAGATATCACCGAAGAGAGGGAGACAGAGAGGGAGCAAGCGAGACGAGAGTGAGGGAAGGAGGGAGAGACGAGAAGGAGGGAGGGAGGGAAAGAGACGCGAGAGAGAGGGAAAGGAGGGGATTACCTGAAGCAGATGAGGATGGGAGATGGCGGTCGGCGGTTGGCGGTCAGCAGACTCGGCACTCGCCGAAACTTCAGTTGGGGTAATGGGTTAGGGTTTGGAAGATTGAAAGAATTGTATGAAGGAGATCGACTTAAGAGAGGGGTGGGATAGTAATTTTATTAAATTTTAAAGGTAAATTTATAAACTTTAATATTATATATAATAATTCGGTTCGGATTAGGTAAATATTCTAATTCGGTTTGGTTTCGGTTCAGTTTGGTTTAACCGAACACTTAACCCAAAACCGAATCAATTTAATTCGGGTTAGTTTTTTAAGAACCAAAACCGAACCGAACTTTTAGATAACCGAACCGAACCGAAGTCAGTTTGGTTCGAGTTGGTTTCGGGTTTACCCGAACCGAGTTGCAGCCCTAGTAAAATGACACTCATTCTCAATTATTTTAAAAAGTATCACTGTTTTCAAATTTCAAAGAATTAGGTGACTTAATCTGGATTATATTTTAAGAAAATCACTAAAACCAATTACCCGTAAATTATCACGCGAGAACAACTTAATCATGTAAAGTCTTCAATGAAAGATATTGACATGGAGAAAAAAAGCGCCATTGGATAAAAATAAAATATCATCTTGTTGGTCCGAAATTGGGCCGGTGTGGACACGTGTCGAAAGTGATGATGTGTCTCTACGCGGGCGTGCCAGTATCGTTTGATACAAATGATTTTCGGGTCGAACCCTGACCCCGGGCACCTATTCCGAATCTAAACCGGGATCGGTCCAGTCGTACTGCAAGTCACCTGTAATAAAACGGGTCAGGCGATGATATGAAGACTAGGGGTCCGGTCTTCGTTTGGGTTCTTGTAAGTGTTTGAAAGTGAAAGCAACTAATGGCACACAAAATCCTTTTATTATAAAATCGGCCGACAAGCCGAAAGCGACAACAGATAATCCTCAAAATGGAAACGAAAAGTACAGAAAGAAAACCGACAGGGCTTGCAGGACCGGCCTGTCCTGGACTTATAGCCGTAATCGGGTATAAGCGCAGGAGGAAGGGGGCGGCTGCTTGCAAAGTCAGTTCAGGGGGTTCACCTTGGATTGCTGCTTACCCGAAAATACACAAGTCCCCTGGCGTGATTAGAGCGAGTCTCGGCACCGGCTGCTCAGGATTCTGTCAACACAGAACTGCGAGTCAGGGGCGGCCTCAACTTACTCTCCGATGGCAGGATTCTGGTGTTAATCGGAGTAAAGAGGGGTCGAAGATGTCACTGCGACTGGAAGCAGTGAGAGAGGTCCTAGTTTATCCTTCTGTATTAGAGGGGATAAAGGATCACGAATGATCAAAATAATATAATAACCAGTTGCGGTTGGGTGGATTGTGTCCTCGAGTTCTTCGAAGTTTATGCCTTTTATAGCCGATCATTGACGGTTGCTCAACGTCCGACTCTTGCACGATCTTCATGATGGTTTGGTCTTCTTCAGTCTTCAGTTCCAAAACGATAACCGCTCGGCCACGATCTTCAACTGGTTTATCCTTAAACGACCGATGACACGATCTCCTAATGTTCGTGGTTTTGTCGTGCCTCGACTTGTATTCATGGTTCTGTATTCATGCTGACGTGGCGTAACCAACTATGCGAGGTCTGCATGCTCTGATGTCATGGCCTGAATATGTCACATAGGCACCACGTGACTTCTTCTTATTCATCGGTCATACAGGGTGTAAACATTGCCCCCCTACTTACTTATTACGCCGTCATCGGCCGGTGTGATGAGTAAGTATTTTGGGTTTTTCAAAAACTGTCCGTTGCTTGATGTGAAAAGATTGCGCCACATCCCCACGATTTTAATGACAAGACTTTTTCGGACTTCATCTTGCTTATAACTTACTGTAGCCAAAATTTTTCTTTACTTTTCTTTCTCGGCTATTTGTCTTTTCTTCTTCTTTGTCTTCAATGGCGGGCAATCTCATACGTTATACTTTTACAGTCGAAGTTTTTGATGGAGCAATCTCTGTAGGTCCTTTTCTTTCTGCCAGCAATATTCCTTTGGAGGCCCCGACTGAGAAAATGAGGGGTCCTCTACTCTTCACTGATGAACAGAATCTCAATCTATCTTCTCGGAAAAATTTTCGAAGTTGGCTGACCGCCTATCCTGAATGGGTAAACTGGGTTAACCGCATGAAGGAGCGCTTTGCCGTTATTTGGCGTAAGACTGGTATTTATGACATGATTAACTTTTCCTGTCATTGTATTCCTTTGAATCGTGACCTTCTCTGCGCCATGGGTTTATTCTGGAATGTTCGGACTAATACCTTCAATTTCCCTTGTGGGCCAATGACTCCCACTGTCATGGATGTCTGCTTTATTACTGGTTTCTTTGCAACCGGTCATGAGATTCGGGTCGGTATGACCGATCTTAAAGATTACCAGCATTTACCTCCGCTGGCTGTATGTGACAAGGGAAAAGAGGTAGAAAAGAAAAGAAAGCAACCCCCAACGAAGAAGAACAAAGCTTCTAAGAAGGCGGGATCCCTTCAGCAGAAAGGGATTGTTTTTTCAGAGAACGAACCCCCACCGTCAGAGAGCGAATCTCCACCGACCTTGATTCATACCTCTTATCGGTCCTATATCAAGGACTACGGCCAATTCCGATCTCCAACTTATGAAGATGAAGTAGAACACTTCTACTTGCTCCTTTATTTCTTCTGTAACTTCGTATTTTGTCCCAAGGCTCAAGCAGTTACCAAAGAATATTATTCACTGGTGAAGCTGATTCTGGGTGAGTATGAAGTTGCTCTTGCTCCTTATTTTTTGTCGGTTTTGTACCGTTCACTTCAGGAGTTTGTTCATGGCACCCTTCAAAATCCTGGGGGGCCATTGTGGTTTCTTCAATTTTGGGCTTACCACTACTTTCCATCTCAGTTTTATGCTCGGAGGCCGATTCCTTCTAATATGCCCTCTGAGTTTGGTGGCTATGCCTGTTTGGCCGCTACTCCTGTTGTTCTCTCTTTTCCTGATTGCTTCCGTTTCTTTTTGAATCTTTGTCATTTCCCCACTCCTCCTTTTGAAGTCTCCGCAAATTCTCCCGGTGTCCTTTCAATGGTTGATGACATAACTGACGAGCATCATCTTATCTGGGCCAGTTTTCTGATGGCTCGAAATTTAAATTATGCTGTGAAGTCGATTAACAAGAAACCGGGGTTTGAGGTATACTTGCCAAATTGTGTCGGCCGGCAATTTCAATGTGAACAGAAGATCCCCTTATTTGATGTGGATGGTTTGTTCACAATTAATGCCAAATCTGTTGATCGGCCGTCTGTCACTGTAGCCGAAGCTGCCCAAATGGAAGATGCTTATAGAGTTGCTGCCGTTGAATTTCAACTTCCCTTTCTTCCTCGTCATCACAAATGTCGTTGTGATTTCGAGGTTTGGTGGGATTCTTTGTGGACTTCAATCTGCCGTTATTCGGCCGATTATTACCTCGAAAGATTGGGTCTGACGGAATCTTTGGCTGCGTCGATCTATGAAGGTATCTTCTTATCTTCCTTGTTCTTGATCTACTTGATACTAATTCAGCTACTCTGTCACTAGGTGAAGTACCGCCTCTAGCCTTGGAAGCTTATATTTCCCCTTCAAGGGAATTGGCCGAGGATGAGGCTTATATTTCCCCTACAAGGGAATTGGCCGAGGATGAGGCCTTATCGGTAGAATGCCCTGTCTCGATTGTTCCTTTTGAAGATCTTGAGGAAGATCCTGATGATGTCCCATTACGACGGCGTTCTCGGAAGGTACTGAATCTTCATTGCTCATTCATTTTTATTTTTATTTCTGACACCTCATTCTTCTAGGCTTCGAGTTCCTCGTGTCCAACTGCTTTTTCTTCCAATGTCATGGAATCTTCTTCAGATCCAGTTGTTGATCCCAAGTCTGTTTTTGATCCGGTCAATTTCGTTGGTCCTGCCGAAACATTGGATTCTCCTGGTAGTGTCATTGCAGCAGCTCCTTTAGCACTTCCTGAAGGTCAGGAGCATTTATCCATTCGAGAGGATTCTTCAGAAAGAAGTCCGTCTCCCGAATTACCTCCTGGATATGAGCAGAGTGCTGCCCCTCCGGTAGTTGAGATTGCAACGTCTACCACTTCCATTGGGCCTTCCGGCCCTTCTGCCTTGGCCGATATTCCTCCAGATTCTTCTGTTATAGCAGCGGAAGGTGATACTGATTGGCCGAAGCAAAAGATTGTTGAATTGGGGAGTTCCAGTTCATCGCTTGTTCCTTCTCCTGCTGCAGGATTACTCTCTGATGATGGCCATGGCCGATTGGACACTATATTGAATGATGTCTGTTCCAATCTCTCATCGGATGGTTCATCTGAGCCCTCATCTCCAACAAGTATCCGATCGGAGATTATCCGCCTCCTCTCTCCAGGCATAGTTGGTATTTCCAAAGAGACTCTTACCCGTGTGATGGCGTTGGATGCACAGCTTCGAGATCTCTCTTCTGTATCTCCTGACGTAAAATCGGTGTTCTCTCAACTTACTCTCCTTTACTCCTATAAAGTTGTCTTTGACCATCTTTCGGCCAAACTACATGAAATGAGTAATATGGCCGATTCTGTTGATGGCCGATATCAACTTTTGCAACAGTTGAGGAATGAGCGCGAGATTTGTCACCATCAGTATATTGAAACGGTCCACCGTATAAATATCATTGATGATGATATTTCGGCGGTCGACCGTCAGATTGCTGAGTTACAGTCTAAGAGATCTGATCGTGTAAATCAACGGGAGGAACTTCTTCGTACGAATAACGCTGTTGATGATACCTTGAAGGAGAAGACCCGTCAGTGCATCGAGATCTCCCACGAGCTGAAATCGGAGATAGAGTTGGCTCGAGGTTCTTCTCTACTTTGGTCCACTTTGGTTGAAGAAAAACGGTCTGCTCAAGAGTCTTTTGACCGTATTCATTTTGCAATTTTAAACACTCCTCTGTAAAGCTTTTAATGAATTCAAATCCTATTTTGAGATCCGTTTGCCAACTGTCTTAGCCGTCAGCATCGGCCTCCTTTTTGACAAAGTTTATCTTTTTAAATTGATTCGCCCGTATGATCTTTACTTTCATACGCTTTATTCGAAAAGATCTTCAACCGCCGTTTCGATTTCTTCGGGAAGGCAATCGTACCATCAACACCTTTTTCGGGAAGACCACGGTCTAATCAAAAGTTTTTCCTCGATAGTTTAATCATTACGAATCTTTTTCCATCGGCAGACGTTTTTCTGTAGTACGTCGTCTTCCTTCTTTCTGCAAGTTTTCCTTGTCTGGTTCTCATCATCGATCATGGCGGACGAACATCCTAATGATTTGAACCTGTTTGGTGATGGTGAGGATGGATCTGTTCTCGGTCCATGCACCGATGAAGATACGGAAGAGGCCCCAAAGGTCCTGCACTCTTCTTACCACTTGATCGGCGCCTCTGATCCTGTGAGGTGGGGTAATCTGATTACTCTACCTCGTTCCTGGCCTAAGTGTTCCCCTAAGTGGAACAAATGGGTTGAACGGTTACGGCCTTATCATATGGAGACCTGGGTTAGGCTCGGGTTGGCGGAGATAATCTTCTATTCCACCTTCTATATTCCCTTCAACCCTATTTTACTTGGGGTGGCCTCGTTTTTCTGGTGTCGGGGTTCCAATACCTTCTCTTTCTGTCACGGTCCCATGACTCCCACACTCTTAGACGTTTGCTGTATCAATGGCCTTTCCGCTCTCGGGGAAGAGATAGATTCCAGTTTATCTCTTTTCCCGTCTTCTGTTTTCAGCACTGTTCATGCTTCTTCTGCTTTTGGCACCTTCGTTCGTGCTGAGCGAGTTTCAAATACTGATAGTCCTCCCTCCTTTCAAGAACATTGTTCTTTCTTGTTGTTTCTCCTTTGCCATTTTTTCTGTCGTGGCCCATCTGCTCAGATGGTAAAGGAGTTTGCCGGTATTGCGGTAGCCCTTGCCCATGGTCGCCGTCTGGCTTTAGCCCCTTTCTTTCTCAGCCAGGTCTATCGTGGTTTATATAGTCTGTCCTCCGGCCGATTAGGGGGTTGCCAGTGGCCCTCTTTGGTTCTTACAATTCTGGTTTTACGAATACTTCCCCGGCTTTTTCTGTGCAGCCGTAGATAACCCTTTCCCTGATTATTACTATGCCGGCCGTCGCTGGCTTACCGCGACGCCTATGCAATTGTCTTTTAGGGCTGTTCTTGATTTCTTCCTGGTGGGTATAAAGGAAGATGATCCTCCTTTATTTCATCGCTTTTCCTTAGAACAATTTCATGGGTCTCCTCTTTATGCCGCCATCAATTCTTCTCCAGAGGCTCGCCGACGTGCTACGGCTAGTTTTCTTATTGCCCGGGAGCTTCCTTTTGGCTTGCATAACCGAGATGCTCCTGCCACTTCTAGAAGAGAAGGAGTAGAAATATATCTGCCGCATTTCGTCAGTCGGCAGCTTGGTTATGGCCAAGGCATTCCTCTTGTGGTGTTTCCATCTACCAATGGTGGCTCTCGGTCAGTCTTGAGCCCTAGTTATCTGTCATTAGCAACTTGCCGGTTTCGTGATCTTTCTGATCGTTTCCGCAACTATCCTCTTCCCCGGGAATCCTCAGCCAAACCTTCCTTTCGTAGATGGTGGGCTCGGCTTTACTCTGACTTTGTCCGGCTTGATGCAGAGTCATATACTGCGCTTTTTCGACCGAATGCGGCCGATATAGCGAGTATAGGCAAACTCCGTGGGTATTATGAGGCCCGTTACCCAGGTAACTTTCTTTTATGTTCTTGTAAATTGATTCTCTCTATTCGGTCGCGTCTGACTTTCTTTTTCTATATTAGATGATCATCGATCCTCCAACGTGAAGGGTAAGAAAAAGAAAGCTGAGACGACGGTCACCTTCAGCTAGAGGCGACCTTCCAAGGCTTCTGCCAGTCGGAGCAACCCTTCCTCCAAACAGTCGCCACTAAAAAAACGGAAGATTGGTGAGGTATCGGATGGTCGTGCTTACGTCACCCGTTCCAGCTTGTGATTCCGAGTTCAGCATCCGGGTGAGCATATCGTTTTGGATGACGATCCTTCGGACGAGGAAGAAGATATTGATTTATCTCGTCCTCAGCATGGGCCTCCCGTTCATTCTGGAAGCAGTGGTAGATCATCTCCCATGCCGACTCCTCCCCGTGCATTTCATTATGTTAGTCCCTCATCTCGTCTTCCAACGAATTCTGTTTCTTTCATGGCCGACCCATCGCCTAGCGCGTGTAGGCAGATTCCTCCCATTCCTTCTCCTGGTCTTGATGAAGCTAGCACGTCTCCTTCCCCTGGTAATGTTTTATCGGATTCCTCCTCCGATGAATTACCTGACGATCCAAAAGTCCCGGTGGCCAATGATGATAACTTTAGACCTCTTCCCGGCACTTGCTTTGGATTTGTCAAATCATGTTTCATGGAGATAGATCGTTGTCTCGCCTCTCCAGAATTTCATGACCTTCGTCCAGCTTTTCTTTTAGGATTCGACAGTCGTGACGAACTCCGCTCTTTAGTTCTTCGTCGACCTGAAGATCTCTCTGATGATGAGCTGTCTGCGCTCCGATTGCTAATATGTCGTGCCACGATAACTAATCCTCATGGGGATCCTACGACTGAAAGTCGGCTAATGTCCATGCTCAGGTTCTACAACGCCGTACCGCGACTCCGAGAAGCTATGGATTATCTTTGTTCTATCAATATCAGATGTTCCGAGTTTCGCCAAGAAATCCGTGAGGTGTTCGGTTATCATCGTCAGCTGGAAGCTTTGCGGCGGACTCTCGGTGTCAACCTTCTCCATCAGGTTTCTGTTGCTGATAGTCCATCGGCCGCTAATTTGACCGAATTATCTCGACTCCAATCTGAGGAACAATGTCTTAAAGAATCTATAAAGGCTCAGTGGATGCTGGTCGAGTCAAGCCGTCATCGCTTGGAGGAGCATATGCAAGATGAAAGAGAAATGGAGGTACGCCGGGCCGAGATGCAATTCTTGTTGGAGCGGGCAAAGTATGATCATGCCCGATTTAAAACTTGGTTTTGAGGGGTAAGATCTTTTAAACAATTATACCGTTTGTTCGGTATTCACTTTTTGATGATAATGACATATGGTTGGCATTTTAAACTTCATTCAGCCGATTTCTCGGCTTTTTATTTAAACGGTAGTTTTTTGCATGTTTTTGGATGCGTAACATACTCGTTTTATTTCATATCAACTGCTCGTTATAGAAAGACTAAACCTTGAAATAAGAACAAACAAAATTTATTTATTTCAACATTGATCTTTCATACAATCAAAGCCGAGCTCTCCAGCTCTTTCACATAACTAAGGCCAGATGTTTCGGCCGGGGCCTGATAATACAGCCGGGACTGGTATGTCCCTGAAATTGCTCCGCACGCCAATCATGGATGGCGTGAGCGAGGGCCGGTTTAATCAAAGGGACAAAAGGAAAGAGGGGGGGAATGGCGACTACTCCGACCGGCGTAAATGTTGGTCGGAGGAGAGAACTCTTGTCTCTGCCCAGAACTCGGTGGTCGAAGACCAGCCGTGATGGGGTCAGCGAGAGTGGAGCCGCCTTTTCCGATCCCGCCCATTCCTATGAAGTAATCGGTTTTGTTGACCTCTTCTTCTTCGATCATCTCCTTACTCTGTAGTCGGCTATTGATCGCTCGCCATTCCTTTTCCTTCATACCACTCCGCTTCCATTCCTTAAAAGAATGGCGAACCTCACCCTTAGTATTTATAGACCGAACGTTCAGAAGAAGATCAATGGTTTTGAGAAGATCTCGAGGAGATCTTTTATTTTGGTCTAATCCATATCGTGCACTGTTGGCGTTTCGATTTGACAATGCCATTTATTTGGCGTTGCAGGTACCGAGCAGTAGATATTTATTTTATTCCTGATTTTCCTCAATTTGGTTATCAATTTCGCGGATTTCCCATAGAGTGGGAAAATACCGTTTCAAAAACTGGCCATTGATAATCTTCTTTTCTTGGCCGTCTAATGACTCTATATGATATGCCCCCCCCCCCCCCCCCGGGCAATACTTTGCTGATTTGCAGTGGTCCTTCCCATGTAGGTGACCACTTTCCGTATAAGGAGTCTTTTTTCCCTATTGGTAGAAGTGTTTTTCATACTAGGTCTCCTTGGGCAAATGACTTATGCTTTACTCGGCGGTTATACGATCTCGCAATCGTTTGTTTAAGCGCCTTTTGTCGGTCTAGGGCTAGCCTCCACATTTCTCCCAAGTCTTCTAACTCGATTAAAATTGCTTCTGTGTACTCCTTGGGAGTAAAATTATTTTGAATAGCCACCCTCAAAGATTTGACCGTGATTTCTACTGGAATAACTGCCTCATGACCGAAGGTTAAGGCAAAAGGGGTAGTCCCAATAGACGTCTTGTAAGACATTCGATACGCCCATAAAGCTTCAGATAGAAGTTTGTGCCAACTTCTTGGCTTATCTTCAATCATCTTTCTCAGAATATTTTTCAACACTTTTTTGGTGGCTTCCGCCTGCCCATTTTCTTGTGCATAATATGGTGTCGATTGAATCATTCTGATGCCATATGTTTTGGCAAATTCCACCATTTCTTGTCCCACAAAAACGGTGCCTGAATCGGTCGTGATGGTTTCTGGGATACCGTATCTGTGAATTATCTGCTCCCTGATAAACTCAATCACATCCGATTGTTCCACCTTTTTCAAAGGTTTGGCTTCCACCCATTTGGTGAAGTAATCGGTAGCTTCTATGATGAAATTTTGTAGCCCAGTTGAAGGAGGATATACTTTTCCGATTAAATCCATTGCCCATCCTCTGAAGGGCCATGGCTTGACTATTGCCTGTAATTCAAATGCTGGTACCCTTTGAACAGGTCCATGTTTTTGACACTCTTGACATCCTGTGGCGAATGTTTGGCAATCTTTCAATATTGAAGGCCAGTAATAACCATGCCGACGTAATAACCATCGCATCTTGATCGCAGCCTGGTGTGCGCCACAGACCCCCTCATGTACTTCGGCCATAACTAACATAGCCTCTGTAGGGTTGACACATCTAAGTGGGATGTCGTCAATACTCTTTTTGTATAATTCACCGCCCAGAATGAAATAGTTGGCGGCTTTCCTTTTGGTTGATCTGCTAGCCTTCACAGTAGGATCTTTGAGATATCCCCAGATCTCACCTCTCCAATCCTGTCGTATTGTCTGATTACAACATGCCAGTGAGTCTACCAAAAATGGTCTCTTCTCGGAATTTGGGAGAGATTGTACGGTCACTGTTCTGATTGAATCACGCAGCCTGAGTCCGGATGCTAACTGGGCCAATTCATTGGCTTGGTAATTATCCTTCCTCGGCCGATGTTCAAATTCGATTCTATTGAACTGCTGGGCCAAGAACCTTGCTCTTCATAGTAAGAGTACCAATGACTCGCTATTGCAGTTATATATGCCCTCCATTTGCTTCAAGACGAGTTGGGAATCCCCAACAATATTGACTGCTCGAGCACCCATTTCCCATAAAATTTCCAGCCCTATAATCGTGGCTTCAAATTCTGCCTGATTATTTGTAGACAATTCTTCGAGCTGAAATGCATGTTCGTGTTTATCGCCGGTTGGTGATGTTATTACCACTCCAATCCCAGAAGCGAATTCTGTCTTTGAACCATCAAATTCCAGTGTCCATGGTTGGAATTCGGCGTAGCAAAAACTGGCATGAAACACTGGGATATCAAGTTCTTTTTCCTGTACACTGGATGGATGATCGGCCAAAAAATCGGCCAATGCTTGTCCTTTTACTGCTTTCTGTGGTACATATTTGAAGTCGAACTCCATCAGAGTCAGAGTCCATTTCCCGAGTCTACCACTCACCGTGGGTCGCGTGAGCATATATTTAACCACATCAGTGGCTGCTATGACAAAAATTTCTCTGGCCGAAAGGAGATAATGTCGCAATTTGATAGCTGCATAGTAAAGCGTGAGACATAACTTCTCCAAATTAGTGTACCTTTCTTCCACCGGATTGAGAAATCTGCTAAGATAATAAATGGCTAGCTCAAACCCTTGTTCATTTTCTTGGGCCAATAAGACTCCAATCGAATCATTTGCAGCCGCTATGTAAAGCTTCAGAGGCCGTTCTTTTGAAGGTGGTACCAAAACCGGGGGCGTTGCCAAATATTGCTTGATGCTTTCGAACGCGGCTTGGTGCTCCTTATTCCAAATAAATTCCTCCGTATCTTTGATCTTTAGTAATGGAGATAGGACCCTGATCTTTCCGGACAAGTTTGAAATGAATCTCCTTAAGAAATTCACTTGGCCGAGCAATCTTTGCAGCTGTTTCTTATTGGCCGGTGGCTTGGCCTCCATGACCAATTTTGTCTTATTTTTGTCAACCTCTATTCCTCTTTGGTGCACGAGAAAGCCTAGGAAATTTCCGGCCGACACTCCAAAGGCACATTTTAATGGGTTCATTTTCAAGCTATACTTTCGAAGTCGCTCAAAAACCCGCTTTAAATGTTGTAAGTGGTCTTTCTCGGTCTGAGATTTTATTACCACATCATCAATATATACCTCGAGTATCTGACCGATCATATCATGGAAGATAAGATTCATTGCCCTCTGATAGGTTGCACCAGCATTTTTCAACCCGAAGGGCATAACTACCCAACAGTAAGTTCCTAATGCTCCAGGGCAACGAAAAACTGTTTTGGCTACATCATCTTCGGCAATAAAAATTTGATTATAGCCGGAGTGGCCATCCATAAATGACAAATACTTATGCCATGATGCATTATCAACTAAGAGATCAGCGATCGGCATTGGATATTCATCCTTGGGTGTTGCAGAATTAAGATTGCGGAAATCAATACATACCCTAATTTGACCATTCTTTTTTATTACAGGCACCACGTTAGAAAGCCAATTAGCATATCGTATTGGCCTAATGAACCCGGCTGATAAAAGCCGTTCTATTTCAACCTTTACTTTATATATTACGTTGTCACCCATCCTTCTTGAAGGCTGTCTGAATGGTCTGAATTCCGGCTTGATAGGGAGCCTGTGTTCTACCATTTTTCGATCCAACCCTGGCATCTCTTGGTAAGTCCAGGCAAAACAGTCCGAATAATCGGCCAATAGTTTTTCCATTTCTTGTCTGACCGAGGGCGGTAACAACTTGCTTATGAAAACAGGCTTTCATTCTGCTTCTGTTCCCAGGTTGATTTCTTCTAATGGATCCTGGGTGTCTACCTTCAGGTCCTCTAGCTTGGCTGGTGCTGCTTGCAGATCGGCGAGAGTAATCTCATCCCGATCTTGTATCCTTTCATCATCTTGTCCGTTGATGAATTCGGCTGAGTTCACCATTATTTCGCCGTTTTCCGACCATTCCTGATCCTGTTGCAATTTCCCTATTTTTTCTTCCTGCATGTAAGCCGTCATCTTTCTTAAGACGGCCTCTGCAACTTCTGATGGTTTAACCATCATTTGATAGTTCTTTGAGTTCGGCGACTGCGGCTACCTCTGTGAGCCGGTATTGCGCCGATTGTAGCATAGCCGAACTTGAAGCTATCGGCTGCCCATTCTTGTCATATCCATTAAATGAAATAGGTTTTACCCCTTCGTGATAAAGGGATGCATGTGCGGCATTGGAATCTACGGCAAATGGCCGCTTGTCGGCTTTCACTTCTTCGATCTTGCCATCTTTCCAAAACAGCAACGATTGGTGTAAAGAAGATGGTACACATCCATTCGAATGGATCCAATCTCTTCCCAGCAATGCGTTGTATTCGGCTGATGATTCAATCACGAAGAATGCCGTGAGAGATTGCCGTGCCCCAACCGTTAGTTCGATTGGGAGGATTCCTCTAGTTCCTGTGATACCCCCTGCAAAGTTAGTAACAGTAATTTCGGAAGGAATTAAATCTGAATAAGTCTTTCCTAGCTTCTTCAATGTGGAGATTGGAATGAAATTTATTGCTGCCCCATTATCAATTAGAATTCTATTGATAGGGATCCCATTCATGTGCGCCTTTATAAATAAAGGCCTCAGATGTTGAGTCATGGCTAAAGATGGTTCAACAAAACATACCTCTCCAACCGGACCGATTTTATCATCATCGGCCGGTTTTTGGTCTTTTTCCTTTTCCTCGAGGTGTTCCGGATCGATCACATACAGAGCTATTGGGTCTTCCTCTTCATTGATCTCTTGTAACCGTGGCAATTCCTGGCTGGCCCCAAAAGTCATAGGTAAAGTGAGGACCATGTGGCAGTCAAGTGGTATCGGGGGCATTCGGCCGAAACAAATTTCAGCTATTGACGCATCAGCACTCAAAGGAGGTTGACTCAGTGACTCACTGATCTCGTCTTTCGGAGTTTCGAGCATCAATTCCTCCGTTATTTCTACCGTAGAAGGAGTTGAGATCCTGCTATATTTTGTTAATAATTGTTCAACTAACAATTGTTCTCCTTCTCCTCCGGCGAAATTGTCCGTCAATTCCTCGTTCGAAACCAGCCTTTCGGTCACTGCATTGGAATTGTGTTCGGGCGTAGTATCTGGAGCGATTGGTGAATTGGGCGGGCTCTTTTTGAGCCTTTGTGGTTTTGGAATCCGCCTTTTGGCAACAAACCTAGACAACCAATATGGCTCGGATGATCCAGTACTCTATTCCTGGTATCGTTTCTTAGCTTGCTGTCGCTGCCAGCGTCGCTTCTGCGTTCTGGTCAGTTCTGCGATACTTGCCTGCGCATGGAAAAGAAATTTAGGATGAGTCAATCTTTTCCAGTGACCATCCTGAATAATAGGTGGTTTTAACATCCTGGGTTTGACCCTGTTTACCATCCTATATTGTTCGTGAGTCATATAGCCGCTATCCCTAGCGGAGCTATAGGTGGCTGTCGTCCTTGTCGGCGAGCCTACTTGTCTTCCAGAAGTCAAGTATAATGGTTTCTTGCCCCCCTGCGTGTGGCGGGCATCTTCATACTTGATGGATTTCCCTTTACCCTGGGAATGCTGGTATTCTGTTATCACTATTTGCCTGCAGTTTTGACAAAGACGATCTAATGATATTTCTATCTTCTGCGGGATCTTGTATGGTGCATCCTTATTAATGGAAGAATCCTCTGAGGCAACCGTCTCCAGTCGCTTTCTGGTTGCCACTTGATTGGAAGATAATTCAAAGGACGCTGAAGCCAATTTCTTTGTTGTTATCTCGTTAGGATCTTGCTTTCTGCTTTCTTCCATTCTGGGCTCGCGCCTGGATTTATGCCACCATTCGCCCCATATCTCACCTCTTCTTTCTTTACGCCATGACCGTCCTTGTGTAGGTGGATACCTCCAACAGTTTCTAGGTTGTAGGTTCACCTGGTTTTGCTCTGGTTGCGATTTTTTCCCCCATATTTCTGACGAGGATCCATCCAGGTCGACTTTGACTGCTGGGGTGCGTTTTGGTAAACCAATGGTGATCATATTCGCCGATACCTCCTTAGGGAAAGGTTGTGTATCAACCTGCATCTTCCCTTTGTCTGTCTCTGCAAACTTTAGGAGTCCTTTATCAATATTCTCCTGTATCACATTACGAAGCACAGTACACTCATTAGTTTCGTGAGTTTTTACTCCGTGCCATTTACAAGATTTGCCCTTGGCCGCCACATTGGCCGGGATAAAAGGATGATCTTTAGTCAGTCTGAAGAATCCCTGTTTTAGAAGGTATTCAAATATTTCGGCCGTCTTATTTATGTCAAAGGAATAATTTCGGCTAAAAGTATTTGTTTCTTTTGCTGCTTCTGTATCCTTGGTTTTCCGGATAAGAATTGGGCAAGTGATTGCTTGTTTTCCAACGACTTCTACAACTCCGTATTCAAAGTTCGGGTCTCTGTAGTAAGACCCGTAAGACGAGACTTTCTTTTCATTATCTTCCTATAACAGCCATTCATATTTGGCTGCTCTGGCCGATAATTCAAATAAATCTTCGAACTGTTCACCTTCGAATTTCTTTCGAAATTCAAAGTGTAGTCCGTTTAAGGCCAAATTTGCAAATTCCGATTCCGGTAAAAGAATTCGGCATTTGTTTTTCATATATTTAAAGCGAGCGATATACTTATCGGCCGACTCCCCTGGTTGTTGCCTTAATCGAGCAAGATCAACCATGGTTACTTCGGGTTCCGTACGATAAAATTGGGAGTGGAATTTTTCTTCCATCATTGCCCAATTTGTAACGGAATTGGCCGGTAATGTAATATACCACGTAAAGGCCTGTCCGGTTAATGAATTTCCAAATAGTCTGAGCCTGAGGAAATCATTACCGGATGCCTCTCCACATTGTACCGTAAATCGGCCAATGTGTTCAATGGTAGACTGTTGACCTTCTCCTGAAAACAAAGTGAATTCGGGAATCTTGTATCCCCTAGGAAATTCAAATTGCTGGTCAATCCAGCCCGCGTAAGGTTTCCTATAAACTGGCCTAGTCATTCGTCGGTGATACTGATCTCCGATCATCTCTTGAATTACATTTTGGATGTAATTACGGTTTACAGCCATATTTCTTACCCCAATGTCTTCTCTATGGTTCTCCTGTGCTTCCCTTTGTCCCATTGGACGCACCTCGATTGGAGGCACATTATGGGGAATTGGGATACCGGGTGGTATTTCTCCCCTTAAAGCAGCGGTGTTGGCTTGTTCATTTCGGCCATTTCCACCTAAGTTCATGGGCGGTGGTTGCTCAGGGATATTAATCCTTTCATGAACATTCGAACCAGCGGCCGATGTTTCGGCTCGCTCAGCCATCATAGCCGGTCTTGCCATTGTAGAGAAACCTTCCTGTAAAACTGCTAGGATTCTACCATTATCAGAAGAAATTTTGTTAATACCCTGACCAAAGCCTGCCATTTGTTGGCTAAGACCTTGTATGGCCTGGATGAGTCGTTCATTAAGATCCGGCTGAGAACTCGAAGGTCCTTCTTCCGGGACTTCTGAACCATAAAGAGGATTTACCTGAGATTCGGCAGGTTCCTCTGGCGTTGCATTTTCGGCATGCCGAGTACTTCTTCTTGCCGCCATTAGTGCTCTTTCAAAGACTAATGGTCCCACCGGGGGTTCCAAAAAAGGATGTTGGTCCGAAATTGGGCCGGTGTGGACATGTGTCGAAAGTGATGACGTGTCTCTACGCAGGCGTGCCAGTATCGTTTGATACAAATGATTTTCGGGTCGAACCCTGACCCCGGGCACCTGTTCCGAATCTGAACCGGGATCGGTCCAGTCGTACTGCAAGTCACCTGTAATAAAACGGGTCAGGCGATGATATGAAGACTAGGGGTCCGGTCTTCGTTTGGGTTCTTGTAAGTGTTTGAAAGTGAAAGCAACTAATGGCACACAAAATCCTTTTATTATAAAATCGGCCGACGAGCCGAAAGCGACAACAGATAATCCTCAAAATGGAAACGAAAAGTACAAAAAGAAAACCGACAGGGCTTGCAGGACCGGCCTGTCCTGGACTTATAGCCGTAATCGGGTATAAGCGCAGGAGGAAGGGGGCGGCTGCTTGCAAAGTCAGTTCAGGGGGTTCACCTTGGATTGCTGCTTACTCGAAAATACACAAGTCCCCTGGCATGATCAGAGCGAGTCTCGGGACTGGCTGCTCAGGATTCTGTCAACACAGAACTGCGAGTCAGGGGCGGCCTCAACTTACTCTCCGGTGGCAGGATGCTGGTGTTAATCGGAGTAAAGAGGGGTCGAAGATGTCACTGCGACTGGAAGCAGTGAGAGAGGTCCTAGTTTATCCTTCTGTATTAGAGGGGATAAAGGATCACGAATGATCAAAATAATATAATAACCGGTTGTGGTTGGGTGGATTGTGTCCTCGAGTTCTTCGAAGTTTATGCCTTTTATAGCCGATCATTGACGGTTGCTCAACGTCCGACTCTTGCACGATCTTCATGATGGTTTGGTCTTCTTCAGTCTTCAGTTCCAAAACGATAACCGCTCGGCCACGATCTTCAACTGGTTTATCCTTAAACGACCGATGACACGATCTCCTGATGTTCGTGGTTTTGTCGTGACTCGACTTGTATTCATGGTTCTGTATTCATGCTGACGTGGCGTAACCAACTATGCGAGGTCTGCATGCTCTGATGTCGTGGCCTGAATATGTCACATAGGTGCCACGTGTCTTCTTCTTATTCGTCGGTCATACAGGGTGTAAACACATCTATTTTAGAAAATTAATTTTAAATTCGTTTTTAGTGATGGTTTTTTTTTTTAAAATAACCCATGTTCAACTTGATAATTGGAAAGCAGTGATATTTTTATAATAATTGAGAACGATATCATGTTACTGATCATGGAGGAGTTTTTCTAAAAATACCCTCACTTCTTAACCTGATTAAAAGATAATAATGAGAGAATTTTTGGGAAGACACATCCTTTGTACATAGTAAAATGACACTCATTCTAAATTATTTTAAAAAGTATCACTGCTTTCAAATTACAAAGAATTAGGTGACCTAATCTAGATTATATTTTAAGAAAATCACTAAAACCAATTACCCATAAATTTATCATGCGAGAACGACTTAATCATGTAAAGTCTTCAATGAAAGATATTGACATCGAGAAAAAAAGGGCCATTGGATAAAAATAAAAATATCATCTATTTTAGAAAATTAATTTCCAAATTGGTTTTTAGTGATGCTCTGTAATGCCCCGGATTCAGGTTACGTCGTAAAGCGGTAACTCGTACCCAAAGGGTTAAATTTATCTACACAGGATCGCTATATCAGAGTGAAGAAAAACATGAAATAAGCATTAAATGTATATAATCAGAGTCCACTAAGCCCATCTCAAAAAAAATACCAACTATAATCTAATACTCACATGATCTCAATATTTACCTGCAGATATCGTCTTTTCTAAGATCTAAAAACAAAACAAAACGGTGTGAGATACGAATATCCTAGTAAGCAGCAATATGCATATAAAAAAAAACACAGTCCATATAATTTTTCAAAACCTTTCATGGGGTTACAAAGATAAAATAACTTTCGATGTAAAACCAATATCCGTCGGACAATTCACAGTGACATCACAAGACTCATGAAATTAGACTTCATTGAGAGGTCAATTACCCGTTCCAATTGCCACCTCCCGTCGTATATGAGCCGAGATACACAAACTATCACATAGGGGAGAACCCAATCAGATACAGAATTGGGTTGACAAGTACAACTGAGTCAAACTGCAACAATAAACTCAAAGAAAGACCTCACCGAGATACATGGTGGTATGGGTTGTTGCAGCTCAACCAGATACAGGAAGGCCTCACCAAGATACATGGTGGTACACCTACATGGACCACAGGATTAACCTAACAAAGACCGACCCATTTCATTACATAGCTAACGCATGGATCCACACATAGCTATGCCCGCTAAACACTAAAGCCCAAATCAAAATAACCAATCCATTCTAATAGTGCCAACCATAGCATCAACACCACTCCAAGATACATGGAGGGAACCAATAATTCATTCCAAGATACCTGGTAAAACTAAATCCTCAATCCAAGGTACATGGAGAGGATCCCGACTCATCCCGAGATACATGGGTGAGAAAACAATCACAAAATATTTATATAAGCCGAAACCATCACTTTCCCAAGTAAACCATGCACCACATATATATAGATAATATATGAATTTTAAGTTTCAATATATTACAATTCAAAATCAATATGGTTTACGATAACAAATATACACTTTAAATTATTATTAATATAGTATACAAATATTCCAATAATAATATCACTCACGAATCCCACATCAATAGTGATTTAATTGTTCATTATATTAATAACAATACATATTTAATTTATTATTATTATTGCTATTATCACTATCATAATTCTTGTCGTCTCTACACACGGTTTAAGATATAACAAATTATATTATAAGTGATCATGATTAGGAAGTTGAGCTAAATCATCAACATCTAAGAATATATTTTATTACTATTACTTTATTCATTTACTTGTTTTAAAGTTAAGGTAAACTATTTGTTTTATTACTACTATTTTATTTATTTAATTTATGGTGCGAAATAAGTAATTTATTTCACCTTGGTATGCATTCATAATATTTATACTAAGATAGCCATGCCTTGGATTCTAGAATTAATATTCTAACTATATAATAAAAGTAGTCTAAAAATTTAGTTGATATACGATAAATAGTAAGGCCATATGACCATAATGTAATAAGTTCCATTCGAATGAACCTTTTTAAAATAATTAATAATAAGATCTATAACCTGTAAAGTTATTTACAGAACCATCATGTATCTGGCGTACAGAGGTGCAAAGTTTCTCTTAATTACAATTCAGCATCAGTAATTGATAAGAATAACAAGTGTAAATATGGAATTAATAATCTTCCTTCAACTTTAACTGTTTAAAATTTACAAATAAGTCTAAGATTATCTCTAATTTACAAATAAAATACACTGTGCAACACGATTAAATTAATAAATTCTCTCTTCCGTGAAATGCAAACCAACCCCAATTCCAATCTTGACTCACTCATGCAATTTCCTCCTTATTTTATTCTCTCTCTCTCTCTCTCTCTCTCTCTCTCTCTCTCTCACTCTCTCTTCTCTATTTTCGTCCTCTTCCTTCTTACGTTTGTTTTTTTCCTTTTCTGTATTCTAGTAAGCATCTCAAACAGCAAGGCCGACCTCATCTACAATGATGGGTCTATGTGTGATACGAAAATACCCATCTTCTCCTTCTTCTTTTATAATCAAATTTGAGAACCCATCTTTCCTATTCTGATTCTCTCTCTTCTGAAAGAACCATTTGCTTCTCTTGTGATACTGATCAACCATACCGGTTTTTGCATTGTTATTGTCTTAGTCATACACTCATCCAAACCAAGAATTAAGCAAGTAAAACAATGAATAAACCCTTCAGATTATCAAGACAATAACAGAGCATAAAATCAAACCAACAGCATTGCATATTGACTCAACAACATTGTAGTTTTTAACGTTTAATCCGAAATCAATATGCAGGTTTTAATGTTTGATAAGGTTTACTGCTTACCTACAATGTAATAGTAATCTGGATCTCTCTCTTCTCGGTGGTTTGCTCCGGCCGCAACTCTTACAACCAAAACAATTCTCTCTACGCATGCTTTATTCCAATAAACCCTATTTTAGAGAAGATGATCCTATGCTTGACAACCCTACAAAATATATATAAGCCAGCCAATCATATTCTAGATAAAAACTAGAATTTTACTTATCTCTCTAAAAGATCGTCCCACCGTTGGATTTTAAAAAGAGTCTAGATCTTGGCCTTCCATCTCATCACCTAAATAAAATAATAATAAAATTAATTAATAATTTCCTAAAATCTCCAAATAAATTATTTAATATTTAGTAAATCCACAGGTGTTACATGCTCTTTTTAAAATAACCCATATTCAACTTGGTAATTGGAAAGCAGTGATATTTTTATAATAATTGAGAACAATATCATTTTACTGTTCATGGAGGAGTTTTTCTAAAAATACCCTCACTTCTTAACCTGATTAAAAGATAATAAAGAGAGAATTTTTGGGAAGACACATCCTTTGTACATAGTAAAATGACCTTCATTCTCAATTATTTTAAAAGTATCACTGCTTTCAAATTACAAAGAATTAGGTGACCTAATCTGGATTATATTTAAAAAAAATCAATGACTGACTTTATAGAGTCAGTCATTGAAAAAGAAATTAATTGACATGGAGAAAAAAGGGCCATTATATAAAGTCTTCATATAAATTCTTCAATGAAAGATATTGATTCACTTTATAGAGTTAGTCATTGAAAAAGAAATTAATTGACGTGGAGAAAAAATGGACATTAGATAAAGTCTTCATTGAAACTTCAATGAAAGATATTGATTCACTTTATAGAGTCATATTAACGTGGGGAGAAAAAAAGGGCTAGCTTCATAAAGTCTTCATATAAATTCTTCATTGAAACTTCAATGAAAGATATTGATCGACTTTATAGAGTCATATTAACGTGGGGAGAAAAAAGGGGCTTTATAAAGTCTTCATATAAAATTCTTCAATGAAAGATATTGACTGACTTTATAAAGCCATATTGAGGTGGAGAATGACTTCAATGAAACTTCGATGAAAGATACTCACGTGGAGAAAAAAATGGCCATTGGATAAAGACTTCATATAAAATTTTCAAAGATTGCCTTTATAAAATCATATAAAGTGATGCTTTGTTAAGAAGAATAAATTATTTTAATGTGGGGCTTTTGGAGAAAAAGTGAGATGTCCACGTGGAAGAGAGAGAATGTGGTTTTAGTTAAAGATAGTTATGAGTTTCTAGGTAGGGTTGCTAACTGGGCCGTGCCGGCATGGCACACCCCGTGCCCTGGGGCGTACCGTGCCAGGCCCCCCTAAACGGGCACGTAGCTCGTTTAGGCATGGCCCGGCAACCACGCGGCCCGGCAGGCCGTGGCTTGCTCGGCATGCCAAGGGCTAGTGGCTAGCCCTTTTTCCCCTCCAAAAAGTGGTTTTAACCACTTTTTTGACACTTTTACTCCCCCAACAGCCATATAACTGCCATATTGGGGGGGGGGGGGTATGGTTGTAATTGACTGTAAATGACCTTTTCTACCCTTCCAACTACCAAATAACGTTATATTGGAGGGTAGAAGTGGTAAAAAGCCACTTTTGGTTTTCTATAAATATGCCTGCCCCTTCCCACTCCAAACCACACATCTTCTACAATCTCTTACTCTTCTCTTCTTACTTTATTAGAGTCTTGTTAAGAGTTTTGGCCAATGGCCGGTAGATTTGGCAGAGTGCTCACATGGGGGGTCCCTAGGCCGAGCATTTGCCAAACTTTTAACTAGAGTATAAGAAACTTATAAATCTGGTTACTATTGTTGTATTTGCAAAGTTATGCTTGTACTTGTAATAATTAATTTATTTATATTTTTTTGAGCAAAATCTATCCTAGTATGTGTAAAACAATTTTGTGAATAATAAAGATATTTTTCAGAATTTTTTTTAATGATTTTTTATTATTTTTTCCAATTTTCCTTTGTTTTTTTTTTTTTTTTTGCAAAAAAAACAATTTTTTCAGACCCAGGCCCGCCACATGCCGCTTGCCGGGCTGTGCCTAAGTATATGCCAAATGGGCTTGGCGAGCCGCGGCCCACCGAGTACGCGGCATGCCCAGCCCGCGTTAAACGGGCCTAAGCCTTGCCGGCCCGGCCCGTTTAGCATCCCTATTTCTAGGACTCTGAAAAAATAAGGATTAATCATATAATTTTAATTTAGTTAAAGATAACATTGGAGAAAGGGATCATGTCCACGTGGAGGTAATATATATATTTTATGAAATTTTTTATTTTAAATAAATTATTTTGACATGGGGCCCAAAAGGGCTATTAGAGAAAAAAGAGGATGTCCACATGGAGGAGAGAGAGTATGGGGTTTGAAGACTCTGCTTTTATATATATCTATATGATTTGACATTTTATTTGTGGATACTTTGACCAGATTATTAGAAGGATAAATTCAACAATGTTAGTTGGGAGAAAATGACTTCATAAAATAAACTCGGCAGTTAGGATGATTAACAGAGATGAAGAAAGATCTTTTTGCTAAACTTTGCTCCAAACTAGTCCAAAATAATACCTCATTGTGGACTGAAATAATCAAATAAAAAATATTTAAATGATATAAGTTTATTTTCATTAAGTAACAACTTAAAAGTTAATTAGAGGCTTTTAATGAATATAAGCTCTAATTTGATTAAGAGCCAAATAGTTAACTAGTGTTTATTTTTAAATTGTTAACGTCTTAACATTAGAAAATATTTAATTATGACTTAAATTTTATTAATTATATATCAATATATGTATATTTAATATAGTAATATATAATACTTAATGCACACATGCGCCACACATTTAATGAGCCGAGCCTACTCAAGCTCAACTCATGAGCCTACTAGCTCAGTTCATTGATGGCCTTAGGCGTGATAGGTAGTGGTGGTGGGTGTGGAGAGGGTGGCGGAAAGGAATAATGGTATGTGGTGGTGGTGGGAGAGTTTCTTTTCTTTTCTTTCAAAATATTTGCCGTTTCAAAAAGAAAATTTTTATTTCCAAAGAGAAGAAGAGAAATTTTAAATAATTTTTCTCTTCAAGTCTCTTTCCTTCATTCCAACTAAATAGAAAAAAGAAAATTTTAATATTTTCTTTTTTTTTTTTTTTTGGGTCAAAATCCTGACTTCCAAACACAACATTAAGAGATGAGATTTTTAATCCCCATTAGGGATGGCAATGGGGCAAGGTACCGTTTAACCCTCCCCACCCACCCCAAAGGGTTAGGGTTTGGTTTCCCTAAAATCGGGTTAGGGGCAAGTTAGGGTTTAGCCCAACCTACCCCGAACCTGACCATCATATATAAAGATATTATTTTTAATGTTTTTTAAATATTATTTCATACATATTATATACAAAAAATACATATATTTTTAATAAATATATAATTTACGCATATTTTATATTTTTTAAAAAGCATTTTTTTTCATTGCATTCACCAACCAAGGTAGACCAGCCCCGCCCTGCTACCAACCCGATAGGGGTGGGGTAGGGTTTGGTATTTGCTAATCTCCTGTAGGGGCTGGTTAGGGTTCACCAAAACCCATCGCAAACCCGCCCCGTTACCATCCCTAATCCCCATGTTGTGTTTGTTTAATAGAATTTATAAAAAGGGAGAGGAGAAAGAACTTTGCTGAAATCTATATGTTTGGTTTACGAGAAGTGTAAACCCATTGAAAGCAATTTTCCAAAAGAGATCCATATTTTAATAAAGAGTTCTCATAGCTCACACATAATTTCAAAGTCTAGCGCATAATTAGAATCCATTTTAAGATAAAATTTTAAACTATTCTCTGATTCTTGGCAAAATCTAATAAAAGAGATTTTTGGGATTCTCCCTATGAAAAAGAAAGCAATAGAAAGCATAACTTCTTTCCACACAATACCGCCTTTTTGAATAATCTCATTCTAAATCCTGTGTAACCAAAAAAATTATAGATTCTTAAAATCTGAAATTATAATTGGATCGTGATAGTCCAGATTTGAAATCAAAATCCATAATCCTAACTAAACGAGGACTTCGAACCACGATTTCACAAAAAGCAGGGTAACAAGAGGAGTGTTTTAGCCACGCTAATTTGCCCTTGATATGCAATACCATGGCATTAATTGACAACACCAACAGCCACCATCTCTTTTGATGATTTAAAGCATTGATTTCAAATGTCATCTTCTGGCTGATCAACGACATATTTAAGCATCAGCCCTGAAGCAACCCCACCAGCAGTAGCATTTAACTGCTAAAAAGAAGCACCTCACGGTCCTCACATGATAAAAATACATCCTAAACATCATCACTTTCTATTCAGCCAAAAATCTAAGAAATGTTTTAAACATCACGACATTGAATCCCAATAATGGGTCGAACAGAACACAGCAACAACAACAAAAATAGAAGCAGGGCATGGCCTACCTTGAAATTCTCCTTGGTAGCCCTTGTAAATCTTCTGAATATCAACAGAAAGGTAAAAGTAATATGTGCAATCAGTTATATGTCCATAAGAGATTAACAAAACTTGCAATATCTAGTACTACAGAAGAATAGGAAGGAAAATTTTTTGGCTGCACTCTTGCCTAAGAAATGTCTTAATAGTGGGACTTCCCATCTCAAACTTCAGAAAATTTAGTATATCTGTCTCCATCTTTACAATCTACGTGATTGAAAAGCTTTATTAGGACACTATAGGAAGAGTAAACTAGAGAAGCAGAAATAAACCAATCAAAAAGGAAATAGAAGACTATTTCACCTCTGCTTTGGTATAAGTATTATCAGTAATGTAACAGAAGTCTTCTACATGTGGAGGACTGATTTCTTCATATTTTCTGAAACACCAACATATTGGTAATATCAGTAAGATATAAAAGCTACATCTCATTATTTGGGGAAAAAAAGAGAGGCGAATACTGAATTAAACTTAGCTCATCCCAAAAGCTGAAGTCTCTAATTGTTAATAGAATGTGAAGACAAGAATCTATCTGTATAGGTGACAGTGAGATAAAGAGAATTAGATACAAGTTTGTATTCATCAGCAACTTCCACCAACCAATCCACCAAAATCCCACGCATATGGGCCGTAACATCCTTCTGCACCTTCTCAATATAATCAGGCAAAGGCCTCCTCTTCTCTTCCTTCTGAACCAGAAACCACCATTAGAAAAAAGGAAAAAAAAAAAAAGTTGGTGCCTCAATTGAAGAACAAACCAATTCCATACCCAATTGAACAAATTTCTATATCCCAAAATCCTGACCAAGAGAAAATAAAAAATCAGTCTATAGATTCCAAACAACATATGAATCAAGCAAAAGTAGGGAGCTGAACTCCAAAAAATCCCCATCCTCATCGAGGCAAACCACAAATCCAATTCTTAAATCATACAAAAGCGGAACCCAGAGCCCCAAACATGAAACCACCCCCAAAAATGGCGAAACATCCATCCATACCTCCATCGAGTGAAGATATATGCAGATGTCGGAAGCATAAGGAGCGCACATTTGTGGGTCATTCGTATTCCCTTCAGCATTCTGCGCAACCTTTGTCCGATCCTTCTTTTTCGCCCTGCATTTGGGCTTTTCAGGTATAAGATCCGAAACCAAACCTGTAGCAGCATTCTCTAGGTCCGTGAGCTCTCCCAACATAACCCGCTTCTTCGTAGCGGGAGCTTATACGGACTGTGCTGCAGCCATGGCAGCGGCGGCCCTCTTCCTCGCTGCACGGGTGAGACGCACGCAGTTCTCCTGCTTGCCCATTGTCGTCGGACAAATAGGGTTTCGGAAAACAATATCTGGTTTTGCCGTAACAGAATACAGAAGAGGAGGAGAAGAGAGAACTCGGAAACACCTGCGTCGCCTTTGTAAGAACTACTGGAAGAGAAAAGAAGAGATAGAAAGCTTTGCATGCCGCCATTTCTGTCATTTCGAAAATTCTGTTTGCGCGCTTTCACAGTGATTTTCGCGAGTCCCTCATTTTTTTTTAACGCTTTTGATCTTGGAGTCTGATGTTGTGGTGAAGTCCCACCACTTATGAATGATTTACCTAATACTTTGAAGTTCAAACAAACCAACAAAGTAATGATAATACACCAAAGCACACAAACAAAGTGTAAACTAGCCACTAAGTGTGTAAGAAAATGAAATAGAAGCACAACTATAAACAAGAGACGAGATTTAATATGGTTCGGCACTAAGGCCTACGTCCACGGGCAATCCGGCAAGATGGAACTCCACTATCAATGCAAAAGATTACAACAAGAAAGGATTTAGAAGACTTACCTCTCTACAAGCTTGACACATAAAACATTCACCCAATCCCACAATATGCAACCTTCCACAATATGCATGTTTGTAACCCCAAACAATCATGAAAGAACCCACAAATAACTTGGAACAAACCTTGCAAGAGATGGAATGGTGAAAACCCTTGTAGAGAAAACCCTTGTCTCTTCTCTTTCTCTCTCCTCTTCTTCTCACTCTTTCTCTTAATAGAACCCCATCTAGTGTCTTATAACCCACATGAGAGAGCCCCTCTCATGTCCTACACTAATGGTATATAAACTTTATTGCTACCATTTACTTGAATACTCTCATATAAGGTAACAAGTCCCAAGAGAACAAAAAAGACATAAAGAGAAGTGATTTTATATCACCTCTCAACAATCTCCACCTTGATAGAAAATCACCTTGCTATTGCCAAATCTACCAACTCACCTTGGCATGATGCTTAGAGAAGTTAAGCTCCACTCCAACTTCTCTAGGGTCACTATTTTAGTCAACATGTCGGCTAAGTTCTCCTTGGTTCCAACCTTTAAGACTTGAATCTTCCCATCTTCAATAACTTCCCGCACATAGTGATATTGGACACTAATGTGCTTAGTTCTTCTATGATACACCGGATTCTTAGCCAAACAAATAGCACTCATGTTGTCGCAAAACAACTCCATGGGTTTTGGACTTAAACCAATCTCACCCATAAGACCTTGAAGCCACACCGCTTCTTTGCAAGCCTCCGTTAATGCCATGTATTCGGCTTCGGTACTAGACAATGCCATCGTTGCTTGTAACTTTGACATCCAATTAATCAAACCATTTCCCAAGCAAAATACATACCCGGTAGTAGACCTTCCTTTGTCAATGTCATTAGCATAGCTTGTATCAACATGCCCATGCATTTGTCTTGAATCCTTACCATATGTGATGACATAGTTACTAGTGCCTCTCAAGTAACGAAGCACCCACTTAGCGGCTTCCCAATGTGCCTTACCCGGATTAGCCATGAACCGACTCAAAACTCCAACCGCATAGGAAATATCCAGCCTTGTACATACCATAGCAAACATTAAGCTCCCTACAAGATTAGCATAAGGAACTTGGCTCATTTTCTTTTTTTCTTCTTCGGTCTTTGGACATTGTTCCAAAGATAACTTGAAATGAGGTGCTAGTGATGTCTTCACAGGCTTAGACTTGTCCATGCTAAACCTTCCAAGAACCTTCTCAATGAACCGCTCTTGTGAGAGTGACAAAGTCCCATTCTTTCTATCCCTTGTAATTTCTATCCCAAGGATATGTGTAGCCGGCCCGAGATCTTTCATCTCAAATGCCTCACTCAATTGTGCCTTTAGCTCTTGAATCTTAGACTTATCCTTACCCACAAGCAACATGTCATCAATATACAAGACCAACATTAAGTAAGTGCCATCTTCAAGTACCTTCATATAAACACAACGATCATATTGACTTCTTTCATAACCAAGGCCCAACATGAAGGAGTCAAACTTCTTGTACCATTGTCTTGAAGCTTGCTTCAACCCATACAAAGACTTATTAAGTTTACACACCAATTCTTCCTTGCCTTCTTCAATGAACCCTTGAGGTTGCTTCATGTAAACCTCCTCCTCAAGGTCACCATGTAAAAATGCGGTTTTCACATCCATTTGTTCAAGCTCTAAATTAAACATAGCAACTAAAGCAAGAACCAAACGAATAGAAACAAGTTTAACAACCGGTGCAAAGACTTCAAAAAAGTCAATACCTTCCTTTTGAGAAAATCCTTTTGCAACTAACCTTGCACGATACTTTGTAATCTCTCCATCCTTGCCTTTCTTGAATTTATAGACCCATTTGCACCCAACCGCTTTTCGCCCCTTTGGTAGTTCCACCAACTCCTAAGTTTTGTTCTTGTGAAGTGCATTCATCTCTTCACCCATAGCTTGCTTCCAACTTGTAGAGTCACTACCATTAATGGCCTCTTCAAATGTGCATGGTTCACCATCTTCCGTGATTAAAGCCCTCATTGTAATAGGATCAACACAATCTTGAAGTCTTGATGGTAAATGCCTTTCACGTCTTGGACGTTCTTGAGATAGTGGTGGTTGTAGTTGTTCATGTTGCCCATTATCTTCTTGAGCTTCAACATCTCCATCAACCACTTCTTCATTAGGAGTTACATTTTCTGGAATAAAACCACCCGAAATAACTTCAAATTGCTCCACCTCATTTTTACCTTCTTCCTTGGTAGGCTCCAAAGTCTTGTTTAGCATTCTCGATTCATCAAAGTGAACATCACGGCTATGAATTATTTTACGAGAAACCGGATCCCATAAACGGTATCCTTTAACATTCTTTCCATAACCAACAAAGATGCACTTTCTAGACTTTGGATCTAATTTATCCCTTTGACAACTAGGAATCAATGTATATGCATCACATCCAAATATTTTCAAATCGGAATAATCACTAGGAGTTCCATGCCATACCTCTTGAGGTGTCTTCTCTCCCAATGCCGCCGAAGGTGATCTATTCACAAGGTAACAAGCCGTGTTGATAGCTTCCGCCCAAAACTCCTTATCAAGACCCGCATTGCTTAACATACACCTTGCACGTTCCACCAAAGTTCTATTCATACGCTCCGCCACCCCATTTTGTTGAGGGGTTCTAACAACGGTATTATGCATGACAATTCCTTCATCTTTGCAAAAATTGAGGAAAGTATTGTTCACAAATTCTAAACCATTGTCGATTCTAATCACCTGATGCTTCTTCCACTTTGTTTCTCCACCTCGGCTTTGAAATGCTTGAATGCAATGAAAGCTTCATCCTTTGTATTCAAGAATGTCACCCATACCCTCCTTGAATAATCATCAATGAAAGATATGAAATAAGATGCACCACCATGTGATTTAGTGCAAGATGGACCCCACAAATCCGAGTGAACATAATCAAGTATGTCTTTGCTAGTATGACTCCCGGCCTTGAAGCTTCTCCTATGATGCTTGCCATAGACACAATGCTCACAAAATTCTTTATCACCAAAGCACATCTTAGGAATAAGTTCCTTTTTCATCAAGATGTCCATACCTTTTTCACTCATGTGACCCAACCTTCTATGCCAAAGCCGAACCGGATATTCATCATGTTCAACCGCCACTTGTACACCATCTACAATTGTACTTCCAAGCAATTTATACAAGTTTCCAACCCGGATGCCTTTCATAACAATCAAAGCACCCTTAGAAACTTTAATCACTCCACCTTGTCCGGTGTACTTGTAGCCACAAGAATCAAGTTCCGATAGTGAAATCAAGCTTTTCTTCAAATCCGGTACATGCCTTACATTTTCAAGTGTTCTAACATTGCCATCAAACATCTTGAGTTGTACCACACCAACACCCACAATATGACTAGTTGAGTTGTTCCCCATCAAGACATATCCACCATCACATGGCTCATATGAGCTAAACCATGACCGATGTGGACACATATGATGAGTAGCGGCGGTATCAAGAACCCAATTTTGATGATAAATAGGACTACTACTAGCCATAAATACCTCATCTTCAATGGACCCGAATATTGATTCTTCCACTTGATTGGCTTCACTTTTGGTCTCGCCTTCATTCTTCTCTTTTTCATATTCTTTACTTGAGTTGGAACCCTTGCCTTTTCTAAAGTAGCAATCTTTCTTCAAATGCCCTTTCTTACTGCTATTCCAACAAGTACCTTTTTCAAACCGGCCTCTTGACTTTGAACGGTGACTAGATTTCCCCCTTGAAATGCTTCTAGATGATCCACCACGCTCATTAGGACGTCCTCTTATAGCAAGAGCCTCCATTCCTACCTCCAATGATACATGCCTTCTAGATTCATCGGCAAACAAGGCACTAGTCACATCATCAAAAGTTAGTTTATCATCCTTTGAACAACTTAGAGTTGTAACCAAGTTATCATAACTATCCGGCAAAGTACATAACATGGTCACCGCTTTATCTCGATCCTTCATGGGTTCATCAATGCTTTCAAGTTGACCAACAATGTCATTAAAAGTGCTCAAGTGCTCGGAGATCTTGGTGCCTTCTTTCATCTTCAAAGAATACAACTTCTTCTTTAGAAGAATTATGTTGAGTAGAGATTTGGTTTGATACAAGCTCTCAAGCTTTGCCCACAACTCGGATGCCGTCTTCTCACCTTTTATATTAAAGATCACATTATCCGCCAAACACAAGCGAATAGTAGAGACCACCTTCATATCCATTTTTAACCAATCCTCTTTGCTCATAGTGGATGGCTTTTTACTTATACCAAGTAAAGCTTCCTCTTGCCCATTTTGCACCAAGACATCATACATCTTAATCTTCCATAGCTCAAAGTTATTTCTTCCATTAAACTTCTCCACCTCAAATCGGTTGCTTCCCATTTTACTACACTTTTACTCACTTAGGCAATTTCACAAACACCTTGTTCACACTATTTTCACATAACCCGGAAGCTTTGATACCACTTGTTGTGGTGAAGTCCCACCACTTGTGAATGATTTACCTAATACTTTGAAGTTCAAACAAACCAACAAAGTAATGATAATACACCAAAGCACACAAACAAAGTGTAAACTAGCCACTAAGTGTGTAAGAAAATGAAATAGAAGCACAACCATAAACAAGAGACGAGATTTAACGTGGTTCGGCACTAAGGCCTACGTCCACGGGCAATCCGGCAAGATGGAACTCCACTATCAATGCAAAAGATTACAATAAGAGAGGATTTAGAAGACTTACCTCTCTACAAGCTTGACACATAAAACATTCACCCAATCCCACAATATGCAACCTTCCACAATATGTTTGTAACCCCAAACAATCATGAAAGAACCCCCAAATAACTTGGAACAAACCTTGCAAGAGATGGAATGGTGAAAACCCTTGTAGAGAAAACCCTTGTCTCTTCTCTTTCTCTCTCCTCTTCTTCTCACTCTCTCTCTTAATAGAACCCCATCTAGTGTCTTATATCCCACATGAGAGAGCCCCTTATAAGCACCTCATTTTTGCGCTCCGGAAAAGCCAGAAATGCAAAACCCGGCTAAAAAGTCAAACCCTGAAGAGTGAAAAGTTGACCTTTTAATCAAATAAAATTTGGCCACCTTGCTTTAGCTCAATGGATAGAGAATCTCGACACGGTTCCAACACAACTGAGTTTGCAGGAATCGGGGTCCGGATGAGAGCTTCTGCGGGCGGTCAAACTTGAGCAGAGCCAAAAGTTGACTTTCTGCTAAAATCCGATCCAGAGGCCTACCCCTAGGTCATTGGATAGAGAATCTTGACACGGTTCCAACGCAACTGAGTTTACAGGAATCGGGGTCCGGATGAAGGTTCTGCGGGCGGTCAAACTTGAGCAGAGCCAAAAGTTGACTTTCTGCTAAAATCCGATCCAGAGGCCTACCCCTAGGTCATGGGATGGAGGGTGCCGATACGATTCTAACGCAATTAAGTTTGCCCAGATCGGAGCCCGGATGAAGGAAATATGAGCTGACGAAATTCCCGAGCAGCAAAACCGGCAATCTGCGCACGTGGCAAAAAGCTGCACACGTGGCGAGTTGCGCAGGAAAATATCTCGGGGATCAAATCCGTAAATATCTAAATGTACGAAATATCCCAGGGACTAAATCTGTAAAAATCCGAGAATATCGGATTAAATTGAAATTTGCCAGGGACTAAATCTGAAAATTCGGATCTTCCGACCAAACGAGCGGTGGCATTTAATGAATTTTCATCATTATGCCGCTCGCGCGGACGTGGTGAGTGGCATGCGCTCACCTTGAGCTGGGCGCCAAAGTGAGCGGCACCCCTTCTCCCTTGCCTATATAAGTCGCGCGACTTTCTCGCGCAAAGGGTTCGGACATTTTTTTCTGGGGTTGGGATTTTTGGAGGGTGCGAAGAGTTTTTGGGGTTGGAAGATTTTTTGAAAAAAAAAGCTAAGTGTTCGGATTTTGGAGGGTTCGAGGAGTTTTTTGTTTGTTCTTCGTCGGGTTTTGGGTTTTCCTCAACTGACTCCCTTCTCCTTCTTCTTCCCTCACCCGAAGCCCCCCTCTCTTCATCCTTGCTTGCCTCCCAAAAAACCCCAAGCGCCTCACCTTTCTTTGGTTCTCCTCCATTTCAACCTAAGCAAGTGGAAGCTTGCCACCGTCGGTGCGGTAAAGTGGAGGCTCCAGCTACTGTCCGGCTTCGAGGAGGCTCCCCCACTCAGCTCCAGAACTCAAGAACCACCAGGTAAGGACCCCTGTTACTTTGGATTTACATATATGAATATGCGGTGTTTTTTTTGTAAGCCGGTCTTCTTTGGTGGTATAAGAGCATTGCCATGAAAGCTTGCCATGCTTTTTTTCTCTTTTTCACTTCCATCCGATGAAGACCACCCAGCGAGGAAGAGGAAGAGACAGAGGCATGCGTTGTTTGCATCGAAAAGGGAGCATGTTCCCCAGGTTCCCGTCATCTAATGTACCCCTGTAAACCCCCCTCCTCCTTCCCTTCTCCGAATGTCTGCATGCATGCACAGAGCTTAGGGACATGCGTAGGTGAAAAAAATTAGATTTCCATGTTGCATAGGCAATCTTTGTTTATTAGTGTTTTTTTTTCTCTTGTTGTTTTATTGCTTGCTATATTTGCTAATATCCTCCCCCAACCCCCCTGTCGTATGCTGCTTGCTCCTTGTTGTGTCCCTATAAGCATGCTCCCATCACCCCATTAACTGTCTGTAGTTAGGCCTGTGTTGTTTTGTGATAATCGGGTTTGGTTTTCCTTTTTTCAAGAGATATGGAGTTGTGTCTTTAAGCAGTTAGATTAAATCCAAAACTAGGTGGGAAGTATTCTGGGCATATTAGGAGGCTAGTGGAACAATTACAGGCCGAAAAAGATCGGCCAGAGATGGATATCTCGAAGTAACAGAGAGTTGAAAATCGCAGTGAGTAGCCGCCCACTTGGCGCTCACTTAGGAAGTAAGCGCCCCTTTTATCTCACTACCCGCCGAGCTGGCGCCCACTTGGCGCTCAGCTCGCGCTCACTTAAAACCATGCGCAATTCTGGCGCCCATCTCGCGCCCACTTGGCGCTCAGCTCGCGCTCACTCCCCGCCCAGCTCGCGCTCACTTAGTATCGAGTGAGCGCCATGTCCAAATTTTGCCTGGTTCTTAGCACCTACTGGCGCTCACCTGGCGCTCACTTCCTGAAGTGAGCGCATACCCCTAAAACATGTCGAATTGCTAGATTTTTGAAAAAATTCCGAAAATACCCCTTACCCCCGCACCCCCACCCCCTTTGTTCGCTGCGCGTCCAACTAGTTCCTTGGTGTGGGGAGGTACCCCACCCCGTGGGCTCCGCTTCGCTCCGCCCACAGGGGCCCCGGGTACCTCCCCTTGGACCTAGCATAATGAGCTAGTCTCCTTGATAAATGTTGATTTTGATATGTTCCTGTGACTTATATGCTGTAACTTTTGTTAGATATGGGTGGCATTTCCGAACCAAACCGGATGAACCAACAACCCGACATGGGACTTGGACCCCCGGTCCAACCTGATTTCTAGTGAGCCTTCCAACGGGGCCCACCCGACACAATAAACATGTATGCATGCAACTTAATCAAGATAAGCAAAATTAACCGATTAAACCGGGCGGGCCAAAACTAAGGCGGTCCACCCGAATCAGACTTGTGAAATTGATGCATGAATTGCGTGGTTTGGCCGAGACCAAGGGCAAGGGCCTACGGGGCCCACCAAAGCCCACCAACCGAACCAAGGAAGGGTGCAAACCCTAACTTCTGGTAACTTGGGCTTACAAGCCCAGATTTGGACTATGGGCCCCAAGCCCAGTGTCCAACTCACTTTGGCAAAATTAAAAATATAAATCCAATAAAGATACTTGGCCACCATGTGGGCCCACCTTAGGGGCCCACAAACCAGTCCGGCCCACCTTTTCATGGAAAACACTTAAAACTTTAAATCTGAACCTAAAGTAAAATCAAAACACTTAACCAAAGCCCCAAAGGGCCTCCTAGGATAGGCCGAGGCCCACAAGGGCACACGGGCTTGACTAAGCCCACCAAGGATACCGTGGGCCTTCCAATGGGGCCCACCCAACCAGACTCATATCACCTAAGTAATCAAGATAAAAGCAATTAACGGGACCCACACCACTCAGGTGGTCCCGCCAGATTTAACCAAACTGCATATCGGATTAGGAATCGGGTGAGACCAATGTAAGCTGACTCAAACCAGGGAACCCACGGGACCCGTCATCCGACGGGGCGGACTAGGGTGTCTACGGACTTCCCCAGACCACAACCGAGACCCTACTTAGAATCTCAAGCCGCAGACCAAAAGCCCTAATAGACCAGATTGGGCACCCAGGTGTCCGCCTGCACTCCATCAAGCGGTGGCGACTCCGAATTTTCCCGTGCCGCGTTTCCGACGCGCGCACACCCCTCTCATGTCCCACACTAATGATATATAAACTTTATTGCTACCATTTACTTGAATACCCTCATATAAGGTAACAAGTCCCAAGAGAACAAAAAAGACATAAAGAGAAGTGATTTTATATCACCTCTCAACATCTGATTTTGCCAATGCGGGATTTCAAATTTCGATTTGAAATTCCGAATTTCACGCAAAAACAGAGTATTGACTATATGTAATCTTTTCCGTGGGCACAAGTTTATGTTCGGAATAGGGGGATGCCTTTCCGCCCTCTTTTTGCAATTCCGATGATAGATTGAATCCTTAAATGGTATTTGATTTGATCCTTATCATTTTGGTAGCATACAGCCTCTAATTTTTTATTTTTTATTTTTTTATACAAACCACGGATCAAACAAAAGCTATTAGGTGCAAGGAAACAACTCTGCTACAAGTCCTTCCAATCGCATCCTCTACAGCAAGCTTCGACATACCCGATGGGACTCCATTATACTAGAAACAGGAGAAGAAGTCAAGCGCGTGGTTGGCTAACCTGTTTGCAACAGTGTTAGCCTCTCTATATATCTTGTTCATCTTGACGGAAATGAAAAATCTGCTCAGATGTCTTGCTTCTTCAAGAAGAGAGGTGATTCTCCAGCGGGTAGAAGAGAAATTTGAGAACCCAGAAACGATCACCTGGGAGTCACATTCAATCTGAACCCCGAATTACGTTGCACGCCAATACCATTCTCATCTCCTCTACTAAGGCCATAGCTTCAGCGATAGTGGAATCCATGTCGCCAATGTGATAAGCCAAATCCCCCATGATTCTTTTCTTCTTCGTTTCTCAGCACCCCTCCTATAGCAATAGCACTAGGCAAGCCTCTCGCGGCACCATCTGTGTTGATAGTAGTCCATCCAGCAGTAGGCCTTTTCCATGCTACGAATACTTCTTCTGTTGTCCTTTTCTCCATTTTACCTCCCGTTTCTTTTATTCTCCTTGAGTCCTCCTGCAAAGCATGGAATAACGAATTGTTACTTGGATTGATAGGTTTTGATTTTCAAAAATAACTTTATTTCTGGTGATCCATACCGCCCAGCACACGTGCCCAGGCTGTAACTATACTCCCTGTTCGATTGTCTGCCTATTTCTCCAGGTCCATGATCACTTCGAAATCCAATTCCTGCAGGTTTGCTGTTGACTTTGAGGTGGAATTCTGTCCCCAATACCTCCGAACCTGATGGCCCGAATGAATTCACAAGTTAAAAATAGGTGAATGTGGGATTCCTGTTCCTTTTTGCAGAGGACACACCTCTTGGATGTACCCCCAACTCTGCTACATAGGATGTCATTGGTGAGGTGAGCTTCTTGCATATCGATCACTTTCCATAGAAAGATCCTTATCTTTTGGGCACAAGGCAAATGCCATATCTTTAACCATCTCTTCTCATCTGCAAAATTTGTATCAAAATTAGCCAAAAGCCTGTATGAAGAAGCAACTGAAACTTACCTGTAGAATTTCCAGTCCAAACCACCCTATCTTTGGATGCAAACTTATTGATTGGAATTGTTTGGATCTTTCCCACTGCAGCCTCAGTGAACTCCTCTCTCAATTTCTCCATTTTCCAACACTTCCGCTCCTGATCGATCAGCTCTGAAACTTTCCTTCCGTTGCTTTTGGAGGATCTAAGCATGTCGTGCTCGGTGACCAGCTGTCTCCAACTACCATCCTCGACCTTTTTCTAGCACCTCTCTTACCTTGCATAACTGCTTCCAGAGCCAAGAGCTACTTCTTTTGGCATGGGTCTGAAAGAAGTCCTTAGATGCGAGATATTTAGATTTCATTAGCTTTACCCAAAGTTTCTCTTCATTTGCAACAAGCTCCCATGCTACTTTTGCAAACAAAGCCTTGTTTATCTTCTTGCAACATTTAATATTTAGTCCACCGTATCTCTTTGGTATGCAGATTTTATCCAGCACACCGTATGCATTGTTGTATCTTTTCCGGTTTGTGCCAGAAGAAATGGTAAGCTTCCTTGTTGATTTTTTCTGAGATGGTCTCTGGGAGCTTCAGACTGGCCATATGGTAACTCAAAAGAATCGAATTAATTAGAGTTAACTTGCCGGCCTAGGTAAGTAACTTGGCCTTCCATCTAGAAAGTTTTCTGTTGATTCTCTCCATCAGATCAGATCAGAGAAGTGGTTGATTTTTGGAGCTTCCATGAAGGTTGGAATTCCAAGGTACTTCCCAAGGGGACTTGGTTGGCCTTACACCAAAAATTCTGGCCAGTCTACCTTTTTCGAGCCGAAATCCTCTCCACCGAACGGTCTTTCAAATGGTCGTTCGAATGCCTAGCATGCGACACGCATCCAAGCAAACTTTTTTCTCACCTCAGCAAACCCAACGGCCGTTTCTCCCTTCACGTTAGTTTTCATCCTTTTCCTCAATCCGTCCCTTCCCTCATGTTTTGCTCAAACGAATAAAATAAAAAGAGATAACCATGCATGGTGGGACTTGTAACCAGGCAAGGTAGGACTTGTAACGGGGCATGGTGGGACTTGTAACCAAGCATGGTGGGACTTGTAATCATGCATGGTAGGACTTATAACGGGGCATGGTGGGACTTGTAACCGAGCATGGTGGGACTTGTAATGGGGCATGGTAGGACTTGTAACCATGCATGGTGGGACTTGTAACGGGGCATGGTGGGACTTATAACCATGCATGGTAGGACTTGTAACAGGCATGGTGGGATTTGTAATCAGGCATGATAGGACTTATAACAGAGCATGATGGAACTTGTAACCGGGTATGATGGGACTTGTAACCAGGCATGGTAGGATGAAAATTTACAAGTCCCACCATGCTCGGTTACAAGTCCCACCATGCCCCGTTACAAGTCCTACCATGCCCCGTTACAAGTCCCACCATGCATGGTTACAAGTCCCACCATGCTCGGTTACAAGTTCCACCATGCCTAGTTACAAGTCCCACCATGCATGGTTACAAGTCCTACCATGCCCCGTTACAAGTTCCACCATGCTCGGTTACAAGTCCCACCATACCCCGTTACAAGTCCCACCATGCTCGGTTACAAGTCCCACCATGCCTGGTTACAAGTCCTACCATACTTGGTTACAAGTCCCACCATGGCTGGTCCTTAAATTTGTAAATATTGCAAAAAAACACTAAGTGTGACGATTTCGGGGCGATTTGCGCATGCTCAAGCGGAGGTTCCAACGGATAGAACGCCGTTCCATCCATTCGCTCATGAGAGAGGAAAAGGGGGGGACACGTGTCGCGTGCTGGGCATTCGAACGACCGTTCAAATGACTGTTCGGTGGAGAGGATTTCATCCGACCTTTTTCCTGACCAGCAACACTGGGACTAAAGTACAACTCAGACTTGTTAGAGTTAAACTTATGACCAACAACTTCACAAAAGGCAGATATAATATCATTGAAATTTCTCATGTTTGTATAACTAGCTCTACCAAAAAGAAGATCATCAGCATACATGAGGTGGCTAACCTGGTCAGCCACTCTATTAACTTTGACACCAAAAATATGTTGCTCACAATTGGCTTTGCAGAGAGCTATGGACAAGACATGTTGGGTGATTATAAAAACATAGGGGGATAGGGGGTCACCCTGCCTAATTCCTCTAGAGGGTTGGATAACCCCACTTGGCTTACCATTGATCAAAACATTGTAAAAAACAAACTTAATACAACACATAATAAGACTAACAAATTTGTGGTTGAAGCCAAGGGCAATGCAAGTTTTTTCAATAAACCTCCAACTCAGCCTATCATAGGCTTTGGTTAGATCAAGCTTGAGGGCAAACAGACCACTCTTAGAATTTTTCTTTTTTCCTTTTAATGGTGTGGTAAATCTCATGAGCAGCAAGGATGTTCTCTTAGATGCACCTTCCAGGGACAAAGGCACATTGGTGAGGGGGGATAATCCTGGCCATCAAAGGGCGCATTCTATCCACTATAAGCCTCGAGATTATTTTATAACTAAAATTGCAGAGGCTTATAAGTCTATAATCCTTTATTTTCTTGGGGTTATCAATTTTTGGTATAAGGACTATATGAGTTTGATTGATTTTCTTATCAAATTCGCCAGTAACAAAAAAATCCTTAACCATATTGCAGATATTAGAATTTATTAACTCCCAGTAGGTTTGATAGAAGATACCTTGAAAACCATATGGCCTCGAGCTTTTTAGAGCCCCCAGTTTCTTGACAGCTTCCCAAATTTCACCATCAGTGACTAGGCGCATCAGGGCATTGTTATCGGCTTCAGTCACCACCGGGGACAGACAGTCGAGAAAGTTGAAACTCCTAGCCATACCATCATCAAGAAAAATATCTGCAAAGTAATCAACCACAAGCCTTTCCAACTCTTTCGGCTCCTTGATTTCTTCATTATCATCATTTTTTAGAGACAAAATTCTATTCCTATGTCTCCTTTGGATGGTGGAAGTATGAAAAAGCTTCGTGCTTAAATCTCCATCCTTTAACCACTTTATTCTGGATTTTTGAAACCAGAATTTCTCTTGAGCATGGAGGGCCTCAAGATACAGCTTTCGGGTCTCTTTCTCATGTCTTTTGTCCTCCTGATTTTCTTCTCTTTCGACCTTTTTTTTGGATATCCTTCAACTCATCAAACAAGACAGAAACCCTATGATTAATATCCCCAATAGTTGTTTTATTCTAGTGGCTTAGACTACCCCTCAGGTTACACAATTTTTTGTGTCAGGGACCTCTACTGGTAGACCAACTATTAGCAATGGTTTCATGATAGCTGGGCTCATCCACCCATAACTTTTCAAACCTAAAAAGTTTATGCCTTTTCTTAGTGTTTGTGAGGTTAAGACAGAGGGGACCATGATCAAAATTGACGATCGAATCCTGCCAGAGAATGGCATTCGGGAACAGGTGGCACCAACCCACACTACCCAGGACACGATCAATTTTTTCCTTAATATTACCCCTTCCCAATCTTCCATTATTCGAGGTGAATTTCATCCCTTTACAGGGCATATCAATGAGGTTAAAAGAATTGAGGAGCTCATGGAAGGATTCGGCTTTACGTACCTTGATACCATTGCCCCCTCTCTTTTTGTGCTTGTACAGAGCACCATTAAAATCACCGAGAGCACACCAAGGAAGAATGCAGCGTCTGGCTATTTGTTTAAGTTCATTCCATTGGTTTTGCTGGGTGTTTAGGGTAGAGCTTCAGTGTACAAAGGTCAGCTCAAACTGTTCACCTGATTTGAGTCTGATACTTGTGTTAATGCACCATTCAAGCTTTCTTTCTATGATCACAAAGGCTTCATCATTCCAAAGGATCTAGAACCCCTCCGTTCTGTTAACCGCAAGTTTCCACCAAAAGTTTGGCATTCCCATATGCTTTATTCTTCTCTCAGATTGATCACCATTCATTAGCGTTTCAGATACAAGGACAATGTAGGGCCTGTGTGTAAAACCCCGACCCGGATTATATCTTAATTATTAAGATTAACTATCTAAAGTGTGATTATTGGACTAATTAAATACTTGTATTATGAAGATGAGGTAAATGTGGATTATACTTGAGGACTTAAGGAAATCAAATTGAACTTTATTGAAGTTATTAAGGTAAATAGAGTTAGTGTTATGTCTTAATTACAATTGGCTAAGGTATCTTTCAATTAGATCTAGTGAATTGGAAATCAAATTCTGAAAAATTAGAATTAAGTGTACCACAAAGTATCTCCCAAGTATACTTAAAGTACCTTCCAAGTATACCCAAGGTACCTCTCAAATGTAGCTAAAGTATCCCCTAAGAACACCTAAAGTAACTCTCAAGTATACCCGGGGTACCCCAAAGTACACCCCAGGTACCCTCCCAAATAACACTAGAAGTACACCTATACATTACCCAAGGTACATCCAAGTACTACCTAAAGTACCCCCCAATTATACCTAGGGTACCCCACTTGTATCCCTAAGGTACCCCCTTGTTTTACCTAAAGTACCCCCTTGATTTACCTAAGGTACCCCATGTGTTTGCCTAAGGTACCACTTTGATTTACCTAAGGTACCCCATGTGTTTGCCCAAGGTACCCCTTGTATTACCTAAAGGTACCCCTTGTATTGCCTAAGGTACCCCACTTGAATGCCTAAGGTACCCCACATGTATACCTAAAGTACCCCATAGTATTACCTAAGGTACACCCCCTTATATAGCTAAGGTACCCCCTTTATATAACTAAAGTACCTCCAATATACCTAAGGTACACCCCATATATTACCTAGGGTACAAGTAAAACCCGAATTTTTCCTTAAATAATAGAATAAATTAATAAATAATATTTTTGGTAGTTATAATGGATGGAAATAATTTATTGACGTAGGTGAGCGTAATATCAGTGGAGATCAAGTGTTGGACGCAGATCCGACCGTCCAATCATGAATTATCAAGGTATGATTCATATTTAAATTTGTTGTGTTCTAATTGGGCAGTGTGCATAGAAAATTAGTAAGTGAGCTACGTGGGATCAGAGGGTATAAATACTTGTTTAATACCCTAATGCTATACGTTTAGAATACCTATTGTATTCTCTTCGTATTCAGCAGCCGCAAGACAAACAGCGACCACGAGCGACCGCTGGCGACTGGAAGGAGAAGAAAAGGAGAAGAAGAAGAAGGAAAAGGGAGAGAATACGTTCATTCTGGTCTTCTGAACATTGCTTGGTGATAGTGGTCATCGTTGTTCAAGAGGAGAAGGAAGAAACCACGCAAACAGAGGTAGGTGACACCGTTTTATCATTTGTTTTTGTATTCTCGTGTGTTTAATCTCTAAAGCATGATTTTGTGATGTATATATATGTATATAGTATGATATAGTTGTATATGTATTGTTGTAATGCTTAAAATAGGAAAAATCGCATTTATAAACACTTTCTATTGGTTTTTGAGTGACAGCCGACTTCACTGTGCTCGGCAATCCTCAGCGCTCTTAGGCGCTAGTGCAAAAATCGAGACCACTTGAGACCGCTTGACGATTTATCGTCGATGACTGAAATTAAACTACCACCTGAGCGATCCTAGGCAATCTTGGGTACTCTATGCAGAAAATGTAGAATTTCGTATTTTCAAACCCTGATTCAATTCCAAACTATTTTTAGTCAATTTTAATCATTAATTAAGATGCTTTAAGACCAAAATAATTTATCAATTTCCTGTTTTACAGAAAAATAAATTAGGGAGATATTTAGAACACTAGTTGCCAAACTTTGTACGTAATTGTGAAATTTAGTTTTTGGGAAAATTTGACTCAACATTTGAAATGCCAGTTACAAAACATCTTTAAATTACACTATCAACCAGATAATTACATAATGAGATTTTAGATCATAAGTCCAACTCAGTTAACCCGAATATTGAAGGAAATGTCAGGTTTACCCTTTATATGCCGCTAGGCACCAACCCTTATAGAATTATTAGACTTTAGGGATTTTTGGAGTCTAGTGGGCATAACTGGTTATGGATCCATAGTTGTGGCTAGATAGCTAAGGGATATTTCATTTGGATTGAGTTTCTCCTTTGTGCGAGCGCGCTTCCTTTGCAAGTTGGTTTGTTTGGGAAGGTCTTATGTTTGGAAGGACACCCCGGTGAGCCACTGGTGATTCCCCGTTCATGTGGATAAGCAACCATCTCCATGTATTGATTCCGGTGCTACATGCTGGTAGTACATGCCAACTCTAATGAGTACGTGTGCAATAAGTCGGTAACTACGGCTCTTGCCTAAGCTGGTCTTCATGGGGCTTGAGTATCATTAGTAGCACTGCCCCTAAGCCGCACGGTGGTATAGCGTTTGGTCGAGAGTCATCTCAAAGGTTTATCTATCTTTGTGAGTCCTAAAAAGACACTAAAATCACAAACACATGTTGTTATTGTTGCATACATGCTGGAGGCAATGTATTTGGTATATTGGTTGGACGTGACTGTTTAGTGAATCCTAGTAATGTATGGATTATGCTATTGATTTATGATTTTGGATTCCTATCATAGAACTTGCTGAAATTTTATATTTAGAACTGTTGTATATAGTGTTTTGTATTCCATGATCGATACGAATGTTTATACGAGCTTGCTTTGTAGAAACTGCTTAATAGTGCATGAACTGCTATTTTGATGTATATGAACTGTTTAAACATGCATGTGTTACCTACTGGGATATTCGTATCTCACCCTACCTTTATCTTTTTTTTCAGTTGATACGCGAGAGGGGGGATCATAGTAGTGATTTCCAGGGAGAGCTAGCTGATTATTTGCCAGAGAAGTTCTATTATCTAGATTTTGTCTGAGATTGTGGATTGATATGGATTTAGTTATTTTGATCGGATTATTAGTCATATGTTGGTTTGATGTATTAGAGAGATGAGAGATTAGTGACCCTTTTATTTTACCAGACTTTAATAATGATTTTGATGGTTAATTATATCTCAGTTTCTTGAGGATATTAGACTATACTTCCGCACACACATGTTCCGCACTCTGATAGTTAATTAATGAATGGATCATTTATTTCTTTAGTCTGGTATATTCTTAATGTTTATTTGATATGGGCTAGTAACTTCTCGGATTTGGTTGATGAACTAAATTCGGGTTGTTACAGTAGCGAACCGGGTTTGGGTCGAATGTTGGTTTTGCATTGACTCGAGTTCGGGGCGTTACAGAGATGGTATCAGAGCGAATGGTCCTAACCTTAGATAGCCAGCCTTAGGGGAATGGGATTGTGAGTACGTTACATAGAACCCCTAGAATTATTGAATTCCAACAAGTGAAATTTGTATTTTGCAGATGGCTGGTAAAGGGAGACGTGCTCGAGTTGATACTGTAGAGAGAGCTGAGGTTGAGGAGCAGCAGGATGTTCCATTACCTCCACCACCCCCAGGGGGTGACGTGTGGGCAGTTGTTAGTAGCTTAGCAAAGCTTCTTGCCAAGGAAAGGGAGGAGAGATTGAGCCAGAACGGAAATGGAAATGGAAATGGTGGAAATTGTCACAGGGATGCTCCAATACATGAGAGAGAGATACAGATGGCCAGGGATCTAGAGCAGTTCAGGAAGTTGGATCCACCTTTTTTCAGTGAACGTCCAGATCTGATGGAGGCAGAGAGATGGCTGATGCGAGTTGAGTGGATTTTTGAGGCCATGGGATGCCCGATGGACAGGAGAGTGAGATTGGCAGCTTTTCTGTTTGAGGGTGAAGCGGTTCACTGGTGGACAGCTAGGAAGAGGTAGGACCCTCAGGCTACTTATATGACTTGGGACAGATTCCAGGAGGTATTCTATGAATAGTATTTTTCTGAGGAGGTCCGGCTCAAGAAGGAGCGGGAATTCATGAAGGTTACCCAGGGGAGCCAGACAGTGGCCCAGTATGAGGCTAGATTTGCAGCCTTGGCTCATTTTGCACCCCATATGACACAGGATGAGAGGAGGTTGACTTCGTATTTCGAGCGGGGTCTAAAGCCCGAGATTAAGAGCATGTTGATGGTACTCCTATGCACAGAGCTGAAGAACGTTGTACGTTGAGCCACCAGGGCTGAGAGTGATATGGAGGCCAGAGTGAGCCAGAGCAGGGCTAGACCACCTATGAGGCCAGCAGATTAGAGAGGTTTCCTTAGTGGGGGCAAGAGGCCCAAAGACTGGACTAGGGCAGAGTCTTCAGGAGGTCAGATGTATAGATCAGCTCAGAGGGGATGTGCCAAGTGTGGCAGGTATCATGTACCGGGTACATGTGTCGCAGCTCCAAGCACTTGTTATAGATGTAGACAGGCGGGTCATCGGATCAATGACTGTCGTTTCTCTCCGAGCTATCAGTCATTAGCAGTGCAACGACCAGCTTTACCACAGTCAGCGCCTGCACCTGCCTTCCCACAGAGGCCACAATTCTAGTAGCCAGCTCAGAGAGCGCAAGTAGGGCAGAAGCCCCAAGGCAGAGGACCAGTTCAGAGAGGAGGTCAGAGGCAGGCAGTACCTATTCAGCAACCGCAGCCGGCTAGGGTGTATGTAGTGGAGGCACATGAGGAGGAGTGTGAGCTTGAGCATGTGGAGGAGATCGAGGCTGACCATGAGGCACTCGAACTGATCGGAGGTATTATTTTCATTTGTGGTAGATCAGCATGTGTTTGGTTTGATTCTGGTGCTTCACATTCATTTATATCACCTGTTTGTGCACGACAGATTGGATTGTCACCCACTGAATTGGATATTGCATTATCTTTGCACACACCTTTGGGAGAGTCTACTAGAGTTGAATATATGTATAGAGACTGCATGATTAGATTGGGGAAACTGGAGTTGTCTGGTGATTTGATTGCCTTAGATATCGGAGGATTCGATGTGATATTGGGGATGGACTGGTTATGTAAACACCATGTGACTTTGGATTGCTATGCGGGGATTGTGATAATTAGAGGGCCAGATCAAACCACTCATTGTTTCAAATGTGAGGGGTTGAAGTCGTGGATTGGTCTGGTAGCATCTATGGTAGCAGAGGAGCCTAGGAGTGACACCCTTGTCATCTCTGATGTACCTGTAGTTCAGGAGTTTGCGGATGTGTTTCCAGAGGAGTTACCTGGATTACCACCTGCTAGAGGCGTAGAGTTTAGGATCTAGTTGATGTCTAGTACGGCTCTAGTTTTGAAGCCACCCTATTGGCTTTCGAAACCAGAACAAGAGGAGATGAAGAAGCAGATAGATGAGCTTCAAGAGAAAGGATTCATCAGGCCAAGTGTGTCGCCATGGGGCACACCAATTCTGTTTGTGCAAAAGAAGGATGGCAGTATGCGGATGTGTATTGACTATAGGCAGCTAAATCAGGTTACTGTGAAGAACAAGTATCCGCTGCCTATGATTGATGACCTGTTTGATTAGTTAGGAGGTGCATCTTGGTTCTCCAAAATAGATTTGAGGTCGGGCTACCATCAGTTGACAGTGGCAGAAGAGGACATAGAGAAGACGGCTTTCCGTACACGCTATGGGCATTATGAGTTCTTGGTTATGCCTTTTGGACTGACCAATGCCCCAGCTGTCTTCATGGACCTCATGAACAGGATTTTTCATGCATACTTGGACAGTTTTGTAGTGGTGTTCATTGATGACATCCTGATATATTCTAAGACTAGAGAGGCATATGTTGGGCATTTGAAGGCAGTATTGCATACTTTGAGAGACCACAAGCTATATGGGAAATTTAGCAAGTGTCAGTTTTGGCTGAGACAAATTTCATTCTTAGGTCATGTTATCTTAGGTGAGGGTATATCTGTGGACCCTAAGAAGGTTAAGGCAGTGGTAGAATGGCCTAGACTCACTACAGTGACAGAGGTCAAGAGTTTCCTTAGTATGGCAGGGTACTATAAGAGATTCATCGCAGGATTTTCTCGTATAGCTGCACCTTTGTTTAACCTAACCAAGAAGGCAGTGAAATTCCAGTGGGATGAAAAGTGTGAGCAGAGTTTCCAGGAGTTGAAGCAGAGGTTGACTACTGCCTCAGTTTTGATTGTGCCATCCATGGACGAGGTATTTGCAGTATATTGTGATGCTTCTAGGATTGGCTTGGGATGTGTCTTGATGCAGCAGGGCAGAGTTGTAGCGTATGCTTCGAGATTGTTGAGGCCGCATGAGAAGAACTACCCTACTCACGATCTAGAGTTGGCAGCCATAGTTTTTGCACTGAAGCTATGGAGGCATTATCTTGATGGGGTAGAGTTTGAGATATTCTCTGATCATAAGAGCTTGAGATATCTGTTTTCACAGAGAGACTTGAACATGAGGCAGCGTAGGTGGATGGATTTGCTTAAGGATTTCAAGTTTACATTACAATACCACCCTGGTAAAGCAAACGTAGTGGCCGATGCTTTGAGCAGAAAAAGTGCAGTTAAGGATCAGGTAGCCACTTTAGCAGCTTTTATGATGAACCAATGTAGATTGGTGGATTCAGTCAGAGATTGGCAGGGAGAGTTTAGCATGCCACAGGATGGAGTGATCAGGGTTGCCTGTGTTCAGATTGAGCCAGATTTGATTCAGTTGAACGACCCACAGTTGATTCAGACCAGGGAGATGATGAGTAGAGGATCTGAGGCAGCTGTAGATTTTTCAGATAGAGATGGGCTATTGAGATTTAGAGACCGTATTTGTGTTCCAGCTGACGAGGAAATTAAGGAAAAGATATTAACAGAGAATCATAGATCGAAGTATGCAGTTCATCCAGGAAGTACAAAGATGTACAAGAATTTGGAAGAAATCTATTGGTGGTCAAGAATGAAGAGGGAGATTGCAGAGTATGTGGCTAAGTGTTTGACATGTTAGCAAGTGAAGGCTGAGCATCAGAAGCCACCTGGTTACTTCAGTCACTTCCCATTCCAGAATGGAAGTGGGAACATGTAACCATGGATTTTGTATTTGGGTTACCTTTGACAGTGAAGAAGGAAGATGCTATTTGGGTTATTGTGGATAGATTGACTAAGTCAGCACATTTCTTGCCTATTAACACTACACAGCAGTTGAAGTCTTTAGCTGAGCTATATGTCAAGGAGATAGTAAGACTTCATGGGGTGCCAGTTTCCATAGTGTCTGACAGAGACGCATGATTCACGTCGCACTTTTGGCTTGCATTTCAGGCAGCCTTGGGCATGAAGCTTAGTTTCAGCACCAGCTATCATCCTCAGACAGATGGACAGTCTGAGCGTACCATTCAGACATTGGAAGCCATGCTGAGATGTTGTGTTATAGATTGGGAAGGCAGTTGGAATCAGCACCTACCATTGGTGGAGTTTGCCTATAATAATAGCTATCAAGTGAGTATTCAAATGGCACCATTTGAGGCTCTTTATGGCAGAGCGTGTAGATCTCCAGTGTGCTGGGTGGAAGTTTGAGAAAGACAACTTATTGGGCCGCAGATTGTACATGATAGTATTGAAAAGATTAATCAGATTAGGCAGAATATGCTTACAGCCCAGAGTCGTCAAAAGAGCTATGCAGGTACTAGAAGGAGAGATTTGCATTTCGAGATTGGTGATTCGGTATTTCTGAAGATATCTCCATCTCGTGGGATTAAGAGATTTGGAAAGAAAGGCAAGTTGGCTCCAAGATATATAAGTCCATTTGAGATTAAGAGTACAGTGAGATCAGTGGCATACAAATTGGCTTTGCCTGCACAACTGGAGGGAGTTCATGACGTATTCCATGTTTCCATCTTGAGGAAGTACGTGCATGACCCTACTCACATCATTCAGCATGAACCACTGGTAGTGCGAGGGGACTTGACATATGAGGAACATCCAGTTGAGATTTTAGACAGGAAGGAGCAAGTTCTTCGTACTAAAGTGTTTCCACTTGTGAAAGTGCTTTGGCAGAACCACACAGTTGAGGAGGCCACTTGGGAGTTGGAGTCAGAAATGCAAAGGAAGTATCCTCACCTATTTCCAGAATTGCAAGGTAAATTTCGAGGACGAAAATTTTCTTTTAGGAGAGGAGGATGTAAAACCCCGAATTTTTCCTTAAATAATAGAATAAATTAATAAATAATATCTTTGGTAGTTATAATGGATGGAAATAATTTATTGACGTAGATGAGCGTAATATCAGTGGAGATCAAGTGTTGGACATAGATCCGACCATCCGATCATGAGTTATCAAGATATGATTCATATTTAAATTTGTTGCGTTCTGATTGGGCAGTGTGCATAGAAAATTAGTAAGTGAGCTACGTGGGATCAGAGGGTATAAATACTTGTTTAATACCCTAATGCTATATGTTTGGAATACCTATTGTATTTTCTTCGTATTCAGCAGTCGCAAGACAAACAGCGACCACGAGCGACCGTTGGCAACTGGAAGGAGAAGAAAAGGAGAAGACGAAGAAGGAAAAGGGAGAGAGTACGTTGATTCTGGTCTTCTGAACATTGCTTGGTGATAGTGTTCATCGTTGTTCAAGAGGAGAAGGAAGAAACAACGCGAACAGAGGTAGGTGACACCATTTTATCATCCGTTTTTGTATTGTCGTGTGTTTAATCTCTGAAGCATGATTTTGTCATGTATATATATGTATATAGTATGATATAGTTGTATATGTATTGTTGTCATGCTTAGCATAGGAAAAATTGCATTTCTAAACACTTTCTGTTCATTTTTGAGTGACCGCCGACTTCATTGTGCTCGGCGATCCTTAGCGCTTTTAGGCGCTAGTGCAAAAATTGAGACCGCTTGACGATATATCGTCGGTGACCGAAATTAAACTACCGCCTACCCTAGACTGCCTGAGCGATCCTAGGCGATCCTGGGCGCTCTGTGCAGAAAATGTAAAATTTCGTATTTTCAAACCCTAATTCAATTCCAAACTATTTGTAGTCAATTTTAATCATTAATTAAGATGCTTTAAGACCAAAATAATTTATCAAATTTCCTGTTTTACAGAAAAATAAATTAGGGAGATATTTAGGACACTAGTTGCTAAACTTTGTACGTAACTGGGAAATTTAGTTTTTGGGAAAATTTGACTCATCATTTGAAATACCAGTTACAGAACATCTTTAAATTACACTATCAACTAGATAATTACATAATGAGATTTCAGATCATAAGTCCAACTCAGTTAACCCGAATATTGAAGGAAATGTCAGGTTTACCCTTTATATGCCGCTAGGCACCAACCCTTATAGAATTATTAGACTTTAGGGATTTTTGGAATCTAGTGGGCATAACTGGTTATGGATCCATAGTTGTGGCTAGATAGCTAAGGGATATTTCATTTGGGTTGAGTTTCTCCTTTGTGCGAGCGCGCTTCCTTTGCAAGTTGGTTTGTTTGGGAAGGTCTTATGTTTGGAAGGACACCCCGGTGAGCCGCTGGTGATTCCCTGTTCATGTGGATAAGCAACCATCTCCATGTATTGATTCCGGTGCTACAAGCTGGTAGTACATGCCAACTCTAATGACTACGTGTGCAATAAGTCGGTGACTACGGCTCTTGCCTAAGCTGGTCTTCATGGGGCTTGAGTATCATTAGTAGCACTGCCCTTAAGCCGCACGGTGGTATAGCGTTTGGTCGAGAGTCATCTCAAAGGTTTATCTATCTTTGTGAGTCCTAAAAAGACACTAAAATCACAAACACATGTTGTTACTGTTGCATACATGCTGGAGGCAATGTATTTGGTATATTGGTTGGACGTGACTGTTTAGTGAATCCTAGTAATGTATGGATTATGCTATTGATTTATGATTTTGGATTCCTATCATAGAACTTGCTGAAATTTTATATTTAGAACTGTTTTATATAGTGTTTTGTATTCCATGATCGATACGAATGTTTATACGAGCTTGCTTTGTCAAAACTGCTTAATCGTGCATGAACTGCTATTTTGATGTATATGAACTGTTTGAACATGCATGTGTTACCTACTGGGATATTCGTATCTCACCCTACCTTTATCCTATTTTTTAGCTGATACGCGAGAGGGGGATCATAGTAGTGATTTCCAGGGAGAGTTAGCTGATTATTCGCCAAAGGAGTTCTATTATCCGGATTTTGTCTAAGGTTGTGGATTGATATAGATTTAGTTATTTTGATCGGATTATTATTCATATGTTGGTTTGATGTATTAGAGAGATGAGAGATTAGTAACCTTTTTATTTTACCAGACTTTAATATTGATTTTGATGGTTAATTATATCTCAGTTTCTTGAGGATATTAGACTATACTTCCGCACACACATGTTCCGCACTCTGATAGTTAATTAATGAATGGATCATTTATTTCTTTAGTCTGGTATATTCTTGCTGTTTATTTGATATGAGCCAGTAATATCTCGGATTTGGTTGATGAACTGAATTCGGGTTGTTACAGTAGCGAACCGGGTTCGGGTCGGATGTTGGTTTTGCATTGACCTGGGTTCAGGGCATTACAGTACACCCTCCTCGTATTACCTAAAGGTACCCCTTCATATAACTAAGGTACACCCCTTCTATAGCTAAGTACCCCTCCTCAATGTAACTAAGGTATACCCCGTAAGCTTATCTAAGGTTTACCCCTTAGGATGACTAAGGTAAATCCCTTGACACATCAAGGTACCTCCTCAAATAACTAAAGTACCCCCCATATAACTAAGTTACCCCTTGTGTTAACTGAGGTACACCTCCCAAACATCCCTAAAACATACCTCTTGAAGTGGCTAAGGCAAACCCCCTTGAAACACCAAGGTACCCCCAATTAACACTTAGGTACCCCCACTTAATACTAAGGTACCCCCCTCAAATAACACTAAGGTACCCCCAAGTATCCCTAAAGTATACCCCTTGAAATAGTTAAAGAAAAACCCTTGAACCACCAAGGTACCCCCATTTAATCCCAAGGTACCCCCTCAAATAACACTAAGGTACCCCTTGGTATGCCTTAGGTACACTATAAGGTTTTAGTTGGATAAAAGCTTTGTTTAGGAGCAAATTTGAAAGACCAAAAACTTGGGCATATAAAAGGATGCCCTAATTTCTATTCTAAGTGTTTTTGAGAGCACTTTCTCTTGTCTTGGTTGTATAGAACAAGAGGGAAAGTGTGAAGCTTGCTTTAAAGCTTCAAGAGGAAGAAGAAGAATGAGAGAAGAGCTTGAAGAGAAGTTTGCTTCTACATTAACAGGTAAGTAGCAAACCATTCCAAATAAAACGTATTACAAAATTCATATTCTCTTTCTCTAGGGTTTGGTTTATTGATGAAATGAGCTTGCATGATGGTTTTTTTACTTCTAATATTCATAGGGTTTTGGTTGTATAATAATCTTGTTTTAGGTTTCTATTGATTTACCATGGATTTCCACTCACATTGATCATATTTCGGATTAGGGTTTGAGTTTTATGGTTTAAATAAGATTTTATGTGTTAGATTTGTGTTCATGAGGATTTGGAATGAATTTTGGTTTTAGAAGGTGTTTTAAGTGTGTTGGGATGATTTATGATCATCCCATTTGATTTTGGAAAAGTTAGGAATGATTGTGTGAGTTTTGTATTTGAAATTAGTCAAAAATATTTGAAAGCCCGAGGTGGCAATTAATCCTGAAAATTCTCGATTAATCCTGAGTCAAAACCCCCCAAAATGAGTTTCTGTTAAGACAGGATTAGTCCCCACGATTAATCGCGAGCTCAATGCACGAACGTCTATAAGGGACGCGCGCACATTGGCTTGTTGTGGTTTGGACGCGCGAACGTCCCACCTCAAAGCGCGCGCGTTGGCCTTATTTTAAACTTGGGCGCGCGCACTATAAACCTAGACGCCCGAACGTTGGGGCTAATCGCCCCTGGGCGATTAATCCAGGGTCTAATCATGGACCCTGTCTTGACTGTTCTTCACCCTTTTATTCTCCAACCCTTTCCCAAACAACCTAAGCCTCCTACACAACACCCTTATTACATGAAAGACATTTAAATAAATGTCCTGCGTATTTATTGCTCAATTTACTTAAGTCTTTACATGTAAATAAGGTTTTACCCCCCATTTGGAACCAATAAAAATACTCCTAAGGCCCAATTCCTAACCAATAAAAAGTCAACTTTCCAGTTCGTGCCTAAATTTCCAGTTTTCTCGATTTTCATAAAAGACCACTTTTTGAGTTTAACACCCAAATGAGTGATTCAACAGCCCAGAAAATTCTAGAAGATTTGTTTACTCTCCAATAGACCACAACTAGAATTTGAGCCTGAAATTCTTTGTAGATTGGTATAGAAAAATTATACACCGAAAAGTCAACGTTTTTAACTAGACTTAGAATATTTTTTAGGTCCAAAACTTTTTGTCTCAGAATCCATTGATTTTTGGTATGATAACTTATTTGGGATTTTTAAGATCAACCCACTCATCAAAAATGTGTTTTGAGGATTTTATGACCTTCGTTTTGATTGGCTTGGATTTATGAAAGCAATGTCCAAAAACTAAACTCTTATATGATTTGATAAGGCTTTGGCCTATGGTTTTATTGGCAGTGGATGGGGAATTCCACTTGCCCTTGGTATGGATTGTAGTGGATGGGGAATTCCAGTTGGCCTCGATTTATTTGATAGTGGATGGGGAATTCCACTTGGCTTTGGTTTAAGCACTAGTTTTACTCTTGATTTGATTGGTTTGGTTTTAAATTGTGAGTCGTCTAATTGGACGTTGTTCTTAGTGTGGATCCACAGTGAGTCTAGTCTGTGTATTGGTGTTGGCTTGTTAGCTTTAATTTCCTTATCCATATAGCATTCCACTATGGGGAATCAGTGAGGCCTTCTCAAGGAACAGAGGGCTGCGGCAACCCCCCGTTGCGGAGAACCGGCGGGAGTCCTTGTGATTCATCGAGCAATAGGTGGGGAATCCCACATTTCTGGATCCTTGGTTAGGTTGTCACTTTCCAACCATATGTGGGTGCTCCGCTTGCTGAGATGTCCCTAGCTAGGCTTCTCTCTGTAAGTCGTGTAGGTGGCAAATGGATATTAGTCATTAATCTAATTTACAGACACGTTAACCACGAGTCCTAACAAGACATGCTTGTAGTATTTGAATATATTTTTTGATTTGATTTCAGGTGTTACCCGATTGAGATATTTGTCTTGGAATTACACTTTATATTTGATTGGAATGTTTTGGTTTACATTTGGTATTTTATATTGTGAATATTATCATGATGTTATAAAATTGCATAAACTGTTTCTTTCCATGCATGTTTGCTGCTTACTGGGACTTTAAGTCTCACACGTGTTTTGTTTTATCGGATTTGTTTTCAGATCCATTTGGTGTGCCACATATCGGGGCAGATATAGAGGGTGAACTTCAGTTCAGGCCAGAGGACTATTACCGCCCATAGTAGGATTTCTCTTTGTGATGTGGATACTGGATTTTGGGGGAATTGTAAATGGGATGCAAATATTATTTTTGGACTTATACTCTTGGGAGATATCTTTTGTACATGTCTGTATATTTTGGAGAGAACTTGTGAATGTTTAGTTGCCTTAGTTGTATTTTATTCACATATATATCATGTTTTGGAGATTATAGTACAGATAATCTTTTGATTATATGGAAATTTTTATTCCATGCTTCTTTAGTCATGAACTTTGATGATTACTTGGTAATTGCCCAGGATTGATTATGTTAATCAGATTCTATTGGGCCCATAAGTAGGTCTCGGGGACAGGTTGGTGCCGTGATAGGGCAGACCCGAATCTGGGGCGCTACACTGTGGGTGCGTATCATGTTACGCAGATGAAGCCTGGTCGAGGGTTGGCCGAGCCCCCAACTGTTCTAGGCGATGACTTTCATAGGGTGGGAGAGGGTCTAGGGGACCCAGGATCAGGGATAAAAGGGGAAGATGAAGCAGAGGAAGAGCAAGCAGGGGTACTAACAACAGTTGAGGGAGATTCACACAAAGGTTCAGAAATAATAACAGGTCCTGGTTTTCTTTTCTTGGGTGGGTTCCAGTCCTCCCATCTTTCCTGGGCTCTGGGGTGGTCCACAAAAACTTTGAAGCTCAGGTTTCCAGTGTAGGCTTGAAGGTGTTTATTTCTGGCAAGGGCTTTGGGCCGATGGTTTGGTTTCAGGGGTGGGCTTTTAGAAGGCTGGATCTCAGTTAAGGTGAGATGAGGGGCAGCGCTTAAAGAGAAAGAAGGGTCCAGGGGTGGGCTCCAAATTTAAAATTTTTGAGTTGAGGAGATTACCCATATCTGGAGAGGGCCCAGGGAGCAGAGGCCCACAGCCCAAGAGAACAAACTTACTGTTGTTATCTGTCGGATTGGATGTATCACTCTGGAATGGGTGCAGCCGGTTTTCATTCTCGAGCCTTCCGCCCATCAACTCAGCATCAGACGAAGCGACCAGTTGTCTTGACCCATCTCCTGAGGAGTGCAATGGGACGTCTCTGGACTCACTGGACTGGTAACTTAGAGAATGACTCGGGCTAAGACTTGGGTTTTGACTCATCGTCTTCCTCACCCACGTCTTGACCAGAGGGTTCCTCCGGCATGACATAGGAAGGACCATCTGCTCAGAGTACCTTGATTTTCCGATATGGAAGAACTAATAGAATTATTCACAAAGGGGTTAGGACAGTCAAAAAACGAGTGACCAATGAAAATGCAAGACATACAAAAGCGAGGGATACATTCATACCTGAACTCTAACCACACTTTCTCTTTGAACTTACCTCAAGCCAGACCCCCGGGGGCACGACAACATTCAGAGGAAGCTTTACCTTCGAACAAATCAGATCAGCGGTGATGTCATCTTTCCTGGGTTTGACCTCCATTCCTTCACCAAACATCTTCGACAGATCCAAGATAAGCTTGTCATCATGATATTTGAATGGTAGGTTATGGAGGTGAACCCAGAGGACAATCGAGTTGAAGGAGAACTTTCTAGCGGCGCCTTCGTCCTCAATCACGTCCAAGATAAGCATCGAAGACCCGAGCACCCAAGGCTGGGAGTCAAGGATTTTCTTTCTTTCTTCGACCTGGCCAACAGCAACCAAAAACCTCCTAGGGGAGACCTTTGTGATATTGTTAACCTGAATACTGTTCCACAATCTACTGATGGAGTTGCGAAAAGCGTTAGCTTGCATGTCTTCATCACATAGCTCACAAATGATGAGGTTATGCCATTTGGACTCAAGTCTTCTCTTATCATCTTCACGGATTTTGAAAGTAGTTGTCACACCCTAGACCTGAATTTATTCTTAATAAAATAAATCCAAGCCCAAAAAGTGAACCTTGTGAGCCCAAAATAAACAACTAAATCCAAACTACAAGATTAAAGACATCAGAGTACGCAAAATCTAAAACCATTTATTAATACCTCGACTAAAATGTAGAATCATGACATCCAATACTAAATAAAATCCTCAATAATAGTCTGGAAACAAGGTCAACTATCTACTAATTTTGCTAACAATGAAATAAAATCCATAAATCAATAAGTAAATAAAATAAAGCATCTTCTAAAAAGACACCCTACATCAAACAGTAATTATTGTCTGAGTCGTCTTCAACAAATCCTCTACCCCCGTATGTTCTACCCCTTCTGGAACGTTCTCACCTGGATAATCTGAAAACAAAACATTTGAAAAACATTTTATGAGATCGAAATCCCAGTAAGCAATAACATGCATGTAATAAAATACAGTTCATATAATTTATCAAAAACCTTTCATGAGGTTGCAAAGATAAAAAAAAAAAAACTTTCGATGTAAAACCAATAATCATTTTCAGATTAAATATAATCAAACAATTCACAGTATCACATCACAGGACTCATGAAATTAGACTTCTTTGATAGGTCAACCACCCGTTCCAATTGCCACCTCACGTCTTATGTGCGAAGCTGGCCTACTCTAGGTTTCGCACATCATCTTATTGCGGAGCACCCAAACCATATATAGGAGTGGCTTGGCAAGTACAACCCAATCAGATTGCAACAATAAACACAAAGAAAGACCTCACCAAGGTACACGGTGGTACGGATCACTGCAGCTCAACCAGATACAGGAAGGCCTCACTAAGATACATGGTGGTACACATACATGGACCATGAGATTAACCTAACAAAGACCGACCCATTTCATTACCTAGTTGATGCAGGGATCCACACATAGCTATGCCCGCTAGACACTAATCCAAAACTAATTATCAATCCAATCCTGTCAACTTTGGACATATACCACTCCAAGATACATGGAGGGAACTCAAATAATTTCTACGAGGTACATGTAGATTCCTCACTAAAATCCATAATTTTTTCATTTAAAGCAATAACCGAACCATCCACCACGTATAAAGAAAATATGAATTTGAAATGATACATTATTGTAATACCACATTAATATGATTTCCAAAATTAATTACATATTTAATTACCTATTATTATAATTTACAAATATTCTAATAATACTAATAATATCGGTCTAAAAGTTATTTTCTTAATATCCACACGGTAATTAGTATAATCATTTCAGGTAGTTGTAAGCACCTCATTTTTGCGCTTCCAGAAAAGCAGAAAACGCAAACCCTGGACTGAAAGTCAAACCCTAAGGGGTGAAAAGTTGACTTTTTGATCAAGTGATAATTGGCCACCTTGTTTTATCTCAATGGATAGAGAATCTCGACACGGTTCCAACGCAAATGAGTTTGCTGGAATCGGAGTCTGGATGAAGGATTTATGGGCTGGCCAAACTTGAGGGTGAGCCGAGAGTTGACTTTTTGGTGAACCCCATACCAAGTGCTTAGCCCTATGTCATTGGATAGAGGGTTCCGATATGGTTCTAACACAACTGAGTTTGCTCAAATCGGAGTCCAGATGAAGGAGATATGAGTTGTCGAAGTTTCCAAGCAACAAAACTGGAAACTGCACACGTGGCAGAAAACGCAGCAAAATATCTCAGGGGGCAATCTTTAAAAATCAAAAACTTGCTAAATATCTTAGGGACTAAACCAAAATTCGCAGGGGGCAATCTTCAGATATCTAAAAGTGTCAAATCGGTCGAATCGGTCAAGTCGAGGGGCAAATCTGTAATTTTTTAATTTGTATCTGATCACATATGTCGGATACACATATTTTTGTGTGTATCCGACACTATTCATCGGATACAAAAGATTTTCTAGCGAGATTCACGCTGATTCCCTGAAAAATTCACGGCGCCATTTAATTTTCGAAATTATTGCTTTTGTATCCGACATGTTATGTTGGATACAAGTGGCCACTTAGGATATAGTGTATCCGACCTATATGGTCGGATACATTAAGTTTGCCTATTTAAGGGGCCAGCAGCCCCCTTTCTTGGGGTTGGCTCATTTTATTGGCCTTAGACCTTTTTTCCCCTCCCATGCTCATCCGAACCTGTAAGTGTGAAAACTCACACTCCCTTTATGGCAAATGTTTGACAAATTATGTCTTCTAATAATCTTCAAGATGTGTAGAATAAATAATGAAAAATTCAGTGAATTTAGTAAAGAAGAAGAAGACGATGCTGCCACACAGCTACCACGCCACTGGTAGCTCAAGGAAATGAAAGATTGTCTAAATAAAGCATCTCTTGTAAAGGCACTTGCGAGGAACAACGCTGCTGCCACTCCGCTGGCAGCGCATAAGTGAAACAATGCTTTGAAAGTAAGGCATGTGCACTAGCATCGTAAGGCGACACCGACACGGCGCTGGTATCGCAGAGCGAGATTGAAGATTCTAATGATCAGCTGTGCACATGCCACATTCCCTCCTGCTAGCAGCGCTCTGGCAGCGCGCCCATACCTGAGTCTATTTGGATTTGAGTGGGATTGAGTTCGCTTCCAGCCGTCTACCCCGATCACGCCACGATGCCACCAACGCTCGACGCGATCTGAGATTTCTTCTTTAAATAGACGAGCTATATTCTTTTTGAATGACTTTTTCCTTGGATCAATTTGATTTTGGATCTTGAGGTGTTCGAGATTCGATCAATTCTTCTTTGGAGAGTCGGTGATTGAGTGAGGGGGAGATCTGAGATAGATCGCCTGGAATTGAAGTTTGAGGATTCTTCTTCAATTCGGAACTTCACCTGATCGTGTGATCGCCTGGATTGGTGATCGACCTTGTTGCATAGGTGGATTCCTACTGCATTGGATCGTCTCAGTGGACTCTGAGGTGATTGTTGCGATCTGGATTGATCGTGTTGTGCAGCTTGTGGATTCAAGCTGTGTTGCAGTTCGTGGATTCGAACTGTGGATCACTGTTGAGTGATTGTTTGCGATCTGGATTGATCGTGTTTTGCAGCTTGTGGATTCAAGCTGTGTTGCAATTCGTGGATTCGAGCTGTGGATTGCTGTTGAGTGAGTTCAATTTTAAAGGTTAAGTGTGTGCTCCTTTGTAATTGTTTTTTTCATTCAATAGTGGAAATTCGAAGGGTTAGTCGCCTCATATAGACTTGAGGTTTTTCCTGGATCTGGATTCAGGTTTCCTCGTATAATTCCCTGTGTGTATGTTTCTGCATTGTTAAGTTATTAATTGTTGTAGATCGTGGACCTGAAGAGTAGTCCTCTACTCTTTCAATTGGTATCAGAGCCTATTCACCTTGAATTGCTATACAAAGTGTGATCTAGATCTATAGCATGGACTTTGGAAAAGGAGGATCTGCCTCTAGACCTCCATTATTTGAAGGTAACAATTATTCTTCCTGGAAAGCAAGGATGAGAGCTTACCTGAAATCTATCGATGAGCGTGTCTGGCTCTCGGTATGTAATGGTTATCATCCACCTGAGATCACAACAGAAGTAGGTGTTGTGATGCCTAAACCTCATGATCAGTGGAGTAAAGCTGAATCTGATCTATGTGGATGGAACAACAAGGCAATGAATGCCTTATTTTGTGCTGTAAGTGTTGAGGAATTCAGGAGAATTTCCTCATGTGAAGTCGGTAAGGAAGCTTGGGACATTCTTGAGGTCACTCATGAAGGAACCTCAGCTGTCAAGCTATCTAGACTTCAAAGACTTACTACATCTTTCAAAACTCTATACATGAAAGATGATGAGTCTTTTGATGAATTTTATGCTAGACTCTCAGATATTGTTAATTCGAGTTTTAACCTTGGAGAAAAGATCTCTACATCTAAGGTTGTTAGAAAAATCTTGAGATCTTTGCCTGAAAAATTCAGACCAAAAGTTACTGCCATTCAAGAGGCAAAAGATGTGGATACCATGAGAATTGAAGATCTGGTAGGATCTTTACAGACTTATGAGCTATATCTGAATATTCCTAAAAGGAGTAAAGGAATAGCTCTAAAATCTGTAAATACTGAAGAATCAGATAATTCTGAAGTAGATATGGATGAATTAGTTCTCTTAGCTAAAAAGTTTAAGAGAATGTTTAAAAAGAGACAATCTAATCCTTTATCATCCATGGACAGATCTAATAGGAGATCTGATAAGAAAATTTCTGATCTAAGAAAGGAGAAGAAATTTTCTCAGAATGATGAAGTTCAATGTTACAAATGTAGAGGATTTGGACATGTTGCTTCTGATTGTCCCTCAAAGGATAAAAAGAAAAAGACAAATTATCAGGTTACTTGGGATGACTGTAATACTGATAATTCTTCACAATCAGATGAGGATATTTCTGCTAATTTTACTGCTTTCAATTCCTTTTACTCATCTTCTTCTGGTAGTTCAATCTCTGGAATTGCAGGAGATAATAAAGAGACTTTATCAGATGATGAAGAAGAATTACAAGAAGCCTACAATCAGCTCTATAAGGAATTCAATAGAGCTCAGAAGAAAGTCAAGAAACTGAGTAAAAAATTGAAGGAATCAGAAACAGAGAAAAATAAAGCTCTTGCAGAAATAGATTCAATAAACAAGAAGTTACTTGAAAGACATGCCAAAGAAAATTTTCTGGTAACTTCTTTGACTGAAAAAACTGAAAAATTAAAAGAAAAGGAAGCTCAGATTTCTGCACTTCAAGGTAAAGTTATTGAACTTGAGAAATTGTCAAATTCAATCACTTCTAATGCTTTAAATTCTTCTGCAGGAAATCATCAAATTGATAAGGAATCAACTTCAAAGGAAGTTCCTGAGAGCTCAAATTCTGCTGAAAAGAGAATGAGTGTAAGTAATCAAAATAAGGAATCTTCACAGAAAATTTCTGCTGGAGAAGTAAGATCAACAGGTAAATCTTCAAAATCTAAATCTGTACAGTTTAAAAATACTGTCAAATCTGGAAATTTTGATTCTTCTAAATATAGATTCATACCTGTGTGCCATCACTGCAATAAAAAAGGTCACATAAGACCAAAGTGTCATATTTTGCATGGTTTTCCCAAGGGATATTTTGACAATAAGAGGAAAGTAAATCAAAGTCAGTCCTTGGATTTATATAACAGATTTGATTCTCTGTTAAAATTGACTGAATCATTAAATAAGGAAGTTACAAATCTGTCAAAGAAACTTCCTTCAAAATCCCAAGTTGTTGATGAAGGTACTTCTCAGAAAAGACATGAAAAACAGATTTGGGTTAGAAAAGATTCCTTAGTTGCAAATGTGGTTCATATAGCTTTGAAAGTTCATGATGTCAACATGTGGTACTTGGATAGTGGTTGTTCAAGACATATGTGTGGAAATAAGTCTATGTTTAGTACTTTTGAAGAATATTTTGGTAGAAGTGTAACATTTGGTGATGGAAGCACTTCTCAAGTCAAAGGTAAAGGAACAGTAACTGGTCCTAATGGAGTTTGTCTAAAAAATGTTTTATTTGTATCTGGTTTGAAGGCAAACTTAATCAGTATTAGCCAGTTATGTGATTCAAGATTGTTTGTCAATTTTACCAGAAAAGAATGTAAAATTTTGGATAATTCTGGTAGAACTGTTCTTATTGGTGTAAGAACAAGTGACAATTGTTATGGAATCATTGGAAACAATGAAAAATCTTTAAAATCTTCTGTATGCAATGAAATTGATTTGTGGCATAGAAGACTTGGTCACATTAACTATAGAGATTTGTCAAAAATCTCTAAGTCTGAATTGGTTAGAGGAATTCCCAAGTTTGGGAACAATAAAAAGAAAGGAATGTGTGGTCCTTGCAATCAAGGAAAGCAAATCAAAGCCACACAGAAGAAAACCAACACTGTAGGAACCTCTAGACCATTAGAACTGATTCATATCGACTTGATGGGACCTACAAAGACTGAAAGTCTTGGAGGAAAGAGGTATATCTTTGTTGCTGTAGATGACTACAGTAGATACACCTGGGTAAATTTTCTAAGAGAAAAATCTGAATGTTTTGATTGCTTTAAACAATTGTGCTGTCAAATTCAAGTTGAAAAGAACTTGTAAATAGGGAGGATTGTTAGAATAAGATCTGATCATGGGACAGAATTTGAAAATCAGATGTTTTCCAAATTCTGTGAAGAACAAGGAATTAAACATGAATTTTCTGCTCCTAAGACTCCACAGCAAAATGGAGTTGTGGAAAGGAAAAACAGAGTTTTGCAAGAAATGGCTAGAACCATGATGATAGCCAAGAAAGTGTCAACAAAATTCTGGGCTGAAGCAATAAATACTGCCTGTTATATAAGTAACAGAGTATATGTCAGATCTGGGTGGAAACAAACTCCTTATGAAATTTGGAAAGGAAAACAGCCAAACTTGAAATATTTTAAAGTCTTTGGAAGTAAATGCTATATCCTAAGGGACAGAGAAAATCTAGGAAAATTTGATTCTAGAAGTGATGAAGGAATCTTTCTAGGATATTCTTCTTCTAGTAGAGCATACAGAGTTTTTAACTTGCAAAAATCTGTTGTAATGGAATCTATTAATGTGTTAATAGATGATGAAGGAACTGACTGTGAACTTTTGCAGGTTGTAGATGAAGAGGATGAAATCAGAGATGCTTCCTCAAGCAATGAAGTTGTTCCTCTGACAAAAATTCTCAAAGATCACCCAACTGAGCAAATTGTTGGAAATATTTCAGATGGTGTAAGAACAAGACATCAATTACATAATGAGGTAAGATTTTCTTCTTATCTATCTCAATTTGATCCAAAATCTTATAAAGATGCCTTGTTGGATGAATCCTGGTTAAATGCTATGCATGAAGAACTAAACCAATTTACTAGAAATAATGTATGGGAATTGGTTGAAAGACCCTCTGATCTGAATGTGATAGGAACCAAATGGATTTTTAAGAACAAATCTGATGAGAATGGGATAGTAACCAGAAATAAAGCTAGGCTTGTTGCTCAGGGATACACCCAAGTAGAAGGAATAGATTTTGATGAAACCTTTGCTCCTGTAGCTAGGTTAGAATCAATCAGATTACTTTTGTCTATTGCATGCTATTTGAAGTTTAAACTGTTTCAAATGGATGTTAAGAGTGCATTCTTGAATTGATATCTGAATGAAGAGGTCTATATAGAGCAACCTAAAGGATTTGAGGACACAAATCATCCTAAACATGTTTATAAGCTGAACAAGGCCTTGTATGGATTCAAACAAGCTCCTAGAGCTTGGTATGAGAGACTCACCTCTTTTTTACTTGAATATGGTTTTATGAGAGGAAATGTGGATAAAACTCTCTTTATTCAAAGAGAGTCCAAACATATTTTGATTGCTCAAATCTATGTTGATGACATAGTGTTTGGATCTACTTTTGAAAATCATGCTCACTCCTTTGGAGACTTAATGAAAAGTGAATTTGAGATGAGTATGATGGGTGAACTGAACTTTTTCTTAGGACTTCAAATTTATCAATCTCAACAAGGGATTTTTTTCTCTCAAGCAAAATATGCTAGAAATCTAGTCAAGAGATTCAGTTTAACTCATGCAAAACATGCTAGGACTCCTATGAGTACTAGCTTAAAGCTTGGAAAAGATGAATCTGGTAAGGATATAGACCCTACCTTGTACAGAGGGATGATTGGAAGTCTTCTGTACTTAACAGCAAGTAGACCTGATATAAGCTTTAGTGTTGGAATTTGTGCAAGATATCAGGCTAATCCTAAAGAATCTCATCTAAATGCTGTGAAAAGGATAATAAAATATGTAAATGGAACTGTTGATATGGGAATTTGGTTTTCCAAAGAAACAAACCCATATCTTACTGGATACACTGATGCTGATTGGGCTGGGTGTATGGATGATAGAAAAAGCACCTCTGGTGGTTGCTTTTATATGGGTAATAACCTCATTGCTTGGTTAAGCAAAAAGCAAAACTCAGTTTCACTGAGTACTGCTGAAGCAGAGTACATTGCTGCAGGAAGCAGTTGTACTCAACTAATTTGGATGAAACAAATGCTATCTGATTATGGTTTAGATCAGGACCAAATGATTGTCTTCTGTGACAATCAGAGTGCCATAAATATTTCCAAAAATCCTGTTCAACACTAAAGGACTAAACATATAGACATCAGGCATCACTTTATAAGAGAGTTAATTGAAGACAAAACTGTTATGATTGAATATATATCTACTGAAAAACAGTTAGCTGATATTTTCACTAAACCTTTAGATCAGAACAGATTTGAAACTCTTAGGAAATCCCTAGGAGTATGCTCTCAAAACTGAAAATCAGGTTCTGTTTTGAGTTAATGTAAAATTATTTACATGTCTGTTCAAAATGAATTTATGTGTTCTTGATACTAAAATCTTAATTCAGGAAGCTTGAGTCTATGCATATTGACAGAAATGTTGTGTTCTCAACTATCATTTTTGTCTTAAACACTTTTGTGTATTGAAGTTTATTGTGTGTTGAAGCTTGGGATCTATAGGCTATCACCTTTATGAAAAGAAAAGTTTTGGAAATGGCTGCCATAGAGATTAGAGTGAAAGCCACTGTAATTCTCAAAAAGAAAAAGAGAAAGAAGGTATATTCTTGGAATGAACTGTAAACTCAGGTTTTTTAAGGGTCAATGCCTTCTTCAAAAAGAAAAGAAAAAGAGATCAGAAAAGGCTACCTATCTCCGATGTGCGAAAGCCACCAAAATGAAGTTTGGGGTATGTCTATACTTTCCAAGTATGATTACACTAAAATAGCTTTTCATATGCAAAAAGTGTAAAAGTCAAAAATATTTCACACACTACACAAGCAATGTTTCATTAATATGCGTGTGTGCTCAATATCTTGAAGAAAATTTATAGTATGAGAAACCATGAAGGAAATTTTGGTCATAGATATGAAATGTGTCACATCTGAATTAACCTTGATAGGTTTTTCATATTCAGTTTTGTGATAAGTACTTCTTAGATTGAATAAAAGTTGATTATCTGGATGATTTTTAGTTTAGTTAAAATCTTAGCTTTGTGTTTAGATGTATGGGTTTTCATGAAGAATAGTTCAAACTCTTTTTATAAATTTTTGCCTTGTGAGTGTGTTTTTTTTTTTCTTGTTTGTGCATGTGCACCTTCTACGTCGCTAGAAGCGTGCCGGTAGTCTTCTCCTTGCTTCATGCCTTGGCACCTGCCCTGTTAAGCATCGCCGGAGGCACGCTGGCAGTGTGTCCTTTTTGTCTATAAAAAGGTGAAATCTGTTTTCACTTTTTTACCTCTGTTTTTTTCTTACCTGCGGCTCTCCTCGCTCCTCGCGTCGTGGTCATTTCTTTGCCTTCGTGCTTACCTTCCGTCACCTTGTCCACTGTTCAGGTAAAAAATTTTTACTGTCTTCGTCTTGCTTCTTCATTTTTCTTCTTCATTTTACAGTGTTCTTCTCAGTTAGGGTTTGGTAGATTGTTCTGCCATTAGGGCTTTGTCGAGCTTTGCTTGTGTTCTTCTCTCTCGTCTATTTGTTTATGTTTTTTTTTTATCATGCCTCCCAAGAAGAAGTCTAGAACTGATTCTCCTTCCACCTCTTCTCCACTAGTAAGATCCTCACCGGTTGTCTCTTCTCCACCGGTGAGACCCCCTTCCCCTTCTCAGTCCTCTGAACCATTCATTGGAAATGGTTTATCTGATTTTAATGAGTTCTTCAAGCACAGGCCACTCCTTTTGGAAAGGGCCATTAAGCTTGATTCCTTTTCTTAATCTCCTCTCTTCTCATTGTTTTCAGACAATGGTTGGAAAAAATTTGCTTTGATAAGTGGTTTTGCATATCCTGACCTGGTTCGAGAATTCTATTCGAACCTCCACCATCTTCATCTGGCCAATCAAGGCTTTGTCAAAGCCTATGTCAGGGGCATCTCTTTCGACTTCTCGAAAGAGCTTATCTCATCTCTTCTAGAACTGCCCCTTGTTGATTCTCCCTCCTTTGATTTTTTTGATTCTCACTCTGATCCTCCCATGGAGTCAATCATTTCTTCTATGATTGTTCAGGGTGCTCCCACCTCCATAAAAAATAAGCCCAACTATCTGCCTCATGGCTCTCTCCAAGATCTTCTCAGGATCTTGAATCTGTTTGTTTGTGCCCCTCTTGTTCCCTCAGATCATCACTCTGAGATTTCTCACTCTAGAGCTAGACTTCTTCATGCTATCTGGAACAGAGACAGTGTCTGTCTTCCGCCAATCATCTTCAATCAAATCCTGCAGTCTCAAAATTTAAAATCCAAGACTGCTGGTCTTCCATTTGGGATTTTCATCTCTTTCATGTGCATTCACCAGGGGATCTTACCTGATCCTGTTGAATTGATCATTCATCCCAAACCTCCCATTGATACCTCCACCCTCACCCGAAGCAAACGAGCAAATCCTTTTCGGTTGGTTTCTTCTTCGGAGCCTTCTTTTTCTCCCTCCTCTTTGTCCAGTTCTGATGCTACGGCAATCCTGGACAAATTGAATTCCATGCAAGCCTCCTAGGAGGATTTCAATTCTGAGGTTAGGGCTCACATGCTCATGATGAGCATGTTCAAATCAGAGACCCAGGAGAAGCTGGAGAAGCTTGCAAAGGATGTTGACTTTGCTTGTGGCGAGGTGCAAAGGGATGTTGCTGCTCAGCAACGAATGCAAAACGAAGCTGATCATTTTCTGAGCAGCATTCGAAGAACTCAGCTGGAGATGGATCACAAACTCTGTTGGCTGCACTCTCAGTCCCAAGACGCGTACAAGCATTACTCAAGGACTTGGGAACCAAAACCACCTTCCAGAAAGGGGGAGTTTTTTGGATGATGATTCTGCTGGGTTGTTGCTGCTTGTTGCTTGTTGTTATTTTTTTTCTTCTTTATGTTGTTTGTTATGTTGTTTTTAGTAGTTCCTGAAAGTTGGTTTGTGGGGGAGTTTTCTGTGGGTTTGTGGGGGAAGTTTTCTGTTGGTTGGCTGTATGTATTTGGTTGGATGTATGTATATATGTTGGAACAATGGATTTTTTTTTGAATGAATGAAATTCTGGATTCTCCCAAATCATTGTGTCTCTCTTATCAGTGTGGTTTTAAATTCTTAAATGGAAATCAATATTAACTGAGTTTGATATTAAACATTGGTTTAAGGTTGTTGTCAGGCATTTTCCAAGAGGGAGATTGTAAGTTTGAAAACTCACACTCCCTTTATGGCAAATGTTTGATAAATTATGTCTTCTAATAATCTTCAAGATGTGCAGAATAAATAATGAAAAATTCAGTGAATTTAGTAAAGAAGAAGAAGACGATGCTGCCACACAGCTACCACGCCGCTGGTAGCTCAAGGAAATGAAAGATTGTCTAAATAAAGCATCTCTTGTAAAGGCACTTGCGAGGAACAACGCCGCTGCCACTCCGCTGGCAGCGCATAAGTGAAACAGTGCTTTGAAAGTAAGGCACGTGCACTAGCGTTGTAAGGCGATGCCGACACGCCGCTAGTAGCGCAGAGCGAGATTGAAGATTCTAATGATCAGCTGTGCACATGCCACGTTCCCTCCCGCTAGCAGCGCTCTGGCAGCGCGCCCATACCTGAGTCTATTTGGATTTGAGCGGGATTGAGTTCGCTTCCAGCCGTCTACCCCGATCGCGCCACGACGCCACCAGCGCTCGACGCGATCTGAGATTTCTTCTTTAAATAGACGAGCTGTATTCTTTTTGAATGACTTTTTCCTTGGATCAATTTGATTTTGGATCTTGAGGTTTTCGAGATTCGATCAATTCTTCTTTGGAGAGTCGGTGATCGAGTGAGGGGGAGATCTGAGATAGATCGCCTGGAATTGAAGTTTGAGGATTCTTCTTCAATTCGGAACTTCACCTGATCGTGTGATCGCCTGGATTGGTGATCGACCTTGTTGGATGCATAGGTGGATTCCTACTGCATTGGATCGTTTCAGTGGACTCTGAGGTGATTGTTGCGATCTGGATTGATCGTGTTGCGCAGCTTGTGGATTCAAGCTGTGTTGCAGTTCGTGGATTCGAACTGTGGATCACTGTTGAGTGATTGTTTGCGATCTGGATTGATCGTGTTTTGCAGCTTGTGGATTCAAGCTGTGTTGCAGTTCGTGGATTCAAGCTGTGGATTGCTGTTGAGTGAGTTCAATTGTAAAGGTTAAGTGTGTGCTCCTTTGTAATTGTTTTTTTCATTCAATAGTGGAAATTCGAAAGGTTAGTCGCCTCATATAGACTCGAGGTTTTTCCTGGATCTGGATTCAGGTTTCCTCGTATAATTCCCTGTGTGTATGTTTCCGCATTGTTAAGTTCTTAATTGTTGTAGATCGTGGACCTGTAGAGTAGTCCTCTATTCTTTCAGAACCTCTCTCTTTTGAACACATTTTGCTTCCACCAACCCCACTCCACCCCAACACCACAGAAACCTCTTGCATCCTTCTTCTTCCCCACCCTTCTACTAACACAAAGAGTGAGCTTTTGCTGTTGGAACTGATTTGGAACCTCCAAGGAGCCTCCAGCTGCTGTCCAGCCCCAAGGAGGTACCTTCACACTGCCTAGAAGTTCAAGAACCCTCAGGTGAGGTTCCTCTTCCCATTGTATTCCACATATATTAAAGTTAGAATTTTCTACAGCCCTTCCCATGCTTGTCTTCTTCTTGTGCATGAGCCCACTTCCATGATATTTTAAGCATGTATTTGTTCTCATCTCACTACATGAAGACCTCCAAGTAAGGGAGAGGTACGTAGATGGTTTTAAAGGGGAGAAAGTGAGGTTTTTCTAGGCATTTTCGGCCACTACATCTACTGTTTCGGGTTTGGTTGGGTTGTTTCGAGAGGAGGCATGTCTCCTCATACTTGGTCATCCCTTGTATCCCCATATAAGCCCCCTCCTCTTCCCTTTCTCTAAATTTTTATGAGTTTAAGCATGCGTCTCGGGTTCAGGTTTTGATAGGATTGCGGGTTACACATGCTAGTTAGAGTTCCACTTGAGATCTTCCTGCATGTACACAAGTTGTTGTTCCTATTTTTGCATGCATGCTTTGGTGTTCTTTTTCTGATCCTAGGAGACCCAAACCTGCCTGCTCAACCCCTGTCCACATGTTTTTCTTTTCTTTGTGTTGGCACATGCTCCCCTAACCCCTTTACCCTTTGCTGTCCTTTTGTTGGTGTATTTAAACATGCTCCCCAATCCCCCTATCCTTTGCTGCTGCTACTCTCTGGGTGCATGGGAACATGATCCCTTTCCCCATGAGTTTGTTGGGTTGAGTCACTGCTGTACCCATTTCAATCCATGTGATGCTTGCTGTCCCAACAGCTCCATGGTTCCTTCCCTCTCCTTATGTTGTTTTGACTCCATTGGCATGAGCAAACTCACTTGGGTAGTTGCTGTTCCTCCGTGGTACAGCAGGTCCTTTCTGTCCATTTTTTACATATATATGAGCATGCACAGCAGGTGTGAGAAGCACATACATGCACATGTAGGCTGTCCCCTTTTGTGTTCTTTTGGCATGCCTTTACCTTGTTTAACTTGGCCCTCCAAGCCCACCCAAGATCCATGCGAACTGCTGCTCGGAACAGCAGTAGGTTCAGGTTGCTAATGGCTACCCCGCACCCCCAGCAGGTCTCCAATTTGAAACATTTGTGGGCCTTCCAACGAGGCCCACCAAGCCCGACAAACATAAAGGAACTTAAGCATGCAACCTAAGCAAGCTAAGTGAAATTAACTAATCAAATTGGATGGGCCAAACCCAATGCGGCCCACCCGAACCAGCTTTGTGTCATGTGTGTTTGAATCGTATGGTTTGGCCGAGACCCAGGGCTAGGGCCTATCGGGCCCGCCGAAGTCCACCAACCGAACCAATGAAGGGTGCGAACTCTAAACTTCAAAGAACCGGGCTTTCAAGCCCAAATTTGGACTATGGGCCCTAAGCCCAATGTCCAACTCACATTGGCAAATTTAAACAAGATAATCTAAAAATACTTTGGCAACCATCATGGGGGCCCACCCAGGGGCCCGCAAACCAATGCAGACCCGCCTTTGGCATGTAAATCACTTAAACCTCTAATTTGAACAGTTAAATAAAATCAATACATTTAACCAAAAGCCCAAAAGGCCTCCCAGGCTTAGATGGAGGCCCACCAGGGGATATGTGGGCTTACCCAAGTCCACCAAGGACGCCATGGGTCTTCTAAAGGGGTCCACCCAATTAGACTCAGATCACCTAATTAAGCAAGATAAAAGCAATAAAATGGACCCACACCACTCAGGTGGTCCCACCAGACTAAACCAAATGGCATGCTAGATTAAGAATCAGGTGAGAACCAAAGTAAGTTGATTCAAAACCAGGGAACCCACAGGACCTGTCATCCGACGGGGTGGTCTGGGGTGTCTATAGACTTCCCCAGACCGCAACCGAGACCTTTCTCAGAATCTCAAGCCGCAGACCAACCCAATAGACAAGATTAGGCACCCAGGTGTCCGCCTGCATTCCATCAAGAGGTGGCGATTCTGAATTTTCCTGTGCGGCGTTTCTGACGCGCGCACAGTAGTATAAAGTAATTTGTATTAAGTTATAATTTCTAAAGTATTTGTAAAATAATCAATCTGAGCAAATGACACTGTCTGTGAAAGGTGTTTTCTTTTCAATATTACGTTTTTAGCACCCGAAAGTCTATAAGAATAACAAAAGGAATTTAATAGGGTAAAAGTGCAAATACTAATCTTCTTTTCACTTTAACTTTTTAAAATTTCTAAATAACCTAAAACTATTTTATATTTACAAACTAAGACCCCTGAATCAATGACCCCTCTCTTTCTCTCTCTTCCATGGAAAAGAAAACCAACCCCAACTCCAATCTTGTCTCCCTCATGCAATTCTCATCTTTATTTAATTCTCTTTCTCTCCCTCTCTCTATTCTTCTCTCTCTCTCTCTCTCTCTCTCTCTCTCTCTCTCTCTCTCTCTCTCTCTCTCTCTCTCTCTCTCTCTCTCTTTCACTCATGTTTTCTGCAACTCTTTTGGTTTTTCTTTTCATGATTGTATCACCCAATTATTAGGCCCCCTTTTCATCTGTACTGTGCTCACTAATGCTGTTGAACAAAAATTGTAATCTTTGATCAAACATAATTTCACCCATTTGTTGTGGGTTTTTATTTTGTAGGGAACGGACCCATTCAAGGCCACTGGCCTCTTAATTACATCCTAGACTCTAGAACAACCCTTTGATTCTAACTCTCAAAGTATATCAAGAAATATTTGGCTTAATTTGTGTTTTTGTTATTGTGGCTGAATCCAATGTTCGAGCTGCCTACGTACCAAAGTATTTGGGATCAAGCCATATCGTAGTTCAAAAGGGGTTTTGAATTTGAATTTGGTTTGGGTCACAAGGATCCGATTTAGGTTCGGTTTGAACCAGAAATTTGAACCATAGAAGAAATGGTTTAACTTTTGGTTTCTTTTGAAGTATAGGTTGTATGGGAACTGGTTTGAACCGGTTATAGTTGTTTGGTTTATACAAGGCTTGGTTTGGCTTGTACAACTTTAGTTTAAGGACTATCCCGGTCCAATTTAGTTTTAAGGACGATTTTGGTCCGATTTAGTTTAAAGGACGATTCCAGTCCATTTTAGTTTAAGGACGATTCCCGTCCGAATTAGTTTAAAGGACGATTCCAGTCCATTTTAGTTTAAGGATGATTCCAGTCCATTTTAGTTAACGACGATTCCGGTCCATTTTAGTTTAAAGGACGATTTTGGTCCAATTTAGTTTATGGGACGATTCTGGTCCAATTTAGTTTTAGGACGATTCTGGTCCAATATAGTTTTAGGACAATTCCGGTCCATTTTAGTTTAAAGGACGATTTCGGTCCGATTTAGTTTATGGGATGATTTCGATCCAATTTAGTTTTAGGATGATTCCGGTCCATTTTAGTTTAAAGGATGATTTCGGTCCGATTTAGTTTATGGGACTATTTCGGTCCGATTTAGTTTTAGGACGATTCCGGTCAAATTTAGTTTTAGGACGATTCCGGTCCAATTTAGTTTTAGGATGATTGTGGTCCAATTTAGTTTTAGGACAATTGCGGCTAAATTTAGTTTTAGGACAATTTTGGTCCAATGTAGTTTTAGGACAATTTCGGTCCAATTTAATATGGGGGCTTTGGTTTAGTTTGAAAGACTTTTGGTTCACTTGGAACTCATTTGTTTCAATTCGGAATATTTGGGTTTGACTTATAATAATTTGATTTGATGTAGAGGGGCTTGGTTCAAACTGGAGGACTATAGTTTGGTTTAGAAAAGGTTTGGTTCAATTGCAAAGGAGGTCGGTCCAATTTAGGACACTTTGAACCAGTTTTTAATGAAGGAAAGAGGGGTATTTGATTTTTGTATCACTATTTGGAGTGAATTTTGGGTGGATTTGGGTTCCAGGAGGCTTCAGGGATTTTTGGGAATTTTCTGGATTTTTCTGAGGCTTGAAAATGGGTCAAAACCCAAAAATAAGGGTTTTTGGGTCATATGGGGCAGACGGGTCGGTCCAGACCCACAGTTCTTGTCGAACCATGGGAGCATGGGCCGCAGGGCAGACCTTGTTTGGCCCGCACGCGCAGGCCTGGTCTCACGGCCCGGCTCTCCTTTTTTTATTTTGGGGCTCTGATCGATTCAGGTCAAATTTGCTCACGGACTTGGATTTAGGGCCCGCGCCCATTTGTTTGGGCCCGACATGGGAGAAACCCGCGGACTACATTGATGGGCCTGAGCCATGGGGTGAACTGACTCGTGCGGGTCTTCTGCACCTGGACTGACGCGCCTGGCCTAGAGCCCTGCCCGGCGCTTCTAAGGGCTTGTTTGGCCTGTTTTCTCCAGAAAAACACTTCCAGAGTCCATATTTTTGCCGGAAAATCAATTTGTTCGCTTGAAATGTTGCTAAACACTATCATGGCGCCTTAGACGCTCCCAAGCGGACGAACACGCTTGGAATTTGCACCTGAGCGCTGCCAAAGTGTTTTAAATACCCTTCAAGCAGTGGGGATTGAACAAAACGGATTATTCTTTTTCTTTTTGCGTCTCCCATTTTTTTCTTACCTTGTCATTCTCCCACATCTGGATCTGCAGATAAAGATCAGGTATATCTTCCAATCCTTATCTCATTCCCTTTTGCCCCCTTTTCTTTAGAACCTGGATGTTAGTATTTAGAGAGAATTCAATAAAAAGCATCCTTCCAATGTTAACTAGAGCCTGTTTCAAGCTCCTTCCGCCAGATCCGGTTTTGTTGTTTCCAATTTGCGTGAAGTTTCTACGGGTTTGAAAGGACCTGTAACCATCCCTGGGCTTAAGGCTAAAGCCTATGGCATTTCTGACATTCATATCATAGTCTGGCAAGTCAAAGAAAAAGGGAAAAGAATTCATCGTGCTAAAGATGATCGGGATATAAATTTCAAGAGAGCTTGATACAACAGGTTATCCTCTTCTGATGACAATGATTGTATTGAGATCACGGATTCGGGTATCCCAGACCCTGCTCCTCCGACTGTTGATGCTGGTTGCAGCAAAGTATTGGATGATTGGGATGATGAAGAAAGACTTGATTTTGAAGGACCCGAGGATCATATTGCCAACTTGGAAGTTCCGGTAGATTCTACTAATGCAGGAAGTGATCCAATGGCAAGTACTCATAGTTCTCAGAAGTCTGGAATCAGTCCATTTGATACTTCCTTTATGAAGGATGTTGATGCTCCCACTCGTAGTTACATTGAGGACATAATGCGGGACATTGTTGCTGATATTACTCCATCTCTCCCTCCTGGGGATTTCTTGAGCAAATGTGGCAAGTTTGAGCGCTTCATTCGGATATTACATGCTACGATTGACGACATAGCTGAAGGCAAGATATTTGTTGACACCCTTGCTAACGTCGTCAATTCTATTTTTGAGTCCGTAGGCTTGATAGTGTCAGATGACCGAGTTTTGGACTTTGGAAAAGAAGGAGGATCTGCCTCTAGACCTCCATTATTTGAAGGTAACAATTATTCTTACTGGAAAGCAAGAATGAGAGCTTACCTGAAATCTATCGATGAGCGTGTCTGGCTCTCGGTATGTAATGGTTATCATCCACCTGAGATCACAACAGAAGGAGGTGTTGTGATGCCTAAACCTCATGATCAGTGGAGTAAAGCTGAATCTGATCTATGTGGATGGAACAACAAGGCAATGAATGCCTTATTTTGTGCTGTAAGTGTTGAGGAATTCAGGAGAATTTCCTCATGTGAAGTCGGTAAGGAAGCTTGGGACATTCTTGAGGTCACTCATGAAGGAACCTCAGTTGTCAAGCTGTCTAGACTTCAAAGACTTACTAAATCTTTCGAAACTCTATACATCAAAGATGATGAGTCTTTTGATGAATTTTATGCTAGACTCTCAGATATTGTTAATTCGAGCTTTAACCTTGGAGAAAAGATTTCTACATCTAAGGTTGTTAGAAAAATCTTGAGATATTTGCCATATAAGGAGTGTGAGTTTTCACACTTACAGAAGGCCGATCACAACATAAATGTATACAAAACAGAGAAAATACAAGCTGTATAAAGGGGGGGACAGCTGTTAGCACCCCATTTTTGCACTATAAAATTACCCAAGAAGCATATCTTAACCGACATATATGTGGGCACGTAAATCGAGGTTTTTATAGTGGACCCATCTTTTTTAAATAACAAACCCATAATAAAGAGAATTCTGAGCTGATTCTGATGCACCAAACCTTGCTCAAATCGGATGTCAAACGGCTAAGTTATGAATAAAATAAATAAGGGGTAGTTTGGGGATTTCTACAAAACCTAAATTGGATGCCACATGGCAGCCACGTGTACACCATGGTGGCTGTCATGTAACCAATGATAAATTAAAATTTTGTGGGGTTGTTTTAGTAAATAAGTAAGTTTCCTAATGGGGTTTCTTATGAAAATAAATAACAAAGTTAATAAAGTTTAAGATTAAAAAATAATAATAATAAAAATAAACAAAGAGAAATGAGTTGGACGAATTGGTCCAACTCATATTCTCTTGAGATATTGAAACAAAGCTTAAAAAAAATACATAAGCCTAATAAAAATGTGGGACAAAATGGACTTTGACCAAATCTAATTGAATGAGGGTGTTTAAGAGAGGAAGAGGAAGAGTTAAGTTGTTTAAGAGAGGAAGAGGAAGAGTTAAGTTGTTTAAGAAGAGGAAGAGGAAGAGTTAAGGGTTTAAGAGAGGAAGAAGAAAGGTTTGGGGTTAAGAATTTGAAGGGGTGGGAATCCTCTATAAAAAGGCTTGAAGTTGGGAGCAAAGGGGAGAACAAAATCAAAAGAAGAGAGTTCTAAAAGAGAAGCAAAGAGGGAAGTGAGAAAAAAGGAGGAAGAAGGTTGTGCAAGAGGAAAGAGGGAACATCTAGAGTTGAGCTCATTAGCTTCCGGGAGATCAATCCTATACTAGGTTTTTTTTCTCTATTTTTGTATGTTTATTTATAATCAAGTATTTTTATGTTGTTGGATTGTCAAATAATATAAAACATGTCATTGTTATGTTATGGCCAAATTATTTTTTTTTTCTTTCTTAGTGTTGTTCAATTGTCACATAAAAAAAATGATATATCAATGTTATGGCTGGATTTTTATTAGTATTGTTTAATTATCAAATAGATAAAAAATGATATGATAGTCATTTTTTTTTCTTTTATGGCCGAAGCATGCATGTCTCCTAGGTTCTAAATTCGAATCACTGTTATGGCCAAGACATAACAATGGTTCTTGGTTAGAATCTCTGAATTTCTTTGTGTTGAATTGTTAATGAATGGAATGATAACCATGCCAATTGGATTTTTTTTCTTTTCTAAAACATGATTATTTGATGCATGGCCGAACCTATTAAGTTTTTTAATAGAGGAGGTGTTCGGTCATGGTTGATTTCATTTGGTATTTACTCATTCTCATGTTGCTCAAGTTAAGGTTTTTAAAATAAAAGAAACAATAGCTAAAATATAGAATTGAAAGGAGAAATGCTGTTGGAAGGCCAAACATGTAAAAAAAAACAGGTTATTCTTAAAGCTCATTAAGTGAAGAAAAACAGTTTAAAAAAAAAACAGCTTTAAGATCATTCATTTCGGCTGTTCTTTATGCTGTAGAATTGAAGGGAATTGTTTCAATAGCAACATTGGATGCTGTTGAAAGGCTACACCTGGTTTAAAAAAAAAAAAAGCAACAGCTGCAGGTGGCTATTGGACAGCCACCAGCGGCTGTTCCTAAATGGTTTTTTTTTTTTTGTTTGAAAGTTGGGAATTGGAGGAAATAAAAGGAAGAGATTAGAAAGTCAAGGCGCAGGTGGGACGAGAAAGTGAAGGAGCAGCTGGTTAGGAAGTTGAATAGCCGCAGGTGGCTGTCCAACAGCCACCTACGGTTGTTCTTAATTTTTTTTCTTTTGTTTAAAAGTTAGTAGGAATTAAAGAGATATTGGAGAAGATAAAGGAGAAGAATTGAATGAAAGAGTTTAGGATTGATGGGGAATTGAAAGAGAGGATACAAATGCTTGGTTAGAGGAAGTTGAACAGCCTTTCTTAAATTTATCTTGTCTTTTGTTTGAGAGTTGGAAAGTAAGTTCATAAGGATTAGAGTGAAATAAGAAAGAGGGATTGAAAGATGAGGAAGTCAAATAAAAAAAAAATTCTGTTGGATGATTGTTTTTGGGGGTGGAGTTTGGAGAATTTGATAAACACTTGGCCTAATTTGCTATTCTAGAAAGTCCAAGGATTAAAAAAAAACTTATAGTATTTGATGATTAGTCCTTCTTTAAAACCCTTTTTAAGAACCCCTAGTTTTCATTTATTATTATTTTTATTTCTTTCATGGTATTTCTTTAATTTTTTTCTCTCTCTCAATTTCTTTTTAGATAATATGCTTAATTAAAATATTTAATTATAATAATCAGATTTTTAATTCTTTTCTTAATTTTTTAGATAATATGCCTAACTAACATATTTATTTTCCTTAATTATTTTTTTGTCACTTTTATAACAACTCTCTTTTTCTCCAAATCCTTAGAGATAAGAACAAAAAAATATATATGAAAGCATAAGAAATTATCATAAAATAAAAAGAAAGAATAAGAAAAAGGCATAAGGAAAGCAATAAAAAAAATATGATTGAGTTTTGTTTTTTAACACATGCTTTGTTTAAATAAATTATCATAAAAATATAAGAAAACAATGAAAAGAAAAAGAAAAGATTAAATGATGTGGGATTGTATTTTTTTTTTTGGCCGTAGGTTTACTCATTTGGAAATTTTTTTATTAGAATATCTTAATAAACATTCTTATTTTTCTTCATATATAATGTAAAATGTTAATTCCTCTAATCCCTTGTATATATGAGAAAGATAAAATAAAAAAATTAATAATAATAAAATTATAAAAAATTATAAAAATATAAATAAATATATATATATATATATATATATATATATATATATATATATATATATATATATTTTAAGTTACCAAGTACATTGCTCCATGATTTGAATTCCTTTATGTTAGATATTTTTTATATGTATTATATTTTGTATAGGATGTAGAATAGCAACCTTCATTCCTCCAATATTTGTACACATGTGATCATAAAAAAAATAATAAATAAAAAATATATATAAAAGATAAAAGATAAAAAAAATTAAATAATAATAAATAAACCCAAATACGATCCAACTGATTTAGAGAACCCATTTTGGTGGGGCAACCCAGGGTGTTCAAGAACTTCCCTGGATTGTAATCGGGTCACTTATCCGGAATCACTGGTTCAGACTAAAAGTCAACAAGGTGTCTACCTGCACCATTTCAGGTAGTGGCGACTCCATTAAACAGATTGTAACTCGCTTTTACCGCGCGCCCGAGGTGCGCACAATAGCAGCTGCAAAAAGGGGGATTTAGACATGCTGGTGGGGGTAGGAAAGGTGTGGGGATTGGGGGGAAGGGGAGCAGCCTTCATGGTGGTGCTTAAAGGGCTGGATTAGAGGAGAATGTGAGTGTATGAACATGCTGAAAACAACAACCGGTAAAGGGGAAAGGAGGTATTTAAAATAGCTTAAAACAGCAAGCTAAAAGGGGGCTAGGGGGCCTGCCTATAGGATCCCTTGGTTGGGACATATCCTTTACACAGTAACATTCCATCAAAAAAAAAGAAGAGGAGACATGCATACTCTCTACAACAGTAACCAAAAACACAAAAGATGACCATGACATGGGAAAGGGAAGCATGCACTTGGGTAGCATGTGCTCATGTGACAACCATCATAAACACATCATACGATAAAGACAATCCAAAACACATATATGAGCTGATCTACTTAATGAAGGGGATTACAGTAGAAGATCATCATGAGGGGACATATTCCCTCTCCAAATGCCAAGGAAAAATCGCAGGACAGCTGCTTTGATGGCTGAAAATAAAGTGACAAACCCTCTCATCCTCACATGGAATTGTACGTAAAGTCTCCCTTACCGTAGGAGACATACATGTTATGCAAGCAAGTACAAGATACATGCAAACCATTCAAGAAAACTGATCTGAACATGAGAATAATAAAAAAACTTCCTAATCATCACAAAATTCATTCATGCTCACATATGTAATGTACAATGTCGTAGGGATCAATACCTTGTAGCTTTTGAACCTTTGTATAGTGTGGAGACCCCCTTTGAAGCAAGAACAAAGTGCTGGACAACACCTCCTTGGTAGTAGCAACAACACTCCTTCTTCTCCAAGTTCTTGAGTGGGAAAGAGTGATGGAGGGCTTAGGAGGTCTTGGGATTGGGCTTGGGAGGTGTAGGAAGCAAAGAGAGGTGGGGGAGAGGGGGTTCGGATGTTCAGGGAGCAAGGGAGAAGGAGGAGAAACAGTAAAGACCAGCCATCCTTGTCCCACTGTTCGGATTTTCCTTTTATAGCAAACACGGACAAAACCGCATACTCAGAGCGGTTTTGCCCAAAATGAACAGTAACCGCACATACCGTGCGGTTTGGTTGAAACCTCAGGTTATGTGCGGTTTTGGCCCCGTCTTTTCAAAATGATTAGGGGACAAATTGGTCAGGCGCAGTCTGGCGCGCCATGCAACCGTACTGTAAGTATGGTTGCTTTTCGTGTGCCGCTTGCTCTGATTAGCTCGCGTGAGTTGATGGTTAGGTTGATGGCTGAGGTGACTCAGCCGCCCACTCGAACGAATTAGGCTTCCCCAATTTTTATTATTTCCCATTTATCTTAATTATTTTAATTAAGATATTTTAACTTTGACTGATTTGCCCCTGGGACTGTTTTGCTCATATCTTCTCCGTCCGGGCTCCAATTCCTACAAACTTAATTGCGTTGGAACCTTATCGGGATGCTCTACCCATTGGGATAGGATATAACAATCAATTTGGGCTCAGGCAGAAGGTTATCTTTTGCTCTTAAGGGTTTATACCTGTCTTTTAGGGTTTTGCTTTCAGGCTTTTTAGAGGGGTGCAAAAATGAGGTGCTTACACACACCATATGTGGTTGCAAAGCGACCGCATAGTGTGTACGGTTGCTGCAAATCTTTCAGATTTGCCCTTTTTCTCCCCTAATTATGGTTGAGCCCACTCGGGCGAATCAAGCTTCTCCAATTATAATTTTTTTTATTCATCTTGATTAACTTAATTAAGACGTTTTATACTTTGACTAATTTGGTTAGGCGCAGTCTGGCATGCCTACAGTACGGTTGCTTTTCGCATGCCGCTTGCTCTGATTGGCTCGCGCGAGTTGATGGTTGAGTTGATGGCTAAGGTGACTCAGCCGCCCACTCGAACGAATTAGGCTTCCCCAATTTTTATTATTTCCCATTTATCTTAATTATTTTAATTAAGATATTTTAACTTTAACTGATTTGCCCCTGGGACTGTTTTGTTCATATCTTCTCCGTCCGGGCTCCAATTCCTACAAACTTAATTGCGTTGGAACCGTATCGGGATGCTCTACCCATTGGGATAGGGTATAACAATCAATTTGGGCTCAGGCAGAAGGTTATCTTTTGCTTTTAAGGGTTTATACTTGTCTTTTAGGGTTTTGCTTTCAGGCTTTTTAGAGGGGTGCAAAAATGAGGTGCTTACATACACCATATGTGGTTGTAAAGCGACCGCATGGTGTGTACGGTTACTGCAAATCTTTCAGATTTGCCATTTTTCTCCCCTAATTATGGTTGAGCCCACTCAGGCGAGTCAAGCTTCTCCAATTATATATATATTTTTATTCATCTTGATTAACTTAATTAAGACGTTTTATACTTTGACTAATTTGCCCCTGAGATTGTTTTGCTTATATCTTCTCCATCCGGGCCCCGATTCCTGCAAACTTAATTACGTTAGAACCGGGTCGGGATTCTCTACTTATTGAGATAGGGTATGGAAATCAATTTGGGATCGGGCTAAAAGTCACCTTTTGCTCTTTAGAGTTTTAGCCTGTCTTTTAAGGTATTTCTTTTTTTCTGCCTTTTAAGAGGGGTGCAAAAATGAGGTGCTTACAGCTGTTGCACTGTGAGTCACTTTTCATCCAACGCTTCTAGCTTAGCCAATCTAACCACAACATTTTCATCTGGCCTTGTGAGCTGCATTGAGACTTTAAGTGATGGCAGTTGTACCTCTAATGGGAGTACAGCTTCTGCTCCATATACGAGACTGAATGGAGTACACCTTGTGGAGGTTCTCACGGTTGTTCGTATGCTCACAACGCTTCTAGCAAACACTCATGCCAATCCCTCTTATTTTTGGACATTGTTTTCTTGAGAATTTTGCAACGCACTTTATTGAATGCCTCTGCTTGTCCATTTGATGAAGGATTATAAGATGATGAGCGTGCTTGGCGAAATTTATATTTCTCCATCAACATTGTAACGCCCCGAACCCGGGTCAGTGCAATCCGGCACCCAACCCAAACCCGTTTCGCTACTGTAACAACCCAAGTCCGGTTCAACAACCAAACTCGAGGTGTTACCACGAAGCTGGGATCAGATACAAACCAAGATTCACAAAAATTTTTAAAAACTACTAATTAATTACATCAGAGTTTGGTGACCAATAAAAACAATTCTTTATTTAATAATATCAATTCAGTTTACAATAAAGTTTATTTAATCAACATGTGACCTTAATACCAATTACAATTCTACCCATCAAATTAAAATCCCATCTTCGTGATCTCTCCAAGCAACCTGAAAAATAGGGGAAAACGGAGTGAGATTTACATCTCAGTAAGTAGCAGGTGCATGCAATAAGAAACAGTCCAATGTAATCAAATAGTCATGAGGTATTCGATTAATCAACGATAAGATGAGAAATCCAAGTTATCTATGGCAATTCCAAATAAAGCGATAAAACAGACGATCATGTATAAATACTAGTAACTTGATGTTAACGGGGTAAAACCTATAAAAGCGATAAAACACGTGCCATTGCAGGACTCACAAAGATGATAAGTATTTGAGATGACACTCGGCTAAATGCTATTCCACCGTGCGGCTTAGGGGCAGTGCTACTTAATGATACTCAAGCCCCATGCAGCGTAGCTTAGGCAAGAGCCGTAGTCACCGACTTATTGCACACGAACCCCGCAGAGTTGGACGTACCACCAGCATGCAGCACCAGAATCAATACATGGAGTGTGGTCGCTTATCCACATGTACAGGGAATCACCAGCGGCTCACCGGGTGTCCCTCCAGACATAGGACCTTCTCAGAGCAAACTAACTTGCAAAGGGAAGCGCGCTCGCATATAGGAGTAACTCAACCCAAACTAAATACCACTCAGCTAACCAGCCAAAACTATGGATCCATATACAGCTAAGCCCACTGACACAAACCACGATAAAACCACATACGGGAGGACACGCTAATGTAGGAGGCATACACACTTTTACCCGTAAAGGATTACACATCTCTACATAGAGGATTACCCATCTCTGCCGTAAAAGTTGGTATCAACTCAACCACAGAAGCTGTATCACCCAATCGTAAAATTAAAGAGAACAACATCATACCACATACCAATCCATACCCAAGTATTCCATTCCATGTGAAAATCATGATTCAATCATAACAAATCCAATTATAGGCATTTTCAGAATAACATATGCAATTCTTCCAATTATATTCAAAATAAAACTCAAGTATCATAAATCCGATAAAATCTGAGTTTATGCAATTCCAGTAGCCAATATTTCTATTTAAAGCTCAAAATAAAGTAAATCCAATCTTACTTAGAGTTTTCTTTATTAATCCCTTTTATTAGAATCCAATTTCCTTCCTTAGCACCTAAGCTAGTTTCTATTTGAATTTTCAGTATTTTATTTTTCCAGCATGTTCTACAGACCTAGAATGAAGTTTAAAAGACGTTTATAAGCTATAAATTTCAGTAGTATTATTTCTAGCAATATCCATAACCTTTGACTCTTTTATAAACAATCCTTTCATTATAACCTTCAATTTATTGCTTAATATTTCCAAATTAATTTTATAATTTTTATAGCCTAATTAGGTCCTTATAAAGATACTAACATGCTTAACTAATCAGAAAATTTATTAGATAATTATTCCTATTACAAAATTCCCAAAATCTGCAAAATCTGAACAGAGCACCTACCTCTACAGGGCTGGGCGATCCTGGGCAATCCTAGGCGCTCGTGCAAAATTAAACAGAAATTTCCAGATTTCTAAAGTTCGGATTTTTATGTCTTTGCCATATGTTTCTTTGGTCTAAATTAATCTAATGACATTCTAAAACATTCCTAAAGCCCTTTAGATTAATTCTTCTTAATTGAATACCATTCTATAATTATTTTCATGATTAAACCAAGTTTTCTTCTTTATTTCAACAAATCCTTCAAGAATTCCAATCAATAACATATAACCCATTTGATTCCATGTAAATACTGTTCCGACTAATCCGTTCAATCAATATTAAATCACAGAAAACGAAATCATGCAATTCCTCACGTTTTCCAAGGGTTACTACTTGCCTTATACGCTAAATCCTTCTTCCATTGAAACTTCTAACTCTGGACCTGACTTTTGCTCCCAAACGCACCAAGCTAGACTCTTCTAACTCAAATCTCCACCGTACACAATGTAGTTCCATCAGTGAAGAACAAAACCTCCAAATTTGAAGGTGATCTACCGTACGGATTTTCCCCGATCATATTTTGATGGTGGCTAGTCAGACACCTCCTTTAGGAACCTCCTTCCTTTCTCTCCAAAAGAACCCACGAAAATTCCCTCTTGTCTAACCTTAGTTTCCTATTTATACTAAGCTTTAGAAATCCTAAACCAACCCTAATTGGCTAATTTAATTTGGGCTAACCCAACCATGGTCTAGTTAAAGCCTAATCCTTCTAATTTAATTCCTACTTTTTCTCCACCTTCTATTTTTATACTTAAACAATACTAATTAAGTTTCTTATTATCTAAACTCCTATTGATAACCTATTTTCGTGCAAAACATTTAATTAAACATTATTATCACCTAAAACCTTATTTCCCCCAAATTAAGACGTGAAATCTCCTAATTACCCTTTGTCCCACTTTTAGGCTTTTTATTAATTTCTTTTAATTTCTAGATTGTCAAAATAAATTATTTCCTTCTATTTTCTAATTTTAGTTATTATTTAAGGATCTAATTATTAATTACCCTTTTCTGAAAATTACCAAAATACCCTTTTTACTCTTTTAGGTTTAATTTCATTAAAATTCTTTCTTTATTTACAACTTATGACTTATTTGAATTACTTACCCTCTAAATCTTCACTTAACTTATATTTTCTTTTATTTATTATTTATTTATTTATTAGGTTAAAATTCGGGGTTTTACAAACATGGTGAGAGCTTTACATTCGAAATATTTAGCCCGATCTTAAATTATTTTAGCCGGGACCCCATATCAATATATAATGTGGTTTCGAATGAAATTTGCAACTTCTGATGCCCCCACTTGTCTTAACGGAACCACTTCAGCCCACTTTGAAAAATAATCTGTCCCTGCCAGTATATAGGCATGCTACCTTGATGAATGAGGTTTAAAAGAACCCATGACATCCAAGCCCCACGTTTCAAATGGCCAAGATAGAATGGTGGGATGAAGAGGTTGTGGACGTTGATGTATGAAATCACCATGTATTTGACATACTTTGCAAGTGGTTGCAAATTTTATGGCGTCTTGCACCATGTTTGGCCAATAGTAGCCTAACCTCTTGAGTTGTGCAACAAGTTTTGGGCCAGCTTGGTGCGCACCACATGTCCCTAAGTGGACTTCATGGAAGGAATGCAATGCTTCTTCTTTTGATAGACACCTTAAAAGCATCCCATCAAAGGATCACCTATATAGTGTGTCACTAGAGATTGTGAAGCGAGGAGCCCGTCGTCGCACATCGACCCTTTTTCTGGGATTAGTTGGTAATCTTCCATGCTGCAAATAATCAACAATATGTTGTCGCCAATCTGTATCCTCTTCCACTTGATATGCAGTGGATATATCTGCTGCTTGCATTTATTCCATACGGTCTTGTAATGGTGGGAGAATATGCGGCTCACCAACTATTATTCGCAAGTCTCTTTGATCTGGAAGAGTTAGGGATGCAGACAAATTGGCATGTGCATCGGCTTTATCATTTTCTGCTCATAGTATATGATTGACTTGAATTCCTGTGAATTGGGAAATCAATTCCTTGGCTCTTTGATAATAAGGAATTAACGTCTCATTTTTGACATCATACTGCCAATTTATTTGCTTGATGACCAGCTGCGAATCACCAAATACTTGCAGGTTTCCGATGTGCATTTCACGAGCAATTTCGAGGCCAACTATCAAAGCTTCATATTCAACCGCATTATTTGAGCAAAGCTCGAGAAGAGCAAAGGAGTGTGGTATTAAACCACCTGAGGGAGTGATAAAAACAATTCCAACACCTGCCCCCCATTTTCTTGATGCCCTAACAAAATATAGCTGCAAAGCCCGACACCCCCATCAGTGTCGTCAAGAATAGGGTGTGCAGCTAAAAAGTCTGCTAGTGCCTGTCCTTTTATTGCTTTTTGAGGAACGTATTTGATTTCAAATTTTGACAAAAGCAAGGACCACTTAGCTAACCTTCCTGACAGCATGGTCGAGACATCAAGTATTTAAGTGGATCAGCTCTTGAGATAAGGGTTATGGAATGTGCCAGAAGATAATGCCGTAATTTTTTAACAACAAATATAAGAGCCAAACAAACTTTTTTAATAGGAGAATAATTTCGTTCTACTACCACTAATGTTCGACTCAGATAATACAAGGTATTCTCCTTTCCCTCATCATTATTTTGAGCCAGTAATGCTCCCAAGGAATTTTCCAAAGCTGCGATGTAGAGAATCAACGGTTTTCCTTTGATGGGGGCTGCTAATATTGGCGGGTTTAGAAAATATTGTTTGATGCTTTCAAAAGCATTTTGACATGCCTGATTCCACACAAAAGGTGTATCCTTTTTCATTAATCTGGAAAACGGCTAGCATCTTCCAGACAAATTCAAGATAAACCTCCTTATATAGGCAAGTCTCCCTTGTAGCCCTCCGAGCTCGTGTAAATTTCGAGGGGGAGGCATCTCAATGATTGATTTGATTTTTGTGGGATCAATTTCAATGCCACGATACTAGACAACAAAGCCAAGGAATTTTCCTGAGGTTACCCCCAATGCACATTTCAAGGGATTCATTTTTAACTGATATTTTCTTAGTCTATCAAAGACTCTTTTTAAGTCGTCAAGATGATCTCCTCTTTCCCTTGTTTTGACAACTAAGTCATCTACGTAGCATTCCACAATATTGTGCAGCATGTCATCGAAAATGACCGTCATGGCCCTTTGATAAGTAGCTCCCGTATTTTTTAATCCAAAGGACATTACAGTGTAACAATATATTCCCTTAGGAGTGTGAAAAGCTGTCAAATCTTCATCTTCGGGTGCCATCTTGATTTGGTTGTAACCCGAAAATCCATCCATAAAGGACAAGGCGCCAAAGCCAGTGGTTTCATCTACCAACAATTCTATGATTGGCAAAGGAAACTCGTCTTTAGGACATGCCTCATTTAAATCTCTGAAATCTATGCAAATGCGGATTTGCCCTTTTTTTTTTGACTGGAACAATATTTGCAAGCCATATCAGGTATTTGACCTCACGGATGAAACCTACATTTATCAGCTTATCAACTTCGGCTTCAATCTGGGTCACCAACTCCGGTCTAAAACGACATTGAGCTTGTTTGACAGGCCGGTTTTGGTCAGATATTGCCAGTTTGTGGACTGCTATTTCAGGGTCCAAACCCGGCATGTCTTGATATCCCTAAGCAAAAACATCACGATATTCTTTGAGTAGTGCTTCGTAATTTTCAGATTCTTCCTTGGTTAATAAATTACTGACATAGATTGGCTTTGGGTCATCCCATGTGCCGAGATTTATTTCTCGAAGGTCGTCAACTGTTGCTTGACCACCTTCTTCAATTTCAGCAGGTGCAGACCGCACTTCTTGCAAGAAATCTAGAGAGTCAATATCTTGTTCAGTATTCCTCTGTTTCACACTCTTCAATAGAGATATAGTTGGCTTGTACAATCATTTCCAGATTTTGATTATCAGGGTCATGCTTTGGCCTTTTAAAGATTACCATGCATTGTCCTCTTTTCTTTGTAGCCTTCCTTCGCCTTTTATTGGACTTGGAATCTGGCAAGTTTCCAAGGCGTTGGAAGACTGATAGACGAGGCTTTTTCTCAACAACTATTTCTTCATATTTATCATCCCTGAAGATGGCCTTTTCTCGGTCTGTAAGGACTTGATTTGAAGAAGATGACTCAGCCTTTGAAGGTTCTTGTAAACCTTAATTCTTATTTTTCTTGTATATCACCTTCTTTTTATACCTTCCATGGAAAGTTGGCTTGCTTTGATAGCCACCTTTCCATTCCTTCTTTCATCATCATTGAGTGGTGTGGTAACAACCATCTCAGGCTGGGGGATGGATTGGTTTACCTTACGAAGGGGAAAAGTGTAGCTTGTTGTGAGCACCACCATCGTATATTTTATTGACACCAATGTCTTTTGGACTTTTAGGCACATACTTGAAAGTCTTTTTAGGCTTTGAGGCGGTGTTTACATCCCCTTACTTAGGACTTTGATCTTCTTGAGAGATGTCCACCTTGATCCGGGGTGCTGTAGGTGTTGTAAATGCGGTGCTACTCTTTTCTTTGCCTCCATATTCTGCATTTTTTGAACTTTGGGAAGGAAAAGAGGCAAGCTTGGATTCTTTGTAAAATTAGCATCTGCATAATTCACTTCTTCCCCTTGAAAAGGATTTGGATCTCCAGGAATTCTTATTACTTCCCCGTCTTTGTTAAACTTGAAGCATTGGTGGAGTGTTGAAGGGATCACCCCATATGTGTGGAGCCATGGGCGTCCAAGAAGGACATGATATGATGTGTCAGCATCGATCACATGAAAGAGGGCATTGGAATATAACTCTCCAATTTCCACTTTAAGGGCAATCGTACCACATACTTTTTGTCCCATTTGATTGAACCCTTGAATTGTCATCATGGATGGTGACAATTACTTGGAATTAATTCCCATGACTTTGAGGGCTCTTGAGGGAAGTATATTTACAGCCGAACCACAGTCCAACAAGATTCGGTTTAGGTAAGCCTCACCAATAAACCCCTTGACATAAAGAGGTCTGTTGTGGTTTCTTGACCCAAGTTGCAAATCTTCATCTGTGAAGGTAATGCATGCGATGAACGAGGCACACAAATTTGATGACTTTGATTGAACCTCCACTTGATTGATTTCTTCTTTGTAGAGGTCAAGGCTTGACAAAACTTCAACCAGTGCTTTCCTGAGATCCTTGGATAGCTGCAAGGCCTCATAGACACTTAAAAGTGCTGGGATGCGCTAACACATCATATTTGACCCCATGATCAATTTTAGGATCTTCCTCGATCGGCTTTAGCCTTGGGGTTGCTTTTTAAAGCTTTTTCTACTGCCCCTTTGTGAGACATGGGAAAAATCACCGGGATGATTTCCCCTCCGTCAACACACGGGCTCAACATAAAAATGAGAGAGCCACCACCATTCAGAATTTTGGGGTGTGAATGGACACCAAAAGATTCAAAATAAGCAAAAATAGCTAAAAGGCAAATTCTAGAGTAAAAATAACTCTACTTGAAAATCAAATCCAGAGATGGGTAAGGGGATTAGATTATGAACGGGGGAAGGTGTTAGGCACCCCCATTCACCCACACAAGGTGGTTGCCAAGTGTTTGTTCATGCAAAAAAGTAAGAAAGCTTGCTAAAAATCATTAAAAACCTTGAAAAATGACAAATGTATGATATCTTCACATGAAGATCCAAATGGATTCCAGATCCTCTCTTATGTCAATATCATTTCTGGAATATCAACAATAAATGGAAATCAAAGCAAAGATTGCACAAAACCAAGTTGAGTCAAATCCAGAAAATTCGGTAAAAGATAATGCCATTTGTCATGAAATCATTTAAATCCAATTTTAAATTGAATCAAACCAAATTCATTTGAAAGATTATGATAAATAAGAGACTCATGCAAAATTTCAATTGAATCTGGTTGAAATCCTAGGAGTTATGCCTCCTTTAAAGTTGCTGCTGGAGATAATTAAAAGTGGCAAGTATGCAAGTTTGGAAAATCACCTAACCAAATCGGCTCCATATAAATTTATGAAATTTGGTGTGATTGAAGTCTGTATGGCCATCTTTCAAATGAAACTAGCCTCATACAAAAATTCATTCGGATGTGCCTTGGGTGGTCTCCCGAACAAGCCCTGAAGATCACAGATTTACCCAGAAAAGTGCTGTTGAACAGCTCTGAGTAAATCTGTTGCTCACGACACAAATGGAATCAAAAAATTATGAAACCAACTGGATTTAAAACTAGACTTCCATAGGAAAACTCAGAAACAAGAATCACTCGAATCGGACTTAAAACGAACACATGGTGCTCAGTCGAAGTGATAAGTTCTGTATTCAGATCAGAACTGACCTATCAACTTCGACAGAGAGGTGTCAAAAATCTGCTCAATAGAAATTAATAAAATTTGGTAGAAATAAACTAGACATCCTCACCTTTCCCATTGGCTCTGGAATCACTCCAAAATTCATCCGGACGATGAAGTTACGAGTGTCCGAAGTTGGGGTACAGTTGCTGTCAAGTTAAGCCATTTTTGAATAAAAATTACTCAAAACAGTGATGAGAGGTGTGTGATCCGTGCAAGATAGATCAAAATCCTTTGAAAATCATTTCAAAACATCCCAGAATTGCTTGGGACTATTTATTTCAGATTTATTACAATAAATGCAATAAATCCGAAATATGAGCCTATCCCGCCAAAATCATGTGCTATGTATGTGTAGGTGTAAGAATCATTCCAACAACATAGCAAAGATAGCATGCATTCATATCAATCAAAATAGGGTTCTAAAAACAACCTAGTGTTCCATTCCATTATCGTTTCCCTTAGTTCTCTCTCCCCGTTAAACACGGTTCTTCAAGATAATCTTGGGGTACTTTGAACATGGAACGGTTTTCATAGAATCACAAGGCTTATGATAACATAATAGCATGCATTTAGATCAATAAAAAGGGTTCTAGAAACAACCTAGGGTTCCGTTCCATTATCGTTTCCCTTAGTTCTCTCCGTTAAACACGGTTCTTCAAGATAATCTTGGGGTACTTTGAATATAGAACGGTCTTCACAGATTCAAAAGGCTTATTCAAATAAAGGTTCTAGCACTAGGATCAATCCCCAGTCTCGTTTCTCCTAGATCCCGCCTTCACGTTTTACGGCTAGGGGGAGTCTTGAGATACTTTGAGCCGGGGAAGGGTTTTCATACACACATCAAAGGCCTTATTCTACAGAAAGGTAGAAGAAGAGATCTAGATCTAGAATGTAAAAACAGAAAATTAAAGATAGGTTTGAGGCTTACCTGGGTTCCGGAAGTAGTTCCACAGCGGTTCCCCTCTTCACTTGGAGCTCTTCTTGGCAAAAGTTCTTGACATGAGTTAATGGCCATTTGCTTAAGGAGGAGCCTCCTATTTATAGGCAAAGGCTAGGGTTAGGGTTGGTGGGATGGTAGACACAACATAATGTTTAGAGCCCACCAACCTTAACCCTAAGGCTATTTATGAGATTTCCATTCATTTAATGAAGGATATGATGGTAAAAAGTAAAAACTCTCGGAAAACCCTAATTCTGAGCAAAAAGCATGTATCCGACATGTCAGGTTGGATACACGAGCGCCTATACGTATCCGGCATATTTTGCCGGATACATTAAGGTCTGCTTGTATCCGACAACTTATGTCGAATACGAAGAGGTATGCTTGTATCCGACCTGAGTTGTCGGATACAAGAAAAAATGCACTTTTCTCAAATTTTGTGCTGGTTTCAAAGGAGATAATGATTTTTGTCAATTATTCCTCACTTTAACTGTGCAATTTGGGGTGTCTACACCCTTTATTAGGAATATTATTTTCTAATTCATGGTTCTCCAAGCGCTGTCCAGAACAAAGTGTTATTTCATCCACTTCTTGGTTTGATTTGGCCTCCTCATTCACCTCAAAAGAGGTCATGCGGCATGGCATAACTTCTTCCTCAAGCAAGTCGTCTTCTAACAAATCAAGCTTGACATAGTCTTTCAAAGTGAACGGTGTTCTTTTAGGCTATTTGTACTCGTCCTCTAGCGGGACCGGTACTTTCTTTTATGCCTTCTTCTTCTTCTTCTTGGAAGCCTTCTTTTTCTTTCCAAACCATCTGCGCCAACGAGAGGTCATTTCTAAGGAATCCCCTGGTCGAGAATCAGGTGCAGCTTGCCTTTGTGTTCTTTTGCTTCTGTAGGTTTGCCAACCATCCCCCACTTCATCTTCTGTGACTGAAGAGTCGTCCCAATACTCCAAATTTGGTTCAATCATGAGCTCATAGAGCGTGGGAATATTGGGATTACCACAATGTGGCATGTCCAAATAGGCATAGACAATAGTTGTGTCATCACCCGTTTTGAATTCTACCAGAATGGCCACTGGTGGCAGTGAGGTGGTTTGTACTGGTTCACCAACCAAAGACACATTATTTGATGCTGCAGTAGATTTCTTTTTATGAGGCCCTGAAATTTCAATCTCCCCTTTGTCAATCATACTTTGGATTATGTCCTTAAGAACAAAGCAATTGCTAATGGTATGACTGACCATGCGATGATATCGACAATACTTGGGATCAGTAGTCTTATCAACATCTGCAGTTCTCTTTGGCTCAGGGAGCTTTATGACTTTTTCTTGAAGTAGATCCTCAAATATCGATTCCACATCATCGTCATCGAAGAAGTATTTCTTTTCCCTTCTTTCTTTCAAAGTTTTGGGAGGATTCTTTGGTTTCCCATTCCCACTTCCGTTTTCATTTTCTTTCTGTTTGTTGGTTTTTACGAAAGTAGGCATGGCCTTCTTCTTTGTTTCCTTTCTTGTTTCTATCTTACCACCCATTGCAACAGTAGGAGACTTCTTGGTCATTGTTGACTTTTGATGAGCCATTTGTCGTTCGACGTTACCTGCTTTTGACACCAATGCATCAAACGACTATGGCTCAGCAGTCCCTACAAATGTGGCAATTTTTGGCGACAGATTATTAGCACACATTTTGACAGCAGGCTGTTAGCTTTTCAGGGCATTGGAGATTAAGATTTCGCCATTTGGTTATGAAATCATTAACACCCTCATTGACCTTCTGCTTTGCATCTACAAGGTCAATAATGGAAATCTTCTTTTTCGAGCTAACAAATTGAGCTAAGAAAGCTCTCTGCATGTCGTCCCATGTGAGTATGGAGCCGGGAGGTAACTGAGTGTACCATGTGAAAGCGGCTCCTTTCAGTGATTGCACAAATTGCCTTATCAACAAGGCATCTGTTAGTGTCGATTCCCCACATGCAGAATAGAAATGGGCTAAGTGCTCTTAAGGAGAGCCATTTATCCCATAAAACTTTTCAAAATTGGGTTTTTGATACCCATGCGGGAATGGCACTATGTCATAGTGTGCAGGGTATGGCTTTCTGTAGCCAAGCACAGGTGGCGACATAGAAGCTTGGAATTCCCTGATTCCTTCAGCAATTAGGGTTTTAATATCCACTTGAGGTGGAGGAGTTGCTGATGTCAAGGCTTCTTGCTGTGCTGGCCTTTGATTTGATTTGGCCAATTGAGCTGTGAGGGATGCAATTTCTGCATCTTTCTCAACCATCTTTCTTTGGAGTTCCTGCAACTGCTCTTCAACGTTGGACGTGCCTGCTACCATTACTGACATGGTTTTAGGTTCATCGTCTGAAGAAGAGCTTGTGTTCAATTTACTTTGGAATTCCGGTAACAAATTCTCTGGAAATTCTTGTTCATGGAAGATTGATTTTGGATCCCCATAAAATGGATTCATAGAAGAGCTCATTTCTGACTTTGACGTGCTCTCCCTAGAACATGACCCACTACTCGAGGAATCAGAGTGTTCTACTAGCAGTAACTTTGCCTTAGATCGTGTGATGGGGCCTGTGTAGTCTTTTGGTTTGTGGGGCATGGGGCTTGGTTTAAAATTGCATGGTATCCTTGCTTCCTTTGCGAATACAAAACCAGACATAAAGGCCCATTTCTTTGCTTTCATGATCCGCCTTGGCCTTGTTGGCTTCTTTGGCGACAAATGCAGTTAGCGGGGGCAAAGATTTCCCCATGGGTAGCTTATTTGTTGGACGCCTTGTTGTTTGTGTCCTTTTCTTCTTTGGGATGGCCGACAAACCGCCGAAAGTCCATTGCTTTCTTCGATGCCTTTTTGTTCTTTCGGCACCTCTTGGTCTTGAGTGACTTTTTAGGAGCAGCCATGGTCCTTGGGACCTCCTTGTTCTCAAGAGTGGGCATCTGGAAGTTCGATGCTTCAATTCCCAAAGGGGAACGGCTAATGGAAAAAGTGGCACAGTAGCCAGCCTTCTTCTTTCTTTCTCTCGTTCCTTCCTTAGAAGTCTGAAGCTTGTGGAAGTATACTATCACTTGTGGTGCCATGTCTGCACAATGAAACAAGAAACAAGTCATGACTAAAAAAAATTTTAAAAGTTAGAGATGAAAGGGAGAATGGGTCCCACCAGGTGTGCCAAAAATCATGTTGAACAAAAATTGTAATATTTGATCAAACACAATTTCACACATTTGTTGTGGGTTTTTATTTTGTAGGGAACGGACCCATTCAAGGCCATTGGCCTCTTAATTACATCCTAGACTCTAGAACAACCCTTCAATTCTAACTCTCAAAGTATATCAAGAAATATTTGGCTTAATTTGTGTTTTTGTTATTGTGGCTGAACCCAATGTGCAGGCTGCCTACGTACCCAAGTATTTGGGATCAAGCCATATCGTAGTTCAAAAGGGGTTTTGAATTTGAATTTGGTTTGGGTCACAAGGATACGGTTTAGGTTTGGTTTGAACCGGAAATTTGAACCATAGAAGAAATGGTTTAACTTTTGGTTTCTTTTCAAGTATAGGTTGTATGGGAACATGTTTGAACCGGTTTTAGTTGTTTGGTTTATACAAGGCTTGGTTTGGCTTGTACAACTTTAGTTTAAGGACGATCCCAGTCCAATTTAGTTTTAAGGACGATTCCGGTCCAAATTAGTTTAAAGCACGATTTTGGTCCATTTTAGTTTAAGGACGATTCTGGTCCATTTTAGTTTAAAGGACGATTCCGGTCCAATTTAGTTTTAGGACGATTCCGGTCCAATTTAGTTTTAGGACGATTCCAGTCCATTTTTGTTTAAAGGACGATGTCGGTCCGATTTAGTTTATGGGACTACTTCGGTCCAATTTAGTTTTCGGACGATTCCGGTTCAATTTAGTTTTAGGATGATTGCGGTCTAATTTAGTTTTAGGACAATTGCGGTAAAATTTAGTTTTAGGACAATTTCGGTCCAATGTAGTTTTAGGACAATTTTAGTCCAATTTAATATGGGGGCTTTGGTTTAGTTTGAAAGACTTTTGGTTCACTTGGAACTCATTTGTTTCAATTTGGAATATTTGGGTTTGACTTATCATAATTTGATTTGATGTAGAGGGGCTTGGTTCAAACTGGAGGACTAAAGTTTGGTTTAGAAAAGGTTTGGTTCAATTGCAAAAGAGGTTGGTCCAATTTAGGACACTTTGAACCACTTTTTAATGAAGGTAAGAGAGGTATTTGATTTTTGTATCACTATTTGGAGTGAATTTTGGGTGGATTTGGGTTCCAGGGGGCTTCAGGGATTTTTGGGAATTTTCTGGATTTTCTAAGGCTTGGAAATGGGTCAAAACCCAAAATAAGGGTTTTTGGGTCATATGGGGCATACGAGTCGGTCCAAACCCGCGGTTCTTGTCGAACCATGGGAGCACGGGCCGAAGGGTAGACCTTGTTTGGCCCGCGCGCGTAGGCCTAGTCTCACGGCCCGGCTATCCTTTTTTTATTTTGGGGCCCGGATCGATTCAGGCCAGATTTGCTCACAGACTTGGATTTAGGGCTCACGCCCATTTGTTTGGGCTCGACATGGGGAGAAACCTGCGGACCACATTGATGGGCCTAAGCCGTGGGGTGAACTAACCTGCGCGGGTCTTCTGCGCCCGGACTGACGCGCCCGGCCCAGAGCCCTGCTCAGCACTCCGAAGGGCCTGTTTGGCCTGTTTTCTCTAGAAAAACACCTGCAAAGTCTATATTTTTGTTGGAAAATCACTGTGTTCGCCTGAAATGTTGCTAAACGCTATCATGGCACCTCAGATGCTCCCAAGCGAACAAACACGCTGGGAATTTGCACCTGAGCGCTGCCAAAGTGTTTTAAATACCCTTCAAGCAGTGGGGATTGAACAAAACGGATTATTCTTTTTCTTCTTGCGTCTCCCTTTTTTTCTTGCCTTGTCATTCTCCCACATCTGGATCTGCAGATAAAGATCAGGTATATCTTCCAATCCTTATCTCATTCCCTTTTGCCCCCTTTTCTTTAGAACCTGGACGTTAGTATTTAGAGAGAATTCAAATAACAGATTGAAACATATCTTACCTCCTTTATCTCCTGGAAGCCTTTCCCACCTTTATCTGCTAAAATCTCTCTGATTTCTTTCTCTGATCTTTTCCCCGATCTTTTAAACTCCAGCCTTCTAACCCTCCACTTTTCTCCAACATCCCTTTTATATAGAGCATTGGACGTGGGGTAGTTTTGAAACTACCCCACTCAAAGTGGTTGTAACTTGTAACCCACGTCTCAAAGAGGTTATACACTTATACCCACGTTTTCATCACCTGGAAAAGCTCACGTTTGCATCATCCCATTTTTTTTATTATCCTCTCTTTTTTTTTAGTTGAAGATAGGGGGTTGATGATGAGGCTCTCCCCTCTTTTCAAGGGTCGTGCACATGCACGACCCATGCAGAAACATATATATTTTTTTCTTTACTTTTCATTTTTTTTTTTTAAAATTTAAGAGGGGGGACGTGGATAAGGTCCCCCTTTTCAAGGGTCATGCACCCATTCAGAGATGTGCCATCTTTTTTAATTATTATTAATATGTATTTTTTTTTTTGAAAAGTGGGGCCCAACCAATTATTGGAGGTGTATAATTTCACTTACGATAACTGAAACTTTCTCTTAAAGGGGCCCACTTTTAACTATATCAAATCCTCTTTTATTTCAATTTGAATTTGGAATTCTAATTCAAATTGAAACTCTATCCTTAGGGGTCTCTTATATAAACATGATGATCCTAGGGATCTGAGAGTTTCGTTTGAATTTCGAAAGCAAATTTGAGATCTACAAACATGGCCACATCAAAGACCAAGGTTTTCTTCTTCCTTCCCCCAAATTTTTTTTTTGTTAATGGCTTGACTGGTGATGAGCTCCCTGAGCCTAGTATCTTTAGATATCATCACAGGTAAGTCCTCAAAACTGCAAACAGGAAGTCACGATGTAATGACAAGGAAGAAATTTTAGAAGCACCGATATTTTTGTGCTGCATGTGTCAATCTCCTTGAGCTAGCGCCGTATCATTCCGTAGACGGCAGTATTTGCCAAGATCTTCTCTCATGTACTATAGTTCTGTCGAACCATTGTGAACCTGTGGATTGCCTTTTGCACGGAACTATATTTCGTGGATTTTAGTGTTCCCATATGTGCAATTTTTTTGTATTGGATTCTCGATGCAAGGAACCCAAGGTGGCATTTTATAGGTCCATAAATTAAGAGAAGATCAAGTAATGGCCCACCACAACCAGTTCCTTTCAATGCCTTTGTCATCTTGGGTTCTGTAAAGCATTGCTCTTCACAATCTGTACTAGATTTTAAATATTTTGAACGGAAAAAGTTGGCTACCTTAACTACCCCTTTTCTCATATCAGAAGATGAAACATACTTCAAAGTCCTTTTTTTTGGTTCGAGAGACAACTTGTCACCATTAGCTTCCTCCCATAACTTTATATTGCCCATTTTTTTCAAAATGATTTCCTTTGATTCCTTAAGGATTCCATCTCTCTCATAGAGGCAGATATGCTTCACACCAATACTCAATAACCAGCACACAAGCTCAATCACTCTTGAAGTATAGTGAGCTTCTTTGCAGTCTATCACAATGGCTAAATATTGCAGATTTCTTAAATCCAGAGATTTGTACTCCCTCGAAAATCAGCACAAAAAGCTACATAGAGACCACCAAATGTACAAAATTCCATAACAGTTGAAGAGTTATCTTGGCAATCTGACGCACAAAGGAACTATTTGCAATTGAACTAGACAGCTTCTGAATTTTGTCTCTTAAATAAAACTTTCTCCATCTTCTTAAATGTGAGTCAATGGTCATTATGATAATAGCCCACTTTATTTGACCTATTTTTAGGCCCATACGAATGGAAAGTTAGCATCCTTTCCAAATTTTTAAATGTAAGTTAATGGGTATGATAATAGCCCACTTGATTTGACCCACTTTTAGACTCATACGAATGGAAAGTTAGCATCCTTTACAAATTTTTAAATGTGAGTCAACGGGCTTTATAATAACCCACTAAAAGAAACGTGAGGAATCAATTTCATTGGCTGTAGCTCCTTTTTGGTAGTGTAATCCAAAGACCATCCTGTTTGAATAATAATAATCTTAGTATATATGTTGAGGCATCTAATGGGCAAATGCTCAATCAAGAGACATCACCAAACATCCATGACTAAGTGTGCTTCATGACCTTCCACAATTCGCCAATTGCTCCATTCCAATAAGAAATCTCACTCATGAGCCAATCAACTTTGCACCCACAATGCTTTAGATAGACCAATTAATGGGTTGAAAGATAGACCCAACATAATGAGTAGATCCCTAAATCTCTTCTCTCTCTCTCTTTCTTTTTTTTTTTTTTTGGAAATAGACATTGCATATATATGGATCCTTTGAGTTGTGATACAACCTTGAAGGTTTAGCTACAATGCCATCACATATCCATTTACTTTTGTGAAATCACTAACACATTTTTTTTGGGTGCAGGTTTCAATGGAGACAAGTGGTTATATATGTCAACAATGAGCCCCAAGTCATGACGGTGGTGAGCTGAAAACCGGTCCCATATACAAAAGGTCTATTTCTTTGAAAGAACTTGATACAAGAATCAATGAAACTGATAAAGTGAGTTGGACCCGAATAGATAATGTTCCTAGTGGATGGTTTGAATTTGACCCCAAAAATGATCAAAGTGTCATTAGTGTTTGTAGACACTTTGGACTGCCACCAAAAGTGGAGTTTTATTTCTAAACGAAGAAGGCCTTTTAGGGGCGGTAGTTACCTTACCGCAGGTAAAATTGGCCCTTTTAGGGGAGGTAATGATGTTACCACCGCTAAAAGTATTATTACCTGTAACGCCCCGGATCCAAGTTACGTAGAGAAACCGTAACTTATTTCTAAAGGTTAATATATAACCCAGGATTGCAATTTCAGAGTGAAGGAAAGCATGAATAAATCAATAACTATAAAATTAGAGTGCACTATAAACCCAAACTCAACAATAAAATACCAGAACCAATGCTAACTCACAAGAACCAAGCATATACCCGCTGGTGTCGTTCTTACCAGAATTTGGAAACAAAACAAAACAAAATGTAATGAGATACGAATATCCCAGTAAGCAGCACATGCAGGCTAAAATATAGTTTATCAGTTCTAAAACATGATACAGTTGTAAATCATGCAACAGTGGTGATAATACCTCAGTTCCGAATAATCTAAATAATCCAACACTAAACCATCAATCAGTACGAGATAAACAAGAATAATCCAGTATAAAAAACATATCTGTATCATCAAAACAACATTCAATAAGTCACCGCAGGACTCATGAAATAAGATTGCCTTTAACTAGTGTAAGACCATGGTCACTATGCCACCTCCCAGCTTATGAGCAAAGCCGAGCTACACGGTCATCGACTTATTGCAGAAGAACCCATCCAGATACAGTAATGGGTTGGCATGTACTATCCTAATCATAGCAGCAGCCAACCAGATACAGAGAAGGCCTCATCGAGATACACAATGGAAACGTGTACGTGAACAAGATGTTACGACTAGCAAAGAACAATCCTTCCCACTATCTAGCTCCTAACATGGATCCATATTGAACTATGCCCACTAGACTCTAAAACCAAAACCACTACAAAAAATTAGATTTTTTGCGGGGTTCATAAGAATGCCGCAAAATCTAAAATGAATGTCGCTATAGCTATTCGCGACGAACATTGCGGTGAACTTACTTTTATCGCTAAAGGCCGTGTCGCAAATAATTTACCGACGTTCTTTGAGTTCATCACCAAAGCTAAACATTTGCGACATTCTTTGAGTGTCGCTATGTTTGCCACTGTAAATGTAGTACGACACCCATATAAATAATTATCCAAATTTCGGTCAATGTAAATATGATTCAGCCGACATGCTTATCATCTTAACCAGTAAGGTTTTATCTTGTGTACATTAAAACCTTGATTTTATAGTTTGTTCAATTGATGATATTTGATTTAAAAAAAAGCAGAAAATTATAGTATTCAGGTACTCACAAATAAAAGATAAATCATGCAAAGCATATACAACATCCAACAGAAAGAAATAGATTGCTAGAATTAAATTTATCCACTGTAATGAAGTTATACAAGTATAAAATTCCTCATTACCTGTCTTACAATTGTCAAAGCAGTAGTCCCACTGTAGAAGGAATTGATACTGGGACACTGCTCAAGCTCCTCATCAACAGCAACACAAGTTTTCAAGTAAGATTGCTTCCATATATTAAATCGATTAAACTTTTTTTCTGATTCCAAGTAAAAATCTGAGCAAAGGGAAGTCAGAGATAAAGTCTCCTGCCAGTTGCACAGCAAATATGAAGGCATCGATTCCCTGACTTTTTTTGCAACAAAGTGTCCCCATGGACCGTGCCCATCAAAAACCCCACAAAAGATCATGTCTTCTTGGCATCCAAATTCCTGACAACATATAGATGAAAAAACCGTTCACCAATAAAACAACAATGATAAAATGATAGAAACGGCTACTTTTACTTCCTTTTACTCCTAAGAGGCTACATTACTTCATAATTAACAGTCATCTCCTCTCATATACAAGGTCGCCAGTGATATTAATAGTTGAATCCGGATGAGATGCTATACAAATTTCCAAAACAATTGATAAAAGTACCTCCCACACAACGAAGCAATCCTGGTTAACTCCTTTCTTCCCTCTCTTAGAGAAGGCAGAGACAAAGTTTTTTGAGCCGCCAGCATTTAAAAGCTGCACGGAAAGGGTCCTCAATATTCAGAGATAATGAATGGATTCATCATCAGAAGATCACTGTCTCTAATTTTACAATCTCCATTCGTCTTCGACCACGGATGTTTGAAAAAAAACTGTAGCTTTGTACCGGAGTAACGGTCATTAACATTAGAACCAGACAGAGCTCAGTTCCTCATCAAATAGTAGGAAATAAAAAAAAATGAGAAAACTTCGTCTGAAAGGGTCCTCAATTTCTCTCTATTCGTCTCATTTGGGGTTAAGAAGTCGGATTAGGTAGAGAGCTCCAAAATGGCAATGAGACAAACACGGATCAATGTGAGTTAAGATCGATGGAGACTATGGGAAGAATAAATGCAGTTGATGAATCATCATCACCTAATGCCGATTCAACGAGAAGGTGAATTGGCGAGAGTAGAAAGAGAAAAGAGTCAAACGGATCCGAGGAGCTCTTTGTTTGGTTCTCTCCTTGCACGAAGTCAGTTCATCGGAGCTTCGATTTGAGTGCTCCGACGGTGGGAACCATCCCATTCGTGCTTCTAATAATGTTCCAAATGGCGAAGATCTAAACAGGAAAGAATTTTCTGTAAAATTGGATTCTAGGGTCTTCTCTGGTCTCGGATCGAACGCTGCCAAGTATAAAATGATGTCACCCACTAGATTTCCGATCTCTCGGTCGCCCTACTTGACAATCCCACCTGGTTTGAGCCCGATGTCATTGCTTGATTCTCCGGTTCTTCTCTCCAACATGAAGGTTAGGGTTTTCTTGAAATCCGTTAGAAGGATGCCTATTTTTCTAGTATTTCCTATTGGAGATTTTCTAGTATTCCCTTGCTCCCAAGAAAAATTATTTTACGCAGTGATCAAATCTACAGTAAGAAGGACACACAACAGAGGTCTCTTCGCGTGTTTGAATTCCTACTCAAACACATGACGGTTTCAGCTAGAGCAAAAAAAGAATCAGATCGAGCTTGATATAGCATAGCTTAATACAAATGGTTCCTAGATCAATTAAATGAGGATTCGAGATAACATAGCCAAATTTTTTTCCCGAATCGAAACTCAAGAACAAGGAACTTGGAGAACTTTACCTTCAAATTGTCGGTGCAAGAAGATAGTCAGAGAGAGGTAAGACTCGGGACGTCGTCGCGTCAAACCAGATCGAAGGAAAGCAAGCTAGTTTCTTGTATCGCAGACAGGGGAGCAATCCATTTTTCTCTCCCACCAGACTCACGAATTACCCCGGACAAGAGCGAGTGTGATCAAAATGAAACGAGCGCCCTCTGTTTTCTTCTTCGATTTGTTTCCAAGCAGGTGCGGGAAACAAAATGCATGCTTATATGCCCTGTGCGGCAAAACAAGTGCAGCAAATAATTTTTTAATTGATGACGATTCTTAGTGAACGCCACAAATAATTTTTTAGAATTTTTTTATTAATGCAAATGTTATTTTCTTTAACGACGAACATTCAAGTACGTCGCTATATGATATTTATCACGACATATATTTATGTTCACAGCAAACTTTGTGTCGCCAAAAAATTAATTTTTTGTAGTGAACCAACCGTGAAATCCAGTAAGCACAACTCATCTCAATCTCAATCATATCATCCCATCCCCGAGATACATGGAGGTAACAACATCCCGAGATACACGGGGCATCTCCGAGATACATGGAGGCATCACAAACAGTTTCTCCAAGTACATGGAAGAAAACAAATTCCAAACCAAAAAAACCAATCATTCATATTCAATTTAAACTCCCTTTTCCATAGAATCTGCATAAAACCGATTCGATGTAAAGATTTCATAATCATAACAATCCCATCTAATCCGTGGTGAAATCCAATGCTAATAATCATGATTCAACCTTATAATTATTTCAGTTTTTTTTTACTCATTATAAGTCCAAACAAGAGATTTTCCCAATAATATTTCATAGAGATTCTTTTATAGCTCATAATCTAGCAAAAGTGTAAAACTCGGCTAAACCGGCAAATTTGAATATTAAAACCAGAATTTAACTATATTACTTAAATTTGTCTTGTATTACTTGCTTTAATCCTAAACAGTAGCTCACAAGTAGGATTTATACTCATACCACTCTTGTTTAGCCTAAATCCCCAATTCCTTCCTTAACACTCTTGTTTTCTTTTATAACTCTATTTTTTTAGACACTGACTTCAGCATCCTAAGATTTCACTCAAATCCCATTTGTTTATCCCTAAATAGTTCTTTACTTACTCTCCCAAGTTTAGTGTGCCATGCAAAAGATGTATGTGCTGGATAAGTTTTCAGCACCTAAGAGTTGCTCAATACACTCAACTAAACAGTTTTTCAGGTTTCCATTCTTCCTACACTAGTTTACCCCCAGCTTCCAGCACCTATATTTCCTCCAATATACATTGCTCACATGTATTTAAATCCCCTAAGAGTAAATTCATTAGTTGAAATTAATGTCAACCACATAATCTAATTTAAGAGAGCTGGCGCCAACTGTAAGCACCTCATTTTTGCACCCCCGGAAGTGCGGAAAATGCAAAACCCTAGCTAAAAGTCAAACCCCGAGGGGACAAAAAGTTGACTTTTTGATCAAGTGATAATTGGTCACCTTGCTTTATCTCAATAGATAGAGAATCCCGACACGGTTCCAATGCAACTGAGTTTGCAGGAATCGGAGCCCAAATGAAGGATCTGCAGGTCGATCAAACTTGAGGGGAGCAGAAATTGACTTTCTACTAAACCCCAGAACAGCTATCCAAACTTGTCCCAGTGGACAGGTCATCCTGACACGATTCCAATGCAACTGAGTTTGCTCGAATCGGAGTCCCGGACAATAAGTTATGAGTAAAACAAGAAACCCTAAAAACTGCCCACGTGACAAAACCGGCAGAGAAAACAGCAGAAAAGGGTGTCTAGGGGCAAATCAGTAAATAATCAGGATAGTAAAAAATATCTGATGGCATATCTGTAATTATCTGGGGATGAATCTGTGAATATCAAGTTGATGTTAAAATAGCTCAGGGACTAACCTACAATTACCAAGAAAATCACCCCCACATGCTTAATTCCCCACCACATATTTTCCCTCTCTCTCTCTCCTTCATAAATTCTTGTTCCCCATGTGCATCCCCATGCATCATGCATGCAAACACCTCTCTCTCTCTCTCTCTCTCTCTCTCTCTCTCTCTCTCTCTCTCTCTCTCTCTCTCTCTCTCTCTCTCTCTCTCTCCCTCCCTCATGAGTATCCATGCATGCATCATGCATACAACTCTCCCTCTCTCTCTCTCTCTCTTCCCCCCATGATCACCCATGCATGCACCTCTCTCTCTCCCTCATGATTAGTGTTCCCCATGTGCATCCCCTATGCATCATCCATGCATGCACCACCTCATGCATCCTTCTCTCTCTCTCTCTCTCTCTCTCTCTCTCTCTCTCTCTCTCTCTCTCCTCCAAACACCTTTTCCCCATGCATGCATCATATGCATTTACCCATCACATACACCCCATTATAAAACCCCCATGGAGCCATACGTATTGTTGCTCTCCACCTTCTTCTCTAACCTCTCTCCCATCTCTCTCAAGCTCTCTTCCTCTCTCCCACTCTCTTGAACCCCTTCTCCCAAGCCCTTTCTCTACCACTTTTCTTCACTTCCATCACTTGGAGGAAGTCTTGGAGATCATTTGGAGAGGAGGAGGTGCTGCCCAAGGATTGTTGTGCCACAAGAGGACTCAAGCACATCTCTAAAGAAGATTCCAACCCTAAGGTATGGCTTCCCCATGACTTTTGTTTAACATATATGAATATATAGTGATTTGAAGCATGTTTGCATATATGATGTTTTGTTATGGGATATTGCATGTCTTCTTCCCCCACTAGTCTCTTTTAAGCCCCTTTAAGAATGGTTACTGCCACATGGCAAGGAAGGTGAGGTATTGGTAGTATAAAGAGAGAGTGGAAGGTATTTTGGGCGGCTTGAAGGTGGTCATGTACCCCCCTTTCGACCACTAATTTGCTTGTTTTCTTTATTGTTGTTCTACCTTCATAAAAAAGAGGAGCATGTTCCTCTTGTGCATGCCATCTCATGTATCCCCCATGTAAGCCCCCTCTTCCCTTCATTAGTTATTGTTTTCTAAGTTTAAGCTTGACTATTAGGGTTACCATATAACTCATGTGCAAAATATGGTGTGTACCTCTTGGTATCTTGGTAGGTGCATGGTTACTACTTTGTGTGTGTGCATGTGATTTTTTCCCCGCCTTAAGATCGTCTACATGAGAATCACATGAAGGCTTTTTTCCCTCACCATGTATGCATATTTCATCATGTTTTTAGGTGCTGCGTTTCTTGTTATCACTTGGGATCATGCCTTTAACTTGGAGAGTGTGCCATGAATTTGCTCATGCCTTCATGCAATAGAAGTTGTGTATGTTTTGTTTGTAGAATAAAGGGAACCAAACCAAGGACACCTAGATCCCTGGTTGGTCTTTATGTGGATTGGAAGGAGTGGAGGGGAACCCCCCACTCATTCCCTTATGTTTGATCTTGAAAACCTCAAAAAGTAGGCCAAAGGGCCTCATCCAAACCACTATGGGCCCACACAGGGGCCCACTGAGACACCATACATGCTCACAAGCCTTAGGGTTTGGTTTCCTACCAAAAATGTGAAAAAGTGGATTTTTCCAGTATAAACCGAAATCCAATTTTCGGTTATACTGTGTTGCATGTATAACCGAAATGGAAGTTCGGTTGCCTTTGAAAATTTACTAAAAACTTGTTTTTGAGTGCTTGCTGATTTGTTGCATTGTTTAAGCTGAACCGGAAGCCCATGTACCATTTTGGGTTTCCGGGTCAACTGGAAACCCAAAATGGTACATGGGCTTCCAAGCCCTATTGGATCCTTTGGTGGGCCTTCCAACGGGGCCCACCCAGCCCAAGATCACCTTTGTGAATAAAAGAAGATAATTAAAATGAACTAAATGGGCTGAACCCTATGAGGCCCACCAAAGCCCAAAAAGGAAGCATGCAGGTTTAGGATAGGTGGTTTGGCCGTGACTGCGGGTACGGGCCTATCGGGCCCACCAAGCCCATTAAACCATGCAAGGGTAGGGTCCAATACCCTAACCCAGAAAGTCTTGGGCTTTCAAGCCCAAGCCTAGGCTACGGGCCCCAAGCCCATTCCTAGCCCAAATTGGAGAAGTTAATTAAGATAATTCAGAAATCACTTGGCATCCCTTGTGAGGCCCATCCAGGGGCCCACAAACAAATCCCGGCCCACCTTTGCATACAAATCACTTAATTTTCAACTTGAACTTTAAAATAAAATCAATTCATTAAACCAAAGCCCAAAGGGCCTCCCAGGCTTGGACTAAGGCCCACCAGAGGCATGTGGGCTGGACACAGTCCACCAAGGAATCCGCGGGCCTTCCAACGAGGCCTGCCCGATCAGACTCAGATCACTCTAAGCTAAGAAGATAAAATCAAGCAAAGGGACCCACACCACTTTGGCAGTCCCGCCAGACTTAACCAAATTTGAATGCTGGATTAGGAATTGGGTGAATAGACAGACTGAGTTGACTCAGACCAGGGAAGCCTATGGGACCCGTCTTTTGACGGGGCGGACCGGGGTGTCTACGGACTTCCCCGAACCATAACCAAGAACTTGCTTAGAATCTCAAGCCGTAGACCAAGCCTTAATAGAAAAACTTACGCACCCAGGTGTCTGCCTGCACCCCATCAGGCAGTGGCGACTCCAAACAATCCCGAGGCACGCATCATTTTGCATGGGCCTCATCGTGTGACCGAAATCAGGTGCGCACACCAACCTTTGAGGAGGTAGGCACCACTCATCTGTTCTCAGCAGCACTCAGAGCATAACCCAAAGAATTGTTGTTGATACAATTCTCAAATGACCTGAATTTATAATTTCTCTTCCAATCCAAATACATGATGTAAAATAACAATTCAAGTAATAGGTTTAACCTACATTGGTCTTAGTGTAACACTTCAACCATTAACAACTTAGTTGTCCATGCTAGAAACCAAAGCAGTTTTCAGCAACTTAAAACATAGATTTCCCAGGTTTTTCCCGTCAATTTTTGTGTCTTCAAGTGAAACACTTTCTCCTCGTTAACTCCCTTACAAAGCCCCTTTATCTTAGCCCCTAAATAGCACCTAAGTAGAATTCTTAAAATCACCACAAAATCACCACAGGAGCTGGCGCTGACCTCAGATGTTTTGGCAGCACCCAACTCCTACTTCAATTTCCCATGAACACATCCCATTAAACCTTAGTTATGTGCGAGATATTACTAGCTCTTAAGTTTACCAAATAAACTACTATTTAAGACTGTATACCTATAAGATCACTGCTGCTAAACAGCAGTATAAAGTTGTAAAGATGGAGCTGCCGCTGATCTCAGAAGAGGTTGGCGCCAGATGGAGATACTCAGTGCCAGCAGCAAATTTCCAGGTTCGAGTGATACTAAGGTTAAAAACACCCAGACTAAACTCCTGCCTTGCCTTCAAACCATTTCTAGGTTAATCTTAGACCTCTAACTAATATATTTACCTTTGTTTGCATCTGATTCAGTTCCTCTAATCCTAACACCCATTGGTCTCCCATTTCAACTCTTCCGACTTAATTCAGCAACCCAAAATATTTATGATCACATGAATTTAATTAGGTTTTCTTCGCAATTCCTTTACTAAAATTAAAATCTCCTCTAACCAATCAACAATTATGATACAAAATTGAAATGAATCAACATTTGCTTCTAACCAGATCTAAATGTCCAAAATTCAGTAGAAAATAGAGTTCCTGCGATATCAGATTTTAAACTAACCCAAAACCTCGATTAAATCGGCTAAACCGGATTGGATTGTGCTACTTACCAATTGAAGCAATTCTCTGATGAAAACCTCCTCAGTTCCTCAATCGAAACCTGATCTACTGCTTCTAGAAGTGAACGAATGAACAGAGATCTGAGATTTATCACATTCAGATCAGATTCACTCCAGATCTATAATTCGTTTGATAAACAAACAACTAAGCATCACCTAACAACTAATCCTTACCTGAGATTCGGATTGAATCACTAAATTTGCATTCTCCAGAATAGATCTGAGTGTTGCCGCATAAGTTCGTCAACCTTCCTCGATCAGAGATCAAACGACCACCATAAACTCCCTCTGATCACATCAAATTCACCAACCTTTTTCTTGAAACCCTAGCTCCTTTTGCTCCTCTCTTCTCTTCGATCTTCATTCACTCGAGCGACAAACAAAATAACTATGACTCATAATAAGGCTGGCTTTTATACTGGCCGCCATGAGCTAACCTAAGCATGATCCCATGCTCCGACACTCCACTAACTTCATGTACATGCACTATCTGATTCCACTTGATTCCTTGCTTGCCACACCCTTGAACCACTCTAAACCAACAAATTTAAAATTTAATTACACACCTTACCAATTAGAATTCTCCAATTTTGGTTCACTTGAGAACCCCGATCGAACCTTTTTCCAATCTCCAAATATACATTATTTTGCCAATTGATATTAATTAATTATTATAAATAATAAATTTTAATCTCATTAAAATTTGGGATTTTATATTATCGACGGCCCCTTACCACCGGAAACAACTTTTCATTTGGCGGGAGGTCCCGCCAACTTTTTGCTGGCGGTAAGCTACCTATTGCCGGTAAAACTTAATATAGTGGTGGGAACTACCGCCGCTAAAGGATATTTCACGCACAAAAAACTCGCGCCATAGGTTGTTTGCACGAAAAAATGATATATTAATTTTTAGGGGCAGAATTTGCATACCTCCGCTAAAAGCCCGTCACTAATTCCCCTCGTTTTTGTAGTGCTAGCATAAAAAATGTTTTTCCCCAAGAATTTTTGATTGATTCTAATGGTTTTTCATGATCATAAATATACATTAATCTGTTGCTGTTGGTTGGGCTTAGTTTACATTGTTTCTTTGTAGTACCCTAGACATGTAAAGCTGATCTTAGATTCTTCAAAAGATGATAAAAGAAAAATCACAACTACATCAATAACATCACAAACCAAATAGAATCTACCAATAACATTGTTATTTAACGATAAACCTGAAAGCATGCACATTTTAAAGATCAAAACGAGTTACTACTTACTTGCAATGCAATAGTAATCCGAGCAAAACTTTGGTTCTCTCTCTTCTCAGTAGTTTCCTCCAACCGCACTTGCGCAACCAATTCTAAAAACAATCTCCTCTCTTACGCATGCTTCGCCCTAATTAACCCTACTTTAAAGAAAATGATCACATGCTTCACAACCCCGCACAACACATTCAAACAAGCCAATCATATTCTAGATAAAAATTTGAATTTTACTTACCTTTCTAAAAGATCATCCCACCGTTGGATTTTAAAAAGACTCTAGATCTTGGCCTTCCATCTCATCACCTAAATAAAATAATACCAATTAATTAATAATTTCCTAAAATCTCCAAAAATAAATTTGGGGAAATTATTTATAATATTTAATAAAACCACATATGTTACAGTAGTGATTGGGCGAGGGGGGATTAGAAGGTTCTTGAAACTCATGTTCAGGTCTTCCATGGAATATTCAGACAGAGGGCAGAGTGGAAGGATAGGGGAGAAGGACGCCAAACCAGAAAACACCACCACACTGGAAGTTAGAAACGGATGCGGGGACCACCAAACTAGGAAAAGGATGGGGGACCGGAATCAGGAACTAGAACTCCATACGGGTAGGGGAGAAGGGGAGGTGAGCACAAACCCTAGAAAAATCGCTTTGCAACTCGGTTTGGGGAACCAGGAAGCCTTTGTTTCTACGGCCTCCAATTAACACCTTAAGATTGGTTTCAAAATTTAATCATTTAGTTGCATAAATCAACGGGCCATTATTTTAAATTTAATTCATTTTAGGTGCAAAAATTGATCAACTAGCCATTACAACAATGTTGGTAGACATGCAAAGTTTTCATTGGTTTCAATTTAATTATTCAGGGTTAACTAATAAAAGATTACAATTGGAGAGATATAAATCCATCAGGCTATGTTTGGAACTCTAGATTTGGGAAGAAAAGAAAAAAAAATGCTAATGTTTTCTTTTCTCTCGTTTGGTCTGAACGGAAGAAAATTAGATTTTTTTTTTCCAAATTTTCTCCCTTTTTTTCTCCAATGTAAATAATTTTCTTTCAAAAAAAATAAAGATTTTGAAAGAAAAAGGAAAAATTCACCATCACTTATTACTACCCCACCCCACCCACTACTTCCACCATCCACCACCACCACCACAACCCATCACCCCTATTGCCCCACCACCATCGCCCACCACCATAACTTGCCACCACCCCCACCCACCACCACACCCCACCACCGCCACGGCCTACCACCACCACCATCACCACCCACCACTACCTACCACCACCCAACGCTGCCGTTGCTACTATCACCCCACCAACACTCATCCAGTCCCATTCACCCACCACCACCACCCCAATCCATCATCTTATCAAAATATATATATTTTTTCTTTTCTTTTCTCTTCACTTCTTTTCTTTTTGAGGTTTTCTGTCTTTGCTCCCCAAATCCAAAGCTCCAAACATAGCCTTATCATTCACATATCTATATAAATAGATTCCCAGATAAAGGCACGTGCAATGCATAATTGCATATAGCAAAAAAAAACTATTATTTCATAGAAAATTATCAAGTTAGATAAGTGTGTACAATTAATTAGGAGATAAAAGTAAATAAAAGTAAATGTAACAGGCATTTTGAGTAGTAGATGTCAATCAATAATCTCCAAGATTCTTTTTGTGTAATAGTATAGATAATGGATTCTTGTAAAATTGTAATGGTCTTGCTAAATTTCTCCTATATTTTTCAGTTTAAATTCCAAATTTGTAAGGTTTTGGAATACCACTAGAACCCTTCTACACTAAAACTCTGAAATGGTAAAATAATGTGCAATATTGCACATGCTGCAGGCTAGTTTTCTTATTTCATACCGTTTAAAACATGCAACCTCCAACAATGCACTAAATCTTTAAAAGTGCAATTGTAAATCCGTGTTTATTAATAACCCAAAGATTATGCTGTAGGAGAAGATGATTCCGTCGCTCATATAAAAGGAAAATTAATGATGCCATTCATTTTATAGGATAATCTTGAACACCATATTTTTCTTCCATTCTCAACATTTATTTATTGCATATTACTAACCAAATATTTGTTCATTCATCAACACAATTCCTTCTCTTTATCTATGTGGTTTGCTTATTGCAATTTACAGATACCATTCATCCTGGTCAAGAAAAATTCTCCACGTCATTAGCAAATTAATGCCGGTTTGAGCAGAGGGGTGATGCTGATGGGTTTCAGAGCCCAAAAAAGGAAGGGAATTAATCTTAAAAAGGATGGTTAAATTCCCTCCACTATTTGCTTCGAATGTTGCACTGATGATGGCAGTGCTTTGCATCAGAAGGATAATGTGCCCTAATCCTTCCAAAGATTACCTTTAATAATAATCAAAAGTAGATTTGTCCTTACTAACTGAAGATGTTTCAGAGCTATTAAATCCCCCCTACATAACAGTGCAGTTACTGGAATTTATATAGAAACTAATGATGAGGTCTGTCTACAATCACATATCATGCTTTATCTTATATTCAAACAAAATGTAAAGTTTCTTCTCAAACTCTTGCAGTTTGCTCCTGTTGTTGAGATGCGGGATGATGATGCAAGCTTTAGGCAATATCCAGCTGCTTAATGTCTCAAATTCAATACATCCTTAAATGCCCACAAATGATTGAGCACTCTGATCAATCTATGTACAACTTCATGATGGTTCACTATTCAGCAATTGCAACAGATTTTTCTAAGCTATCCTGATTAGCAAAGCTTCTTCTCAGATCAACAAAACGATATATGAGATACAATCTTTGAAATTAAAATAGCGTTAAGATACTGATTTTGAATATGTAAGGTATCCTTTTGTATGGCATTTCATGCTTTTTTTTGAGTCACACAGGAATATTTGGCGTTAGGAATTAGGATACTGATCAGCAACTTGGATCACCGAGTTGCCAAAGCAACTACTCTCGTTTTTTCACTCAGATTCTAATCACATGTTCACGCTTAATTGCTTAATTGAATAACATCCGAGGGCGCGCAAAGGGGAATTTAGCCTGTGAATTTGAGCGTGCATGAGCAGATGTGGGAACAGTGGACCAATTTTTTTTTTTTTAAAAAAAAAATTAATTACCAGCGGTCATAGGGAAACAAGCCAAAACAAAATAGTGGCGTTTTGCGTCAGTAAGAGGATTTTTATTACCGGCGCTTCTAAAAACGCCACTTAAATCGTTGCAGATACAAAAACGCCGCTTAAAGCGTCGCAGATTGTATCTGCAACACTTCACTTAGTGGCAGCTGTGGAAACGCCAGAAAAGGAATTAGCGGCGGTTTTTTATTTTTACAGCCGGAAAAAACCAATTCGTTAGTAGTGTCTCATACCAACAACTTGTTCATTGCCCTTATGCAACAAGCATTCTGGACTCGGGAAAGTCATTGTACATAGTTTCAAGGTTATGATTCAGAAAGCACAAGGATATCAACAGTCCAGGGCTTGAGCTCACATGAGGTCAGGCTTGCTGGATCTCCAAACTTTCCTCCTTTAAGTTGCTCTTTTTAGAAAGAGCATGACCAGGCTATTCAATTTGCTTTTTCTCCAAGGTTATTACCCAGAAAGCTCAAGCTGCTTTTTAGAAAGAGCATGACTAGACACTGGTCATTTTGTGATTAGAAAGAGCATGACTAGGCTATTCAATTTGCTTTTTCTCCAAGGTTATTACCCAGAAAGCTCAAGCTGCTATTTATGAACCTTAGACCATCTGATTGCTTCTACCTTTTTATTGCACTTGGGTTTTTGTCGACTCCTATGACAAGGATCAAAGATATTGATGGTTCAGGGCTCTAGTTCACATGAGCTCAGATTTGTTGAATTACCAAATTTTCCGCCACAAAGAAAGTAGTTATTCACCTGTTCGTTTAGTGCAGAACCCACTAGTCATATTTTTATTAAAAGGAGCATTCACAGTGCCTGGGTAGAGGATGAGAATCGATTCCAAGCAATGCTTTTGAGGATGAGAATCGATTCAAAGCAACCCATTACATTATTAAAGTAGTAGGCAGAAAAGAAAAAGTTGCACCAATTGTCACTTGTTAAAAACCATGGTCATTCTTATTTTTTTCTATTCATCTCATCTGAATTCCGATCTGCAATGGCTGTGCCTACCACCATCATCGGCAAGCACTACAAGTGTGAGGACTGCAAACCGGTGCTTCATAGGCCTCTGATATGCCAGTTCCGCTTTCACAACAAACCTGTCAGTGAAAATAGAGCTATAAAGCATCTGGGTAATCCATACACAACACTTAGTTTTGGGCCATTCTACTCTGAAAGTCCTGAAGCTGATTGTAAATGGGAAGCAAAAAAAGAACAGTTCTGGAAACATGTGTTAAGAAACAGTGAAGAAGCGGAAACTACTCGTTTGTATGTGGAAGCCATAAAAAGGGTACAAATTGAAGCTAGAGCTCTCTATGAGAATGATGACTCAATCAATCATCTTTCTCGAGACGATTTCATATCAATGATGATCAAGGATGGTTGCTTTATGTTACAAGCTGCAATCTATGTTTTGGGTGGTTGGAAGCTACTGGGATACGCCGATGAGATATTTGGTAAGCAAGGAGACAGAGATTCAATCGACACATTAGTCCTTATGTTGTTTGTGTTGGGGAACCAGATCCCTCTCATAATTCTGAAGGAGTTGATGAAACAAAGCTTCTTTCAGAAGGTTCTTCACTCAGGAAAATGGAACCGGCCAATGGACCTGCCACAGAGGGCCTTATTCGACTTCTTGATTGTGCCTGCCATAACTGGAAGGGCTATGGATGAACCATCAGATATTATACATGGTTTTTGGCTACTGCTGGCTGGGCCAAGATGCTCAACTCAGGATGCTGGTGATGATGATGACAGCGATGAAAGTAGTAGCAACAATGAATATGACAATGAATTCCTTGTTGTCCCTAATGCAACGAAGCTGCAGCTATCAAGCGTTTCTTTTGAGGACAATGGAGGAATGGGTACAAGAGGTATAAGGTTCAATAAAACTTGGTTTGGTGCTTCTTTTTCCTTGCCTTCCATTGTAATCAATTCTGGAACAGAGGTTGTGCTCAGGAACCTGATGCGTTATGAGTTTGTACAACAAATGGGTCCAAATGGTCGCGAGGCATGCGCTTATTTGCAGTTGATGTGTGAACTCATTCGCACACCGGATGATGCAAAGCTTCTTGCTGACAGTGGCATCATCTATTGCCGTCCTACACTTGAGAAGGAGTTGCCTAAAATCTTTAATAGGCTCTACCTTCCAGATGTGAAATGTAATCGCAATGTCCATCTTGTTCGCAATCAAATTCGCAGCTATCAGAGATGTAGAGCTCATCTAGCCTCCACTCCAGCACCTAACCCTGATGATGTTGCCCAGCCTCAACCTCCTTCTTCCTTCCATGAGGAATTATCTTTACTCAAAGCTCAAAGCTCCCAACTTCTTCACCTTGTTCAATCTATGAGGGAACAGATGAAGAAGCATCATGAAGACAATATGCGGAGTTTTCAAAGTATTGAGCTTCGACAACAGAATTTGGCGGAGGCACACAAGAAGATGTACAATGAGCTCACTGACTATATTGATAATCAAGATGTACGTTGATTAAGAATAAGAGGCTCCAAGTGCAGCTCTGGTTCCAAGTGGTGCTTCTATTGATGCTCTTGTCCCAGTGGAGTTGGTGGAGATGTTGGACCATGCATCCTTGTCTTGAGATACATGTTTGATTTGTTTTGTTTTTGGCTATTTCTTGACAAAGAGGGGGAGAGAGTATTGTGGATTGAAAATGTATTTTTTTTGGATGTATATTGGTCTTAAACATGGAGCTTTAGGATTTCGCCATGGAGTGAGATTACCACTTTTAAAGGTTGACTTACCAAGGTATTCTGGCTTGTAGTCATTCTCCCATGTGCCAAGATTTGAGAATGAGATGTTCCTATTGGTAAAGTGTTTTTTAGTAAGGAGTTATGGTCTTACTTCAGTAGTTTTGGGTGAGTGTTTATTTTGTACTTAATCAGCAACCTTTTTTCTGGTGACTTGGTATGTACATTCTGGTTTTTCATGTTTATAAAATCCTGTTACTAATTAGGGGAGGTGCAAGTTTCTTAAATTTTTGCTAGGCTGTATCATATATCATTAAATGAAAATTAGAGTCTGAAGACTCACTGCATGTAATATCCGCTTAGGCATATGAGATACAGCATTAGGAGGTAAAAGAGGTTTACATTTCCAGTTCTACAACTACTATCTCAATGTTGGTTAGTTGAGTGGTCACTGGTTTCTCTTGAACTTATAAAGGTTTAAGAGAGGAAGACCTATTTCCTCATTTCTTGTTTATTATTGTGGCTAACACAATCAAAAAGTTGATCCCAAAGGTCTGTGAATTTGCTGAAAGGATTTATGTTACGAGGTAATGGGCAAACAACCACCTACTTAGTCTACTGGATGGCACTGTTGATCTATAATGCATTTTCTTCTCAGTTGATGGTCTTGAGGTGCATATGGCCGGGTCTGTTTTAAGGCAATGTTTAGTCTTGAAATACACTTAGAAAGAGTTAAGATATTCAGAGAGGCTAAGAGACTAACCAGACTTCCTTGGCAAGAACATGGATGGATTTAAGGCAATATTTGTCAGGATGCATTCAACTGGGGAGACTATGGATGGATTTACTTTTGTTTCTGCTCTGTCTGCTTGCTCCCAAGAAGGAGCTCTGGAGTTTGGGAAATGGATACATTGTCTTATGAAAGATTGGTCTCATATAGGAGTTGTAGCAGGAACTACCCTTATAGAAATGTATGCAAAATGTGGAGATATTGATGGAGCATTTAATATCTTTATGAAAATTGGTGAGAAGGAACAGAAGATGCTATAAAAATTTTATATACAATGCAAAACAAAAGACTGAAGCCGAATGAATTCACATTTAGTGGTGCATTATTTGCTTGTAATCATGGAGGTTTGGTAAAAGAAGGTCGGGAGATATTTTGCAGTATGGCAAGGGAATTTGGGTACAGTCCAAAGCTTGAACATTTTGGTTGTTTGATTGATTTGCTATGCCGAAATGGTCAACTCAAAGAAGCACAGTCATTAATGAGGGAGATGCCATTTGCACCTAATATTGCTATTTGGGGAGCCTTGCTTGCGGGTTTCAGAGTTCGGGGTGATGTGAGATTAGCAGAGACAGTTATAGAGAAGGTGGATGAGTTGAAAACCAAGGAATCTGGAGTTTATGTGCTCTTATCAAATATCTATGCCTCAGCAGGTCAGTGGCCGAAGGCTGTTAACATGAGGGACCAAATAGTAGAGAATAGAATATGCAAGAAGGCTGGGTGTAGCAGTCTTGTTCAGGCCGTCCATGCTAGAGAACCGATTATGCGAAACAACTGGGAAATTTCTAGTAAAAATGTACCTTAATAGTATCTGATCTGAATTGATTAGTAATCCACATTTTTCAACAGAATTGTTAGATACAGATCACCATCTTCATGTGAAGTGTTGAACAATCGATGACAGAAGCTATGCTTGAGCCATTCTCAGCATAAAAATATAAACATCTTGTATAAAGGATGAGATATTCATTCAACAAAGTTATTGCTGGAGTTTAGAATATTATTCGTGACTCAATCGATCAGCAAGCTGGAAATCAAGCAGCGACTAGTGTAAATTTCCTTCCTAGTAAAATAGGATTTTATTAAAGCACAAACCTAAGCATCCCTATTTATGGTGAGATTCTTAATCACACGTTATCAACACTACATAACCATCAAGTAGTGAAAAAAGAAAGAGGACCTAAGTACCATCATCACATCCATAAAGAGACGTGTAAACCTGCCTTACCGTTGTGACCAGACGAAGAAAATATCAATCAAGAATCTCTGGTCACCACAGCTTCTCCATGGCTGGTTCTGGCTGTCCCAGTGGTCTGCACCATCAAGGGTATAGCCCATCTTAAATTCATGAAATCAAACCTCCCATTCACCATAGAAAAGAAGAAAACAGAGGATGCTTAGCTAATACATGGGAAAAAAATCAGATACATACCAGATTTTTTTACGGCGGCTTTTCAGAGTTGTGGCTTTTCGATGGGGCACGCCGGAGAGTGAAATATCAAACGAGAATGAATTGAGACAACGCAAGTGCTACGTCTTCTCCCCTTTCGTTGCCGTGCGATGTCGCGAGAGAGGGAATGAAGCAAGCAGGGCGCCAGAATGAAATAAGCAAGATGGAAGTGAGCAGGGCGCGAGAGAGGGAATGAAATGAGCAAAACGGAAGGGCGTGAGAGAGGGAATGAGATGAGCAAGACGGAAGTGAGTAGGGCGCGAGAGGGAACGAAGCCCTACGTTTCTTCTCCCTCGCTCTATTGCCGCGGGAAAGAAAGAGGACGATCTCTGTCTTGATTCTTAGTTGAAATGGTTTTCAAAGTCTATTGAGGGCATTGTCGGAAAAAAAAATTTATGAATAGTAAATGACACTAATTTTTAATTAATTTAAAAAAGTATCACTAAATGTCATTTTTCAAGAATTTAACAATAGAATATAAATTATTTTAAAAAAGTTACACCAAAAACCAATTTCCCCTTCTTAATTTGTTTTGTTCGGCGTGAAAGAGATCATTGATTCAAAGTATCCCAATGATCCGGTCGGGTGTTGAATAAAACCACAATTAAACAATATATGCATGTCTATATATTTAGGGAAAACAAAAGCAAACTGATTTAATTGGGATTCTTAATATAAAATCAAAACCGATTAATAAAATTCTAAAAGTTCGGTTTCTCTGGTTTTAACAAGTGGTGGAACTTGGTTTGGTTTGGTTCAGGTTTACCTCAACCTAAGACCAAACCTAGCTAGGTCTATGATCACCAAAACTGAACCAATCCAAATTAATAACCGAGCCTGAAAAAACACAGTTTAGACTCTATATCACCTAGAGGGGGGTGAATAGGTGAAACCGATTGCGGAATAAAATTTCTACCAATTAAAAATAAGTTCTTAATTAATAGGCATGCACAAATCTGAGCAATTAACAATCCATCACACAAAATTACAAAATAAAAAAGAGACAACACAAGCAATTTTGGTGACGAAAGGAAAACTCTAAGAGAACTCTCAAAGAGAAAAACCCTCCGGGCGACAAGGTGCCACCTCTAAAAATCACTATAAGAAGAAGACTTACAATAGTGGTTCAGACGACCCAATACTGACTCTGACTCACAATGTAAATATCTGAAGAACTCTTCAGATTTGCATCCTTGCAACGATCCAGAACTCTGAATATCTTCTTAGTGAAGCGCCAAACGAACTCGCTCAGCAACCGTAGGAACTCCCACGAGCAAACTCTCCAACCCGGAACTCCAAGGTAGAAAAGAAAGATGAAGAAAGGCTTTGATGACTCAACTAAGGAGAAGGAAGAGGAAGAAGGTCTCTTGCTCTCACACACGTTTTTAGGGTTCTCTAAAACGTATTGGGTAACCCTCACAATAGTCTAGACACTGCTTATATAGATTAGGAGAAGGTAGAAGTGGAAAATGAACCAAATCAGAAAAGATCGGAATTCTAAAACTGAAGTTTGTTTACGAACGTTCAGCGAACGCGGCTCGAACGTTCAAGACAAAAACTCACTTTTCCTCTTCTCGTTCGAATGGCCAGAGAACGTGAGGCAAACGCTGCCCTCGGGTTTCTCTGTGGAACTCCAACGGTCGAACGGTCAGCGAACATAGGGCGAACGCTGCTCTCAGGTTTCTCTGTGTGTCACCAACGGTTGAACGGTCAGCGAACGTAGGGCGAACGCTGCTCTCGGGTTTCTCTGTGTGTCACCAACGGTCAAATGGTCGGCGAACGTTAAGCGAACGCTGCTCTCGGGTTTCTCTGTGTGTCACCAACGATCGAACGGTCGGCGAACGTTCATCGAACGTTGGTCGTAACTTTATCAATTTTACTCCGACCTTAACCCCGTTTGAACCGCAATACCTATAACCTATCCAAAATACTTTGACCATTTTAATAAGACCTTTTTGACACGGAATAAAGCCAATACAAAATAATCCTTACAAACTCCCCCTTTGGCTATTCTGTGACAAAATTAACAAGACATATTCTAATTGTTGTGAACCATCAAGCAACAACTAGAACATGAACAAAAACAAAAAAAATTTGACATGACCTCCCCCTAAACCTATTAAACCCATACTGATTCACCTGTCCCTAAAACATCAAAAACATTGAAAGTACCAAGTGAAAAGCAAGGGGTATTTGTAACACAAAACAACAAATACCAATAACAAGCCAAAAAAAAAAAAAAAAGAGAATAAGCTAAAACAAATATCAAACTTCCAATATTTTCATTCATTCACTTAAGGCATATAATTTGCATATTCATGAACTACCAAACAAAATATTCACAAGGAATTCATTCATGAACAACAAAAACAAATAATACATCCACTTTCACAACAAAAAAATATGACTTTTCCCCCTTTTTGTCACAACTAGACAAAGGGATCACTTCACGAATGAGATGGCCTAGCACCATCACCCTCTCCACTGCCACCACCTCCACTTGAACCCGGAGCTGTAGTAGCAGGTGCTTCATCGTCGTCTTCATCATCCTCTTGATGAAAATACCCCTCCAGTGCAGATTCCAGCTTCCCAAATGACGTTTGCAAATTAGTTTGTTGAAGCTCAACTCGCTGAAACCGAAGGACCATATCTGCATGGTGCTTTTGCAAGTAAGAGAGGATCTGGGAATTTTGCTCTTTGAGGGACAAGAGTTCCTCATGCAAAGAAGCGGGAGGCTGAGCCTCAGCAGGATCGTCCGGATTAGGAGCCGGAGTGGAAGACAAATGAGCACGGCTTTGTTTAAGAGTGGATTCGGAGATAGGATTTGAAGCCTTACACAACTCTAATGGAGGAAAAGAAATATTCAAAGCACGAACTAAACGGGCAATCAAGCACCCGTATGGAAGACCATACGTCTTCTTGGAGTTGAAGAAAACATCTAAGATTTTGGAGCAAATGACAGAAGGCAAATCAATTGAGTGATGCTTCTTCAAAGCATACAGAAACAAACATTTATCAAATGGGACAGAGGATTTGTGAACTACGGGAAACAAGTTATGACTTTGAATACGAAAAATAACTATGGTTTCAGCCGTAAAGTATTTAACCTGTAAAGCTTCACCTCTAAAAATCCAATTCCCTCTTCCAAGATGCAGAAGAGTATCAACAACCTCACTTTGAAAATCAGGAGTAGGAGAAGGATAAGGAAATTGAGGATCCGGGACCCGAGGAAGACCAAAAGCCGAGGCAATAACATCAGGTCCTACACGAAAAGGAGTGCCAGATTTTTCGAAATCAACATCATGGATGTTGGTGAAGAATCTCTAACCAGCTCTACAGATGGAAGAATAAAGTTTCCAAACATGGAATCCCAACCCCTATCCTTAAACAATCAGAGATCTCATCAGGAAGAGTTGCAAATTTAACTTCTCTCTCTAAGATGATAGACCTATCACAAAAGAATTCTTCAAAATTTTTCCCAGCTCTCTTATCTACAAACAAGGACTCATCATAACGAGGTTTCTTGTTGGAATTTTTTGTACCAAGGGATTTCTTCCTAGGCATCTAGGAATGGAATTGAACAAGAAAGAAATAAAAAAACAAAAAAACAAAAATACAAGCACATGTTAGAAGATGATAACATGGAGGAACAAACTAAAGAATTTAAACTACATGCTAAGAAAAGAAAAAAATGTATGGAAAAAAAATACAGTTGATCGAACCAAATAACAACCAAGACAGTCGAGCAACGTTCGACCGTTTGGCGAACGTTGAAGAAAACGAGCCCAGATTTGGGATTTTTCGATCAAAACATGAACTTCAACAAAATCTGCCAAAAAATTACTTGAAATCAACAATAAGACAAGAATAAAACATTTTGAAACTAATTTGAACAAAAATAAACCACAAACCATGAATAAATCAAAGATTTAACGTGTAAAACCCTAGAAAACCCTAGCCGATGATGAACAAAGAAAGAAAAGAGAAAATAATGCATGAAAACTAAAAATCTAACCTTGAATCACGATTTGGAAGCACGAATTGACGAGAAATCACGAAGAACTCCGAAAGCCCTAAAATCGCCAGACGTTCGAACGAGTTTCGTTTCGAACGCTTAAAAAACCCTAAAGCCCTTTTCGCACTCGACCTTTTTTAAAAACAGACTTTTAATTGAATGTTCGAACGTTCGGCGAACGCGGGGTGAACATTAAACAAAAAATTCGTTTTGAAAGCAATGTTCGACAAGCGTTCGCTGAACGTTGGATGTAATAACCAACGTTTGTTAACGTTCGATAGGCCGTTCGAACGTTAACCAAAAGTTCAGAAAAAATTCCAGATTTCAACAACAAAACTCATCTCTTTTCAACCAAAAACACTCCAAACAAACGTAAAAACATGCAAGACATACAAAAAACTATAAATCAAGTATAAACTCTTGAAAACTCAAATTTTGATACATTTTGAGAACCATTTTGCTCTAAAATTCAGATTTGAACAAATTCAACTTCAATACTCCCAAATAATTACACAACAACTCAACCAAATTACCAATTGTGTTTGTGTGCATGTGCAAAGCCAAATACAACAAGTTTGCCTATATGAGAGCTTGGTGAAGAGGAGTTGGCCATTGATCAAGAAATCCAATATTACCCAAGTCTCTCTAAAAATTGAAAAGAGCCCTTTCATGACATAAGCATCAAGATTTTGAAATTTTCTCCCCCTGTTTCTTACAATTCTTTTTGCACAAAGAGTAGTGTTCCTTAGAATATCTGAGTTTACAGCTTATTCCATAGTTATACTCCTTGTGATTCTCTTTCTTTTTGAACTCAATATTGCTGGGGTTTACATTTCATCCCAGAGTTCTTTTCATATAACTTTTTCTTTTTAAACAAAAGGGAGAAATCTCTTTATAACACAAGGTCATATGCAAGGGTCTTTTCAACTTAAGATAGACAAGAATAAACCAAGGATTGCCTATCCACACAACACCGAAATAAAAAATAAGCTTCCTCAATTGTATTTGGTATGTGTATGTGATGTACAAACCACTAATAGAGTTTAGCAAGATGATTGTGATATTATTAGAAACTGTTGAAACCACATTTAAGAAATCATCTTTGAGGAGTTTGTAGGTTCTCAAAATAGAACCAAAAGATATATATTTTCAAAACCTTATACTTATCCTATAGTTGACAAATGTCAAGACAAGAACTCATATAAAAACCGAAAACCACAATACGAAAAAAAAACAAATACACAAGCAAAATACAAAATAACAAAAACAAATAAGCATGCTAAAGAAGAGAAATATGAATGAGACACCCTAAAGCATGCTACAAAGTCCTTCTGAAGAGGACCAACACCAATAGCTTTCCTAAGAAACTCAAACTAAGAGCATCTAAAGGTTTGGTAAATAGGTCAGCTAATTGATTTTCAGATGGGATGTGTTCAAGAGATATCACATGATCTTCTACCAACTCTCAAATAAAATGATGTCGTATATCAATGTGCTTGGTTTGAGAGTGCTGAACAGGGTTTTTGGAAATATTAATAGCACTTGTATTATCACAATACAAGACAATAGTTCCCTGTTCAATCCCATAATCACTCAACATTTGCTTCATCCAAAGCAATTGAGTGCAACCACTACCAGTTGCTATATACTCAGCTTCAGCTGTGGACAAGGAAATAGAGTTTTGCTTCTTGCTCATCCATGCCACTAGATTGTTCCCAACATAGAAACAACCTCCAGTTGTGCTCTTCCTATCATTTGCATTTCCAGCCCAGTCGGCATCAGAATAGCCTGCTAGAATTGCAGAAGTGTCTCTAGAAAACCATATACCATGATCAACAATATCGTTAACATATCGTATGACACGTTTGACAGCAGACAAATGAGACTCTCTAGGATTTGCTTGGAATCTAGCACACACACCTACACTAAAGGCAATATCAAGCCTACTAGCTGTAAGGTACAAAAAAATACCTATCATGCTTCTATAAAGAGTGTTATCTACACTCTTTCCAGACAAATCAGAATCAAGTTTCAAGGTAGTGCTCATAGGGGTTCTAGTGTGTTTCTTGCTGTCCAACCCAAATCTCTTCACAAGGTCTTTAGCATATTTAGATTGAGATATGAAAATCCCATCTTTAGATTGAGAAATCTGAAGACCTAAGAAAAAATTTAATTCACCAACCATACTCATCTCAAATTCATTTTGCATAGCTTTGGCAAAATTTAAAGCAAGAGAATCAATTGGAGAACCAAAAAACAATATCATCCACATAAATTTGAGCAACAGTGAAACTGCTCTTATCCTTTCTAATGAATAGAGTTCTATCAACTCCTCCTCTTGTGAACTTGTGATCTAAGAGATATGTAGTAAGTCTCTCATACCAAGCTCTAGGAGCTTGTTTCAACCCATACAGGGCTGTCTTAAGCCTAAACACATGATGTGGGAACTTTGGATCTACAAACCCTTTGGGTTGTTCAACATATACTTCTTCATGAAGTATCCCATTCAAAAAAGCACTTTTTACATCCATTTGATGCAATTTAAAACCCAAGTGACAAGCTACAGCAAGTAAAATCCTTATAGATTCAAGTCTAGCAACATGGGCAAAAGTTTCATCAAAATCAATACCCTCAACTTGGGTATATCCCTGTGCAACCAACCTAGCCTTATTTCTCACTATAGTACCATGTTCATCTGACTTGTTCTTGAAAATCCATTTGGTTCCAATAACATTATAATTTTCAGGTCTAGGAACAAGATACCACACATCATTTCTAATGAATTGGTTTAATTCATCATGCATGGCATTAATCCAGCACTCATCAGTAAGTGCTTCTTCTACCTTTTTAGGTTCAAGGGTTGAGACATAGGATGCAAACGAAATCTGATTTAGGACTTTCCTACGAAGTCTCATCCCTTCATTCAAATCACCAATTAACAACTCTTTGGGATGGTTTAACTTCACTTTAGAGGAAGGTTCTTTTGTAGGACCTGGAGTTGAAGAAAAACTCTCTTCAGAAATTGAAGAAGATGACTCAGATGACTTAGGATTTTGAATTTCAACAGTCAAGTCATTATCCCCTACTTCTAGGATAGTCTCCCCCTCAACTTGAGACTTATCAACCCCTTCATCCACAACAACATTTATGGATTCCATGACAGTGTGTGTACGTAAATTATACACATGGTAAGCCCTGCTATTCTTAGAATAACCTAGGAAGATTCCTTCATCACTCTTGGCATCAAACTTAGCCAAATTCTCCCTATCTCTCAAAATAAAACATTTACTTCCAAAAACACGAAAGTATTTGACAGTGGGCTTTTTACCAAACCAAATTTCATAAGGAGTCTCAGTACTCCCAGCCTCAAATACACCCTATTAATCACATGACAAGCTGTGTTAATAGCTTCTCCTCAGAAATACATGGCCACCCCCTTGGCATGTATCATAACTCTTGCCATCTCTTGAAGAACCCTGTTTTTCCTCTCTACTACTCCATTTTTTTGTGTAGTAATAGGAGCAGAGAACTCACGATGAATTCCCTCTTCAAGACAAAAATTTTCAAGGATTGAGTTCTCAAACTCTTTCCCATGGTCATTCCTCATCCTAACAACCTTAGACTCTTTTTCATTTGAGAGTCTTCAACACAAAGACTTAATCAACTCACTTGCTTCAGATTTTTCTCTTAATAACTCAACCCAAGTAAATCTGGAGAAATCATCCACAATAACCAAAATGTAGCTCCTACCACCAGGCTTTCAGTCCTAGAAGGACCCATAAGGTCCATATGCAACAATTCAAGAGGTTTGTGGGTTAAACACTCAGTGATCTTTTTGTGACTACACACATTTGGTTTCCCAACTGACATGGCCCACACACATTTGGTCAACTTTGGCAAGCTTAGGAAGGTCTCTAACAAAATCATGCTTGGACAATTCATTCAAGTTTTTAAAATTCAAGTGACCAAGCCTTTGATGCCACAATTCATGCATATCAACTTGGGAAGAATTACATACAACATCAGAATTAGGAATCACACCATAATAGTTATCCGGAGTTCTTTCTCCTTGAAGCACACACAAACCATTTGCATCAAACATAGAACACATATCTTTAGCAAATTTAACTTCCATGTTTGAGTCACACAATTGACTTATACTAATCAAGTTAGCTTTCAAGCCATCAACAAATAGTGCTTCACTCAAAGTAGGCATACTAGAAATTTCAATAACACCCTTACCTACAATAGGAGCTTTGCTTCCATCACCAAAAGTAACAGTACCACAAGAATAATCTTCAAAAGATTTAAACAATGATTTGTCACCACACATGTGACGAGAGCAAGCACTATCAAGATACCACATGAGAATATTTCTAGCCTTCAAAGCAACATGAACTACATGGCAAGTCAATTCCTTTCTTTTAACCCAAATATGCTTAGGCTCGGTGGTTTTATTGGTCATTGAAGCTAATTGTTGACTTAAGAGCTTTGTCTGATTTGAAAGTTCTTTCACTTGTTTAGACAAATTCTCTTGAGGTTTTCTAGGTGAGGATCTCATAGAATTTTTGTTCAAGTCCCAACAATTTGGTCTAATATGTCCAGAAATACCACAATAATGACAAGTAGGGATAAAATTCTGAGATTGGGAACTCTTGGTTGGAACACCCCTAGGTTTTGACCAATTAGACTTTTGACCATGATTTCTATCTTGGTTTGTCTTACCCTTGGAAGGATTGGACCTATTCTTTCCTTTGGCATTCACAACTTGGGTCTTAGAAGAAGATGGAGTATCATTGGAGACATCCTTATATCCTAAACCCCTTTTATCAGTTCCTAATTGACTCATCCCTAGCATATTGTCCAAATTTGCTGAACCTGAAGAAAACTTCTGGAGTTGAGTTTTAGTTCTTTCAAGCTCTTCCTTAAGAGACTTGTTCTCAGATTCTAGGGATTCAATCTTCAACTTGTGTTCACCTAGACGTGAAGTAGACTCTTCAAATTTTGCTTGAAGATCTTCTTTCTTGAGCTCTACATCATTTAGTCTTTTAAGGTTGGACTTCAATTGTTTCTTTTCTTTCAAACACTCCCTAAACAATTTGTCATATGCCTCTTGAATACTTTCCTCATCATCATCAGACTCATCATGAGAACCAATTGCATTCTCACTTGGTGGAAAGTCTTCATAATTGCTAAAGTCACCACTCCCAACAATAGAGGTGAAAACCATGTAGTTTTGACTTTCCTCTGTTTTGGAGTCCTCACTATCCCTATCAGATGCACTCTCATCAGAAAGAGTGGCATTCATTGCTTTCCCTTGAAGCTTCTTAAATGTGGGACACTTCGACCTAATGTGACCAAAACCCTGACACTCATGGCATCTGATTTGTTGGAGTTTTTGCAACCTAGAGTCCTTAGGATCTTTGGACTCCCTAAATTCATATTTGATTCTGGGTTTTTGATCTTTACCACTAGAACTCCCCTTGGATTTATACCTTTCATTTTCATTTTCTCTCCTTGGTTTCCTCCTTCTAAACATTTTCCTAAAGTTCTTCACTAACAAGGCAATATCTTCATCTCCCATGGATTACTCACTAGAATCATTATAAATCTTTTCTTTACTAGATTGAGAGCTATAGACTTATTCTTCTTAGTAGGAGGAAGAGTGAGTTCATAAGTTTGAATCAAACCTATGAGATCTTCAACCCTTATACCATTAATGTCCTTACTCTCTTCTATAGCAGTGACTTTGGGTCTATATTTTTCAGGGAGAGATCTAAGGATTTTTCTGACCACTCTATTTGGAGGAATTCTTTCACCAAGGTTAAAGCTAGAGTTGACTATATCACTCAGTTTAGCATAGAAGGAATCGAAGGACTCATCATCTCCCATTTTTAGTTCTTCAAACCTAGTGATAAGCATCTATAATTTTGAATTCTTCACAAGGACAGTTCCCTCATGAGTGGTTTGAAAATTTTCCCAAATTTCTTTACTAGTTTGACAAGTAGACACCCATTTGAATTCATCAGCAGAGATTTCACTAAAAAGTGCATTGACACCCTTGGAGTTGTAGTTAACATCAATTAACTCTTTTCTAGTATAGTTATCTGGATCTTTGGGTTTTGTCTCACCATCAATTATCACAGTTGGAGGATTCCATTCTCTCTCAACACTTCCCCAAACTTTTTCATCTATAGCCTTCAGATAGGCTCTCATTCTAACTTTCCAGTAGGCATAATTGCTGCCATCAAAGAATGGTGGGGCAGTGGAGGACTTGTCCATGACTAACAGAGTCAAAGATTTGGTTACCCGCTTTGATACCAATTGAAAAAATACAGTTTAGACTCTATATCACCTAGAGGGGGGTTGAATAGGTGAAACCGATTGCGGAATAAAATTTCTACTAATTAAAAACAAGTTCTTAATTAATAGGCATGCACAAATCTGAGCAATTAACAATCCATCACCCAAAATTGCAAAATAAAGAAGAGACAACACAAGCAATTTTGGTGACGAAGGGAAAACTCTAAGAGAACTCTCAAAGAGAAAAACCCTCCGGGTGACAAGGTGCCACCTCTGAAAATCACTATAAGAAGAAGACTTACAATAGTGGTTCAGACGACCCAATACTGACTCTAACTCACAATGTAAATATCTGAAGAACTCTTTAGATTTGCATCCTTGCAACGATCAAGAACTCTGAATATCTTCTTAGTGAAGCGCCAAACGAACTCGCTCAGTAACCGTAGGAACTCCCACAAGCAAACTTTCCATCCCGGAACTCCAAGGTAGAAAAGAAAGATGAAGAAAGGCTTTGATGGCTCAACTAAGGAGAAGGAAGAGGAAGAAGGTCTCTTGCTCTCACACACATTTTTAGGGTTCTCTAAAACGTCTTGGGTAACCCTCACAATAGTCTAGACACTCCTTATATAGATTAGGAGAAGGTAGAAGTGGAAAATGAAACAAATCAGAAAAGATCGGACTTCTAAAACTGAAGTTTGTTAATGAGCGTTCGAACGCTCAGCGAACACGGCTCGAACGTTCAAGACAAAAACTCACTTTTCCTCTTCTCGTTCGAACGGCCAGAGAACGTGAGGTGAACACTGCCCTCGGGTTTCTCTGTGGAACTCCAACGGTCGAACGGTCAGCGAACGCTGCTCTCGGGTTTCTCTGTGTGTCACCAACGGTCGAATGGTCGATGAACGTTCATGGAACATTGGTCGTAACTTTATCAATTTTACTCCGACCTTAACCCCGTTTGAACCGCAATACCTACAACCTATCCCAAATACTTTGACCACTTTAGTAAGACCTTTTTGACACGGAATAAAGCCAATACAAAATAATCCTTACAGAGCCCACCTCAATCGAGCAACAAACCGAAAAAATAATATAAATAGCTATAATATTTAGTATAGCTTACAAAATAATCGCCTTTTTGGGGCAAACTGTTTGTGTTATTTTCTGTTAATTATATGTTCGAATTAGCCTACGAAATAAACGCTATTCTGTCCAGCATCATCTATATACATATATTTATACTATATATAACCAAGATGCCCCCTTGGGATTTGCGCCATCCAATTAAAGTGCAAAACTTTCCATAACAGTCCATAAATACCATTGCGAAGATACATTAAAATAAAAGGGCGTAATGGTAAAAAATTTCCTCAATTTTTTTGACACAAAATTGTCAGTTATGCAACTGTTACCTCCCACGACATGTAGTATTATACATATGCACCTTGCTAGCACATATATAAGGATTTTTTAGTTCAATTCAGTTTGATCTCCCTAATTGAGACAAAACCAAAAGCGAATAGCTCTCTATATATAGTATAAAACTAAAACAAAACTGGAACGATAATAAAACAAAAACCTACCTAAAAAGTTTTTTTTTGTTAGATTTATTTATTAATTTGTTCTAATTGAACCTTTTCCATCGCCATGTATTAGTGGAATGATATAGTGGCAAAACTTAAATGAGTACTAAAAATGCCTTTTTAATTAACGATGAACCTCAAGGGGTGCCACAGATGATTTTGAAATTAACGATGAACATTAAAGAATGATGCAAATGTTTTTACAATTAATGGCGAACATTAAAGAATTCTACAAATGCCTTTTTAATTAACAATGAACATTAAGGAATGTCGCGAATATTTTTTACATTAGTGGCAAATAATAAGGGATGTCACAAATGCTCTTTAATTGACAGCGGACATTAAATAATGCTGCGAATGTTTTTTTTATTAACGCCAAACATTAAAGAATGCTGCCAATTCTTTTAAATTAATGATGAACATTAAGGAATGCCGCAAATACTTTCCTAATTAGCGGTGAATATTAGATAATGCCGCAAATAATTTTTAAATTAACGACAAACATTAAGGAATGCCGCAAATGCTTTCTTAATTAGCAGCGAACATTAGATATGGCTGCAAATAATTGTTAAATTAACGATGAACATTAAGTAATGTCACAAATGCATTTTACATTAGCGACAAACATAAAAAAAATGTCACAAATAGTTTCATTTTTAACGGCAAACATTAAAATATGTCGCAAATGTTTTTCCCATTAATGACAAACATAAAAAAATGCCGCAAATATTTATTTTTTAGTGGTGAACGTCAAATTATGTCCCCATAAGATATATATAGTGGCAAATATTTATGTTTGCCGCAAAATTTGTGTCGCCAAGAAATTAATTTTTTGTAGTTACTGTTTAGCATTTCGAGGCTCGTATTTGGATAATTCAGTGTATTAGAGTATGTTACTCACATTTGTTCAAATGGTAATATTTGTTTTATAACCTCTAAAGTATCTTGGTTTTATCTGTATAAGCCAATATGCTTTCCATTGGGTTAGAAGTAGTAATTACAGGCTGAACCTGACCAAATTTTACATCAGCCCCCTATTACTGATATTTTATAGAGTAATCAATTCCCAGATCAAACCATTTTTGGCAATACGTTGGCTATTGTGGCACAATTTGTGTTTGAGCACTGTATTTAACCACATGACTTTCTATTTTCAGAACCAAGGCTAATGTTTTATGGGCCCTCTATCACATACCTAACATGTCTTTAGGTATGTTATCTATGAAGGGTTCCCTATTTTTTGCTTTTCTTAAACTGAAAGTCTAATTTGTGTTGCATGCAATCCACAAATATGCAAGACAAATTTTATGTAATAAGTTGAAATAAAAAAGTATATATTTTTTAATAATTTTTTTCACGCAAATTATAATAGATTTACTTGATTGTCATAAGCATTTTTTTTAAAAATATGAACTGTAATTTTTAGGGATCATGGGAATTTAGTGTCTCTTTCCCCCTTTTTTTACATAAATTATAAGTCTTGTGAGAAATGGAGATCGAAACCTAAGAATTGATCCCTTGATATAATTCATAAGGGAGTTTTACCTTAAGTCATGAAATAATTCATAAGGGAGTTTTACCTTAAGTCACTTATAGGAACACGGCCCGTGGGATCAGTTCGGGTCAATGGAGTCGCCACCATCCATGATTCAATTTTGGGTGTAAATGGACACTATAATTAATTAAGTGAGAATTTGAAATTTGGTCTAACCAGATTTTGGATTAGGGGGTTCAATTAAGTGGTTGGGAAGGTGTTAGGCACCCAACTACCTCTCATTCAATGGACTGGTTACCTTATCTGAATTTCACCATAAAATTTTATTTATTTACGATTTCTTAAAATTTTCATGAAAATTTTTAAATATTTACAAATCCTTAAAAAAAGGAAGTTTCTAAGTTCGTTAAATTTATATAAGTGGATTATTTCTAAAATCCAAATATTTACAAATTTCTAACAAATTTAAAAAAAAGAAAGTTTCTAAGTTTACTAAAAAAAAGAAAGTTTCTAGATTTCCAAGTGTTTCTAAATTTACTAATATATACAAATCTTAAAAAATAGAAAAAATTCTAAGTTTGCTAAAATCCTAATATTTACAATTTTCTAAATCCTAATATTTACAAATTTCTAAATATTAAAAGGAAAGTTTCTAAATTTACTAAAAAGTGAAAGTTTCTGTAAAACCCCGAAATTTTTGGTATTTATTTTGAGAAATAATTAAAATAAATTATTTATTTATGTGGTGGATTTTCAGGTGAACAATGCACAAGGGCAAGTTGGTAAATTTCTTAAAGGATGGATTTAGCTAAACTAAGGTAAGTCAAGTTAGGATACAATTTTAATATTCAATAAGTAATATGTAATAATTTGTTAACTATTAGTGGTACTAATATTTCATTTAAAATTTGATAAATCAAAGTATTAAAAGAGAATAGGTTGTTGGTGTAGGTGATATGGTGGTAAGGCACCACACTTGATCAAATAGCATGCAAACAGTTTTTTTTAAAACGTATGGTTTTGTTTTGCTGTTTGCTGAAACGTAGCATATGCTTTATCTCCGAGCGTTACCAACGGTTACAGCTTTGGGAGAAGGCAAAACAAATGGATGCAACTCAGATCTAAGAATCTAGAGAGAGTGGAGAGATTTGTTGGAGAAGAAAGAGGTGGTTGCCCACTGCTGTTGGAGAAGAAAGAAGAAGAGAAAAACCCAGATTTTAATCCAGTTTGTGAGGACTTCTGGGCGTGGAAACATTGGGTTTCATTGCTGGTTTTTGCAGAAGTCGAACTCCAGCAATCAAGAGGCAAGTAGCCTTTCAAAATAGCATGATTTTCGTGTGAATTGTGAGCATCTAAATGCTTAGTTCTGAATGGAACGAATCTGATATATTTGGTTCATTTTTGGACGTCTATGATAGTAAGCTTAGTTCTGTTGTGGTGTTTAATCTTTTTGCTCTAATAAGGATGCTTAGAATAATTTTACAGTAGTTAAAGATGGCCATTTAGATGATGATTCTTGTGTTATACAAGTAGCACCTTTAAGCATTTTGTTTTCTTATGGTTTTGGTGAATTTCTAATGAGTCAGATCTGAATTGAACACAATGGTTATTTCTGGTCATGTATGGACTGCTGAACTATAAATCTGGTTATTGTTAATTAGATTAATTTCGAGTTAGCTTGAAGATGTTATTTAGAGGATGTTTAATATCTTAGACATGTGTAGGATGTAATTATTTGTTCAGAATGGAAGTACCAAATTATGCTGCAAATTGGAGTATGAAATAACTCAACGCCAGCTCCATTTTAATAATAGTGCGGCTAGTTCAGTAGAGTTTAGTTTCTATTGTTTAATTGGCTAAACCATGTACTAAGATTTGAACTGGGAAGATTGCAACGAGGAAATTTATGAGGTAGCATTAGCATCAAAAGATCCTATTCTATTCTATGATGAGGTGGTTTTGTATGAAGAGGTATTGGCTGATAATGGAGTCTTTTTCTTAACTGTTAAAGTTAGAGTTATGCCGAATTATTGTTTTTTTTTTTTCTGCTGTGTTTCTGGCTTAGAGTTGATGGGGTCCTTGTGAGATTGAGAGATACTAGAAGGTACTGTGATTTTTGTGAACAATGTCAAACCCACCATCCTTAAAGAGTGCTGCTGGAGAGAAGCCACGTTTCAAGCTTTATCAATAAAAGAATATCCTTCTGATTCCACTTCAAGTTCTATCATGATGAACAAGGCCCAAAAGCTGAATGTATCTGGAAATCTGTAACTATTCCTTGTTAAAAACTTTGTCATGTAAGCTCTGTTTGCATCATTTGATAGTACTCACATCAGCCCATGTTTTCTCTTCAGCACTAGCTAGTTATATATTATTATTTTTTTTCTGGTCTAACTTGGTGCCCAGCACAAAGAAAACAGTAGGTCCGGCAGATGTGTTGTGTGAGCATAATGACACTTTTAGCTTCTTAAAGCTGTACTCATGAGTTTTTAATAAGATCTAACTAACCTCTATGTATATTAGAATATTATGGATGCCAAATTAATATTATGGAATAAGAGAATGGTTGAGAAGCATAATACTAGGATAGATTATAAAATTTCTGCAGCATATAGAGAATACTTCTTAAAGCAAATAAGTGTAGCAAGTCTATTCTCTCATTTCACTGGAATTATTCAGAAATTAAATAGAAGATCTCAGAACTGTTAGTAATCCATAAGAGTTAAATTTAACAATAAAAATGAGGGAACCATGAGTGGAAGTGTAAATGAGAAGAAGGTTAACAAAAGTAAGCTTGGTGATCTATAGTGGTTATCCGAATGTTTTTTTTTATTTTATTTTATTGAACTATAATTTAAGCTCTTGTTGAATACCTAATTTGCTCTACCTCTTGAATTATCTGAAATGCTGTTATGAACTAAAAAGTTTTGGATTGGATTCTTAGTTATTGCTGTTTGCTTTCCATTTTGAGTAAATTGTACAGTATGATACCAATTGTGCCGAATGTTGGAAATTTCCACTATTTGATGGTTTTGGTGACTATTTGAAAATAGAATTTGGTGTTATTAACTGTAAAATGATTTCTTTCGCTATAAGCATGGGTACATGTTAAACTTGAACTTTATATGATAATTTTACTAAAGTTTAAAAGGGCGAGACTTAGTGTGGATCCATAGTCGAGTTATAAGTGGAATTTGTATATTTTTTCTGGATGTAAGTCTGGAGTTCCTTCATGCGTTTCCTCCATGATGGAGAGGCCTTCCATGAGGGAAGCGCTGCAGCAACTCCGTTTCCACCATGATGGTGAGGTCACTTGAGTAATTCCGCCATGAGGGCGATGATATTGGATGTTCGAGCTGTTGCAGTGTTAGACTGGATTGTCTGGAACTCTAGTGCTTAGCCACACAAAATAGACAAACTTCACGAGTCCCAATATATAATGTTTTTCCGAAATTGTAATTGTCGATGTATTTCCGAGATTAGTCGGATTAACCGAGATTAATCGTAACTAAATTGATTATAACTTGTGCATGTGTAGAATTGTTATAACTGTATTTTTGTGCATGCATTGCTACTTGCTGAGATAGTCGTATCTCACTGCTTTGTTTTGTTTTCAGATTTCAGCGAGGACGATACCGTGGGGGTTGATATTCCGGTGGACTATCCGGAGTATCGTGAAGAGGATTATTTTATTGAGTAGATCTTAGTAGTTGGTTTTACTTACTCTAGTGAGTTTTTATTATGAACACTGTATTACTTTTGAATAGTGTTTCGGGAAATTAGTGAACCTTGATTTCTTGCATTTGAATCTTTATATTATTTTATTTCATGTTTTCCCTTACTCTGTTGATCCTGTGGATTTTTAATTAACCTTCGGGTACGAGTTACGGTTATTTTACGTAACCCGGATCCGGGGCGTTACAGTTTCTAAATTTCTAAATGTTTCTAAATTTGATAACATATACAAATCCTAAAAAATGAAACATTTCTAAGTTTGTTGGCTTTTATACAAGAGGATTATTTCTAAAAATCCTAATATTTACAAATTTCTAAATATTTAAAGAAGCCAAAAAAATTATTATTCCTAAAGCATCTAAAATTTTCCCTTTTTTTTCTTATTTATTAACAATTTCCTAAAATTAAAAAATCATAATATTTACAAGTCTTAAAAAGGGAAATTTCCTAATTTAACTAGAATTTGTATAAATAAACTATTTCTAAAGTCCTGAGATGGCAAAATTTACAAAATTCTAATATTTTAAAAAAAAGGAAATTTCTAATTCTAAAATTTATACGAAGAAAATGTTTCTAAAAAAAAGCTAGAATTTCATATATACAAAAGATTCTTAAATTTAAATCCTAAATTTCTAAAATTCCAAGCTTTCATAGAATCATTCAATACTTTAAATCTAAGTATTTACAAATAAAAAAAGAAAAAAATAATAAATAAATAATGTGGGATTTTTGGGTTTATCACATAAAATGATATTTTCAATATGACATAGTCCCAATCCCCTAAGTGAAAATAAAAGAAGATAAAAAATTCTTTTTTCTTTTTAAATAATATAGGGAAATCTGAAAATAATTATTCATGTAAGCTCTCTTCTAAAGGCCAAGAGAAAGTGTTTAAAATCAACAAATGCCCATTTCCTTTTTTATTTGATTTTGTTAAAATGCTTCAATAAACACAATTTTTACTTTTTGTTTAAACCATTAATTGCTACAATAGTTAAATAGCAACTAAATAAATGGTGTTAAACTTGTCCCACAACAAATGACAGTAATTTGTTGTTTACAAAGAATAACAATGAAACTAAGAGTTTAAAAGAGAAAAAAAATGCATTAGTTTATATACACATAAAAGCGATAAAGGACACCCATGATAACAATATACTGAACTCTTCTAGAAATATGCACATATTTAAAGGTAAAAAATTCAAGTATTTCATGCCTAACAAAAATCTTAGCATACTCTATGCATACACAAAGATCAAATAATTACAATATATCTGGTCAAATTTAAGCTTGATAACCAATAAGCATTAACAAGCTCTATGAAGGTATTAGTAGCACTCAATAGATCAAACACACTTTTGTAAACATGTTTTATATTATTGCATCAATCATTCATACATTCACATCTGAAACTATTAAAAAAAAATCTACTTTACACAAAATAAACTCAGATTACTAGAATCAGAATAACAAGCATAGGTTTGGAAGGGGGTATTGGCTTACCTGAGTTTGAGAGACAATGAGAAGAGCAGATGAAACTAATTATTCGCTATAGAAGAAGTGAATTGCCGACTGCCTGCAATAGCTTAATGTGCTGCTGCGAGAGAGACTTGCCGCAGGTGGGGAGCTGCAATAGGAGCACGTGCAACAAGCAACAGCAAAAGAGCGACTTGTTGTGACAAACTGAGAAGTGGCCGTCTGTGACAAAGAGAGGCAGCCAAAGGGGAAGCGACAACAGAAGATGGTGAGAGAGAAGGTGGCAGCAAAAACAAAGAGAGAGAGATGGAGCGACTGAGTGAAGATGAGATAAGTCTGCTGCGAGCGAAGATGGGTTGTGAGTGGAGCTTCAACTGCGACAGAGAAGTGGTGGTAGAGATATGAAGGTGTTGCCATGAGAGAGAATTTATTGAGAGGGAGAAAAATCTGTTGTCTGATGGGTTTTTGTGTTAGCCAAAGCTTGTCCCTAGAAGAATAGAAGAAGCTGCTTTTAAAGGGGATGGCTGTCACTTAGGGCAGAGAGAGAAATTGCGATCGAGTGCTTCATCCCCAAAAAGAAAGATTCAACAATTTCTTTGGAAGTTTCCACACCAAGAGAGAGCAAAGATCAAAGGAGAGAGCCCCCAAGATTTGAGAAAAATCTGCTTTTATTGATTGTTCAACAGTCGATAAACTTTCCAAAAATTGAAAACAGCTTCAATAAATCAGGAAACTCTCTCATTTCTCCTTCAATCTCATTCTAAATATCATGGCGTTCATTTTAGAATGATCCTCTTTGATTTGGGTTGCAAAAATAGCAACCCATGAATCAAACAAGGAAAGATCATGCTAGTGAGATTCTGGGGCACAGTTTTGTAAATTTAAGAAATTTAATTCCACTTTTGATATTTTAAGCAGTTTAGGGTACAAAAAATTAATTTTCAAAATTTCATTTTCCCCTATTTTCCAACTTTTATTTCAAAAACCTCCTTTTTTTCTATTTTTGCAACTTAAACCCCCAAAATTGGGGTTCTGACATCACTTACGAGAAGTTTTACTATAAATCAATGTTCTATTGTTATGGCAGAGTTCTAAATGGAGACTCTTCATTGACACTGAAATGGGAGTTTTTACCTTTATTTTATTTTAGTTTTCTGTTAATAGGTGGAAATTAAAATCGGACTTGAGGCCCTAGTGGCAAATACATACTTTTCTTTCTTAGTTCTCTTTTGATATTTCTTCTTCTTAAACCTTAAATAACAATTTTTCAGAAAACTGAGGGAAGCATCTCTATGGATTGATTGATACGTGTGGATTTGAAACACACTGCATGCAAAACTATGGAGGAATTTCACTCCCTGACATGAGTTCCTTGAGAATTTGTAAAAGCTTCAGTCTTTTGCATTGTTTTTCTCTGGGTATTTACATGATGTATTTCCAGAAATTTTTTTTGTCAAAACCTTAAAAAAAATTAAAAAAATTAAAACAATTAAAAAAAATAAAAATAAAAAAAGTAGATAAGAATATATTGTTTTTCATTTCCTACAATGGCTTGGCTTGCCAGAACTGTGCTAAGATTTGAGCCATTTGACTTCTTGTGACTGTATCCTATAATCTGAATTTTAAATAAAACATGGCATAAAAAGGGGATTTTTATCATATCAATGAGATCCATGCAATTGGCTTTTTAAGACCTTATTATGGGAAAATGATAATAAATTCAGGAGTATTTGATCAGTATGCATTTCAATCACTAATTCTTCCTGGAATTAAGTTGATTTGCTTTTTATGACCTTATTATGGGTTGGGTGATTACAATTGGCTTTCTTATGTTGTGTGGGAGTCGTCTTAATAAATATTATCAGAAGCCATAACAAGAAAAACTGAATCTGAAGAAGAAGAGACACATACCAAAACTAGATGCCTACAATTTCTATACCCAACCAGTCCTGGAGACCTACAACCTCATGGCATCTCAGAGTGAATTCTGTTGAGTGAGGTTCTTGCAACTAGTCTATTCTTCTTTGTCAGTTCTTCCTTTTTGTTAGGATGGTCAAGCTCTTGCTTCCAAGCTCATTCCCCATGATTCAAAGGTATGTGTTAAAAATAAAAATGCAAAGAATGTTTCTCAAGCACCTATCCATTGTTGGAGGAGGATAAAGAGAAAAGAATTTCTTTAATTCTTAAGAGAGGATAACAATGGAGGATAAAGACAAAAACAATTAGCAAACCTCTAAGAGAAGTGTTCGTCCACTTCTTCTCTTTTTAATAATTTTTCTTTTCTTACTTTACTTCATACAATGACACATGCTACTCAAAGTAATTGACTAGTCAACATGACTGTTTCCAATACAAACTAACTCTACTTTCTAATACAACTAACTTTAGGTTCCAACACTCTAATGCATTTCCAAAATATAAAACCTTTCCAAAGCTACTAATTCCCAACACAAAATAACTAACTTCAGGTTCCAACACTCTAATGCATTTCCAAAATATAAAACCTTTCCAAAGCTACTAATTCCCAACACACAATAAATTAAGTTTACATTTTCAACACCCTCCTTTAAACTTAATTTCTTCCAACTCCAAGAAAAGTCCTTAGCATGGTAAAAGTGCCATACTTGAGGGGCTTTGTGAAAATATCAGCAACTTGGTCATATGTCTTCACATACTTCACTTGCACTTCATCCTTTGCAATGCATTCTCTAAGAAAATGATACCTTGTATCTATGTGCTTGCTTCTGTTATGAAAAAGTGGATTTTTAGCCAATGCAAGAGCAGACTTGTTATCAACAAAAATCTCTTTAGCTTCCTTTTTTGGCATGTGTATTTCTTTCAACAACCTTCTCAACCAAATAGCATGGCAAACACAAGAAGTAGTCACAACATACTCGGCTTCACATGTGGAGAGTGTAACAATTGGTTGCTTTTTCGAACTCCATGTAAAAGTCGTATTCCCCAAGTAGAAAACGAAGCCACTAGTACTCTTCCGCTCATCCAATTCTCCAGCCCAATCACTATCTCTATATTCCACAAGCTTAAATTCATTAGAAAATGAATAAAGCAAGCCAAAATTGATAGTACCTTTGATATAACGAAGAATTCGTTTGGCCACTGTAGACACCCCAAATTGCACTACAAAATGAGAAAATAATTGAAAACATGTAATTGGGATTTGAAACAGGTCAAAAATGCATAAAATTTTATCATATAGGCAGTGCCCGTATTGTATCTGCGGGCTGGTCACACCCGAAATTGGTATACGGGCATGCAGCGCTTGTAGTAAGAATGTGGGTAGCACTTGCCTGCAATGTATATACGGGCACAGGGTTTTTGTGCGAATTTTGTCTTTGCTCGATTTTTGAGCCTTATCTGCATCCAAATATATCTCTGGGATAGGCGAATTATCTTATTTATCCGTCCGAATTATCTTATTTATCCTATTTGGCCATGGATTAGCATTATCCCTATTTTCAATTCAATCTTGAGGATTTTGGTATATCCCTGTGGACCAACCATGCCCCTGGGTTTGCCTATAAATAGAGGGCAGATTCTCAAGCAAATGGCCATTAATTTGAAGTCTGAAGAGCTCCAAGTGAAGAGAGGAATCTCTGCTGCTCCGCTTGCTCAATCCAGGTAAGTCCCTTTTCCCTTTTATTTTCTGTTTTCAATTCTAGAAGTAATCTAATCTTCTCAATTGCTATATAATAATGCCTTCTTATACTTGTATTCCTAAACCTACCTCAAGTACCTCAAGAATCCTCTCTAGCCGTAAAACGTGAAGAGAGAGCTAGGGGAAAGGGGAACAGGTGGATCCCTAGAATAGAACGCCATAATCTGTTGTTCTTATTTTCTATAGAATAAGGCCTCTTTTGTGTTTGCATCTCCAAACCTATCTCCAAGTACCTCAAGAATCCTCTCTAGCCGTAAAACGTGAAGAGAGAGCTAGGGGAAAAGAGAACAGGTGGATCCGTAGAGTAGACCCCCATGTGCTTTAATCTGTGAGATATGGTTGCTTTCACTATCCTGTTCATGTTTTAATGGTTTTATTTTGAATCTGAATGAATCCTATGAATCCATGATGTTTATAGCATGAGATCCCCACTTTTTTCTAAAATTTGGATTTTTCACACTTTTGCACCTACAGCACTGTTTTCTCGATTTTTGTGATATTAGGCTAAGATCCTGGATCTATCATGATCTATATGATAGATCTGGATTCAGAAGCCTGAAAGTAACTTCTAGGGTTTTTTGACGTGGTTTTTGAGTCCTTTTTCATTTTTGAGAGAAGACCATACGGTCTAAGTTCTCCCCTTTTGATGTTCTTCATCAACGTGGGTATTTTTGGTTTTGATTTCTTGATCTAATGTGAAATATGGGATATATCTATATCCTGGACTATTCAAGTTCAATTCTGCAATATTTTATAAAAATCATATTTTTTCTAGATTTCCAGAATTTAACTTGAAGCCAGATTTTTGAAGTTTTCACTTTAGATTTGTTTTCTTTATCTTGATTTCAGTTGATCATGAAGCCCAAGTAAATGGCTCTTGTTTCATAAGGAGGATCCATAATTAATTGGATCATTCACATGAGAAAAAGCCATACATTCTGTTATTTTTCTTTTACTTTTGTTTTGATTAGCAAGCCTTTTTTCCTTTGAAAAACATGGACAATATCTGGTGTAAAACCCCGAATTTTTGGGTATTTTATTTTAAAGAATAATTAGAAAATCATTTTATTTATATGTTGGATTTTCAGGTGTGCAATGCGCAAGGGCAATTTGGGAAAATTCCTAAAAGTTGGTTTTATCCAAATTAAAGGTAAGTAAAGTTAGGATATAATTTCAGTATTTAATAAGTTTTAATTAATAATTTTGTTAGCTATTAGATGGTGTTGATATTGCATTTAAGTGGCTAAATAAATTATTAAAGGATGATAGGCTGTTGGTGTAGGTGACATAGTGGTAGGGTGCTACACTTGATCAAAATAGAAAGCAAATAGTCTTTTGTAACGTAAGGAAGTTGCTGATCGTATCAATAGCTCTCTCTCCGAGGGTTACCAACCGTTACAACTTTGGAGAAGGCAAACAGAGGTAACTTAGATCTAAGAGTTGGGAAGAGAGGAAAGAATTGCTTGGAAAAAAGAAGAAGAAACATTGGTGCTGTTACGTCCTATTCAGTAGAGTGGAAGTCGTTCAAAAGAAAAAAAAAACTTAGATTTTAAACCAGTTCATGAGGGACTTCTGGTCGTGGAAAGCATCGGTTTCACTGCTGGTTTTTGCAGAAGTCGAACTCCAGCAATCAAGAGGCAAGTAACACTTTCCAAAGATTCATGATTTCATGTGGTTTATGATCATATAGAAATTTTAGAATTGGATTAAACGAAAATACCATATGCAGGTTCTGTTTTGGTGATTAATCTCTTAGCTCTAATAAGAATGGTTAGGATAATTTTAAAACAGTATAGATGGTCAGATAGATGATTCTTATTATGCAAGTAGCACTTTCAAAAACATTCAATAATCGCATGTTTGTGTATTTTCAGATCTAGAGTTGAAGAAAGTCAATATTATTGCAATATTCTGTTCGTATGTTGATGTTGATCTGAGAATGATCTTTTGCCTAAGTGGATTAAATCAGAAATGTTGTAACTAAGTTATTAGAATGGTTGTTCATATGATAGAAGTGGTTTGAGGATTGGATCTGATTTAGTTATGGTGAAGTAGCACATTCAAACCAGCATGATTTTCATTGTGTTTGTGACCATCTAGGAATTAGATTTGAATGAAACAAATGCCCAGGTTCTGTTCATGTTTTAAGCGTCTAATCTATGAGTGCTGTTGGTTTTTGGATTTGACCAAATCTAGGTGAGGTTAGATATGTTAGTAGTCTAAGTTATCACTTGTTAATCATGTTTAAAAAAAAGGGGTTACAGAAGATGTGAGGAAGCAAAGAGGGGAGAAGAGAAGAGAGATACAAAGAGATAGGGAGAGAGTGAATAAAATAAAGGGGAGATGCTGCAATAGGGAGACAAGGTAGGATGGTAGGGGGTTGGGTTGCTTTTCTACAGAAGAGAGAGAAGGAGTTGGGTTTGTTGTATTTCAGGGTCCAAATTTGTAAATTGGAAATTGTTTAAGGCATTTTTATAATTTAGAAACTTTAAAGATAAAAGAAGTTTCAAATTTACACAATGATCCCTAGTTCAAGTGTTATTACAATTTCTCTTGTGCAACTAAACCCCATAATTGCATAACTCTTTAAATATGAGATCAATGGACGATCTAGGCCGATCACATATTTGGATGGGCAACTCATCCAACTTAGTGACGAAATGTAATTATGAATCAACATTTATTTTAAAAGGAAATAGTTATTTCTTAATATGAAATATAATAAATAGACGATATATGTTGTCTTTATTCTGAATTTTAGTGTGATCAACATATTACTATCTATAGAGTTTATCATGGATAGTAAGGATCAGGGCGTAAGTGATCTTAGATTTAAATTGGTCGAGTGTAAAAAAAAAATGTGAGTTCTAATCTAAGAGGTGTAGTCATTGGGATTATGGGAATTGAATTAATCTTTCATTGGTTTTGCTGAACTTGTAATTATAAATCTGATATGTTTTTGATTATGGATTAACTGGTTGTTTATTTGTTTTTGTTTTGATGACATGATGAATATTTCTAAGTTATGTATCAAATGCTGTATTTTCTATTGGAGGGTTTTTAGTGTGTATATGAAGCTGAATTTGATAATGTTCACTATAAAAGGTTTTCTTTTACTACAAGCATGGTTTATGTTAAATTGCATTGTATATAAGAAATTTTCCCGACGTACTAGGGCGAGACTTAGTGTGGATCCACAGTCTAGTTGTAGGTGGAATTTGTATGTTTTGTTTGGATTTAAGTCTGGAGTTCCTTCGTGCGTTTCTTCCATGATGGAGAGGCCTTCCATGAGGGAAGCGCTGCAGCAACTCCGTTTCCACCATGATGGTGAGGTCACTTGAGTAATTCCGCCGTGAGGGCGACGATATTGGATGTTCGAGCTGTTGCAGTGTTAGACTGGATTGTTTGGAACTCTAGTACTTAGCTACACAAAATAGACAAACTTCACGAGTCCCAATATATAATGTTTTCCCTTACTCTGTTGATCCTGTGGAATTTTAATTAACCTTCGGATACGAGTTACGGTTATTTTACGTAACCCGGATCCGGGGTGTTACACCTGGCAACCACCTTGTGTGGATGAATAGGGGTGCCTAACACCTTCCCCTGTTCATAACCTAATCCCCTTATCCATCTCTGGTTGTTTTGTTTTTAGGGTTATTTTTACCCTAAATTTGCCTTTTTGTGATTATTTGATATTTTGGTGTTCATTCACACCTAAACAGAATGGTGGCGACTCTTCATTTTTAACCAATCCCGTGGGATGATTAGGAAGCCATTAAATTGATTTTCCATGTCTCACAGCCGCCTTAAAATGTGTTGTGGTTGGTGCCTCCATATATCTACTAACAAGCCCAACTCCATATAATATATCTGGCCATGTGCAAGTTAAGTACCTTAAGCTTCCAACAAGACTCTTGAACATTGTAGAGTCCACCTTTTCTCCTTCCTCATGCCTTGACAACTTCACTCCACATTCTACTAGAGTATTCACCACTTGACAATCTTCCATCTTGAACTTTGTAAGGATCTCTTTTGCAAAACCTTCTTGGGAAACAAAAATCCCTTCCTCCGTTTGTTTGATCTCAATGCCAAGATAATAAGACATGATACCAATATTGGTCATTTCAAACTCCTTAGCCATTGCTTGCTTGAACTCTCCAAACGTACTTGGGTCAATACCCGTAAAGATCAAATCATCAACTTAAATGCATACAATCAAAAAACTTTCATTACTCACCTTAGCATAGATAGAATGCTCATGTGGACACTTTGTAAACCCATTCTCTTGGAAATAGTTGTCAACTCTACTATTCCATGCTCTTGGTGCTTGCTTCAAGCCATACAAGGCTTTCTTTAACTTCAACACTTTGTCTTCATGGCCTTTGATCACATAACCCAAAGGTTGCTCCACATATACTTCTTTTTCAAGCACTCCATTCAAGAAAGCCGATTTGACGTCCATTTGAAATATCTTCCATTTGTTTTGAGCCGCAAGTGAGATGATCATACGAATAGTTTCTAAACGTGCAACAGGTGCAAAGACTTCATCATAGTCAATCCCTTGGCTACCAACCTTGCTTTGTTTCTTTCAACTTCACCTTTAGCATTTTTCTTTTCTTTGAACACCCACTTTACTCCAATGGGTTTTTGACCTTTTGGGATGGTTGCTAACTCCCATGTATCATTTTTCTTTATCACCTTGATCTCCTCATCCATAGCAAGTCTCCACTTTTCATCCTTCACTGCTTCTTCAAAGCTTATTGGCTTACAATCTGCAAAGAGGCAAAAGAGGTTCAAATCTTCATTTAAATTTTCTATTACCTCATAAAGGTCATTAAGACTCCTCATTCTTGGTTGCCTTTCACTAGAACTTCCTTCAGAAGATGATGAAGGTGTAGTAGGATTTGTTGGTGATAAAGAAGGTGTTGTAGTCTCTTGAACTTCATTTCTTTCCACTTCTTCTTCATGGAATGGAAAGAAATCAAATTTTTTCTTATCTTGATCGCTCCATTCCCATGAACCTTCTCTATTGAACTCCACATCTCTACTAACAATCACCTTGCCATTGCTTGGGTCGTAGAGCTTGTAGCCTTTGGAACTTCTATCATACCTAACAAAGATGTGCTTCTTGCTTTTGTCATCAAGCTTGGTCCTTTCTTGATCAGGTACACGTACATGGCCAATACTCCTAAAAACTTTCAAATGAGAGACACTTGGCTTCCTTCCACTCCATGCTTCTTGGGGTGTTGAATTCCATACACTTCTTGTAGGACTCCGGTTCGATAGGTACACAGCACAATCAACCGCTTCTGCCCAAAACTCTTTGGGCATTCCCTTCGTCTTTAACATGCTTCGAGCCATGTTAAGAATGGTCCTATTCTTTCTTTCAACGACACCATTTTGCTGTGGAGATCTAGGTACCGTCATGGGTCAATGAATTCCATAAGCTTCACAAAACTCGTTAAACTCATTAGAAGTAAACTCACCCCCTCTATCCATTCTCAAAGCTTTAATACAATAGCCACTTTGATTTTCAACAAGTGCTTTGAATTTCTTAAAAGCACTAAATACTTCAGATTTTTCTTTCAAAAAATAAACCCATGTTTTTCTACTAAAGTCATCAATAAAAAGAAGAAAGTACTGATTTTTACCAAACGAAGAAGGCTTGATCGGTCCACAAACATCGGCATGAACAAGTTGGAGAGGTTTACTTGCTCTTGTTGTGGCTTCTTTTGGAAAACTCTTTCGGAATTACTTACCAACGAGACATCCTTCACATACTTGATTGGGTTGAACGATATATTGTAAGCCAGTCACCATCCTCTTGTGAGACAACAGCTTCAGTCCATCAAAGTTAACATGCCCAAGCCTCAAATGCCAAAGCCAAGAAGAATCTTTCACATAGGCTTTAAGACATTTAGCTATATCGGTTTGAATATCAAGCAAAAACATTCTATTGCTTGTCATGGGCACTTTAGCTATCACATTGCCCAAGTTATCTTGTAGTACAAGAATACGGTTTTTCATGTGGATCTCATAATCTTTCTCCAGAAGTTGTCCCAAGCTCAAAATGTTACTTTTCATGCTTGGAACATAATAGACATCACTCATAAATTGATGGCCTCCATTTTTTAAACGAATAAGGATCATACCTTTCCCTTCAATTAGAACTTTGGACAAGTCTCCAAAAATCACGAACCCGATCACCGATTCATCAAGTTCCACGAACTTGTCTTTATCTCCACACATGTGATTGCTTGCTGCATTATCAAGCCAATCTTTCTTGCCCCTTTCGTCTCCTTCGCGTGCAAGTAACAAAGCAGGACTTGCTTCTTCATTCTCTACATGATTGGCTTTCTCTTCAACACTTTTAGAACTCCAACACTCCGAGGCATAGTGGCCGTATTTTTGACAATTATAACACTTGATATTGGGCTTGTCATATTGTTTTCCTGTTTGCCTCGAGTAATTACCTCTACCACGAACTCTTGAGGATTGACCCCTCTCTACATTGTTCAAGTTTTGATAGCTTTGTCTACCTCGTCCTCGTCCTCTTCCTCAGCTTTATCCACGTCCACGTCCTCTTCCTCATTGACTTTTTTCACGCTCTTCGTCCGCCTTTATTGAAAGCTTGGTGGCTAAGACATGCTCAACCGTACCCTCCTTCCTCTTATTGATTCTCTCTTCATGGGCTTGTAGAGAACCCGAAAGTTGATCAATGGTCATACTATCCAAATCTTTGGACTCCTCAATAGCTACCACAATATAGTCAAACTTAGAATGCAACGAGCGAAGGATCTTCTCAGTCACGCGGACATCCTCCAATTTTTCTCCAAACCTCTTCATTTGATTTACTATTGTTAACACCCTTGAAAAGAAATCTGCAATTAATTCAGATTCCTGCATTTGTATTAATTCAAACTCTCCTCGTAGCGTTTGAAGCCGCACCTTCTTCACTTTATCAACTCCATGATAGGAATTTCGTAGGATCTCCCATGCTTGCTTGGCTATGGTTGCATTTGCCACTTTCTCAAACATTGTTTCATCCAAACACTAATGGATGAGGATAAGAGCTTGTTGATCCTTCTTTTGCAACTTTTGCAGAGACTCCTTCTGTGTAGGATTCAACATAGCTTCATCTTCAGGTTCATCATAGCCTCTGTCTATAATCTCCCATGCATCTTGAGATCCAAGCAATGCCTTCATACGAATACACCACCTCTCATAGTTCTCCTTCGTCAAATGAGGGAACTAAAATTGAAACGTTGAGTTTGCCATTTCCAGGATCAAACACTTGATGCTCCGATACCACTTTGTTGGAGGAGGATTAAGAGAAAAGAATTTCTTTAATTCTTAAGAGAGGATAACAATGGAGGATAAAGACAAAAACAATTAGCAAACCTCTAAGAGAAGTGTTCGTCCACTTCTTCTCTTTTTAATAATTTCTCTTTTCTTACTTTACTTCATACAATGACACATGCTACTCAAAGTAATTGACTAGTCAACATGACTATTTCCAATACAAACTAACTCTACTTTCTAATACAACTAACTTCAGGTTCCAACACTCTAATGCATTTCCAAAATATAAAACCTTTCCAAAGCTACTAATTCCCAACACACAATAAATTAAGTTTACATTTTCAACATCCATTGCTGTTCAATTTTACAGGAGTTTTGGGCTGTGCATATTGACCTTTCTTTTTGGAGCATTGGTGGGATTTACTAACTTACTACCATCCTCTTTGTTGTGCCAAGTGCATACTTCATGAAGGTGTGGATCACTTTTCTTGTATTTCTTGTTACTCAGATTTGTTCAAATGGTACTATTTGTTTTATAGCTTCTAAAATATCTTGGATTTATCTGTATCAGCCAATATGCTTGCCATTGGGTCAGAAGTTGTAGTTACAGGCCGAACCTGACCAAATTTTACATCAGCCCCCTATTACTGATATTTTATAGAGTAACCAGTTCCCAGATCAAACCATTTTTTGCAATATGTAGGCTATTGTGTCACAATTTGTGTTTGAGCTATTGTGTTTAACCACATGACTTTCTATTTTAAGAACCAGGGCTACTATTTCAAGGGTCCTCCATCATATACCTAAAATGTCTTCAGGTACGTGATCTATGAAGGGCTTCCTATTTTTTGCTTTTCTTAAATCAAAAGTCCAATTGGTGTTCCATTCAATCCACAAATATGCAAAACAAATTTTTTGGAATAAGATGAAATAAAAAGTATTTTTCACATAAATTATAATAGGTTTACATAAGTATTCTTTTAAATATGAACTGTAATTCTTAGGGATCATGGGAATTTAGAGACATCCCCCCCCCTCTCTCTCTCTTTCTTTTTTTATTTTTTATTTTCATAAATTATAATTCTTATGAGAAATGGAGATCCAAACCTAAGAATTGATCCCTTGAAATAATTCAAAAGGGAGTTTTACCCTCAGTCACTTATGAGAAGTTTTACCATAAAGCAAGGTTCTATTGTTGTGGCAGAGTTTTAAATGGCGACTCTTCATTGACAATGAAATGGGAGTTTTTACCTTTATTTTATTTTAATTTTCTGTTAATAGAAGGTTGAAATGAAATGGGACTTCAGGCCCCAATGGTAAATGCCTACTTTTCTTTCTTACTTCTCTTTTGATATTTCTTGTTCTTGGACCTTAAATAACAATTTGTTCAGAAAACTGAGGGAAGAATCTCTATGGATTGACTTATACCTGTGGATTTGAAACACGGTTTGTAACGCCCTAAACCCAGGTCTATGCCAAACAAGCACCAAACCCGAATCCGAAGTGATATTGGCCCAAAGCTACTAATTACCAGACATTTAAAATCAACTAATTCCATTTATTATCAGAGTGTGGAGAATTAAGACATTAATTTCAACAATATGTGTGGCTAAATATAACCATCAAACTAACTTATCAATATAAATTCATAAATCTGGTAAATGGGTTTTCTAACACACTTTCTCTCATTTTCAATTAAATCATAAGATATCCATCAAGGTACATCTATATCAACCTCTAAAAGAAAGATCTAAACGAAATAAGAAAGATCCTCAGCTCAGTAATTTGCAACTTCCCCTCGTGTCAACCCCAAGGACGCTCTCACGTGAAACAGCTGAAAAATAAGATAAAGAAGTAGGGTGAGATACAAATATCTCAGTAGGTAATACATGCATGCTAGAAACAGTTTATATATAAAAGTAATCATTCATGCACGATAAAACAATCGAGTAGTCACGGTCGATAATAAGAACGAGTAATCACCATACGAAACCAACATTTATTCAGTGCTTGAAATAAAGAGAGTTTATTATGTAAACTTTCTTTCAATTAGTAGGGCAACGTAATATAAGCCACATCAAAAGGGTTTTCCTAAAATAGTTCTATATTTTATTCAGGGCTCATTTATATTCTAATTTAGAGTCATTCAAATCTAGTCACAGTTAAACCGTTTAATTAAACTCTTCTTATTTAAATGTAAATCATGTCATTCATAATTAATAGTGAATCTCACAATCTGATATCAAAATTCTCCCATGTAGGATGCAATCACGTAGTAATCACATCCACCCTACATGAGGTCTCTCCCGCAAGAGTCATCACATCTCACCCGTAGGTGGTCACATCTCACCCGCAGGTGGTAATCACATATATCTCCCTTGGGATGCAATCACATCATGATTACATCTCCTCCACAAGAGTTCTCATCTCACCCGCAGGTGGTCACATATCTCCCCTGTGGGATGCAATCCAAACCGGGTTAAATCTCCCCCAGCAAGAGGTCTCATCTCACCAGCAGGTGGTCACATATCTCCTCTGTGGGATGCAATCCAAATCGGATTACATCTCCCCCAACAGGAGGTCTCATCTCACCCGCAGGTGGTCACATATCTCCCCTATGGGATGCAATCCAAACCGGATTACTTCTCCCCCAACAGGAGTTCTCATCTCACCCACAGGTGGTCACATATCTCCCCTATGGGATGCAATCCAAACCAGATTGCATCTCCCCCCAACAGGAGTTCTTATTTCTCCCGCAAGAGGTATCAAATCTCATCCACAGATGGTACGATTCTCTTATCGCCATCATGGCATCCAATCCACAGTCCAAATTATATTTTGAGTATTCATAACAACTTGAACCCAATCAGTTTATAATTCAAACCTTATTCAACAATTAGTTCATTAGTCTGTAGTCACAATAACTGGGTCTAATTATGGGATAGTTAAAGTATTAAATGACTCGAGTGATTAGAGGTAGTGATGGGGCCAATTGAAGTATCTTTGAGGTTATGTAAAGTTATAAAGTAATTTAGAGGTGAAGTTTAGAGGTAATAGGATATTTGCTATTTACTTACGTTTAGGGACAATATGGTTCTTGCTATTTATCAATAACTGGGTTAAGTTTCTGATATAAAGTCTCTATTTGTAGAAATCTGGTTACTGATATATAATTTAATGTCTCTTAATTACTTACTCTAATTTATAGAGATTATCTGCATTAAACTTAGAATTCCTTATTTAAGATCAAGTTAGGCAACTAATTACCTAAAATAATTCCCTATTTATTTTTCTGCCAAAACAGGGTATTTGATAATTTATTTTGGTCTTAAAACTTCTTAATTATTGATTATAATTGATTAAAAATAGCTCAGAATTGAATCAGAGATTTAATATATGAAAAATTGCATTTTCTGGTTAGAGCGCTCAGGATGGCTCAAGATCGCCTGGGCGATCTAGGGTCAACGGTAGTTCAAAATCGATGGCCAACGACTAATTAGTTAGCGCTCGATAGCGGTCAAAGTTTTTCAACGAGCGCCTGGGAGCACTGAAGATCGCTGAGCATAGTGAGCTCGGCGGTCTCCCAAAAACGTCCAAAAAGTGTTCCGAAATCCGATTTTTCCAAATCAAAGTGATTCTAGTATACATATAAGGTGATTAACAAACTAAAGATATATAGATACATTATAAAAACATGCGAACAATTAGATCAATCTCAAGAACACAAAACGAACATAAAAACTTGTGCTACCTACCTCTTATCGTGCGTTTTCCTCTTCCTTCTCTAAACAGCAATACCCACACCTCTTCACGGTTGCAGGATAGACCTTAAAACAAAGAGAAACTTGGTTCTCCCTTCCTCCTTCTTCTTCTTCTTCTCTTCTTCTTCCTTGGTTGCTCTCGGTCGTGGGTTCTCTCTTCTTCTTCCTCAGTGTGAATTCTGTTGAGTGAGCTTCTTGCTATTAGTCTATTCTTCATTGTCAGTTCTTCCTTTCTGTTACGATGGTCAGGCTCTTGCATCCAAGTTCATTCCCCATCATTCAATGATGTGAAGCATAGTGTGTTAAAAATGCAAAGAATGGTTCTTAAGCACCTATTCTTTGCTGTTTTTTGGAGCATTGGTGGGATATGCTAACTTACTACTATCTTATGCCAAGTACGCACTTCATGAAGGTGGATCACTTTTCTTGTATTTCTTGCTCTCTACTATTTTAATAAAATTACAGTACCTTTAGCTATTCTTTTTCCTGTTTTTATGGCTTCTCCCTCAAGCCATGGAGTGTCAAGTACCTTTAGCTATTCTTTCTTTTTACGGTACCTTTAGCTATTCTTGAGCTCATATGAGCATGGGCTTTCTGAGTCACCAAACTTTCCTCAATTTTTCTACCTGCATATTACAGAGCCCCCCTAGTCATATTGTGATAGAAAGAGCATGACTAGGCAAGTCAAGATGCATTTTCTCAAGATTTGTGACTCAGAAAGCTCAAGCTGATGTATCCTCAGGCCTTGGGCCATCTGATTGCTTCTGCCTTTTTATTGCACTTGGTTTTTGTTGACTCCTATGACAAGGTTCAAGGAAATTGATGGTTCATGGCTCTAGTTCACATGATCTCAGGTTTATTGAATCACCAACATTTTCTTCCAAAAAGAAAACAGCTGTTCACCTGTCTGTATAGTACAAAACCCACAAGTCATCTTTTTATTAAAAGCAGCCCATGAAAAAAAATTAATCTTTTTATTAAAAGCAGCGTCCAAGGCATCCCATTACATTATAAAAGTAGTAGAATGAGAAGAAAAAGTTGCAGCAATTATCTCTTGTTGTTCACAAACTATGATCATTCTTATTTTCTCTGCTCATCTCATCTGAATTCTAAACTGCAATGGCTGTGCCTACCACCACCGCCGGCAGGTTCTATAAGTGGCGTAAAGCCTGCAAACAGGTGCTTCATAGGCCTCTCATATGCCAGTTCTGTTTTAGCAACAAACCTACCAGTGAAACAAAGTGGAGCTATAAAGCATCTGGATAGTCCAGCCACACCAATTAGTTTTAGACCATTCCTCTACAAAAATCCTGATCGGGAATGGGAAGAAATAAAAAGACAGTTATGGAAACATGTTTTAAGAAGCAGTTAAGAGCCAGAAACCACTCGTTTGTATGTGGAAGCCATAAAAAGGGTAGAGACTAAAGCTAGAGCTCTCTACAAGAATGATGACTCACTCAATGTTCTTTCCCAAGAAGAATTCTTGTCAATGATGATCAAGAATGGCTGCTTCTTGTTACAAGCCGCAATCTGTGCTTTAGGTGGTTGGAAGCAACTGGATTATCCCCCAGGGGATGCTATATTTGGTGAGCAAGGAGACAGAGAAAATCAAACTAATAGCAGGTACAATGTTTGTGGTGGGGAACCAGATCCCTCTCATAATTCTGGAGTTAATGAAACAAAGCTTCTTTCAGAAGGTCCTTCACTCAGGAAAATGGAAGCGGCCAATGGACCAGCCACAGAGAGCCTTATTCGACTTCTTGATTGTGCCTACCATGACTGGAAGGACTATGGATGAGCCATCAGATATTATGCATGGCTTTTGGCTGTTACTGGCTGGGCCAAGATGCTCAACTCGTGATGATGGTGACAATGATGACATCAATGAGAGTTGTATCGATGATGAGGATGACAGTGCACTCTATCATGTTGTCCCTGCTGCAACAAAACTGCAACTGTCAGGAATCTCTTTTGAGGACAACAGAGGAATGGTTACAAGAGGTATAAAGTTCAGTAAGACTTGGTTTACTGCTTCTGTTTCCTTGCCTTCCATTGTAATTGGATCTTCTACAGAGGTTTTGCTTAGGAACCTGGTGCGTTATGAGTTTTTATAACAAATGGGTCCGAATTATCGTGAGGCATGTGCTTATTGCAGTTGATTGTGAACTCGTTCACACACTGGATGATGTAAAGCTTCTTGCTGACCAGGGCATCATCTACTGCCATCCTACACTTGAGAAGGAGTTGCCAGGAATCTTTAATAGGCTTTACCTTCCAGATGTGAAATGTAGTTGCAATGTCTGTCATGTTTGCAATCAAATTTGCAGCTATCGAAGATGTACCAGTCATCGTGTTATATGGGAAATGGTCCCAATGGTGATAGCAACCATTCTACTGTTAGTGGTAGTAGTCTTGCAAATTCTGACTTGGGAAATGGTCCCAATGGTGATAGCAACCATTCTACTGTTAGTGCTAGTAGTCTTGCAAATTCTGACTCTCATCCTGAAGTTTTACCAAAAGCCAGAACCACATACCTTCTCTGTTTCAGATGTTAGAGTGGCCCTGAGAGTTAAAGATGCACTTGTTCACAAAAAACATGAGCTTTAGGAATTTTCTTGTATTTCACACCAGTGTCTTGTTTCCTGGCTAGATCAACTCACAGGACTGCTTTTAAAGGTTAGCTTACCTACTTATTTTTGTTTCTCTCATTCTGATGAGAGAATGAGGTCTTCCTATGTTTGTTAGTAAGGAATTATGGTTTACCCTTCTGTTTTTTTTGGTGAGTGTTTATTTTGAACTTCTTCCTTTTATCATCTTTTTTTTTACCGTCTTAAAGGAAATATACTTAGGTCAATATACCAAAAGGGTCACTCCATTAGTGGGAGGGGGTTGAGACAGAGACCTCTGTTAGAACTTAGAGAGTTTCTTAATGAAAAACCCTTTCTCTATTAATCAGACTGTATTACAATGACCAGTATTTTTATACTACAAGTTGTAACAGAAACGAGCATCTGTTTGTTACATCACAGAGTTTGTTGCATCACAGAGTTTGTTACATCACAGAGTAACTGATTATTATTCCCTTTCTGGAATCTCCTCCTGTTTAGCTGATGTGGCAGATTTGCTCTTTATCTGAGATGTGTCTTTCTTTAGCTCAATACGCCCCCACGAGTCCAGTGGGGTGTCAAGCACAGTGAGACTCGTTCGAAGAAGAGCAAAGCGATCAGAAACTAGGGGCTTAGTGAATGGATCAGCAAGTTGGTCTTTGGCACTGCAGAAAGAGATACGAAGAGAGTTGGAAGCGACTCTATCACGAACAAAGTGATAGTCTATGTCCATATGTTTGGTGCGGCTGTGATAAACTGGATTTGCAGTGAGATGTGTAGCACCTAAATTATCACACCAGAGAATGGGGGAGGTGTGGAGAGGTTGATCAAGTTCACGCAGAAGTGTTTGTAGCCAAATCAACTCAACAACAGTGGTGGCTAAGGCCTTATATTCTGCCTCTGTGCTCGATCTAGCAACAGTTCGTTGCTTTCTGGAGCTCCATGAGATTAGGTGACGACCATAGAAGATACAAAAACCACCAGTGGAGCGGCGATCATCCGGGCAGCCAGCCCAATCGGCATCAGAATAGGCATGTAGAGAAGGGCTAGACTTGTATGCAAGAAAGAGACCATGATTCAATGAGGATTTGAGGTACCTGAGTATACGCTTCACAGCAGTCCAGTGAGACAATTTGGGAGAATGCATGAACTGACATGCTTTATTAATAGCAAAGGATATATCAGGACTCGTGAGAGAGAGATATTGAAGACCTCCAACAATGCTCCGAAATAAGGATGGATCGTCAAAATCAGGAGAGTCAAACTTTGATAACTTCAATGAGGCAGACATAGGACTAGAGATAGGATTAGCATGTAACATATTAGAACGCTGAAAAAGATCCTTTATATATTTCCGCTGAGACAAAATAATGCCATCCTTAGTATAATCAACTTCAATGCCAAGGAAAAAGTTTAACTTGCCCAAATCAGAAACTGGAAAAACAGAGCCCAAGTCATGAATGAGAGAGTCCACTGCAGCAGGATCAGATGATGTGATAACCATGTCGTCGACATATACCAAAACATATAAACACAGAGATCCTTGACTGAGAATGAATAGAGAAGGATCAGTTTTTGATGCATTAAAACCATAACTGATTAGCCAGGTACTTAGATGAGAGAAACACACTCTTGGGGCCTGTTTTAGGCCATATATTGCTTTGTGGAGCTTGCATACATAATCAGGATGAGCAGAATCAATGAATCCCTGTGGCTGCTGCATGTATATAGTATCATTGAGGAAGCCATGGAGGAATGCATTTTGAATGTCAATCTGTCTAAGAGGCCAATGATTTGCAACCGCAATTGAAGGCACAAGACGTATGGTAGATGGTTTAACAATAGGGCTAAAAGTCTCATTATAATCAACACCTGATTGTTGATGAAAGCCTTTCACAACAAGACGTGCCTTGCGCCTGTCAATAGAACCATCAGCCTTGAATTTGGTCCTGAAAATCCACCTACAGCCAACAATATTAGAGGATGGAGGTGCAGGAACAAGAGACCAGGTATTGGTATCAATCAAGGCTGAGTACTTGCGAGACATAGCAGCACACCACTCTGGAAAATGTGACGCAGCAGTAAAACTTGAAGGTTCATCATGAACAGTAATTGTGGAAGTGAGACAATGAGGAAGGGGGTAACGAATGGTTCCATCAGTGAAGATTTTGGGACGAGAGGAATTGGTTTGAGCACGGGTGATGATTGGAGATCTAGGAGGAATCAAATGATGAGAAGTAGAAGATGGGACTGTGGAAGAAATATGTGAAGGCAAGGAGGAAGAAGAGGAAGGGGGGTCAGTAGAAGATTGGCCAGGAGAGGATTGAGTCGTTGGGGAGATACTGGAAGGAGAGATAGAAGAAGATGGATTGGGGTTAGAAGGTAATGGACCATGAGTGGAGGCTGGGCCAGGCCCAAGGATGGATGTGGGAAAGATTGGAAGAGAGGCTATGTCTAGAGTGAGCTTAGAAGAAGAGGATCTGGGCTTGGCAGTAACAAATGGGAAGGATAACTCATTGAAAATTGCATTACGAGAAATATAGAATTTGTTATTTTGAAGATCTAAGCATTTGTAACCTTTGTGACTATTACTATAACCAAGAAAAAGATAGGAAGTGGACCGAAAATCAATCTTATGATTATTATATGGACGCAGATTGGGCCAAAATTCACAGCCAAAGACTTTTAAAAGGGAATAATCAGGAGGTTGATGATACACAAGGGAATAGGGTGATTGATTTTTAAGAACAGGGGTGGGTAAACGATTAATAAGAAAAACTGCAGTTTCAAAGGCATCGGCCCAAAATTTAAAAGGAAGTGATGCATGTGCAAGGAGAGCTAGGCCAGTCTCAACAATATGTCTGTGTTTACGTTCAATAAGGCCATTTTACTTATGAGTGTGTGGACAAGAGAGACGGTGAGTAATCCCAAGTTTAGTGCAAATGTTAGAGATGGGTTGAAATTCACCACCACCATCTATTTGTAAGTTAATAAGTTTGGAATTAAACAACCGTTCCACAAGGGGAAGAAAAATGTTAAATGCATTAACAGCATCAGACTTGAGCCTTAAAGGGAAGAACCAAGTGAATCTGGTATAATAATCCATAAAAGAAATATAATACCGGAATCCATTTCTAGAAACATAAGGGGATGGTCCCCAGACATCAGTACAAACTAAATGTAAAGGCCCAGTAGGCTTAGTTGAGCTGTTAGGAAATGGAAGTTGTCGACTCTTTGCAAGAGGGCAAGACGAGCAGAAAAATGGAGGATCATTTGTAGAAACCAACAAGCGGTTGGCATGTAACACACGAGAGACAAGCTGTAGAGAAGGATGCCCAAGTCTGTAATGCCACTTAGCGGAAGTAGTTCTTTCACCAAGATGAGCTGAAGGCAAGGATGAGAACAAAGTAGATGGAAAAACATATAAACCATCACTAGTTGGACCAGTGAGGAGGAGTTTCCCCGTCGTTGAATCCTTCACAGAGAAATGAGTTGCATGAAATTCAAAGAAACAATGATTATCTATACAAAATTGAAGGACAGAAACTAAGTTTTTAGTAATTGTAGGAACATGAAGAAGATTACAAAGACGAAATGAAGTAGAGTGTGATGGAAGAGAAGATTCACCAATGTTTTGTATGGGTAGCCCAGAACCATTACCAACCCGAATACTCTCACCTCCATGATATTGTTTTGATGAAATGTTCAAGTTGCTAAGATCATTTGTAACATGATGTGTAGCTGCTGAATCAGGGTACCAAGTAGAGTCTGAGTGGGAGCTGGGTGCTGTGTAATTGGCAGAGAAAGACCTTGGAGCTTCAGATTGATATGAGTGATCAAAACGATGATGACATTGCAAGGCAACATGACTTGTCTTGCCACAAACTTGACAGGTGGGACGATAAGCATTGTATTGCTGCTGAGAAGAACCAGATTGAGAAAAATGTCCACCACCTCGACCACTGTTGAATTGAATAGATCGGCCTCTACCTCGCCCTTGGTGACCACCACGATAGTAACCACGACCCCGTTGATCATGAGAGCCTCTAGAAGGAAGATTAGCAGAAGGTTCATATACAACTGTAGAGTTGCGTGAGATATGAGAGATTCTACTCTCATGAAGAAGGAGCAAGCGGTACAACTCATGGGAAGAGATGGGGTCTGTTCTAGTGGTAATTGATGTAACAAAGGATTCATAAGAGGAACCCAATCCATTGAGAATGTAGGTCACAAGTTCCTTATCAGGCAATGGATTTCCTGTGGCAGCCAAGGTGTCTGCTAGAGCTCTGACCTTACCAAAAAAATCTGATATAGACTGCTCACCTTTTGATAAGTTGGTTAGTTGAAAACGAATATGAAATTCCTTAGCTTGAGAATGTGATGTGAACATAGCTTCAAGAGAGATCCATAGAGAGTGAGAAGATGTGGCCGAGAGAACATGACCAATGATGGATTCTGAGAGTGATGAGAACAATATGCTCAGAACTAATTGATCTGTTCTTCTCCATGTATGGTATTCTGGATTGGGTATAGGAGGACCTTTGGAGGTGGAAGGGATGAACTAAGATGGAGCTGGAAGACTACCATGAACATAAGTGTATAGATCCTGGCCATGGAGATATGTGGAGATCTGAACTCGCCATAACAGATAGTTGTCTGAGTTTAGTTTAATGGTCACAATATGTGAGAAAGCAGAAGTTATGGAAGAGATGGGTGGTGACGAAGAGGTTGAGACAGTGTTTGTCATGGTGGGTTTGAGACAGTGTCTGTCATGGTGAAGGATCAAGGTGACGATGAGTCTGATGGCTCTGATACCATGTTAGAACTCATAGAGTTTCTTAATGAAAAACCCTTTCTCTATTAATCAGACTGTATTACAATGACCAGTATTTTTATACTACAAGTTGTAACAGAAACGAGCATCTATTTGTGACATCACAAAGTTTGTTACATCACAGAGTTTGTTACATCATAGAGTAACTGATTATTATTCCCTTTCTGGAATCTCCTCTTGTTTAGCTGATGTGGTAGATTTGCTCTTTATCTGAGATGTGTCTTTCTTTAGCTCAATAACCTCAACTCGTATATAGATTGAAGGAAAAGGATTACAAGAGAAGGGAGATAAGAAAGACAAAAAGAAACAGCTAAGATGTCACAGAATGATGACAAAACGATTCCTTAGAGACCCATTCATAAGGAAGACAGCTTATTTAAATGGTAGAAACCAAAGATCTCCTTAGGAAGATCAGTAAGTGGAATGACAATAGCAAGAAGATAATAAATCCTTGATTTGGAGAATCTTGTAAAAAAGGTGCCTAGGAGAAGGCAACAAACCATGAATCCAATTAACAAGATTTTCTTAGTCAGATTTAATGTGATATTGTTGGCATGCTTTGCTTTCATGTTGGAATCCATAAACAATTTCAACAGTAATGTTTTGAATAATAATCGCAGTAAATATCATGTTGTGAATTCAAACCATGTATAGTAGCAAATATAACATAACAAATGAGAGAACATGGCAAGTTTTACATGGTTCATTGTTATGCTTATGTTCATGGAAAAGATGAGAATCTCTAAGGAATTAGTTTTACAAGTTTCTTCACAATCTCTTAGACCAAAACCAAGTAGAAGGCAGACCACCCAAAACGACACCTACCTTCACAGTGCGCGCATGTTTGACACTTGTGTGTACGCGTCTTGTGATCCTTCCACCCAAGGGTGGCTGCCCTTAGGTATGGCGACAGTTCGGTTTTGCAAAAAACCAAAACCAAACCGACAAATTTACAATGAAAACCATAATCGTTATGGTTTACCAAATTTAAAACCAGACCTGTTTAATTTTCATATTCTTGAAACCGTAACCAAACAGAACCGTTTCACTTTTTTGGGAGTAAAATTTTATTATTTTACGTATCTACACAGGGATGTGCTAATGAAAACTGTATCAAAAGAATTCATTCCATAGAAGTACAATGAAAAAGAAAAATTAAAGTGAAGTTTGTTGTTTCAATAACTATTAAGATCATTCAACTCTAGAAGGAACATGTCATCCCCTAGCAATTTTTGACTTAAACATATTCAATATGCGCTCATTTAAGGGAGATGAAATGGCCAATTGTACTCATCTCCACTCCGATAGTGATGCCCCTTGGCCCACTAAAACTTCCTTTTCATCCAAAGCTTATACATGTTATATATAGTCAGTTTCGGTTCGATTTCACCTTCAAACCGTAATCAAACTGAAACCGCATTGGTTTTGCAGTTAAAAACCAAAACCGAACTGAAACCGAATATTAAAGACGCAAAACCGACCCTAATAGGTTTGGTTCGGTTCAGTTTGTAGGTTTTAACCGAACCGTTGCCATTCCTAGTTGCCCCTAGATCCCCTTATTATTGGGGCTTGGGGTGTGTTAATCAATCAGCAAAAACAAAATACAAAACATCTATCACAATACATGGGAAGGTTTTTGTCTATCATGCTAGTAAGTGTAGAACACCGTTCCTACCAAAAGCTTAAGCTGATAGTAAGGGTGAACTTTACATATTTAATATATTCCTTAACATTCCCCCTCATGTGTAGACAGGACTCAAACCCATTTTCAGGGAGGCCCAACACATGGAATATATTTTTTCTCATTGGGTGAAGTGAAGGTTTCAACCCAGGATCTCGGCGTTAGCCTAAGGCTTTGATACCATGTAGAACACCTTTCCTACCAAAAGCTTAAGTTGATATTAGGGGTGAACTTTATATATTTAATATATTCCTTAACAATAAGAATATAGTACAATGGCATGTTGTATTGAGTACCATATATTATACAGAATTTTAAAATGTCTTTTTCTTCTATAATTAAGTGTTCCCAATTTCATTGATAATCAGATCATAAACTTTTGATTATTTGATGTCCAGATTTTTTCATTGGGTCAAATCAAAAATTACGCAGCAACCATCCATTTGGCTAATCTCATACCAACAACTTGTTCAGTGCCCTCATGCAACAAGCAATCTGGACTCGGGCAAGTCCGTGTACATAGTTTCAAGGTAATGATTCAAAAAGCACAAGGATATCGACATTCCAGGGCTTGCGCTCACATGAGCTCAGGCTTGCTAGATCTCCAACCTATCCTCCTTTAAGTTGCTTTTTTACTTGTATGGTACAGAACAGACCACTGGTCATGCCGTGATTAGAAAGAGCATGACTAGGCTAGTCAAGATGCGTTTTCCCCAGAGTTATTACCCAGAAAGCTCAAGCTGCTATATTTGAGCCTTAGACCATCTGATTGCTTCTTCCTCTTTATTGCACTTGGGTTTTTGTTGTCTCCTATGACAAGGGTCAAGGAGATGGTCGGTTCAGGGTTGTTCACATGAGCTCAGGTTTGTTGAATCACCAAATTTTCCTCCACAAAAAAATTAGTTGTTTACCTGTTTGTTTAGTACAGAACCCACTAATTATCTTTTTATTAAAAGGAGCATCCAAAGCATCAGTTATCACTTTTTTTTTTGGTCATGTGCATCAGTTATCACTTCTTGTTCACAACCATTGTCATTCTTATTTTTTCTCTTCGTCTCATCTGAATTCTGATCTGCAATGGCTGTGGCTACCACCATCACCGGCAGGAACTACAAGAGCAAGGACTGCATACAGGTGCTTCATAGGCCTCTGATATGCAAGTTCTGCTTGCACAACAAACCTGTCAGTGAAATTACGGCTATAAAACATCTGGGTAAACCAGTCCCACGAATTAGTTTTGGGCCATTCTACTCCAAAAATCCTGATGGACAATGGGAAGCAAGAAAAGAACAGTCCTGGAAACATTTTTTAAGTAGTGAAGAGCCAGAAACTACTCGTTTGTATGAGGAAGCCGTAAAAAGGGTGGAGAGTGAAGCTAGAGCTCTCTACGAGAATGATGACTTAATCAATCATCTTTCTTGAGACGATTTCATATCAATGATGCTCAAGGATGGTTGCTTTATGTTACAAGCTGCAATCTATGTTTTGGGTGGTTGGAAGCTACTGGGTTACCCCCCAAATGATGATATATTTGGTGAGCAAGGAGACAGAGATGCAATCGACAGAATAGTCAGTACCTTGTTTGTGGTGGGGAACCAGAACCCTCTCAAAATTCTGAAAGAGTTGATGAAACAAAGCTTCTTTCAGAAGGTTCTTCACTCAGGAAAATGGAACCGGCCAATGGATCTGCCACGGAGGGCCTTATTCGACTTCTTGATTGTGCCTGCCATGACTGGAAGGGCTATGGATGAACCATCAGATATTCTACATGGTGTCTGGCTACTGCTGGCTGGGCCAAGATGCTCAACTCACGATGCTGGTGAAAATGATGACAGCGATGAAAGTGGTAGCAACGATGAAAATGACAATGAATTCCTTGTTGTCCCTAATGCAACGAAGCTGCAGCTATCAGGCATCTCTTTTGAGGACAATGGAGGAGTGGGTACAAGAGGTATAAGGTTCAATAAAGCTTGGTTTGGTGCTTCTGTTTCCTTGCCTTCCATTATAATAAATTCTAGAACAGAGGTTGTGCTCAGGAACCTGATGCGTTATGAGTTTGTACAACAAATGGGTCCAAATGATCGTGAGGCATGCGCTTATGTGCAGTTGATGTGTGAACTCGTTCGTACACCAGATGATGCAAAGCTTCTTGCTGAACATGGCATCATCTATTGCCGTCCTACACTTGCGAAGGAGTTGCCTGAAATCTTTAATAGGCTCTATGTTCCGGATGTCAAATGTAATCGCAACTTCCGTCTTGTTCGCAATCAAATTCGCAACAATCAAAGATGTAAAGGTCATCGTGTTACATGGGAAATGGTCGCAATGGTAGCTTCAGCCATTCTACTGTTGGTTCTAGTAGTATTGCAAATTCTGACTCTCATATTGAAGTTTCACCAAAATCCAGAACCAGGTACATCCTCTGTTTCAGATGTTGGAGTGCCTCTGGGAATTGTAAAAGATGCACTTGTTCACCGAAAACTGAAGCTTTAGGATTTCTCTTGGATTTCGCCATGGAGTGAGATTGTCACTTATTTTCCCTGGCTAGCTTGACTCACAGGACTGCTTTTAAAGGTTGGCTTACCTATGTATTCTAGCTTGTAGTCATTCTCTCATGTGCGAAGATGAGAGAATGAGGTGTTCCTACAGATGAGGTGTTTGTTTGTTTGTTTATTTTGTACTTAATCAGCAACCTTTTTTCTGGTAACTTGGTATGTACATTCTGGTTTCTCTTGTTTATAAAATCCTGTTACTAATTAGGGGAGAATAAAGGAAACAAGCGTCCACACACACACACATATACCCTTGAGCTTTAGGTGGTGCAAGTTTCTTAAATTTTTGCTAGGCTGTATCATATATCATTAAATGAAAATTAGAGTCTGAATCAAAGAATATAATCTCATGTCAAAGTAATTTCTTATAACTCTTGCCTATAAATAAAGAACCTCATGCAATGAGAGGACAACAAAGAACAGTCAAAACTCTGAAGATTAAAACAAAGCTTTGAGAAACTTTGGAGAAATATCATTCAAGTCTATGTCAAGTTAATTGTCTCTTTCTTTCTCCTTTGTCATATGAATTGGGTAGAGAAGAGATGGATAAAGATCTAGACATCCTTTTTACAATCACTTTAGCCTAGAAAAGCTCTAAAGAACAACTTACAAAAGTTGGTTCGAGATCATCAAGCTCATATGATGCTCGGGATTAAAGTTTGGTTCGGGATCAAGCTCCTGTAACCCTTCGATAAAAAATACATCAAGGAGATTAAATCAAAGGAAGAGCACAGATATTGCACCCATTTATTTATTCAAATACAATAGCCCTTTTTCTTATCTCTTATTTCAAACAAGAAATCTGTGTGTCTACAGTAAGCTAAAAAAGTGCAAATGTAAATTAACCATATAGACCTAAATTTGTATGCACTAAATGACCTTCTTGTACCCTTTCTAGGTTTCTTGGATAAAAAATGATTAATTTTTTTTTCAATTGTAGCTTTATGAAAAATATATGTGCTAACAACAATAAACGTTTGTGAACTTATCCAATTTGTGTATCAATAATCATCCCAGGCTGTTATGAAAAGCAAGGACTAAATCTTGACCACGATGGCATATACTTGGGGTCTTTAATGAGTAGGCACGACACCTCCCAGGCATGCCCGCCTACAGTTGGATCGCGCCATCCCAAATCCAGAAGGGCTACTACAGCACGACCCGTGGTACGTTTCTTTACGGGCAATGCTTTGCCATGTACAGCGTGGGTCGGGCCGTGTCTACGTCCCATTTCTTAAAAAATTATCAAACTTAAAAAATTTTGGACAATATGAAATTAGGCAAGATTATATTCTCTGTTGTCTAGTGTTCTTTGTTACTTTGTGCTGTACCACCGATGCCAGGGTATTTGGATAATTTAGTGTATTAGAGTATGTTACTCATATTTGTTCAAATGGTAATATTCGTTTTATAACTTCTAAAATATCTTGGATTTATCTATATCAGCCAATATTCTTGCCATTACAGACTGAACCTGACCAAATTTTACATCAGCCCCCTATTACTGATATTTTATAGAGTAACCAGTTCCCAGATCAAACCATTTTTGGCATTACTAGTAATGATCACGCGCGTTGCGCGTGAATAATGAGCAACAGAATGTAACAAGGAAAAAAAAGTTATGGATTTGCCATAAGCGTGCTGCCATTACAGTTCATTCAATTTAGCATTAAATCCCACATACATAAAAAAAACATTTTTTTATGGCCACAATTCTTGGATATGTTTATATAGAACTTACATAATTAGAAAACAGCTTCTTATATGAATTGGCTCTTACACGCTACATGTTAATCATAAATTTACAAAATATCCATGGCATCAACCTAAAAATGTACACGTCACATAAATGTTTTGCTCCTATAGCTGTCAGAAAGAAATATATAAATTCCGCTATAGAACATTTGAGCAATTTACTTACTCAAAGCTTGAGTCACTCTCCTTTGATCAGGTGTTATAAATTTACTTGGTCTTACAATCTTTGCAGGTCCACAAGTATATCCAGGTCCCAGTGCTTTTAGTGTGAAGTTCTTTGGCACTCTGGCAGTCTTGTTGGAGGTTCCTGCTGCACCCACACTAACCTGGAAAGAGCTTAATGCAGTTGCTGGATCCTGCACCCATGAGTTGATTACTCCTCCTTTGCAAAAATTTACAATCTACTGATTGTAAGGAGTTCCTGGCAATAAATCCACTACTGTTGGATCCTTTTTACAGCAATGCGGGACATTCCTTTTGTATTTTGAACAGTCCCCTTGCTCTGTGGTTTGGCCTCCCATCATGCTCCAAATCACTTCCTTCTTTGCCCATGTCCATCCCAATGTCCACCTTGGCACTTGAATATGACGATATTGCTGGAAATTGTAAATCGTAACAACAGGCTATCCAATTAAAAAATGACAAAATTTAAGCCTTCAAGCGAAGAAAGATCAGATGGCATTAACAAAAAAAATTTGTTTCACATAATAAGGCCAGGAAACCAAGCAGAATGATGTTATTGCCCGAGATATAATGATATCCATGATCTTCTCGCAAGCAAGTAATTTTTTTGTGAAACCAGAGTTTTGTAATGGAATAGTACACACAGTCTATTAGAGCACCAATTAACCAATTACACTGGTTGAGTTCAGTGTTTAGGCCAAAGAAATGGGGAAGTGAAAAATTAAATATCATAAGGCCTTGAAGCAGTTTATTGGGTTCATCAAGAACCTCCACCGATAATGAAATATGTTGAGCACCCAGTCAAAGGTATAGGTGTGGTCACTTTGTAGGCTTCAGAAATTTGAGACACATTCAAAATTTCTTGAAAAAAATTTAATTCATAATCAAAAAGGTAAACTTGAGAGGATTAATCCAAACCAATTGGCTCATGAGGAGAGAATGCAAAGTAGTACTTGGTGACATTGATCAAGTACTTGATGTACTTGTGAACCAGCTCAAATAAAAGCTACAAGCCACAACCAAAAGATGTATCACAGAGAGCAAGAGAGGGAAATATATCTGGATTTCCCACTGTCCTCTAGCATAAATAAATACATAGATCCACTGATACTTACTACATAGCCATGTGGAGTCCAACTCATAATATCCCACTTGGTTTTGATATTTCCATTTGGATCAAGAGCATCATAAGCTTTTGCATAAAACAAACAAGCAGAGAAAAAAAAAGAAGAAGAAGAAAAAAATATTGTCATTTCTACAGAACAGTAAGCAAAACCTAAGAGAAGGAGTTTGCATGCCAATTTACAATGGCTTGTTATATTTATCTCTCTAAATGATGAGAGTCAAAAAATGTAGAACACTCATACAATTAACTACCATGTGGAAGGAAAGCATAATATTTTAAATTTAGGTTCCACACCACTTTCTCATTCTGCCATATCCCAAATTTCGTAATCTACATAGAAAAGCGAATACATGAGTCACAATTATGGATTTTTTTCAGCTAACAACTATCATTTGTCATAGCAATTTTTTTATAGAACTAAAACTTCAACACAGAAAATACTGATTAAGCATTTCTCAAAACAACTATTGAGCATGTTCACTTGGATTACTTCAAAAAGATTGTTGTTATTGTTTACTTGAAACAAACAAATCTAATGACAACAAAAACTATTTACAGAATAGAATAACCCACTAAAAAGTGCAACTAACAGAAAAGAATAGAAATGTATTCCAAAGGATGTGGATGACCAAGCAGCAATCAAAACAATAACACGTCAATTATAACAAAATAGAATAACATGAAAACATAAATCTTGACTGTTTAAGAGTCATAGAGTGTGTGATATATATATATATATATATAAGAGTCAAATCTAAGTATATTACCGATCTCAATTAGCTGAACAAGACTCAAGAACAAGGTTTGGATGCATAAAATTTGATATCATACTGATCTTAGTGAAGAACTCCTTAGTTCCTTGGCTAGATTCAGTAGATATTGATTTAACAACTACTTGGGTTCCATACCTTAATTGTACCACTCTCCTACAACACCAACATCATCATGATTTTAAGTTAAATTGCTGGTTTAAGTTATGATTTGACATTAATACATATTATATTAAGTTTTACAAATGACTGTATAACTTGATGTCTACCAACCTTAGCCTTCCACAAAGTGAAGAGTTCGTTCCCCAAGCTTTAATAACAAAGGTTAAAGTCCGCCTATTTTTGTGGGAGTAAAGAATGTAGAGTAAGTGCCAAAGATCAATATTGCACAGCTTATTGAACAAACCACGTCTATTTTGTTGATGATCTAGAAGAGGTAGAATAGGACTAACAAAAAAATAAAAAAAGAGAAGCAAAAGTTAAACCTTTTTTGGGCTTCGTTATTTGCTAGCCAAGAACAGTCTGATTAGAGAGACTATTTTAGGGGTATACTAACATGGAAGGTGATGCATGAGAAGGTATGACTTGTGCTTTTCTGTCTGATGTGTTATTCTTTTTGGGTGGGAAAGGTGCACTTCGACTTACATTTGAAAAAAGGCACTCACAGCCCTTCACATTTGAACAAGTGTGCAGATAGTACCCTTCCATCAACATTGGGCTGGACGATGATAAAATATAGTCCAAAATGACCAGAATATCTTCTCTTTTAAGGCCTTTTTGGTTATCTTCCAATTTCCATTGGAATGTGTCCTTATAAAATGAATTAAAACAAGAGTTTGCTTAAATCTGCATCATCATAATTGCCAGTCTTTTAATCCATCAGAACCAGCAAAATCACCATCACCACTCAACTTCGTTGCAATCTCCAAGAAATGGGGCTATTTTTTGTTAAGTAGAAAACTGTCGAAAGAAAAAAAAAGAGTACTTCCTTTGTATTCCCTTCATTTTGAGAGGAAAACATTGGGAGCCTTTAAGTAGAAAAATGGGGCTTTTGGGAAAATTACTTTTTGATGATCCCACATTTTGCTATGAACTAAATACAAAAACTGCAATGGAAAGTTCAAATTGTTTTCCTATAGATTCCATATAACAAAATGTAACTTGAGGGAACCTAAGAGAAATAAAAAAACAGGTATGGTGCTGCAATCCTCAACAGAAATGAGACATTTTGAATTAAACTCCCACCAGCAAGATCACTTTTCGGTCTTTTCATCACTAGAAATCCAACAAACTCTCATACTAACTTCCAAACACCCTCCAAATCATCTCTATGACTTTCTCTGGTTCCCAAAATAGGCAGACCTATCCTTTTTTTCTTTTGGATCATTTAATCAAACATTCCATCAATTACTCATTTGATTAATTGATCAACTTCAATTACAGAACTTGAGAATGGATTTTTGCAATCAGGTTCCCTTGATTAAATTTGATAAAGACATGGTGTTGGGCATCAGGTAAATCTGATGAGATAAAATTCGGTATTCTCTTCCAAGAACATGTTTTTACGCTTATTTTATTTTATCTATTCTCTTGCAAGAACTTTTTTTTTCCTTTTGGTTCTTTGCAAATGTTGGTTGACTATTTTTCGTTTCGCAACTCTATGAGATGCTAGATAATCTCAAGTTTCTCCCTAGAAGATGCACTTTGGGCATTGAGGATTTCATTGAATGCTTCTGCGAACCAGCTGTCAAATTGGAATACAAATCTTGTTAATCCATGCACTTGGTCTAATGTCAATTGTGATTCTAACAATAATGTTATTTCTCTGTGAGTTATTATCTGATGCTCTTTTCCCGTTATTTTAAACATGATACAGAAATTAGAGACTGATTTCTGTTGCAATTAGATTTATTAAATCAAGTAACTATTGTCCATTTGCTTTACAATGGGTAACGTAACAACCTTAATACAGTAATGTTTTTTTTTTCTTTAGAACTTTGTCATACATGGGATTCACAAGATCATTGTCGCCTAAAATTGGAGTTCTGACGAGCCTATCTACACTGTATGTATTGGGGGGTAAAGCAGCAATTAGTCTAAAATTCTGGTTCGGGTTTAATAACTTAAATTCTTCTTTTCAAGTGAAGAGAATTAATATTTTCAGGAAGAACAGATACTACATATGCATGAAATGGCTCTCTTTAATGATCTTCCAATTTTAAAAACTGTTCAATGAACTATGATTATTCAAATTGTTTTCCTATAGATTCCATATAACAAAATGTAACTTTAGGGAACCTAAGAGAAATAAAAAACAAATATGTTGCTGCAATCCTCAACAGAAATGAGAAATTTTGAATTAACCTCCACCAGCAGGATCACTTTTCGGTCTTTTCACCCCTAGAAATCCAACAAACTCTCATACAAACTGCCAAAGACCCTCCAAATCATCTCTCTGACTTTCTCTGGTTCCCAAAATAGGCAGTGAAGAAATTCTAACCCTTCAAATCCACATCTCTCATCAATCTATAGCTCCAAATTCAACAAAATTCAACCGTGAGAATAATGACAGAACAGATCATGCCCCTAAAAAGAAAAAGCGCAGAAAACAAAGCTATCAACCAAATTTGATCACATTTAACCATACCAATTAATTGTTATTTGGGCAAAATTTTACAGCTGCGAAAAAAAAAAAAAATTTTCTGAATTACTTAAACTCAAACCCGAAAATTCAAAGGATCAACTGAGGAAGGAGAAAACAAACAAAATACTGGAATTATCAAAGCAATCCCAATAACTATGGACATCACTCGCAATTCCCCAAAAATGTTGAAGCAGAATCGATCATAACCCAACAAATATGTAGCAAATCCTAAACCGAAAACTATAAACAGAACATAATAGAAATAAATCAAAAACTCACAATGGAGAAACACAAACCCTGGAAAAAATATTCAAACATCTCCTTGAAAATCTACAAGCAACTTGAAGTACTATCACAGGTAAAAGAGAAGGAGAAGATAGAGGAATCTGTTTCAATAGATGATATCATTTCTACATTCTAAGAAATGGAAAATAATCCTTGCCTGGAAGTCGATCTCCTCAACTGGCACAACGCAAACCAAGAACGGGAACAAATGCAGCAAGTCGACTAAAGAAAAGAGTTGGTATCGAATGGAATAGGGAAAAAACCACACCATGATGTCTAAACAAGTAAACTGGTGAAGTTTGAACAAGGTAAACTGCAATCGATTCGTTCATAACGGAAGGAGGAAGACATAAAGGAAGAAGGTGAGTAGCTCTCCATCCGACCGTTACGGAACGGGTAATAATCTGCGCGATGATTGAAGAAGAAGAATGGGTTCTATTCGTTTACAAAGAAGAAAGAATGACGTTTTGTTTCCACCCTTTTTTTTAAAAAAAATTCCCCCAATTAGGGACGATCAGTGATATGCTTTTGGGTAAATTGGTTTTTAGTGATAATTTATCAAAATAATTCAGATTCAGTTATCCAAATCTTGGTAATTGATTTTTAGTAATAATTTTTTAAAATAATTAAGAATCGGTATCAATTTACTATTCATTAACAATTTCTTTCAAAAAGGCCCTCAAAAGACTTTAAAAACCTTTTCACTCATTTTGTTATAAATGAGGTTCACAAGTCTTTTGAGGGCATTTTTGGAAGAAAGCCTTAAGGAACAGTAAATTGACACCAATTCTCAATTCTTTTAAAAAAGTATCACTGTGCGCACCTAAAATCGATCTAGATCGCACACCGGGCGCACTTTTGGTGCGTGCCACGGGTCTTTCGGAGTCGCCACTGCCTGAGAAGTGCAGGCAGACACGGTGATTGCCCTATCCGGGTCTAAGTCTGGTCTGCGGCTTATTAGAGTTCTAGCTAAGTCCTCGGTTACAGTCCGGGGAAGTCCTAAAGACACCCCGGTCCGCCCCGCCGGTCTGACGGGTCCCTCGGGTCTCCCTGATTTTTGAGTCAAGTTCACCCTTTCCTAGACCAGCATTCTACCTTATTTGGTCCTGTGGGGCCCTCTTAAGGTGTGGGTACCTTTTATTTGATTTTATCTTTTTATTTATGTGATGTGGGTCGGATTTGGGTCCCGTTGGAAGACCCATGGGTGGCCAAGGTTGGGCCTGGGGCCCAGTAGGGTTATTGGGTAACCCTATTTTGGTTATTTACTTAGCTTATTTATTTACATTTTTATTTGGGCTTGATGGGCTTGGATTTGGCCCTTTAGCCTAGGATCAAGTGGCATTGGGCCCGTTTTATTGAAAACGGGCCTGGTTTGGGCCGGTCCAAGGTGAGCCCCACAAGTGGGCCCATGGGAATCTTGGTGGGCCCGTCTAGGCCCATGGTCCAAAAGTGGACTTAAAACAGTCCAAATTACTTAAGAGGCTGGTCTAGGCCGATTCGGGTCGGGTTTGGATCCAACCGGGTCAAAAAAGTTATGACGTCTGTCGGGATTCCAGCATCTCCATTGTTCTGCATTTCCTTCATTTGGCTTAAAAAGCCATTATCTCCCTTTCTTCAATGTCCTTTGGAGATGCAAGCTTCATTTTTAGTCATTTACAGCCATCATTGAGTGAGGAAGAAGGGAATTTACAGGGATGAAATAGATCTTTAAGAGGGGAAAACCATTTTAAAAAAAAAAACAAATTTAGATTGACTCAATTGAAGTATCCATGTTAACTCATGAATACTTTCTTTCTTTTCATGAAAATGGCCACCCTTACTTTAGCCTCCCATGGCATTCAACTAGGAACAAACGGGTTAGAAATGATAAGGGAAAAACAAAATATAGAAAAGAAATATGGAGAGACATTGAAGATAATCATATTCTACTTATGTCAATTACAAAGCTATAGAAATACTTACAATGTTAACACTTGCTTGTTTTTGGTATTTTGTGATTCTTCGAAAATTTCGGCAGCGCTTCCGCGTTGTATGAGATTCTCCAAGATGAACTTGAAAAGGGGCTCACTAGGTCTTTATACTAAAAGGGTGAAAAAGAAAATTTAGGCAGGGTCTAGAGGTAAAATGGACATTTTGGCAGAGTGGAGGCAGGGTTTGGACATGGAAAAGTTAGGAAATGGGAGATAGACAAAACTAAAGGAGGCCAGCCCTCTCTAGGAGGGAGAGAAAAGGGAGGGGGTGAAGTGAGAGAGAGCTAAAGGGGAGAAAGGGAAAGGTTTTGTTGCTTGGAATGAATGGGGGGTGGCCCCCCTTTTATAGTTAAAAAAATGACCTAAAAATGAATTTTAATCACCTTTTTTGACTAAATTTTAATTTTATGTTTCATGTAACTAAAACTTAAATATTTTTTATTCTCATCCTTCCACCTCACCCTTATCATACGTATGTGGTTATTAATTTTTGTTCAATTTTTATTTATTTTAATTAAAAGATTCTTTAGGTTTTAATATTATTTTATCCTTAAGACTAGTTTGTTAGAAGACACATGTCTTTTGTATTTTTCTTTTTATTTTTGATTTAATTTAATTGTTAGATATTTACAAAATATTATTACTTTATTCTTAGATTTTTATTTTTTGCCATTTCTTCAATCTTGCCACATGTGCAGATTTTCCGAAATTTTTGACTGCTCATAACTTTCTCATTTGATATCCGATTTCAGCAAACTTAGTGGTGTTGGAATCAGGTTGAGATTCCCTATCCACTAAGCTAAAGTTTGGCAGCAAATTCGGGCTTTTTAGCAGAAGTGCGAATTCGCGTCCCGGAGCCAGTTTTGCTCATATCTCCTTATCCGGGACTCCGATTCCAGCAAACTCAATTGCGTTGGAGTCGTGTCGATGCGCTCTTTCTGCTGATGTCCAATTGAGCAGCTAATTTAGAGTTTTGCAGAAAGCCGATTTCTACTATTTCCAGATTTGACCAGCCCATAACTTCTTTATCCGGACTCCGATTTGAGCAAACTCAGTGGCGTTAGAACCGTATCGGAATCCTCTTTCCAATGGTATGAAGTTTGGTAGTCAATTTGCACCTGATCAAAAAGTCAAAATTTTGACCCATTCAAGTTTGACTTTTGATTTTCTTCATTTCAAGGGTGCAAAAATCAGGTGTCTACAATCAGTAAACATCAATTACCAAGATTTGACCAACTAAATCTGAATTATTTTGATAAAGTATCACTAAAAACCAATTTTCCCTATGCTTTTTGGTTGGACAATTGGAGGTGTAAGGCTTTTATGAAAGAACATTTTGTAAGGTTTTTTGTTGATTTTTGTTAATTAGGAATGTTTTGTTGATTTTATATTGATTTTTATATGCTTTTTGTTTGGACAATTGGGACGATCAATCCACTTTTATATTGATTTTTTTTTATAAAAAAAATTCCTAGGTTTAATGAAAGAACGTTTTGTTGCCTTTTGTTTGCAATCAATACTTTTATAAGTATTTTTTTTTTTTTGGTAGGGAACACTCAAGAAGACCAATATTATTTAGTAATAACAGTTCTTACATGGGTACCACACAGGTAATCCGAATTAAGAAGAGAACCCAAGAAATATGAAGGCTGATACAACCAACAGCAAGAAAAGTCGTCTAGCGTAAAATTAGCTAAAGCATCCGCCACGCTATTAGTTTCTCTGAAAACGTGCTTAATGGAAATAAAATCAAACTCACGGCAAAGTTGTTTAGCCTCTCTGATGATGTTGGCAACAGACCAAGGCAGATCCAAACCCGAGCCATTCATGAACCGAACTGTATTCTTTGAGTCACTCTCGATTTCAATACTTTTATAAGTAGTGAACGTTTTGTTTCCTTTGCAATCAATGCAATCAATCCACTTTTATATTAAAAAAAAGCAGTGAAGGTTTTGTTGCCTTCTCTTTGCAATCAATGCAATCAATCCACTTTTATATTAAAAAAAAGTAATGAACGTTTTGTTGCCTTTTGTTTGAAATCAATGCAATCAATCCACTTTTATATTGATTTTTTTTTATAAAAAAAAATTCCTAGGTTTAATGAAAGAACGTTTTGTTGCCTTTTGTTTGCAATCAATACTTTTATAAGTTTTTTTTTTTTTTTTTTTTTTTGTAGGGAACACTCAAGAAGACCAATATTATTAAGTAATAACAGTTCTTACATGGGTACCACACAGGTAATCCGAATTAAGAAGAGAACCCAAGAAATATGAAGGCTGATACAACCAACAGCAAGAAAAGTCTAGCTCAAAATTAGCTAAAGCATCCGCCACGCTATTAGTTTCTCTAAAAACGTGCTTAATGGAAATAAAATCAAACCCACGGCAAAGTTGTTTAGCCTCTCTAATGATGTTGGCAACAGACCAAGGCAGATCCAAACCCGAGCCATTCATGAACCGAACTGTATTCTTTGAGTCACTCTCGATTTCAATACTTTTATAAGTAGTGAACGTTTTGTTGCCTTTACAATCAATGCAATCAATCCACTTTTATATTAAAAAAAAGTAGTGAACGTTTTGTTGCCTTCTCTTTGCAATCAATGCAATCAATCCACTTTTATATTAAAAAAAAGTAATGAACGTTTTGTTGCCTTTTGTTTGAAATCAATGCAATCAATCCACTTTTATATTGATTTTTAATCAATGCAATCAATCCACTTTTATATTGATTTTTTTTTTAAAATTCCCCTAATTAGGGACGACCAAAGAAAAACCAATCCACTTTTATAAGTAGTAGGATGTAGGCTATTGTGTCACTATTTGTGTTTGAGCACTGTATTTAACCACATGACTTTCTAATTTAAGAACCAGGGCTACTATTTCATGGGTCCTCCATCATATACCTAAAATGTCTTCAGGTATGTGATCAATGAAGGGTTTCCTATTTTTTGCTTCTCTTAAATCAAAAGTCTAATTGGTGTTCCATGCAATCCACAAATATGCAAAAAAAATTTTGTGGAATAAGATGAAATAAAAAGTATTAAATTTTTAAATAATTTTTTTCACAAAAATTATAAAAGGTTTACATAATCATTCTTTTAAATATGAACTGTAATTCTTAGGGATCATGGTAAAGGGCATTCTGACTCTCATCAGAATGCCCTTTATCACTCACTCACATGACGTGTAGAAGTCAATAAAATGGATTGTACAAGTCAATAAAATGACTTAGGGATCATGGGAATTGTCATAAACATTCTTTTGAATATGAACTTCAATTCTTAGGAATCATGGGAATTAAGTGTCTCCTCCCTTCTTTTCCAATTTTTTTTTTTTTAAATATGAACTTCAATTCTTAGGTATCATTGGAATTTACATGAATTGACATAAACATTCTTTTAAATATGAATTTCAAGTCTTAGGGATCATGGGAATATAGCGTCTTCTCCCTTCTTTTCCCATTTTTTTTTTTACATAAAATTATAATTCTTGTGAGAATTGGAGATCAGAACCTAAGAATTGATCCCCTGATATAAGTTCAGAAGGAAGTTTTACCTTCAGTTATTTATGAGAAGTTGTACCATAAAGCAAGGTTCTATTGTTATGGTAGAGTTCTGAATGGTGATTCTTCATTGACAATGAAATGGGAGTTTTTACCTTTATTTTATTTTATTTTTCTGTTTATAGTAGGTGGAAATGAAATGGGACTTGAGGCCCCAATGGTGAATGCCTACTTTTCTTTCTTGATTCTCTTTTGATAATTCTTCTTCTTGTGCCTTAAACAAATTACAATTTGTTTGAAAAACTGAGGGAAACACCTTTAGTGATTGATTGATACCTATGGATTTGAAACTGTTAGGTTTAACATTTTAGTTTGGCTTTATTCAGTGTCAAAGAGAAAGTGTTTTTAGTGTGTTTAGAATGTTTAGTTTGAGTCCAAGAAGACATGGTTCAAACGGCGTCATCATCGGGGTCAAATTGAAGAAGTTATGCCCAACGTTTGATCAACGTTCGCTGGCCGTTCGAACGATCATGCTACAAAGAGAAAATAGAGAATAGCGTTCGACCAACGTTCTCTGAACGTTCGACCATTGGTGACACACAGAGAAACCAGAGAGCAGCGTTTGCTGGACGTTTGCTGACCGTTCGACCGTTGGTGTCACTCAGAGAAACCAGAGAGCAGCGTTCGCTGAACGTTTGCTGACCGTTCGACCGATGGAGTTCTACAGAGAAACCCGAGAGCAGCGTTCGCCTCACGTTCTCTGACCGTTCGAACGAGAAGAGGAAAAGTGAGTTTTTGTCTTGAACGTTCGAGCCGCGTTCGCTGAACGTTCGAACGTTCGTAAACAAACTTCAGTTTTAGAATTCCGATCTTTTCTGATTTGTTTCCTATTCGGATTCTACCTTCTCCTAATCTATATAAGGAGTGTCTAGACTATTGTTAGGGCAACTCAAGAGGTTTTAGAAACCCTAAATTCGTTTGTGAGAGCAAGAGTTCTTTCTCCTCTTCCTTCTCCTTTGTTGAGCCATCAAAGCCTTTCTTCATCTTTCTTTTCTACCTTGGAGTTCTGGGTTGGAGAGTTTGCACGTGGGAGTTCCTACGGATACCAGGCGAGTTCGTTTGGGTGATCGTGTGAGAAGATCTTCAGAGTTCTGAAGTGTTGCTGTGGAGCAAATCTGAGGAGTTCCTCAGATACTTTCAAGTCTGGGAGTTGCAGAGTCTAGCATAGGGATGTTGAGTCGTCTGAACTACAGGTTGTAAGTCTTCTTTTCATATTGGATCTTTTAGGTGGCTCCTGCATAGCCCGGAGGGTTTTTCTCTAGTGAGAGTTCTCATAGAGTTTTCCCTTCGTCACCAAAATTGCTTGTGTTGTCTCTTTACTTTATTTGCAATTTTGTGTGATTGGTTATAGACTTGTGCATGCCTATTAATTAAGAACTTGTTTTTAATTAGTAGAATTTTTATTCCGCTGTGCTTCACCTATTTACCCCCCTCTAGGTGTTATTAGAGTCAAAACCCTGTTTTTCAATTGGTATCGGAGCAGGTTACCAGATCCTTGACTCTGTTAGTCATGGACAAGTCTTCCTCTGCCCCACCCTTCTTTGATGGTGGAAATTATGCATATTGGAAAGTTCGTATGAGAGCCTATCTTAAGGCTATTGATGAAAGGGTATGGGGAATCGTTGAGAAAGGATGGTCTCCACCCACTATTACCATAGATGGTGAGATTAAACCCAAAGACCCAAGCCAATACACTAGGGAAGAGTTAATTGAAGTCAACCACAATAGTAAAGCTGTCAATGCTCTCTTTAGTGCAATTTCTGTTGATGAGTTCAAACGAGTGTCCACTTGTGAGACCGGTAGAGAAATTTGGGAAATTCTGGAAACCACTCATGAAGGAACTGTCCTTGTGAAAAATTCTAAGTTACAGATGCTTATCACTAGGTTTGAAGAATTAAAGATGGGAGAGGATGAACCCTTTGATGAGTTCTATGCCAAACTCAGTGATATAGTGAATTCTAGTTTTAACCTTGGTGATAAAATTCCTCCAAACAGAGTTGTGAGAAAAATCCTTAGGTCTCTCCCTGAGAGGTTTATACCCAAGGTAACTGCCATAGAGGAAAGCAAAGACATTGACAAAATTAGGGTTGAAGACCTAATAGGATCAATTCAAACCTATGAGCTTACCTTACCTCAGTCCAAAAAGAGCAAATCCATTGCTCTTAGAGTCATGAAAGGAAAGACTTTTAATGAGTCTGATGATGAGGTGGATGATGAGGAAATTGCCGAATTTGTAAAGAGCTTTAGAAAGATGTTTAAGATTAGGAAAAACAAAAAGGGCAATGAATGGTCTAGGGGGACTTCTAGCAAGGAAAGGAAATTTTGGAAAGAACCTAGGGAAACCAAAGACATTCATGAAAACACAACTCAGTAGGTAAAGTGTCATGGTTGCCAAGGGTTTGGCCACATAAGAGCTGAATGTCCTACTTACAAGAAATTGAAAGGTAAGGGAAGTGGGAAAGCAATGAATGCTACCCTGTCTGATAGTGAGACTGAATCTAAACATGAGAAGGATTTTGTATCTAAAGAGGGTTCAAACTACATGGCCTTCACTTCTATTGTGGGAAGTGATGAGGGAAATACTCTTCAAGATTCAACACAACTTGAGAATAATATTGGTTCTCAAAGTGAGTCTGAAGATGAGGAAAGCCTTGAAGAGGCTTATGAAAAGCTTTTTAATGAAAGCCTAAAAATAAAGAAACAAAACAAGGTCTTTCTCAAAAAGATCAATAAAGTAGAACTTGTAAAGGAAGGACTTCAAGTTAAATTGGATGAGTCTACTTCACATGTTGGTGAGTTGAAGTTGAAGATTGAAACCCTTGAGTCTCAAAACATGTCTCTGAAATCTGAGTTAGAAGATTCCAAATTTCTGTTGCAAAACTTCTCTTCTGGTTCTCAAAAGCTTGATCATATGCTTGGTATGAATCAAACAGTGACTGATAAGATAGGTTTAGGATTTCAGGATGCTCCTTCATCTTCAAAGACCAAAAAGGCAAAAAGGCCTAACCAAAAGTTCAAAAAGTCTAAACCTAAGGCATCTTTTAATAGGGAATCTCAATCTCAGAAATTCATTCCCACTTGCCACCATTGTGGTGTTCTAGGTCACATAAGACCTAATTACTGGAAATTAGGAGAAAAGTTTACTAAATCTTGGAATTCTCTGTAAGACCCTGATTTTTGGTAAGTTTTATTGTTTGTGTATTTATTTATTCATATATATATAACTGTGTTTATCAGGTGATTTTGTGGTTTGAGGGCTTAGCCCATACTCGTATGTACAGGCGTTATATAGCCATTTTTCTGAAAAATCGTATTATTATCATTATTATTATTAAAGTATAGTTGTGTGCTTATTAACGTAAATAGATGCGGAACATGTAGTGTTTCCGGTGGGCGAGCATGCATAGGATCAAGGGGTTAAAAGGGTTGATCGAGCGGCGTATGCATCTCGCAAGGTAAGAGTACAAATAGGGAAAGTAGGGTTTTGGGTTTAAACGAAATACGCGTATACTTACGAAAATATTTTTCGCTAGTCTGAGTATCAGGAGAGTTGAGCAATTTCGGCTGGAGTGGCGATTAGGGCTCTGCTCGTGAAGAACAAGCATCGCAAGGGCTAAGGGAAAGATTTTGGAGTTTAACTTCAGTGGGTTATCTCTCTCTGCTCGAGAAGTTTTGTTTGGAGAGATTTTTCATTCGCGTGCGTGGCCGGAGTGGTGATCGGCCGAGGTTTTGATATAGTCGGGAATAAGCGCATTCAGCATCCAGGTGAGTAGCACTGATTTACAAATGGGTTTTGTGTTTGAGGTTTTCGTGAGCTTATTTTGATGCATGTTTTGTATCTCAAATGATGTATGAGTTTTCTGGTTTTCTGGTTTTCTGGAAATGACATGAACAGAGTTCGGAGATTGAATTTTATCGTTTATTTAAAAGTGTTTAGATTAAATCCAAATATGGTTGGGAAGTCTCCTGGGAGTATTAGGAGTGTAGTGGAACAATTACAGAGGTAAACAAACCGGCCAGTCATGTAGATCTTGGAATAACAGAGAAATGAAAATCACAGGGGGTATCCGCTCACCTCGCGCTCACCGGCGCTCACCTAAGAGGTAGGCGCCCCGTTAAATACTACCCACCGCCGAGCTCACGCCCGTCTGGCGCTCAGCTCGCGCTTAGTAGAAAACCCGGCACTCATCTCGCGCTCATCTCGCGCCCACCTCACGCCCGTCTCGCGCTCAGCTCGCGCTCACCTAGCGTCGAGTGAGCGCTAAGTATATTTTACCCCGTTTCCTTACCGCCGACTGGCGCTCACCTCGCGCCCACTTCAGGAAGTGAGCTCAGACCCTATTTTGCTTACTGAATTGGAGATTTGATTTAACTAAGAGTATTTGGGTTACTTGAGGATTAAACCACTTCACTATTCACTTGTTTGGGAACCCTGGGAATCTATTTTGCCTAGGAAATTATTAGAGGAAAATTTAGTGAACTTCTTAAAAGTTTTCAAGTTGAGTTTAGGTTATTTATGAATGTTATGCCGGATACCAAACCACTAAGAGTTACTAGTTACATTTCCTCTGTTTTATACACTGTTTTGATTGAGGAGTTATTCTATTCTGGTTTCACTTGTTTGGAAACTTTAAATGTATTGTAAAGATTTCCTTGGTATGAATGAATTGAGTTTTACTTCCAAATGACATGTGTTACGGAAATGAGAAGATACTGAAAGTACTTGAGGTATTGCTTGGTCCAGAGGGACAGGTGATGAATTGTGATGAGTTTTACATGATGTGGAATGAATGGTTTTATTTTGATATTGGAATTGAGATTATACGATGTTTTACTGTTTTGGTCTAGCTTGTCCTGGATCCAGATGTTTAAGCTTAGTAATGTGATGTTATTGTTGGTTGTTGGAATTGCATGGCCTTGTGTGTTGCCACGACCGGTGTAGAGCAGCCAGAAACCCTGAGTAGGCCTGGTTGTCAATGCAGAAACCCGGGGAGTAGGCCTGCATTGGATGACGAAACCCTGAGTAGGCCGTCATTTCAGAGTATCCGAAACCCTGAGTAGGCCGGAACTGTGTACATGGAGGTGTGGAGTGTCTACTTGGCATGCTTAATTTATCAACTAAACGATAGTCATGACATTGACCAATCGATGTGTTGCCGTACTTAACTGAGATGTGATTTGTTTGATTAGAACAAGTCTTGATTTCGATTTGAGAATTGATGTTGGTTGTTTAACCGTATTTAGTGTTTGTCGATGCATAGTTTAAATTGTGATCAACTATTTCTGCATGCATGTGCTACTCGCTGAGATATTCGTATCTCACTCCGTTGTTTGTCTTGTTTGTTTTTCAGATACTCGTGGTGAGGCGATTACTGGGGTAGATCCTGCTGAGGCTTATAGGGAGGAGGATTACTGTTACCTTCCTTAGACTTGTAGGTTATCTGTTCTGAATTTGAGAACTTTGAATTAATTGAGATGTATTAAAGTTTAATTGGGGTTGAACCATACGATTCTAGTTCAGTTTAAATGTTACAATTTTGCATAAATGGAAACGTGCACTCTGTCAGGTTATAGCTATATGATTATCCAGCGATCATAAATTGATTAACGATCCTTGCCTAACCTCCGTGAGACGTGTTATATCTTTATTGAACAACACGGATTCGGGGCGTTACGGAGATGGTATCAGAGCCTCAAGCTGGAAAATTTGAGGTTCCTAGGTAGTAAGACCATAGAAAACCCTGGGGAAATAGTGTGCGTACGTTAGATAGAACCATGAGGATTAGAAGAGAGTTCTTAACTAATGTGGTATTTTGTGCTTACAGGTATACATGGCCGGTAGAGGCAGACGTGCGAGGGCTGTGGATTGTCCAGAGAGGGATATACCACAGGAGCAGCCACCTGCACCACCACGGGGAGCCCCACCACCAGTGGAGGACATTTGGGCTGCGGTTGGCTCACTTGCCCACCTCCTTGCGATGGAGAGGGAGGAAAGGATGAGTCAAACTGGAAATGGAAATGGCCAGCGAAATGGTCATGGAGCTGCAGTTGATCAGCAGCGGGTGAGAGAGGAGTTGTCCTTAAGGGACATTGATCAGTTCAGGAAGCTGACTGCCCTGCCGTTTTATGGAGTTCCAGATCCGTTGGAGGCAGAGAGCTGGGTAGCTAGAGTGGAGCGCATGTTTGACACTATGGACTGTCCAGAGGACCGGAGGGTGAGACTGGCTACCTTCACCCTAGAGGGCGAGGCTCAGCATTGGTGGCAGTCATTACGGAGGCAGGCGGTAGAGGGGATCCAGATGACTTGGGACCAGTTCAGGCAGGTCTTTTATGAGCAGTATTTCTCTGCAGAGGTGAGGCTGCAGAAGGAGAGAGAGTTCATGGATATCTCTCAGGGATCCTTGACCGTAGCACAGTACGAGGCTCGGTTCGCGGTTCTTTCTCGATTTGCTCACCATATAGTGCATGATGAGCAGAGGCGCACCCAGCATTTTGAGAGAGGATTGAGGGCAGACATCAGGCGCATGGTCTCGGTGCTGATGTGCACCAGATACTCTGACCTAGTGGGGAGAGCTCTGCGGGTTGAGAGAGAGATTAGAGATTCAGGGGCTGAGCAGAGCAGAGTTAGAGCACAGCCAAGCGGCACAGAGACACGGAGGGTCCCGGATAGGGACAAGAGACCGAGGATCAACTATGGACAGAGAGATAGGAGAGGCTCAGGGGGTTGCTTCAGTTGCGGCCGATTTCACATCCCAGGTTTGTGCGTGTCACCTCCAGGCGCGTGTTTTAGATGTGGCCAGCATGGGCATCGGGTTGCTGACTGTCCACACCCGAACACTTACCAGTTACTCAAGCCAGCCCTTACTGCACCTACGGATACCCGGTCGGCCGAGACTTCGAGATTTCAGTATTCTAGACCCGTGCCAGCACTACCCGCACCACCGGGATTTCCAGGTCAGAGCCGTGGGGGATATCAGAGGCAGCGGGCACCCCAGAGGCAGCAGGCACCCCAGAGGCAGCAGGCACCACCCCCACGTCCTCAGCAGACTAGAGTATATGCAGTAGCAGCTCATGAGGATGAGCCTGAGGGAGGGCATGTCGAGGAGGCTCGTGAGGAGGAGCCAGAGGCGCCACAGTTGGTTGGAGGTATTCTTTTCATTCATGATAGATTAGCCGTATGCTTATTCGATTCGGGTGCTTCTAGGTCTTTCATTATTCCCTTATGTGCATGCCGTATTGGTTTGGTTCCTTCCACACTCGAGTCCAAGTTACTTGTACACACACCATTGGGGGAAACCACTAGAGTACAAATCGTATTTAGGGATTGCATGATCAGATTGGGTTCTTTGGAGTTGCCAGGGGACTTGGTAGAACTGGAATTCGGGGAATTTGATGTGATCTTAGGCATCGATTGGCTTTTTCGGCATCATGTGAGCATAGATTGCTATAGGGGTACCATTATGGTGTGTCAGCCAGACCAGCCAGTGCACTGTTTCCGATGTGAAGGGTTGAGAACACGGATCAGTTTGGTAGCATCCATTGAGGTTGAGGAGGCAGAGGCTACGGCACTTAGTCTTTCCAGTGTGCCTGTAGTAGCAGAGTTTGATGACATATTCCCAGACGATCTACCGGGATTACTGCCACCTAGAGAGGTTGAGTTCAGTAGACGACCCTTACCTGGTACGGCACCTGTATCCAAACCACCATACCGAATGTCACAACCTGAAAATCATGAGATGAAGAAACAGTTGGATGAACTGGAAGCAAAGGGCTTTATTAGACCCAGTGTGTCACCATGGGGTGCACCGGTCCTGTTTGTCCAGAAGAAGGACGGGACGATGAGGATGTGTATAGATTACCGCCAGTTGAATCAAATCACCATCAAGAATAAGTATCCATTGCCTCGGATTGATGACTTGTTCGACCAGTTGAGGGGAGCGTCTTGGTTTTCTAAGATCGACCTGAGATCTGGATACCACCAGTTGAGAGTAGCCCCAGAGGATATAGAGAAGACAGCTTTCCGTACTCGATATGGGCACTACGAGTTTCTGGTTATGCCTTTTGGGCTGACTAATGCCCCAGCTGTTTTCATGAACCTGATGAATCGGATATTTCACACCCACTTAGATAGCTTTGTGGTTGTGTTCATTGGCAATATTCTAGTGTATTCTCGAAATAGAGAGGATCATGTACGGCACCTCCTGTAACGCCCCGAACCCGGGTCAGTGCAAACCGGCACCCAACCCGAACCCGGTTCGTTACTGTAACAACCCAAGTCCGATTCAACAATCAAACTCGAGATGTTACCACGAAGCTGGGGTCAGATACATACCAAGATTCACAATAATTTTAAAATTTATAAATCAATTACATCAGAGTTATGGTGGCCAAATAAAATAAACAATTCTTTAATCAATATATTCAATTCAATTTACAATTAAATTTATCTAATCAACATGTGACATTAATACCAATTATAATTCTACCCATCAAATTAAAACCCCATCTTCGCGATCTCTCCAAGCAACCTGAAAAATATAGGGGAAAACGGAGTGAGATTTACATCTCAGCAAGTAGCAGGTGTATGCAATTTGAAACAGTCCAATATAAGCAAATAGTCATGAGGTATTCGATTAATCAACGATAAGACGAGAAATCCAAGTTATTCATGGCAATTACAAATAAGGAGATGAAACATATGATCATGTATAAATACTAGTCTCTTGATGTTAACGAGGTAAAACCGACAAAGCGATAAAACACGTGCCATTGCAGGACTCACAAAGATGATAAGTATTTGAGATGACACTCAACTAAATGCTGTTCCACCGTGCGGCTTAGGGGCAGTGCTACTTGATGATACTCAAGCCCCATGCAGCGCAGCTTAGGCAAGAGCCATAGTCACCGACTTATTGCGCACGAACCCCACAGAGTTGGACGTACCACCAGCATGCAGCACCAGAATCAATACATAGAGTGTGGTCGCTTATCCACATGTACAGGGAATCACCAGCGGCTCACCGGGGTGTCCCTCCAGACATAGGACCCTCCCAGAGCAAACTAACTTGCAAAGGGAAGCGTGCTCGCATATAGGAGTAAATCAATCCAAACTAAATACCATTTAGCTAACCAGCCAAAACTATGGATCCATATACAGCTAAGCCCACTGACACAAACCACGATAAAACCACATACGGGAGGACACGCTAATGTAGGAGGCATACACACTTTTACCCGTAAAGGATTACACATCTCTACACAGAGGATTACCCATCTCTGCCGTAAAAGATAGTATCAACTCAACCACAGAAGCCGTATCACCCAACCGTAAAATTAAAGAGAACAATATCATACCACATACCAATCCATACCAAAGTATCCCATTCCATGTGAAATCCATGATTCAATCATAACAAATCCAATTATAGGCATTTTCAGAATAACCTATGCAATTCTTCCAATTATAATCAAAATAAAACTCAAGTATCATAAATCCGGTAAAATCTGAGTTTATGCAATTCCAGTAGCCCATATTCCTATAGAAAGCTCAAAATAAAGTAAATCCATTCTTACTTAGAGATTTCTTTATTACTCCCTTTTATTAGTCCAATTTCCTACCTTAGCACCTAAGCCAGTTTCTATTTGAATTTTCTGTATTTTATTTTTCCAGCATATTCTACAGACCTAGAATGAAGTTTAAAAGATGTTTATAAGCTATAAATTTCAGTAGTATTATTTCTAGCAATATCCATACCCTTTGACTCTTTTATAAACAATCCTTTCATTATAACCTTCAATTTATTGCTTATTCTTTCCAAATTAATTTTATAATTTTTATAGCTTAATTAGGTCTTTATAAAGATGCTAACATGCTTAACTAATCATAAGAATTATTAGATATTTATTCGAATTACACATCCCCAAAATCTATAAATTTTACTTAGAGCGCCTACCTCTACAGGGCTGGGCGATCCTAGGCAATCCTAGGCGCTCGTGCAATTTTTAACAGAATTTTCCAGATTTTCCAATTTCGGATTCTTATGCTTTTGCTTTATGGTTTCTTGGTCTAAATTAATCTACAAACTTTCTGAAACTTACCTAGAGCCTTCTAGAGTAATTTTTATGAATTAAATACCCTCCTACCCTTATTTACATAATCCAACTAAACTTTCTTCATAAATTTGATAAATCCATCAAGAATACAAATCATGAAAATATAAGCAACTTGATTCCATGTAAATACAGTTCCGTCTAATCCATGCTAACCATATGAAATCACAGAAATCAAAATCATGCAATTCCTCACGTTTTCCAAGGGTTACTACTTGCCTTATACGCTAAATCCTTCTTCCATTGCACCTTCTAATTCTGGACCAGAATGTTGCTCCCAACCGCACCAAGCTAGACTCTTCCAATTCAAATCTCCACCGTTCACAATGTAGTTTTATCAGTCACGAACAAAACCTCTAAATTTGAAGGCGATCCACCGTGCGGATTTTCCCCGATCGCGTTTTGATGGTGGCTGGTCAGACACCTCCGTTAGAGACCTCCTTCCTTTCTCTCCCTCTTTTCTCTCCATAAGAAACCCACGAAAATCCCCTCTCTTCTAACCTTAGTCTCCTATTTATACTAGGCTTTAGAAATCCTAAACCAACCCTAATTGGCTAATTTAATTTGGGCTAACCCAACCATGGTCTAGTCAATGTCTAATCCTTCTAATTTAATTCCTACTTTTTCTCCACCTTCTATTTTTTTCTACTTAAACAATACTAATTAAGTTTCTTATTATCTAAACTCCTATTTATAACCTATTTTCGTGCAAAATATTTAATTAAACATTATTATCACCTAAAACCTTATTTTCTCCAAATTAAGACGTGAAATCTCCTAATTACCCTTTTTCCCACTTTTAGGCTTTTATTAATTTCTTTTAATTTCTAACTTGTCAAAATAATTTGTTTTCTTCTATTTTCTAATTCTAATTATTATTTGATGATCTATTTACTAATTACCTTTTTCTGAATATTACCAAAATACCCTTTATTATTCTTTTAGGCTAATTTCATTAAAATTCTTTCTTTATTTTCAACTTATGACTTATTTGAATTAATTATCCTCTAAATCTTCACTTTTTATTTCAACTAGGACTTAACTCATATTTTCTTTTATTTATTATTTATTTATTTATTAGGTGAAAATTCGGGGTTTTACACCTCCGAACCGTATTGCAGACATTGAGAGAGCACAGATTGTATGCCAAGTTCAGCAAGTGCCAATTTTGGTTAAGAGAAGTAAGTTTCTTGGGGCATGTGATTTCAGGAGATGGGATAGCAGTGGACCCAGCTAAGGTTCAGCCTGTGGCAGATTGGCCTAGACCTTCGTCGGTGACTGAAGTACGGAGTTTCTTGGGAATGGCGGGTTATTATAGAAGGTTCATCAAGAACTTTTCCCGAGTGGTGGCACCTTTATCAAATCTCACTAAGAAGGCTGTGAAATTTGAGTGGAACGACAAGTGTGAGTCTAGTTTCCAAGAATTGAAGGGTAAACTGTCTTCAGCTCCAGTCTTGATTGTGCCATCAGTGAGTGAGGGATTTTCGATCTATTGTGATGCTTCTCGAGTAGGGTTGGGCTGTGTCTTGATGCAGCAGAGGCGTGTGGTAGCCTATGCTTCAAGGTTGCTACGCAATCATGAGAAGAACTATCCTACGCACGATCTGGAGTCGGCAGCGATCGTATTTGCACTTAAGTTGTGGAGGCACTATTTGATGGGAGCCAAATTCGAGATATTCTCAGATCACAAGAGCTTAAGATATATATTTTCCCAGAGAGAGCTGAATATGAGGCAAAGGAGATGGATGGATCTTCTAAAGGATTATGATTTCACACTACATTATCACCCGGGCAAGGCTAATGTGGTCGCAGATGCACTGAGTCGTAGGGTTGTTTCCCAAAATGAGGTGGCCACACTAGCTACTTTCATGGCTAGTCAGTGCACTCTTGTTGATACAGTTGTAGGTTGGCCTGGGGAGTTCAGCACTCATGGGCATGGATTGATCATGGCACGAGTCCAAGCAGAGCCAGAGTTGATTCAGCGTATAAGGGAGGGTCAGTTGGCAGATTCTGATTTGTTACGCATCAAAGGGTTAGTAGAGAAGGATGATGAGGCCACGAAAGATTTTGATGTTCAGGATGGATTGGTGAGATTTCGAGGGCGGATTTGTGTTCCAAATAATACTGAAGTCAGGGGATTGATCCTAGACGAGAGTCACAGGTCCAAATATGCAATTCACCCTGGGAGTACCAAGATGTACAAGAATCTAAGGACAGTGTATTGGTGGTCAGGAATGAAGAAGGACATTGCGAAGTATGTAGCAAGGTGCCTTACCTGTCAACAAGTGAAGGCAGAACATAGGAGACCTCCAGGTTTGATGCGACCTTTGCCAGTTCCTGAGTGGAAATGGGAACATATATCGATGGATTTTGTGAGTGGGCTACCGCCTACAGCTAAGAATCACAACGGCGTATGGGTGATTGTGGATAGACTGACCAAATCAGCTCACTTTTTGCCTTACCAAACCACTCAGACTTTGGCATCATTGGTTGAGCTGTATGCTCGAGAGATAGTCCGGTTGCATGGGGTTCCAGTGTCCATTGTATCGGATAGGGATTCTCGGTTTACCTCGCATTTTTGGCAGTGTTTCCAGGAGGCCATGAGAACTAAGTTGAGTTTTAGTACTAGTTTCCACCCACAGACCGACGGCCAGTCAGAGAGAACTATTCAGACTCTGGAGGACATGTTGAGATGTTGTGTCCTAGATTGGGGTGGGAATTGGAGTAAGTATTTACACTTAACTGAATTTGCTTACAATAATAGCTATCAGGCTAGTATACAGATGGCACCCTACGAGGCACTTTATGGCAGGATTTGTAGATCTCCTGTGTGTTGGGTGGAGGTAGGAGAGAAACAATACTTTGGGCCTGAGATTATACAATATAGTATGGAAAAGGTGAAATTGATTAGACAGCGGTTGTTGACTGCGCAAAGTCGTCAGAAAATTTATTCGGATACTCGACGACGTGAGCTGAAATTTGAAGTGGGAGACCAAGTATTCTTGAAGATATCGCCTTCCAAAGGAATCCTGAGATTCGGGAAGAAAGGGAAGTTGTCTCCACGTTTTATTGGGCCGTTTGAGATTGTGAAGAAAATCAACCCGGTAGCTTATAAACTAGCTTTGCCAAACCATTTAGCTGGAGTCCATGACGTAGTCCATATATCAATGTTGCGGCAGTACATAGCGGATCCTAGTCATGTGATAAATCCTGAACCTTTAGTGATCTGAGAAGATCTGACCTACGAAGAGAGGCCAGTTCAGATTCTAGACCGTCGTGAGCAGATTCTTCCCACCAAGGTTGTTCCCTTAGTGAAAGTGCTATGGCAGAATCATACTGTGGAAGAATGCACTTGGGAAGGTGAGGAAGAGATGAAGAAGAAGTATCCGGAATTGTTTGTTCCTCCTTGAGGTAAATTTCGAGGACGAAATTTCTTGTAGGAGGGGAGGATGTAAGACCCTGATTTTTGGTAAGTTTTATTGTTTGTGTATTTATTTATTCATATATATATAACTGTGTTTATCAGGTGATTTTGTGGTTTGAGGGCTTAGCCCATACTCGTATGTACAGGCGTTATATAGCCATTTTTCTGAAAAATCGTATTATTATCATTATTATTATTATTAAAGTATAGTTGTGTGCTTATTAACGTAAATGGATGCGGAACATGTAGTGTTTCCGGTGGGCGAGCATGCATAGGATCAAGGGGTTAAAAGGGTTGATCGAGCGGCGTATGCATCTCGCAAGGTAAGAGTACAAATAGGGAAAGTAGGGTTTTGGGTTTAAACGAAATACGCGTATACTTACGAAAACATTTTTCGCTAGTCTGAGTATCAGGAGAGTTGAGCAATTTCGGCTGGAGTGGCGATTAGGGCTCTGCTCGTGAAGAACAAGCATCGCAAGGGCTAAGGGAAAGATTTTGGAGTTTAACTTCAGTGGGTTATCTCTCTCTGCTCGAGAAGTTTTGTTTGGAGAGATTTTTCATTCGCGTGCGTGGCCGGAGTGGTGATCGGCCGAGGTTTTGATATAGTCGGGAATAAGCGCATTCAGCATCCAGGTGAGTAGCACTGATTTACAACTGGGTTTTGTGTTTGAGGTTTTCGTGAGCTTATTTTGATGCATGTTTTGTATCTCAAATGATGTATGAGTTTTCTGGTTTTCTGGTTTTCTGGAAATGACATGAACAGAGTTCGGAGATTGAATTTTATCGTTTATTTAAAAGTGTTTAGATTAAATCCAAATATGGTTGGGAAGTCTCCTGGGAGTATTAGGAGTGTAGTGGAACAATTACAGAGGTAAACAAACCGGCCAGTCATGTAGATCTTGGAATAACAGAGAAATGAAAATCACAGGGGGTATCCGCTCACCTCGCGCTCACCGGCGCTCACCTAAGAGGTAGGCGCCCCGTTAAATACTACCCACCGCCGAGCTCACGCCCGTCTGGCGCTCAGCTCGCGCTTAGTAGAAAACCCGGCGCTCATCTCGCGCTCATCTCGCGCCCACCTCACGCCCGTCTCGCGCTCAGCTCGCGCTCACCTAGCGTCGAGTGAGCGCTAAGTATATTTTACCCCGTTTCCTTACCGCCGACCGACGCTCACCTCGCGCCCACTTCAGGAAGTGAGCGCAGACCCTATTTTGCTTACTGAATTGGAGATTTGATTTAACTAAGAGTATTTGGGTTACTTGAGGATTAAACCACTTCACTATTCACTTGTTTGGGAACCCTGGGAATCTATTTTGCCTAGGAAATTATTAGAGGAAAATTTAGTGAACTTCTTAAAAGTTTTCAAGTTGAGTTTAGGTTATTTATGAATGTTATGCCGGATACCAAACCACTAAGAGTTACTAGTTACATTTCCTCTGTTTTATACACTGTTTTGATTGAGGAGTTATTCTATTCTGGTTTCACTTGTTTGGAAACTTTAAATGTATTGTAAAGATTTCCTTGGTATGAATGAATTGAGTTTTACTTCCAAATGACATGTGTTACGGAAATGAGAAGATACTGAAAGTACTTGAGGTATTGCTTGGTCCAGAGGGACAGGTGATGAATTGTGATGAGTTTTACATGATGTGGAATGAATGGTTTTATTTTGATATTGGAATTGAGATTATACGATGTTTTACTGTTTTGGTCTAGCTTGTCCTGGATCCAGATGTTTAAGCTTAGTAATGTGATGTTATTGTTGGTTGTTGGAATTGCATGGCCTTGTGTGTTGCCACGACCGGTGTAGAGCAGCCAGAAACCCTGAGTAGGCCTGGTTGTCAATGCAGAAACCCGGGGAGTAGGCCTGCATTGGATGACGAAACCCTGAGTAGGCCGTCATTTCAGAGTATCCGAAACCCTGAGTAGGCCGGAACTGTGTACATGGAGGTGTGGAGTGTCTACTTGGCATGCTTAATTTATCAACTAAACGATAGTCATGACATTGACCAATCGATGTGTTGCCGTACTTAACTGAGATGTGATTTGTTTGATTAGAACAAGTCTTGATTTCGATTTGAGAATTGATGTTGGTTGTTTAACCGTATTTAGTGTTTGTCGATGCATAGTTTAAATTGTGATCAACTATTTCTGCATGCATGTGCTACTCGCTGAGATATTCGTATCTCACTCCGTTGTTTGTCTTGTTTGTTTTTCAGATACTCGTGGTGAGGCGATTACTGGGGTAGATCCTGCTGAGGCTTATAGGGAGGAGGATTACTGTTACCTTCCTTAGACTTGTAGGTTATCTGTTCTGAATTTAAGAACTTTGAATTAATTGAGATGTATTAAAGTTTAATTGGGGTTGAACCATACGATTCTAGTTCAGTTTAAATGTTACAATTTTGCATAAATGGAAACGTGCACTCTGTCAGGTTATAGCTATATGATTATCCAGCGATCATAAATTGATTAACGATCCTTGCCTAACCTCCGTGAGACGTGTTATATCTTTATTGAACAACACGGATCCGGGGCGTTACATTCTCCTTCTAGAAAATCCAATGTGGATTTGTCTAAACAAGTCAAGGTTTTAGCTGAACAAACTAGGCTTCTTTCTGAACAACTAGTTTCCTTGACCAAGAAATCCTCTTCTAGCCAACAAGTTTGGGTGAAGAAGAGTGATTTGACTACTCTTACTTGAGTAGGTTTTGTGTTGCATGCATTGGCCCTGTTTATATTGCTTATCTTATCCTTTGCATGCATGTTTTCTTTTGTTTTTATTTTTCTGGTTTTTTGATTTAAAATTTTTCAGAAAAAATACAAAAAGATTTTCTATTCTTTTTATTTTGGTGATTTGTGTCATGAGCATGTGTTTGTGAAAACAATACATTTTTATATTGAGAGAATTAATTGCTTAAAAGAATTGTTTTTGCAAAATCTATTTCAATGATCTCATATAAATGCACAAAGGTTGATTGATCTCTTAGTGTGTTTTGCACTTCACTTACACACCCCAAATACATTTAAGCAAGCTTAATTTTTCTTTTTCGGTGAGTGTGTGGATAGGCAATCCTTGATTTACTCTTGTCTATCTTAAGTTAAAAAGATCCTAGCATATGACCTTGTGTTAAAAAGAAATTTCTCCCTTTTGTTTAAAAGAAAAAAGTTGTATGAAAAGAACTCTGGGATGAAATGTAAACCCCACAAATATTGAGTTCAAAAAGAAAAGAGAATCACAAGGAGTATAACCATGGAATAAGCTGTAAACTCAGATATTTTAAGGAACACTACTCTTTGTGCAAAAAGAATTGTAAGAAACAGGGGGAGAAAATTTCAATAAAATAATGCTTAGATCTGTAAAATATTCATGAAGGGAGTTCTTTTTAACTCATAGAGAGACTTGAGTAATATTGTGATTTCTTGATAAATGGCCAAATCCTCCTTACCAAGTTCCTATTTAGGCAAACTTGTTGTATTTGGTTTTGCACTTACACGCAAGCACACTTGGTGATTTAATTACATTATTGTATAGTTATTTCGGAGTATTGTTTTTAATTTTGTAAAAACTTGAATTTTGGGTGACAAAGTTCTCAAAAATATAAAAATTTTGAGTTTTTATGAAATAGTGCTTGGGGCATGATTCATCATGTTTTTAAAGTGTTTTTACATGTGGTTGAGTTGGTTTCATTGGAAGCTTGATGTTTTTAAGTGAAATCTGGAATTTTTTTTAGTTCTCCATCTCTTCCAAATGTGTTTTGTCTTCCACTTTGTTATCTATTCTAGCCATTTGAGTTAATGCTTGTGCTTCTTCTAAACTTGTCAAGTTTTGAGGGGGAGTTGGTGTTTCTGGCCTCTCTATTTCCTTTGGGGAGTAGGTATTTCTGGCTTATCTGTTTCCTTTTGTCTATTTCTGTGACAAAAAGGGGGAGTAGGTATTACTAAGGGGGAGCTTTGATAATTGAATTGAATGTGAATTGCGGATTGTTATTTTTTTTATTCCTCATGCGTTTCACAAGGTATTTGTTTTCTGTGAGTTGTTTTGTTACAGGTTATAGGTTTCAAATTCAAGCTTGGTCTATCTAGGTTAGTGTAGATAGGTTGTGTTTGAGTTTGTTTAATCCAAGACATTGCTTGGTGGTTCACAATGTCATGGATTCTCTGGTTTTTATATTGTGTATAGGTTTTGTCACTGAATAGCCAAAGGGGGAGTTTGTTAGGTTTAACATTTTAGTTTGGCTTTATTCAGTGTCAAAGAGAAAGTGCTTTTAGTGTGTTTAGAATGTTTAGTTTGAGTCCAAGAAGACATGGTTCAAACGGCGTCATCATTGGGGTCAAATTGAAGAAGTTATGCCCAACGTTTGATCAACGTTCGCTGGCCATTCGAACGATCATGCTACAAAGAGAAAATAGAGAATAGCGTTCGACCAACATTCTCTGAACGTTCAACCGTTGGTGATACACAGAGAAACCAGAGAGCAGCGTTTGCTGAACGTTTGCTGACCGTTGGTGTCACTCAGAGAAACCAGAGAGCAGCGTTCACTGAACGTTTGCTGACCGTTCGACCGATGGAGTTCTACAGAGAAACCCGAGAGCAGCGTTCGCCTCACGTTCTCTGACCGTTCGAACGAGATGAGGAAAAGTGAGTTTTTGTCTTGAACGTTAGAGCCGCGTTCGCTGAACGTTCGAACGTTCGTAAACAAACTTTAGTTTTAGAATTCTGATCTTTTCTGATTTGTTTCCTATTCGGATTCTACCTTCTCCTAATCTATATAAGGAGTGTCTAGACTATTGTTAGGGCAACTCAAGAGGTTTTAGAAACCCTAAATTCGTTTGTGAGAGCAAGAGTTCTTTCTCCTCTTCCTTCTCCTTTGTTGAGCCATCAAAGCCTTTCTTCATCTTTCTTTTCTACCTTGGAGTTCCGGGTTGGAGAGTTTGCACGTGGGAGTTCCTACGGATACCAGGCGAGTTCGTTTGGGTGATCGTGTGAGAAGATCTTCAGAGTTCTGAAGTGTTGCTGTGGAGCAAATCTGAGGAGTTCCTCAGATACTTTCAAGTCTGGGAGTTGCAGAGTCTAGCATAGGGATGTTGAGTCGTCTGAACTACAGGTTGTAAGTCTTCTTTTCATATTGGATCTTTTAGGTGGCTCCTACATAGCCCGGAGGGTTTTTCTCTAGTGAGAGTTCTCATAGAGTTTTCCCTTCGTCACCAAAATTGCTTGTGTTGTCTCTTTACTTTATTTGCAATTTTGTGTGATTGGTTATAGACTTGTGCATGCCTATTAATTAAGAACTTGTTTTTAATTAGTAGAATTTTTATTCCGCTGTGCTTCACCTATTAACCCCCCTCTAGGTGTTATTAGAGTCAAAACCCTGTTTTTCAGAAACACACTGCCTGCCAAACCATTCTGAGTAGTTTCACTACTTGACATGAGTTTCTTGAGTGGAGATAGGGATCTAAAGTCTTTGATAATGCCAACTGACTAGAGTTCAGTTAGGAGAGTTTGTAAAAGCTTTAGTCTGTTACATGGTTTTCTCTGGGTATTTCCATCAAGCATTTCTAGAAAATTTTCTTGTCAAAACCTGAAACTATTATGTTCGACTTCCCAAAGTACCGTTATGCTTCATTGTTAAGCTTTATTAATTAAGGGTTATAATAGTCATATCAATTTTAATTCATTTAAAATTTCAGTAGTTGCAAAACCGTTCCCGCCCACCTCTTCCCTTACCATCTGTTTACATCTGTTCGGTTTATACATATGTACGGTATTGCACGTGCACCCCACTATTTACAATTTTGTATACTAAAGTTATCCTTAATTGACTTTACCCATGGTCCTTTTAGACTTCCTCCTGCCCTTTTTTTTCCTTTCAATATTCACTTTTTTTTTTTTTTTATATAAAGAGTAGAACAATTTTATTAATCAGTGTAAAAAGTTTTCAGCCATGAGTCCGACCCATAAAATCGTCAATTACACAACAGTTGATTTCTGGAGGGACATTAGCAGTCCAAAAACAGGGAAATTGATCTAAAGCGAAGTTGGCTAGACAATCGGCCACTGTTATCTTCACAAAAAATCTTTGAGACCAGAAGTCTGATACAAATAGACCGATCAGGTGCTTTGCTTCCTCCATGATATGATCCATAACCCATGCAGATCCACATCTGTTTTGTAAGCAATCCATGATCACTTTCAAGTCGCTTTCAACTTTAATCTGATTACACTGCACTGCTATAGCTAGTTTTAGTCTTTCCACCACTGCCATTACCTCTGCCATGATAGCATTAGCAGAGCCAATCCTATGTGCAATCGCTCCCATAACAATTCCGTCAGCATTTCTTACTACTGCTCCCAAAGCTGCTGCACCTGGCACCATCTACATTCAATTTACACCATCCATCACTTGGTCTACTCCACCTGATGAACCTTACCTCCTTGGGTTGTGTAGGGGCAAGTTTTTCCTTTGTTGCAGTATCCTAGAATCAGCCTGCAGAGCATAAAATTAGTAGGATGATATCAGTTCAATTTTAGGTTTAATGTTCTCAAACAATACCTTGTTTCTTGCATTCCACGTGATCCAACTAAGGTTTGCCCAGGTTGCCAGAATTTGCCCCTTGCTTCCATTTTCATTACATGGTTGAAAACCCACTCCTTGCACGGTTGAACTTGATTCTCCTCTGGAAGCCTCCCTCCCGTGAGCTCAAACCACAAGGCTCTCATGAATTCACACCTGAGAAATGGATGATTGATAGAACCTTGTTCTTTGTTGCATAAAACACATACCACAAAAGGGGCTCCTATTCTGTTGTGGAGAATTTCATTGGTTACATTACCCCCTGGATATGTTTCCAAAGGAAGAATCTGATTTTTTGAGCACAAGGGATGCGCTAGATCTTCAGCCACTGCCTCCTCTGGTTGATTTTCAGTCACATTGGTAAGAAGACAAGCCACAGTGAATCAGCCAGATGATGTGCCTGTCCACACTTGCTTATCCCCCATAGCAAACTTACTGATGGGAATATTAGTAATTTGTTCAACCACTTGCTGAGGCCACATTTCTTAATTTTTCAATGTTCCACGTTCTTGTATTCTGATCTATTAATTCAGCCACTTTCATTCCCTCCTACTGATCATTCCACACTTGATCCTCAAGACTAGCTTGTGCAGCCTAGGCCTTATCTTGAATATCAATCTGCTCTCCCGTACCAATGTGCCATTTTTTGCTCACTTCAAAGGTAAGTCTTGCTTTACAAATCTGCTTCCAGAGCCATGATGAAGTCTTTCTGTATTTAGCTTGGAAGAAGTCTTCTTTGGAGAAATATTTGGCTTTCAATAGCTTTATCCACAGTTTGCTCTCATTGTTTGCCAAGTTCCAAGCAATTTTTGAGAACATAACCTTATTAAATCTTTTCTTGTCTCTTACATTGAGTCCCCCATTTCTCTTGGGGAGACAAATTTTTCCCCAGCTGAGAGCATGCAGAGTTCTCTCCTTGTTACCAAAAAAATCTTCTAGCCTCCTTATCTATTTTTTCAGTGATCGAGCTAGGTATGTTTAGACTTCCCATACAGAATTGAGATGTACTAAGGAGAGCAACATTGATTAAGGTGACCCTCCCAGCCTGAGTGAGAAGTGGGGAAAAAAAAACCTCACTCTTCAGTGCTCTCTATAAAAAGCACTGCCGATTGAATGAAGTAGAGTTAATGGCAACGTGTCATGCTTATTTTGCAATCTTTATGATTGGTCAAAAAATTTTGCAATCTTTATGGACCCAAGAAAAAGATGAATTACCGGCTGCTGTTGCTCATTAGGTGATGTTGGGGTTATTGAGAACAAAAATTTTAAACTAGTGTGTTAGTGATTGCATCTTTTGAAGTTCTGGGAGTCTGTGTGACTCCTTAGAATTACTGTGATGAGTGGCATACCTCGTCACTAAATGCAGAGAATTCAAACTTGATAGTAAAGCCTCTGTTCTGAGTTAAAATAAACAAAAACTGGATTGAGAATTGGGTGGAGGCTTTCCACTCGGTTAATTCTTGTGCCCGGTAAAAGCCGCGAACAAAATTCTCCAGAGCAGGTGAAGTGCGAGCAGGAAGCTACTGGGGTAGGATGGAACTTGGCTGCTCTTGGAGCTGAGGTCTGTATTGTGTTGCTCCTCTTGTGGAATAAATCACAAAAAGATATGGTTGTTTTGATTTCATTGACCATATGATGTGGTCTTCTGGGCATGGAAGCAAAACCAAGTTTTTCATGATTCTTATTGTACGTGCACTTTCCATGGTTAATTCAGTGGCTCTACCCATATATTATTTTTCAGGATAACAAGCAAATCAGTTGTTTATCTTCCTACATTGCAACAGAGCAAAGATGAGCCTCATTAACTGAGCATCATGTGGTCCTTAATTTTAGGAACTTTTGAGCATGTTTCCTATGCATGGCACACTTGCTTGGGTTATGCAGTTTGGAAAAATTCAATTTTTGCTTCAAAAGTTGCTTGTGAGAGTATGTGAACCTACAGAGGTGACAATGGCATGTTAAAAGAACCGAAGACCAATGGCATGCTGTGAACCGGATCGGTTCAATGATATGGTCAATCCCAGCTGGGGCAACCCGGGCCTTAAAAATGAGATCGGTTTAGGTCTATCTTGGCCAGTTGGTTGGGTTAATGGGTTAACTCAAGGGCTGAACCAGAGTGGCCAATTGACGGCATTGGTCAGTGATAAGGTAGCAACACTACCATCGATCAAATTATATGGACCTTCTCTCCACAACCTGGTAGAAACACCATGAACGGTGGAAATGGACCAAATCGGTCCAGTACCTGGTTGACCCATTTAACTTCTCGTTTTTATCAACTATCGTCAGTTAACTACCAACGGTTACTCTCAAGTCTCTCTCTCTCTAAAGCGAAGAGGACAATTCTTAACGACTGGGAGAAAAATTGGAAGCGAAGTACCCTTTGATTTAGTTTGGATGTTTTCGTTCGTTTTTCTGTTCTTATATGTGGAAATCTATGCAGTTTGATAGATGAAATCTTATGGGTAGCTCATACCCATTTAGATTTTCAAGAATGCAAAACTTCTGTTTGGTCAATTTGTGAAAATAAGTCAAGCGAGATTAATATGAAATGGCTTTGGGACTTGAGAAGCATTTCCTTTAATATTACAGCAAATTGACTTCCTTGGATGGAAATCGAGAGGCGTCTTATTTTAATCCAACGATCTTGTTTGGTAAGCTCCATCTTGCAAGACTGAGCTTCCTGGACCTTCCTGCCGAGTTTCCAAGCGGATTTTCTACGGTTTTGGTCCTTCTTGGCCGGTTTCTCTCTCGCATGGAGTGCTAATTTGCAGCAGGTCCTCCCGTCCTTCCGTGGTAGGTGGTCCCCAAATCAGTTGTATTTCACAGCGTGGTGGTCCCTGGCCGGTGGTCTCCTCCCCTGTTCCTCTGCTTTGTCTTTTTCTGGAAAATCCATGGAAGACCTCAATAGGAACTTCAAAAACCTGTTCAACCCACCCCGCCATACTACAACACTTAAAATTCCTGAGCATGAGAAAGAAAGGCTTGATTCAAAGTGGAGGAACCTGATCATATGTGAGATTTTGGGTGCAGATGTTCAAGTTAACTCCTTCCGTAAATCGGTTGGGACGCTATGGAGCAACGCCCAGATTCTTAACACCACCAAGGTGAGTCCACTTTGGTTTCTGGTTGCGGTTAACAACGCTGAAGAGAGGAAGAAAATCCTGCATTTCCAGTCGTGGGTGTTGGGGTCTTCAGTGATC